>OY759227.1:13834511-15098872 GCA_963662175.1 Aradus depressus | reverse complement strand
GAAAAGCTACCATTAGTAGAGAGGAAAAGTATATTTTGGTTCGCTCATACTAAAATAGCTATAGAGAAGATATAAGGCACATGTTGGACCCAACTCCGCGGAATCCTCTCATTTTGGAAAACACACTTTTATGAAGCAATCTTAATAGATCGACTTTGATCATATACGAAGAAAAGCTACCATTAGTAGATAGGAAAAGTATATTGTAGATCGTTCCAACCAAAATAACAATAGAGAAAATTTGAGGCATAGGTTGGAGCCAACTGTACGGAATCCTCTCATTTTGGAAAACACACTTTTAGAAAGCAATCTCAATAGACCGACTTTGATCATACCCGAAGAAAGGCTACCATCAGTAGAAATGTAAAGTATATTTTGGCTCGTTCTCACTAAATTATCAATAGAGAAAGTGTAAGACATATTTGGCCCAACTTCGCGAAATCCTCTAATTTTGGAAAACACACTTTTGTGAAACAATCTCACTAGACTGACATTGATCATATAAGAAAAAAAGCTACTATTAATAGATAGGAAAGGTATATTTATGTTCGTTCTCACTATATGAGCAATAGGGAAAATGTAAGGCATAGGTTGGACCCAACTGCGCGGAATCCTCTCGTTTTGGAAAATACACTTTCAGGAAGCAATTTCAATAGACCGACTTTGATCATATAAGTAGGAAGGCTATTACAAGTAGAGATGAAAAGTCAATTTTGGATCGTTCTAACTAAAATAACAATAAAAATTTAAGGCATAGGTTGGAGCCAACTGCGCGGAATCCTCTCATTTTGGAAAACACACTTTCAGAAAGCAATCTCAATAGACCGTTTTGATCATACCGGAAGAAAGGCTATCAAAAGTAGAGATGAAAAGTATGTTTTAATTCGCTCATACTAAAATAGCAATAGAGAAAATGAAAGACATATTTGACCCAACTTCGCCGAATCCTCTAATTTGGGAAAACACATTTTTATGAAACAGTCTCACTAGTCTGTCTTTGATCATATACGGATAAATGCTACCATAAGTAGTGTTGAATAGTATATTTTGGTTCGTTCTAACTAAAAAAGCAAAGGAGAAAATGTAAGACATATGTGACCCAACTTCGCGAAATCCTCTAATTTGGGAAAACACACTATTATGAAACAGTCTCACTAGACTGATTTTGATCATGTAAGAAGAAAGTCTATCGTAAGTAGAGATGAAAAGTATGTTTTGATTCGCTGATACTAAAATAGCCATAGAGAAAATGTAAGACATATTTGACCCAACTTCGCTGAATTCTCTCATTTTGGAAAACACACTTTCGTGAAACGATCTCAATAGATCGATTTTGATCATATACGGAGGAAAGCTATCATAAGTAGAGACGAAAAGTACGTTTTGGTTCGTTCTCACTAAATGAGCAATAGGGGAAATGTAGGGCATAGGTTGGAGCCAACTGCACGGAATCCTCTCATTTTGGAAAACACACTTTTATAAAGCAATCTTAATAGACCGACTTTGATCATACCCGAAAAAAGGCTACCATCAGTAGAAATGTAAAGAATATTTTGGTTCGTTCTCACTAAATTAGCAATAGAGAAAGTGTAAGACACATTTGGCCCAACTTCGCGGAATCCTCTAATTTGGGAAAACACACTTTTATGAAACAGTCACACTAGACCGACTTTCATCATATAAGAAGGAAGGCTATTACAAGTAGAGATGAAAAGTATCTTTTAATTCGCTCATACTAAAATAGCAATACAGAAAATGTAAGACATCGCCGAATCCCCTAATTTGGGAAAACACACTTTTATGAAACAGTCTCACTAGACTGACTTTGATCATATACGGATAAAGGCTACCATAAGTAGTGATGAATAGTATATTATGGTTCGTTCGAGCAATCTCAATAGACCGACAGAATCCTCTCATTTTGGAAAACACACTTTCAGAAAGCAATCTCAATAGACCGACTTTGACCATATAAGAAGGAAGGCTATTCAAGTAGAGATGAAAAGTATACATATTTGAACCAACTTCGCCGAATCTTCTAATTTGGGAAAACACACTTTTATGAAACAGTCTCACTAGACTGACTTTGATCATATACGGATAAAGGCTACCATAAGTAGTGATGAATAGTATTTTTTGGTTCGTTCTAACTAAAATAGCAAAGGATAAAATGTATTACATATGTGACCCAACTTCGCGAAATCCTCTAATTTGGGAAAACACACTTTCATGAAGCAATCTTAATAGATCGACTTTGATCATATACGAAGAAAAGCTACCATTAGTGGATAGGAAAATTACGTTTTGGTTCGTTCTTATTAAATAAGCAATAGAGAAATTGTAGGACAAAGGTTGGAACCAACTCCGCGGAATCCTCTCATTTTGGAGAACACACTTTTATGAAGCAATCTTAATAGATCGACTTTGATCATAGACGAAGAAAAGCTACCATTAGTAGAGAGGAAAAGTATATTTTGGTTCGCTCATACTAAAATAGCTATAGAGAAGATATAAGGCACATGTTGGACCCAACTCCGCGGAATCCTCTCATTTTGGAAAACACACTTTTATGAAGCAATCTTAATAGATCGACTTTGATCATATACGAAGAAAAGCTACCATTAGTGGATAGGAAAAGTATATTGTGGATCGTTCCAACCAAAATAACAATAGAGAAAATTTGAGGCATAGGTTGGAGCCAACTGTACGGAATCCTCTCATTTTGGAAAACACACTTTTAGAAAGCAATCTCAATAGACCGACTTTGATCATACCCGAAGAAAGGCTACCATCAGTAGAAATGTAAAGTATATTTTGGTTCGTTCTCACTAAATTAGCAATAGAGAAAGTGTAAGACATATTTGGCCCAACTTCGCGAAATCCTCTAATTTTGGAAAACACACTTTTGTGAAACAATCTCACTAGACTGACATTGATCATATACGAAAAAAAGCTACTATTAATATATAGGAAAAGTATATTTATGTTCGTTCTCACTATATGAGCAATAGGGAAAATGTAAGGCATAGGTTGGACCCAACTGCGCGGAATCCTCTCGTTTTGGAAAACACACTTTCAGGAAGCAATCTCAATAGACCGACTTTGATCATATAAGTAGGAAGGCTATTGCAAGTAGAGATGAAAAGTATATTTTGGATCGTTCTAACTAAAATAACAATAAAAATTTAAGGCATAGGTTGGAGCCAACTGCGCGGAATCCTCTCATTTTGGAAAACACACTTTCAGAAAGCAATCTCAATAGACCGTTTTGATCATACCGGAAGAAAGGCTATCAAAAGTAGAGATGAAAAGTATGTTTTAATTCGCTCATACTAAAATAGCAATAGAGAAAATGAAAGACATATTTGACCCAACTTCGCCGAATCCTCTAATTTGGGAAAACACATTTTTATGAAACAGTCTCACTAGTCTGTCTTTGATCATATACAGATAAATGCTACCATAAGTAGTGTTGAATAGTATATTTTGGTTCGTTCTAACTAAAAAAGCAAAGGAGAAAATGTAAGACATATGTGACCCAACTTCGCGAAATCCTCTAATTTGGGAAAACACACTTTTAGAAAGCAATCTCAATAGACCGACTTTGATCATACCCGAAGAAAGGCTACCATCAGCAGAAATGTAAAGAATATTTCGGTTCGTTCTCACTAAATTAGCAATAGGGGAAATGTAAGGCATAGGTTGGAGCCAACTGCACGGAATCCTCTCATTTTGGAAAACACACTTTCAGAAAGCAATCTCAATAGACCGACTTTGACCATATAAGAAGGAAGGCTATTCAAGTAGAGATGAAAAGTATACATATTTGACCCAACTTCGCCGAATCTTCTAATTTGGGAAAACACACTTTTATGAAACAGTCTCACTAGACTGACTTTGATCATATACGGATAAAGGCTACCATAAGTAGTGATGAATAGTATTTTTTGGTTCGTTCTAACTAAAATAGCAAAGGTTAAATGTATTACATATGTGACCCAACTTCGCGAAATCCTCTAATTTGGGAAAACACACTTTCATGAAGCAATCTTAATAGATCGACTTCGATCATATACGAAGAAAAGCTACCATTAGTAGGGAGGAAAATTACGTTTTGGTTCGTTCTTATTAAATAAGCAATAGAGAAATTGTAGGACAAAGGTTCGAACCAACTCCGCGGAATCCTCTCATTTTGGAGAACACACTTTTATGAAGCAATCTTAATAGATCGACTTTGATCATAGACGAAGAAAAGCTACCATTAGTAGAGAGGAAAAGTATATTTTGGTTCGCTCATACTAAAATAGCTATAGAGAAGATATAAGGCACATGTTGGACCCAACTCCGCGGAATCCTCTCATTTTGGAAAACACACTTTTATGAAGCAATCTTAATAGATCGACTTTGATCATATACGAAGAAAAGCTACCATTAGTAGATAGGAAAAGTATATTGTGGATCGTTCCAACCAAAATAACAATAGAGAAAATTTGAGGCATAGGTTGGAGCCAACTGTACGGAATCCTCTCATTTTGGAAAACACACTTTTAGAAAGCAATCTCAATAGACCGACTTTGATCATACCCGAAGAAAGGCTACCATCAGTAGAAATGTAAAGTATATTTTGGTTCGTTCTCACTAAATTAGCAATAGAGAAAGTGTAAGACATATTTGGCCCAACTTCGCGAAATCCTCTAATTTTGGAAAACACACTTTTGTGAAACAATCTCACTAGACTGACATTGATCATATACGAAAAAAAGCTACTATTAATATATAGGAAAAGTATATTTATGTTCGTTCTCACTATATGAGCAATAGGGAAAATGTAAGGCATAGGTTGGACCCAACTGCGCGGAATCCTCTCGTTTTGGAAAACACACTTTCAGGAAGCAATCTCAATAGACCGATTTTGATCATATAAGTAGGAAGGCTATTGCAAGTAGAGATGAAAAGTATATTTTGGATCGTTCTAACTAAAATAACAATAAAAATTTAAGGCATAGGTTGGAGCCAACTGCGCGGAATCCTCTCATTTTGGAAAACACACTTTCAGAAAGCAATCTCAATAGACCGTTTTGATCATACCGGAAGAAAGGCTATCAAAAGTAGAGATGAAAAGTATGTTTTAATTCGCTCATACTAAAATAGCAATAGAGAAAATGAAAGACATATTTGACCCAACTTCGCCGAATCCTCTAATTTGGGAAAACACATTTTTATGAAACAGTCTCACTAGTCTGTCTTTGATCATATACAGATAAATGCTACCATAAGTAGTGTTGAATAGTATATTTTGGTTCGTTCTAACTAAAAAAGCAAAGGAGAAAATGTAAGACATATGTGACCCAACTTCGCGAAATCCTCTAATTTGGGAAAACACACTTTTAGAAAGCAATCTCAATAGACCGACTTTGATCATACCCGAAGAAAAGCTACCATCAGCAGAAATGTAAAGAATATTTCGGTTCGTTCTCACTAAATTAGCAATAGGGGAAATGTAAGGCATAGGTTGGAGCCAACTGCACGGAATCCTCTCATTTTGGAAAACACACTTTCAGAAAGCAATCTCAATAGACCGACTTTGACCATATAAGAAGGAAGGCTATTCAAGTAGAGATGAAAAGTATACATATTTGACCCAACTTCGCCGAATCTTCTAATTTGGGAAAACACACTTTTATGAAACAGTCTCACTAGACTGACTTTGATCATATACGGATAAAGGCTACCATAAGTAGTGATGAATAGTATTTTTTGGTTCGTTCTAACTAAAATAGCAAAGGTTAAATGTATTACATATGTGACCCAACTTCGCGAAATCCTCTAATTTGGGAAAACACACTTTCATGAAGCAATCTTAATAGATCGACTTCGATCATATACGAAGAAAAGCTACCATTAGTAGGGAGGAAAATTACGTTTTGGTTCGTTCTTATTAAATAAGCAATAGAGAAATTGTAGGACAAAGGTTCGAACCAACTCCGCGGAATCCTCTCATTTTGGAGAACACACTTTTATGAAGCAATCTTAATAGATCGACTTTGATCATAGACGAAGAAAAGCTACCATTAGTAGAGAGGAAAAGTATATTTTGGTTCGCTCATACTAAAATAGCTATAGAGAAGATATAAGGCACATGTTGGACCCAACTCCGCGGAATCCTCTCATTTTGGAAAACACACTTTTATGAAGCAATCTTAATAGATCGACTTTGATCATATACGAAGAAAAGCTACCATTAGTAGATAGGAAAAGTATATTGTGGATCGTTCCAACCAAAATAACAATAGAGAAAATTTGAGGCATAGGTTGGAGCCAACTGTACGGAATCCTCTCATTTTGGAAAACACACTTTTAGAAAGCAATCTCAATAGACCGACTTTGATCATACCCGAAGAAAGGCTACCATCAGTAGAAATGTAAAGTATATTTTGGTTCGTTCTCACTAAATTAGCAATAGAGAAAGTGTAAGACATATTTGGCCCAACTTCGCGAAATCCTCTAATTTTGGAAAACACACTTTTGTGAAACAATCTCACTAGACTGACATTGATCATATACGAAAAAAAGCTACTATTAATATATAGGAAAAGTATATTTATGTTCGTTCTCACTATATGAGCAATAGGGAAAATGTAAGGCATAGGTTGGACCCAACTGCGCGGAATCCTCTCGTTTTGGAAAACACACTTTCAGGAAGCAATCTCAATAGACCGATTTTGATCATATAAGTAGGAAGGCTATTGCAAGTAGAGATGAAAAGTATATTTTGGATCGTTCTAACTAAAATAACAATAAAAATTTAAGGCATAGGTTGGAGCCAACTGCGCGGAATCCTCTCATTTTGGAAAACATACTTTCAGAAAGCAATCTCAATAGACCGTTTTGATCATACCGGAAGAAAGGCTATCAAAAGTAGAGATGAAAAGTATGTTTTAATTCGCTCATACTAAAATAGCAATAGAGAAAATGAAAGACATATTTGACCCAACTTCGCCGAATCCTCTAATTTGGGAAAACACATTTTTATGAAACAGTCTCACTAGTCTGTCTTTGATCATATACAGATAAATGCTACCATAAGTAGTGTTGAATAGTATATTTTGGTTCGTTCTAACTAAAAAAGCAAAGGAGAAAATGTAAGACATATGTGACCCAACTTCGCGAAATCCTCTAATTTGGGAAAACACACTTTTAGAAAGCAATCTCAATAGACCGACTTTGATCATACCCGAAGAAAGGCTACCATCAGTAGAAATGTAAAGAATATTTCGGTTCGTTCTCACTAAATTAGCAATAGGGGAAATGTAAGGCATAGGTTGGAGCCAACTGCACGGAATCCTCTCATTTTGGAAAACACACTTTTAGAAAGCAATCTCAATAGACCGACTTTGATCATACCCGAAGAAAGGCTACCATCAGTAGAAATGTAAAGTATATTTTGGTTCGTTCTCACTAAATTAGCAATAGAGAAAGTGTAAGACATATTTGGCCCAACTTCGCAAAATCCTCTAATTTTGGAAAACACACTTTTGTGAAACAATCTCACTAGACTGACATTGATCATATACGAAAAAAAGCTACTATTAGTAGAGAGGAAAAGTATGTTTTGATTTGCTGATACTAAAATAGCCATAGAGAAAATGTAAGACATATTGAAAGGTATTTAATATTTAAAGATTAAGTGACTACAGTTATATTGAAAGGATTAATCTCCACACAAGGGATATGCCATAATGAAAGGTATTTAATTGACTATAGTTATATTGAAAGGATTAATCTCCACACAAGGGATATGCCATAATGAAAGGTATTTAATAGACTTTATATTATCTATATAAAAAGAAATCATATAAGACTGAATTGAAAATTTATTGAAGTTAATTTACTAAAGTTTACTAAAAAATGAATTATAAATTGATTAATGGAGTGAAGCTCCCAAGGAAAAAACTATGTCATAAATAACTCTACAAAAATTTTACAATTACGTTAATTGTACCAATCCAAAAAAAATCAAATTATGTTTCCCGAGTAAAAAATGCATTATTACTTCTTCTGTCCCGATTAATTGGTACATACCTCAAAGGTGTAGTCCGTGGGGCCCCATGAGTTTCGAAATTTGAACTTCGCTGAGAGAGATTTGGGGAATTAAAAAGAAATTTAAAACATTCTTACAAATTCACATAATTGAAAAAATTAATTGAATAATTGTTGACCGGGCATTTTGGAATAAAATTGTATATTAATTTGAGTACTCACATGACGCCATGGATCTAAAGTAAAATTAACATTAATTACATATAAATATTAACAAAAATTATGTCCTCCATCTGGTCGCATCTATTCAATGTCACTTCGCACTTTTACTCATTGTCTCAACTTTTATAATAGTTATTACTATGAAAACTAGACTCCTCGGAACACAGATTTTGGCCTACACAAAGACTGGAGGACAACTAACTTTTGCTGTTTGCACTGCATTATGGGTCGGCCGATTCGGATGTCTTCTGTTTTCCGCCCATTGTTTTTCTTGAATATTAAACTTTTTTTGCGTTTTCTTCCCTGGTTTCCTTTTCTTCTTTCTTATTAAATGTTGCATGAATTTTCTGTTATTTTTCTTTTTAAATTTGGCTCCTTTATTTCTTGAAAATAGCATGTAAATTTTGTGATATACACCTTCAGATCATTTTTCACCGCTTTGGATTGGATCCGTCCTCTATAATTGGATCTCTTTTGGAACTTGCTTCCTTTTTAAATTTTTGAACTGGGTTTTCCATCTGATGTTGGCAGTTTTTCTCTTCTTTTCCTTTTTCAAATTCTTTTTAATAATTAACTGTCTTTTTCTAAAAATTTTCACAACCTTCTACCGACTCGTTTTTTAATTATTGACCTTTTCTTAATTTTGCTTATAATTTCCTGAAATTTTCTTCATTCCTTCTTCTTTTAGCTGTTTCATTTTGTTCCTGGGTGTTAAAATAGTCCCTTCTGAAAATTTGGTTTCATTTTAAAGTCGGTGGATCTGGTAATTGATGTACAAAATGTTAGTTGATAACTGGTTAGGCCTACAGCCATCTTTTCTTCCTTTTATTCCTTTTAAAGGTATTCTTACTTTCTTCCTGTTGATTTTCTATTTTATTTTCTTCATCCTTAGGTTTCTTTCTTCTTTATTTTCTTTGTCCTTTTCTGAATTGGTTTAAAAAAAAATATAACGTTGCTTCTAAATCAGTTGCCTTGGCAACGGGCTTGTTTACATTACATTACCTTCTTCCACTTTTCAGAGCAAAAATTGTGTCTCTGGAAACACGGTTTTTGTTCAACAGGTCCCTTCTTCATGAGTCTGCTCTTAGTTCTCCTCCATTTGGTCGTTGTGAACCGGCACTTTCAGGTGTCTCTATCACTCACAACAACCTCAAAAAATTCATCTCGCACTTGTCACTTCATTTTTTTTTTTTTCACCAGTTACCGTCATTCAAAAAAAAAAATTTACATTAACAAAAAAAAATTTCCTTACAACTAATTATACTGTGCTCAGTCCTTTACAATTCGGACGAGCGGTAGACAAATCAAATTGTCTTTTAATTTTCATATATAAAAAAAATATTGAACATATGATTAAACTAATGAATTTACTATTTTTAAATAATATTATAATATATACAAAAAAAAAATTATATTTAATCATCATATTGCCGTTTTACTACTCAATATTTTTATTACTTTCCATCTTTCTTTCCCATCCTAATCGCAAAATTTCTATTCTACTTCAAATCATAAATAAAAAAAATTAATAATTGGGTTGCTTTTCTAAATTCAGTTCCTCATTCCTCATCATCATTTTCTAAATATTTCTTCACATATCTTTGGTTCAAATATATTTCAACTTCCTTCGTTAACTTCTCAAATTACAAAATCCCCCCCTACAAAGTATAAATATTTCTTATCCTTTTATTTCGACGTTACTTAGGCCTTCGCCCATTCCCTAACTCCTCCTATAGCTCAAAAAAAAAAAAACTTCAACTTCTTAATCTCAAAAAAAATCCCTAATAACTTCTTATATCATCGTAGATTATAATTCTCATATATCGTCGCAGAAAATGTGGATCCTCCCTTCCTTGGGTAGGCTATCTCACAAAAAAAAAAAATATCTAGCTATCTATTCTCTAATAGCTCCAACTTCTAAATAACTTCCTCAATATCTAAGTTTTCAGTAACGTCTTGTAAGTCTCAAAGAAAAAAATTATCCCCATGTGTTCTAATTGTTTTATTATTAATTATATTACATCCCCTTTTCTTAAACAAAACATATCTAGATGAAACTATTTATAAAATTCTTAATTCTTCCCGCGAATAATCCTATCCCTTCACTCTCTTTACCCAAAAAAAACAAACTTAAAAAATACTTGCCAGCAAATCTACTAATCTTCCATTTCCAACGGTCTTACATATATGTATAATAAAGATAAATGTACTGATGTAAGAAACCAACTTATGGGTCAATGCCAATGCATAAATAATAGTGGTATATGTAAAAAAAATAAGCTGCACAAATCCGCTTATGGGAAAATGCATAAATAATAGTGATAGGTATGTTAGAAATGACTGCACAAATCCGCTTATGGGAAAATGCATAAATAATAATGGTATGTGTGTTAATAGGCTGCACAACATAAAAATATATTGTAGGAGTATTGAGGGTCAGTCAAAGATGGAAAAAAAACACTATTCAGATGCCAACGTTTCGATATATTTTATATCATCATCAGGGCCTACAAACATGGGGGAGAAATCAAGATTAGAATCAAAAATAAAAAACACAAAAAAAAAAAAAAAAAAAATTTTTTTTTTTTTTTTTTTTTTTTTTTTTTTTTGATAAACATTACTGAACGTTAAAAATACACTATAAGAAGTTGAAAATTGAAACTGACTTACTATGAATAATTATTAAACATTAAAATATGATTACATTACTAAACATAAACATTAATAATGGAAATAGACAAATAGGTGGAACATAATAAAGAGTAAACATTAAAATGACTTACTATGAATAAGCAGGGTTGGGGAGAAGGCATGTACACTGGATGGAGTCTTACATTGCAATGAAATGGTACAAAATAATACTAGGGTGCTAAAGGAAACAGGTACAGGGAGCTCGGGAAACCCCGTCATAACTGTCACATTACAGCAGAAATGTTGAAAGTAATATAAATATGTATTAATATGGTTGTTTGTGTCTGCATACTCTAACACATATCTATAGATAATTAATAAATAATTTTAAAAAAATATATATATAAACTAAAATAAAAAATATAGATAATTTAGATATTGGAGACAGAACTATGGTGTCAGCTCTTGCTAAGTAAATTGGCATAACAATTACTTAGGTTATTAGTGTCAGTGCGGAAGTTGACTGTATCAAGTGTTTTAGCTATGTACACCATTTCCAATGTCAGTCTCTTATGATAATTGTGTTCTCTATGGAGTATTTTAGTGTTTATGTAGTCAAAATTATGTTTGTTCTGACTATGGTGTCGGACTAGAGCGCTGCAGTTATCAGCATCAGTTTTAGTTTTGCAATCATACTCGTGTTGGTATATTCTCTTTTTTAAGTATTGGGATGTCATACCTATATAAGATGCTGGACAATCTGAGCATGGAATCTGATAGATAAGATCTGATTGGTCACTTTTAGGGGTAGGATCTTTAATTTGGGAGAATAGGGATTTAACGGTTTTATAGTTTCTTGGTGAAATTATAAGGTTTTCAGCTTTTAGTATTTTTGTTAACCTTTCAGTCAATTGTGCAATGTACGGAATGGAATAGTATTTAACAGTGGAAGAAGGATTTTCAATGGGTAGTTGGTTATTAAAGAGTGTGGTGAGATTATTTGTCAGAATTTTTTGAATTATTTTGCGTGGGTATCCATTTTTTTCCAAAATGTTTTTAATTTGATCTAAATTCTCACTATGAAAAGTTGTGGAGCTAAGTCTTATCATTCTACTAATTAGCGCTTTGGCAAAGTTTATTTTTTGGGAGAATGGGTGATGTGAAAAAAAGTGAAAATACCTATCTGATTTAATGGTTTTGATAAACCAATTGGTAGACAATGAGTGATCAGTATTTCTAATAACTAGGGTGTCAAGGAAAGGAAGGCAATTATTATTTTCAAGTTCGTAGGTGAATTGTAATCTGGGGTGAAAAGAATTAAATATGTCAAGGGTTTGGGTCAAGTAATTAGGTGGAATGCAAGTAATAATATCATCCACGTATTTAAACAAAAAAGGAATTTGATAGGGGAGTTTGGGTATAGTGGAGTCTAATAGTTGGTTCATGATGAGATCGGCTAAAATCGGTCCAAGACTACTACCCATGGCTGTGCCAAATACTTGTTTGAAAAAAGTGTTCTTATATACAAAGTACCCATTAGAACAGCAGTGTTCGACTAATTCGATAAAACTGGATTTGGGTAGGGGGGTGAATGGTTCTAGTTTTGTCCAGTTATCTCGTATTATGTTAATGACATCGGAAATTGGCACGTTGGTGAACAATGAGGCAACATCAAGTGAAATTAGTTGAAAACCAGCTGGGACGACGCGATTTCTTATTGCTTCTACAAAGTCAAATGAATCTTTAACATTGTAAGGACTGTCAGACAGGATTTTTAAATTGTTGGCTAAATACTTGGCGAGTTCATAGGTTGGGGATTGAATGAAAGAAATAATGGGGCGTAAAGGGTTACCGGCTTTGTGTGTTTTCACTAGTCCATATATTTTTATATATATATATGGACTAGTGAAAACATAAATATATAACAGTGAAAACATAAATATATAACAGTGAAAACATAAATATATGGACTAGTGAAAACACACAAAGCCGGTAACCCTTTACGCCCCATTATTTCTTTCATTCAATCCCCAACCTATGAACTCGCCAAGTATTTAGCCAACAATTTAAAAATCCTGTCTGACAGTCCTTACAATGTTAAAGATTCATTTGACTTTGTAGAAGCAATAAGAAATCGCGTCGTCCCAGCTGGTTTTCAACTAATTTCACTTGATGTTGCCTCATTGTTCACCAACGTGCCAATTTCCGATGTCATTAACATAATACGAGATAACTGGACAAAACTAGAACCATTCACCCCCCTACCCAAATCCAGTTTTATCGAATTAGTCGAACACTGCTGTTCTAATGGGTACTTTGTATATAAGAACACTTTTTTCAAACAAGTATTTGGCACAGCCATGGGTAGTAGTCTTGGACCGATTTTAGCCGATCTCATCATGAACCAACTATTAGACTCCACTATACCCAAACTCCCCTATCAAATTCCTTTTTTGTTTAAATACGTGGATGATATTATTACTTGCATTCCACCTAATTACTTGACCCAAACCCTTGACATATTTAATTCTTTTCACCCCAGATTACAATTCACCTACGAACTTGAAAATAATAATTGCCTTCCTTTCCTTGACACCCTAGTTATTAGAAATACTGATCACTCATTGTCTACCAATTGGTTTATCAAAACCATTAAATCAGATAGGTATTTTCACTTTTTTTCACATCACCCATTCTCCCAAAAAATAAACTTTGCCAAAGCGCTAATTAGTAGAATGATAAGACTTAGCTCCACAACTTTTCATAGTGAGAATTTAGATCAAATTAAAAACATTTTGGAAAAAAATGGATACCCACGCAAAATAATTCAAAAAATTCTGACAAATAATCTCACCACACTCTTTAATAACCAACTACCCATTGAAAATCCTTCTTCCACTGTTAAATACTATTCCATTCCGTACATTGCACAATTGACTGAAAGGTTAACAAAAATACTAAAAGCTGAAAACCTTATAATTTCACCAAGAAACTATAAAACCGTTAAATCCCTATTCTCCCAAATTAAAGATCCTACCCCTAAAAGTGACCAATCAGATCTTATCTATCAGATTCCATGCTCAGATTGTCCAGCATCTTATATAGGTATGACATCCCAATACTTAAAAAAGAGAATATACCAACACGAGTATGATTGCAAAACTAAAACTGATGCTGATAACTGCAGCGCTCTAGTCCGACACCATAGTCAGAACAAACATAATTTTGACTACATAAACACTAAAATACTCCATAGAGAACACAATTATCATAAGAGACTGACATTGGAAATGGTGTACATAGCTAAAACACTTGATACAGTCAACTTCCGCACTGACACTAATAACCTAAGTAATTGTTATGCCAATTTACTTAGCAAGAGCTGACACCATAGTTCTGTCTCCAATATCTAAATTATCTATATTTTTTATTTTAGTTTATATATATATTTTTTTAAAATTATTTATTAATTATCTATAGATATGTGTTAGAGTATGCAGACACAAACAACCATATTAATACATATTTATATTACTTTCAACATTTCTGCTGTAATGTGACAGTTATGACGGGGTTTCCCGAGCTCCCTGTACCTGTTTCCTTTAGCACCCTAGTATTATTTTGTACCATTTCATTGCAATGTAAGACTCCATCCAGTGTACATGCCTTCTCCCCAACCCTGCTTATTCATAGTAAGTCATTTTAATGTTTACTCTTTATTATGTTCCACCTATTTGTCTATTTCCATTATTAATGTTTATGTTTAGTAATGTAATCATATTTTAATGTTTAATAATTATTCATAGTAAGTCAGTTTCAATTTTCAACTTCTTATAGTGTATTTTTAACGTTCAGTAATGTTTATCAAAAAAAAAAAAAAAAAAAAAAAAAAAAAAAAAAAATTTTTTTTTTTTGTGTTTTTTATTTTTGATTCTAATCTTGATTTCTCCCCCATGTTTGTAGGCCCTGATGATGATATAAAATATATCGAAACGTTGGCATCTGAATAGTGTTTTTTTTCCATCTTTGACTGACCCTCAATACTCCTACAATTAGAATCCACAGTCGCTAATCAACATCTACATAAAAATATATGTATATATATTGTTCCCCCCCTATTTCGCGATCATTCACTCTCAATTTATTTCATACCAGCATACATTCCTCTTATCCTAAATTAACACTTCTACACTATATACAAATAAAATCATTAAAAAAATGCAAAATAATACAAAATCCCCTCCTGTGTATTGTGTAAGTTGAGTAATGTAAAATGATTCCGTTTCTTAATGTTGTGTTGTCCGTACGGTGTAACATAAATGTATCAAATAAATCATAAATCCCCGAAATAATGTATGTTTTGTGTGTATTAGCTTTGTCTGAGTGTTCCTGAGATTGGCTGGGTGCGGCTCCCACAGGATCAGCTAAAAATCCTTCTCTGGCCCCTAGGCTGGGCAAAGTGCAGACGCCAAGAACTGCAAGAGACCAAATTGTCTCCGCCTGCTTATTGGCAGGGGATCAATTAGTCTCCGCTTGCTTATTAAAAAAACTACTAAAAAAAAACGACTAATCTACTTCATTTATTCTTCATACATTCTCGATTTAATTACTACATATAATATTAAATTCAAAAAAAAAATTTCTAATAAAAAAAATCCTATATATACCTTTAATTACATGAAAATCGGATATCCCTATCCAAAAGTACGGTTACCGGTCACTAAATGAACGGTTCACTTTATGAACCAGGTCGGTCACCTTCTTTACTAGTTCGGTCTCGTTCATCATAAACTAACTAGTTCGGTCTTGTTCATAACCTCTCCATGGGATGATACCTTCTCTCTACCCCTTTGATTACAAACACCAATTAGAAAATAAATAAAACATCATGATTACACTTTACTAACCTAATTCAAGCCCTTACATTAACATATTATAAATTCAACAACAACACAAGTATGTATCTCAAATAAACTTCATTCATACAATATATATTCATTTATTCTTTTATCAATTGCAAATATCATTTATCCGTAGTTTCTGTATGTTTTCTGTCTAAAGTTTTTCTATAGTTTTAGTTTGTCTGTCCGTCAGTCTATAACTCATTCGAGTTTCAAAAATGGTTACTTACTTTAAGTTCGGCTGATACAATTATCATTGCAGAGCCTTAGACTAATTGCATATTTTTTTTTTGAGGGCGCTGGTAGCTCAGTGGTAAGCGTGCTTGACTTCTGAGCTCAAGAACGTGGGTTCGTAGCCCGACCGAGGCCCTTAGTTTATTTTATCTGGGAGGTAAAATAAACTTAAGCACGCCGTCCTTCGGATGGGACGTTAAGCGATGGTCCCGAGCCTGTACGATGTCAGGTACTCGTTAAAGACCCCTACCCTAGGTGAATACAAATTTAGGGTAGGCAAAATTTAGGACTCCCACAGTAGAGTCGGGCTCATGTCCACCAGAGTGACGAAAGAGCGCTCTGGTAGTAGGCGATATGACCTCGTAGTTGAAGCCCGGGCATGAGTCATAAAACCTAACCTAACCTATTTTTTTTTTTCTAATACCACGCCGTATAATGTCTTCAAATATCTTCCCCCCCACACTAAATAAAATTTTGCGTAGTCTGTCTGTCAGTACTGCGTCATTTTTTTCATTTCCCCTTATTTTAAAAGTTATCTGTTCGGTTTGTCTGTATTTTGCCCTAAAAATTTTTTCGAACCTGTCAGCTGTCCTATATAATATTTCTGTCAAGTCCACTCTCCATCCATACAGCAAAACATCCACACTCTTATATTTTCTTACTTCTGCATTAATTTGCTCTAAATGATTATTCATCGTGATTTCTCCTTTGGAAAGAAATTTTCTGACCAATATTTTCTTACCTTGAAACTTATTTTTCACTACTAAATCTGTACCTTTATTTTCTAAACTATTTCTATAACTAACTTCCGAAACTATTTTGACTTCCTCTACTAAAATTTCTAAGTTTGTCCCTTTTTCTATTTCTACAGTTTGAACCTTTCCCATTCTCTTACTGATTTCTTCCTTTAATTTTGACATGTCTCCTTCTATTTGACTAATTCTTTCTGAATTGGTTTCTATTTTTCTTCCTAATTCTACAACTCCCTTGAATCCTTCCTTCTGAATCCCTTCTACCCGGCTAATCCTTTCAGAAAGTTCAGCTGTTTGGACGCTGTTGTCCTCCCTAACTCCTGACAACTTTAACTCGAAATTTTGACAGCGTTCCTCCCATTTCTCTTCCGCGGCATCTATTTTACGGATAACCTCCTTCACCTGACCTTCCATTTTTTCTTTTAAGTTGCTTATTTTTTGATTAAATTCCCCCTTTAAGCTTTCTGCTACTTGATCAACTTTGTCTTCTAAATCTTGATTTTTTATTTCCAAACTCCCTATTTGGTCCTTCAAACTGTCCACCTTTTTATCTAATCTAACTTCTAAATCTTGAATGTCCCCTCTCAAATTAGTCATATCCCCTCGTAAATTTGTCTCTAAATTGTTTGTTTTCTGTTCGTCAATCTTACTACTTAAATTTGTCTCTACCCCACTTAAGTTTGTCTCTACTCTTCCTAATTTGTCCCCCATTTCCCTTTTTAAATTTGTCTCTAAACCTTCCATCTTTTGATTAAGATTCCCCATATCTCCTTTTAAATTTGTCATTTGATTATTTAAATTTGCTAATTGTTGAGTCATTAATTCCATAAATCTATCCATCTTGTCTGGTTTCTCTTCTACTTTCTCTTTGGTCTCTATCTCTATCTCTTTTTCCTCCTCAACAGTCGCAACTATGTCTTTATCTACCCCCTCCATTTCTCCCTCAAAACTATCTGTATCAACTCGCGAATCATCCGTTCCTACCGTGCTATTTTGTTCTGCCTCTACTTCCAACATTCTCTTACTCTCGCCTCTCGTGGTTGGCATTTTTAATAATTAAATATAACTCAAAAAAAAAATTATCAACAAAATATTGCAGCAGCAAAAAATTAGGTTCAATATTATTCTTTATATGTAATAAAAATTCATATACTATATTCCCCACTCTCCCAACGAAACTAAAATTTCCTCATGGCCCCTATTTCCTGATTTTACTTAAAATGCAACTTTAGGCTTATTTAATCTTTGTATAAAATAAAATAAATAAAAAATTTCGGTCACTCTAGACGAGTTATTTATTAACCTACAATGTTAGACTTTTATTACTTATATTAAATTTTAAACAAAATAAACTGCAAACAAAAAAAATCAAGAGATGAAATCCCTCACAAGAGATGCCATAATGATAGGTATTTAATATTTAAAGATTAAGTGACTATAGTTATATTGAAAGGATTAATCTCCACACAAGGGATATGCCATAATGAAAGGTATTTAATTGACTATAGTTATATTGAAAGGATTAATCTCCACACAAGGGATATGCCATAATGAAAGTTATTTAATAGACTTTATATTATCTATATAAAAAGAAATCATATAAGACTGAATTGAAATTTTATTGAAGTTAATTTACTAAAGTTTACTAAAAAATGAATTATAAATTGATTAATGGAGTGAAGCTCCCAAGGAAAAAACTATGTCATAAATAACTCTACAAAAATTTTACAATTACGTTAATTGTACCAATCCAAAAAAAATCAAATTATGTTTCCCGAGTAAAAAATGCATTATTACTTCTTCTGTCCCGATTAATTGGTACATACCTCAAAGGTGTAGTCCGTGGGGCCCCATGAGTTTCGAAATTTGAACTTCGCTGAGAGAGATTTGGGGAATTAAAAAGAAATTTAAAACATTCTTACAAATTCACAAAATTGAAAAAATTTATTGAATAATTGTTGACCGGCCATTTTGGAATAAAATTGTATATTAATTTGAGTACTCACATGACGCCATGGATCTAAAGTAAAATTAACATTAATTACATATAAATATTAACAAAAATTATGTCCTCCATCTGGTCGCATCTATTCAATGTCACTTCGCACTTTTACTCATTGTCTCAACTTTTATAATAGTTACTACTATGAAAACTAGACTCCTCGGAACACAGATTTTGGCCTACACAAAGACTGGAGGACAACTAACTTTTGCTGTTTGCACTGCATTATGGGTCGGCAGATTCGGATGTCTTCTGTTTTCCGCCCATTGTTTTTCTTGAATATTAAACTTTTTTTGCGTTTTCTTCCCTGGTTTCCTTTTCTTCTTTCTTATTAAATGTTGCATGAATTTTCTGTTATTTTTCTTTTTAAATTTGGCTCCTTTATTTCTTGAAAATAGCATGTAAATTTTGTGATATACACCTTCAGATCATTTTTCACCGCTTTGGATTGGGTCCGTCCTCTATAATTGGATCTCTTTTGGAACTTGCTTCCTTTTTAAATTTTTGAACTGGGTTTTCCATCTGATGTTGGCAGTTTTTCTCTTCTTTTCCATTTTCAAATTCTTTTTAATAATTAACTGTCTTTTTCAAAAAATTTTCACAACCTTCTACCGACTCGTTTTTTAATTATTGACCTTTTCTTAATTTTGCTTATAATTTCCTGAAATTTTTTTCATTACTTCTTCTTTTAGCTGTTTCATTTTGTTCCTGGGTGTTAAAATAGTCCCTTCTGAAAATTTGGTTTCATTTTAAAGTCGGTGGATCTGGTAATTGATGTACAAAGTGTTAGTTGATAACTGTAAGGTTAGGCCTACAGCCATCTTTTCTTCCTTTTATTCCTTTTAAAGGTATTCTTACTTTCTTCCTGTTGATTTTCTATTTTATTTTCTTCATCCTTAGGTATCTTTCTTCTTTATTTTCTTTGTCCTTTTCTGAATTGGTTTAAAAAAAAATATAACGTTGCTTCTAAATCAGTTGCCTTGGCAACGGGCGCTATCATACGTAGAGACGAAAAGTACGTTTTGGTTCGTTCTCACTAAATGAGCAATAGGGAAAAGGCATAGGTTGGACCCAACTGCACGGAATCCTCTCATTTTGGAATACACACTTTCAGAAAGCAATCTCAATAGACCGTTTTGATCATACCAGAAGAAAGCTATCATAAGTAGAGATGAAAAGTATGTTTTAATTCGCTCATACTAAAATAGCAATAGGGAAAATTTAACACATATTGTACCCAACTTCGCCGAATCTTCTAATTTGGGAAAACACACTTTTATGAAACAGTCTCACTAGACTGACTTTGATCACATACAGATAAAGGCTACCATAAGTAGTGATGAATAGTATATTTTTGTTCGTTCTAACTAAAAAAGCAAAGGAGAAAATGTAAGACATATGTGACCCAACTTCGCGAAATCCTCTAATTTGGGAAAACACACTTTCATGAAGCAATCTTAATAGATCGACTTTGATCATATACGAAGAAAACTTACCATTAGTAGAGAGGAAAAGTATATTTTGGTTCGTTCTCACTAAATGAGCAATAGGGAAATTGTAAAGCATAGGTTGGACCCAACTGCGCGGAATCCTCTCATTTTGGAAAACACACTTTCAGAAAGGAATCTCAGTAGACCGACTTTGATCATATAAGAAGGAAGTACACGTAGAGATGAAAAGTATATTGTGGATCGTTCCAACCAAAATAACAATAGAGAAAATTTGAGGCATAGGTTGGAGCCAACTGTACGGAATCCTCTCATTTTGGAAAACACACTTTTAGAAAGCAATCTCAATAGACCGACTTTGATCATACCCGAAGAAAGGCTACCATCAGTAGAAATGTAAAGTATATTTTGGTTCGTTCTCACTAAATTAGCAATAGAGAAAGTGTAAGACAAATTTGGCCCAACTTCGCGGAATCCTCTAATTTGGGAAAACACACTTTCAGAAAGCAATCTCAATAGACCGTTTTGATCATACCGGAAGAAAGGCTATCATAAGTAGAGATGAAAAGTATGTTTTAATTCGCTCATACTAAAATAGCCATAGAGAAAATGTAAGACATATTTAACCCAACTTCGCTGAATCCTCTCATTTTGGAAAACACACTTTTGTGAAACAATCTCAATAGACTGATTTTGATCATATACGGAGGAAAGCTATCATACGTAGAGACGAAAAGTACGTTTTGGTTCGTTCTCACTAAATGAGGAATAGGGAAAATGTAAGGCATAGGTTGCACCCAACTGCGCGGAATCCTCTCATTTTGGAATACACACTTTCAGAAAGCAATCTCAATAGACCGTTTTGATCATACCGGAAGAAAGGCTATCATAAGTAGAGATGAAAAGTATGTTTTAATTCGCTCATACTAAAATAGCCATAGAGAAAATGTAAGACATATTTGACCCAACTTCGCTGAATCCTCTCATTTTGGAAAACACACTTTTGTGAAACAATCTCAATAGACTGATTTTGATCATATACGGAGGAAAGCTATCATACGTAGAGACGAAAAGTACGTTTTGGTTCGTTCTCACTAAATGAGCAATAGGGAAAATGTAAGGCATAGGTTGGAGCCAACTGCGCGGAATCCTCTCATTTTGGAATACACACTTTCAGAAAGCAATCTCTCAATAGACCGTTTTGATCATACCGGAAGAAAGGCTGCCATAAGTGGAGATGAAAAGTATATTTTGGTTCGTTCTAACTGAAATAGCAATAGAGATTCTGACCGCATGGAATCCTTTCTACTTACTATATATCTACCACTTCTGGCGCAGGAAGTGACGTCATTCAGTGTATGGAGAAAGTATAGCAACCGCTGATTCTGCTCTAACCAGCTCCAACCACTAAAACCTAGCCTTAACCACCGCGCACTATCTTTCCCACGGCTCGGGCAGCCTCAGATGTACATCCCCAGCTCGAATGAGCACTCCCTCCATTCCCCGCCCTTTTCCCAAACTGGGTTTTTCGAGACGTAACCACCCGATTAAAAAGTCTTACATTTTCTCTATTGCTATTTTAGTATGAATGAATCAAAACATACTTTTCATCTCTACTTATGATAGCCTTTCTTCGGGTATGATCAAAGTTGGTCTATTGAATTGCTTTCTAAAAGTGTGTTTTCCTAAATGAAAGGATTCCGCGGAGTTGTGTCCAACCTATGCCTTAAATTTTCTCTATTGCTATTTTAGTATGAGATAATCAAAACATACTTTTATCTCCTTATGATAGCATTCCTTCGTTTATGATCAAAGTCGGTCTATTGAGATTGTTTCATAAAAGTGTGTTTTCCAAAGCAAAAGGATTCCGTGCAGTTGGGTCCAACCTATGCCTCACCTGTTCCCTATTCCTAATTTAGTGAGAACGAACCAAAATATATTTTACATCTCTACTTATGGTAGCCTTTCTTCGTATATGATCAAAATCGGTCTAGTGAGACTGTTTCATATTAGTGTGTTTTCCCAAATTAGAGGATTTCGCGAAGTTGGGTCAAATATGTCTTACATTTTCTGTATGGCGATTTTACTATCAGCGAATCAAAACATACTTTTCATCTCTATTTATGATAGCTCTCCTTCGTACATTATCAAAGTCGGTCTATTGAGATTGCTTTCTGAAAGTGTGTTTTCCAAAATGAAAGGATTCCGCGCAGTTGAGTCCAACCTTTGCCTTACATTTTCCCTATTGCTCATATAGTGAGAACGAACATAAATATACTTTTCCTCTCTACTAATGGTAGCTTTTCTTCGTCTATGATCAAAGTCGGTCTATTGAGATTGTTTCATAAAAGTGTGTTTTCCAACGGTCTATTGAGATTGTTTCATAAAAGTGTGTTTTCCAACGGTCTATTGAGATTGTTTCATAAAAGTGTGTTTTCCAAAGCGAAAGGAAGAAGGTATAATTTACCTCTCCTGGCGCAGCTCTAATGAGCACACCCTCCTTCAGATCAACCTATGCATAGACAAAGTATAGTAATGTGCCCCTTTGCCAAAAAATTCCTTGAGGGCGCTCAACTGGGTTACTCGATACATAACCAGAGAGCCCCCTCTCGTTCAAAAATGTAAGTTTCCGCTCTCCCAACCTAAGGTCATTTACTCCTTATGAACAGATGCTCATTTCTTCTAGTTTTTCATCTTTTTTTTTTTCAATCTGGTCCTACACAACACTTCAATTGTATCCTTTCAACCTTTTTTCTCAAGTTGGCATAGCCAAGCGCCCCTCCCAAAACATTTTCATCTCCCAGATCCTCATCACATTACAGCAGCCACTATGATGTCTTTCTATACTAGAGTTGTTCACTTTTAATCACAATCAATGTACATCCCCAGCTTTAACCACCCCCGCCCCACAGCCCTTCCCTTTCCCCTCCCCTCCCAAAAAATTCGATGCGTATCCAGAGAGCCCCACTCGACCCAATTTTTTCACCTATTACCCTGAATCTGAAAAGTTTCCGCTCTCACTCACGGTCATTCACTCTTTCAGATGCTCATTTCTTCTAATTTTTCATTTCTATGTAGTCTTACACACCTCGGTGTCCTATAAACCTTTTTTTCACAAGTTGGCGTAGCCAAGCATTCCCGTCCAAAACATTTCCATCTCTGGGGGGAAATGGGGACTCTGGCCCAGTTGCCCCTCATGACCTTTGACCCCACGGGGTCACGTGACCCATCACCCCCCACCCTTCCCAGCTCCGAATCACCCACCATCGTACATCCCCAGATCAATAAGTTTCCGCTCTCCCTCTAAACCCCAATACGTTTCCACTCTTCCTCTAAACCTCATTAAGTTTCCGCTCTCCCTCTAAACCTCAATAAGTTTCCTCTCTCCCTCTAAACCTCAATAAGTTTCAGCTCTCTCCCTAAACCTTAATAAGTTTCCGCTCTCCCTCTAAACCTCAATAAGTTTCCGCTCTCCCTCCAAACCCTACTTTACATTTTTAACCCACCCCTCGCCTGTGCCCCTAATTTTTTTTAATTAGCCCACTACCAACAATTTTGATATTTTTTCAGTCTGATTTCGTGACCTTGAACAGGCACTTGCGTGTTCAAGCATGTCGAACCCTGCATTCGTGTAGCCTACCTTATCATGTCCTATCATCATCATCATCATCATTGTATTCAGTATTATTTAAAACTGGAGTATTATGATGGAAAAATCGCCTACCTACACTTTTGAGCATGCCGTCCTTCGGTGCCTCGAATGGTATTGCATTTAAAAATATAATTCAAAGCTCGTCCTATTGAGTATGTTGTCCGATTGGAGTAATATGTGCGAAAAAATATTTATCTTCAATTCCGAGCATGCCGTCCTTCGGTGCCTTGAATGGTATTGCATTTAAAAATATAATTCAAAGCTCGTCATATTGAGTATGTTGTCCGATTGGAGTAATATGTGCGAAAAAATATTTATCTTCAATTCCGAGCACGCTGTCCTTTGGTGTTATTTGTGAATTCTTGTTTTTTATTATTTTATTTTTTTATATCCACTATGGTTTGGAAATGACCTTCGTATCTATAGGAATTAAGTCGTTGTTTACATGTTCAAACATGTCGAGACCTGTTGTTGCAGGCATACCTACACACTTGCATCACCCAAGAGATTTTCTCGTCCAGCCAGTATCAGTTTTATTTTTAGCCTTTTCTTTTGCGTGTCCCAAAACCATTCACCCAACTCCTCTTCACTCATATCACTACAACCTATTCGATATTCATACTTCCGATCCTCTAACCCTAGGACCCCGGTATACGCCAGGCCTTCATTTACACCATATTTTACACAAATTTAAATGCTTCTCCTTACCTAAACCACCAGGTCAACATCCACAGTTCTCATCGATATTTAGATTCGCATTTCCAATATTACTTTACCATCACTATTTTTACGACTAATAACCTACAATCTAGCAGGAACTTAAATCACACAGACAGCTCCCTGCACAACACTACTCCGGATATATTCAGAACCCACTCCCACACATCTGAGCACCAATAGAACTCCAACCTAGGACCCCTGCTGTGTAGGCTCACTCACATTGGTACCTGTCAACCCATCTTCATAACTGCAAAAGCCGGGGGTAATTTCATATTCAAGTATTTTTCCTAAGATTTCATACTGATGAAGGCAAGACTCTGGACCCCTTCATCACAAACGAGGTCAGTTAAGGAACTATTTTATAATAAAACCCCAACGTACAAGAATCATATAAGGTGTGTCCATAGACTACAATAAGAGCTCTTATATAGCCATCCTAAGAAGAAGTCATTGAAAACTTTACCCACTGAGCCGGATAATTATTTATAATAGAGATACTAATATTTTTCTTTTTGAATGGTAGGCCTTGTGTAACATTTCATTATCAGAGATTAGCTGCGATGTACTTTTCTACAAATCAGAGACTATGCATACTCCCTACAATAGGATCACAATTAACACTCAACCGTTCCCCAATTAATATTATAAACGTAGCCCTCACACCCATACCCCATTGTATTTATTTTTCAAGTCCCAAGCCCTTCGTCTCATATACATCACAGTTCCCATCGGTATTTGAGAACCCATGTATTAGTATTATTTTTCCATCCTCATCCACATCTCATGGACCCCACAATTCAGCCTTCCTTCCCCGCATATATGGTATTGAGAGCCAAAACACTTACGATGACCCCATACAACAGTTATTTTACCGATTCATCTTCATAGCCACAAAACCCGGGGATTATTTAATATTTTAGTATATTTATTTTTTCATTATTTGTCACAGGTTTTTTCCCTTACATACAACGCCTACTCCACTCGCCTGTTTTTTCTTAAAGTCCTATACATATCTTACATCCTTTCATATATTTCTTTTTTATTTAGTCATATTATTTTATATTTCATGCAATTAATATTTATTTACATTTTCGAAAATTTACGTAAATTATGAAAATTTTGTAGCATATTCAGAAACATTTTTTTTGTGATGAATGTGACTGCGTAATAACTGTCGTGATTATAAGAAAAATTTGTGAGTACAAGCTGGTCAGTATTGAGAAATAAAAATCGTATGCAGGTTCCATATCATAGGCAGTTTCTTATTGTTGTTGGGGCTAGGCGTATTGCTGGAAACCCATTAATGATCGGCTCTTCTCGGCTCGTCTCGGATTTCATCGGCTCTTTTCGTTGCATGTAGGATGAAAAAAACTATAAATACGTTCTGTTTGGTCAGTAATTATCTGTTTTCATTGTGAACGTGTTAACAACGTTGAGATAAATACAATCTGATCATTCACTATTTATTGAACCGAAGTTGTCAACCCTGTTACAATAAATACGGTCTGTTTGGTGATTATTAGGCAGACTTCATTGATCTAGTAATCCACAGCAGGATAGATACCATGGGGGTCAAACGAAACGCTCTCACTATAGAAAATAAAAAAAAAATAATTAAACTTTTTGATGAAGGAGAAAAGGTTGGAGAAATATCGAAACATTTCAAGATTCCTCAATCCACTTCAATTTTAAAGAGACGAGAAACCATTTTTCAATTAGATACATGTGGTAAAAGACATATTAAACGAATTAGAACTAATGGTGATTATCCAATGGAACAAGATGAAACTGAGGATACACCCCCTCTTGCCTTCAACGGAGAGATTTACACACAACAACACACAGACTCTTCAGAGGACGATGTGGGTGTCGCTATATTTATAACGATATTACTGGAGTTATAACGATATCGCTATATTTATAACGATATTACTGTAGTTATAACGATATCGCTATATTTATAACGATATCACAGTAGTTATATCGATATCGCTATATTTATAACGATATTACTGTAGTTATAACGATATCGCTATATTTATAACGACATCACAGTAGTTATAACGATATTACTGTAGTTATAACGATATCGCTATATTTATAACGATATTACTGGAGTTATAACGATATCGCTATATTTATAACGATATTACTGTAGTTATAACGATATCGCTATATTTATAACGATATCACAGTAGTTATAACGATATCGCTATATTTATAACGATATTACTGTAGTTATAACGATATCGCTATATTTATACCGATATTACTGTAGTTATAACGATATCGCTATATTTATAACGATATCACAGTAGTTATAACGATATCGCTATATTTAAAACGATATCACAGTAGTTATAACGATATCGCTATATTTAAAGCGATATCACAGTAGTTATAACGATATCGCTATATTTATAACGATATTACTGTAGTTATAACGATATCGTTATAACGATATCGCTATATTTATAACGATATCGTTATAACTAGAAGGAGAGTGTAGTGATGTTTGAGCGAGAATATTGCAGTATAATATAGGGATTTGAATCGATTTGACTGAGGTGAATTTGGTTCAAAGAAACAGGATTTTGGGGGTACACGTAGACACTGCTCAAGAACGAAACTTACCCAGCAGATTTAGAACCGCTCTCACAAAGAGATGATATTAGCATATAATCAAATGAAAACTGATATATATATATATACTTTTGGATACAAAGCATGAATAAAAAGGGGCAAGGCCCTTTCCTGCAAATCAAAAATACAGGCATATTTCTATGCTTAACACGATTGTACTCTCCTACTTTACCTCAAATCAGTGTTTTCAACATTTAGAACTGCTGGTGATCACACTGGTCTGCGGGCGTCTATATCCTCTCCAAACCTTCACTCATACGACCTGCGTGCGTTTATAGCCTCAACCTCACAGCATTCGATTTGATTCTTTCTAATAATCTTTTCGTTTGTGATATGCTGTGTACCTATTCCCAATAAAGTTAATGCCCATTATTGATATATCCTTCAAAATATAGTCCGAGTTATTACCCTGGAAGCACTGGAATTGAACAAAAACCACTTTTAGAATGTTGCAACTGTCGTTGTCCCCTTCTCCTTGAAAAAATCTACCTTTTAAATAGATAAGAGTGTTTTTCATGTCTAACAGATTTTCTTATTCCATCTATACCCCCCATGGTTTCGGTAATGAGAATGATATCCGAACCCCTCTTTGAACTATCCAAAATCTAACATCTAGACGTTGATGACAGAACTTTATACCCGACCAAACGTAAAAACGTCATATTTTCCTTAGAAAGAGGTATTAAGCCTTTTACGGGTTTAGGAAGGTTGAACTTTTTTGTTGGTTTTTTATCACCATATACTACTCGTCGGTGTTCTGTTGAATGAATTCGTTCACTTCCGTCTTCACCCCGAATCATGCTGTGAAGAGTCCGTTTGCTTTTGTGATGAACTGGAGTGTTCACCCACATCGTCCTCTGAAGAGTCTGTGAGTTGTTGTGTGTAATTCTCTCAGTTGAAGGCAAGAGGGGGTGTATCCTCAGTTTCATCTTGTTCCATTGGATAATCACCATTAGTTCTAATTATATAATAAGAAATATATAGAAGGATGTAATATATGTATAGGACTTTAAGAAAAAACAGGTGAGTGGAGTAGGCGTTGTATGTAAGGGAAAAAACCTGTGACAAATAATGAAAAAATAAATATACTAAAATATTAAATAATCCCCGGGTTTTGTGGCTATGAAGATGAATCGGTAAAATAACTGTTGTATGGGGTCATCGTAAGTGTTTTGGCTCTCAATACCATATATGCGGGGAAGGAAGGCTGAATTGTGGGGTCCATGAGATGTGGATGAGGATGGAAAAATAATACTAATACATGGGTTCTCAAATACCGATGGGAACTGTGATGTATATGAGACGAAGGGCTTGGGACTTGAAAAATAAATACAATGGGGTATGGGTGTGAGGGCTACGTTTATAATATTAATTGGGGAACGGTTGAGTGTTAATTGTGATCCTATTGTAGGGAGTATGCATAGTCTCTGATTTGTAGAAAAGTACATCGCAGCTAATCTCTGATAATGAAGTGTTACACAAGGCCTACCATTCAAAAAGAAAAATATTAGTATCTCTATTATAAATAATCATCCGGCTCAGTGGGTAAAGTTTTCAATGACTTCTTCTTAGGATGGCTATATAAGAGCTCTTATTGTAATCTATGGACACACCTTATATGATTCTTGTACGTTGGGGTTGTATTATAAAATAGTTCCTTAACTGACCTCGTTTGTGATGAAGGGGTCCAGAGTCTTGCCTTCATCAGTATGAAATCTTAGGAAAAATACTTGAATATGAAATTACCCCCGGCTTTTGCAATTATGAAGATGGGTTGACAGGTACCAATGTGAGTGAGCCTACACAGCAGGGGTCCTAGGTTGGAGTTCTATTGGTGCTCAGATGTGTGGGAGTGGGTTCTGAATATATCCGGAGTAGTGTTGTGCAGGGAGCTGTCTGTGTGATTTAAGTTCCTGCTAGATTGTAGGTTATTAGTCGTAAAAATAGTGATGGTAAAGTAATATTGGAAATGCGAATCTAAATATCGATGAGAACTGTGGATGTTGACCTGGTGGTTTAGGTAAGGAGAAGCATTTAAATTTGTGTAAAATATGGTGTAAATGAAGGCCTGGCGTATACCGGGGTCCTAGGGTTAGAGGATCGGAAGTATGAATATCGAATAGGTTGTAGTGATATGAGTGAAGAGGAGTTGGGTGAATGGTTTTGGGACACGCAAAAGAAAAGGCTAAAAATAAAACTGATACTGGCTGGACGAGAAAATCTCTTGGGTGATGCAAGTGTGTAGGTATGCCTGCAACAACAGGTCTCGACATGTTTGAACATGTAAACAACGACTTAATTCCTATAGATACGAAGGTCATTTCCAAACCATAGTGGATATAAAAAAATAAAATAATAAAAAACAAGAATTCACAAATAACACCAAAGGACAGCGTGCTCGGAATTGAAGATAAATATTTTTTCGCACATATTACTCCAATCGGACAACATACTCAATATGACGAGCTTTGAATTATATTTTTAAATGCAATACCATTCAAGGCACCGAAGGACGGCATGCTCGGAATTGAAGATAAATATTTTTAGGAGAAAGACCTGAGGATTAGGTGTGGGTTGCAAAGTCTCTGCCGGATTGGAAGAAGTACAATTGGTCTGAGGAAGTAGAACTTTAATTAAAGATTATGTTTTAGAATAATTGATGTGGGTATGTGTATTGAAGGTGATTTGAGGTGGGTAAGTATGACTGATTCAGAGGGAGAGGCTAATGGCGTTGAATGTAGGTTTATGTATGAGTAGACCGGGTTATGATGAAAATGTCAGACGATCTAGAGAGGTTGTAGGTGATGAACAGGGACGAAGCATGATGGTGCTAAGGCTAAGAGTAGTGGACTATGATAAAATCTAAAGAAAATTGCTTGGATGTGTGTCTGAGTAAAAGGTTTAAAGGAAGAATGAGGTGGGATAATTGGGAAGTATAAGTGAGAAAATTGAGATGGATTGGCTACGCCGCTATACTGAAGATAGAGAGTAGTGATTCGGAGGGAGAGCGGGGGTATTGAGATGGGGAAGCACATTGGATGTTTTAATTGACGTGGGGATGTAAGATTAAATCATGAAATAAAAATTGGTGAAGTATGCCTGCAACAACAGGTCTCGACATGTTTGAACATGTAAACGACTTACTTCCTATAGATACGAAGGTCATTTCCAAACCACAGTGGATATAAAAAAATAAAATAATAAAAAACAAGAATTCACAAATAACACCAAAGGACAGCGTGCTCGGAATTGAAGATAAATATTTTTTCGCACATATTACTCCAATCGGACAACATACTCAATATGACGAGCTTTGAATTATATTTTTAAATGCAATACCATTCAAGGCACCGAAGGACGGCATGCTCGGAATTGAAGATAAATATTTTTTCGCACATATTACTCCAATCGGACAACATACTCAATATGACGAGCTTTGAATTATATTTTTAAATGCAATACCATTCAAGGCACCGAAGGACGGCATGCTCGGAATTGAAGATAAATATTTTTTCGCACATATTACTCCAATCGGACAACATACTCAATAGGACGAGCTTTGAATTATATTTTTAAATGCAATACCATTCGAGGCACCGAAGGACGGCATGCTCAAAAGTGTAGGTAGGCGATTTTTCCATCATAATACTCCAGTTTTAAATAATACTGAATACAATGATGATGATGATGATGATAGGACATGATAAGGTAGGCTACACGAATGCAGGGTTCGACATGCTTGAACACGCAAGTGCCTGTTCAAGGTCACGAAATCAGACTGAAAAAATATCAAAATTGTTGGTAGTGGGCTAATTAAAAAAAATTAGGGGCACAGGCGAGGGGTGGGTTAAAAATGTAAAGTAGGGTTTGGAGGGAGAGCGGAAACTTATTGAGGTTTAGAGGGAGAGCGGAAACTTATTAAGGTTTAGGGAGAGAGCTGAAACTTATTGAGGTTTAGAGGGAGAGAGGAAACTTATTGAGGTTTAGAGGGAGAGCGGAAACTTAATGAGGTTTAGAGGAAGAGTGGAAACGTATTGGGGTTTAGAGGGAGAGCGGAAACTTATTGATCTGGGGATGTACGATGGTGGGTGATTCGGAGCTGGGAAGGGTGGGGGGTGATGGGTCACGTGACCCCGTGGGGTCAAAGGTCATGAGGGGCAACTGGGCCAGAGTCCCCATTTCCCTTCTACTTCCAACCTCTGCTGATAAGCTACTGACTTGGACATTGTTCGTAGGATACTAATGTGTGAGCAGGAGAGGTGATGTGGTGACATGGTGGGGGAAACTCACAGCCTTCATGATATTTGTTCTCCCTGGTTGTGGACCCCCCTCATACAGTTGTGCATGGTGTGGCCCTCCTGATGAGGATCTGGGAGATGGAAATGTTTTGGACGGGAATGCTTGGCTACGCCAACTTGTGAAAAAAAGATTTATAGGACACCGAGGTGTGTAAGACTACATAGAAATGAAAAATTAGAAGAAATGAGCATCTGAAAGAGTGAATGACCTTGAGTGAGAGCGGAAACTTTTTAGATTCAGGGTAATAGGTTTAGGGAGAGAGCTGAAACTTATTGAGGTTTAGAGGGAGAGAGGAAACTTATTGAGGTTTAGAGGGAGAGCGGAAACTTAATGAGGTTTAGAGGAAGAGTGGAAACGTATTGGGGTTTAGAGGGAGAGCGGAAACTTATCGATCTGGGGATGTACGCTGGTGGGTGATTCGGAGCTGGGGAGGGTGGGGGGTGATGGGTCACGTGACCCCGTGGGATCAAAGGTTATGAGGGGCAACTGGGCCAGAGTCCCCATTTCCCTTCTACTGTTGGATACGTTTGTGACGAACCTCCACACACTGAAAACATCAATTGCAGGAATACAAAAGAGAAGAGAGTTGAAGAGACCCGTAAGTAACCTTTGTGTGTACTTTGAAAACTTAACATTGAAGTGATGGAGGAAATTAGAAGACTTATAAACATCCCGCAATTTCACGCCTTCTCAGTTTTCTTTCCAACTACTCCAATTACCGATCCTAAAGCACGATTATGGCTTGAATGTAACGATGTGATAAAGGAACTTTATGAACTATCCGACACGTACACACACCAACGAAGACGTGGAAGATCTTTACACTACATACTATGCTGTTGGGCTAACCTTAACACAACAACAGGGCCCGACACATGCTTCTGTAATCACATATCAGGTAAGCTGTGGAGAGCGATTGCTTTATTAGAACAAATTTTTGAAGAGAATATTAGTATTCCTTACAACACCGAGCAATATGGACCTGAAGACACTTTACAGCCTGTACAGCCAGACGAAGAATAGTTTTCTTGAAAACGTAAACTTTAGAGCAGAGGAGCTAACAGGTGAGATGATCGAAGAGTTTGAAGACAGTATTAATTGGGGGATTTTATCTCAGTTTGGTCGCTTAAGCGAAGATGTACTACACAAGTATATAGATAAGTTAGACTGGCATAAAGTGTGTGGGTATCAAATACTTTCAGAAGAATTTATAATTAACCATAAGGAGTACATGGACTGGGAACGTATTTCATGTAAGCAGAAATTAAGCGACGACTTCATGCGGTTGCTTGTTGATAAACTCGACTGGAACCTGATATCCAGATGTCAAACACTAAGTGAACAGTTTATTAGAGATCATTCCAACCTAGTGGACTGGGATGAGATTATCAAACATCAAGAACTTGGAATATATTTTATTGTGGAATTTAAAAATATGTTAGATTGGAACATTGTACTCAGTAGTCAACCATATACATTACAATAATAGGTATCATATTTATGGTAAAATAATTTTTTTTTTCAACATATAATGTTTTATTAATCTTACCCATGAATCTATATATAAGTTACATACAACTAATTTTTGTCATATTCAATGAGACGACGGAAGGGTGCAGGTGTAATCGATTGGGCAATCGACCATTTACCAGTAGAACTGCAAGTCCCCGGTTACTCATACTGTGGATCTGGAACTAAACTACAGGAGTGGTTGCGTAGAGGTGATAGAGGCATAAATAAATTAGACGAGGCTTGTAGGAGGCTCGACATATTTTACTCAAAGTATAAAGATAGTAAGGACAGAGCAGTGTAAAAGCTAACGATTCTAGTTCAAATGAGAGGGTTGCTGCGTGGACAGTAACTAATACAATGAAAGTTAAATCGAAATTGGGTGGTGGGTATAATTTTAGTGGTGTATTGAATCAGATACGAGGAGTGATTAAAAAGAAGAGATGGGGTGTACGAACGAAGGTAAAAGAAGCGGTAATTGCTGCTATAAAATATTTTAGAACAAAAAAATTAAAATTCCTAGTCATTTCATTTCCGAAGACCGGCGGAGCTCTGCCATTAATTCCTCTATTTGCGGTATTAAGCGCCTTAGGCTCTCTTGCATCAGGAGCTACAAATATTGTTAAAGCCATGAATGAAGCAAAACAGAAAGAGATGAAATGAAGAAAGGCGGTGGATCCGAAGTTAAAATTGGTAAGGGGCTTTATTTGAAACCTCACAATAAGGGTTATGGGTTATTTCTGAACCCCTATCCTATACAGTATGATGGCGGGGCGATGAGGAAAAAAAAAATACCGAAATTTATAAGCCGTTTACCAAACAGGGCATTGACAAACATTGAATTGGAGGCTGTTGGAAGAAAACATATTAAACATTTTAGGGGGGTATACATGAGAGACAGTTTGCCGCAGAGACCCAGGAGTTATGAAAGGATTATTATAAACTTGGATGAACAAGCTAACCAGGGGATCCATTGGGTATGTGCTTCTAAACAGGGGGGTGATATCGTTTATTTTGATAGTTTTGGGAATTTGCGGCCACCAATGGAACTCATGAAATATTATAAGGGATATAATGTAAAATACAATCCCACAAACTATCAGTCGTTCTAGAGTAGTAAGTGTGGTCACTTGTGTCTAACATTCTTATACTATCTAAAATGAGCATAACAGTTATTCTTGAAGGAGTCACTTCTGAGCTATCATCAACATATTTTCCCCCGATAAGATTGGACCATAAGTAGGCCTGGTATATCGGACTTTTATCATTGGATACATACAATTCAATTCCAAACATTATCCAGGGTGTTAATAATAAAATTGTAATCATACTAAGTAATTCAAAACCGACACCCAAAAAAACTATAACAAAATTAGTAACTATACCAACGGATGGAAAACCTCTTCCTAAAAAGGTGATATCACCTATACTTATTTTACAAATTACCTACGTTACCAACCCGAGAGTGGCGGGTTCGAGTCCCGACCAGTAATATCAACTTATTATACAAATTACCTACGTTAGCAACCCGAGGGTTGCGGGTTCGGGTCCCGACCAGTAACATTAACTTATTTTACAAATAGTTCAAGTTTCCAACCTGAGGGTTGCGGGTTCCAGTTCCGACAAGTAATATCAACTTATTTTCCAAAAAACCTACGTTCCCAACCCGAGAGTTGCGGGTTCGAGTCCCGACCAGTAATATCAACTTATATTACAAAAAGTTCACGTTACCAATCCGAAGTTTGTGGGTTCGAGTCCCGACCAGTAATATTAACTTATTTTACAAATAACCTACGTTACCAACCCAAGAGTTGCGGGTTCGAGTCCCGACTAGTAATATCAACTTATATTACAAATAGTTCACGTTACCAACCCGAATGTTGTGGGCTCGAGTTCCGACAAGTAATATTAACTTACTTTACAAAAAGTGCACGTTATCAACCCTAGGGTTGCGGGTTCGAGTCCCGACCAGTATTATCAACGTATATTACAAATAGTTCCCGTTAGCAACCCGAGGGTTGTGGGTTCGAATCCCCACCAGTAATATCAACTTACTTTACAAATAGGCCATGTTACCAACCCGAGAGTTGCCGGTTCGAGTCCCGACCAGTAATATCAACATACATTACAAAAAGTGCACGTTATCAACCCGAATGTTGCGGGTTCGAGTCCCGACCAGTAATATCAACTTATTTTACAAATTACCTACGTTAGCAACCCGAGGGTTGCGGGTTCGAGTCCCGACCAGTAATATCAACTTATTTGACAAATTACCTACGTTAACAAGCCGAAGGTTGCGGATTCGGGTCCCAACAAGTAATATCAACTTATTTTACAGATAGTTACAAATAGTTCAAGTTTCAACCTGAGGGTTGCGGGTTCGAGTCCCGACAAGTAATATCAACTTATTTTCCAAAAAACCTACGTTACCAACCCGAGAGTTGCGGGTTCGAGTCCCGACCAGTAATATCAACTTATATTACATAAAGTTCACGTTAGCAATCCGAGGGTTGCGGGTTCGAGTAGCGACCAGTAGTATCAACTTATTTGAAAAATTACCTACGTTAGCAAGCCGAGGGTTGCGGGTTCCGTTCCCGACCTGTAATATCAACTTATATTACAAATAGTTCACGTTACCAACCCAAATGTTGCGGGTTCCAGTCCCGACCAGCAATATCAACTTATTTTACAAGTAGTTCACGCTACCAACCTGAGGGTTGCGGGTCCGAATCCCCACCAGCAATATCAACTTACTTTACAAATAGCCCATGTTACCAATCCGAAGTTTGTGGGTTCGAGTCCCGACCAGTAATATTAACTTATTTTACAAATAACCTACGTTACCAACCCGAGAGTTGCGGGTTCGAGTCCCGACCAGTAATATCAACTTATATTACGAATAGTTCACGTTACCAACCCGAATGTTGTGGGCTCGAGTTCCGACCAGTAATATCAACTTACTTCACAAATAGGTCATGTTACCAAGCCGAGGGTTGCGGGTTCGGGTCCCGACCAGTAATAGTAACTTATTTTACAAATAGTCCAAGTTTCCAACCCGTGAGTTGTGGGTTCGAATCCCCACCAGTAATTTAACTTACTTTACAAATAGGCCATGTTACCAACCCGAAGGTTGCGGGTTCGAGTCCCGACCAGTAATAATAACTTATTTTACAAATAACCTACGTTAAGAACCCAAGAGTTGCGGGTTCGAGTCCCGACCAGTAATATCAACTTATATTACAAAAAGTTCATGTAACCAACCCGAGGGTTGCGGGTTCGAATCCCCACCAGTAATATCAACTAATTTTCCGAAAAACCTACGTTAGCAAGCCGAGGGTTGTGGGTTCGGGTCCCGACCAATAATATCAACTTATATTACAAATAGTTCACGTTACCAACCCAAATGTTGCGGGTTCGAGTCCCGACCAGTAATATTAACTAATTTTACAAATAACCTACGTTACCAACCCGAGAGTATGGGTTCGAGTTCCGACCAGTAATATCAACTTATTTTACAAATTACCTACGTTAGCAATCCGAGGTTTGAGGTTTCGGGTCCCGACCAGTAATATTAACTTTATTTACAAATTGTTTAAGTTTCCAACCCGAGGGTTGCGGGTTCGAATCCACACCAGTAATATCAACTTATTTTACAAATTACCTAAGTTAGCAAGACGAAGGTTGCGTGTTCGAGTCCCGACCAGTAATATACTTACTTTACAAATAGCCCATGTTACCAATCCGAAGTTTTCGGGTTCGAGTCCCGACCAGTAATATTAACTTATTTTACAAATAACCTACTTTACAAACCCGAGAGTTGCGGGTTCAAGTCCCGACCAGTAATATCAACTTATTTGACAAATTACCTACGCTAGCAAGCCGAAGGTTGCTGGTTCGAGTCCCGACCAGTAATATCAACTTATATTACAAATAGTTCACGTTACTAACCCAAATGTTGCGGGTTCGAGTCCCGACCAGCAATATCAACTTACTTTACTAATAGTTCACGTTTCCAATCCGAAGTTTGGGGGTTCGAGTCCCGACAAGTAATATCAACTTATATTTCAAATAGTTCACGTTACCAACCCGAATGTTGTGGGCTCGAGTTCCGACCAATAATATCAACTGTATTTAGTAAACAGCTCACTTTACCAACCCGAGGGTTGCGTGTTCGATGCCCCACCAGTAATACCAACTTACTCTACAAATAGCCTACGTTACGAACCCGAGAGTTGCGGGTTCGAGGCTCGACAAGTAATATCAACTTATATTACAAAAAGTTCACGTTACCAACCCGAATGTGTCGGGTTCGGGTCCCGACCAGTAAAATCAACTTATTTTACAAATTACGTATGTTACTAACCCGAGAGTTGCGGGTTCGAGTCCCGACCAGTAATATCAACTTATATTACAAATAGTTCACGTTACCAACCCGAGGGTTGCGGGTTCGAGTCCCGACCAGTAATATCAACTCATTTGACAAATTACCTACGTAAGCAAGCCGAAGGTTGCGGATTCGGGTCCCCACAAGTAATATCAACTTATTTTACAAACAGTTCACGTTACCAACCCGAGGGTTGCGGGTTGGAGTCCCGACCAGTAATATGAACTTATTTGACAAATTAACTACGTTAGCAAGCCGAAGGTTGCGGATTCGGGTCCCGACAAGTAATATCAACTTATTTTACAAATAGTTCATGTAACCAACCCGAGGGTTGCGGGTTTGAGTCCCGATCAGTATAATCAACTTATTTGACAAATAACCTACGTTACCAACCCAAGGGTTGCGGGTTCGGGTCCCGATCAGTATTATTAACCTATTTTACAAATAGTTCAAGTTTCCAACTTAAGGGTTGCGGGTTCGACTCCCGACAAGTAATATCAACTAATTTTCCAAAAAACCTACGTTAGCAGCCCGAGGGTTGCGGGTTCGGGTCCCGATCAGTATTATAATCTATTTTACAAATAGTGCAAGTTTCCAACCCGAAGGTTGCGGGTTCGAATCCCCACCAGTAATATCAACTTACTTTACAAATAGCCCATGTTACCAATCCGAAGTTTGCGGTTTCGAGTCCCGACAAGTAGAATCAACTTATATTTCAAATAGTTCACGTTACCAACCCGAATGTTGTGGGCTCGAGTTACGACCAGTAATATCAACTTTATTTAGTAAACAGCTCACTTTACCAACCCGAGGGTTGCGTGTTCGATGCCCCACCAGTAATACCAACTTACTTTACAAATAGCCTACGTTACGAACCCGAGAGATGCGGGATCCAGTGTCGACCAGTAATATCAACTTATATTACAAAAAGTTCACGTTACCAACCCGAATGTGTCGGGTTCGGGTCCCGACCTGTAATATCAACTTATTTTACAAATTACGTATGTTACCAACCCAAGAGTTGCGGGTTCGAGTCCCGACCAGTAATATCAACATATATTTCAAGTAGTTCACGTTACCAACCCGAGGGTTGCGGGTTCGAGTCCCGACCAGTAATATGAACTTATTTGACAAATTAACTACGTTAGCAAGCCGAAGGTTGCGGATTCGGGTCCCGACCAGTAATATCAACTTATTTTACAAAATGTTCATGTAACTAACCCGAGGGTTGCGGGTTTGAGTCCCGACCAGTATAATCAACTTATTTGACAAACTAGCAGTAATACCCGGCGTTGCCCGGGAAACTTTGACTTTTCTACTAATATCTCCTAAAAGTCTTTTAAATTCTTCAACAGTACATTCATGATGTTATAATTTTCAATCATTCATACGGAATAAGGCTTATAGTCCTTCAACGTCAAACACCCCAGATAGTAAGTTTTTAGGACCCCTGGGCATCACAGCTAGTATGCGTCTTTCAACGGCGGAAACCACAGATAGTGAATACTTAGCATCGCTGGACATCCTAGCCAGTGCGTACTTAAGAACGCTATTGACCGCAGCTAGTAAATGCCTTGCAACAGCGGACCCCACAGCGAAAGCATAGTTACTACTACTACATGTGAAATTCATGCCAATCCGCTTACCCATTAACAGTACATTCATGATGTTATAATTTTCAATTATTCATACGGAATAAGGCTTATAGTCCTTCAACTATAGCAACGCTAGTAAGTTTTTAGGACCCCTGGGCACCACAGCTAGTATGCGCCTTTCAACGGCGGAAACCACAGCTAGTGAATACTTAGCTTCGCTGGACGTCCTAGCCAGTGCGAACTTAAGAACGTTTGTGACCACAGCTAATATATGCCTTGCAACGCTGGGCACCACAGCTAGTACGTAGTTATGAACGCTGGGCACCAGAGGTAGTATATGCCGTGCAACGGCGGATCCCACAGCTAGTACGTAGCTAGAACGCTGGTCACCGCAGCTAGTATGTGCCTCGCAAGAGCGGACCCACAGCTACTACGAAGTTAGGAACGCTGGGCATCACAGCTAGTAAGTGCCTTGCAACAGCGGACCCCACAGCTAGTACGTAGTTAGAACCACTGGGCATCACAGCTAGTATGCTTTTGCAACGACGGACCCCACAGCTAGTACGTTTTTAGGAACGCTGGGCCCTACAGGTAGTAGGTGCCTTGCAACTGCGGACCCCACAGATAGTATGTAGTTAGAACCACAGGGCATCATAGCTAGTATGAGTTTTGCAACGGCGGACCCCACAGCTAGTACCTACGTAGGTAAATACGCTGGGCCACACTGCTAGCGCCTTGCAACAGCAGACCCCACAGCTAGTACGTAATTAGGAACGCTGGGTATCACAGCTAGTAAATGTCTTGTAGGTGCCTTGCAACAGCGAACCCCACAGCCAGTACATAGTTAGGAACGCTGGGGCTGAGCACTACAGCTAGTAAGTGCCTTGCAACAGCGGACCCCACAGCTAGTACGATATTAGGAACGCTGGGCATCACAGCTAGTAAATGTCTTGCAACAGTGAACCCCACAGCGAATACATAGTTACTACTACTACATGTGAAATTCATGACAATCCGATTACCCTTCAATGATTCAGCATTATTTTTATGCTTAGCCCCCCTCCCAAATTTTTAAAATGTCACATAGTGTATTTTTTTATTTGACCATCAAGAATACTACATGTGAAATTTCGTGACAATCCAATCATCCGTTAATGACCTATCACTATCTTCAAATTTAGGCCAACCCCCATAACCCCCCTCCCGTTCACAATTTTTTGACGTCACACACCCTATTTTTCTATTTGGCCTTTATGAATACTACATGTGAAATTTCGTGACAATCCGATCATCCGTTAATGACTTATCACTATACTTATACTTAGGCCCCCATCAACCCACCCTCCCGTTCAAAATTTTGTGGCATATACACCCTATATTTCTATTTGGCTCTTAAGAATACTACATGTGAAATTCCATGACAATACGACCAACCGTTAATGAGCTAGCACTATATTTATACTTAGGCCCCCCCACAACCCCCCCTCCCGTAAACAATTTTGAGCCGTCACACCGCCTATTTTTCTATTTGGCCTCCAGGAATACTACATGTGAAATTTCGTGACAATCCGATCATCCGTTAATGACTTATCACTATACTTATACTTAGGCCCCCATCAACCCACCCTCCCGTTCAAAATTTTGTGGCATATACACCCTATATTTCTATTTGGCTTTTAAGAATACTACATGTGAAATTCCATGACAATTCGACCAACCGTTAATGAGCTAGCACTATATTTATACTTAGGCCCCCCCACAACCCCCCCTCCCGTAAACAATTTTGAGCCGTCACACCGCCTATTTTTCTATTTGGCCTCCAGGAATACTACATGTGAAATTTCGTGACAATCCGATCATCCGTTAATGACTTATCACTATACTTATACTTAGGCCCCCATCAACCCACCCTCCCGTTCAAAATGTTGTGGCATATACACCCTATATTTCTATTTGGCTTTTAAGAATACTACATGTGAAATTCCATGACAATACGACCAACCGTTAATGAGCTAGCACTATATTTATACTTAGGCCCCCCCACAACCCCCCCTCCCGTAAACAATTTTGAGCCGTCACACCGCCTATTTTTCTATTTGGCCTCCAGGAATACTACATGTGAAATTTCGTGACAATCCGATCATCCGTTAATGACTTATCACTATACTTATACTTAGGCCCCCATCAACCCACCCTCCCGTTCAACATTTTGTGACATATACACCCTATATTTCTATTTGGCTTTTAAGAATACTACATGTGAAATTCCATGACAATACGACCAACCGTTATTGAGCTAGCACCATATTTATAGTTAGGCCCCCCCGCCACTACCCCCCCTCCCGTACAAAATATTGAGCCGTTACACCGCCTATTTTTTTTATTTGGTCTTAAGGAATACTACATGTGAAACTTTGTGACAATTCGACCAACCGTTAATGAGCTAGCTCTATATTTATACTTAGGCCCCCCCACAACCCCCCCTCCCTTTCAAAACTTTGGGACGCCACACACCTTTTTTTCCTATTTGGCTTTTAAAAATACTACGTGAAATTTCATGACGATTCGCCCATTAGTTAATGAGTTAGCTCTATATTTATACTTAGGCCCCCCCACAACCCCCCCTCCCGTTCAAAACTTTGAGACGCCACACACCTTATTTTTCTATTTGGCCTTCAGGAATACTCCATGTGAAATTTCGAGACAATCCGACCAACCGTTAAAGAATTAGCTCTATATTTATACTTAGGCCCCCCCACAACCCCCCCTCCCGTTCAAAACTTTGGGACGCCACACACCTTTTTTTCCTATTTGGCTTTTAAAAATACTACGTGAAATTTCATGACGATTCGCCCATTAGTTAATGAGTTAGCTCTATATTTATACTTAGGCCCCCCCACAACCCCCCCTCCCGTTCAAAACTTTGGGACGCCACACACCTTATTTTTCTATTTGGCCTTCAGGAATACTCCATGTGAAATTTCGTGACAATCCAGCCAACCGTAAAAGAATTAGCTCTATATTTATACTTAGGCCCCCCCACAACCCCCCCCCCCCCCCCCCCTCCCGTTCAAAACTTTGGGACGCCACACACCTTTTTTTCCTATTTGGCTTTTAAAAATACTACGTGAAATTTCATGACGATTCGCCCATTAGTTAATGAGTTAGCTCTATATTTATACTTAGGCCCCCCACAACCCCCCTCCCGTTCAAAACTTAGGGATGCCACAAACTTTTGTTTCCTATTTGGCTTTTAAAAATACTACATGTAAAATTTCATGACGATTCGCCCATTAGTTAATGTGTTAGCACTATTTATATACTTAGGCCCCCCTTACAACCCCCCCTCCCGATCAAAACTTTGGGACGCCACACACCTTTTTTTCCGATTTGGCTTTTAAAAATACTACATGTGAAATTTCATGACGATTCGCCCATTAGTTAATGAGTTAGCTCTATATTTATACTTAGGCCCCCCCACAACCCCCCCTCCCGTTCAAAACTTTGGGACGCCACACACCTTTTTTTCTTGTTTGGCTTTTAAAAAGACTACGTGTGAAATTTCATGACAATTCAACCATTAGTTAATGTGTTAGCACTATTTATATACTTAGGCCCCCCTTACAACCCCCCCTCCCGATCAAAACTTTGGGACGCCACACACCTTTTTTTCCTATTTGGCTTTTAAAAATACTACATGTGAAATTTCATGACAATTCGCCCATTAGTTAATGAGTTAGCACTATTTATATACTTAGGCCCCCCTTACAACCCCCCTCCCGTTCAAAATTTTGGGACGCCACATAGCCAATTATTCAATCGGGCTCAAAAGGATGCTACATGGTAAGTTTCATAAAAATCCGTCCAGCCGTTTGGGCGTGATGCTGGAACAAACATACAAACAAACAAACAAACCCCGTTTCAGCTTTATTAATATAGATTACCTACGTTAGCAAGCCGAGGGTGGCGGTTTCGGGTCCCGACCAGTAATATCAACTTATATTACAAATAGTTTTCGTTACCAACCCGAGGGTTGCGGGTTCGAATCCCCACCAGTAATATCAACTAATTTTCCGAAAAACCTACGTTAGCAAGCCGAGGGTTATGGGTTCGGGTCCCGACCATTAATATCAACTTATTTTACAAATTATCTACGTTAGCAATCCGAGGTTTGAGGGTTCGGGTCCCGCGACCAGTAATATTAACTTTATTTACAAATTGTTCAAGTTTCCAACCCGAGGGTTGCGGGTTCGAATCCCCACCCTTAATATCAACTTATTTGACAAATTACCTACGTTAGCAAGCCGAAGGTTGCTGGTTCGAGTCCCGACCAGTAATATCAACTTATATTACAAATAGTTCACGTTACCAACCCAAATGTTGCGGGTTCGAGTCCCGACCAGCAATATCAACTTACTTTACTAATAGTTCACGTTACCAACCCAAAGGTTGCGGGTTCGAATCCCCACCAGTAATATCAACTTACTTTACAAATAGCCCATGTTACCAATCCGAAGTTTGCGGGTTCGAGTCCCGACAAGTAATATCAACTTATATTTCAAATACTTCACGTTACCAACCCGAATGTTGTGGGCTCGAGTTCCGACCAGTAATATCAACTTTATTCAGTAAACAGCTCACTTTACCAACCCGAGGGTTGCGTGTTCGATGCCCCACCAGTAATACCAACTTACTTTACAAATAGCCTACGTTACGAATCCGAGCGTTGCGGGTTCGAGTCTCGACCAGTAATATCAACTTATTTTACAAATTACGTATGTAACCAACCCGAGAGTTGCGAGTTCGAGTCCCGACCAGTAAATCAACTTATATTACAAATAGTTCACGTCACCAACCCGAGGGTTGCGGGTTCGAATCCCCACCAGTAATATCAACTTACTTTACAAATAGCCCATGTTACCAACCCGAAGCTTGTGGGTTCGACTCCCGACCAGTAATATTAATTTATTTTACAAATAACCTACGTTAGCAACCCAAAGGTTGCGGGTTCGGGTCCCGATCAGTATTATTAACCTATTTTACAAATAGTTCAAGTTTCTGACCCGTGGGTTTCGGGTTCGAGTCCACACAAGTAATATCAACTTATTTTACAAATAACGTATGTTACCAACCCGAGAGTTGCGGGTTCGAGTCCCGACCAGCAATATCAACTTACTTTACTAATTGTTCACGTTACCAACCCCAAGGTTGCGGGTTCGAATCCCCACCAGTAATATCAACATACTTTACAAATAGCCCATGTTACCAATCCGAAGTTTGCGGGTTCGAGTCCCGACCAGTAATATTAACTAATTTTACAAATAACCTACGTTTCCAACCCGAGAGTATGGGTACGAGTCCCCACAAGTAATATCAACTTATATTACAAATAGTTCACGTTACCAACTCGAAAGTTGTGGGCTCGAGTTCCAACCAGTAATATCAACTTATTTTACAAATTACCTACGTTAGCAAGCCGAGGGTTGTGTGTTCGGGTCCCGACCATAAATATCAACTTATATTACAAATAGTTCACTTTACCAACCCGAGGGTTGCGTGTTCGATGCCCCACCAGTAATATCAACTTACTTTACAAATAGCCCATGTTACCAACCCGAAGCTTGTGGGTTCGAGTCCCGGCCAGTAATATTAATTTATTTTACAAATAACCTACGTTAGCAAAGGGTTGCGGGTTCGGGTCCCGATCAATATTATTAACCTATTTTACAAATAGTTCAACTCTCCAACCTGAGGGTTGCGGGTTCGACTCCCGACAAGTAATATCAACTAATTTACCAAAAAACCTACGTTAGCAAGCCGAGGGTTGTGGGTTCGGGTCCCGACCAATAATATCAACTTATATTACAAATAGTTCACGTTACCAACCCAAATGTTGCGGGTTCGAGTCCCGACCAGCAATATCAACTTACTTTACAAATAGTTCACGCTACCAACCTGAGGGTTGCGGGCTCGAATCCCCACCAGTAATATCAACTTATTTTACAAATTACCTACGCCAGCAATCCGAGGTTTGAGGGTTCGGGTCCCGACCAGTAATATAAATTTTATTTACAAATAGTTCGAACGAGGGTTGCGGGTTCGAATCCCCACCAGTAGTATCAACTTATTTTACAAATAGTTCACGTTAATAACCCAAATGTTGCGGGTTCGAGTCCCGACCAGTAATATCAACTTACTTTACAAATAACCCATGTTACCAATCCGACGTTTTCGGGTTCGAGTCCCGACCAGTAATATTACCTTATTTTACAAATAACCTACGTTACAAACCCGAGAGTTGCGGGTTCAAGTCCCGACCAGTAATATCAACTTATTAGACAAATTACCTACGTTAGCAAGCCGAAGGTTGCTGGTTCGAGTCCCGACCAGTAATATCAACTTATATTACAAATAGTTCACGTTACCAACCCAAATGTTGCGGGTTCGAGTCCCGACCAGCAATATCAACTTACTTTACTAATAGGTCACGTTACCAACCCGGTTGCGGGTTCGAATCCCCACCAGTAATATCAACTTACTTTACAAATAGCCCATGTTACCAATCCGAAGTTTGCGGGATCGAGTCCCGACAAGTAATATCAACTTATATTTCAAATAGTTCACGTTACCAACCCGAACGTTGTGGGCTCGAGTTCCGACCAGTAATATCAACTTTATTTAGTAAACAGCTCACTTTACCAACCCGAGGTTTGCGTGTTCGATGCCCCACCAGTAATACCAACTTACTTTACAAATAGCCTACGTTACCAACCCGAATGTTTCGGGTTCGGGTCCCGACCATTAATATCAACCTATTTTACAAATTACGTATGTTACCAACCCGAGAGTTGCGGGTTCGAGTCCCGACCAGTAATATCAACTTATTTGACAAATAACCTATGTTACCAACCCGACGGTTGCGGGTTCGGGTCCCGAACAGTAATATTGACCTGTTTTACAAATAGTTCAAGTTTCCAACCTGAGGGTTGCGGGTTCGAGTCCTGACAAGTAATATCAACTTATTTTCCAAAAAACCTACGTTACCAACCCGAGAGTTGCGGGTTCGAGTCCGGACCAGTAATATCAACTTATATTACTAAAAGTTCACATTACCAATCTGAGGGTTGCGGGTTCGAGTACCGATCAGTAGTATCAACTTATTTGACAAATTACTTACGTAAGCAAGCCGAGGGTTGCGGGTTCGGGCCCCGACCAGTTATAAAAACTTATATTACAAATAGTTCACGTTACCAACCCAAATGTTGCGGGTTCGAGTCCCGACCAGCAATATCAACTTACTTTACAAATAGCCCATGTTACCAATCCGAAGTTTGTGGGTTCGAGTCCCGACCAGTAATATTAACCTATTTTACAAATAACCTACGTTACCAACCCGAGAGTTGCGGGTTCGAGTCCCGACCAGTAATATCAACTTATATTACAAAATTTCACGTTACCAACCCGAATGTTTCGGGTTCGAGTCCCGACCAGTATTATCAACTTATTTAAAAAATTACCTACGTTTGCAACCCGAGGGTTGCGGGTTCGGGTCCCGACCAGTAACATTAACTTATTTTACAAATAGTTCAAGTTTCCAACTTGAGGGTTGCGGGTTCGAGTCCCGACAAGTAATATCATCTTATTTCCCCAATAACCTACGTTACCAACCCGAGAGTTGCGGGTTCAAGTCCCGACCAGTAATATCAACTTATATAACAAATAGTTCACGTTACCAATCCGAGGGTTGCGGGTTCGAGTCCCGACCAGTAATATGAACTTATTTGACAAATTAACTACGTTAGCAAGCCGAAGGTTGCGGATTCGGGTCCCGACAAGTAATATCAACTTATTTTACAAATAGTTCATGTAACCAACCCGAGGGTTGCGGGTTTGAGTCCCGACCAGTATAATCAACTTATTTGACAAATTACCTACGTTAGCAAGCCGAGCGTAGCGGGTTCGGGTCCCGACCAGTAATATCAACTTATATTACAAATAGTTCACGTTACCAACCCGAGGGTTGTGGGTTCGAGTCCCGACCAGTAATATTAATTTATTTTACAAATAACCTACGTTAGCAACCCGAGGGTTGCGGGTTCGGGTCCCGATCAGTATTATTAACCTATTTTACAAGTAGTTCAAGTTTCCAACCTGAGGGTTGCGGGTACGACTCCCGACAAGTAATATCAACTAATTTTCCGAAAAACCTACGTTAGCAAGCGGAGGGTTGTGGGTTCGGGTCCCGACCAATAATATCAACTTATATTACAAATAGTTCACGTTACCAACCCGAAGGTTGCGGGTTCGAATCCCCACCAGTAATATCAACTTACTTTATAAATAGCCCATGTTACCAATCCGAAGTTTGCGGGATCGAGTCCCGACAAATAATATCAACTTATATTTCAAATAGTTCACGTTACCAACCCGAACGTTGCGGGTTCGAGTCCCGACCAGCAATATCAACTTACTTTACTAATAGGTCACTTTACCAACCCGGTTGCGGGTTCGAATCCCCACCAGTAATATCAACTTACTTTACAAATAGCCCATGTTAGCAAGCCGAAGGTTGCTGGTTCGAGTCCCGACCAGTAATATCAACTTATATTACAAATAGTTCACGTTACCAACCCAAATGTTGCGGGTTCGAGTCCCGACCAGCAATATCAACTTAGTTTTCTAATAGGTCACGTTACCAACCCGGTTGCGGGTTCGAATCCCCACCAGTAATATCAACTTACTTTACAAATAGCCCATGTGACCAATCCGAAGTTTGCGGGATCGAGTCCCGAAGAGTAATATCAACTTATATTTCAAATAGTTCACGTTACCAACCCGAACGTTGTGGGCTCGAGTTCCGACCAGTAATATCAACTTTATTTAGTAAACAGCTCACTTTACCAACCCGAGGTTTGCGTGTTCGATGCCCCACCAGTAATACCAACTTACTTTACAAATAGCCTACGTTACCAACCCGAATGTTTCGGGTTCGGGTCCCGACCAGTAATATCAACCTATTTTACAAATTACGTATGTTACCAACCCGAGAGTTGCGGGTTCGAGTCCCGACCAGTATTATCAACTTATTTAACAAATTACCTACGTTAGCAACCCGAGGGTTGCGGGTTCGGGTCCCGACCAGTAACATTAACTTACTTTACAAATAGTTCACGCTACCAACCTGAGGGTTGCGGGTTCGAATTCCCACCAGTAATATCAACTTACTTTACAAATAGCCCATGTTACCAATCCGAAGTTTGTGGGTTCGAGTCTCGACCAGTAATATTAACCTATTTTACAAATAACCTCCGTTACCAACCCGAGAGTTGCGGGTTCGAGTCCCGACCAGTAATATCAACTTATATTACAAAATTTCACGTTAGCAACATGAATGTTTCGGGTTCGAGTCCCGACCAGTATTATCAACTTATTTAACAAATTACCTACGTTAGCAACCCGAAGGTTGCGGGTTCGGGTCCCGATCCAGTAACATTAACTTATTTTACAAATAGTTCAAGTTTCCAACTTGAGGGTTGCGGGTTCGAGTCCCGACAAGTAATATCATCTTATTTTCCCAATAACCTACGTTACCAACCCGAGAGTTGCGGGTTCAAGTCCCGACCAGTAATATCAACTTATATAACAAATAGTTCACGTTACCAATCCGAGGGTTGCGGGTTCGAGTCCCGACCAGTAACATGAACTAATTTGACAATTTAACTACGTTAGCAAGCCGAAGGTTGCGGATTCGGGTCCCGACAAGTAATATCAACTTATTTTACAAATAGTTCATGTAACCAACCCGAGGGTTGCGGGTATGAGTCCCGACCAGTAATATTAATTTATTTTACAAATAACCTACGTTAGCAACCCGAGGGTTGCGGGTTCGGGTCCCGATCAGTATTATTAACCTATTTTACAAATAGTTCAAGTTTCCAACCTGAGGGTTGCGGGTACGACTCCCGACAAGTAATATCAAATAATTTTCCGAAAAACCTACGTTAGCAAGCGGAGGGTTGTGGGTTCGGGTCCCGACCAATAATATCAACTTATATTACAAATAGTTCACGTTACCAACCCAAATGTTGTGGGTTCGAGTCCCGACCAGCAATATCAACTTACTTTACAAATAGTTCACGTTACCAACCCGAAGGTTGCGGGTTCGAATCCCCACCAGTAATATCAACTTACTTTATAAATAGCCCATGTTACCAATCCGAAGTTTGCGGGCTCGAGTTCCGACCAGTAATATCAACTTTATTTAGTAAACAGCTCACTTTACCAACCCGAGAGTTGCGGGTTCGAGTCTCGACCAGTAATATCAACTTATAATACAAAAAGTTCACGTTACCAACCCGAATGTGTCGGGTTCGGGTCCCGACCTGTAATATCAACTTATTCTAAAAAAGTACGTATGTTACCAACCCGAGAGTTGCGGGTTCGAGTCCCGACCAGTAATATCAACTTATTTGACAAATTACCTACGTTAGCAAGCCGAGGGTTACTGGTTCGGGTCCCGACCAGTAATATCAACTTATATTACACATAGTTCAGGTTACCAATCCGAGGGTTGCGAGTTCGAGTCCCGACCAGTAATATCAACTTATTTGACAAATTACCTACGTTAGCAAGCCGAGGGTTATGGGTACGGGTCCCGACCAGTAATATCAACTCTTATTACACATAGTTCACGTTACCAAACCAAATGTTGCGGGTTCGAGTCCCGACCAGCAATATCAACTTACTTTACTAATAGTTCACGTTACCAACCCGAGGGTTGTGGGTTCGAATCCCCACCAGTAATATTAACTTACTTTTAAAATAGCCCATGTTACCAATCCGAAGTTTGCGGGTTCGAGTCCCGACCAGTAATATTAACTTATTTTACAAATAACCTACGTTACCAAACAAAATGTTGCGGGTTCGAGTCCCGACCAGCAATATCAACTTACTTTACTAATAGTTCACGTTACCAACCCGAGGGTTGTGGGTTCGAATCCCCACCAGTAATATCAACTTACTTTACAAATAGCCCATGTTACCAATCCGAAGTTTGCGTGTCGAGTCCCGACCAGTAATATTATTTTATTTTACAAATAACCTACGTTACCCAGTAATATTAACTTATTTTACAAATAACCTACGTTACCAACCCAAATATTGCGGGTTCGAGTCCAGCCCAGTAATATCAACTTACTTTACAAATAGCCCATGTTACCAATCCGAGGGTTGCGGGTTCGAGTCCCGACCAGTAATATGAACTTATTTGACAAATTAACTACGTTAGCAAGCCGAAGGTTGCGGATTCGGGTCTCGACAAGTAATATCAACTTATTTTACAAATAGTTCATGTAACCAACCCGAGGGTTGCGGGTTTGAGTCACGACCAGTATAATCAACTTATTTGACAAATTACCTACGTTAGCAAGCCGAGCGTACCGGGTTCGGGTCCCGACCAGTAATATCAACTTATATTACAAATAGTTCACGTTACCAACCCGAGGGTTGTGGGTTCGAGTCCCGACCAGTAATATTAATTTATTTTACAAATAACCTACGTTAGCAACCCGAGGGTTGCGGGTTCGGGTCCCGACCAGTAATATCAACTTATTTTACAATCAACCTACGTTACCAACCCAAACGTTGCGGGTTCGAGTCCCGACCAGTAATATCAACTTGTATTACAAATAGTTCACGTTACCAACCCGAGAGTTGCGGGTTCGAATTCCGACCCGTATTATCAAGTTATTTTATTAACTTCCTAGCATATAGGCGAGTTATTGTAATGGGTCCGACAATCGAAATCAAAACATGTTCATCATATTTTTATGTTCGAGGTCATTACAGTATTTTAGACTTTTTTGGAAAGAAGTATGTTTTTGTGTGTGTACGTACCTAAGTGCGTGGTCATTCTTTCCTGCACGAAATTTCGCGAATGAAATATGATATCGACTCCGCTTTGGTGCCTATTGAAGCGTATCGACTTAAAACTGATCTGAAAGAAATTTTATCAAACTCGGTCGTTTTTTTGTTTAAGCTTAGATTAAGATGAATTTGTTTTGGTGGCAATTTTGAATGGGAGGGCAGGCTATTCTACAAATAGCTTACAATCCATCGCTGCCTGAACCTAAATGGAGTTGGGCAGGAAATTCTTATAAATTATTTATTACTTATCTTTCAAATGGTGTAATCGTCCTGGCGTGTATAATCTCACAATGATTGAAGAAACACAATCATTCATCAGTGCTTTACTAATAGTTCACGTTACCAACCGAGGTTCGAATCCCCACCAGTAATATCAACTCACTTTACAAATAGCCCATGTTACCAATCCGAAGTTTGCGGGTTCGAGTCCCGACCAGTAATATTAAATTATTTTACAAATAACCTACGTTACCAACCCGAGGGTTGCGGGTTCGAATTCGCACCAGTAATATCAACTTACTTTATAAATAGCGCATGTTACCAACCCGAAGCTTGTGGGTTCGGGTCCCGACCAGTAATAACAACTTATTCTAAAAAAGTACGTATGTTACCAACCCGAGAGTTGCGGGTTCGAGTCCCGACCAGTAATATCAACTTATTTGACAAATTACCTACGTTAGCAAGCCGAGGGTTACTGGTTCGGGTCCCGACCAGTAATATCAACTTATATTACACATAGTTCAGGTTACCAATCCGAGGGTTGCGAGTTCGAGTCCCGACCAGTAATATCAACTTATTTGACAAATTACCTACGTTAGCAAGCCGAGGGTTATGGGTACGGGTCCCGACCAGTAATATCAACTTATATTTCACATAGTTCACGTTACCAACCCAAATGTTGCGGGTTCGAGTCCCGACCAGCAATATCAACTTACTTTACTAATAGTTCACGTTACCAACCCGAGGGTTGTGGGTTCGAATCCCCACCAGTAATATTAACTTACTTTTAAAATAGCCCATGTTACCAATCCGAAGTTTGCGGGTTCGAGTCCCGACCAGTAATATTAACTTATTTTACAAATAACCTACGTTACCAACCCAAAAGTTGCGGGTTCGAGTCCCGACCAGTAATATCAACTTATATTACAAATAGTTCACGTTACCAAACAAAATGTTGCGGGTTCGAGTCCCGACCAGCAATATCAACTTACTTTACTAATAGTTCACGTTACCAACCCGAGGGTTGTGGGTTCGAATCCCCACCAGTAATATCAACTTACTTTACAAATAGCCCATGTTACCAATCCGAAGTTTGCGTGTCGAGTCCCGACCAGTAATATTATTTTATTTTACAAATAACCTACGTTACCCAGTAATATTAACTTATTTTACAAATAACCTACGTTACCAACCCAAATATTGCGGGTTCGAGTCCAGCCCAGTAATATCAACTTACTTTACAAATAGCCCATGTTACCAATCCGAGGGTTGCGGGTTCGAGTCCCGACCAGTAATATGAACTTATTTGACAAATTAACTACGTTAGCAAGCCGAAGGTTGCGGATTCGGGTCTCGACAAGTAATATCAACTTATTTTACAAATAGTTGATGTAACCAACCCGAGGGTTGCGGGTTTGAGTCACGACCAGTATAATCAACTTATTTGACAAATTACCTACGTTAGCAAGCCGAGCGTACCGGGTTCGGGTCCCGACCAGTAATATCAACTTATATTACAAATAGTTCACGTTACCAACCCGAGGGTTGTGGGTTCGAGTCCCGACCAGTAATATTAATTTATTTTACAAATAACCTACGTTAGCAACCCGAGGGTTGCGGGTTCGGGTCCCGACCAGTAATATCAACTTACTTTACAAATAGCCCATGTTACCAACCCGAAGCTGGTGGGTTCGGGTCCCGACCAGTAATATTAACTTATTTTACAAATAACCTACGTTACCAACCAGAGAGTTGCGGGTTCGAGTCCCAACCAGTAATATCAACTTATATTACAAATAGTTCACGTTACCAACCCGAATGTTGTGGGCTCGAGTTCCGACCAGTAATATCAACTTACTTTACTAATAGTTCACGTTACCAACCCGAGGGTTGCGGGTTCGAATTCCCACCAGTAATATCAACGTAGTTTACAAATAGCCCATGTTACGAACCCGAAGCTTGTGGGTTCGGGTCTCGACCAGTAATATTAATTTATTTTACAAATAACTTACGTTAGCAACCCGAGGATTGCGGGTTCGGGTCCCGATCAGTAATATTAACCTATTTTACAAATAGTTCAAGTTCCAAACCTGAGGGTTGCGGGTTCGAGTATCGACGAGTAATATCAACTTATATTACACAAAGTTCACGTTACCAATCCGAGGGTTGCGGGTTCGATTCCCGACTAGTAATATCAACTTATTTTACAAATTACCTACGTTAGCAAGCCGAGGGTTATGGGTTCGGTTCCCGACCAGTAATATCAATTTATATTACAAATAGTTCACGTTACCAACCCGAATGTTGCGGGTTCGAGTCCCGACCAGCAATATCAACTTACTTTACTAATAGTTCACGTTACCAACCCGAGAGTTGTCGGTTCGAATCCCCACCAGTAATATCAACTTACTTTACAAATAGCCCATGTTACCAATCCGAAGTTTGCGGGTTCGAGTCCCGACCAGTAATATTAACTTATTTTACAATCAACCTACGTTACCAACCCAAACGTTGCGGGTTCGAGTCCCGACCAGTAATATCAACTTGTATTACAAATAGTTCACGTTACCAACCCGAGAGTTGCGGGTTCGAATTCCGACCCGTATTATCAAGTTATTTTATTAACTTCCTAGCATATAGGCGAGTTATTGTAATGGGTCCGACAATCGAAATCAAAACATGTTCATCATATTTTTATGTTCGAGGTCATTACAGTATTTTAGACTTTTTTGGAAAGAAGTATGTTTTTGTGTGTGTACGTACCTAAGTGCGTGGTCATTCTTTCCTGCACGAAATTTCGCGAATGAAATATGATATCGACTCCGCTTTGGTGCCTATTGAAGCGTATCGACTTAAAACTGATCTGAAAGAAATTTTATCAAACTCGGTCGTTTTTTTGTTTAAGCTTAGATTAAGATGAATTTGTTTTGGTGGCAATTTTGAATGGGAGGGCAGGCTATTCTACAAATAGCTTACAATCCATCGCTGCCTGAACCTAAATGGAGTTGGGCAGGAAATTCTTATAAATTATTTATTACTTATCTTTCAAATGGTGTAATCGTCCTGGCGTGTATAATCTCACAATGATTGAAGAAACACAATCATTCATCAGTGCTTTACTAATAGTTCACGTTACCAACCGAGGTTCGAATCCCCACCAGTAATATCAACTCACTTTACAAATAGCCCATGTTACCAATCCGAAGTTTGCGGGTTCGAGTCCCGACCAGTAATATTAAATTATTTTACAAATAACCTACGTTACCAACCCGAGGGTTGCGGGTTCGAATTCGCACCAGTAATATCAACTTACTTTATAAATAGCGCATGTTACCAACCCGAAGCTTGTGGGTTCGGGTCCCGACCAGTAATATCAACTTATTCTAAAAAAGTACGTATGTTACCAACCCGAGAGTTGCGGGTTCGAGTCCCGACCAGTAATATCAACTTATTTGACAAATTACCTACGTTAGCAAGCCGAGGGTTACTGGTTCGGGTCCCGACCAGTAATATCAACTTATATTACACATAGTTCAGGTTACCAATCCGAGGGTTGCGAGTTCGAGTCCCGACCAGTAATATCAACTTATTTGACAAATTACCTACGTTAGCAAGCCGAGGGTTATGGGTACGGGTCCCGACCAGTAATATCAACTTATATTACACATAGTTCACGTTACCAACCCAAATGTTGCGGGTTCGAGTCCCGACCAGCAATATCAACTTACTTTACTAATAGTTCACGTTACCAACCCGAGGGTTGTGGGTTCGAATCCCCACCAGTAATATTAACTTACTTTTAAAATAGCCCATGTTACCAATCCGAAGTTTGCGGGTTCGAGTCCCGACCAGTAATATTAACTTATTTTACAAATAACCTACGTTACCAACCCAAAAGTTGCGGGTTCGAGTCCCGACCAGTAATATCAACTTATATTACAAATAGTTCACGTTACCAAACAAAATGTTGCGGGTTCGAGTCCCGACCAGCAATATCAACTTACTTTACTAATAGTTCACGTTACCAACCCGAGGGTTGTGGGTTCGAATCCCCACCAGTAATATCAACTTACTTTACAAATAGCCCATGTTACCAATCCGAAGTTTGCGTGTCGAGTCCCGACCAGTAATATTATTTTATTTTACAAATAACCTACGTTACCCAGTAATATTAACTTATTTTACAAATAACCTACGTTACCAACCCAAATATTGCGGGTTCGAGTCCAGCCCAGTAATATCAACTTACTTTACAAATAGCCCATGTTACCAATCCGAGGGTTGCGGGTTCGAGTCCCGACCAGTAATATGAACTTATTTGACAAATTAACTACGTTAGCAAGCCGAAGGTTGCGGATTCGGGTCTCGACAAGTAATATCAACTTATTTTACAAATAGTTGATGTAACCAACCCGAGGGTTGCGGGTTTGAGTCACGACCAGTATAATCAACTTATTTGACAAATTACCTACGTTAGCAAGCCGAGCGTACCGGGTTCGGGTCCCGACCAGTAATATCAACTTATATTACAAATAGTTCACGTTACCAACCCGAGGGTTGTGGGTTCGAGTCCCGACCAGTAATATTAATTTATTTTACAAATAACCTACGTTAGCAACCCGAGGGTTGCGGGTTCGGGTCCCGACCAGTAATATCAACTTACTTTACAAATAGCCCATGTTACCAACCCGAAGCTGGTGGGTTCGGGTCCCGACCAGTAATATTAACTTATTTTACAAATAACCTACGTTACCAACCAGAGAGTTGCGGGTTCGAGTCCCAACCAGTAATATCAACTTATATTACAAATAGTTCACGTTACCAACCCGAATGTTGTGGGCTCGAGTTCCGACCAGTAATATCAACTTACTTTACTAATAGTTCACGTTACCAACCCGAGGGTTGCGGGTTCGAATTCCCACCAGTAATATCAACGTAGTTTACAAATAGCCCATGTTACGAACCCGAAGCTTGTGGGTTCGGGTCTCGACCAGTAATATTAATTTATTTTACAAATAACTTACGTTAGCAACCCGAGGATTGCGGGTTCGGGTCCCGATCAGTAATATTAACCTATTTTACAAATAGTTCAAGTTCCAAACCTGAGGGTTGCGGGTTCGAGTATCGACGAGTAATATCAACTTATATTACACAAAGTTCACGTTACCAATCCGAGGGTTGCGGGTTCGATTCCCGACTAGTAATATCAACTTATTTTACAAATTACCTACGTTAGCAAGCCGAGGGTTATGGGTTCGGTTCCCGACCAGTAATATCAATTTATATTACAAATAGTTCACGTTACCAACCCGAATGTTGCGGGTTCGAGTCCCGACCAGCAATATCAACTTACTTTACTAATAGTTCACGTTACCAACCCGAGAGTTGTCGGTTCGAATCCCCACCAGTAATATCAACTTACTTTACAAATAGCCCATGTTACCAATCCGAAGTTTGCGGGTTCGAGTCCCGACCAGTAATATTAATTTATTTTACAATCAACCTACGTTACCAACCCAAACGTTGCGGGTTCGAGTCCCGACCAGTAATATCAACTTGTATTACAAATAGTTCACGTTACCAACCCGAGAGTTGCGGGTTCGAATTCCGACCCGTATTATCAAGTTATTTTATTAACTTCCTAGCATATAGGCGAGTTATTGTAATGGGTCCGACAATCGAAATCAAAACATGTTCATCATATTTTTATGTTCGAGGTCATTACAGTATTTTAGACTTTTTTGGAAAGAAGTATGTTTTTGTGTGTGTACGTACCTAAGTGCGTGGTCATTCTTTCCTGCACGAAATTTCGCGAATGAAATATGATATCGACTCCGCTTTGGTGCCTATTGAAGCGTATCGACTTAAAACTGATCTGAAAGAAATTTTATCAAACTCGGTCGTTTTTTTGTTTAAGCTTAGATTAAGATGAATTTGTTTTGGTGGCAATTTTGAATGGGAGGGCAGGCTATTCTACAAATAGCTTACAATCCATCGCTGCCTGAACCTAAATGGAGTTGGGCAGGAAATTCTTATAAATTATTTATTACTTATCTTTCAAATGGTGTAATCGTCCTGGCGTGTATAATCTCACAATGATTGAAGAAACACAATCATTCATCGGTGCTTTACTAATAGTTCACGTTACCAACCGAGGTTCGAATCCCCACCAGTAATATCAACTCACTTTACAAATAGCCCATGTTACCAATCCGAAGTTTGCGGGTTCGAGTCCCGACCAGTAATATTAAATTATTTTACAAATAACCTACGTTACCAACCCGAGGGTTGCGGGTTCGAATTCGCACCAGTAATATCAACTTACTTTATAAATAGCGCATGTTACCAACCCGAAGCTTGTGGGTTCGGGTCCCGACCAGTAATATCAACTTATTCTAAAAAAGTACGTATGTTACCAACCCGAGAGTTGCGGGTTCGAGTCCCGACCAGTAATATCAACTTATTTGACAAATTACCTACGTTAGCAAGCCGAGGGTTACTGGTTCGGGTCCCGACCAGTAATATCAACTTATATTACACATAGTTCAGGTTACCAATCCGAGGGTTGCGAGTTCGAGTCCCGACCAGTAATATCAACTTATTTGACAAATTACCTACGTTAGCAAGCCGAGGGTTATGGGTACGGGTCCCGACCAGTAATATCAACTTATATTACACATAGTTCACGTTACCAACCCAAATGTTGCGGGTTCGAGTCCCGACCAGCAATATCAACTTACTTTACTAATAGTTCACGTTACCAACCCGAGGGTTGTGGGTTCGAATCCCCACCAGTAATATTAACTTACTTTTAAAATAGCCCATGTTACCAATCCTAAGTTTGCGGGTTCGAGTCCCGACCAGTAATATTAACTTATTTTACAAATAACCTACGTTACCAACCCAAAAGTTGCGGGTTCGAGTCCCGACCAGTAATATCAACTTATATTACAAATAGTTCACGTTACCAAACAAAATGTTGCGGGTTCGAGTCCCGACCAGCAATATCAACTTACTTTACTAATAGTTCACGTTACCAACCCGAGGGTTGTGGGTTCGAATCCCCACCAGTAATATCAACTTACTTTACAAATAGCCCATGTTACCAATCCGAAGTTTGCGTGTCGAGTCCCGACCAGTAATATTATTTTATTTTACAAATAACCTACGTTACCCAGTAATATTAACTTATTTTACAAATAACCTACGTTACCAACCCAAATATTGCGGGTTCGAGTCCAGCCCAGTAATATCAACTTACTTTACAAATAGCCCATGTTACCAATCCGAGGGTTGCGGGTTCGAGTCCCGACCAGTAATATGAACTTATTTGACAAATTAACTACGTTAGCAAGCCGAAGGTTGCGGATTCGGGTCTCGACAAGTAATATCAACTTATTTTACAAATAGTTGATGTAACCAACCCGAGGGTTGCGGGTTTGAGTCACGACCAGTATAATCAACTTATTTGACAAATTACCTACGTTAGCAAGCCGAGCGTACCGGGTTCGGGTCCCGACCAGTAATATCAACTTATATTATAAATAGTTCACGTTACCAACCCGAGGGTTGTGGGTTCGAGTCCCGACCAGTAATATTAATTTATTTTACAAATAACCTACGTTAGCAACCCGAGGGTTGCGGGTTCGGGTCCCGACCAGTAATATCAACTTACTTTACAAATAACCTACGTTACCAACCAGAGAGTTGCGGGTTCGAGTCCCAACCAGTAATATCAACTTATATTACAAATAGTTCACGTTACCAACCCGAATGTTGTGGGCTCGAGTTCCGACCAGTAATATCAACTTACTTTACTAATAGTTCACGTTACCAACCCGAGGGTTGCGGGTTCGAATTCCCACCAGTAATATCAACGTAGTTTACAAATAGCCCATGTTACGAACCCGAAGCTTGTGGGTTCGGGTCTCGACCAGTAATATTAATTTATTTTACAAATAACTTACGTTAGCAACCCGAGGATTGCGGGTTCGGGTCCCGATCAGTAATATTAACCTATTTTACAAATAGTTCAAGTTCCAAACCTGAGGGTTGCGGGTTCGAGTATCGACGAGTAATATCAACTTATATTACACAAAGTTCATGTTACCAATCCGAGGGTTGCGGGTTCGATTCCCGACTAGTAATATCAACTTATTTTACAAATTACCTACGTTAGCAAGCCGAGGGTTATGGGTTCGGTTCCCGACCAGTAATATCAATTTATATTACAAATAGTTCACGTTACCAACCCGAATGTTGCGGGTTCGAGTCCCGACCAGCAATATCAACTTACTTTACTAATAGTTCACGTTACCAACCCGAGAGTTGTCGGTTCGAATCCCCACCAGTAATATCAACTTACTTTACAAATAGCCCATGTTACCAATCCGAAGTTTGCGGGTTCGAGTCCCGACCAGTAATATTAATTTATTTTACAATCAACCTACGTTACCAACCCAAACGTTGCGGGTTCGAGTCCCGACCAGTAATATCAACTTGTATTACAAATAGTTCACGTTACCAACCCGAGAGTTGCGGGTTCGAATTCCGACCCGTATTATCAAGTTATTTTATTAACTTCCTAGCATATAGGCGAGTTATTGTAATGGGTCCGACAATCGAAATCAAAACATGTTCATCATATTTTTATGTTCGAGGTCATTACAGTATTTTAGACTTTTTTGGAAAGAAGTATGTTTTTGTGTGTGTACGTACCTAAGTGCGTGGTCATTCTTTCCTGCACGAAATTTCGCGAATGAAATATGATATCGACTCCGCTTTGGTGCCTATTGAAGCGTATCGACTTAAAACTGATCTGAAAGAAATTTTATCAAACTCGGTCGTTTTTTTGTTTAAGCTTAGATTAAGATGAATTTGTTTTGGTGGCAATTTTGAATGGGAGGGCAGGCTATTCTACAAATAGCTTACAATCCATCGCTGCCTGAACCTAAATGGAGTTGGGCAGGAAATTCTTATAAATTATTTATTACTTATCTTTCAAATGGTGTAATCGTCCTGGCGTGTATAATCTCACAATGATTGAAGAAACACAATCATTCATAGGTGCTTTACTAATAGTTCACGTTACCAACCGAGGTTCGAATCCCCACCAGTAATATCAACTCACTTTACAAATAGCCCATGTTACCAATCCGAAGTTTGCGGGTTCGAGTCCCGACCAGTAATATTAAATTATTTAACAAATAACCTACGTTACCAACCCGAGGGTTGCGGGTTCGAATTCGCACCAGTAATATCAACTTACTTTATAAATAGCGCATGTTACCAACCCGAAGCTTGTGGGTTCGGGTCCCGACCAGTAATATCAACTTATTTGACAAATTACCTACGTTAGCAAGCCGAGCGTAGCGGGTTCGGGTCCCGACCAGTAATATCAACTTATATTACAAATAGTTCACGTTACCAACCCGAGGGTTGTGGGTTCGAGTCCCGACCAGTAATATTAATTTATTTTACAAATAACCTACGTTAGCAACCCGAGGGTTGCGGGTTCGGGTCCCGATCAGTATTATTAACCTATTTTACAAATAGTTCAAGTTTCCAACCTGAGGGTTGCGGGTACGACTCCCGACAAGTAATATCAACTAATTTTCCGAAAAACCTACGTTAGCAAGCGGAGGGTTGTGGGTTCGGGTCCCGACCAATAATATCAACTTATATTACAAATAGTTCACGTTAACAACCCAAATGTTGTGGGTTCGAGTCCCGACCAGCAATATCAACTCACTTTACAAATAGTTCACGTTACCAACCCGAAGGTTGCGGGTTCGAATCCCCACCAGTAATATCAACTTACTTTATAAATAGCCCATGTTACCAATCCGAAGTTTGCGGGATCGAGTCCCGACAAATAATATCAACTTATATTTCAAATAGTTCACGTTACCAACCCGAACGTTGCGGGTTCGAGTCCCGACCAGCAATATCAACTTACTTTACTAATAGGTCACGTTACCAACCCGGTTGCGGGTTCGAATCCCCACCAGTAATATCAACTTACTTTACAAATAGCCCATGTTAGCAAGCCGAAGGTTGCTGGTTCGAGTCCCGACCAGTAATATCAACTTATATTACAAATAGTTCACGTTACCAACCCAAATGTTGCGGGTTCGAGTCCCGACCAGCAATATCAACTTAGTTTTCTAATAGGTCACGTTACCAACCCGGTTGCGGGTTCGAATCCCCACCAGTAATATCAACTTACTTTACAAATAGCCCATGTGACCAATCCGAAGTTTGCGGGATCGAGTCCCGACAAGTAATATCAACTTATATTTCAAATAGTTCACGTTACCAACCCGAACGTTGTGGGCTCGAGTTCCGACCAGTAATATCAACTTTATTTAGTAAACAGCTCACTTTACCAACCCGAGGTTTGCGTGTTCGATGCCCCACCAGTAATACCAACTTACTTTACAAATAGCCTACGTTACCAACCCGAATGTTTCGGGTTCGGGTCCCGACCAGTAATATCAACCTATTTTACAAATTACGTATGTTACCAACCCGAGAGTTGCGGGTTCGAGTCCCGACCAGTATTATCAACTTATTTAACAAATTACCTACGTTAGCAACCCGAGGGTTGCGGGTTCGGGTCCCGACCAGTAACATTAACTTACTTTACAAATAGTTCACGCTACCAACCTGAGGGTTGCGGGTTCGAATTCCCACCAGTAATATCAACTTACTTTACAAATAGCCCATGTTACCAATCCGAAGTTTGTGGGTTCGAGTCTCGACCAGTAATATTAACCTATTTTACAAATAACCTCCGTTACCAACCCGAGAGTTGCGGGTTCGAGTCCCGACCAGTAATATCAACTTATATTACAAAATTTCAAGTTACCAACATGAATGTTTCGGGTTCGAGTCCCGACCAGTATTATGAACTTATTTAACAAATTACCTACGTTAGCAACCCGAAGGTTGCGGGTTCGGGTCCCGATCCAGTAACATTAACTTATTTTACAAATAGTTCAAGTTTCCAACTTGAGGGTTGCGGGTTCGAGTCCCGACAAGTAATATCATCTTATTTTCCCAATAACCTACGTTACCAACCCGAGAGTTGCGGGTTCAAGTCCCGACCAGTAATATCAACTTATATAACAAATAGTTCACGTTACCAATCCGAGGGTTTCGGGTTCGAGTCCCGACCAGTAACATGAACTTATTTGACAATTTAACTACGTTAGCAAGCCGAAGGTTGCGGATTCGGGTCCCGACAAGTAATATCAACTTATTTTACAAATAGTTCATGTAACCAACCCGAGGGTTGCGGGTATGAGTCCCGACCAGTAATATTAATTTATTTTACAAATAACCTACGTTAGCAACCCGAGGGTTGCGGGTTCGGGTCCCGATCAGTATTATTAACCTATTTTACAAATAGTTCAGGTTTCCAACCTGAGGGTTGCGTGTACGACTCCCGACAAGTAATATCAACTAATTTTCCGAAAAACCTACGTTAGCAAGCGGAGGGTTGTGGGTTCGGGTCCCGACCAATAATATCAACTTATATTACAAATAGTTCACGTTACCAACCCAAATGTTGTGGGTTCGAGTCCCGACGTGCAATATCAACTTACTTTACAAATAGTTCACGTTACCAACCCGAAGGTTGCGGGTTCGAATCCCCACCAGTAATATCAACTTACTTTATAAATAGCCCATGTTACCAATCCGAAGTTTGCGGGCTCGAGTTCCGACCAGTAATATCAACTTTATTTAGTAAACAGCTCACTTTACCAACCCGAGGTTTGCGTGTTCGATGCCCCACCAGTAATACCAACTTACTTTACAAATAGCCTACGTTACGAACCCGAGAGTTGCGGGTTCGAGTCTCGACCAGTAATATCAACTTATAATACAAAAAGTTCACGTTACCAACCCGAATGTGTCGGGTTCGGGTCCCGACCTGTAATATCAACTTATTCTAAAAAAGTACGTATGTTACCAACCCGAGAGTTGCGGGTTCGAGTCCCGACCAGTAATATCAACTTATTTGACAAATTACCTACGTTAGCAAGCCGAGGGTTATGGGTACGGGTCCCGACCAGTAATATCAACTTATATTACACATAGTTCACGTTACCAACCCAAATGTTGCGGGTTCGAGTCCCGACCAGCAATATCAACTTACTTTACTAATAGTTCACGTTACCAACCCGAGGGTTGTGGGTTCGAATCCCCACCAGTAATATTAACTTACTTTTAAAATAGCCCATGTTACCAATCCGAAGTTTGCGGGTTCGAGTCCCGACCAGTAATATTAACTTATTTTACAAATAACCTACGTTACCAACCCAAAAGTTGCGGGTTCGAGTCCCGACCAGTAATATCAATTTATATTACAAATAGTTCACGTTACCAAACAAAATGTTGCGGGTTCGAGTCCCGACCAGCAATATCAACTTACTTTACTAATAGTTCACGTTACCAACCCGAGGGTTGTGGGTTCGAATCCCCACCAGTAATATCAACTTACTTTACAAATAGCCCATGTTACCAATCCGAAGTTTGCGTGTCGAGTCCCGACCAGTAATATTATTTTATTTTACAAATAACCTACGTTACCCAGTAATATTAACTTATTTTACAAATAACCTACGTTACCAACCCAAATATTGCGGGTTCGAGTCCAGCCCAGTAATATCAACTTACTTTACAAATAGCCCATGTTACCAATCCGAGGGTTGCGGGTTCGAGTCCCGACCAGTAATATGAACTTATTTGACAAATTAACTACGTTAGCAAGCCGAAGGTTGCGGATTCGGGTCTCGACAAGTAATATCAACTTATTTTACAAATAGTTCATGTAACCAACCCGAGGGTTGCGGGCTTGAGTCACGACCAGTATAATCAACTTATTTGACAAATTACCTACGTTAGCAAGCCGAGCGTACCGGGTTCGGGTCCCGACCAGTAATATCAACTTATATTACAAATAGTTCACGTTACCAACCCGAGGGTTGTGGGTTCGAGTCCCGACCAGTAATATTAATTTATTTTACAAATAACCTACGTTAGCAACCCGAGGGTTGCGGGTTCGGGTCCCGACCAGTAATATCAACTTACTTTACAAATAGCCCATGTTACCAACCCGAAGCTGGTGGGTTCGGGTCCCGACCAGTAATATTAACTTATTTTACAAATAACCTACGTTACCAACCAGAGAGTTGCGGGTTCGAGTCCCAACCAGTAATATCAACTTATATTACAAATAGTTCACGTTACCAACCCGAATGTTCCGACCAGTAATATCAACTTACTTTACTAATAGTTCACGTTACCAACCCGAGGGTTGCGGGTTCGAATTCCCACCAGTAATATCAACGTAGTTTACAAATAGCCCATGTTACCAACCCGAAGCTTGTGGGTTCGGGTCTCGACCAGTAATATTAATTTATTTTACAAATAACTTACGTTAGCAACCCGAGGATTGCGGGTTCGGGTCCCGATCAGTAATATTAACCTATTTTACAAATAGTTCAAGTTCCAAACCTGAGGGTTGCGGGTTCGAGTATCGACGAGTAATATCAACTTATATTACACAAAGTTCACGTTACCAATCCGAGGGTTGCGGGTTCGATTCCCGACTAGTAATATCAACTTATTTTACAAATTACCTACGTTAGCAAGCCGAGGGTTATGGGTTCGGTTCCCGACCAGTAATATCAATTTATATTACAAATAGTTCACGTTACCAACCCGAATGTTGCGGGTTCGAGTCCCGACCAGCAATATCAACTTACTTTACTAATAGTTCACGTTACCAACCCGAGAGTTGTCGGTTCGAATCCCCACCAGTAATATCAACTTACTTTACAAATAGCCCATGTTACCAATCCGAAGTTTGCGGGTTCGAGTCCCGACCAGTAATATTGACTTATTTTACAATCAACCTACGTTACCAACCCAAACGTTGCGGGTTCGAGTCCCGACCAGTAATATCAACTTGTATTACAAATAGTTCACGTTACCAACCCGAGAGTTGCGGGTTCGAATTCCGACCCGTATTATCAAGTTATTTTATTAACTTCCTAGCATATAGGCGAGTTATTGTAATGGGTCCGACAATCGAAATCAAAACATGTTCATCATATTTTTATGTTCGAGGTCATTACAGTATTTTAGACTTTTTTGGAAAGAAGTATGTTTTTGTGTGTGTACGTACCTAAGTGCGTGGTCATTCTTTCCTGCACGAAATTTCGCGAATGAAATATGATATCGACTCCGCTTTGGTGCCTATTGAAGCGTATCGACTTAAAACTGATCTGAAAGAAATTTTATCAAACTCGGTCGTTTTTTTGTTTAAGCTTAGATTAAGATGAATTTGTTTTGGTGGCAATTTTGAATGGGAGGGCAGGCTATTCTACAAATAGCTTACAATCCATCGCTGCCTGAACCTAAATGGAGTTGGGCAGGAAATTCTTATAAATTATTTATTACTTATCTTTCAAATGGTGTAATCGTCCTGGCGTGTATAATCTCACAATGATTGAAGAAACACAATCATTCATCGGTGCTTTACTAATAGTTCATGTTACCAACCGAGGTTCGAATCCCCACCAGTAATATCAACTCACTTTACAAATAGCCCATGTTACCAATCCGAAGTTTGCGGGTTCGACTCCCGACCAGTAATATTAAATTATTTTACAAATAACCTACGTTACCAACCCGAGGGTTGCGGGTTCGAATTCGCACCAGTAATATCAACTTACTTTATAAATAGCGCATGTTACCAACCCGAAGCTTGTGGGTTCGGGTCCCGACCAGTAATATCAATTTATTTGACAAATTACCTACGTTAGCAAGCCGAGGGTTGCGGGTTCGGGTCCCGATCAGTAATATTAACCTATTTTACAAATAGTTAAAGTTCCCAACCTGAGGGTTGCGGGTTCGAGTCCCGACCAGTAATATCAACTTATATTACAAAATTTCACGTTACCAACCCGAATGTTGCGGGTTCGAGTCCCGACCAGTAATATCAACTTATTTTACAAATTACCAACGTTAGCAACCCGAGGGTTCAGGTCCCGACCAGTAACTGTAACTTTTTTTACAAATAGTTTCCAACCTGAGGGTTGCTCGTTCGAGTTCCGATAAGGAATATCAACTTATTTTCCAAATAACCTACGTTACCAACCCGAGAGTTGCGGGTTCGAGTCCCGACCAGTAATATCAACATATTTGACAAATTACCTAAGTTAGCAAGCCGAGGGTTACGGGTTCGGGTCCCGACCAGTAATATCAACTTATATTACACATAGTTCACGTTACCAATCCGAGGGTTGCGAGTTCGAGTCCCGACCAGTAATATCAACTTATTTGAAAAATTACCTACGTTAGCAAGCCGAGGGTTACAGGTTCGGGTCCCGACCAGTAATATCAATTTATATTACAAATAGTTCACGTTACCAACCCAAATGTTGCGGGTTCGAGTCCCGACCAGCAATATCAACTTACTTTACTAATAGTTCACGTTACCAACCCGAGAGTTGTCGGTTCGAATCCCCACCAGTAATATCAACTTACTTTACAAATAGCCCATGTTACCAATCCGAAGTTTGCGGGTTCGAATTCCCACCAGTAATATCAACTTATTTGACAAATTATCTACGTTAGCAAGCCGAAGGTTGCGGATTCTTGTCCCCAGAAGTAATATGAACTTATTATACAAATAGTTCACGTTACCAACCCGAGGGTTGCGGGTTTGAGTCCCGACCAGGAATATGAACTTATTTGACAAATTAACTACGTTAGCAAGCCGAAGGTTGCGGATTCGGGTCCCGACAAGTATTATCAACTTATTTTACAAGTAGTTCATGTAACCAACCCGAGGGTTGCGGGTTTGAGTCCCGACCAGTATAATCAACTTATTCGACAAATTACCTAAGTTAGCAAGCCGAGGGTAGCGGGTTCGGGTCCCGACCAGTAATATCAACTTATATTACAAATAGTTCACGTTACTAACCCGAGGGTTGTCGGTTCGAATCCCCACCAGTAATATCAACTTACTTTACAAATAGCCCATGTTACCAATCCGAAGTTTGCGGGTTCGAGTCCCGACCAGTAATATTAACTTATTTTACAATCAACCTACGTTACCAACCCAAACGTTGCGGGTTCGAGTCCCGACCAGTAATATCAACTTGTATTACAAATAGTTCACGTTACCAACCCGAGAGTTGCGGGTTCGAATTCCGACCCGTATTATCAAGTTATTTTATTAACTTCCTAGCATATAGGCGAGTTATTGTAATGGGTCCGACAATCGAAATCAAAACATGTTCATCATATTTTTATGTTCGAGGTCATTACAGTATTTTAGACTTTTTTGGAAAGAAGTATGTTTTTGTGTGTGTACGTACCTAAGTGCGTGGTCAATCTTTCCTGGACGAAATTTCGCGAATGAAATATGATATCGACTCCGCTTTGGTGCCTATTGAAGCGTATCGACTTAAAACTGATCTGAAAGAAATTTTATCAAACTCGGTCGTTTTTTTGTTTAAGCTTAGATTAAGATGAATTTGTTTTGGTGGCAATTTTGAATGGGAGGGCAGGCTATTCTACAAATAGCTTACAATCCATCGCTGCCTGAACCTAAATGGAGTTGGGCAGGAAATTCTTATAAATTATTTATTACTTATCTTTCAAATGGTGTAATCGTCCTGGCGTGTATAATCTCACAATGATTGAAGAAACACAATCATTCATCGGTGCTTTACTAATAGTTCACGTTACCAACCGAGGTTCGAATCCCCACCAGTAATATCAACTCACTTTACAAATAGCCCATGTTACCAATCCGAAGTTTGCGGGTTCGAGTCCCGACTAGTAATATTAAATTATTTTACAAATAACCTACGTTACCAACCCGAGGGTTGCGGGTTCGAATTCCCACCAGTAATATCAACTTACTTTATAAATAGCGCATGTTACCAACCCGAAGCTTGTGGGTTCGGGTCCCGACCAGTAATATCAATTTATTTGACAAATTACCTACGTTAGCAAGCCGAGGGTTGCGGGTTCGGGTCCCGATCAGTAATATTAACCTATTTTACAAATAGTTAAAGTTCCCAACCTGAGGGTTGCGGGTTCGAGTCCCGACCAGTAATATCAACTTATATTACAAAATTTCACGTTACCAACCCGAATGTTGCGGGTTCGAGTCCCGACCAGTAATATCAACTTATTTTACAAATTACCAACGTTAGCAACCCGAGGGTTCAGGTCCCGACCAGTAACTGTAACTTTTTTTACAAATAGTTTCCAACCTGAGGGTTGCTCGTTCGAGTTCCGATAAGGAATATCAACTTATTTTCCAAATAACCTACGTTACCAACCCGAGAGTTGCGGGTTCGAGTCCCGACCAGTAATATCAACATATTTGACAAATTACCTAAGTTAGCAAGCCGAGGGTTACGGGTTCGGGTCCCGACCAGTAATATCAACTTATATTACACATAGTTCACGTTACCAATCCGAGGGTTGCGAGTTCGAGTCCCGACCAGTAATATCAACTTATTTGAAAAATTACCTACGTTAGCAAGCCGAGGGTTACAGGTTCGGGTCCCGACCAGTAATATCAATTTATATTACAAATAGTTCACGTTAACAACCCAAATGTTGCGGGTTCGAGTCCCGACCAGCAATATCAACTTACTTTACTAATAGTTCACGTTACCAACCCGAGGGTTGTGGGTTCGAATCCCCACCAGTAATATCAACTTACTTTACAAATAGCCCATGTTACCAATCCGAAGTTTGCGGGTTCGAGTCCCGACCAGTAATATTAACTTATATTACAAATAACCTACGTTATCAACCCAAAAGTTGCGGGTTCGCGTCCCGACTAGTAATATCAACTTATATTACAAATAGTTCACGTTACCAACCCAAATGTTGCGGGTTCGAGTCCCGACCAGCAATATCAACTTACTTTACTAATAGTTCACGTTACCAACCCGAGGGTTGTGGGTTCGAATCCCCACCAGTAATATCAACTTATTTTACAAATAGCCCATGTTACCAATCCGAAGTTTGCGGGTCGAGTCGCGACCAGTAATATTAACTTATTTTACAAATAACCTACGTTAGGAACCCGAGGATTGCGGGTTCGGGTCCCGGTCAGTAATATTAACCTATTTTACAAATAGTTCAAGTTCCAAACCTGAGGGTTGCGGGTTCGAGTCCCGGCGAGTAATATCAACTTATATTACACATAGTTCACGTTACCAATCCGAGGGTTGCGGGTTCGATTCCCGACCAGTAATATCAACTTATTTGACAAATTACCTACGTTAGCAAGCCGAGGGTTAGGGGTTCGGGTCCCGACCAGTTATATCAATTTATATTACAAATAGTTCACGTTACCAACCCAAATGTTGCGGGTTCGAGTCCCGACCAGCAATATCAACTTACTTTACTAATAGTTCACGTTACCAACCCGAGGGTTGTGGGTTCGAATCCCCACCAGTAATATCAACTTACTTTACAAATAGCCCATGTTACCAATCCGAAGTTTGCGGGTTCGAGTCCCGACCAGTAATATTAACTTATATTACAAATAACCTACGTTATCAACCCAAAAGTTGCAAGTTCGCGTCCCGACTAGTAATATCAACTTATATTACAAATAGTTCACGTTACCAACCCAAATGTTGCGGGTTCGAGTCCCGACCAGCAATATCAACTTACTTTACTAATAGTTCACGTTACCAACCCGAGGGTTGTGGGTTCGAATCCCCACCAGTAATATCAACTTATTTTACAAATAGCCCATGTTACCAATCCGAAGTTTGCGGGTCGAGTCGCGACCAGTAATATTAACTTATTTTACAAATAACCTACGTTAGGAACCCGAGGATTGCGGGTTCGGGTCCCGGTCAGTAATATTAACCTATTTTACAAATAGTTCAAGTTCCAAACCTGAGGGTTGCGGGTTCGAGTCCCGGCGAGTAATATCAACTTATATTACACATAGTTCACGTTACCAATCCGAGGGTTGCGGGTTCGATTCCCGACCAGTAATATCAACTTATTTGACAAATTACCTACGTTAGCAAGCCGAGGGTTAGGGGTTCGGGTCCCGACCAGTTATATCAATTTATATTACAAATAGTTCACGTTACCAACCCAAATGTTGCGGGTTCGAGTCCCGACCAGCAATATCAACTTACTTTACTAATAGTTCACGTTACCAACCCGAGGGTTGCGGGTTCGAATTCCCACCAGTAATATCAACTTATTTGACAAATTATCTACGTTAGCAAGCCGAAGGTTGCGGATTCTTGTCCCCAGAAGTAATATGAACTTATTATACAAATAGTTCACGTTACCAACCCGAGGGTTGCGGGTTTGAGTCCCGACCAGGAATATGAACTTATTTGACAAATTAACTACGTTAGCAAGCCGAAGGTTGCGGATTCGGGTCCCGACAAGTATTATCAACTTATTTTACAAGTAGTTCATGTAACCAACCCGAGGGTTGCGGGTTTGAGTCCCGACCAGTATAATCAACTTATTCGACAAATTACCTAAGTTAGCAAGCCGAGGGTAGCGGGTTCGGGTCCCGACCAGTAATATCAACTTATATTACAAATAGTTCACGTTACTAACCCGAGGGTTGCGGGTTCGATTCCCGACCAGTAATATCAACATATATTTCAAATAGTTCACGTTACCAACCCGAGGGTTGAGGGTTCGAGTCCCGACAAGTAATATCAATTATATTTCAAATAGTTCACGTTACCAACCCGAATGTTGTGGGCTCGAGTTCCGACCAGTAATATCAATTTAATTTAGTAAACAGCTCACTTTACCAAACCTAGGGTTGCGTGTTCGATGCCCCACCAGTAATACCAACTTACTTTACAAATAGCCTACGTTACGAACCCGAGAGTTGCGGGTTCGAGTCTCGACCAGTAATATCAACTTATATTACAAAAAGTTCACGTTTCCAAACCGAATGTGTCGGGTTCGGGTCCCGAACAGTAAAATCAACTTATTTTACAAATTACGTATGTTACCAACCCGAGAGTTGCGGGTTCGAGTCCCGACCAGTAATATCAACATATATTTCAAATAGTTCACGTTACCAACCCGAGGGTTGCGGGTTCGAGTCCCGACCAGTAATATCAACTTACTTTACAAATAGCCCTTGTTACCAACCCGAAGCATGTGGGTTCGAGTCCCGACCAGTAATATTAATTTATTTTACAAATAACCTACGTTAGCAACCCCAGGGTTGCGGGTTCGGGTCCCGATCAGTATTATTAACCTATTTTACAAATAGTTCAAGTTTCCAACCCATAGGTTGCGGGTTCGAATCCCCATGAGTAATATCAACTTACTTTACAAAAAGCCCATGTTACCAATCCGAAGTTTGCGGGTTCGAGTCCCGACAAGTAATATCAATTATATTTAGATTAGTTCACGTTACCAACCCGAATGTTGTGGGCTCGAGTTCCGACCCGTAATATCAATTTTATTTAGTACACAGCTCACTTTACCAACCCGAGGGTTGCGTGTTCGATGCCCCACCAGTAATACCAACTTACTTTACAAATTGCCTACGTTACGAACCCGAGAGATGCGGGATCGAGTGTCGACCAGTAATATCAACTTATATTACAAAAAGTTCACTTTACCAACCCGAGGGTTGCGTGTTCGATGCCCCACCAGTAATATCAACTTACTTTACAATTAGCCTACGTTACGAACCCGAGAGATGCGGGATCGAGTGTCGACCAGTAATATCAACATATATTTCAAAAAGTTCACGTTACCAACCCGAATGTGTCGGGTTCGGGTCGCGACCAGTAATATCAACTGTATTTAGTAAACAGCTCACTTTACCAACCCGAGGTTTGCGTGTTCGATGCCCCACCAGTAATACCAACTTACTTTACAAATAGCCTACGTTACGAACCCGAGAGTTGCGGGTTCGAGTCTCGACCAGTAATATCAACTTATATTACAAAAAGTTCACGTTACCAAACCGAATGTGTCGGGTTCGGGTCCCGACCAGTAAAATCAACTTATTTTACAAATTACGTATGTTACCAACCCGAGAGTTGCGGGTTCGAGTCCCGACCAGTAATATCAACATATATTTCAAATAGTTCATGTTACCAACCCGAGGGTTGCGGGTTCGAGTCCCGACCAGTAATATCAACTTACTTTACAAATAGCCTATGTTACCAATCCGAAGTTTGCGGGTTCGAGTCCCGACAAGTAATATCAATTATATTTCAAATAGTTCACGTTACCAACCCGAGGGTTGCGGGCTCGAGTTCCGACCAGTAATATCAATTTTATTTAGTAAACAGCTCACTTTACCAACCCGAGGGTTGCGTGTTCGATGCCCCACCAGTAATATCAACTTACTTTACAAATAGCCTACGTTACGAACCCGAGAGATGCGGGATCGAGTGTCGACCAGTAATATCAACTTATATTACAAAAAGTTCACGTTACCAACCCGAATGTGTCGGGTTCGGGTCCCGACCAGTAATATCAACTGTAGTTAGTAAACAGCTCACTTTACCAACCCGAGGGTTGCGTGTTCGATGCCCCACCAGTAATACCAACTTACTTTACAAATAGCCTACGTTACGAACCCGAGAGTTGCGGGTTCGAGTCTCGACCAGTAATATCAACTTATATTACAAAAAGTTCACGTTACCAAACCGAGTGTGTCGGGTTCGGGTCCCGACCAGTAAAATCAACTTATTTTACAAATTACGTATGTTACCATCCCGAGAGTTGCGGGTTCGAGTCCCGACCAATAATATCAACATATATTTCAAATAGTTCACGTTACCAACCCGAGGGTTGCGGGTTCGAGTCCTGACCAGTAATATACACTTACTTTACAAATAGCCCATGTTACCAGCCCGAAGCTTGTGGGTTCGAGTCCCGACCAGTAATATTAATTTATTTTACAAATAACCTACGTTAGCAACCCGAATGTTGAGGGTTCGAGTTCCGACCAGTAATATCAATTTTATTTAGTAAACAGCTCACTTTACCAACCCGAGGGTAGCGGGTTCGGGTTCCGACCAGTAATAGTAACTTGTTTTACAAATAACGTATGTTACCAACCCGAGAGTTGCTGGTTCGAGTCCCGACCAGTAATATTAACTTATATTACAAATAGTTCACGTTACCAACCCAAATGTTGCGGGTTCGAGTCCCGACCAGTAATATCAACTTATTTTCCAAAAAACCTACGTTACCAACCCGAGAGTTGCGGGTTCCAGTCCCGACCAGTAATATCAACTTATATTACAAAAAGTTCACATTACCAATCCGAGGGTAGCGGGTGCGAGTACCGATTAGTATTATCAACTTATTTGACAAATTACTTACGTAAGCAAGCCGAGGGTTGCGGGTTCGGATCCCGACCAGTAATATCAACTTATATTACAAAATTTCACATTACCAACCCGAATGTTGCGGGTTCGAGTCCCGACCAGTAATATCAACTTATTTTCCCAATAACCGACGTTACCAACCCGAGAGTTGCGGGTTCGAGTCCCGACCAGTAATATCAACTTATATTACAAATAGTTCACGTTACCAATCCGAGGGTTGCGGGTTCGAGGACCGACCAGTAATGTCAACTTATTTTACAAATTACCTACGTTAGCAATCCGAGGGTTGCGGGTTCGGGTCCCGACCGGTAACTGTAACTTATTTTACAAATAGTTCAAGTTTCCAACCTGAGGGTTGCGGGTTCGAGTCCCGACAAGTAATATCAACTTATTTTCCAAATAACCTACGTTACCAACCCGAGAGTTGCGGGTTCGAGTCCCGACCAGTAATATCAACATATTTGACAAATTACCTAAGTTAGCAAGCCGAGGGTTACGGGTTCGGGTCCCGACCAGTAATATCAACTTATATTACAAATAGTTCACGTTACCAATCCGAGGGTTGCGGGTTCGGATCCCGACCAGTAATATCAACTTATATTACACATAGTTCACGTTACCAATCCGAGGGTTGCGGGTTCGAGTCCCGACCAGTAATATCAACTTATTTGACAAATTACCTACGTTACCAACCCAAATGTTGCGGGTTCGAGTCCCGACCAGCAATATCAACTTACTTTACTAATAGTTCACGTTACCAACCCGAGGGTTGTGGGGTCGAATCCCCACCAGTAATATCAACTTTCTTTACTAATAGTTCACATTACCAACCCAAAGGTTGCGGGTTCGAATTCCCACCAGTAATATCAACTTACTTTACAAATAGCCCATGTTACCAACCCGAAGCTTGTGGGTTCGGGTCCCGATCAGTAATATTAACCTATTTTACAAATAGATCAAGTTCCCAACCTGAGGGTTGCGGGTTCGAGTCCCGACGAGTAATATCATCTTATTTTACAAATTACCTACGTTACCAACCCGAATGTTGTGGGCTCGAGTTCCGACCAGTAATATAAACTTATTTTACAAATTACCTACGTTATCAATCCGAGGGTTGAGGGTTCGGGTCCCGACCAGTAATATTAACTTTGTTTACAAATAGTTCAAGTGACCAACCCGAGAGTTGCAGGTTCGAATTCCGACCCGTATTATCAAGTTATTTTATTAACTTCCTAGCATATAGGCGAGTTATTGTAATGGGTCCGACAATCGAAATCAAAACATGTTCATCATATTTTTATGTTCGAGGTCATTACAGTATTTTAGACTTTTTTGGAAAGAAGTATGTTTTTGTGTGTGTACGTACCTAAGTGCGTGGTCAATCTTTCCTGCACGAAATTTCGCGAATGAACTATGATATCGACTCCGCTTTGGTGCCAATTGAAGCGTATCGACTTTGTACCAAATTTGTTTTGGTGGCAATTTTGAATGGAAGGGCAGGCTGTTCTACAAATAGCTTAAAATCCATCGCTGCCTGAACCTAAATGGAGTTGGGCAGGAACTTCTTATAAATTATTTATTACTTATCTTTCAAATGGTGTAATCGTCCTGGCGTGTATAATCTCACAATGATTGAAGTAACACAATCACTCATCGGTGCCATTATCTCTTCTTCTTTTTTTGATGAAGTATTCTCGAGGGCACCGGTTGCTCCGTGGTATGCCTGCTTGCTTACTGAACTCAAGATGGTGGATTCGAAACCCGACAGAGACCCTTGGTTAGGAGGTAAAATAAACTCAAGCTCGCCGTTTTTCGGTAGGGACGTTAAGCGATGGTGCCTAGTCTCTACGATGTCTAGTAACTCCCTAAAGACTAATAATTTATGGTTTCCAGATTTACTTTGTGAAGCTCCATTCTAGGAATAAATAATTAAAATACACAATTTCTTTGTCAAACTTCACTATATATATTCTCAAATAATCAACTAGTTGCGCCGTGTTAAGGCATTATCATGAGTCACTTATAAACAGTTTATGTGTATTTTAATTATCTATCCCTAAAGACTGCTACCCTAGGTGAATATAAATGTAAAGTAGGTAAAATTTAGGACTCTCATTGTATAGTCGGGCTCATGTCCACCAGAGTGATGAAAGGGAGCTCTGGTAGTAGACAATTTGACCGAGAAGTTAGCCTGGACTTGAGCTTCATTAACTAACTCAAGTAACAAGGGACAATACCATAAATAAACAAGTTTTATTTCTTTCAAGTTAATTTAATTATTACACAATAGCTCTGCAATAATGTTAGTTTTCATTAACTAAAGTACGACATAGCCTAAATTTTGATTTTGTGTAAACTAAGTTGGTCGCTCAACTCAGTACCATTTTAAACTAACACTAAATTTTTGAGTGTACGTGGTGACTCAGTAGCGAAGGGTCATCACCCTAATGTTGAATCGGTGAAAACAAAATCACGGGGAACTTTATATTATTATTGTACAGATCCTATTCTTCGTATCATTTCGATGATATTTTACCTTGTAAAAGAATAACATTCATTATTCCATAGTAAATGTTGGTAAAGGCTAGAAAGTTCGTTACTTTCCCGGGAAATGTAAGGGATTAGAGGAAACGTCGATTCAAAAACTAGTATGATTACCATTGTTTGCAAAGTGAGATATGTAAAGAAAAAAAACATAATTATCGCGAATCTCTTTCTCCAGAGCTAATAGACGTAAGGGCTCATCTATATCCGCTCCTAAAGGCAAAACTACTTTTTACTGAAGTAAAGGCGACCACCAAGTCCAAGACCAAGACTATAGGCGGAGCTCCTGCCAGCACACGTAGCGCAGCCATAGAGACAGTACGATAGACCTTTGTAACCAATAAAAGGGCTGCACTCTGGGCTTGCACAAGGATCACGCGTCGCCGCTTCAATGCCACCAGCCAGCAGCGGCTTACCTTGCTATATCCTCGGATACTCCAATGTAGATGATACGACGCTCAGAGTATCCCGTCGCGCAGGCTAGGTAGCTCAGAGCGTTGAAAGTTGCGGTTGTCCTTTCTTTAGTGGCTACAACGTAGGGGGTCGCGTTGAGCCCGGCCTCCTCAAGGTACATAACCGTGAGTTTTGATTACCAAGGTTGATATAAATGGTCGAGATTCGAACCCGCAACCCTCGGGTTGGAAACGTGAGCTATTTGTAAAATAAGTTGATATTACTGGTGGGGATTCGAACCCGCAACCTTGGGGATGGTAAAGTGAGCTATTTGTAAAGTTGGTATTACTGGTGGGGATTCAAACCCGCAAGCCTCGAGTTGCTTATGTGAGCTATTTATATAGTAAGTTGATATTACTGGTGGGGATTCGAACCCGCAACTCTCGTGTTCGTGACGTGAGCTATTTGTAAAATAAGTTGATATCACTGGTGGGGATTCGAACCCGCAACCCTCGGGTTGGTAACGTGGGCTTTTTGTAAAATAAGTTGATATCATTGGTGGGGATTCGATCCAGCAACCCTCGGGTTGGTAACGTGGGCTATTTGTAAAGTAAGTTAATATCACTGGTGGGGATTCGAACCCGCAACCCTCGGGTTGGTACCGTGGGCTATTTGTAAAGTAATTTGGTAATACTGGTGGGGATTCGAACTCGCAACCCTTGGGTTCGTAACGTGAGCTTTTTATAAAATAAGTCGATATTACTGGTGGGGATTCGAACCCGCAACTCTCGGGTTGGTAACGTGGGCTATTTGTAAAGTAAGTTGATATCAATGGTGTGGATTCGAACCGGCAACCCTCGGGTTCGTAACGTGAGACATTTGTAAAATATGTTGATATTACTGGTGGGGATTCGAACCCGCAACTCTCGTGTTCGTGACGTGAGCTATTTGTAAAATAAGTTGATATCACTGGTGGGGATTCGAACCCGCAACCCTCGGGTTGGTAACGTGGGCTTTTTGTAAAATAAGTTGACATCATTGGTGGGGATTCGATCCAGCAACCCTCGGGTTGGTAACGGGGGCTTTTTGTTAAATAAGTTGATATTACTCGTGGGGATTTGAACCCGCAACTCTCGAGTGATAACGTGGGCTTTTTGTAAAATAAGTTGATATTACTGGTGGGGATTCGAACCCGCCACCCTCGGGTTCGTAACGTGAGCTATTTGAAGAATACGTTGATTTTACTGGTGGGGATTCGAACCCGCAACCCTCGGGTTGGTATCGTGGGATATTTGTAAAGTAAGTTGACATTACTGGTGGGGATTCGAACTCGCAACCCTCGGGTTGTTAACGTGAGATATTTGAAAAATACGTTGATTTTACTTGTGCGGATTCGAACCCGCAACCCTCGGGTTGGTAACGTGGGCTATTTGTAAAGTAAGTTAATATCACTGGTGGGGATTCGAACCCGCAACCCTCGGGTTGGTACCGTGGGCTATTTGTAAAGTAATTTGGTAATACTGGTGGGGATTCGAACTCGCAACCCTTGGGTTCGTAACGTGAGCTTTTTATAAAATAAGTCGATATTACTGGTGGGGATTCGAACCCGCAACTCTCGGGTTGGTAACGTGGGCTATTTGTAAAGTAAGTTGATATCAATGGTGTGGATTCGAACCGGCAACCCTCGGGTTCGTAACGTGAGACATTTGTAAAATATGTTGATATTACTGGTGGGAATTCGAACCCGCAACCCTCGGGTTGGTAACGTGGGCTATTTGTAAAGTAAGTTGGTATTACTGGTAGGGATTCGAACCCGCAACCCTCGGGTTAGTAAAGTGAGCTATTTGTAAAATAATTTGATATTACTGGTGAGGATTCGAACCCGCAACCCTCGGGTTCGTAAAGTGAGCTATTTGTAAAATAAGTTAATATCACTGGTGGGGATTCGAACCCGCAACCCTCGGGTTGGTAACGTGGGCTATTTGTAAAGTATGTTAATATCAATGGTGTGGATTCGAACCCGCAACCCTCGGGTTGGTAACGTGGGCTATTTGTAAAGTAATTTGGTAATACTGGTGGGGATTCGAACCCGCAACCTTGGGGATGGTAAAGTGAGCTATTTGTAAAGTTGGTATTACTGGTGGGGATTCAAACCCGCAAGCCTCGAGTTGCTTATGTGAGCTATTTATATAGTAAGTTGATATTACTGGTGGGGATTTGAACCCGCAACTCTCGAGTGATAACGTGGGCTTTTTGTAAAATAAGTTAATATCACTGGTGGGGATTAGAACCCGCAACCCTCGGGTTGGTAACGTGGGCTATATGTAAAGTAAGTTGATTTTACTGGTGGGGATTCAAACCCGCAGCTCTCGGGTTGGTAACGTGGGCTATTTGTAAAGTAAGTTGGTAATACTAGTGAGGATTCGAACTCGCAACCCTTGGGTTCGTAACGTGAGCCTTTTGTAAAATAAGTTGATATAACTGGTGGGGATTCGTACCCGCAACCCTCGGTTTGGTAACGTGGGCTATTTGTAAAGTAAGTTGATATAACTGGTGGGGATTCGTACCCGCAACCCTCGGTTTGGTAACGTGGGCTATTTGTAAAGTAAGTTGATGTTAATGGTGTGGATTCGAACCGGCAACCCTCGGGTTCGTAACGTGAGACATTTGTAAAATATGTTGATATTACTGGTGGGAATTCGAACCCGCAACCCTCGGGTTGGTAACGTGGGCTATTTGTAAAGTAAGTTGGTATTACTGGTGGGGATTCGAACCCGCAACCCTCGGGTTGGTAAAGTGAGCTATTTGTAAAATAAGTTGATATTACTGGTGGGGATTCGAACCCGCAACCCTCGAGTTGGTAACGTGGGCTTTTTGTAAAATAAGTTGATATTACTGGTGGGGATTCGAACCCGCAACTCTCGGGTTGGTAACGTGGGCTTTTTGTAAAATAAGTTGATATTACTGATGGGGATACGAACCCGCAACCCTCGGGTTCGTAAAGTGAGCTATTTGTAAAATAAGTTAATATCACTGGTGGGGATTCGAACCCGCAACCCTCGGGTTGGTAACGTGGGCTATATGTAAAGTAAGTGTATTTTACTGGTGGGGATTCAAACCCGCAGCTCTCGGGTTGGTAACGTGGGCTATTTGTAAAGTAAGTTGGTAATACTAGTGAGGATTCGAACTCGCAACCCTTGGGTTCGTAACGTGAGCTTTTTGTAAAATAAGTTGATATAACTGGTGGGGATTCGTACCCGCAACCCTCGGTTTGGTAACGTGGGCTATTTGTAAAGTAAGTTGATATAACTGGTGGGGATTCGTACCCGCAACCCTCGGTTTGGAAACGTGGGCTATTTGTAAAGTAAGTTGATGTTAATGGTGTGGATTCGAACCGGCAACCCTCGGGTTCGTAACGTGAGACATTTGTAAAATATGTTGATATTACTGGTGGGAATTCGAACCCGCAACCCTCGGGTTGGTAACGTGGGCTATTTGTAAAATAAGTTGGTATTACTGGTGGGGATTCGAACCCGCAACCCTTGGGTTGGTAAAGTGAGCTATTTGTAAAATAAGTTGATATTACTGGTGGGGATTCGAACCCGCAACCCTCGGGTTGGTAAAGTGAGCTATTTGTAAAATAAGTTGTTATTACTGCTGGAGATTCGAACCCGCAACCCTCGGGTTCGTAACGTGAGCTATTTGAAAAATAAGTTAATATCACTGGTGGGGATTCGAACCCGCAACCCTCGGTTTGGTAACGTGGGCTATTTGTAAAGTAAGTTGATATAACTGGTGGGGATTCGTACCCGCAACCCTCGGTTTGGTAACGTGGGCTATTTGTAAAGTAAGTTGATGTTAATGGTGTGGATTCGAACCGGCAACCCTCGGGTTCGTAACGTGAGACATTTGTAAAATATGTTGATATTACTGGTGGGAATTCGAACCCGCAACCCTCGGGTTGGTAACGTGGGCTATTTGTAAAGTAAGTTGGTATTACTGGTGGGGATTCGAACCCGCAACCCTCGGGTTGGTAAAGTGAGCTATTTGTAAAATAAGTTGATATTACTGGTGGGGATTCGAACCCGCAACCCTCGGGTTGGTAAAGTGAGCTATTTGTAAAATAAGTTGTTATTACTGCTGGAGATTCGAACCCGCAACCCTCGGGTTCGTAACGTGAGCTATTTGAAAAATAAGTTAATATCACTGGTGGCGATTCGAACCCGCAACCCTCGGGTTGGTAACGTGGGCTATTTGTAAAGTAATTTGGTAATACTGGTGGGGATTCGAACCCGCAACCTTGGGGTTGGTAAAGTGAGCTATTTGTAAAGTTGGTATTACTGGTGGGGATTCGAACCCGCAAGCCTCGAGTTGCTTATGTGAGCTATTTATATAGTAAGTTGATATTACTGGTGGGGATTCGAACCCGCAACCCTCGTGTTCGTGACGTGAGCTATTTGTAAAATAAGTTGATATGACTGGTGGGGATTCGAACCCGCAACCCTCGGGTTGGTAACGTGGGCTTTTTGTAAAATAAGTTGATATCACTGGTGGGGATTCGATCCAGCAACCCTCGGGTTGGTAACGAGGGCTTTTTGTTAAATAAGTTGATATTACTGGTGGGGATTCGAACCCGCAACTCTGGGGTTGGTAACGTGGGCTTTTTGTAAAATAATTTGATATTACTGGTGGAGATTCGAACCCGCAACCCTCGTGTTCGTCACGTGAGCTATTTGTAAAATAAGTTGATATCGCTGGCGGGGATTCGAACCCGCAACCCTCGTGTTCGTGACGTGGGCTTTTTGTAAAATAAGTATATATTACTAGTGGGGATTCGAACTCGCAACGTTCGGGTTGGTAACGTGGGGTTTTTGTAAAATAACTTGATATTACTGGTGGGGATTCGAACCCGCATCTCTCGGGTTGGTGAGCTATTTGTATTGGTTATCTGATTATCTTTTGAATAATGAGTGATCACTCATAAGATAACAAGATACTTTCAAAATAGGTTTTTGAATAACAATCTTTCAGATAACGAGATAATGTATCTGATGAGTGACAAGATAACCAAGTAACTTGAATATAGTATCTTTTCATGAACCAAATACTATCTGGCAAGATAACGTTATCTTGTGAGATACGTATCTTGCAAGATACTATCTTTTCATTATTTAAAAGAAATGTATCTGACTAATGCCCAGGTCTGCTCCATACCCCTTGAAACTGAGTCAACTGACTTCACCTGTTGCTCATAAACATTTTCCTTACTCGGATTATTCACTTCATAAGGCTCCTTACCGAATGAAATAATATTTTTTACATTTAAATACGCAATTTCAATAGTATGATTTTTATAATTTATATTACAATTTAATTTTTTTAAAGTATCAATACCCATAATGACATCATAAATCAATTCAGGTACTACCCAGGAATTGATTTTTATAATCACATCAACAATTTTTATTTCAAGGTAAACTTGTGTTTTCACCTTAGCCGATTTTTTTCCAAAGGCTCCTGTTATTTGTGCTGAGGGCAACTGTAATTGGCTAATCATTTCAATGTTATTTTTGTCTTAGTAAAAAATTCTCAGATATACAACTGATTTGTGAGCCAGAATCGAATAATGCTATAACTTTCAACTTATTTATATTTATAGGGATTTTTGGAGTTCTCCCCTCACTAATCGCTTTATTTTTTTCCTCACTCCTCAAATAGTCTCTAGGATTTTCCCAAAACTTTTTATCACAATTAGATTTATGGACTATATTTGTTTGCTTAGTTATATTCCTAATGTTTACCCTATCTTTTTTACTAGCTTTATTATCATATTCTATTTAATCGTTATTATTTGTTTTACTCTCATCATTTGCCTTATTTATACAATTTGTTTTATTTACATCATTAGTAGTATTATCAGAACAAACGTTATTTTTGTCATTATTTGTATTATTATATGTTACACTTTTATTTTTGAATGTATTCGAATAATCATGTTTTTTACTATTATAATATGTAATATCCTTATATTTTACTAAATCATTCGAACACACTTTATTTTTATATTAAGTCATGGAATTATATGTTTTATTTTTATATCTTGTTTTGCTAGTCTTACCAGTTATATTTTTATATTGTCTTTTATTTTTATGTTTTGCCCCACATTCACAATTTGCCCCTTTACTGAATATCTCTGGGTTCTCGACGGATATTTGGGGCTCTATTCGTTTTTTGAAACACTCCCATTTTATCCTTCAATCATATCTCCAGCTCCCGGCGACCTATCTATTATCATGGCGCTTGTCGACGGTCTGTCGCGATCTCTATTCTGGAATTGTGGTCCTGGCTGGTAACTCCGACCACCTCGATCCCATCTATCGCGACGTTGCCATGGTCCATTTCCGCGACCTTGGTAACCTCCCCTCGCACCTTCAAAACGCTTTGGCATATATGATCCAAAGTTTGGGGTCTTACTATTGTTATCGTTATGTTTATTGTTATTATTTTCTTGTTGGTTATTGATGTACGGGCTATTTTTTTTTTCATATGCATTATTATTATTGTGAATAATTATTTTCGCTAAGAGTTCAAATAACTGAAAACGATCAGAGATGTTTGCCACAATTAACGAGCATTTTACACTTTCAGGGAAATGGTTTATCATACTTTTTATCATTGATGTTTCAGGGATCTCTGGTTCCAAATACCTACAATTTTTTAGTATTTTCCGGGCATAGTCGTCCATCGATAAATACCCATCCATTTTATACCGACCCCGGAACAGTCTTTCCCTAACCTCGGTCTGTCGATTTTCGTCCCAGTACTTCGATAAGAATTTTTCTCGGAATATTTCATAATTATTTGTACGGGTAGCCTCTGTTTGCCACCAGGTCTTGACCGCATCATAAAATCATTCCGGAATAGCCAATCTCATGTCATTCCACGAACTGATTCCACATCCTTCGAAGTATTCCCCCAATTCCTGGACAAAATCCACCGGGTTGTCCTTAGAATCATTGGAGAATTTTGGGATTTTCCGATAGGAGTTTAACCGAAATATAGGACTAGATATTATATTCTCTTTCAAACCTGAAGTATTGTCTTTATTTAATTTTGTATTAATTTCAACAATAAATGTTTGATGTTTTTGTTGAGTGACATTTATTTTTTCCTTTAGGCCCCTTTCACACCGAAGATGCAAGACGCAAGATGCATGCATCCTAGAACACTGGACCATGTAATTGAATGAGAGGTTTCACACCGAAGATGCAAGTGCGTCTTGCAGCGAGGACGCAAGACGCACATGCCTCTCGGGTACCAGCCGGCTGGAGATTTCAGCGTGCGTCTTTGTTATGCTGGTCTTGCATACTCGCCCCTTCCATCTCGCCCCGTCCGACTCACCCGACTCTGTGATTCACATCGTTGTATGTGTGCTTGACTCGCACAGTTTCTTTTCAGACTTCGATTAGATGTTGTGTTCCAAGTACGAAACTTCCATCCACCCTTCAACTATGTTACCAGACACAGAGAACTTCAACGTGACCTCAGAAATATCAGTAGTCTTTCTTTCGCAGATACACACAACCGATAATTTGTATCCCGACGGCTCCATGAGATCCAACAACTTGTTAAAAGTCGGAATCTCCATTTTATAATACACCTGAAACTTTACTGGATGGTTCAGTAATTGCTGAGACTCAATAGCAGGGCTATGCTCTCCAGCATTAGTCCAGTAGGGATGCTGCCATAAACGATTGCTTCTTTGTCTTCGTCTTATTCTGACTACACAAGCCAGAATTATAATTTCGTCGTCTGAAGAGTCGGATGATTGATTATTCATCTTTCAAACTCACAATCTTCCAAACAGAAATAAAGAACTGAACAGAAGGTGCAAGAGGCACGTGCATCTTTGGTGTGAAAGGCTTTTCATGAAGATGCAGGACGCACATGCCTCCTGCCTCCAGGATGCATGCATCTTGCGTCTTGCATCTTCGGTGTGAAAGGCCCCTTAGGTTAAATTTTGTTGTTTCTAATTCTTTTTGTTGTTTATTTTTTATTGTACCAATTTTTTTTTTTCAATGTTATCAAACTGACTCTTAACCTCTCCTTTTACTTGGTCCAATTGGTTTGTATAATCCCGGCTCGAATCTTTTATTTTATTTTCAATATCTTTTTCGACATTATCAACTCGTGAATCTATGGCTGCTAATCTTTCATTATTTTCTTTATATCGTTGGTTAATTTCATCAAATTTATAATTTAAATTTAAAATGGCGGTCTCCTGTTTACTATTAAATTCTAACATATGTTTATTTGTTTGAGCTATTTCATTTTTTAATTCATTTTTAGTCGATTAATTTTGCTTTTTTAGTTCATGTTTAGTCGATTTGTTTTGCGCCATAAGTCGGTATAACATTTGCATTGTACTACTATTCTCTGATTGAGCTATAGGACTACTTTCTTTAGTGATTGTGGCCTCTGATTTTTCATCTCTAGCAATAACATCCTCAAAACTATCATCTAGCATTACCCGGTCAATCAGCCTATCAATAGTTTTCTGACTATCATGCGCTAATTCTTGGAATCCCGATTCATTTTGCATAGTACTATTCGCTCTACCCGCTACATAAATTTCACTAAGTCTTTCTGTCCGTATGTCCCCCAGTACTGCTTGTTCGCCATCTTTATTCACATTAGTGATTTCAGACCGCTCTACACTATGGTCCGCCATTTTGGACGCTATCTTTTACAAATGAAAGAAAAAAAAATTTAACTAATAAATTACAAAAATTATACATTTATTTTTTAACAATATTACCAATTTTATACATTTGAAGTATTTTATTCGGGCGATTCTGCGACATTTTATGTAATAGTGCTTTAACTGATACTTATACATATTTTTTTAATTTAAACTTATATTCAAATTATAAGTAAGAGCCCTTATATGGTTGAAACTCAATAAGAACAATATAAGAAGTTACATTTTAAAAAACTAATTTCTTTATTTAAAATTTCCTTCTTTTTTTTAAATCTTATTTTTATCGGGTTTGTAACATAATTTACATACATAAAAAATACAATAAAATATAGACTTGCATGCCGTTTCATCTTGTGATCCTGTGACTTGATTTCGTCCCAACTTATGGTGTGGATTGCACAGACGCCTCAGATACCCTCTTCTGATTTCTTCCGACAGTCCATCATAATTCCTCCATCTCTCACTTCTTCATATCACCTCCACCTCTCATCACCACTTTATCTTCTCACTACTGGACAAACATCACCTGCTCTCCACTCTGTCCTCAGATAATAAAACTCACTGTTCCACACACATTTCCAGACATCAACTGCGCATACAACTTCTCAATCCTCACTCTGAACATCGACTACCTTCTCTCCTCGTGGGATAAGGCTTTACCATCTATTTTATGCAATCCACACATCTCATTAGTTAAAATTATGCCTTTTTTTATAAATATATTTTTTTTACACATTTTTTCTTCATCCTTATTTCACATTACTGCAACTATATTTCCGATAATTAAACAAACCAAATAATTAAATTTCATACATTAAACTACATTACTCAAATTTTATATAATACCAATTTAAATAACTTTGACATAGTCTCACTCACCATGGAGGTGTGCGTAGCTTACTCATATTACTGTACCTCCACCTCTCTTTCTTTTCTTTTTTTGTTATGTGTGGTTATATGAACCATTACAATGTGTTATTAGTATTAGGTGAATGAAAGATGGTATGAAAGAAGTTAGGAGCGAATGATCGCGAAATGTAGTATGTAGGAATTTTTGCGTTTATATAGAATAATTTATATTATTTGTTTTTTTTAGCAAGGTATTTAATTTAAATTAGGATATAATGAAACTCAGTAAGACCGTAAGGAGAGGAATGAAAAAGTAGATATGCTGGCAAGTAAATATTATATTGAGTCGACGATTTTTTTTTTAGGGGTAAAGAGTGATGAGAAGAATATAAATAGGAAGGATTAAGAATTTTATAAATAATTTCGTCTAGATATGTTTAGTTGAATAAATAATAAAAATAATTATAATATATATATATAGATTTATTTTTCTTTGAGACTAATAAGACGTTACTAAAAACTTAGATATTGAGGAAGTTATTTAGGAAGTATGAGCTATCAAACAACGGATATTTGAATATATTTTTTTGTGAGATGGCCTACCCAAGGAAGGGAGGATCCGCGATTTCTGCGACGATATATGAAGTTATTATAGACTATGATGAAATAAGAAGTTATACGTTATATTTTCTGAAGATGAGAAGATTTTTTTTTTTTTTTGAAGTTAGGGAAGGGCGAAGGCCTTGGAAACGTCGAAATAATATTATAAGAAATATTTATACTTTGTGGGGGAATTTTGGATTTTAAGAAGTTAATGAAGGAAGTTTAATTTTATTTGAAACGAAATATGAGAAGAAATATTTAGAAAATGAGTACATGGGATGATGAACTGAATTTAGAAAGGCAAACCAAGTTTTTTTTTTTGAGATTACGATAAGTAGAATGATGGTAAGTGGGAAAAGATATTAAGAGGTGGAAGGGCAGTATAATAATTAAATATAATATTTTTTTGTTTTGATATACATTATAAATAATATTATTATTAATAATGGTAAAGTTTTGTTTTATTAGAAATATGTTCAATATTTTTTTATATGAAAGTTAAAAGACTTTTTTTGTTTGACCAAGGAGTTGAAGGACCACTAGAATTTAAGAAATTTGTAACAAGTTAGTAAGACTTTTTTTTTTGTTAAAAAAAATTTCTAGATATAAGAAATTGAAAACGTAAGTGAAGTGAAGTGCGAAATGAATTTTTTGAGGTTGTTTGTGTAAGTCAAGAACGCTCGAGTGTGCCAACTCACAACAACTAACTGGAGGAAGACAGAAGAAGGAAGAAGAAAAGAAAAGAACGAGGGTTAGACAGATGAAGAAGAGACCTTTAGAACAAAATCCGTGATTTCTGAAAGACAATTTTTGTTCGAAAAAATTAGGAGAGGATAAAATATAATATGAACAAAGTGTTCCCATGGCAACCATACCAGGCAACATTTTATTTCATTATGAACTTAATAAGCTAAAAGATGGAACCAACAGAAACACTAAGTTTATAGGTTAAATAAATAAATTTTGCAACACAACTGGAAGAAAACGAGGGCCGATAGATTGTAGGCTTTTTCAAGAAGAATTTCTCCACTGAACATGAATCAAAAGAACCAAATTTATGGAAAAGATCAAATAGATATCAAAGAAGAAAATAGAACTACGAAAAGGTGGAACAATAAAGAAAAAATATAGAAGATAGAAAAATAGCCAGTTTCAAAATAGTTCCAGTTTTTCCCGTCGGGCGTGGGGTGGACCAAAAGAGTATATTCCGTAGTACCAGTATAAAATTTTCAAAAAATAGGAGTTAAAATTAAAAAGTAAGATCATAGAAAATTAAAATGAAATATTATAAAACAACAAGAAAAGAAGAGAAGAAGGGAAAAGGCTAAAAAATTTCAAGTTGTGCAAAAAATCAAGGAAGAAAAGACAATTGACATCCGAAAAGAGGGTATACGTGCAGTTTTGAGATCTAGAAATTAGTCTTTGCCCAGCCTTCAACTAGGTAAAACCTGCATGTGACATGTCTCTATTTTTTAAATTAAATTGAAGCAAAAACTTAGTAAACAGTGAAAGTAACATGTGAAGTGAAGTGGAAAGAGTCAAATTGATGTGGAGGGTTACATTTTTTTTTGTCTGTTATGATGATTGTGAAATTGTTAGCCATAAGCCTTAACTTAAGGTCAACTCACGTGAATAGAGAATATTTTTTTTATATGGCAGCCATGATTCTAGTAAATATTAAAATAATTTGTGTAAATATGTTTTAGTATATTTTTTTTCTTCCTCAATCTCTTTCAACGAATCTCAAATTTCAAACTCATAGTCTCTACGGACTACGCTTTTGGAATGTACCAATTTCGGGACACGTAAAGTAATTTAGATGAATTTTATACAAATCGGGAGATATATTTTTTTTATTATTTGTATATTGGTACAGGGAAAGTAGAATCAATTTTACCTAGAGTTGTTTATATATTTTTTTTACTTACTTCAAATAACTCAAGTATAACTTTATTTTAATTTTTATTTTAATATTTTATTATTTTACATTCAATTTAAGAATAAATAAAACCTGTTATGTTGGCATATCCCTTGCGTGGAAGATTCAATTAAATTAAAAAAATTATTTTTATTATTATTCAATAATAATAAACCTTTCAGAGGATGAGCCCCGAGGACATTCATAGACGTTGTACGTCCCCACTCAATCCTCATCACTTATCCGAACTTTTACATATCCGACTCCCCCCCCCCCCCCCCCCCCCGTCATAATTTTATAATTGTTTATCTTTCTTTTTCTTTTATAATATCAATTACCGAATCTTTGCACAAATGTGAACATGAGGCAGGAGCACCGACTGTCTCAATATGTATGATACCTCATCACTTTTCCGAACTTTTACATATCCGACTCCAATCCATCCTACTTTTTCTAAATATACATCTTTAATGACCTTTTTCTATAAAGTTATGTGCATCTAGTCAACTAGATGAAGTCATTCAGAGAATACGTCTTTGCCTATATATCAAGTCTTGAGGTCTCCCTCCCCTTTGGTGAACCTTGCTCCTATGTTTCACTTCATATAAACATCTACACAACAGCTAATGAAGCGTTAATAAAATAAAAAAATCATGTGATGTAAGGAAAAAAAAAAAAAACATTCAATTTATAACTTTTTTATTTAGTAATGAACAAATCTGAGCTTTTGAGGACTGAGCCTTACTCAGACAGATATGTTCTACATATCTTCGATTCGAATACAATATGAAGAATCATTTTATATATTAATATGTAAATCCTTGTGAAGAGAAAGTATCCAGGTACGGTCGTTCAGAGAACACCTGAGAACATTAATAAAATAAAAAAATTGTGGAAAAAAAAAAAAAAATTGGGCGACCCTATTGCGATCAACCAATTGTCTATAAGAATAGTATTATTCATAATTTATTTCATGTTCTCTGGTAGTTGAGTGGTTGGTACAAGAACATCCTATAATAGCCACATCACGTGTATATATATATTTTTTTATAATAAAAATTCTCTCTAGACGGTAAATTCTTCTCGTTCAGCTTTTCCCACGAGTCGATATAGTCGTAGCAGAAAATCCCCTTCTTAGTAACGAGAGGGAGCTGATCGTCAGTAAAATACTTTGAGGTTTCCCGAAAAGCATTTTGACCCGATAATCAAGACTTCTACTCATAAACCGGCAAGAGTCGATAAATCGAAGTTTAACACCGTTCACATGCTTAGTCAAGCTATGTATTTTTCCTCGGTATTAGGAATTACATCAATTCTTTCCGAATTTTTATCTAGCTCCTTAACTATGATGTTTGCGTCATAATTGGACGAATTATGAAAAATTACGGGTATATATGATGGAGTTTTACACCGTAGGTTACAACTATTACAAGCTGCTCCCTAAATAAATCCCTAACCATCACTCCTCTATATTTTAAATAAATAAAATCCCTTAAAATAAATAAATAAAATCCCTAATCATCACTCCTCTATATTTTCCGGTTAAGTGGTCATGGTCCCTAACTTTAGGATTGTTATCCGAAAAAACCTCTTCACAAAGGTTTTCTGCCAATCATCTCCTCCTCATTTGTTTATATAATGGAGATATTCTTTTTATAAATGTTCGAAATTTTGAAAGCTAAAGAATCAATATATTTTATAAAGTGAGCCCCTGCGTCTTTACCTCTATATATGTATGGGGGTATATTCATAGGAATATCGGATACTATATGCGCGTAGAATGACATAAGTTCATGTTTTTGATAAAGGGTAGTCGTCTTTGATGTACTTTCAGGGAGAGGAACCAGCATAGTTTCGAAATCCTCATATATTACAAAAGGGAGTCGGAGTTGCCGTTCAACATTTTTAAACTCCGGGTCCGCAGTATACTCTATCCTAACCGGGCTGTTCTTGTCGCAGTATATCTTATGCTCCCTCAGTTTTTCCTCCCCCGACTTACCGTACTGATTATCGTAATGCGTAAAGCATCTATTACATATATAAATTTTACCTTTATTTTTTGAAATTTCAACACTCACTAATCGCTCAAAATTTTTAATGTATACGTAATGTTGTTTTTCACCAATGTCCAACAATAGGAGATCACGGTGGTCGTTAAGCTCCTCTTCAACGACTTTTAGAGGATAAGCATTAAACTTATCATCCAAACCGTAAACATTTATTGAAATATTGTTCGTCTTTTTCAAATTTTTTAATATCATTTAGAGGGGTCGGAATTGAGATATCCGAGAAATCGTACTTGTGTAGTAAATAAAATAAAAAAATAAAATAAAATAGCTTTATTGACATTCTTTTAGAACAAAAGCCTCTCCTTTTGGAGGTTTTGAGTCTACTGCTCTTTCAACAGAAGAAATCAGAAAATAAATTAACGAATGTTCCTAAATTAAATTATTTCTTAAGTATAACTGTTACTTCTTGATTAAAATAAAATAAAAATAAAACAAGATAGAACAAAACAAAACCAAAAAGTAAAAATGAGGGTTATTCCTTAAAATATAATTTTATATATATATATATATATATATGTATATATATATATATATATATATATATATATATATATATATATATAGTACTGTATATATATAGTACTGTAACACATTTGTTCCATCTTTCTCTGTTCCTGGCCACTGTGCACCATCCATCCCCTATTCTCTCCACTATCTCGTCCCTCCACCGCAGTCCAGGTCTTCCTTTTCCTTTTCTTCTGTCTCTAGGAATCCACTCCATGCAGACTTTAGCCCATCGTCGAGGATCCATCCTTGTCACATGCCCGGCTCATCTCCACTTCATCAAGTGTGCTTCCTTCTGGAGGCTGTTTAGCCTCAACTTCCGAAGAACCTCGCTGTTTCTTATCCTGTCATTTATCTTTATACCAAGCATGCTCCTCATCATCCTAAATTGGTTTATTTCCAGACGACGATCCAGCTTCTGCGTAAGCGACCAAGTCTGTGCACCATATAGGATGGATGGATAGGCGCAGCTCATCTGGATTTTGGGTTTCAGGTCAACTGCAATATCTCCCTTGAGTATTTTTTTCAGGGACCAGTATTTTCTCCATCCTGCTCTAATTCTGCAGTTCACCTCTTTCTCTGTTCGTGATTGGAAAGTCAATGTTTGCCCCAGGTCCCGGTATTCATCCACATACTCTATCTCTTCTTTGTGAACTATGATGCATTTTCTTCTTGAATTGGTCATAACTTTTGTCTTTTCCGGGTTTAGCATCAGTCCTACTTTCCTGCTGGTGGTGGTTAGCTGCGATATCATTGTTTCTAGTTCTTCGCTTGACCTTCCAACTAGAACAATATCATTTGCAAAGCGCAAGTTAGTGAGATGTGTCCCATTTTTGTTTATTCCTTTTTTTTCCCACTCTAATTCTCGACATCTAGCTTGCAGTACGCAGTTGAAAAGAACGGGCATCCTTGTTTTACTCCTCTTTCTACATTGAATTTCCTTCCATCTGATTCCAGTGCTATGTATGCTTGGTTTTCCTTATACTGGTTTCTGAGGATATTAATGTACATGTCTTCTACTCCGACTTCTTCCAAAGCCTTCCATATACTCCAGTGTTCTGTGGATTCAAATGCCTTATTATAATCTATGAAGCCTAGATAGACGGGGATTCTGTACTCGGTACATTATTCCATTATTTGATTTATAGCCTGTAAATGATCTGTTGTTGAGTAGCTTTTCCTAAATCCGGCTTGTTCTGGAGGATGGTCTTCATATATGGTATTTGTGTTTCTATTTTTGATTATAGATGCGAAATTTTTATATATGCAGGATGAAAGGCATATTGGACGGTAGTTATTTATTTCTTCCCAGTTACCTTTCTTGAATAGTATTATTATTTTATTGCACTTCCAGTCTTCTGGGGTTTCTTCCCCATATAACAACTTGTTGAACAGAATATGCAGGGGCTTTGTGAGATATTCTTTTCCATCAATTAACATGTCATTTGTGATACCATCTTGCCAGGAGCCTGGCCTCGTTTTAGCCTCCCTATTTCATGTTCTACCTCTCCCTCTAGTATATCCAGTTCCTGTTCTTCTTCTATCCTCCTTCCCGTTCCAGTTGTGATTACTTGCCTTCTGTCTCCCTCCCTTTCATACAATTTTTCATAGAACTGTGGTATTTCTTCTTGAATTTTAGTTCTACATGTTGTCCTACTTCCTGTTCCCGTTTTTATTTTGTGAATCCAGCTTTTCTTCACTGTTATTAGTTCTTTTTTAATTGACCTCACTGACCCGGTTGAGGCTGTTATTTTTGAGATTAAATCTTCTTCATACTTCTTTAAATCTTCTCTGATTCTTCTCCTCACGATCTTCCTAACTTCTCTGTGTTCTTGTTTTTCTATTTCTGTTTTATTACTAATCCTATTGAGAATCTCCCTCTTTTCGATAAGTTTTCTTGTGTCCAAAGACAATTTCTTGCTCCTTCTTGTGTCGTTCTCCTCTCTTTTTTGTTTTAAATTTTTAGTTGTTTCCTCATGGCTGTTACAACTTTATTATATATTTCTTTGCATGTCTTGCTTTTATCATTTATCTCTTCCAGCTGCAATAGATGTTTTAAGTTATTTTTATAGCCCAGTCTTGAGGTCTCCGAGTTATAATTGAAGGTGTTTTTGATGAAAAATCATCTTTTAGTTATCCTTATTGTCCCTTATACCATCCTGTGATCGGTGTCGAATTTTAGGTTTTTTATCACCTCTACTTTTTTCACTCTTCTCTCATCCTGGCTTAGAATGAAGTCTATTTCATTTTTATTTCCTCTCGGCGAGTACCATGTCCACTTGTCCTCCTCTGGAACATTGTAAAAAGTATTTATCACTCGTAATTGTTTGCTTGCAGCAAAATCAAGTAGTATTTCTCCCCTTTCGTTACTTCTGCCCATCCCATAGGGTCCCAGCAGGACTTCTTCTCCGCCCTTCCTTTCTCCAACTTTAGCGTTGAAGTCCCCTATAATTAATTTTATATCTATTTTATCTTTCAAGCTCATTTCCCTCTCGAGTGAATTATAAAATTCATCCAATTCTTCCTCTGTACTCTCCGTTGTAGGCGCATGTACTTGTATAATAAAAAACTTATTTTTTCCTACCTGGATGTTTAATGAGGCCATCCTCTCAGGTATTGGTTTGAAGTTCTTTATTCCGCTTTTTAGTTCCTTCTTCACAATAAATCCAACTCCCAACTGTCCATTATTTGCTGCTGAATGTAGTAACATACGTCCACTTTTTCTTTCGCTCACTGACTCGTAGCTGCGTCTGACTTCCGCTAGTCCCACGATATCCCAGTTGATTTCTTCCAGAGATTCCTCTGGAAAATCTGAACTACTCCGAGTTAGTGTCCTAACATTCAATGTCCTATGTTGATATATCTTTGTCTTTCTGAGTTGGTCTTGTTTTGGATATTTCCTTTTTGCTATACATCAGGTGTGGGTCCTTCTCCCTTTTTTCCCTCATATTTATTATCGGTTTTTCTTCTTGAATCCTTCTTTTGTGTGTTGGTGTTTTGTTCTGTCTTTTTGGCAGGTGACTTGTCTCCTCCTTCTGTTTTCTTATAATATCTTTCTAAACTATGGCTTCTATGCCCCTTTCCCGTCCCTTCTTCTCCTTTATTTTTACGTAATTTAGTACCTTTTTTGGGGGACTCTTCTTCGCTTCTAAGTCTCTTGTTTCTTGTTCTTTCAATTCTTCTATCGATTGTAGTAGTTTTATAATTATAGTTATATAAGTAGTTTATCATACCTTATTGATGCTTCATTTCCTTTTTTCTTGAGGTTAATTAGGTATGGGAAAAGTTCTTTTCTAATCTCCCTTACGTTTTTGGGCAGATCCTCCTTTATCCTAATGTGTTTATCTGTCTATATTGAAACAACTTTTAAATACGGAAAAGATAAACTTTTTTTTTTTTTAAACTGCCCCATGTTGGGCGCCAATGAAACAACTTTTATTTACTCTTGTTAAATTATTCCTTTTTATTTATTAAAGGCCGTTGGGCGCCAATGAAACAACTTTTATTTACTCATGTTCTTAACATAAATCTAAAAAAAAATACAGGGGTGGCATTCTTTTTTTGAAGAGTTCCTTGGTGAGAATAAAAGGAAATAATAACAAAATATTTGAATCACAAAGTTTCATAATTTATAATTTTTATTTTAAATCTCTGTAAATGATTTAAAAAAAGTTAATGGGTTAGTGAACATAATGAATATTTTTTTTTTTTTTTACAATATTTAAATTAAATCTTTTATAAGTAAATTTGAAAAAAATGTAATTTTGGCAAAAGACAAATTTAAACTAAGTATATGATATTTATCGGGATCGTAACAACTCTGGCAACTCACGGCATCCTCGTTTTATCCCACTTTCTTCCAAAAACACACTCCTTCATATAGCCGTGCTGTCCTCCATCTTCTCGGGGATACTTTCAGCAAGATTTTTGAACCTTCTTTGGTCTTCTTAATCACTCCACACCTCCTCCAAGATCTTCCACATCATACTACCACTCTACTATGAACCTCCATAACCAAACTACACCTCTACTAATAACCTCCAACAACATACTGCCACGAGTCGGCTTCTTCTGCCCTTCTCGCCATTTTTTTCCCCCACCAAATATCATCAGGTTGTCTTTTCTTTTATTGTTAATCAAATTTTTTTTTACTTTTAATGTCTTTTGCCAAGATGTTTATTTTTATATATTTGTACTTACTAATTTTTTTTAATTATTAATATTTATACATTCTTTATATACTTTTATTATAAAAAGAATAACAATTTATTTTATTATTCTTTGTGCCCCCCCCCCCCCCCCCCCCTTTCTACACGTCACAATATATCTTAATTTATTTTTCCTTCTTAAAACATCACTTCTCAAGGACATTGAATTGAACTTTACCATAACTGGTCCATCTTTGCTTCCAGAACTTATATTTCTTATGTTATCTATATGATATTTGTCGACCTTAATTTCAATGGCTTCAAGTATATCTATTATTTCCTCTCTTCTTTTTATAAAATTACCTGATTCCATGCCGAAAATAACGATGTTGTAGTTTCTTCTTTGTCGATCTCTTATAGTTTTGTTTGTCTCTGCTTCTTTCTTCAATTCCCTCACCTCATTTGCAATCTTATCGACCTGTCCTTTGAAGCTATTCTCTATTTTATCTATTTTCCTGTCTAATTTATCTAATAATTCTAATTTCTCCAGTAGTTGATTCAGCTTCTGTTCCATTGACATGATTACTTGTTTTATTTATTTCCTAGTGGGTGAGGTTATGTGTAGGTTATTCCCAGGACAACCTAATAAACTAATAAGTATCACTTCCAAAAACACAAACTGAAAATCAGTAACTGTTTAAACACAAAGAATAATAAAAAAGAAAATGAGAAACAAAAGAAACAGTGGTTATTTAAAGAAATAAAATAAAAAGGAACACAATGGTATCGTAACTTGAAAAAAAACCACAACAATATAACTTGATTTGAAAACCTAATTATAATAGTGTTCCAGTAATATTATTATTATAATGCTCGAGTAATATTATTATAATATTATTCCAATAATACCCATTTTTATAATATTCTAACCTTCTGATCACACAGGTTTACAAGATACAAAAGGACTGTTGGTGATAAACCTTAGTTCTTATTAATTACATATTTATTAACTATCAAAACACAATTAATAACTTTTTAAGAGCTTTAGTCCACTCAGTGGCGCTGGAACAGGGGGGTCAGCTGCCCCCCCAAAATTTTGGTTGGGGGGCAATCGATGCTTTTTGCCCCCCAAAAATCTGAATGATACTTATGTCACCAGATTTATTTCGACAATGGATCGTCATGGGACTACATATTATCATTTTAGTATTATTTTATATTCTAAATCATTGAATGAAAATCATTCAGTATTATGGAAGAATTTAAACTTTTCACTGCTTTCAAATTTATATCTCATATATACATACATATATGTAAGTCAATCGTAATACTTGAATTTCGCGGGTGATATGATTCGGTAAAAAAGTTAGGTGTCGCGACGGACTACGGTTCATCAGACACGTGCACAAAAAGGGACCTCACGAAACTGCAGCTCATAACCTAAAATTTTTACAGCTGTCAATAGAGTTAATGCTCGTGTTTACTCTGTTCTGTGTGCAATGAGTTGAAAAATAGTTTATAATGGCTCAAAAAACATTGCTTGATTTTTTCGGAGCGACTTCCTCTAAGAGAGTTCGTGAACCAGAAGAAATTGACGATGGTTGCTACTACTCGCTTATGGATATTTTTGAACCTTTACAATTTGAAAGAATCGACGAAATATAATCCTTGATATTCGAACGCAATCGCGGTATTTTTTCAAATAATAATTGAGCATTAATTCCGTTGATACTTTATGAAATATCTGATAATCGTATATTATTTAACTATATATATCATATAGTTATAATATATCATGCCACTGTGGAAAATTTTTTGCCCCCCCCCCCCCAAGAAAAAAAAATTTTGTTCCGGTGCCACTGAGTTCATTGTAACTTCACAGAAAAAACTTCAAGCCATCTGAACCGTACCGATGCCAATGGCCGACTCCCACTGGTGTAGTAAATGTTTATATTTAGTAACGCGATGGGGGGTGATTTTTAAAATTTTTTTGTAAAATGGAATACATAAAACAATATTGGTCCGCGTTTTTAACGTTTATACATGCATGCTTGGAAGCGATGATAGGAGGCAGTGGGACATATGTGCTACCTCTGAAAGGCGTATATTTGTTTATTCTAAGACGAATCCCATCAATCGCAAAAAGACTCCACCCACATTTTTCATTTGCGCTTCTTCCATTTCAACATTTAATCTTTTGAAAGCTACATCTAGAAAATCATTTAGGTTGGTATCCTTAAAAATTGGCTTATTTTTAGTCTTGAAAGCTTTATCACACTGCTCGCCTAATACATTCTCAAATAAACATTCCACTAAAAAATTAACTTTTAAAACTGAATGACTCTCTAGTTGTTCCGAAATTGTTTTTTTTAAAAGATCGCGAACATCTTTTAAAAAGCGTACTAGGTCTCCATGCTTATTAGATCTTGTAAAATAAGACTTCACCCGCCCCTCAAAAGACGTCTCGTAAGGAACCAAATTATCCTGATTAGGTACAAGCTTTAATAAGGTTTCCTTAAAAGGCTCATTTTTGTTTTTTTCGTAGCAAGCGCTTTATTACACACAGACTCATGACGTCCCCCGTTAAATCTGTTAGAAAACTCATAGCCACTTATAAATCATGCCACAACCTGCTTCATGACGCTTCAAATTATAAGCTTTGCTGAAACTCGACTGGCAATGTTTAGACGCGAAACCGGGTTTAACTCCGGGATCGAATGTGAGGTGAATATCCAAATCACTTTTTGAAGATAGTTCAACCTCGCAATAAATGCACTTAAACATGATGAAATCTATATTTGACAATGTTAACTCACGGTGCTATCAATAAAGTGTACCTCAGCGAAGTAAACAGCTTCAGGACACAATGAAGACTGAGGGAGAGCGATCAGAGAGAGAGAATTTATGGGGTTAAGAAGATCATATCCAGGAGCGGAACTGTGAAGGCCGAGCAGAGCCGATGATAACCGAGCGCCCTCTCAGTAAGCCTATTTTTTTGACTACATGGACTCAGTGCATAGAGTTAGTAAGAAAGTAGGTAATATTCGGTTAAGTACGATATTTTACATAAATTGGGATAATTTCCGGAGAAATAGCTAATTTTATGTAAACCAAATATATAAATCACCCACCAAAAATTTAACTAAAATATGTAAAATATAGGTTAGCACAAAAAGAAATGTAAATATACAAGAAAACTATATCAAAACATTTGCACCTACCATTTAGCTAAAATATGTGCAATAATCAGATAATAGGTAAACTATCATAAAATTAGTAATATTAAACCTTAAAATATGAAATAACCAAAAGCATACTAATTTGATAGAAAATTGATTGATCGTATTAACAGATCAACCTGAAAGTAATATCTCATTAATGCCTGCTGACCGATGAACACAAAAAAAAAATATTTAAAATCAATTAATGATTTAAAAAAGAAAAAATAATATGTTCTCCTCCAATAATATTGAAAGCAAAAGGTGAGTTTAATATAAGTATTTCAATTCACTAGCTCTAATATAGGGAGCGTCCTCATTGAGATAGAGTCTTGTGTAGACTGAAACACAGGAGCAAGGCTAAACAAAGGGGAGAGGGGGGACTGCAAGACCCGACAGGTCGTAGACGTGCACTGACATGTTCTCTGAACCTCGTCACCTAGAGACTTTCACCACATCAAGGATTTACATACAAATTATAAACACATTGATTATATATAAAATGATTCTTCATATTTTATTCTTATCGAACACATGTAAAACATTATAAATAAAGAAGAAAAATTCACATAAACCATTACATTACAAAAAGAAAAGAAAGAGAGGTGTAGGTACAATGATATGAATATGCCATGCCCACCTCCATGGAGAGTCAAGGTTGTCTAAATTGGTATTGTATAAAATTTGATTAATGTATAAAATTTAATTATGTGGTTTGTTTAATTATCAAAAAATATAGTAGTATGTAATGTAGGCAATTTGCGACTAGGCCAAATATATTGAAAAATATAATTTTATTTAAAGTTTGTAAACAGTATATGTAAATAAGTAAGAAATAAACTTTTAATTCTGAAGACTGGCTAGAGGGATCCGGGTCAGGTATCCAGGAGTAATACAGAGGGGACCATCTAACCTCAATAAAGTACCTGAAGGAGGATTTATACAACCCATCCAGTTGACAGAACTATGAAAGATTAGAACTCCAAGCCTGTTGTTAGTGGCCCATAAAGCTATCTGGAATGTCCAACATAAAGAGGACAAGGGCAAATAGGGGCATATTAAAAATATCTGGAATGTCCAAACTAAAGTGGACAGAGGTCAAATTGATTGCCTCCCAGGCAAAATTCCGAAATGGCCGAGGAGAAGAAAGAAGGAGAAGTAGTGGGGGAAGATGCCAGTTCAGGAGCCAGGAGGAAGTCGGGGGTTCATCGAGCAGTTACAGTTGAGGTCTAGAGGTGGAAGTGGACACTTCACTTTCCTGGATCAGTGGAAGTCTAGATCCAAGAGTCAGTAAAGATCCAACAGTTAGAGTTGAGGTCTATGAGAGGTTCACTTCCTAGAGTTCTAGTGGAAGTCCAGAGCTTGAGGAAGAGTCCAGGAGTCTTTGGGGAGTCTTCAAGAGCCCTCCATTGATGTTCCGTTGAGAGAAGCCCCGAGAGTCGACAGGAAGTTTAGCCCGACTTCAATTTGAGTTCCCCTTTCATCTTGAGGGAGCAACCTGTCTCCATGCAGTAATATCCAGCCAGCCCCAACATCCAAACGACGTTATTCTCCATATAAGGTTCAATTTTATATTATGTTTTTAATTTTAAGTCAATTTTTATTTTGTAAATATATTATTTTAAAAATGAATTTCTAAATTTTAGTTGTTTGTTCCTATGCTCTATCCCAGGTCAGTTAAGGTTTGACAATTTGGTTTTTCAAAACTCTTTTCGCTGACGAATCCTTCGCCTTTGGTTATAGAAATCCAACTTGTATATTAAAATCAGTAAATTTAAATTATCGTTCTATTTCATAATAGAACTGGCATCCTATGGACATTTTAAATTAGTAAAGACAAAGCAATTTTAGAGAAAATCTCCGCAATTTAGATTAAATTAAATTCAAATACCATTTTTTTTTATTAAAACCGCGACGCGCAACCCCCCAATATTACAAGTAGTAATATGAAAATAGGATTATAAATTATAATTATAAAAAAAAAAGGCATTACGAATTTTAACCAATCAGATGTAAGGATTGCATAAAACAGATGGCGAAGCCATATCCCACGAGGAGAGAGCAGGGAGTCGATGTTCAGAGTGAGGTTTGAGAGGGTGTCGATGGAGTGATGTTTGGAAATGTGTGTAGAAGAGTGAATTTATTTGTCTGAGGATATAGTGTAAAGAAAGTTATGTTTGTCCCGGAGTAACAAGATGAAGTGGTGATGAGAGTTAGAGGTAGACTGAAGAAGTGAGAGATGAAGGATGTATAATGGACTGACTAAAGAAAACAGAAGAGAGAATCTGAGGCATATCTGAAATCCATACCATCAGTTGGGACGAAATTAAATCACAGGATCATCAGATGAAACGGCATGCAAGTCTATATTTATGGTAATTTTATGCATGTAAATTATGTTACTAACCCGATAAAAATAAGATTAAAAAAAAAAGAAATTTTAAATAAAGAAATATTTTTAAATGTAATTTCTTATATTGTTATTATTTAATTTCAACCATATACTTAAAGTCTCTTACTCATAATTTAATTATAGGTTTTAATAAAAATATATCAGTAACAATAGTAAGAGCCGTTACATAAATGTTTTCCAGAACAGGGACTATTAAAATGTAAGCCGTTGTGAGGTTACTTAAACTAATTCTACTAATTTGGAATGCGCCAGCTTTTGAAGCTCAATTCTCAGGGTTATTTCTTATTGTAGGTTCTTTGAAAGGCCGGCAAAGTCACAAATTTCAGTAAAGACAAAGACAAATAGGTGATAAATTATTATAAATAATTGTTCACTTATTAGTGTTAAGGAACAGGTATAACAATATTTATTTTAATAAAGACAACAGGTTATATTTTAAACAAATTGGATATTTTATAATTGTCCTTCTATCATATAAAAAGGTGCACTGAATTTAATTGTTTTAAGTTTAGATAAGGTTCATTTACTTTATTTTCATGCATTTATTTTAGAATTATAAAACTTTTAATTTATACTTTTTAGTTTATAATGGTATGGTTTATAAAAACATGCTACTCATCCATTGTTGAGAATCCATGAGGATAGGGCTATCTTCTCGCACAAAGTGGTCTCTCCTAGCCCTCATGGTTGTAAATCGCCATACTTTCCATCCCATCAAATCTCGTGCATCGTAGTCCTTTCAGCCATTCATATGGTGGATTTAAACCATATATGCTACTGTGGTCTTGAGGATGTGATCAGGGTCTATGCAGAATTACTGTAACATGTAAAACATTCAATGGTGAATCTGCTATACAGCAGGCTGGATCCAACACATCCAGGAGTCGGGCTCGACGTTTGATCAAAGACTGAAGATTTGAGGTTCGACCCCTCGTTCGTTTCTTCGCAGAGTAGTCCAGATCTTTTCGATGAACCATACCATTTTTCGAAATGATTAATATTTTTTAATACTTTACTATTTTATATGCCTGTTTTAGTTATTTGATTCTTAATTATTTATTATAATACAATAAATCATTACATTATCATTCTAGTGTAATAAAATAATTTTATTAATAATCAATATTATTGATTAATTGATGATTCTAATAACAAAAAAAAATTAAGTGTTGCAATTGAAATGAAATATATGATGCTTGAAGTTATTTGAAATCAATAATAAAAAAAAAAATCTAAATGAATTTACCTTAAAATGTTTACTGAACAAATTTGATTAACAGAATTTACAAAAGAAAAATTAATTAAATAAATCATTATTGATATAGAGAGAAACATTTATTAATTACACTTTGAGTGAAGCTCTAAATAATATATATATATATAAATAACTCTGTGAGAAATGGATTCTACTCTACTTTGAAACGACAAAAAAAATATCTTTCCCGATTTAACCCTAACATGAAATATTTACTAATGTGTCCCGATTCGCTACTATCCAAAAACGTCCTAGATCCGATGCAAGGCACTTACTAGCTGTGGTGCCCAGCGTTCCTAACTATGTACTAGCTGTGGGGTCCGCTGATGCAAGGCACTTACTAGCTGTGGTGCCCAGCGTTCCTAACTTCGTACTAGCTGTGGGGTCCGCCGTCGCAAGGCACATACTAGCTGTGGTCACAAGCGTTCTTAAGTACGCACTGGCTAGGATGTCCAGCGAAGCTAAGTATTCACTAGCTGTGGTTTCCGCCGTTGAAAGGCGCATACTAGCTGTGGTGCCCAAGGGTCCTAAAAACTTACTAGCGGTACTATAGTTGAAGGACTATAAGCCTTATTCCATATGAATAATTGAAAATTATAACATCATGAATATACTGCCGAAAAATTGAATAGACTTATAGGAGATATTGGGAGAAAAGTCAAAGTTCCCCGGGCAACGCCGGGTATTACTGCTAGTATATATATATATATATATATATATATATATATATATATATATATATATATAAATAACTCTGTGAGAAATGGATTCTACTCTACTTTGTACCGACAAAAAAAATATCTCTCCCGATTTAACCCTAACATGAAATATTTACTAATGTGTCCCGAGTCGGTACTATCCAAAAACGTCCTAGATCCGTAGAGCCTGTAAGTTTTGAAAACTTGAAATTTGTTGAGAGGTGGGAATCGAAAAAAAAATGTAAATCACATTTACAATTAACGCTAATTTATTAATAAAATATTTTCTAGTGGCCATTTTAGCAATATGAACAATCTACTCACATGTGACGTCACACCAACTTTATCCTATTTATAATTCCTTATTTACAATGAAAAACAAATTCAATTAGATCCTCCTTCATCAAACTCGGTCTTTCCATTCTCATTTCCTATCATAAATTTCACTGTCTCAAAGTCCACATCATAAAACATAAAAATAAACACTCTACATAGGTATCAACTGTTCACTAGCTAGCAATGGACTGACTTTCGCCTCCAGAGGCTCTTGGGAAGTCCCATTTCGGATGTGTTTGTCTTCCGGCAATTTTTTTTTCCAAATATTGAAATTTTTTCGACGCTTTCTGGTTTTTTTCCTTTTCATTTCGTCTTCTTATTTATTCTTTTAATTTTCTATGGCTTTGCTTTTTTATTTTGACTCCTACTTTTCTTAAATTGTGCTTTCACACTTTGAAATATACACTCTTGGATCCATATTGTACTGAACTCGTAGACCTGGATTGATCCGGGTTCTATGATCTGATGTATTCTGGAACAAGTTTGCTTCAAAAATTTCACTTAGCTTTATTATTTGAAGTTAGCAGTCTTCTTTCTATTGTCTTTTTTCAATATTCTTTCAATAATTATTTGTTTCCTTCTGAAAATTTTCAAAAGATCCTACCGACCAGTTTTCTTGTTATTGATTTCCTTCTTCTTTTCTTCATTTATGTTTATTTTTCCGTTTTTTCTTCATTGTTCCTGCTTTTCACAGTTTTATTTTCTTCTTGGATGTTTATTTAAGCTTTTCTATAAATTTGGTTTTGTTTGGTTCTGGTTTAGTTTGGAAATTTTCCTTGGAATGCTTCCACTCTGTTGGCCCTGGTTTTCTTCAGTTGCATTGCGAAATTGATATATTTAACTATTTAATTTTGTATTTTTTTTGATTCCATCATTTAGTTGATTAAATTTCCTTTATTCTGGAAGTCAATCTTGTTCTTCATTCTTCAGTTTTTTGAGTTTATCGTAAATGTCAGAACGTTATCACCAAGTTGGCCCTTTTTAGGTTATACGTTGTTTTCTATTATTTTATGGGTTCAATTTCTAAGTTTGGTTTTTTTTGTGTTTATTCTTTATGTTGAAGTCTATTTTCTTTATATGGCTCTCAAATTTCTATCTCTGTTATTAATTTTGTTCATCTAATTAAAAAAATGTTATTTGGTATGGGTTGCCATGGGAGACGATTTGTTTATGTTATACTAGTTATATCACAAAAACTTAATAATTTATCATCTCTGCTTCCTGATATTTTTATATATTCTTTTATTTTATTAACGCTTCATTAACTGTTGTGTAGATGTTTATATGAAGTGAAACACAGGAACAAGGTTCACCAAAGAGGAGGGAGACTTCAAGACTTGATTTGAACTTTTATTCAAGTTTGTCTGCTCTTAACTTTTCATACAAAAGAATATTGAACACTTTTACTGATTAAACAAAAGAATTTACCATTTCTAATAATGTTATAATTTATATATATCAAAACAAAAAAAATTATATTTAATTATTATAATGCCGTTCCACCACTCAATATCTTTTCTCACTCTTCATTTTTTTATCTATCTTAATCTCAAAAAAATAAAATTTCTATCCTTCTTCAAATCATAAGTTAAAAAAAAAATAATAGGGTTGCCTTTCTAAATTCAGTTCATCATTCCACATACTCATTTTCTAAATATTTCTTCCTTTGGTTCAAATAAAATTCAACTTCCTTCGATAACTTCTCAAATTACAAAATCTCCCTTACAAAGTATAAATATTCCTTATAATATTATTTCGACGTTACCAAGGCCTTCGCACATTCCCTAACTTCTCCTATAACTTCAAAAAAAAATCTTCTCATCTCAAAAAAATAACTTATTATAACTTCCTATTTCATCGTAGTCTATAATAACTTCATATAATGTCGTAGAATTCATGGATCCTCCCTTCCTAAGGTAGGCCATCTCAAAAAAAATATTCAACTATCTATTTGTTGGGACTTCCCCCCTCCCCCGTTTGGTCTAAAGTGAGTTTCAGTTAGATCATCACCTACGGCAGCGCTGTCTATCGGAAGATTGGGTGAAATCTTCACTTCTCCACTTTGGTAAGTCCAAACTTATTGCCAGTTAGGCTAATTCTCAGTTTGAGATTTGCACGGTTAGTGCAAATTATTACACAGTCAATTTTCAGCTAGAATACAGATCATTTTTGGTCCTATCGGGCTGGATGAATCAGTTTTTTTGTTTTCCTTTTTGTGTTTAAAATAGGTTTAACTGAAACCACGTTTGTAACCTGGTAGTTTGCACATGGTCCTTAGCATAACGTTTTTATGTATTTGTTGTATATATTTAATTATATTTAAAATTGTATATACCAGTGTTCAGTATGACTTCCAGACAGGAGAAACAATTAATTACAGACCACGAAACGATCATTTCAATTCTTAGTAATGCCAAACTTACGTACGATCTAGCCTGTAATCTAAGAGACGACGATGAAAACTTAGGAGTTTTTCTTGCTCGATGGAAGAGAATGGAGCAATTAAAAACGAAGTTTGATTCGTTACAAGAAAAGATACTGGAAAATCTTGTTGGACTAGATCGTCATGGCGAATTTTCGGAGTTGGATCAGATGAAGACAGATCAGTTCGACAATTATTTTTATTTTGCCGAATCGATGGCAGATAAGGATCGACCCATTGGAACAGTAAAAACAGAAAAGGTTAATAATAAAGTCAAGCTTCCAAGAATTACTTTGCCAACTTTTTCAGGTGATTTTTTAAAATGGAAAAGCTTTTATGACCTCTTCAGTTCAATTATACACAGTGATGACAGTTTGTCTAATGTAGAAAAGTTTTATTATTTAAATTCTAGCCTTGCTGGTGAAGCATTAAGGTTAATTACAGGTATACCAGTTTCAAATGAAAATTATCAGTTGGCATGGAATTGCCTTATCACTAGATACGATAATCCACGATTAATTGCCGAAAACCATATGAAAAGGTTATTTTCTGTTTCCCTTGTTAAACAGGATTCCATAACAGACTTAAAGTACTTTATTGATTCCTTTGTGGAAAATGTGTCAGCTTTGAAAGGTTTAGCTGTTAAAAACCTTTCTGGTTATTTCCTATTTTATTTAGCTTCGAAATCGTTGGATATTGATACTAGAAGGGAATTCGAAACACAGTTCAAATCTGAAATACCGTCGTTAGATAATCTTCTGGATTTTCTTAGAGGAAAACTTAAAGTTTTGGAAATGACTGCACCATCCACAAGGTATGTTGATAAATCTGTGAGAGTAATTAAAAGTAACTTTAATGCTAGTTTGGGCACGAAGTGTGTACTGTGTAATGACTTCCATAATTTGTCTAGTTGTGCCAAATTTAAATCTTTGAGTGTAGATCAGAGAATTGCGAAGATGTCAGAAAACAAGCTGTGTTTTTTATTTCTTAGCCATGGGCATTTTGCAAGTAACTGTAGAAGTAAAATCACTTGTTGAGTGTGAAATTACAAGCACAACTCTTTAGTTTGCCGTAAAGATTTGAAAAACACTCCAGGTAATATCTTATCAGCAAAAAGTGTGTCTAATAAATCTAGTGTTTCGTTGGCTACTGCCATAGTAAATATACACACTAGATTCAATTATAATATTAAAGTACGTTGTTTGATTGACCCAGGGTCACAGTGCTCTTTCATTAGCACAAAATGTTTTAGAAGGCTAGGTTTGAAAGGCAGGTCTTGTTTTATTGAGTGTTCGGGCATAGGCCAGGTCTCCTTGCCAACTGTGATAAATACTGTTCGTGTTGAATTATCACCGCTTAATGATAATTCTAGTATTTTACATGAAGAATGTTTGATTGTAGACAATATGACAGGTATAAAATCATTAGAAGGTCTAACTGCAGACTTGCCTACTGAGTTTGATCAAACAGCATGATCAAAATTCCATCTCTGTCGAAAATAGTTTTCCACTTCTTTCCATTCTTCTTCATATAATGGCAACTGAAACATTAAGAACAAATTTTTGGTTATTTTCAGGATACAGGTGACGAGCAACCTCCAACCAGTCAACCAACTCCTTCAGGACCACCAAAAAAAAAAGTGCGCACCAATTTAGACAAAAAAAAAGAAGCTATGCTCGACACCGCCCAAGCCCTGCTATCAGCCCCGGAAAAAGAATGGGACATCATTGGTCGATCATATGGGATGCAACTTCAGAAACTAGATGCGACTCAGCAAGCAATTGCTGAGAAAATATTCGCTGAGGCATTATTTTACGGGAAAATGAAGCAACTGACCCCTTCATCCACAATTAATTTAAACCCAACCATACAAAATCCGTATTTTCAACCCCATTTCCGCCCTCAATCTTCCCCTTATCCAACAACTTCTTCCCCTGCTAGTTCCAGTTTTCAAGGGCCAACACCTACTCCATCCCCATATTCTCAGGTACTGATTGGTGATAGGATGGTGAGGAAGATGGCGGAAGCGAGCGAGCATGAGCTTGAAAATTCTCTGTGTTTATTAAGAAATGTCACTGAGAAGAGTCGAAATTTAAGGAAAGATTTGAAGAAAAATATCTTGGAAGCAGTTAGTGTGGTAACTAAAGTGTTCAATCAATATAAAAAGGAATTTAAAGCTTTAAAATGCAAATCCGAAGCTGAGCTAACCAAGACTGGTAAAGGTTACGTTCCTGAAACTTCATATTCTGAGGTATGTAAACGCAATTTATTTGTCCCACAATCTCAGGTGAGTGCTAGCCACAAGCTGATAGTGAAGCCGGTGGCGGCTGTAACTAGCGAAGAGACCAAGAAAATCATAAAAAGTAGCATTGATCCATGTAGACTAGGGTTAGGGATCACAGCTATGAAGAGCATCAACAACGGGAAGGTCCTCATCGAGAGCAACCTCAAGAAGGATATTGACATATTAAGTGCCACCATATCAACACAATTTAGCAATGTTTTATCCTCTGATTATCCAAAAAAATATTCCCCTCGGGTCTCGATAATCAATATTCCAGATGACATCGATTTAAAAAACGCAATCGATGTCTTAAAAAAACAGAACGGTGATCTATTAACAGATAAATCCGTTATAATACCTAAAAAAATTCAATTTATGAAAAAGAAAAAAATTAGGAACTTAATTTTAGAAGTAGACCCTGCTTCAAGATTGAAGTTCATAAATTCTCGTATTAAGCTGAGGTGGAACATTTGTTACTGCTGTGATCACATTCATGTGATCAGATGTTTTAAATGTAATAAATTTAGCCATGTGGATAAAGAATGTAAAAGTGTTATATGTCCATTCTGTTCGAAGAATCATTCATTTGAGGAATGTCCCCGAAATTCTGAGGAAATTAATTGCGTCAATTGTACAAACTATAATAAATATTGTACAAGTAATAAAAAGGTAGACTGCAAGCATACTGCTCTGAATCGGGATTGTCCCTCTTATCAGCGTCTTGTTGTTTTAAGAAAACAGAATACCGAATATGGCTTGTAAAATTCTAGGAAATTTGCAGTGTTTTCAAATTAACCTCCAGAGATCAATTAAAGCGACTAATAACATTACTGAAATTTTGGAACGACGAAACATTGACATTGCACTCATTCAGGAACCATATAATGTCAATAACAAAATCTCCGGTTTCCCTTCAAATTACAGAGTTTTCTGTTCAGGTATAGATCGGAAGAGGTCGACTATTATTGTCAGGAATTCGGCTATCGATGTAATTTCAATTTCTCAATATTCCTCAGAGGATATAGTTTTACTAGAGATGACTTTTGGATATTCCAAAATTTACATTGGAAGTATTTACTTGGAATATCACACTGATATAGAAAATGATCTCGCTAAAATTTTAGGCATAGTAGACTTTGCCAAGGGTGCCGGTCTACTGCTAGCCATGGACAGTAACGCTCGTTCCGCTTCCTGGTTCAACTCAACGACTAACACTAGGGGGCGACTTCTGGATGACTTCCTGGCATCCAATTTTCTTCTAGTGTTGAACGATGACCCAGACAATCCCAGCTTCCAAACAAGGAACAGAAGAAGCTTCATTGACCTCACTGTGTCTAACTATCGGATGCTGGACAGAATCAGTGACTGGGTCATCGAACCCGAAGAGAGTTGTTCCGATCATCGCATCATAAGTTACAACTTAGAATTAAACGAGAAAAGAAGACCTGATAACCGACGAGGAGCCAGTACCCGTAAATGCAGTATGAAGAACGCGAATTGGCATTTCTTCATTATAGTTTTGCGACAGAGTTTCTTTCGGCTATTGGAACAGCAATTACCCGCTATCATCAACAATGACTCTTCGCTGGATGCTATCTTAGCCTCATGGGTTAAAGAACAAAGGAATTTGGAGACAGTAATTGCCCGATTCAACTCCATACTTGCTAAGACATGCAGACTAGTGTTCAGACATATAAGAAGGGCCAGTGGCGGCAGCAAGAAGAAGGTTCCATGGTGGAACGATCAATTAACTTTACTACGGAAAAAGGTTAATGCAATGAGAATACGCTACCAACGGACCTACCGCGACTCACACTTAAGAGCAGAACGGAAAAGACAGTATTACGATGAGAAAGCAATATACACAAAGAAAATCTCTGAAGTGAAGTTAGAGTCGTGGAAAAATTACTGCAACGCAACTGAAGGCAGTAATCCCTGGAACATGGTCTACAAGATTGCTGCTGGAAAAAGGAAGACTACCTCCCCGCTAAACACAATTCAAAAGCAAGATGGCACATACACCAGCAATATGGAGGAAACCCTGCAAGAGATGTTGAATAAATTCATACCCAAAGACGATGTAGCCACGGATAGGGAGTTCCATGTGGCTTGTCGGGAGTAAATGTAGAAGATCATCGAAACAATGGATGATCCACCGTTCACTTCAGCAGAGGTATTCAGCGTTGTATCTGGTATGGACCCAAAAAAGACACCTGGAGAGGACGGAATAACAAGCGAAATATTAAGAAACATTACCTTTCTATTCCCCGAATTCGTGACTACGCTTTACAATGAGTGCCTAAACAGAGGCCACTTTCCATCTGCTTGGAAGAAATCAAAAATTGTTCCTATTGTAAAGCCTGGAAAAGAAAGCTTCAACGACCTCTCAAAGTACCGACCGATAAGCCTCATTAACGTGTCTGGGAAGGTCCTGGAAAAGCTCATGATGGATAGAATTATGCACCATGCCTATTCCTACAAGTTATTAAGCGACAGGCAATATGGATTCAGACCACAGTCGAGTGCGACTGATGCAGTAATGGAGGTCAAGCGATATTTTCAGAGTAATCTTCAACGTAAATGGGATATTCTATTGTTCTCGCTTGATGTGCAAGGAGCATTCGATGCGGCCGGGTGGCCGTCTATAATGAAGCAACTTCGATGTATGGCATGTCCGAAAAATCTGTTTATTTTAACAAAGGACTACTTTCGAAACAGGTTAGCAGTTCTATCGGTAAATAATGTCGAGTTTAGTAAAAAGATCGAAAGAGGATGTCCCCAAGGCTCTTGTTGTGCACCTGGATACTGGAACATCCAATACGACTCCCTACTCAAGCTTCCATACTCGGAGAAAACTCGAGTAATTGCCTACGCCGACGACGTCTTACTTATGATATCCGGCCGGACAGAACTAGAAATAGAGGCGACTGCAAACCGTGAAATTTTTAAGGTATGCAGCTGGGCTATATCGAATAAAGTCAAATTTAATAGTAACAAGTCCAAGGCACTATATATCTCTCGGAAAAGACATCCTAGTCCTGTAGACGTGTTTCTGGAGGGAGAAAGGCTTCAGCTAGCAAATGAGCAAGTATCTTGGAGTGATCATCGACAGTAAGTTTACTTTCAATAAGCATGTTGCGCATATCAGCCAGAAGAGCTTACAAGTCATAAACCTACTGTCACGGTCAGCAAAAGTACGGTGGGGCCTTGGGCAAGAGGCACTGGAGGTCATCTACAAAGGAGCAGTACTTCCTCTCATCTCTTACGGCAGGCGTCACACCAATATGCATCAAGCTGGAGGAGATAGCAGCCGTTTACGGAGTTACCAAAGCTCATGGCAACTTTGCAGGTTTAACCCACGAGGCGTATGATGCACCAGTCCCTTACGAAGAGTGGAAACATCCAGCCAGCGTTCTCGAAATTGAAGAGGTTGAATATCCGGGGGAAATTATTGATGAACACACGCTCCGCCTGTATACGGATGGAAGCAAGTCAGACGGAGCAGTCGGCTGCGCAGTCTTCGTAATGAGAAGAGAAGCGACTCTAGACGAACTCTCTTATAGGCTGGATCAGGTGTGCTCCAATAACCAAGCCGAGCAGCTGGCTATACTGAAGGCACTAGAGTACATCGGAGAACATGAGGCGGGACCTGGAGTAAGCACAGTGCTAGTGTCCACGGACAGCCAGGTAAGCTTAGAGAGCTTGAGGAACCACAAGAATCACTCGCCATTAATTGAAGATATAAGGGTTCGAGTCGGGGTTCTTCAAGCAGAGGGCTGGACCGTTAAATTTAGTTGGGTTAGAGCGCATGATGGCGATAGCGGCAACGAACGTGCGGACTGCCTGGCGAAAGAGGCGGCACACGACGTAGATCTTCCTCCGAGCTACATCAAATACCCGAATATGCTTCTAACGGCGAAGACGAGATGGACGTCCATCCTGAAATGGAAGGAGCAATGGGGGCGGACAAATAAAGGTGCTATTACAAGGAGCTTCTTTCCGACTGTAGAGGACAGGTTGGCGATGAAGAACGACAAACCGTTCCCATCTAAGATTACTATGCTCCTGAGTGGACACGGCAAGATGAGGCACAACCTCCACAGATTCAAGATCCTGGATTCGCCTCTCTGCCTCTGCGGCACCCAGGAGCAGACAGTCCATCATTTGATCTACACCTGTGAACTATTGGAGGGTCTAAGAAGTTCTCTAGTGAGATTTGTAGTGATCAATGGTGAAAGTTGGCCTTTGTCAAAAATTATTTTAGTGCGACGTTTTTATAAAGAATTTTTAAATTTTGTACAGAAGATTAATTTTGATGAACTATAACATTTTTTTCTAAATTATTGTATGTCAAATTCAAAATTAAGTTGTGTAAAAGCATGTAATATACATATGGCGCATGCAGATAAATATATTCCCTTCCAGTAGGGATACTACTGGATGGAAATCGAAAAAAAAAAAAAAAAAAAATTCTCAGGTACTCTCTCCTCCCCCATATCCAACTTCCCAAGAAAATGTGGTAACTGATCCATATTTACCAAACCCAACTCAGCAACACAACTCACAATTTTTACTTGATATGTTCCTATTTTCATCTTTGATTAACATAGATAAAGAAATGAATAAACATCTTATTTTGTCATTGAATTTCTTTTACTTAATAATAATAATTATAATGATTTTATTGGCAGATATATACTGTGACGTGTAGAATGGGGGGGTCACTAGAATAATAAAAGAAATTGTTATTCTTTATATAATAAAAAAATGTTCAAGAACGTAGAGTATACTTAAAAAAAAAATAGTTAATACAAATAAAAATGAACTTATATGGCAAAAGATATTAAAAGAAAAAAATATATGATTAACTATAAAAGAAGAGCAACCTGATGATATTGGGTGGGGGAAAAAATGGCGAGAAGGGCAGAAGGAGCCAACTCGGGGTAGTATCTTGGAAGATCCTGGAGGAGGTAGTTGTAGTTATATGTTTTATGGAAGTTATTAGTGGAGGTTTAGTTTGGCTGTGGAGGGTCTGAGTGGAGTGGTGGTGTGATCTGGAAGATCTTGGAGGAGGTGTGGAGTGATCAAAAAGATCAAAGAAGAAGCTCTTGCGGAAAGTACCCCCAGCAGGACAGCCCGGTTATATAAAGGAGTATGTTTTTTTTGGAAGAAGGAAGGATAATACTATGATGCCGTGAGTTGCCAGAGTTGTTACCATTCCAATAAATATCATATAGTTTTAATATGTCTTTTGCCAAAATTACATTTTTTCAAATTGACTTCTAATAGATTTAGTTTAAATATTGTAAAAAAAGAATATATCATTATGCTCACTAACCCATTAACCGATTTTGAAATAATTTACAGAAATTTAAAAATAAATTTATAACTTATGAAACTTTGTGATTCCAATTTTTTTTGTTATTACTTCCTTTTATTCTCACCAAGGAACTCTATAAAAAAGAAAGCCACCCCTGTGTTTTGTATAAGATTAATTATATTTAAAAAGGAAACAAAAGTAAATTCATAGAACCTTAAGTTGTCTCATTGGCGCCCAACTAAGTGGCAAATTAGAGTGTGCGAATAAAAGGGAAAGCTAACAATTAAAGTGAAAATATATAGATTTTCTATGTTTAATGTAGTTTAGTACATTTTAATTTGATTAGAATTAAGAATATTTTTTGATCTGTAATATCTTGTAATTTTTTTTGTTGAATAAGTAGCATTGTGAAAAGAAAATGGCCGACGAGCAGGAAAATAAGGTATCTCATGAGAATATCAGGGAGCAAAGTACAAGATGTGTATTCGGAATAGATGAGAGGGAATTAGAGACAGGAACGGACAGACGGACAAGTGAAATCATGGGTTCGGGGCCAAAACATGGAGATTTGAATGAACACGAGTCGGGATTTGTGGAAAGGACGGGGAATTTTGAAAGTAGTCCAGAAGTGTCAACTCCATTTAGTCGACGGAAACGTTCGGTTGACGTAGAAAATACTGAAATAAACAAAGTTCAAGAAATGCCCGCGCATTTTGAACAAATGATGGCATTTATGCAGACGAAATTTGAACAAATAAATAATCAATCTGAACAAAACTCAGAAATAAATAAAAAATTGTTGGAGGAACAATTCCAACAAATTAATAATAAACTAGAAATTAATAAGAAAGAAATTATAGCATCAGTTGAGTATAGGCTAGAGGGTTTTGAAACTAAACTAAAATACCAAAAAAATAAACTAGAAGATATGGAAAGGGGACTAAAAACTGACATACAAATAAATAAAAATAATACGATACAATTAGATAAAGAAATAAAGAATGTGCAACAATTGGTACTAGATAATAAATTAAATAATAACGCACAGATAGAAAGAAGCAGAGTCGACTTAATGAATTATATAACAGACGAAAAAATAAACAGAAAAAAAAGAAGGCGCGATGTCAAGTAGGATCGATGAAGTTAACAACGAACTTAATATTATCAAAGAGGGTTATAATAGTAATAATAAAAAAGTTGATGAAATTAAAGAAAAAATGGATAAGGGGGCCAAGATAAGTTTTTTTGAAACGGAGCTAGGAATCTCCCCTTGGAGATGTAACTCAATGCGGAAAATTCCGGAATTTGCCAATTTACCCAAAGAAAATCCTGTTGACTTTGTGGTTGGACTCGAAAGCTATTTCGCAAGTGGCGCTATAGAAAGCTGGGAGGAGCAGAAGTTAGTGATCCCGGAATGTTTTGGGGAAACGGTTAAAGTTTGGTGGATAAGTGAGGTAACCCAATTTGTGGATTTTTGTAATTAAAAAAAAAAAATTCTAAGTAAATATTGGAATGAGGAGAGACAATCAGAAGTTAGTGAATGGCTTTATCATGGTAAATATCGTGTAGGGGGGACGTTATCAATAGAGGATTATGCCCGAATGATATTAAAAGACTGCCAATATCTCGAACCAGAAATTCCTGAATCTACAATTTTAAGCAAAATGATAGGACATTTTCCGGATATATCTTGAAAGCACAAAAATTAACAACTAGGTCTCAACTATATGAGATGCTAATGGATTTAAGTATAAATACATCTAATAATCATAATAGTCCACGCGATAATCCCCAAAGTAGGAGCCCATACGAGAATACTAGGTTCAAAAATAATAATTATAGTCATAAATATAAACCAAACCTACAGGATAAAGGAGGTCGAAATAATTATACTCCAAGTAATTATGATAGATACCCCTTTAAAGGTCAGAATCAACGAAATCCACATCGAAACCCAGGGACTAATACACCAAATAGACAAGTGGAAAACAAATATAAGTCGAATTGGAACCAATGCAGTAGCCCGAATGTAAACGCGATCAGAACTGAACCCGAGACGGATAACCAGGAATTAAATACACCGGTTGGGGAAAATAGCAATCAAAAAAACTAAAGGAGCCCCACATATCAAAAAATAGAAATGCGATGTGTTTAGAAGGGGCGAGGAAAAGTAATACGGATAAACAATCATGGAAAAATAAGGGCCGTATATGTAATGTCAATAAGGTTAAAGATAATTGCTGGGAGAATCCTATTGAATATTTGTATGGGGAAGGGACAGAAAATAATGTTGAAGAGATCATAACTCCTAAAACTAATGTATATGTCAATAAAATTAAAATTGAGGCATTATGGGACACGGGATCGCAGATTAGTTGTATAAAGGAAGACATTTTAAATCAACATGATCACATTAAAATATTAAGTAAGTTAAATTTACCGTCAGCACAAATAACCGGTGCATTTGGTAAAAAATCTAAATTTATAAAATATCAGATACTGTTGGAAGTAGAAATTTTGGAGATAAAGGTTCCGATAAATTTCTGGGTGATTCCTGAATTAATACATGACATGATTTTTGGTGTGGATACATTAAAAAATTTAAATACAATAATCAATATAGGAAAAAATTATATTAGTATTTATTATTGGGGAGAAACGAAAGAAGCACCAATATTTAGTATAGTTGAAGATAGAAAAATATATCATGATAAGGACCGAATAAAAAATAAACAGAACGTCGAGGTAAATGCCAGTACGACTATAAGCGAAGGAAATTATTATAATAACCAGGAATGGGAATGTGGGAGTCTAAACCAAGATCATAAGGACAAATTAGTAAGGATGATTAACAAATATAAAAATATATTTTCGGATAAACCTGGTAGGATCGTATCATACACCCACCAGATAGAATTGATTCCGGGAACGAATAATTTCAATCCGAGATCGTATCCGATTCCATTTCACTTAGAGAAAGAGGTTGAATGCGAGCTTCAGAATATGTTAAATAATAATATCATCACTAAGGGATTTTCTAATTTTATTTCACCATTAGTATTAGTAACAAAAAAACGGGAAGGTCCGCCTATGTTTAGATGCACGGGAACTAAATAAGCATATAATTCCCCAATATGAGAATCCACCAAGCTTGGAAACTGTATTTAGCCGTTGTAAAAATTTGAAATTTATGTCCACATTAGACTTAACTAATTCATTTTGGCAAATTCCATTGAGCAAGGAATCACAGAAATATACCGCGTTTCTATATAAACAAAGTTGTTATTATTTTCAGGTCACTCCATTTGGTCTTCGAACTAGTTGCTCGGCATTAATACGTGCTCTAAATCCATTATTTGAAGGTACAGAGGAATATTGTATCATTTTCGTAGATGATTTACTAATTTTTTCGAATTCACGTGAAGAGCATATGAAACATTTAGCATCAATTTTTCATATATTGAACAAAAATAATATTACAACGAATTTAGCCAAAGCAAAATTTTTTTGTGAGCAGTTAAAGTTGAAGAAAAAATTGAAAGTATAAAAAGTTACCGTCGTCCTAGGAATATTTCGGAATTAAAGGGTTTTTTGGGACTAATAGGATTTTACCGACGATTTATTAAAGATATAGCTGCAGTAACGTTGCCACTTACTAATATGTTGAGTAAAAAAATAAAATGGAAATGGGATGAAAAAGCCGATGGTGCATTTCAGGCCGCAAAGAATTTATTTATTACGGAAATAATATTACATCTTCCAAACCCGAAATTTATCTATGTTGTCCAGACCGATGGGAGTGGAATAGCTATTGGGGCACACCTATATCAAATAGATGAATTAAAAAATTTATACCCGATAAGTTTCGCAGCTAGAATACTATCTAGCACATTATACAACCGAAATTGAATTATTAGCTATCGTATATGCCTTAGAGAAATTTATATGGTGTCCAGATCTAGTATATAGGTTAGGTGTAATAAAAAATTAAAAAAAAAACAATATATTAGACTAACTAGCTAATAGAATAGCTCTTGTCTCCATTATCAAGTTATTATTTTTTCGTTATTTCATTCAAGAAACCAGTTTTATTTTAATTATCAGTAAGTTTGTGTATGTTTTCTGGACCCAGGTGAGTTTTTTTTCCCCAATTTTATATTAAGTTTGGACTATGAATGATCCAGGAGGGGGGCCTGGGCCCCCCGCCATGTATACTATGGAATGTCAAGCAGGGGAGCAGGGATTGAATCTTAATCAAAATCCAAATATAAACATTAACGAAAATAATTATGCGAAGGTATTTAATTCCAACAGTGGAAAACAGATGGGAAATAACAAAGAAAATACGGCTATGAGCGGGACATCAATTTCTAACGTTAGTCAGGAAGTAAATTTTACTCAAAGTAACTCGTCGGAAAGAACACGGCCTAAAGAGTACTTCCAACCCTGGGACAAAGGACCTTTTCAAGTGTACATTGAAAGTAAGCGGGATGGAGGTCAGGTAGGGCGTCTCCACGCTATGTCTATAGGGAAAATGATTTTTAATAATCATTCCGTTCTAGGAACTGATATATTGGACATTTCGAAAGCAGGTTACAACCGGCTAAAAATCAGTTGTCGAACCGGGTCCAGTGCCAACACATTGGTGGATTCGGAATTTTTGAATCAACAAGATCTGGATGTATATGTGCCGTCTTTTTTAGTGAAAAGACGGGGTGTCATTAGAAATGTGGACGTCTCTTTGTCGGAAGAAGAAATTATGGCTTCATTGAGACATGATTTGGGAATTAGTGCTACGCTGGTGTCTGTTAGGAGAATGATTAGAAAAACTAAAGAAAATGATAAACTAATTGAAAAACCAACTTATAGTGTGCTTGTTACATTTAGAGGTCAGGTTTTACCTGAGTATGTTTATATTCATTATGTAAGATGTGCCGTCGAACCCTACATTCAGAACGTGACCCGAAACCCGAAACCCCGTGACCCGTTTTAGGTGCCTTAGATACAATCATTACATTAGTCAGTGTAAAGGTAAACTGAGGTGCACTTTATGTTCAGGGGAACATGAGAAAAAGGACTGTCCCAACCCCCTTTCCTTAAAGTGCGTTCATTGCGATCAGGTCCACTCGTCTATTGACAAGGTTAATTGTTTAGAGTACCAAAAACAGAAAAAAATTAAAACAGTCATGGCTACCGAAAATATTCCTTTCAGAGATGCCAGATTATTGGTGGAAAATAAGAGCTATTCCAGTATTGTTGTTAAGCCTACAGTAGATTCTACTAAAGAATTTCCATATTTGCATAAGAAGGCAGTGAATATCCCCACCCCCATTACTTCTTATTTCAAAAAAGGCGTCAAAAGGGTCAGACAATTCTCCCCCCTCAATCTCTTGGTATAAATTTGAATAAGGAATTATATCTTCCATCGACCCCCCAAAAATTCTGCAGGAGGTATAATCAAATTCAATCCCTACATACAAAATAATACTGATCAAAAAGAAAAGTTAAGACTGACGGTCGACGAAATTCGTAATACCTTTTTGCAAATAATTAATTCATATTTTTCAAGAGAAGAATTGGTAATATCTGATAGCGTAACACTAAAAGAATTGATAAAAGATAGAGTTGGGAATTTCTTTCAATAACAATGATCATGAATAATTTAAAGATTTTACAATGGAATGCCAGATCAGCAGGGTCTAATAAAGGGTCATTAGAAAAATTTTTATGCTCTGAAAAAATAAAGGTAGCCGCTTTGTCGGAAACTTGGTTCAGTCCTGGTAAATATTATAGTTTTAAAGGTTTTAATATATTACGAACAGACAGAGCAGATGGCAAATCTGGAGTAGCTTTATTGATAAAAGACAATATTTACTTTAAGGAATTAACTAATACTTATCGGATAAACAACGTCCTTGTTACTGGTGCCCTGTTGTCGTTAGAATCTGATAAAAATATAACTGTTATTTCCCTTTATAACAATCCTAATAATAATATCTCAAAGCAAGAATGGGTTAAATTTTTCATTTCCCTTCCGTCTCCAGTTCTTTTAATTGGGGATTTTAATGTTCATCGTACGTGTTTCGGAAGTAGTTTAACAGACAGCAAAGGTCAAAAGTTAATAGCAGCTTTAGACGAGACAAATCTAGTATACTTAAACGACGGTTCTCCAACCTTAGTTAACAGGGTTAACCAAATAAATGCTTCTGCTTTAGATTTAACTTTATGTTCTCCAGAAATAACTCATTATTTTGATTGGACCGTTTATAATGACACATTAGGCTCAAATCACTTACCGATAATAATTTCATCCCCATGTTACGTAGCAAATAGCGAAATAATCCCTACTAGGAAATGGAACGTTAGTCATGCGGAATGGGATAAATTTCAAAATTCATTGCTTTCATTCTTTTCCGAAGATGATGTTAGTAATATTTCAAATGAAAATTTTTTGAACAAGATAAACGAGGCATGTGAACAAAGTATTCCTATATTTAAAAATAGAATTAGTGGTAAGTTTTGCAATCATTGGTGGGATAACGACTGTCAAAAGGCTACAAATGAGCGGAAAAAAGCTTTCGAGGCATATAAAAAATGTCCGTGATTTTCCAATTTTAATACATATAAACAAGCAGCAGCTATGGTAAAGCGAACGGTTAAGAATGCTAAGTCAAAGTCTTGGATCGAGTTTTGTAATAGCCTTTCAAAAAGTTCACCTATTAAATTTATTTGGGAACGAATTAAATTATTAAAAAACCGTAAAATTTGTAACAAACTTCCTATTATTTCAGGTAATTGGACTCGTGAATTTCTGTTTAACCTAACTCCAGACTATGTTGAAAATGTTATGCCAATGACATTTAACCAATCTCAGGATCATTTTTTACTTGATAAATTCACTCTGTCGGAATTAAAACATTCTCTGAAGAGAACAAACAATACAGCTCCTGGCAAGGATCAGATCGTGTATCCCATATTAAAAAATCTTCCGTCTTCTTCTTTATTGGCATTATTAAGTATTTTAAATAATGTTTGGGAATCAGGAATATATCCTAAGGAATGGGAAGAATATATCGTTGTCCCAATAGCGAAGTTAGGTAAACCTAATAACGTGTGTTCTTCGTACCGGCCCATCTCGCCCGTTCTCAAGACATATGAACGTTTGATTAAGAACAGGTTAGAGTGGTGGCTTGAGCACCACAGCAAGTTGCCAAATAGTCAGTTTGGGTTCAGGAAGGGAAGGTCCACCATGGACAGCCTTGCTTCTCTAGTTACTGATATTCAGATGGGGTTTACTTCCAACAAAAGTACTTTGGCTATGTTTTTAGATGTTAAAGGTGCTTATGACAGCGTTCATTTTCCCACATTGTTCAAGAAAATGACCAATTTGGGACTTCCGCAGAAATTTATATCGAACGTGATTTCTCTGATTTCAAATAGAAATACGTATGTCAGGCTTAGTAATACCTTGATCGGACCTAGAGAAGCCAAAGTGGGACTTCCGCAGGGAGGGATTTTAAGTCCTTTACTCTATGCTATTTATGTAACGGATATGGCTTCTATTATCCCGGAGAACGTCAAAATACTGCAATATGCAGATGATATTTGCATTTATGTTTCTGATAATAATGTGATTTCTGCACAAGGAAAAATAAGTAACGTCTTTTCTCTCCTTCGAGGGTGGCTTTTCGATAATGGCTTAGACATTTTCATGGAAAAGACGTCTATTTGTGTATTTACACGAAGGAGAGTTCTACCATTTGGCGACGAAATACGATTAGGTGAAGAAACATTCAAGGTTAGAACATGTGTCAAGTTTCTTGGATTAACTTTGGACAGAACACTTTCTTGGAACCATCATATTAATCATATCCTAAATAAAGTAGAGAAATATATGAATATTCTAAAAATGGTGACGCACCTGAAATGGGCCCGGCCACTGCGTTGATGTTCTACAGGACGACTGTTAGAGCTGTTATGGATTATGGTTCCTTTCTCTATGGCAATGCAAGTAACACCAATTTGCATAAACTTGACATAATGCATCGTCGCTGCCTACGCCATTGTCTCGGATTACTTCAATCAACTCCCATCGACGTACTACTCTCAGAGGCTGGAGAATTTCCACTGAAATTTCGCAGACAGATGTTGGCCGACAGAAGTTTCTTAAGAATAATGTCTGGCAATAGTTCACTTTACAATAACATTTTGGAATTAAATCTTAACGAATACATTTTGGATAAAGAGAAAACCTCCTCTCCTTTCATATAGTTTTCTCAGTTACCATCAATTCTACGATTCTATCCGTAAGTCAGATAAAATCTCTATTTTTAATATAGATTATCCGCATTTATTTAAAAAGATCTTAGTGTATGTGCCGCACAAAGCCGATGTTATTGACCATGATAGAATGGTCGAAGATTTGATTAGATGTCATTATATCATCTTCACGGATGGAGCTAAGTGTGAACAAGGTTGTGGCTCGGCTTTTTACGATCCTCAGAGGGACTACAGGGATTTGTTCTCTTTACCATCTTGTTTCTCTGTGGTGTCTGCCGAACTTATAGCTATTTTAGAGTCCCTCAAATATGCTTTGAAGATGGATGAAATTAGAAATTTGGTTATTTTCAGCGATAGTCAACTCTCGTTAGGGCTACTAAGCAATTTCACTTATAAGAATATCAACAACATTGTATTGGAGATCGTAGAAAGTGTCTGCTTGCTTGAGAATAAAGGAACAAGAGTTAGGTTTGTTTGGGTGAAGGGACATGCGGGTATTAAGGGCAATGAGTTGGCGGACAGTTTGGCGAGGAGAGCAGTCTCAGAGGGGACAGCCCTGGGCAAGTCCTGTCTTCCCTATATAGACTTGTTTGGAGAGGTGAGGAAGAGATTGTGGTTCGATTGGCAGCAGGAGTACGCTTCTTCGGAGAAAGGATCATTTTATAAGAAAATTAATCCACAAGCTCAGCTCAAACCATGGTTCCATGGGGAAAATCTAACGAAGGACTTTTATAGGTCAATTTGCCGACTGAGAGCTAACCACGGTATTTGTGGATGGTATCTTCACAGAATAGGTCTGACCGAAACCTCCAAGTGTAGACATTGTGACGAGGTCGAGACTCTGGAGTACATGATTATGAGTTGTAGCAAGTACCAAATAGAACGATTAACAATGTTATCCACTGCAAAGAAATTGGTCACACTGCCTTTTTGCTACACCACATTATTGGCATCAAACAATACTGAGATATATGGTAGTATTGTGCAGTTTTTAGGGTCGGTGAATCCAAAAGTCTAAATTTAATATTACATAGACTGGCTATGGTGAAAAGCTAAGGCCAAGAAAAGAAGAAAAAAAAATAGAGAAATTTAGGAATTATCTATTAGGAAAAAAATTTGTCATAAAAACAGATCATCACGCTTTAACACATATAAAAGAATGTAGGTTGACCACATCTCGCTTATCAAGATGGATTTTGTTAATTCAAGAGTTTGACTTTGAAATTGAGTACGTTCCTGGTAAATTAAATGTAGTGGCTGATGCCCTAAGTAGGTTCGCGATACCGGAGGTCAATGATCAAGGAGATAAAATGATAATCGCTGCTAACATACTTAGCATTTCGAATAGTGAAATGGCCGATAAGATTAAGGGATTAGATCAAATACAACGTGAAGACAAGGATTTGAGTGAATACATTTCTAGAGCACGGGAAGAGAATAAAAATTATAAAATGGAAGGGGAATTAGTCATGAAATATCATAATGCTATGTGGAAAATTTGTTTAAATAAAGAAATTACAGAAAAATTCATAGAATATATTCACAACAAATATTTGCACATAGGAGTGAGAAAACATATGACATTATAAATACTGATTTTTATTACCCAGGTTTATTATCCATGGTAAAAAGTTATGTTAGGTCATGTATAACATGTAAAAAAACTAAATATTTAAATAATAGATTATCAGAAGGAATGTATTGTGTTGAGGCTGAGAGGCCGTTATCCTGCTTATTTATAGATTTTTTGGGTCCACTCCCTTTAACAAAAAATAACAATAAATATGTTTTAACCTGCCTCGATGTATTTACTAAGTACGTAAAAATTTACCCGATTGCTAGAGCAAATGCTAAGCATATTATAAACATAATCTTTAACCAGTATATCCCAACAATAGGGAAACCGGAGAGAATATTGTCAGATAATGGAACCCAGTTTAATGCCGTAAGTTGGATAAATGCGTTAAAAAAAAAATATTATCTTAAGTAGGACGTCTATAAGACACCCACAAGCTAATCCGGTAGAACGCACTCATGGGACCATATTGAAATTTTTTAGAATCCTGATCAAAGAAAAACACGATAGATGGGATACTTTAGTAAACAAAATAGAAGTTTGCATTAACGAGGTAATAAATGAAACAACACGTTTTTGCCCATATGAACTTATGTTCAAAAAGAAGCCTACTCGTATTTGGCATAAATGGATGGGGATTAAGATAGATGAAAATCAAGCGGAACCCGAAGTGCAAAATTTCCATTTGTTCCTTGCTACCCAAAATATTAAAAAAAAACACTTAAAACAAGTAGCAAGGTATGATCAAAATATCAAAACAAAAATGAAATTGACGATAGGAACGAATGTTTTGGTTAAAACTCTGCGGGTATCAGATAAGAAAAACAAAATATTTGCTAAGTTTCTAGATATTTATGAGGGACCATTTGAGGTTATGCAATGTTATGACAATGGGGCTTAGTTATTATATGACACAACTAATAGGAAACAAAAGGGGACATATAATTTAAAGGACCTGAGGTTAGTGGAGCAGTTAGATAACAAAATTGAAATCGATAATAAAAAAAAAAAAATAATTAAAAATAAAATAAAATTATAAATTAATAGTAATCAGCTAATGAATAAATTGTTTTTATTACGAAGTATCAAATAATAGTTTTTTTGTGTGTTTCTCACCTTGGAAATAAAGATTAAAAAGTCTTAAATTGAGTCTTAAAAAGTCCATACAATTGAAATATGAAAATCAAAATATAATAAAATCCGAATTGGTAGTTTGGTAACGAACTAATATCACTGAAAACCAACATATTAATGAAAGATAGATGCTAGTGGAGAGATGAATTGCAACTAACGGGATCCTGTGGGACAGAGAGATAGTACACACTTCAAATAGGATTATAATAGTTTGACCTATATCAACAATGCATGTAGGTCTGACCTAATGACCAATATCTAGCTAAAAAATTGTAATATAATTAGATTCTTGATATTTTGTGAATTTGTGATGTAGAGAGAATTTATTTAAGTTTTGTGTCATGTTGTAAAAAAAAGATAATAATAATAATAAGTATCATTATATGAACTTGTTTGTAGTATGTCTGTCTAGTTAACATGACATTTTTATTGTATTTTATTTATTATTATAGGGTTCATTGCAAGATGTGATACATATAAATTATAAGAATAAAAATTAAAAAAAATTATAAGAATAAAAAAAAAAAAACAGATAAATATCATTATGTGAACTTCTAGTATGTCTATTTAGCATGAAATTTTTATTGTATATTATTTATTACTATAGGATTTATTGCATGGTGTGATAAAAAAAAAAAAAAAAAAAAAAAAATGTTTACATACTCTGTTATTATAAAGAATGTGTCATAAGGTTTAAAGTATTTGTATGCATAGGGCATGTAAAGAATAACAGATTTCTTTGTATATAAGGAAAGGGATATGTGACGTGTAGAATGGGGGGGTCACTAGAATAATAAAAGAAATTGTTATTCTTTATATAATAAAAAAATGTTAAAGAACGTAGAGTATACTTAAAAAAAAATATAGTTAATACAAATAAAAATGAACTTATATGGCAAAAGATATTAAAAGAAAAAAATATATGATTAACTATAAAAGAAGAGCAACCTGATGATATTGGGTGGGGAAAAAAATGGCGAGAAGGGCAGAAGGAGCCAACTCGGGGTAGTATCTTGGAAGATCCTGGAGGAGGTAGTTGTAGTTATATGTTTTATGGAAGTTATTAGTGGAGGTTTAGTTTGGCTGTGGAGGGTCTGAGTGGAGTGATCAAAAAGATCAAAGAAGAAGCTCTTGCGGAAAGTACCCCCAGCAGGACAGCCCGGTTATATAAAGGAGTATGTTTTTTTTGGAAGAAGGAAGGATAATACTATGATGCCGTGAGTTGCCAGAGTTGTTACCATTCCAATAAATATCATATAGTTTTAATATGTCTTTTGCCAAAATTACATTTTTTCAAATTGACTTCTAATAGATTTATTTTAAATATTGTAAAAAAAGAATATATGCTCACTAACCCATTAACCGATTTTGAAATAATTTACAGAAATTTAAAAATAAATTTATAACTTACTTTGTGATTCCAATTTTTTTTGTTATTACTTCCTTTTATTCTCACCAAGGAACTCTATAAAAAAGAAAGCCACCCCTGTGTTTTGTATAAGATCAATGATATTTAAAAAGGAAACAAAAGTAAATTCATAGAACCTTAAGTTGTCTCAATACATTACAGTATACAAAAAGAAAAAATACTGCCCACCCTGGGATATGCTCGAAGGAGCTTGTGTTCTTGGTGAAATTTCTCTTTTACAATAAATGGATAACAAGGAAAAAACAAAATATGATATTTAGATATGGTACAATAATGGTAGGGGAGAAACAATCTAAAAGGCTGAGAATATTAAGAACAAATAATAAATATTTGAACAGGATCGTCTTATATAATGTCATGAAGGAACGTTTTTACTTACCTTTATATATCCTTGCAGACTGTTATAAATAGCTTCACAAGTTTCGGGTATAATTGATGATAACAGTTGCGGAGATATGGCAGCACTAAACTTCAAATCTTCCAACGACCTCCCAGTTGCTAAATATCGGAGTGTCACAACAAGCCGCTCTTCAGCACTTACGCTTTCCCTCATGACTGTATTTGTTCTTTCAATGAAAGGTTTCACTTTAGCAAGCAAATGTAGGAAACAATCCTCATCCATTCTCAAATAATTGCGGAAATCGTTTCCTTCAAGTTCTCGAAGTAGGTTCATGTGGGTAAATTTTTTCCGCTCCACCAACCACTTCTTCGCCCAAAACTTCTCTTTTTCTTCTACTTTTCATCGGCAATAGTCATAACGGCTAAAGCTAAACCAATTTTTATATTTTTTGATAAATTTGGTGCCATTGGAAAACAAATCCAGAGCCCTTCGAGATCATAACTTCACTCCACGAGATCACGTTGGCTACTAACGTGTAGTCTTGTCGGGTGGTACTGTCGGGACTTGTATAGGGGGTTTTAAAGGACCATTGACAGTGGATGAGCTAGACCATGGTCTTTTGATGGTTGTGAAAATAGTTCAGTTTGAACACTTTTCTGAAGAGATTAGAATTGTCGGAAGGCGATTCAGTCTTTAGCACCATTTCTAGATGGTGTTATTCGTGTGAGTGGTCGGTTGGACAACTCAGACTTGGCTGAATCTGCTAAGCATCCCCTTCTGCTTCCTAAACATTCTGCTCTGACTCACTTCATCATTGATGAGTTTCATAGGTCACTTCATGCCGGGCCTTCACTGTTGCTCTCTCTCTCTTGAGATCCAAGTTTTGGATACTTGCAACTCGCTCTGTTGTGAGACAGAGAGTGTACAGGTGTACAGTGTGTACCCGCTTTAGAGGAGCAACACCACAACCTGTTATGGCTTAGCTGCCTAGTTCTAGAATGCAGCCCTCTAAACCGTTTGCGCATGTTGGAATAGATTGTGCAGGACCATTTTCTATTAAGGAGCATAAACGGAGAGGAGCAAAACTTGTAAACGGCTATTTAGTTGTTTTTGTCTTTTTTACCACAAAAGCTTGCCATTTTGAGCTGATTACTGGAATGATTACAGTGGCTTTTTTGAATGCATTTGATAGATTTTGTGCTCATAGAAGTTTTGTGGGACAAACTTCCAAGGTGCTGCCAAGTATTATGAGGGCTTGCGGAGGCTGTTCCAGGAGGGATCTGAAGAAATATCTTCGGCGATGGCTAAGCGTGAGGTTAGACGGTTATTTAACCCCCCTCTTTCTCCCTCGAAAGGTGGTTTTGGGGAGCAGTACGTTCGGCCAAGAAGCACCTGAAGAGGACCATAGGAGACAAAGTGTTAACTTATGAAGAATTGAATACGTTATTTCATAAGATAGAAGCAATTCTAAACTCCAGGCCTCTCATTTCCTTGTCTTCCTCTCCTTCAGAGATAAATGTCTTGACTCCTGGTGACTTTTTGGTTGAAGGACCTCTTCTGGCACCCCCTGAACACAATTTTTTGGAGGATGATTCAGGTAGGTTGAAACATTGGGCAATACTGCGACAGATGTCTCAGCAATTTTGAGTAAGGTGGTCGAAGGAGTACTTGCATACCTTACAAGAAAGAGCCAAGTGGTATCAAGCAGTTCCTAACTTGTCACACGGAGCAGTTGTACTTCTTTAAGGTGACAACACCGAACCTAATCAGTGGCCTTTGGCCATAGTCGACTCCACACTTCCTGGATCTGACGGTGGTTAGAGTAGCTAAGGTTCATGTAGGGAAGAAACTGTTCACACGTCCTGTGAACAAGCTTGTTCCATTGCCAACCTTTGAAGATTAATTCATTTTCTCTTCAAATTTTTTTAGTTTTTTTTGGTGTTGTTTTGTTTGTTTTTATGTGCTCTTGAATTCCTGATCCGTGAGGCTGTTACCTCGTTTTAAGTCCTTGCTGACACCTCCCTGCAAGGTGAATATGGCGCGGTTACCCAACCTTACCCTCCTATTCCTTCTTGAGCACATCGACAAAAGCTTTGTCATCTGTTTTCTGAAGAAGTTTATTTATTTATGTATATATAATTATATTTGTTGATTCTTTTCTTTATATTATGTGTATTGTGTGCAAACTACCAGGGACTAATTGTTCAATCCAGTTAGGATTTTTAACCAAAATCCGGCTGGCGGTATGTTGAGACTTGATTTTGTTTCTTAATGTTGTGTTGGCCGTATGGTGTAATATAAATGTATTAAATAAATCATAAGTCCCCGAAAATAATGTATGTTTTGTGTGTATTAGCTTTGTCTAAGTGTTCCTGGGATGGCTGGGTTCGGAACACCATAGGATCAGCTAAAATCCCTCCCTGACCCCCAGGTGGACAGTTCCTTCCAGATGCCGACACCCACCACCGAAGAGAGGAGGTGATCCGCACTCTCTCCTCCGACACCAAGTGACCAGTCCCTTCCGGAAATAGTCCTCTGAGTCGGCTACAGGAAGTTCGTCAAACTTTTATAAATAAAAAAATCAGATATTCCTATTAAAAAGTATGGTTACCGGTCATTGAATGGACTGTTCACTTAATGAACCAAGTCGGTCACCTTCAGTACTAGTTCGGTCTCGTTCATCATAAATGAACTAGTTCGGTCTCGTTCATCATAAATGAACTAGTTCGGCCTCGTTCATCACATCTCAACTGGGAGGTTACTTTTTTTTACCCCATTGTTTATATACAAAATAAACAATATTACAATACTTCATAAACCTAATTAAACCTCGTATATCAACATATTATCTACTATCAACCTATTATTATACCAATAAACAATCAAAAGTACGTATAACTCAAATTAAATTGCATTAATAAAAATATATATATTCATTCATTCCTCTATCAATTCCGAATTTCATTTATCTATAGTTTCTGTAAATCTCTGTCTAAAGTTTCTTGCTTAGTAAGTCTGTCTGTCATTTATACAACTCATTCGAGTTTAAAAAAGGTTCTTTACTATAAGTACGGCTACTACAATTTATAATTGCAAAGCCTTAAATTAGCCCCATTCTTTTTCCGGATACCACTACGGATAATGTCTTCAAATACTCCCCCTCCCCCCCCCCCCCCCCCCCCCTAAGAAATAAAATTTTGCGTAGTCTGTCTGTCATTGTTTCCTCGTCTTGTTCATTTCCCCTAATTTTAAAAATTCTCTATTCGGTTTGTCTGTATTCTTCTCTCGAAATTTTTTCTACCTGGTAAATTGTCTCGTGTAAATTCTCTTTAAAATAATTTTTCCATTCGGTCACAACAGTCATACTTTCATATTTTCTTATTTCTATATTAACCTGCCCTAAATGATAATTCATAATAATTCCCTACATGATAATTCATAATACTTCCTTGGAAAGAAATTTTCTTACCAATTTTACCCTACTTTGAAAATTCTTTTTAACTGCTAGATATGTATTTTCACTTTCTAAATTGTTTCTATAATTAATTTCCGAAGCTATCTTAACTTCCTTCACTTTTATATTTAAATCTATTACCAATTTGTCTTCCTTTACTAAAATTTCTAAATTTGTTTCTCTTTCTATTTCTACAATTTGAATCCTTCCCATTTTTTCATTGAGTTCTCTCTTTAATTTCGACATATCCCCTTCTATATGACTAATTCTTTCCGAATTCGTTTCTACTTTCCTGCCCAGTTCTACAATCTCTCTGGTTACCGCTTCTTGAACTCCTTCAACTCGGCTTATCTTAGTAGGGGAGAAAGGGGGCTTCTGGCACAGGGGCTAATGAGCAAGCGGGGGGTTAGTATCCTTTTTCAGTGCAGGGGCAACTCTTCCTTCCCCTCTTCTTCCCCCTCCCATCACTCGTCTCCTCCTCTCCTCCCTCCCTTGACTTCTCTTCTCCTACCTCCACTCACTTCACTCCTCTCCTCCCTCTCCCCTCTCCCTTTACTCCTCTCCTCCCTCTCCCACCACCTATACCCGTAAATTTTCCGAACCTCCCACTCCGAATCACTTTCCCCATCTCATCTAATTGTCACTTCTACCTCTCCCTAAAAACCTCAATGAGGTTCCGCTCTACCTTTAAACCCTCGCTCTTAGATTTTTTTTTTACACTCCAATATTTGTAAATTATAATTAGCCCACTAGCGCTCCCAAGCGTATATAATTGAAATTAATAATGCTCTCTACTCCCCCACATCAATTGCCTACTCCAGCTTGTCTACACCATCACCCAAGGATTCGTCATAGTCTACTACTCCTAGCCTTAGCAACATCCTTCTTCACACTTTTTCTTCACCCAACTCCTACAACCTCTCTAGACATGATTCGTTTAACATTTTTTTCGGTTTACCCGTATATACACCGGTATCATCATACAGACCCATTCCACCTAGGCCGGGCGTGTTTTATTAGCAGCACCAAGGTTCAGCGGTTTCTAGCCTTTTCGCTCATTTTCCCCTCATCCCAACATTTTTTCTAGTCAGTCATTATTATATTTTTCTTTACACTTTATATTGTCCTCTCCTAATTTTCAGCTCTATACTCCCCCACACTTCCTCTGATATTTTATTACAATCCTACTTCTCCACATCAATCATTCTAAAATCATAATTATCATTCAATATACCCATCTCAAATGCTACCTCCCCCTCCATTGTACTTCTTCCACTACTACAGATCCGCCCACACCTAATTCTCGGGTCTTTCCCCTATTTTATACTTCATAACATCAATTCATTAATTTTTTATCGTTTTGTCCTGACCAATTTTCGGCTCATACCTCCAACCTTTCTACTCGAGTATACAGGCTAGGGGTACAATATATACATGCTACACACATTAGAACACATCATTCGAGAACGTAACCTACCTTAAAGTTTTCAATACCCATATCGCAGACCAAACAGAATTTTTTTAAATTTTTTACACAAAACAACACATGACAGAGGTCTACAACCTTATTACTACGAAACCACGGTTCAAAACTTCAAACACATTGATACTCATCATCCCTTGACATAACCTTTGGCAACAATACCATTGTATATGTTATATTAGGTCTTACATTTCACATTTTCATATACATCACAGGCCTCATCATTATTGAACCCTATACTCATAAAATCATTCATTAAACCTACTTCACTACCTAACTATTTTTTTCAACTAAGCACGTACAGCACATTCGGTAGGTTATAGTTCACACCATCACACATCAATTGCCCCACTTATTCCAATCCTACATGTCGAAACAGAGAATATTTCCGGAGAGTCTTAACCCCAATAGGAGCCCTTGTACCAAACCTACCATCCCTCCTTTCTAGAGGTCAGACACTTACAATTTCTTTGACATCTACCCACTTTTTACCCCAAACCAACCTACATCCTAGTCCATCATGCGGCATAACTCTAGCATAGACCACCTAATCCTTAACGCGAACTCCGGCATTTACTTTATGTCACTTCGGGTGCTTCTCACCACCGTCGACACAGCTCAAACCTGAAGGGAGCCGCTTATAGCCGAACCCACCCGAACAGTTTAAGCTCTCCTAGCGTCTATATTTACTCCTGAGTTTTAATAAAACTTAAAGTCTAGTTATATCATCTACTGATTGACTCGCTAACAATTTTTATTGCAATCCTACTTATTCTCAATCTCCTTCAATATACCCATCTAAAATTTTCTCACTTATACTTCTCCATATCAAATTGCTCAACAGCCCGCGCCTAACCCACAGGTCTTTCTCCTATTTTTTTTTATGACTATTTTCTACTTTCCTACATCAATCGCCTAATGTTTTCTCGACTTGTCCTAATCCCCCACCTATAAACCTTTCACTACTACAGACCCGCCCAACGGATTTTCTTCAGAATTCTTCATAGCCTAACCGGTACTTTTTTTCATTAGCATCATCCTGCTTCACCACTGTTCAACTCCCACAATCTCTCTAGATTGTCTGACATTTTCATCATAACCCGGTTTACCCGTCCTCTCACTTGCTATATAAGGTCTAGATGTGCTTTGCCAGAGGTGTCAATATCTTAGGAGGTATATTTAACTTACATTTATTTTCTTCGAAGACTGCTTCTCATCTCCAACACTTGACTGGCTTCTCATCAGCATCTCTACATCAGGTGTCTGAAACAGACTTTATAGGGGTGTGTATTTCTTTTAGTTCGCTTTATTGACTAATCAATAAACCGGTAAGCCTCTTCACCAGCGCCAAGGTAGAAATACGTCGAAGAGGTGGGTGGGGATAGGGAAGGGATAAAGGCTCGAGTCAGGGCTTCTCTTCAATCTTTAGGTTTTTTTCTTTTGTACAGGTTTACGGGTTTTTACACCACGCCACTGACCAATTAGGTTTACGGGTTTTCACACCACGCCAGTGACCAATTAGGTTTACAGGTTTTCACACCACGCCAGTGACCATTCAAAAACAAGAGATATCAGACCAGTCTAGACTAAGCCTCAAGAGAATTTTAGGAATGGGATGGGAATAGGAATGTTTTCCGATATTTAAGTCCCCTCGGAAAAACGGGTAGCCAGGTTAGGGCAGCACTAGGTTAGAATTGAGTAATGTCCGTGAGCTAAGGTATCAGATAAAACCACTCTTTTATCATCTTCCGACGACAACGCCTTTTTATTAATTCTAACACTGAACAACTCATGTTTTTTTGACTGAATCATTCTCATGTCGGTGTAAACGGTCCCCCCATTAAACAGTACATTCTCAAAATCCTGAATTGATATATTTTTTTCAACGGATGCTTTTTTAACCCCTTTAATAAATTTTTTTATTTTTTTACTTATATCCATAGCATACGTCTTCGGTCTGAGTCCTACGAATTTATTAATGATAACGCCATTGGTCTCATCTTTGAATTTTCCTAGGATTTTTTTATTTAAAACCGAGTAACAAGGATGATCCTGCGGAAAATCAGACATATCAAAATAATTTTCCATCGCTTTCATATCCTGATACCAGTAGGTTGTATTAATTAAATAAACTAAACTGTCCGTATCTGTGTACATTAATTTTAGAGTATTAGGATTATATTTTTTCATCATAACATTATAGTGGAAATCGTACATCACAGTTTTGGACAAATCTAAAATCGACATGCCTAATTTTTTAGAGTCGGTAACCAGCATCATGTTCATACGGTTTCTTATATTTTCCATTGTTTTACCGAACACAGCATTATTCAAAAGTTTATAAAAATCTTTTTCAAAGTCATTTTTTGCCTTTTTTCGAAGCTCAGTATTACAATCAATATATGACTGTAACCAACAAGACTGTCGAAATTGTATCGCCCTATGAATTTTTTGGACTTTCAGACCATGTTTAATCGCTTGCTTTAAGTTGACGTAATTCACAACATATCGCTCACGAGGATTGAAATGAGCAATTAATTTATTTACTTTCCCGCCTGGAGGACTAATCGTCTCAGGTAAAAATGGTAAATCGTTATGAGCTGTGTGTAACTCGGAAGGATAGACTACGTCGACCTCCAGAATACATCCTAATTCTCCATTATCATCCAAGTTTTCAATATTTATGCTTTCGGGGTCTTTCACCCATTCAAAACCTCCATAAGGTAGAGGTCTACTCATCGCATGGCAATAAAGATTATTTGCGTCTAAGTATGCAATGTAAGAGGATTCCTTTTCCGGATCATACTCGGGCATATAACTATTATTAGCACTCGCATACCGGTGGGATACTTGACATAAACCTCCCCTGATCCCCCGCTCAAAGAATAATATCATGTCATAATACATTAATTGTTCTAACTTCACCTTAGTATGCTTCAACATCGCATCCCATGTCATCCCAGGAGCAGTGAAATAATGTGCGGGGTCAACCTTATGACTATTAAGCATAACATCACGGAAATTCTGGAAAATATCCGCGAGAATGAGTACATCCTTTTTAAGATAGATATCGCTGTATTCTCCAAGGGTTGAGCAGTTAAACTGCCGCCATACGTTCTGCGCATGTTGATAGTCTTCATCCGAAACCCCACAGTGCTTTAACTGACTGTAAAACGCTGACTTTGGTGGGAGAGACGTGTCATTCAGACGTTCCCATGAATCAACATAATCGTAACAGAAAACCCCCTTTTTGATCACAAGAGGAAGCTGATCCTCAGTAAAGTATTTAGAGGTTTCCCTAAAGGCTGTTTTCGGAAGCACGCTAGCCATATAGTCAAGACTACGACTTAAAAAGCGATAAGAGTCGATAAATCGAAGTTTAACACCGTGCACATGCTTAGTGAAGCTTATGTATTTCTCCTCGGTATTGGGAATCACATCAACCCGCTCTGAATCTTTACCCAGCTCCATAACTATAATGTTTGCGTCATAATTGGACAAATTATGAAAAATTACGGGTATATATAATGGAGTTTTACACCGCAGGTTACAGCTATTACAGGCTGCTCCTCTATATTTTCCGGTCAAGTGATCATGCTCCTTTACTTTATGATTAATTTCAGAGAAACCCCCTTCGCACAGATAGCAATTTTGATCCGTTTCCCACTCCATCTCTTCGTCTTTTGTTATAATGATGGGAGTATTTTTTTTATAAATTTCTGAAGTTTTGTAAGCTAATGAATCTATATATTTGATAAAGTGAGCACCCGCGTCTTCACCTCTATAATTGTACGGGGGTATATTCATAGAACCATCGGATACTACATGCACGCAAAAAGACATGGGTACATGTCGCTGATAAGGAACAGTAGCCTTTGATGTATCTTCAGGGAGAGGAGCCAACATGGTTTCAAAATCCGCATATATTACAAAAGAGAGTCGGAGCTGCCGCTCAACATTTTTGAATTCCAAAATGGGGTCTTTAGGGAGCTCTATCCTAACGGGGCTGTTTTTATCACAGTAAATTTGTTCTCGCAATTTTTCTTCCCTCAAGTTACCATACCGATTGTCAAAATGCTGAAAGCAGCGCTTACAGATGATAATTTTTGCTTTATGCTTAGTAATTTGTGACCGTACTAGTCTTTCAAAATTTTTAATGTATACATAATGCTGGATATTTCCATTATCCAACAGCAACAAATCGAAATGATTAGGTTTTTCCGATTCAGCTATTTTCAGAGGATATACATTATTGTTTTCATCCAACCCTAACACATTTACGGAAATATTATTTAATTTTTCAAATTTTTTAATGTCATTGAGCGGAGTCGGGAAAGAAATGACAGAGAAATTGTAACGGTTTTGTAAATTTTTATATTTACTAACGCGCTGAGGATTCATTCCTACAAATTTTGCTAAGATGGAATACATGAAACAATATTGGTCCGCGTTTTCAACATTTATACAAGCTCTCCGGGCTTCAATCTTTTTAGGGAGTGGGATAAACGTACTTCCGCGAAGCGGTTTATACTTACTAAGTCGAAGCCTAAGCCCCTGAACGGTATGAAGCGTCCAGCCCGATTTCTTCAACTGGGTCTCAGACAGTTCTTCTAATACTTTTTGAAATGCTTTATCTAGTAATGTATGTATGTCAGTCTCAGCTACAACTACTGAATTTTTCGTTTTAAACGCATACCCCACATCTAGCTCTTCATTATGTATGTTAGCCATTACTGCATCTACAAATATATTGAAAACATAGGGACCAGTTCTTTCGAATTATGTTTTTATTAGATTGTGTAATTTATCTCTAATTGACTCCAAAAATATATTCATATCAAGATTCTCATCTGAACGTATAAAATATGATCTAAGGCGGTTCTGAAAAGCAGACTCGTATGGATTATTATGTGTTGGCCCCTGTGGTAACGCCAATAATGTTTGCTTATTTGGTTCACCCCTCATACGTTTTATGGGTGGCTCATTTTTAGTTTTTTTCATAACCGAGGCGTCCTCACACGCAGATTCGTGACGGCGCCCGTTATAACTGTTCGAAAATTGATGACCGCAGTGTTTACACTTATAGAACTTTCCACAACTAAGTTTATGACGGTTTAGGTTACAAGATTTAGTGAAACTCGAATGGCAATGTTTACAAACAAAACTAGGTTTAACCCCATGATTTAAAGCCATATGTATGTCAAAGTCCATTTTTAAGAGTTTTTCGTCTCCACAATAATTACACTTATGCATGATAAATGAGTATTTATCCCAAGATAACAGAAAAACAGGTCACCTTTACAGATCTCAGTGATGCTGTCACCTCAAAGACTCAGTGAAGGCTGAAAGAGACTGTCACGCAGACTATTTATATAGGATGGAGGAACCGATCAAACCCGAAGGGAGCCGATGATTGCCGAGCGTACCCGATGATAGTTGAGCGTACCCGATGATGACCGAACACACACCGATGATAGACGAGTCAAACGACCGGAGGACACCTGTTAACAACGTATACCAAGTTAAAGTAGATAAAAATTCAATATTTATATAAAAATGCGGAATTACACATAAATCGGACCAAAAACGAGATAATTACCGAAAAATGTGATATTTTGCATAAATCGATCGAAAAAACGAGGTAATGGGGCAAATTAGACATTATAAACTGGGTAATGATGACACATCCGACAGAAGACTACTCGCCGAGGGATAGAGTGCTCAGATGTATACAGTTTAAACTCTCCTCGCATCTACATTTTCTAAGGAGTTTCATATAACTTAAAGTAAATTTTTAACATCAATACTTCGGACGATAACGTTTGTCCCAAATTATCAGTACAAAAAACGCATTGAAAGCTATTCAACAGTTCTCTGAAGGGCAGCATGCTCATATGTCAGGGTGTAGGGGAGGTATCACAGGATGGAGGAACCGATCGAACCCGAAGGGAGCCGATGATGACCGAACATACACGAAAATATGAAGATGGCTGATGTAGTGAGAAGTGATTGTTTCGCAGGATGTCAAATATAAGGTAGTCTGACCTCTCACAGATTTTTATTTAAGTAATGCTAGCCGGCGTTCGAGGTCCCTCATCATCAGGCAGTCTACAAATGAACCATCCTTAACATAGTATGTGATATAAATAGCAAATAAATAATTAAAAACACAGTTTTTGATAAAACATACCTGATAAAAATTTTTTGAATAAAACTAAACAATAAAAATAAATAACAATCTACAACAACAAACGTTAACAATTTAAAATATCATGGATGGGGACAGACGAGTTAATCCTGTCCACCATCTGAGTCACAACTGGGAGAACGGTGTACGTGAGACTGGACAAACCTCCCATCCCCTCTCTAGAGTTGAGGAGGGGGACTCTCTCTTCCTCCTTTCCAATTTGATTCCGATACTTTCTAATGTATCCATCTTTCTACTTTTTTGGACATGATGCAGTAACGAGACTGAACCGGCCTCATGTCCTGTGTTCTGGAGGTGTTGGAAAAATTCAGAGTCGCCCCTCCTCAAATGTTCCCTCACTCTTGTCCTCAGGTTCCGGCCTGTCTGCCCAAGATAAAAACATTCACAGTCTTTACAAGTAATCCTGTACACGCCGGATTTGTCAGGGAGGTCCACATGATCTTTGGTTTTTGAGAGCATCCCCTTAAGGGAAGTCCTACTTTTGAAACCCACATTCACATCATCTCTATTTATTACCCGAGATAATTTCTCAGATAGTCTGGGGAGGTACGGCAGAACACACCAGCCACCCCCGCCATCCTCTCCTTAGTTTGGCTACACCCTCCGTACACTGACGTTACCATTTTCTCCTCCGTCTTTCTTTTCAATATACGGTCTACCAGGTCGGTTGTGTAACCATTAACGACGGCGAGGTGTCTGATGTGCTCCAACTCTCTTTCGTAGGAGTCAAGGGAAACAGGGAGTTTGAGTAATCTGTCTATGAAAGAATGAAATGCTGCATGTTTATGTTTTGTGTGATGAGATGAACTGTTTGGTATTAATGTTTCTGTACTGGTGGGTTTCCTGTAAATGTCGAAGGTGTAGCTCTTGTCCTGTTTTGTGATTTGTAGATCTAAATAATTGATGCTATTGTTTTGTTCTATGTCTATGGTGAATTTTATAGTGTCTGTAAGTGAGTTTATGTAGTCGTGTAAGCTGTTTAGTTCAGAATTGGTTCCCGTGAACTCCACCAAAATATCATCCACGTACCTCGTCCAGAGCGCTATTTTGTGGAAATGTGGGTTTCTGGGGTTCATTATAAACTCCCTCTCCAACCAATCCATGTAGAGCTCCGCTGCTAGAGGACTAAAGGGGGAACCCATGGGTGTTCCCATTTTTTGGTGATAAAATTGATCCTTAAATTTGAAATAATTTTGTTCTAGACAAAGATTTATTAGGGTTGTCAACTCACCGGTGATACCGGGGGTACAACCCTTCTTAATTAATACTTCCTCCATAATTTGTGCTATTTTTTCTGAGGGGATATTCGAGAAGAGGTTTACAACATCAAAGGACAGTAGAGTGGAGTTTACGGGGACTAACCTATTTTTTAAAAGTTTTGCCAATTCAATACTATTTTTAACCGAAAATTTTGGAGTGAAGCCTGAAAATTGTTTGAAAAGTGTATTTAATACTTTACATACCTTTTCCGCCGGTGCGGAGTTGTACGATATTATTGGTCTTAGTGGTATACTGGGTTTATGGACTTTAGGTAAACAGTACAGTTTTGGGGCTATTGGGTTCATCTAGATAATATTCTTAATTTCCCATTCTGAAAAAAGGTACTGAGTGGTTTTTAATGTTTCCCTAACTTTCTTACTAAAATACTCGGTTGGATCTTCCCTCAGCTCAACACATTTGTTATCGTAGATAAGTGACATAGTTTTCTCATCATACACTTTCTTATCCATAACAACCACAGACCTGCCCTTGTCAGCCTTAGTTACAACTAGATCATTATCTATGATTTTCTTTTTAATGGATCTGATTACAGGCATGTCTGAGGTGGAGCCAACCGAAGACCCAAACGAGTCCTGCTTAATATATTTATTGATAGCTTGGGCACACTCAATTGCCCGTTCATTACTTAGTTTACTCTGTTCGAGAACTGCCAACAGCTCCAACACATCTTTCCTCTCCACTCCAGTCCTCGGACAATATTGCAAGCCTCTCCCTAACAATTCTTCTTCTTTTTTATCAAACTCAACCCAGCTCGTGTTGACAACCCGGGGATAAGCGCCTGCCCAGTCAGTTGAAACACCATTCTTATTGGCAACACAATCAGAATCGTTAGTTGAAATATTATTTTTACGTTTACATTCCAAAAGGTTGATATTTTGGTTCAAATTTTAGGATACATTTTATCACCAAAAAATTGGAACACCCATGGGTTCCCCCTTTAGTCCTCTAGCAGCGGAGGTCTACATGGATTGGTTGGAGAGGGAGTTTATAATGAACCCCAGAAACCCACATTTCCACAAAATAGCGCTCTGGACGAGGTACGTGGATGATATTTTGGTGGAGTTCACGGGAACCAATTCTGAACTAAACAGCTTACACGACTACATAAACTCACTTACAGACACTATAAAATTCACCATAGACATAGAACAAAACAATAGCATCAATTATTTAGATCTACAAATCACAAAAGAGGACAAGAGCTACACCTTCGACATTTACAGGAAACCCACCAGTACAGAAACATTAATACCAAACAGTTCATCTCATCACACAAAACATAAACATGCAGCATTTCATTCTTTCATAGACAGATTACTCAAACTCCCTGTTTCCCGTGACTCCTACGAAAGAGAGTTGGAGCACATCAGAAACCTCGCCGTCGTTAATGGTTACACAACCGACCTGGTAGACCGTATATTGAAAAGAAAGACGGAGGAGAAAATGGTAACGTCAGTGTACGGAGGGTGTAGCCAAACTAAGGAGAGGATGGCGGGGGTGGCTGGTGTGTTCTGCCGTACCTCCCCAGACTATCTGAGAAATTATCTCGGGTAATAAATAGAGATGATGTGAATGTGGGTTTCAAAAGTAGGACTTCTCTTAAGGGGATGCTCTCAAAAACCAAAGATCGTGTGGACCTCCCTGACAAATCCGGCGTGTAAAGGATTACTTGTAAAGACTGTGAATGTTTTTAAATTGGGCAGACAGGCCGGAAGCTGAGGACTAGAGTGAGGGAACATTTGAGGAGGGGCGACTCTGAATTTTTCCAACACCTCCAGAACACAGGACATGAGGCCGGTTCAGTCTCGTTACTGCATCATGTCCAAAAAAGTAGAAAGATGGATACATTAGAAAGTAACGAAATCAAATTGGAAAGGAGGAAGAGAGAGTCCCCCCTCCTCAACTCTAGAGAGGGGATGGGAGGTTTGTCCAGTCTCACGTACACCGTTCTCCCAGTTGTGACTCAGATGGTGGACAGGAATAACTCGTCTGTCCCCACCCATGATATTTTAAATTGTTAACGTTTGTTGTTGTAGATTGTTATTTATTTATTTTTATTGTTTAGTTTTATTCAAAAAATTTTTATCAGATATGTTTTATCAAAAATTGTGTTTTTAATTATTTATTTTCTATTTATATTACATACTATGTTAAGGATGGTTCTTTTGTAGACTGCCTGATGATGAGGGAGACCTCGAAAGCCGGCTAGCATTACTTAAATAAAAATCTGTGAGAGGTCACACTACCTTATATTTGAAAACTGACATTATTGCAGAGATATTGTGAAATAATTCAAATGGACTTGAAAAATAAAATAAAACTTGTTTATTTAATATATTGTCTAATTTCACTAACTATATATACATGGGAGTACTTTCGGTATTTCTACCATCCTCAGCCAAAAGCATAAGAGATAAGACTCTTATCTCTTATGCTTTTGGCTGAGGATGGTAGAAATACCGAAAGTACTCCCATGTATATATAGTTAGTGAAATTAGACAATATATTAAATAAACAAGTTTTATTTTATTTTTCAAGTCTACCTTATATTTGACATCCTGCGGAACATACACGATGTTATGATCGTGGGACACATTTCAACAACGTATACCAAGTTGAACTAGATAAAAATTCAATATTTATTTAAAAAGGCGGAATTACACATAAATCGGATCAAAAACGGGATAATTACAGAAAAATGTGGTATTTTACATAAATCTGTCGAAAAATAGAGGTAATGGAACAAATTAGACATTATCAGTACAAAAACACATTAAAAGCTATTCAACGTCCCATCCGAAGGGCGACATGCTCATATGTCCGGGTAGAGGGGAGGTATCCCTGAATCTAAATTTTCTTTTAAATCTAAATCAGGTGCGAGCAAATTTTTACGATTAATATATTAGGCGTTAGGTCCTTATACACTCAAAGCGCGACCGGAAATACAAGGCAGTAGGCTAGTCGGAGGGGGAGCCAACGAACCTTGAACAGCTTCCCCCACCCTATGTCGCCACAACGCCTCTCCTGCTAGTACATACAGTATCCAACGACCCATGGTCAAGTCAGTATAATATCAGTAGAGGTTGAATATGTGTGTGGCGGACCTCCATACACTGGAAACATCAATTACATGGATAGAAAAGAGAAGAGAGTTGAAGAGATCCGTAAGTAACCTTTGTGGCAATATTAACAATTATTTTTATACTTACTACTTCCGGTCTTATTTAAGGGGACGCAACTAAGAAGTTCGTTACGATTCTAACGTAATACGAATTTTTCATTGCCATACTTTGGCTATGCATAGGATGTAACTGGAGTACCCCCTCCATAGCTCTGAATCAATGTACCTCCCCAGCTCAATCTCTGAGCACCCCCACCTTCGGACCCATCAGACATTAATTTTTTTCTACAAAGTGTAAGGAGAAAATATAGTCCATGACGTCACACCGACATGTCCAGACCTGCTTTTCCTATGATGTACTTCCCCACCTCAACCTTTGCATAGACAAAGTATTGTAACATGCCCCTTTCCCAAAAAAATCCTTGAGGGCGCTCAGCTGGGTTGAAGGAGACCTAGCCAGAGAGCCCCCACTCGACCAAAAATGTAAGTTTACGCTCTCCCCATTCAAGGTCATTCACTGTTTATGACCAGATGATCATTTCTTCTAATTTTTCATTTCAATCTAGTCTTACATATCATTTCAATGGTGTCCTTTAAACCTTTTTTCTTAAGTTCGCCCCCTCTCAAAACATTTCTATCTCCCAGTTCCTCATCACATTACAGTAGCCATTATGATGTGTCCTTATCCTAGAGTTGTTCACTTTGAATCACAATCAATGTACCCTCCCACCTCAACTCTTCATCCCATGTACTTCCCCAGTTACATCCTATGCATAGCCAAAGTATGGCAATGAAAAATTCGTATTACGTTAGAATCGTAACGAACTTCTTAGATGCATCCCCTTAAATAAGATCGGAAGTAGTAAGTATAAAAATAATTGTTAATATTGCCACAAAGGTTACTTATGGGTCTCTTCAACTCTCTTCTCTTTTCTATCCATGTAATTGATGTTTCCAGTGTATGGAGGTCCGCCACACACATATTCAACCTCTACTGATATTATACTGACTTGACCATGGGTCGTAGGATACTGTATGTACTAGTATTGTACTGGAGAGGCGTTGTGGCGACATAGGGTGGGGGAAGCTGTTCAAGGTTCGTTGGCTCCCCCTCCGACTAGCCTACTGCCTTGTATTTCCGGTCGCGCTTTGAGCGTATAAGGACCTAACGCCTAATATATTAATCGTAAAAATTTGCTCGCACCTGATTTAGATTTAAAAGAAAAATTAGATTCAGGGATACCTCCTCTCTACCCGGACATATGAGCATGTCGCCCTTCGGATGGGACGTTGAATAGCTTTTAATGTGTTTTTGTAGTGATAATGTCTAATTTGTCCCATTACCTCTATTTTTCGACAGATTTATGTAAAATACCACATTTTTCTGTAATTATCCCGTTTTTGATCCGATTTATGTGTAATTCCGTCTTTTTAAATAAATACTGAATTTTTATCTAGTTCAACTTGGTATACGTTGTTGAAATGTGTCCCACGATCATAACATCGTGTATCTTCGGTCATCATCGGCTCCCTTCGGGTTCGATCGGTTCCTCCATCCTGTGATACCTCCCCTATACCCTGACATATGAGCATGCTGCCCTTCAGAGAACTGTTGAATAGCTTTCAATGCGTTTTTTGTACTGATAATTTGGGACAAGCGTTATCGTCCGAAGTATTGATGTTAAAAATTTACTTTAAGTTATATGAAACTCCTTAGAAAATGTAGTTGCGAGGAAAGTTTAAACTGTATACATCTGAGCACTCTATCCCTCGGCGAGTAGTCTTCTGTCGGATGTGTCATCATTACCCAGTTTATAATGTCTAATTTGCCCCATTACCTCGTTTTTTCGATCGATTTATGTAAAATATCACATTTTTCGGTAATTATCTCGTTTTTGGTCCGATTTATGTGTAATTCCGCATTTTTATATAAATATTGAATTTTTATCTACTTTAACTTGGTATACGTTGTTAACAGGTGTCCTCCGGTCGTTTGACTCGTCTATCATCGGTGTGTGTTCGGTCATCATCGGGTACGCTCAACTATCATCGGGTACGCTCGGCAATCATCGGCTCCCTTCGGGTTTGATCGGTTCCTCCATCCTATATAAATAGTCTGCGTGACAGTCTCTTTCAGCCTTCACTGAGTCTTTGAGGTGACAGCATCACTGAGATCTGTAAAGGTGACCTGTTTTTCTGTTATCTTGGGATAAATACTCATTTATCATGCATAAGTGTAATTATTGTGGAGACGAAAAACTCTTAAAAATGGACTTTGACATACATATGGCTTTAAATCATGGGGTTAAACCTAGTTTTGTTTGTAAACATTGCCATTCGAGTTTCACTAAATCTTGTAACCTAAACCGTCATAAACTTAGTTGTGGAAAGTTCTATAAGTGTAAACACTGCGGTCATCAATTTTCGAACAGTTATAACGGGCGCCGTCACGAATCTGCGTGTGAGGACGCCTCGGTTATGAAAAAAACTAAAAATGAGCCACCCGTAAAACTTATGAGGGCTGAACAAAATAAGCAAACATTATTGGCGTTACCACAGGGGCAAACACATATTAATCCATACGAGTCTGCTTTTCAGAACCGCCTTAGATCATATTTTATACGTTCAGATGAGAATCTTGATATGAATATATTTTTGGAGTCAATTAGAGATAAATTACACAATCTAATAAAACATAATTCGAAAGAACTGGTCCCTATGTTTTCAATATATTTGTAGATGCAGTAATGACTAACATACATAATGAAGAGCTAGATGCGGCGTTTAAAACGAAAAATTCAGTAGTTGTAGCTGAGACTGATATACATACATTACTAGATAAAGCATTTCAAAAAGTATTAGAAGAACTGTCTGAGACCCAGTTGAAGAAATCGGGCTGGACGCTTCATACCGTTCAGGGGCTTAGGCTTCGACTTAGTAAGTATAAACCGCTTCGCGGAAGTACGTTTATCCCACTCCCTAAAAAGATTGAAGCCCGGAGAGCTTGTATAAATGTTGAAAACGCGGACCAATATTGTTTCATGTATTCCATCTTAGCAAAATTTGTAGGAATGAATCCTCAGCGCGTTAGTAAATATAAAAATTTACAAAACCGTTACAATTTCTCTGTCATTTCTTTCCCGACTCCGCTCAATGACATTAAAAAATTTGAAAAATTAAATAATATTTCCGTAAATGTGTTAGGGTTGGATGAAAACAATAATGTATATCCTCTGAAAATAGCTGAATCGGAAAAACCTAATCATTTCGATTTGTTGCTGTTGGATAATGGAAATATCCAGCATTATGTATACATTAAAAATTTTGAAAGACTAGTACGGTCACAAATTACTAAGCATAAAGCAAAAATTATCATCTGTAAGCGCTGCTTTCAGCATTTTGACAATCGGTATGGTAACTTGAGGGAAGAAAAATTGCGAGAACAAATTTACTGTGATAAAAACAGCCCCGTTAGGATAGAGCTCCCTAAAGACCCCATTTTGGAATTCAAAAATGTTGAGCGGCAGCTCCGACTCTCTTTTGTAATATATGCGGATTTTGAAACCATGTTGGCTCCTCTCCCTGAAGATACATCAAAGGCTACTGTTCCTTATCAGCGACATGTACCCATGTCTTTTTGCGTGCATGTAGTATCCGATGGTTCTATGAATATACCCCCGTACAATTATAGAGGTGAAGACGCGGGTGCTCACTTTATCAAATATATAGATTCATTAGCTTACAAAACTTCAGAAATTTATAAAAAAAATACTCCCATCATTATAACAAAAGACGAAGAGATGGAGTGGGAAACGGATCAAAATTGCTATCTGTGCGAAGGGGGTTTCTCTGAAATTAATCATAAAGTAAAGGAGCATGATCACTTGACCGGAAAATATAGAGGAGCAGCCTGTAATAGCTGTAACCTGCGGTGTAAAACTCCATTATATATACCCGTAATTTTTCATAATTTGTCCAATTATGACGCAAACATTATAGTTATGGAGCTGGGTAAAGATTCAGAGCGGGTTGATGTGATTCCCAATACCGAGGAGAAATACATAAGCTTCACTAAGCATGTGCACGGTGTTAAACTTCGATTTATCGACTCTTATCGCTTTTTAAGTCGTAGTCTTGACTATATGGCTAGCGTGCTTCCGAAAACAGCCTTTAGGGAAACCTCTAAATACTTTACTGAGGATCAGCTTCCTCTTGTGATCAAAAAGGGGGTTTTCTGTTACGATTATGTTGATTCATGGGAACGTCTGAATGACACGTCTCTCCCACCACAGTCAGCGTTTTACAGTCAGTTAAAGCACTGTGGGGTTTCGGATGAAGACTATCAACATGCGCAGAACGTATGGCGGCAGTTTAACTGCTCAACCCTTGGAGAATACAGCGATATCTATCTTAAAAAGGATGTACTCATTCTCGCGGATATTTTCCAGAATTTCCGTGATGTTATGCTTAATAGTCATAAGGTTGACCCCGCACATTATTTCACTGCTCCTGGGATGACATGGGATGCGATGTTGAAGCATACTAAGGTGAAGTTAGAACAATTAATGTATTATGACATGATATTATTCTTTGAGCGGGGGATCAGGGGAGGTTTATGTCAAGTATCCCACCGGTATGCGAGTGCTAATAATAGTTGCCCGAGTATGATCCGGAAAAGGAATCCTCTTACATTGCATACTTAGACGCAAATAATCTTTTGTGATAATAACTTGTTTGCTACCACATTTCCTGTAGAAATTTGATCTCTTTTGTTTATTTAAATTTTGATTTCTACAGTAGTTTGCCGAAAATTGCCCTAAAAAAATATTATCAATAATTTAAGACGTGCAATTTTTAAGAAAGTACACGTATGCAACGAAAAAAATTCAATTAAACAAACTTTACACTTGGATTCACAAAGAGATACCAATTTTTAAATAATTTTAAATAATATTAACTTCTAATCCAAAGGTTTTTTAAATGATACTACTGGGACAACAGGGAAGATGAATAGAATATAATTTGAAGAGGACAAATAATTGGGTTATTATCTATATTTACATATTTAAATTTAAAAAAAAAACTTATTTGAACAAACAAAACAAAAATTTACAATGGCACAAAAACATTAAATTAATACTTAAAAAACTATTTCTTTTTTTATTTGGGCATATTGAAAAATATATATTATTAATTGTACCTTCTCGACGCCTCTACCACAAAAACCAGACCCCGTCAACTCTTCACACTTTAATTCCACCCCAGTCAACTTTCATCTAATTGTTCAACTTCATTTTATTTAAAACATATCAAACCACATGCACCGTTTAAGAGCTAGCTCACGACTCCATTACATTTTTCACTATTTCACAGCTGTTTTTTATATGTTTTCTTGTTTTGTTTCTCAAACACCTTGATATATATCTAATATATATATGATATTAGATTATAATAAAAAAAATTACCTCTTTTCATTAAAAAAATGTTCCGTAGTGTACATCACATTTGCCTTTTCCTTCTTTTTAAAAAAAAATGTTTGTTCACAAAATTTTTTTTTTTTTTTTTATATATAAGTTCTTTCAGATTTAATTTCTTCCAATACACAGGTTGATTTAGCTTCTTCCTCGAATCCACATGATAAGCTTCCTCCTTCAATACACAGATGGATTAACGTCTTCCTCCAATACACAGGTAGATTAGCTTCCTCCTCAAACGCACATGTTGGCTGGCTCCTTGGTGTCTTCAACTCATTGCTCAACGATGTATCGAAGTCTCTCTCTCACTTACACTCACTGATTTATTTTTATTTTTTATATGCCCAATTCGACGCTCTTTTTATACATATATGCCCATTTTTTATATTTTTATAACTATTTACAATTATTAAACTTATATATATACGTACCTAATTTCTAATAAACAAAAACAAATATTAATCTAAAAATTTACAATTAATCCTTAACCTAAAGAAAATGTTAACTTAAATTTATAAAAATTGGAACTAATTGAACATAAAAAAAAAATAACATAATACTAACTTTTTTTTTACATATTTACAGGTTCAGTCATAGTCGTGAAATTAAGTTCGGAAATAATCAAGTTGCATATAGATTTAAGGAATTGCCAATTAATTTTACTTTCCGCCTTTACCATCAATTTAACATTTGTATGTATTCAAAATAATTATATAAAAAGATTTTATATAAAAAAATTTACTTGAAATAAAAATTAAATAAATCCTTTTTTATTTACTTCATCACACTTCCAAAATATTACTTAACAATCAAAATTAGGCCTCACGCCGGGTAATAAGGAATACAAATTTAATTTATTTAATATATATAGTACTTGTCTTTTGAGTTATTAAATTCTTTGAGACGTCCTTCATACTTCCTAACTAAAAAAAAAATGTATCACATATATTTTTACTTCAACTTCCTTCTCTACTAATAACTCCCTAATAATAATAACTTCATCGTTGACGTAGCAAAAATACGGTTCCTCCTATCTCAGGTAGGCAACCAACACTACATCATAAATCTCCTATATATATCGCTAGTTCTTTCTAGTCGACACAAAAAAAATCATCTCTCGCAGATCAAAAAAAAATATAAATCTCCAATTAATCACTAGCTCTTACTAGGATTAAAAAAAATAATTTCTCCCAAAACAAATCTATATAATCCCGACGTCTAAAAGAATGTCATCAGCAATTAATTCAAAACTTCTCTAATTAATATTACCCTTTGTTTGTTCCTATTCCTAAAGTTATATAATGTGCTCCTACAACTCTTCTCATCTACTCTCTCTATTAAACAAATTTACGTAGAAAAACATGTTACTCAGAATAATAAATGAAATTGTCTAAATAATAGAATTTATAATAACAAAAATTTACTAACCTATGCATACATACAATTTATATAATATATTATCCTTTCAAGGCTTCTATACATTTTCGTTCGTCTTTCTAATTTATAATATTATTATGATTTAGTCACGTCCGGTATCCTAGCTGAACAGTTCCGAAACAGAAAATCTGTCCCCTTGACTCGGCCTCAGGAAGTTCGTCATGTCTCCAAAGAGATCTAGGCATCTCTCAGCCTGCTGATTTCAATCTTTCAACAATTTTCTAAAAAAAAATATAATAAAAAAAAAATCTATCTTCTTCCATATTATGTTCGTTAAAAAAAAAATCAGTTGTATGTATATGTTTTAATTTTCAATAATATCATTATTAACATGTAAGTCTCAAATAAATAATTTGTATATGTTAAATTTGGATGACTAATCCCTAAATATAATCTTAGATTAATTTTATACTGATCCTAACATCTAATCTAATCCTAAAAAAAATGTAAATCCTAATTAATTTAAATCCTAATTAATTTAAACGCAGAACTATACCAAAATTCATCCATACTCTTCATATACCAAAATTCTCTCATCCAAAAAATAAATTTATCATCCATACGATTATATTTGTCTAATGTCACTTCGTCATATTTTAAATTAATCCTAATTCTGTCATGTTAGTCTGTCAGTAATTTCCTCAAACTCATCCGAGTTGCAAAAAAAAAACAGGTTCACTATAAAAAGTGGCTAATGCAATTATATTGCAAAGCCCAAATTTAATTTTATCTTTTTCCGGATGCCCCGGCGAATTATGTCTTAAAAAATCCCCTCCCCCTTCTCTAAATATTCATTCAGTGTTAATTTTCTCCTTAATACCTGTTTAAATTCTTTTACTCCTTTTTTAAAATTGTTCTTATGTATTTTATTAACCTCCTTTCTATTTCCAGTTTGTCTGTAAGTTTTAACTATATTTTCTTTAAAATTAAAATTTGTCTTTTGTTTGTTGTCCTCAGTCTGTTCGTTTGTTTTGTCTAATAACATCCAAATGTTCCTTTCACTCTGTCCATCCACATCAACATTCATCCTATTTTCTTGAATTTCACTTAATACTAATTTTTCTACATTTTGACTCTCTTCCTCCACCTCTTTCTCTAAAATTTGGGTCTGTTCCTCCCCACTGTTATTCTCTGTTCCTTCTACCTCATCAACTTGTGACTGACTGTCAATAATAAGAACCTCTTTTTCTACTTCAGAATTCCCTTCATCCAACTTGTTAATTTTTTGAATAAAGTGCTTTTCTAAGTTTTCTCCTGCTTTATTTATCCTACTTTCAACTCTTTCATTTTCTATTTGAATTTTCTCTAATTGGTTCATCAAATTGTCCACCTTTTTATTTAATTTAACTTCTAAATTTTTAATGTCACCCCTTAAGTTTGTCTCTAATTTTCCTAATTTGTCCCCCATTTCCCTTTTTAAATTTGTCTCTAAATTTCCTAATTTATTACTTTGCTCTTCCATTTTTTGATTCATATCCCCCCTTAAATTTCTACCCTGTTCTTCTATTTTTTGATTGATATTTCCAATATCCCCCCTTAAATTTCCCATATCCCCAGTTAACTTTGTCAACACAACACGGAGCCATTCCATATCAGGAGCAGCAATGCCCTCTTTTTCTTTATCTTTATTTACCCCCTCCCCTTGCGACTCCTCACCTGTACCCTGCATGGACTCCATTGCGGCTGGAGTCTCCCTTTCTCTATCTTCCGATAACTCCATATCGGATCTTTCCTCCAAACTCGACCCTTCCTCTCAACTTTCCTCCTCTAATCTTCTCGCTTGTCCTCTGGTAATTGGCATTTTCTTACTTTACTAAATATATAATTACTAAACAAAAACAATGTTATATAAAATAGTAACCTTCTTTTGAAGTTGGCAAAAAAAAAATATTATTTCTCAAAATTAAATGTAACCCTTATTTGTCTCTATTCTATCCTTTTCATCTTTTTCAACCTGTTTCCCTACTTTAATTAATATAAAAAAAATTCTCCCATCAAGGTTTTGCCAAAATATGATGGGGCTTTGTGGCGAAAATCGTCCCCACAAGGGATGCCAAAAATGTGATAATAACTTGTTTGCTACCACATTTCCTGTAGAAATTTGATCTCTTTTGTTTATTTAAATTTTGATTTCTACAGTAGTTTGCCGAAAATTGCCCTAAAAAAATATTATCAATAATTTAAGACGTGCAATTTTTAAGAAAGTACACGTATACAACGAAAAAAATTCAATTAAACAAACTTTACACTTGGATTCACAAAGAGACACCAATTTTTAAATAATTTTAAATAATATTAACTTCTAATCCAAAGGTTTTTTAAATGATACTACTGGGACAACAGGGAAGATGAATAGAATAGAATTTGAAGAGGACAAATAATTGGGTTATTATCTATATTTACATATTTAAATTAAAAAAAAAAACTTATTTGAACAAACAAAACAAAAATTTACAATGGCACAAAAACATTAAATTAATACTTAAAAAACTATTTCTTTTTTTATTTGGGCATATTGAAAAATATATATTATTAATTGTACCTTCTCGACGCCTCTACCACAAAAACCAGACCCCGTCAACTCTTCACACTTTAATTCCACCCCAGTCAACTTTCATCTAATTGTTCAACTTCATTTTATTTAAAACATATCAAACCACATGCACCGTTTAAGAGCTAGCTCACGACTCCATTACATTTTACACTATTTCACAGCTGTTTTTTATATATTTTCTTGTTTTGTTTCTCAAACACCTTGATATATATCTAATATATATATGATATTAGATTATAATAAAAAAAATTACCTCTTTTCATTAAAAAAATGTTCCGTAGTGTACATCACACTTTATTGCCATGCGATGAGTAGACCTCTACCTTATGGGGGTTTTGAATGGGTGAAAGACCCCGAAAGCATTAATATTGAAAACTTGGATGATAATGGAGAATTAGGATGTATTCTGGAGGTCGACGTAGCCTATCCTTCCGAGTTACACACAGCTCATAACGATTTACCATTTTTACCTGAGACGATTAGTCCTCCAGGCGGGAAAGTAAATAAATTAATTGCTCATTTCAATCCTCGTGAGCGATATGTTGTGAATTACGTCAACTTAAAGCAAGCGATTAAACATGGTCTGAAAGTCCAAAAAATTCATAGGGCGATACAATTTCGACAGTCTTGTTGGTTACAGTCATATATTGATTGTAATACTGAGCTTCGGAAAAAGGCAAAAAATGACTTTGAAAAAGATTTTTATAAACTTTTGAATAATGCTGTGTTCGGTAACACAATGGAAAATATAAGAAACCGTATGAACATGATGCTGGTTACCGACTCTAAAAAATTAATGAAACTCATCGCCAAAGCTAACTTTCTAGACAGGATAATTTATCATGAAAACTTAGTATCTGTAACTATGAGTAAAACAAAATTATTATTTAATAAGCCTATATATGTAGGCATGTCGATTTTAGATTTGTCCAAAACTGTGATGTACGATTTCCACTATAATGTTATGATGAAAAAATATAATCCTAATACTCTAAAATTAATGTACACAGATACGGACAGTTTAGTTTATTTAATTAATACAACCGACTCGTATCAGGATATGAAAGCGATGGAAAATTATTTTGATACGTCTGATTTTCCGCAGGATCATCCTCGTTACTCGGTTTTAAATAAAAAAATCCTAGGAAAATTCAAAGATGAGACCAATGGCGTTATCATTAATAAATTCGTAGGACTCAGACCGAAGACGTATGCTATGGATATAAGTAAAAAAAATAAAAAAATTTATTAAAGGGGTTAAAAAAGCATCCGTTGAACAAAATATATCAATTCAGGATTTTGAGAATGTACTGTTTAATGGGGGGACCGTTTACACCGACATGAGAATGATTCAGTCAAAAAAACATGAGTTGTTCAGTGTTAGAATTAATAAAAAGGCGTTGTCGTCGGTGGTTTTATCTGATACCTTAGCTCACGGACATTACTCAATTCAAACCTAGTGCTGCCCTAACCTGGCTACCCGTTTTTCCGAGTAAATATCGGAAAACATTCCTATTCCCATCCCATTCCTAAAATTCTCTTGAGGCTTAGTCTAGACTGGTCTGATATCTCTTGTTTTTGAATGGTCACTGGCGTGGTGTGAAAACCTGTAAACCTAATTGGACACTGGCGTGGTGTGAAAACCCGTAAACCTAATTGGTCACTGGCGTGGTGTAAAAACCCGTAAACCTGTACAAAAGAAAAAAACCTAAAGATTGAAGAGAAGCCCTGACTCGAGCCTTTATCCCTTCCCTATCCCCACCCACCTCTTCGACGTATTTCTACCTTGGCGCTGGTGAAGAGGCTTACCGGTTTATTGATTAGTCAATAAAGCGAACTAAAAGAAATACACACCCCTATAAAGTCTGTTTCAGACACCTGATGTAGAGATGCTGATGAGAAGCCAGTCAAGTGTTGGAGATGAGAAGCAGTCTTCGAAGAAAATAAATGTAAGTTAAATATACCTCCTAAGATATTGACACCTCTGGCAAAGCACATCTAGACCTTATAGAGCGAGTGAGAGGACGGGTAAACCGGGTTATGATGAAAATGTGAGACAATCTAGAGAGATTGTGGGAGTTGAACAGTGGTGAAGCAGGATGATGCTAATGAAAAAAAGTACCGGTTAGGCTATGAAGAATTCTGAAGAAAATCCGTTGGGCGGGTCTGTAGTAGTGAAAGGTTTATAGGTGGGGGATTAGGACAAGTCGAGAAAACATTAGGCGATTGATGTAGGAAAGTAGAAAATAGTCATAAAAAAAAAATAGGAGAAAGACCTGTGGGTTAGGCGCGGGCTGTTGAGCAATTTGATATGGAGAAGTATAAGTGAGAAAATTTTAGATGGGTATATTAAAGGAGATTGAGAATAAGTAGGATTGCAATAAAAATTGTTAGCGAGTCAATCAGTAGATGATATAACTAGACTTTAAGTTTTATTAAAACTCAGGAGTAAATATAGACGCTAGGAGAGCTTAAACTGTTCGGGTGTGTTCGGCTATAAGCGGCTCCCTTCAGGTTTGAGCTGTGTCGACGGTGGTGAGAAGCACCCGAAGTGACATAAAGTAAATGCCGGAGTTCGCGTTAAGGATTAGGTGGTCTATGCTAGAGTTATGCCGCATGATGGACTAGGATGTAGGTTGGTTTGGGGTAAAAAGTGGGTAGATGTCAAAGAAATTGTAAGTGTCTGACCTCTAGAAAGGAGGGATGGTAGGTTTGGTACAAGGGCTCCTATTGGGGTTAAGATTCTCCGGAAATATTCTCTGTTTCGACATATAGGATTGGAATAAGTGGGGCAATTGATGTGTGATGGTGTGAACTATAACCTACCGAATGTGCTGTACGTGCTTAGTTGAAAAAAATAGTTAGGTAGTGAAGTAGGTTTAATGAATGATTTTATGAGTATAGGGTTCAATAATGATGAGGCCTGTGATGTATATGAAAATGTGAAATGTAAGACCTAATATAACATATACAATGGTATTGTTGCCAAAGGTTATGTCAAGGGATGATGAGTATCAATGTGTTTGAAGTTTTGAACCGTGGTTTCGTAGTAATAAGGTTGTAGACCTCTGTCATGTGTTGTTTTGTGTAAAAAATTAAAAAAAATTCTGTTTGGTCTGCGATATGGGTATTGAAAACTTTAAGGTAGGTTACGTTCTCGAATGATGTGTTCTAATGTGTGTAGCATGTATATATTGTACCCCTAGCCTGTATACTCGAGTAGAAAGGTTGGAGGTATGAGCCGAAAATTGGTCAGGACAAAACGATAAAAAATTAATGAATTGATGTTATGAAGTATAAAATAGGGGAAAGACCCGAGAATTAGGTGTGGGCGGATCTGTAGTAGTGGAAGAAGTACAATGGAGGGGGAGGTAGCATTTGAGATGGGTATATTGAATGATAATTATGATTTTAGAATGATTGATGTGGAGAAGTAGGATTGTAATAAAATATCAGAGGAAGTGTGGGGGAGTATAGAGCTGAAAATTAGGAGAGGACAATATAAAGTGTAAAGAAAAATATAATAATGACTGACTAGAAAAAATGTTGGGATGAGGGGAAAATGAGCGAAAAGGCTAGAAACCGCTGAACCTTGGTGCTGCTAATAAAACACGCCCGGCCTAGGTGGAATGGGTCTGTATGATGATACCGGTGTATATACGGGTAAACCGAAAAAAATGTTAAACGAATCATGTCTAGAGAGGTTGTAGGAGTTGGGTGAAGAAAAAGTGTGAAGAAGGATGTTGCTAAGGCTAGGAGTAGTAGACTATGACGAATCCTTGGGTGATGGTGTAGACAAGCTGGAGTAGGCAATTGATGTGGGGGAGTAGAGAGCATTATTAATTTCAATTATATACGCTTGGGAGCGCTAGTGGGCTAATTATAATTTACAAATATTGAAGTGTAAAAAAAAAATCTAAGAGCGAGGGTTTAAAGGTAGAGCGGAACCTCATTGAGGTTTTTAGGGAGAGGTAGAAGTGACAATTAGATGAGATGGGGAAAGTGATTCGGAGTGGGAGGTTCGGAAAATTTACGGGTATAGGTGGTGGGAGAGGGAGGAGAGGAGTAAAGGGAGAGGGGAGAGGGAGGAGAGAAGTGAAGTGAGTGGAGGTAGGAGAAGAGAAGTCAAGGGAGGGAGGAGAGGAGGAGACGAGTGATGGGAGGGGGAAGAAGAGGGGAAGGAAGAGTTGCCCCTGCACTGAAAAAGGATACTAACCCCCCGCTTGCTCATTAGCCCCTGTGCCAGAAGCCCCCTTTCTCCCCTACTTTCCTCCCATTTCTCCCCCGCGACAATTATTTTACTCATTACTTTCTCCACCTGATCTTTCATTCCCTCCTTTAACTTGTTTATCTTTTGATTACGTTTGAATCCCCTTTTAAATTTTCTGCTATTTGATCTATTTTTTCATCTAAACCTTTCATGTTAGTGCTTTGTTCAGCCTGGTTCTTATCCATTTTGCTCTCTAAATACTCTAGTTACTCTAAATTCTGAAATAATAAAAAAAATATCCCTTTCCATGTAATTTGAGTCATGTGCAGTGATTTCTTTTTGGATATGGTGTTGGCCATGTGGTGTAACATAAATGTGTATATAAAAATTATAATTCCCAAATAATAATGTTAGTTTTGTGTGTTCTGGTTTGTCTAATTGTTCCTCAGGATGGTTGGATGCGGCGCCCATAGAGATAACCACTCTCTTCCTTGACCCCTGGGTTGGAGAGGTCTTTCCAGGTATCTATCCTACTTGGCAATGGGAGGCCGACTCGCACTCCTCTACGCCATTCTTTCTCAAACTCCGATCGATATTCCCTTCTGGACACTCATCCTCTGACATCGGCTGAAGGAAGCTCGTCATATTCCAAGGAAGCCCAAGCGGTTTCCTAGCCTGCTTTTAGACTGACTTAAGGGAGAGCGTCAACTTCTCCAGAGACAAAATCGGTCTCAGTCTGCTTAATTAAGACTATTTCATTTATCCATCATTCATTCCTGCCCACGGTACTATAAAAATTAACCTAGGAACACAAAAAGCTCTCTAATGCTTCCTGAATGTCAATTAAATCAAGTGATCAATCCCTTATCCTACTAATAATTATTGTAAATAGTTCTACCTGAACTAAAATTAACATAAATAAATTTCTGACTACCTATTACTAATAAAAAAAATATAACGCAGTCTTATTGAAATGTCTTTGTCTCTAATTTGTCCGTCTGTCTGTCTGTTTGACCTGATTAGGTTCGGATTAAATTTGCATTACTTTAAATTTTGACCAATATGAAATTTCACAGGGCCTAAACTGAAAAAAAATATATTTTTCTTGCGAATACCTCGCCGAATTAGGTCTTCCATTTTGTCGTCCGTCCGCCTATAAACATTATTGTAATTCTTAACCTTCTGTCTGTTTTCGTTTATTCTTTTTACTTTCTTTCGTCTGCTTTTCTTACTGTTTTGATTTGTCTGTCTCTGTCTATAAAATGTATTCTTAATTAAATGTATAAAATATTTATTCTTACTCCGCAAATTTTCTAATTTAAATTTTACAATATTCTTCCTAATTTTCGCGGGAATAACTTTCTCCTTGATTTTTATTACTTCCGGAATCAAAACCTCAGTTTCCTCTTTGCTATTAATTTCTACTCCCATCGGAATTTCTATTTTTTCGACTATTTCTATTTTGTCCATAACTTCCTCCGCGTTTTTAATCTCCTCCTCAGACACTACGGCTATTTCACTAACATCCGGTGTTTCTAATTCCTTTTCTACAATTTTGGTTTCTTTCAACCTTAACTCTAAGTTCTCGAATCTACTTTCCTTCCTTTCGCCGATTTCATCTACAGCGTCTATTATTTTTACGAACCCTTCACTTAACCTACCGGAACTGTTATCTGTTTTCTTATCTAATGAATTTAATTTATTTTCACTTTCTCGGATCACTTTCCTAACTTCTTTATTTCGATTTTTACATCCTTCTATAAATTCTAAATGTTCCTTTCTACCTTTTATTTGTAAATTCTCTACCCTTTCTAACTTTTTATTTATTTCTAATACATTTTTTCTCTCCTCTTCGCGATCTAACATCGAAGTTTCCTCTAATTGTTGGAACCTTTTCTCGCATTTTTCTTCGGCTGATCTTAATCTATCTAATACCTCCCCCATATTCTCACTAAGTCTAACTGAATTATTATTTATTTGTTCCTTCATCTCAGCCATTCCACCTTGAATCCCGCGGATTTCTTTCCTAATCTCTTGAGTCTCTTTCCTAAGACTTTCCCTCGTCTCTTGATTCTGTTCAGTCAATTTCTCTCCCATGTCACCCCATTTGTCTTTCTAAATTTCTTTGACTACCCTTTAAGTCAGTCATTTTTTCCCCCAATTCTTTCCTTGTCTCTTGATTTTGTTCAATCAGTTTTTCACTAATTTTTTCAGTCATTATTCTTTGTTCAATCATTTTTTCTAACATTAATGCTACGAATTTGTCTATCCCACCTCCTGAACCTACACTTGTCTCTAACATTTCCCCTGTCTTGGGAAGACTCGCAGTTCGTGATCTAGTACCCGAAAACACACTTTCAGCCCTTGATCTAACTAAAGGAGATGATCTTCCTGACAAAATCCTACTATAATCGATACCAACTGGAACACCCTAGGCTACGCCCTCTAATGTCTGCTCAACGGTAGGAGATCTCTCTTCTATTTCCCACAATTCCTTTCCCCCTACTGTTAACTGGCTCCCGCCTTCCAGTTCTACATCCTGCCCTTGCTCGCTTCCTACAGGAACTGAAATTTCCTTTGTCTTTTTCGGAAATCGCGGCATTTTAAATATATATAATAGGCACAATATTAAAATAAAATATTAAATAATAAAACAAAAGTTATCAAGATGCACACTTTGTATATCAAAATAATACCGTTAAATATTGTATTTTGCATTGTTCCCCATGGAATCTTAATTTTTCCTGTTCTCTTGGGCGTCGCGAATTTACTTATAAAAACTTAGGACGTAAAATATCCTTAACAAGGGATGCCAATTTGTAATTAATACTTATTGTTGTTATTGTAAATAAAATTTGTTCTTAAAGAAAAATGGTTCTAAATGATTCTAATTTTATCTTACCTTTCTTTGGTCGTGGGTCCGCCAAGACTAACAGTTGTGAAAAATCAAAATGACTTGAGGTGCAAAATACATGAAATAAAAATTAGGCCATTCTGGTTTGATTATATATATTCTTCAAGAAAAACATTTGTGGCAAACTTAAAAACTATTACTCAGAATCCTTGCTAAATAAATCCTTAAAATAAAATTATATTATCTCAAAATACTCTCCGGCTTTGTCTTATAATTGTTTAAAAATTACTGTACCTTCTTGGCTTAATGCTGGTTGTGATGATATTGGGTCCTGGAGTTCAGCGATGATCAGCCTCCGCTGCTTGTCTCAATAGTCGAGAAAAGCTCCAATGGATTTCCCTCTGTTGATCTGATGTTGAGTTCTGGTTGCTCTGGACAGTTGATGAAGTAGTGTGATCCTCCCTCTCTGGAGGCAACGAACGAAGTGGGGCTGGTCCTCCCTCTGCGGCGGTCTCTGACGAAGTGGGGCTGTTCCTACCTCTCAGGTGGCAACAGTTGAAGTGTATTGATCCATATTGGGGTCCGTTCACAGCAACTTTCCCGCCCTCCGGGACTGATCTAGGTGCCTATTGGTGGCTCAGTCCCCCACACTTGGTTTCTCCGTACTGTTGTGGTTCTTCTTGGACTTCCTGTTGTTCAAGCCACCGGTTTCCATTCCTTTGTTCCTAATTTATTTCAAATAATGTATGTCCCTAATTTTGGGCATTATATTGTATTAGCTTGCGAGTCATCCGACTCCACCGTACTATTCTGTTCTGCCTCTAATTCTAACATTCTTTTACTTTCACCTCTCGTGGTTGGCATTATAAATAATTAAATAATAACTCAAAAAAAAATTATTAAAAAAAAATATTGCAGCAACACAAAAAAAAAATTGAGTTCAATATAATTTTATATATGTGAAAACAACTCATGCGATATTCCCCTACTCTCCAACGAACTTCAAGTCTCTTTACAGCCCTATTTTCCTGATTTTAATTAAGATGCAACCTTAGGCATTTTTAATCTTTACTAAAAAAAAATTATCGATGATATACCCATATCGTTTTAAATTAATAAGAATTGCAAATTAAAAAAAACAAGAAATAATCTCCACAAGGGATGCCAAATTGTAATAAAATTGATTAATTGATGATTCTAATAACAAGAAAAAATTAAGTGTTGCAATTAAAATGAAATATATGATGCTTGAAGTTATTTGAAATCTATATTAATAAAGCTGAAACGGGGTTTGTTTGTTTGTTTGTTTGTATGTATGTTTGTTCCAGCATCACGCCCAAACGGCTGGACGGATTTTTATGAAACTACCCATGTAGCATCCTTTTGAGCCCGATTGAATAATGGGCTATGTGGGGTCCCAAAATTTTGAACGGGAGGGGAGGTTGTGGGGGGGCCTAAGTATATAAATAGTGCTAACTCATTAACTAATGGGCGAATTGTCATGAAATTTCACAGGTAATCTTTTTAAAATCCAAACAGGAAAAAAAGGTGTGTGGCGTCCCAAAGTTTTGATCGGGAGGGGGGGTTGTAAGGGGGGCCTAAGTATAAATATAGAGCTAACTCATTAACTATTGGGCGAATTGTCATGAAATTTCACATGTAGTATTTTTTTAGGCCAAGTAGGAAAAAAAGGTGTGTGGCGTCCCAAAGTTTTGAACGGGAGTGGGGGTTGTGGGGGGGCCTAAGTATAAATATAGAGCTAACTCATTAACTAATGGGCGAATCGTCATGAAATTTCACATGTAGTATTTTTAAAAGCCAAATAGGAAAAAAAGGTGTGTGGCGTCCCAAAGTTTTGATCGGGAGGAAGGGTTGTAGGGGGGCCTAAGTATAAATATAGAGCTAACTCATTAACTAATGGGCGAATCGTCATGAAATTTCACGTAGTATTTTTAAAAGCCAAATAGGAAAAAAAGGTGTGTGGCGTCCCAAAGTTTTGAACGGGAGGGGGGGGTTGTAAGGGGGGCCTAAGTATAAATATAGAGCTAATTCTTTAACGGTTGGTCGGATTGTCACGAAATTTCACATGGAGTATTCCTGAAGGCCAAATAGAAAAATAAGGTGTGTGGCGTCCCAAAGTTTTGAACGGGAGGGGGGGTTGTGGGGGGGCCTAAGTATAAATATAGAGCTAACTCATTAACTAATGAGCGAATCGTCAAGAAATTTCACGTAGTATTTTTAAAAGCCAAATAGGAAAAAAAGGTGTGTGGCGTCCCAAAGTTTTGAACGGGAGGGGGGGTTGTAAGGGGGGCCTAAGTATAAATATAGAGCTAATTCTTTAACGGTTGTCGGATTGTCACGAAATTTCACATGGAGTATTCCTGAAGGCCAAATAGAAAAATAAGGTGTGTGGCGTCCCAAAGTTTTGAACGGGAGGGGGGGATGTGGGGGGGCCTAAGTATAAATATAGAGCTAACTCATTAACTAATGGGCGAATCGTCATGAAATTTCACATGTAGTATTTTTAAAAGCCAAATAGCAAAAAAAGGTGTGTGGTGTCCCAAAGTTTTGAACGGGAGGGGGGTTGTGGGGGGTGTCACCATATATATATAATATTTTATAATCCTATATCCCGCCTCTAATTCCACGACACACTCACAAACCCATAGTTAGGGGGATATTTTATGTAGAAAATAATAAATAATGATGTATTAATATAATGTTGTATAATATAATGTAGATAGAGAATGTTAAAATTGTTTAGAACTTCATGGACCCAAATAAGAAGCTTATAGAACAAATAGACTAAATGGAACATTCTAGAAGCAATGGCTTCTATAACGTATACTTTAATATATTTTCTATATAAGAATTGTGAAATTATGTATGGTGTAATCATGATAAATATATATAGTAAGATATGGTAAAAATAATATGTAAAGATAAATACCTGTAGATATAGAAAAGTCAGGTTATGTATAGACCTTTTGGAACATAGGTCCAGAACATTCGATGGCGCTATATATAGTTCCGATATAGTCACTCATAGATATGGTCAGTCAGAGATATAGTCAGTCACATACAGAGATAGCCAGATATAGTTGATATAGCTATTCAGTCTCACTCACTATTACCTTGTTATTGTAAATTCTTGTAAAAGCACAGTCTGTTCATTTTATTTATATCCAGTTTCTTTATTGTTCCTCTATGTGAGCTGTTGCCCTGTGGTCAATTGTAAGTAGCAAATATATATAAATTTATGTAACTTGTCTGATTTCTTTATTATTTTTTATTACGATTTATAAATGCGATACCATAATACTATAATAAATGGTAGCGGAGCATGGACAAGATTAAATAATAAATGGTAGCAGAGCATAAACAGCATTCGTAATAAATGGTAGAAGAGTAAAAAATAAAAATAATATCCACGAACCTTTGGTAGCTGAGATTTTTACGGTCCCGAAATTTTTTTATTATTAGTATTATATCTATTACTTAAATTTTTTCAGCATGGTTAAGTGCGGGTGCTGTTTTGACGATATTTCGAAAGAGTCTGCAGTTAAATGCGCCAGCTGCAACAAAATTTATCATTATAAAGAATCAATATCCCGTGATCTGTCCCAGGAACCGAGTTTTATGAGTCTAACAGACAAATTAAACGAAGCAATAGTAAATCAAAGTTCATTTATGAATGTAACTCATACCCAGAACCCAGCAAAAATACCCCAGTATCTAGAAAATGAATTGTACAAAATACCGAAAATAAGAACCAATGACCCGTCGACAATAATTGATTTTCTTGATATTTTTTATGATCTCAACGAGACCTATCCTCAATTTTTTAACGAATTCTTAAGACGTTTAGCTATAAAAAATGAACAGATTAAAAGAATAATTTCTCAAGGTTGTAATAATTTTAATGAATTAAGAGATGCCATTTTAAAACAATTAACAAATATAACTACACGACTGGATTATCAGAAAAATAAAATTTTACGACCACAAGAGGAACAAGAGACATTCAGGGAATTCGCGCATTAATAATTCTTATTATATTTTAAAATTCGGGAACATTTTGAAATATAATAAAGACGAGGTATTAGAAATTATCATGACTAATGCTAACAAATTTACTCGATCATGTTTCAATTTTAAAACTGCACCAAAAAATCTCGACGAACTAAATTATTTGATTTCCGAAGTCGAAAAAATTGAACTCACAGGGCAATCTAATTTAAATTCAACTAATTCGCAATCCATTGATGATTTACGGATGTTAATACGTGAAATTGGGCAAAAATTGAACTATAAACTAGAAAGTAACATTGAACCTAGATACAATTCCTATAATGAGAACCGCCATGTTACCTTCCCTGATAGTAGGTATCGATCACAATATCGAGGCGAACAGAAATATGATAATAAAAATTATAGACCGAATTATAGTAATAATAATTATTATAATGATAATTATAGAAAGTTTGATTATAACCAGAATAATTACAGAACTCTAAACCGAGAAAATAACTATAATGCCTATCGGCCCCCACATTGTAATAATAAGAATCGCAGGAATTATCCAAAGACCCAACAGGATAATCCTAATTATAGGGGTCCAAATCAAAATTATAATAACCGATCAAGAAATAATAATTTTAATACAAAATTCAGGGACCCGGCTCATTTCAATTATATGAGCCCCCCATTCTATTACCCCCTCCCCTGGACACCGCCAAACTGGAATGCTCCTCCGGAAAAAAGTCCAAAAGAAGAGCTTCCCAAGGCAACCAAGGCGGGGCAAAAATTAAATAAAAAAAACTAAAGGAAGGGGGGTCTCAACAATCTTGTATATTAACGCAGTATAACCTTTTAAATAATCAGAGCAGAATTAATATACTAGTGAATAAATGTCCAGCTGTGGCGTTAATAGACTCAGGAGCCTCCCTTAGTATTATAAATTCAGACTTTCTATCGAAAATTCAAGAAACTAATAAGAAAAAAATAATTCACAAATTACCATGTAATTTTAAGGTAATTCTCGGGAATGGTAAATCAGTATATGTTCAAAATAAGGTTAAATTGTCAATTTCAGTGCAGGGTCACTCTTGGACATTCGATTTTCTTATTGTGCCTCATGTCCCTGTTAATATAATTCTAGGCTTCGATTTTATGAAAAAAACAACCTTAGTATTAAATCCTGCAGAGGGCACATTTAATTTTTCTTTTAAAAATAATCATATATATTTTCTTGAATCTAGAAAATTAAGCCCTGAAAATACCTTGGAGTATTTCACAAAGAAATACCCTAATGTTATTCAACTTACGAGTTAGAGTTTCTCGCAGTTTTATTTGGTGTTGAGAAATTCCGCGTTTATCTAGAGGACACGGAATTTTTCTTATTCACCGATCATCAGGCACTTCTCTCAATAGGAAAGACTCAAAATCTTACTGGGAGACTTGCCCGATGGATCATTAGACTTATGCCTTTCCGTTTTGTCGTAAAACATTTACCTGGCAAATTAAACAATATTGCTGATTTCTTATCACGCAACCCTTCACCTACCAATATGCCATCTCCGTGCGAAGTCTGTTCTTTGTTCCCATTTTTTGTGTCCTTACCTGAGATTTTTAAAGACCTATCGCAAGAACAGCGAAATGATTCTATATTAGGACCAATTTTCCAACAGGTGAAGGCTGGAAAGAATATACACAAATATAAAATATTAAATAATAAACTGGCATATGCAATTTCTCCTAAAAAGCTAAGATTTGTATTACCGGAGACCTTGAAACATACGATATTTAAATATTATCATGAAACAGAATTTGCTATGCACCTTGGAGTAACTAAAACTGTAGAACGAATTAAATCCGTATTTTATTGGCCCAAGGTACGTTTGCTACTACGTAGCAAATAAAATAAAGAATTGTCTGATATGTGCAAAATCTAAAGCAGATCAATCAGGACCAAAGGGGAAATTATCTTCATATTTAGTAACTAGGCCAAACGAAAAATTATTTTTAGATATTGCAGGGCCGCTTCCAACATCAAACTTAGGTTATAAATATATTTTAGTTGGAGTAGACGCTTTTACCAGATACACATTCTTAGTTCCTCTGCGAAAAGCCACGTCTCAGACTATCATTCGGGCTTTGCAAGAACGTTTCTTTATAAATTTCGGACTATGGAGATCCATCTGTACTGATCGAGGCTCGGTATTCAACTCTAAGATTTATAATAATTTTATATTTAAATTAGGTATCAAAAAGTCGCTATTAATTCGATACTACCCTAATCCGAACCTATGTGAGAGACAAATACGAAACATAAAAACCGCTTTAGTCGCGTTTCATGCGGAAAAGCAGGGCTCCTGGGCTGAATCCTTGTTGGCTATCCAAATAGGACTAAATTCAACTAAACATAGTTCCACAGGTTTCTCACCTGCGAAATTATTTCTAGGTCGTGAAATGTTAACTCAAATTCACCTTACCTGGGATGTATCTATTGATGAAATGGATAATAATAATAATATATATAAAACTGCAATAAATAACATTGTAAAAGCACACCATAAGATGGAAACAATATACAATAAAAAGCACAAGTATACAAATTTTAATATCGGAGACACAGTGTTAATTAAAACATATATTTTATCGAGCACTGATAAAAATATTTCAAAAAACTATCATTTAGGTATACTGATCCATTTAAAATAATTAAAGTACTGTCACCTGTTTCCTATCTCTTAGAAAGCGTAAATGATTCCAGTGATATAAAAACAGCACATATTTCACAAATGAAATCATTTAAAGGTGAATTACCATTGAAATAATATAATATAAGTAGTTATTAAACGTAAATAAAATTCATTGGTGAATAAATGTTATAAGAAATTAAAAAGATCACTTTAATACAAAATAAGAACCAATAAAGAAGGTCAGACAAGAATTAGGTTATAGGTAGGTTTCCTATCTACAAGGCAACTTTGTATAATCGAGTTTGTTATCTCGAAATATATTTATGACATATGAGTATAATTTGATTGTATTTAAAAATGATGGATTCATCAAATGATTATAATAATTATTAGTATTTTTAATATGAATTAAATTTTGTAAAAATAAGAATAGAGTCAGATCGATTCTTCTAATTAATTTTTTTTGTGAATACTTATAAAAGAACAAAGTTTTATTTTCCTTTTTCAATTAATAGTGAGTAATATTTTTTGTACATAATTATCTCTGTCCAAGAATTATTCCTATAATTAATATGAATTAAGTTTTGTTAAATAAAGATCGATATTAAAGTAGTCATATTGATTCTTCTAATTTTTTTTTGTAAATACTTATATGAAAGAACAATTTAGTTTTTTTTCTTTTTCTTTTCTCAACTCATAGTGTATAGTCTTGAACAATATCATTTTTATAACATCATAATTGTATTTTTTTTAGAAAGAATTGAAGTAAGAAATTATTATTCTTTATGTTATGTCTTCTATATATACATATACCTGCTTTATTGCAAAAGTTTTTTCTATCTTATGTATTTACTTCTTAGGTAGTAATGTGATGAAATTAAGAAGTTATCAGTGTGCATAAATATTCTAAGTTATTTATTTAACTTTCATTCTCTAGTATTGAGATGATTTATGTGGAATTTTTTTAAGGGGAAATATTAATTAAAGTATGTGACGTCTTGGGTACCCACATTATGTGACACTACACACACTAAGTACCACTAACCCTTCCTCTCCTTCTCTAGTTATTTTCTTCTGGTGACATATCCACCCAGTCTGTCTATCTTCCCATTTTTATCATCGATCGGCCAACCATCACATGTCACAGTCTGTTTCACTCCAGTGGCAGAACTGTTTCCCGCCTATAGTTGAGCCGATTCGAGAAAAAATACTTGGAATACCAGATATGGGCACACCTTTTTCGACGGGGGAAGTGATGTCACCATATATATATAATATTTTATAATCCTATATCCCGCCTCTAATTCCACGACACACTCACAAACCCATAGTTAGGGGGATATTTTATGTAGAAAATAATAAATAATGATGTATTAATATAATGTTGTATAATATAATGTAGATAGAGAATGTTAAAATTGTTTAGAACTTCATGGACCCAAATAAGAAGCTTATAGAACAAATAGACTAAATGGAACATTCTAGAAGCAATGGCTTCTATAACGTATACTTTAATATATTTTCTATATAAGAATTGTGAAATTATGTATGGTGTAATCATGATAAATATATATAGTAAGATATGGTAAAAATAATATGTAAAGATAAATACCTGTAGATATAGAAAAGTCAGGTTATGTATAGACCTTTTGGAACATAGGTCCAGAACATTCGATGGCGCTATATATAGTTCCGATATAGTCACTCATAGATATGGTCAGTCAGAGATATAGTCAGTCACATACAGAGATAGCCAGATATAGTTGATATAGCTATTCAGTCTCACTCACTATTACCTTGTTATTGTAAATTCTTGTAAAAGCACAGTCTGTTCATTTTATTTATATCCAGTTTCTTTATTGATCCTCTATGTGAGCTGTTGCCCTGTGGTCAATTGTAAGTAGCAAATATATATAAATTTATGTAACTTGTCAGACTTTCTTTAATTTTTTATTAGATCCGTAATAGGGGGCCTAAGTATAAATATAGAGCTAACTCTTTAACAGTTGGTCGGATTGTCACGAAGTTTCACATGTAGTATTCCTGAAGACCAAATAAAAGAATAGGCGGTGTGACGGCTCAAAAGTTTTTACGGGAGGGGGGGTAGTGGGGGGACCTAAGTATAAATATAGAGCTAACTCATTAACTAATGGGCGAATCGTCATGAAATTTCACATGTATGATTCCTAAAGGTCAAATAGAAATATTAGGTGTGTGACGGCCCAAAATTTTGAAAAGGAAGGAGGATTGTGGGGGGGAGGGGGGGGCTAAATATACATATAGAGTTAGCTCATTAACGGTTGGTCGTATTGTCACGAAATTTCGCATATATTATTCCTGAAAGCCAAATAGAAAAATAAGGTGTGTGGCGTCCCGAAGTTTTGAACGGGTGGCGGGGTTGAGGGGGGGGGGGGGGTATAAATATAGAGCTAGCTCATTAACGGTTGATCGTATTGTCATGAATCGGATTGTCATGAATTTCACATGTAGTAGTAGTAGTAACTATATATTCGCTGTGGGGTTCACTGTTGCAAGACATTTACTAGCTGTGATGTCCAGCGTTCCTAATATCATACTAGCTGTGGGGTCCGCTGTTGCAAGGCACTTACTAGCTGTAGTGCTCAGCCCCAGCGTTCCTAACTATGTACTGGCTGTGGGGTTCGCTGTTGCAAGGCACCTACAAGACATTTACTAGCTGTGATGCCCAGCGTTCCTAATTACGTACTAGCTGTGGGGTCTGCTGTTGCAAGGCGCTAGCAGTGTGGCCCAGCGTATTTAACTACGTAGGTACTAGCTGTGGGGTCCACCGTTGCAAAACTCATACTAGCTGTGATGCCCTGTGGTTCTAACTACATACTATCTGTGGGGTCCGCAGTTGCAAGGCACCTACTACCTGTAGGGCCCAGCGTTCCTAAAAACGTACTAACTGTGGGGTCCGTCGTTGCAAAAGCATACTAGCTGTCATGCCCAGGGTTCCTAATATCGTACTAGCTGTGGGGTCCGATGTTGCAAGACATTTACTAGCTGTGATGCCCAGCGTTCCTAATTACGTACTAGCTGTGGGGTCCACCGTTGCAAAACTCATACTAGCTGTGATGCCCAGGGTTCCTAATATCGTACTAGCTGTGGGGTCCGTTGTTGCAAGGCATTTACTAGCTGTAGTGCCCAGCGTTCCTAACTATGTACTAGCTGTGAAGTTGGCTGTTGCAAAGCACTTACTAACTGTAATGCCCAGCGTATTTAACTACGTACTAGCTGTGGGGTCCGCTGTTGCAAGGCACTTAATAGCTGTGATGCCCAGCGTTCCTAACTTCGTACTAGCTGTGGGGTCCGCTGTTGCGAGGCACATACTAGCTGTGGTGACCAGCGTTCCTAACTACGTACTAGCTGTGGGGTCCGTTGTTGCAAGGCATTTACTAGCTGTAGTGCCCAGCGTTCCTAACTATGTACTAGCTGTGAAGTTCGCTGTTGCAAAGCACTTACTAACTGTAATGCCCAGCGTATTTAACTACATACTAGCTGTGGGGTCCGCTGTTGCAAGGCGCTAGCAGTGTGGCCCAGCGTATTTAACTACGTAGGTACTAGCTGTGCGGTCCACCGTTGCAAAACTCATACTAGCTGTGATGCCCTGTGGTTCTAACTACATACTATCTGTGGGGTCTGCAGTTGCAAGGCACCTACTACCTGTAGGGCCCAGCGTTCCTAAAAACGTACTAGCTGTGGGGTCCGTCGTTGCAAAAGCATACTAGCTGTGATGCCCAGGGTTACTAATATCGTACTAGCTGTGGGGTCCGTTGTTGCAAGGCATTTACTAGCTGTAGTGCCCAGCGTTCCTAACTATGTACTAGCTGTGAAGTTCGCTGTTGCAAAGCACTTACTAACTGTAATGCCCAGCGTATTTAACTACGTACTAGCTGTGGGGTCCGCTGTTGCAAGGCACTTAATAGATGTGATGCCCAGCGTTCCTAACTTCGTACTATCTGTGGGGTCCGCTGTTGCGAGGCACATACTAGCTGTGGTGACCAGCGTTCCTAACTACGTACTAGCTGTGGGGTCCGTTGTTGCAAGGCATTTACTAGCTGTAGTGCCCAGCGTTCCTAACTATGTACTAGCTGTGAAGTTCGCTGTTGCAAAGCACTTACTAACTGTAATGCCCAGCTTATTTAACTACATACTAGCTGTGGGGTCCGCTGTTGCAAGGCACTTAATAGCTGTGATGCCAGTCGTTCCTAACTTCGTACTAGCTGTGGGGTCCGCTGTTGCGAGGCACATACTAGCTGTGGTGACCAGCGTTCCTAACTACGTACTAGCTGTTGGGTCCGCCGTCGCAAGGCACATACTAGCTATGATGCCCAGCATTCCCAACTACGTACTAGCTGTGGTGCTCAGCGTTGCAAGCCACATACTAGCTGTGGTCACAAACGTTCCTAAGTACGCACTGACTATGACGTCCAGCGATGCTAAGTATTTACTAGGTGTGGCTTCCGTCGTTGAAAGGCGCATACTAGCTGTGGTGCCCAGGAGTCCTAAAAACTTACTAGCGTTACAACAGCTGAAGGACTATAAGCCTTATTCCGTATGAATAATTGAAAATTATAACATCATGAATGTACTGTCGAGGAACTGAATAGCGTTATAGAAGATATTGGGACAAAAATCAAAGTTCCCCGGGCAACGCCGGGTATTACTGCTAGTCAATAATAAAAAAATAATCTAAATGAATTTACCTTAAAATGTTTACTGAACAAATTTGATTAACAGAATTTACAAAAGAAAAATTAATTAAATAAATCATTATTGATATAGAGAGAAACGTTTATTAATTACACTTTGAGTGAAGCTCTAAATAATCTATATTAATAAAGCTGAAACGGGGTTTGTTTGTTTGTTTGTTTGTATGTATGTTTGTTCCAGCATCACGCCCAAACTGCTGGACGGATTTTTATGAAACTTCCCATGTAGCATTCTTTTGAGCCCGATTGAATAATAGGCTATGTAGCGTCCCAAAATTTTGAACGGGAGGGGGGGTTGTAAGGGGGGCCTAAGTATATAAATAGTGCTAACTCATTAACTAATGGTCGAATTGTCATGAAATTTCACATGTAGTATTTTTAAAAGCCAAATAGGAAAAAAATGTGTGTGGCGTCCCAAAGTTTTGAACGGGAGGGGGGGTTGTGGGGGGGGCCTAAGTATAAATATAGAGCTAACTCTTTAACGGTTGGTCGGATCGTCACGAAATTTCACATGGAGTATTCCTGAAGGCCAAATAGAAAAATAAGGTGTGTGGCGTTCCAAAGTCTTGAACAGGAAGGAGGGTTGTGGGGGGGGGGGGGGGGGGGGGGGGGGGAGCTAAATATACATATAAATAGTCCTAACTCATTAACTAATGGTCGAATTGTCATAAAATTTCACATGTAGTATTCCTAAAAGTCAAATAGAAATATTAGGTGTGTGACGGCCCAAAATTTTGAACAGGAAGGAGGGTTGTGGAGGGGGGGCTAAATATACATATAGAGTTAACTCATTAACGGTTGGTCGTATTGTCACGAAATTTCGCATATATTATTCCTGAAGGCCAAATAGAAAAATAAGGAGTGTGGCGTCCCGAAGTTTTGAACGGGTGGCGGGGTTGAGGGGGGGGGACTAAGTATAAATATAGAGCTAGCTCATTAACGGTTGATCGGATTGTCATGAATTTCACATGTAGTAGTAGTAACTATGTATTCGCTGTGGGGTTCACTGTTGCAAGACATTTAGTAGCTGTGATGTCCAGCGTTCCTAATATCGTACTAGCTGCGGGGTCCGCTGTTGCAAGGCACTTACTAGCTGTAGTGCTCAGCCCCAGCGTTCCTAACTATGTACTGGCTGTGGGGTTCGCTGTTGCAAGGCACCTACAAGACATTTACTAGCTATGATGCTCAGCGTTTCTAATTACGTACTAGCTGTGGGGTCTGCTGTTGCAAGGCGCTAGCAGTGTGGCCCAGCGTATTTCACTACGTAGGTACTAGCTGTGGGGTCCGCCGTTGCAAAACTCATACTAGCTGTGATGCCCTGTGGTTCTAACTACATACTATCTGTGGGGTTCGCAGTTGCAAGGCACCTACTACCTGTAGGGCCCAGCGTTCCTAAAAACGTACTAGCTGTGGGGTCCGTCGTTGCAGAAGCATACTAGCTGTGATGCCCAGGGTTCCTAATATCGTACTAGCTGTGGGGTCCGCTGTTGCGAGGCACATACTAGCTGTGGTGACCAGCGTTCCTAACTATGTACTAGCTGTGAAGTTCGCTTTTGCAAAGCACTTACTAACTGTAATGCCCAGCGTATTTAACTACATACTAGCTGTGGGGTCCGCTGTTGCAAGGCACTTAATAGCTGTGATGCCCAGCGTTCCTAACTTCGTACTAGCTGTGGGGTCCGCTGTTGCGAGGCACATACTAGCTGTGGTGACCAGCGTTCCTAACTACGTACTAGCTGTTGGGTCCGCCGTCGCAAGCCACATACTAGCTATGATGCCCAGCATTCCCAACTACGTACTAGCTGTGGTGCTCAGCGTTGCAAGCCACATACTAGCTGTGGTCACAAACGTTCTTAAGTACGCACTGACTAGGACGTCCAGCGATGCTAAGTATTCACTAGGTGTGGCTTCCGCCGTTGAAAGGCGCATACTAGCTGTGGTGCCCAGGGGTCCTAAAAACTTTTTAGCGTTACAACAGCTGAAGGACTATAAGCCTTATTTCGTATGAATAATTGAAAATTATAACATCATGAATGTACTGTCGAAGAACTGAATAGCGTTATAGAAGATATTGGGAGAAAAATCAAAAGTTCCCCGGGCAACGCCGGGTATAACTGCTAGTCTATATTAATAAAGCTGAAACGGGGTTTGTTTGTTTGTATGTATGTTTGTTCCAGCATCACGCCCAAACGGCTGGACGGATTTTTATGAAACTACCCATGTAGCTTCCTTTTGAGCCCGATTGAATAATAGGCTATGTGGCGTCCCAAAATTTTGAACGGGAGGGGGTGTTGTAAGGGGGCCTAAGTATATAAATAGTGCTAACTCATTAACTAATGGTCGAATTGTCATGAAATTTCACATGTAGTATTTTTAAAAGCCAAATAGAAAAAAAAGGTGTGTGGCGTCCCAAAGTTTTGAACGGGAGGGGGGGTTGTGGGGGGGCCTAAGTATAAATATAGAGCTAACTCATTAACTCATGGGCGAATTGTCATGAAATTTCACATGTAGTATTTTTAAAAGCCAAATAGGAAAAAAAGGTGTGTGGCGTCCCAAAGTTTTGAACGGGAGGGGGGGTTGTGGGGGGGCCTAAGTATAAATATAGAGCAATCTCTTTAACGGTTGGTCGGATTGTTACGAAATTTCACATGGAGTATTCCTGAAGGCCAAATAGAAAAATAAGGTGTGTGGCGTCCCAAAGTTTTGAACGGGAGGGGGGGTTGTGGGGGGGCCTAAGTATAAATATAGAGCTAACTCATTAACTAATGAGCGAATCGTCATGAAATTTCACGTAGTATTTTTAAAAGCCAAATAGGAAAAAAAGGTGTGTGGCGTCCCAAAGTTTTGAACGGGAGGGGGGGTTGTGGGGGGGCCTAAGTATAAATATAGAGCAATCTCTTTAACGGTTGGTCGGATTGTCACGAAATTTCACATGGAGTATTCCTGACGGCCAAATAGAAAAATAAGGTGTGTGGCGTCCCAAAGTTTTGAACGGGAGGGGGGGTTGTGGGGGGGCCTAAGTATAAATATAGAGCTAACTCATTAACTAATGAGCGAATCGTCATGAAATTTCACGTAGTATTTTTAAAAGCCAAATAGGAAAAAAAGGTGTGTGGCGTCCCAAAGTTTTGAACGGGAGGGGGGGTTGTAAGGGGGGCCTAAGTATAAATATAGAGCTAATTCTTTAACGGTTGTCGGATTGTCACGAAATTTCACATGGAGTATTCCTGAAGGCCAAATAGAAAAATAAGGTGTGTGGCGTCCCAAAGTTTTGACCGGTAGGGGGGGATGTGGGGGGGCCTAAGTATAAATATAGAGCTAACTCATTAACTAATGGGCGAATCGTCATGAAATTTCACATGTAGTATTTTTAAAAGCCAAATAGCAAAAAAAGGTGTGTGGCGTCCCAAAGTTTTGAACGGGAGGGGGGTTGTGGGGGGGCCTAAGTATAAATATTGAGCTAACTCTTTAACAGTTGGTCGGATTGTCACGAAGTTTCACATGTAGTATTCCTGAAGACCAAATAAAAAAATAGGCGGTGTGACGGCTCAAACGTTTTTACGGGAGGGGGGGGGGGTAGTGGGGGGGCCTAAGTATAAATATAGAGCTAATTCATTAACTAATGGGCGAACCGTCATGAAAGTTCACATAATAAAGGTCAAATAGAAATATTAGGTGTGTGACGGCCGAAAATTTTGAAAAGGAAGGAGGGTTGTGGGGGGGGGGGGGGGGGGCTAAATATACATATAGAGTTAGCTCATTAACGGTTGGTCGTATTGTCACGAAATTTCGCATATATTATTCCTGAAGGCCAAATAGAAGGAAGAAATAAGGTGTGTGTCGTCCCGAAGTTTTGAACGGGTGGCGGGGGTATAAATATAGAGCTAGCTCATTAACGGTTGATCGTATTGTCATGAATCGGATTGTCATGAATTTCACATGTAGTAGTAGTAGTAACTATATATTCGCTGTGGGGTTCACATGTAGTATTTTTAAAAGCCAAATAGGAAAAAAAGGTGTGTGGCGTGCCAAAGTTTTGAACGGGAGGGGGGGTTGTGGGGGGGCCTAAGTATAAGTATAGAGCTAACTCTTTAACGGTTGGTCGGATTGTCACGAAATTTCACATGTAGTATTCCTGAAGACCAAATCAAAAAATAGGCGGTGTGACGGCTCAAAATTTTGTACGGGAGGGGGGGTAGTGGGGGGGGCCTAAGTATAACTGTAGAGCTAACTCATTAACTAATGGGCGAATCGTCATGAAATTTCATGTAGTATTTTTTTAGGCCAAGTAGGAAAAAAAGGTGTGTGGCGTCCCAAAGTTTTGAACGGGAGGGGGGGTTGTGGGGGGGCCTAAGTATAAATATAGAGCTAACTCTTTAACGGTTGGTCGGATTGTCACGAACTTTTACATGGAGTATTCCTGAAGGCCAAATAGAAAAATAAGGTGTGTGGCGTTCCAAAGTTTGGATCGGGAGGGGGGGTTGTAAGGGGGGCCTAAGTATATAAATAGTGCTAACTCATTAACTAATGGTCATGAAATTTCACACGTAGTATTTTTAAAAGCCAAATAGAAATATAGGGTGTATATGTCACAACATTTTGAACGGGAGGGTGGGTTGATGGGGGCCTAAGTATAAGCATAGAGCTAACTCTTTAACGGTTGGTCGGATTGTCACGAAGTTTCACATGTAGTATTCCTGAAGACCAAATAAAAAAATAGGCGGTGTGACGGCTCAAAATTTTGTACGGGAGGGGGGGTTGAGGCGGGGGGGCCTAAGTATAAATATAGTGCTAGCTCATTAACAGTTGGTCGTATTGTCATGGAATTTCACATGTAGTATTCTTAAAAGCCAAATAGAAATATAGGGTGTACATGTCACAAAATTTTGAACGGGAGGGTGGGTTGATGGGGGCCTAAGTATAAGTATAGTGATAAGTCATTAACGGATGATCGGATTGTCACGAAATTTCACATGTAGTATTCCTGGAGGCCAAATAGAAAAATAGGCGGTGTGACGGCTCAAAATTTTGTACGGGAGGGGGGTTATGGGGGTAGGCCTAAATTTGAAGATAGTGATAGGTCATTAACGGATGATCGGATTGTCATGGAATTTCACATGTAGTATTCTTGATGGTCAAATAAAAAAATACACTATGCGACATTTTAAAAATTTGGGAGGGGGGCTAAGCATAAAAATAATGCTGAATCTTTGAAGGGTAATCGGATTGTCATGAATTTCACAAGTAGTAGTAGTAACTATGTATTCGCTGTGGGGTTCACTGTTGCAAGACATTTACTAGCTGTGATGTCCAGCGTTCCTAATATCGTACTAGCTGTGGGGTCTGCTGTTGCAAGGCGCTAGCAGTGTGGCCCAGCGTATTTAACTACGTAGGTACTAGCTGTGGGGTCCGCCGTTGCAAAACTCATACTAGCTGTGATGCCCTGTGGTTCTAACTACATACTATCTGTGGGGTCCGCAGTTGCAAGACACCTACTACCTGTAGGGCCCAGCGTTCCTAAAAACGTACTAGCTGTGGGGTCCGTCGCTGCAAAAGCATACTAGCTGTGATGCCCAGCGTTTCTAACTAGGTACTAGATGTGGGTCCGCCGTTGCAGAACTCATACTAGCTGTGATGCTCAGCGTTTCTAACTACGTACTAGCTGTGGGGTCCGCCGTTGCAAAACACATACTAGCTGTGATGCCCAGTGGTTCTAACTACGTACTAGCTGTGGGGTCCGCTGTTGCAAGGCACTTACTAGCTGTGATGCCCAGCGTTCCTAACTTCGTACTAGCTGTGGGGTCCGCTCTTGCGAGGCATATACTACCTCTGTTGCCCCGCGTTCCTAACTACGTACTAGCTGTGGTGCCCAGCGTTGCAAGGCATATATTAGCTGTGGTCACAAACTTTCTTAAGTTCGCACTGGCTAGGACGTCCAGCGAAGCTAAGTATTCACTAGCTTTGGTTTCCGCCGTTGAAAGGCGCATACTAGATGTGGTGACCAGGGGTCCTAAAAACTTACTAGCGTTACTATAGTTGAAGGACTATAAGCTTTATTCCGTATGAATAATTGAAAATTATAACATCATGAATGTACTGTTAAAGGGTAAGCGGATTGGCATGAATTTCACATGTAGTAGTAGTAACTATGTATTCGCTGTGGGGTCCGCTGTTGCAAGGCATTTACTAGGTGTGATGCCTAACGTTCCTAATATCGTACTAGCTGTGGGGTCCGCTGTTGCAAGGCACTTACTAGCTGCGGTCAATAGCGTTCTTAAGTACGCACTGGCTAGGATGTCCAGCGATGCTAAGTATTCACTATCTGTGGTTTCCGCCGTTGAAAGACGCATACTAGCTGTGATGCCCAGGGGTCCTAAAAACTTACTAGCTGGGGTGTTTGACGTTGAAGGACTACAAGCCTTATTCCGTATGAATAATTGAAAATTATAACATCATGAATGTACTGTCGAGGAACTGAATAGCCTTATAGGAGATATTGGGAGAAAAGTCAAAGTTCCCCGGGCAACGCCGGGTATTACTGCTAGTCTATATTAATAAAGCTGAAACGGGGTTTGTTTGTTTGTTTGTATGTATGTATGTTTGTTCCAGCATCACGCCCAAACCGCTGGACGGATATTCATGAAACTTCACATGTAGCATTCTTTTGAGCCCGATTGAATAATAGGCTCTGTGGCGTCCCAAAATTTTGAACGGGAGGGGGGGTTGTAAGGGGGGCCTAAGTATATAAATAGTGCTAACTCATTAACTAATTGTCGAATTGTCATGAAATTTCACATGTAGTATTTTTAAAAGCCAAATAGAAAAAAAATGTGTGTGGCGTCCCAAAGTTTTGAACGGGAGAGGGGGTTGAGGGGGGGCCTAAGTATAAATATAGAGCTAACTCATTAACTATTAGGCGAATTGTCATGAAATTTCACATGTAGTATTTTTAAAAGCCAAATAGGAAAAAAAGGTGTGTGGCGTGCCAAAGTTTTGAACGGGAGGGGGGGTTGTGGGGGGGCCTAAGTATAAATATAGAGCTAACTCTTTAACGGTTGGTCGGATTGTCACGAAATTTCACATGTAGGATTTTTGAAAGCCAAATAGGAAAAGAAGGTGTGTGGCGTCCCAAAGTTTTGAACGGGGGGGGGGGGGGGGGGGGGGGATAGGCCTAAATATAAAGATACCGGTAGCTCATTAACTAACGGTCGTTTTGTCATGCAATTTCACATGTAGTATTCCTGAAGGCCAAATAGAAAAAAAAGGAGTGGGGCGTCCCAAAAATTTCAACGGGAGGGGGGGTTGTGGGGGGGCCTAAGTATAAATATAGAGCTTGCTCATTCATGTAGCGGTTGGTCGTATTGTCACGAAATTTCACATGTAGTATTCCTGAAGGCCAAATAGAATTATAAGCTGTGTGGCATCCCAAAAATTTGAACGGGAGGGGGGGTTGTGGGGTAGGCCTAAGCATAAATATAGAACTAGCTCATTAACGGATGATCGGATTGTCACGAAATTTCACATGTAGTATTCATAAAGGCCAAATAGAAAAATAGGGTGTGTGACGTCAAAAAATTGTGAAAGGGCCGTGGTCATGGGGGTAGGCCTAAATTTGAAGATAGTGATAGGTCATTAACGGATGATCGGATTGTCATGGAATTTCACATGTAGTATTCTTTATGGCCAAATAGAAAAATACACTATGTGACATCTTAAAAATTTGGGAGGGGGGGGGGGGCTAAGCCTAAAAATAATACTGAATGATTAAAGGGTAATCGGATTGTCATGAATTTCACATGTAGTAGTAGCAACTATATATTCGCTGTGGGGTCCGCAGTTCCAAGGCACTTACTAGCTGTGATGCCCAGCGTTCCTAACTACGTGCTATCTGTGGGGTCCGCTGTTGCAAGGCACATACTAGAAGTGGTGCCCAGGGTTTCTAACTACGTACTACCTGTGGGGTCCGCAGTTGAAAGACAGTTACTAGCTGTGATGCCCGGCGTTCCTACTTTCGTACTAGCTGTAGGGTCCGCAGTTGAAGGGCACTTACTAGCTGTGATGGCCAGCGTTCCTAACTGCGTACTAGCTGTGGAGTCCGCTGTCGCAAGGCACATACTAGAAGTGGTGCCCAGGGTTCCTAACTACGTACTACCTGTGGGGTCCGCAGTTGAAGGGCAGTTACTAGCTGTGATGCCCAGTGTTCCTATCTACGTACTAGCTGTGGTGTCCGCTGTTGCAAGGCACTCATTACATGTAGTGCCCAGCGTTCCTAACTTCGTACTAGCTGTGGGGTCCGCTGTTGCAAGGCACATACTAGATGTGGTGTCCAGCGTTCCTAAGCTTTTACTAGCTGTAGGGTTCGCCGTCGCAAGGCACATACTAGCTGTGATGCCCAGCATTCCCAACTACGTACTGAGTGTGGGGTCCGCCGTTGCATGGCATATACTACCTGTGGTGCCCAGCGTTGCAAGAGACATACAAGCTGTGGTCACAAACGTTCTTAAGTATGCACTGGCTAGGACGTCCAGCGATGCTAAGTATTCACTAGCTGTGGTTTCCGCCGTTGAAAGGCGCATACTAGCTGTGGTTACCAGGGGTCCTAAAAACTTACTAGCGTTACTATAGCTGAAGGACTATAAGCCTTATTCCGTATGAATAATTGAAAATTATAATATCACGAATGTACTGTCGAAAAATTGAATAGACTTATAGGAGATATTGGGAGAAAAGTCAAAGTTCCCCGGGCAACGCCGGGTATTACTGCTAGTCTATATTAATAAAGCTGAAACGGGGTTTGTGTGTGGGTTTGTTTGTATGTTTGTTCCTGTATCACGCCCAAACCGCTGGACGGATCTTCATGAAACCTCACATGAAGCATTCTTTTGAGCCCGATTGAATAATAGCCTATGTGACGTCCCAAAATTTTGAATGGGAGGGGGGGTTGTAGGGGGGGCCTAAGTATATAAATAGTGCTAACTCATTAACTTATGGTCGAATTGTCATGCAATTTCGTACGTAGTATTCCTAAAGGTCAAATAGAAATATAAAGTGTGTCGCTCTCTTAAGATTTGAACGGGAGGGGGGGTTGTGGGGGGGTCTAAGTATAAATATAGAGCTAACTCTTTAACGGTTGGTCGGATTGTCACAAAATTTCACATGTAGTATTTTTAAAAGCCAAATAGAAATATAAGGTGTGTGGCGTTCCAAAGTTTTGAACGGGAGGGGGGTTGTGGGGGGCCTAAGTATAAATATAAAGCTAGCTCAATAACGGTTGGTCGTATTGTCACGCAATTTCGCATGTAGCATTCTTTTGAGCCCGATTGAATAATAGGCTATGTGGCGTCCCAAAATTTTGTACGGGAGGGGGGGTTGTGGGGGGGGGCCTATTTATAAATATAGTCCTAGCTCATTAACTAATGGTCGAATTGTCATGAAATTTCATACGTAGTATTCCTAAAGGCCAAATTGCAAAATATTGGGTGTGACGTCCCAAAATTTTAAACGGGAGGGGGGTTGTGGGGGGAAGCATAAATATAAAGATAGTGATAGGTCATTAACGGATGAACAGATTGTCATGGAATTTCACATGTAGTATTTTTAAAGGCCAAACAGAAAAGTAGGGTGTGTGACGGCCCAAAACTTTGAACGGGAGGGGGGGGGGGGGTTATGGAGGGCCTAGGTATAAATATAGTGCTAACTCATGAATGGTTGGTCGGATTGTCACGATATTCCACATGAAGTATTCCTGAAGGCCAAATGAAAAAATTAGGTGTGTGGCGCCCCAAAACTTTGAACGGGAGGGGGGGTTGTGAGGAGGCCTAAGTGTAAATATAGTGCTAAATCTTCAACGGTTGGTCGGATTGTCACGAAATTTCACATGTAGAATTCCTGAAGGCCAAATAGAAAAAAAAGTTGTTCGGCGTCCCATAATCTTGAACTGAACAGCGGGGGTTGTGGGGAGGGCTTAAATATAAATATAGAGCTAGCTCAATAACGGTTGGTCGGATTGTCAGGAAATTTCTCATGTAGGCCATTCCTGAAGGCCAAATAGAAAAATAGGGTGTTTGAAATCAAAAAATTGTGAACGGGAGGGTGGTTATGGGGGTAGGCCTAAATTTGAAGATAGTGATAGGTCATTAATGGATGATTGGATTGTCATGGAATTTCACATGTAGTATTAGTAGGGTATTTCTGTCATGTTCTGAGCCTGTTAAATGACCCTATGCTGGTCTAGTAGTGCCACTAGTGTTAGGAAGGGTCAGGATTTAAAGGGACCATTGTAGGTCAGGTTTTAAAGGGGGCTCCGTGGATTGTGTGTCAAATGATTGTGTGTCAAACAGATGTAAACCTATCATTTATATATTTATTTTGCTATCTCAAAAAATCGCTAGCGTCTGAGAGGTCATTCAACCTTATATGTAAACAGACGATGAGATTATACCACCACCTCATTCTACCTTCAGTGAGTCATCAATCTCGTCGACCTTCGTCTAGACCACACCAAGATTTGCATATTATAATATTCAGTGAGGTAGGAAGTCAATAAAAAAAATATATAGAAAAAAATACAAAAATTTATTTATAAAATTAATCCCAGTATTCATCTTCCGTGTCTGCGTGAGGGGCGGTGTAGTATATTTCAGGGGGCTCGAAGTCGGGGTTTTCTCTATAACAGAAAAAAAAAGAAGAATAAATACAAAATTAAAATTAAATTTATGTGTGTTAATGGATATATTTAAAATCATACTTAAAAACGATCTTGTCTACTCCTCCTACCCTGCCCTCGTATGTGAGGGTAAACCCGTACTCGGGCGATTCCCAGAATAGGATGTCGTCGATAACATCAGTATATTTTTCTGGGAGTCGTACCTCCCACAGGTCCCCCCTCACTTGGAGGGCAACGGTTATTTCCTTCCCCGACCCGCCGAAGCGCTTAATTGGGAATGCTTCTCTTAGAGGGAGTTCCACCACCTCCCTGACGTAGGGGACGGGCACCCTTTGTAGGCGCCTCAAGAAGCCCTGATGGCGGCGGCACAACTGGAACAATAAACAGAAAAAAATTAGTGAATTATTCTCAGCTCCCTCGATCATGTGGACAGTTCTGAAAAAAAAAAAAAAAAAAAAAAAATTAGACATAAAATTTAAAAAAAGAAAATAGTGCTTCTCTTGGTTCTTGATCATATAAATCAATTAAGCCTCCTCGCTACGTCAAAGCGGAAGCACATTTGAGGAAGTTGTGGGGTGGATAAGAGAGGTCCGATGAAATGTGGACCACCGATGACAGAGGAAATTTAGGGGTCAGAATGAACTTTACACATTTTCTTCATCATATGTATCTGCGTATCATTTTTATACAATCTTAAAATTCTTCTAGTGATTCGGGGGTCCACTCAGTATTTAATTCTCAAGATGATAAATCACGAGTTTGAGGGGGAAAAGTGAATTAGTTTAAAAAATGACCATGTGCATGAGTAGATATACCATCTTCAAGAATGTGCCGCTTGTCATCGAATGGATTTAGTGCCAATTTATTTTGATCGATGGTGTACAGTATATGCTTGTATGATCTTATACTTTTCATGGATGTAAACATTAATGTAGAATCAAATAGTGTCCTTTCATAATCTTCCAAAGAAATAAAATGTCTCAGTGAAGCACGTGACACACCTTTTGCCTTTTTTACAATTTTCTTAAAGGCAATGGAAAATGCATACACCTTTGCTCGTAATGCAATAAACTTTTCTATAATTTCTCCATATACTTCATCCTTGAATTTTCCAATTACCTGCTTATTAATGAGTGAAAATAGCATATGGTCTGGAGGATAATTGGACGTATCGAAATGATCCAGCATTGAATGCATATCTGAGTAGAGGTCTTGTGTTATCACATGATAGATGAGAGAGTCAGTATCACAATACATTAATTTTAATCTTTCTTTTCCGTATCTAGGCAACATTAAATCATAATGAAATCTGTACATGAGTTCCTTGGACAAATCGAGTACACACATACCCACATATATCGGCTTATTAAAGTATATTTTTGTCTTGGCCATTACAACCGCTGCTAGCTCCTCGTCGTAGATAATTCTCTCAAGAAAATTAGCTTTTACTATTAGTTTCATCATTTGTCTTGCAGTCTTGACTAGCTGTATATTCTGTCGATTTCGTACATTTTCCATCGTCTTCCCGAATATAGAGTTATTCATGAGTTTGAAGAAATCTTTTTCAAAATCATTTTGTGCATTTAGTCTAAGTTGAGTATTAAGATCTATATAAGACCGCAGCCAGGGTGATTGCTTGAAACTGATTGCTCTATGGATCTTTTCAATCTCGAGTCCATGCTGTAGAGCCTGTTTTAGAGATACATAGTGTACCACATATCGTTCGCGTGAATTTAAATGAGGAATCAATTTTTTAACCTTGCCACCTGGGGGAGGAATCGTCTCGGCCAAAAATGGTAAATCGTCATGCATCTCGTGAAGTTTTGCCGGGTACATCACGTCCACCTCAAATACATAGCCTGTATCATCGTCTTCTCGTAAATTAAGAATGTCAACCTCTTCCGGTCTTTCCACCCATTGAAAATCGCCATATGGTAAATATTTGCTCATGGCATATCCATATAGATTGTTAGCATCAAGATAAGTGATGTATGATGATTCTTTTTGTGGATCATAATTTTTCATGTATTTATTGTTTGCTGTAGCATATCGATGTGATGCTTGACATATCCCCCCTCTTATACCTTTCTCGAAAAACATTATCATATCATAATCCTGTAGTAGTGTTAGCTTAGTCTTTGTATATCGTAACATAGCATCAAAGGAGAGTCCTGGTGTCGTATAGTAGTGGGCCGCATCAACTCCATAGTTTTTCATAGTCATATTTCGAAATGATTCAAATGTATCCGATAAAACTAAAACATGTGATTTTAAATAGATATCGCTGAACATGCCCAACGTAGTGCATTGAAATGTTTTCCAGACGGTCTGAGCATGTGCATAGTCTTCCTCATCAATATGTGATTGTGTTAACGAATTGAAAAATGCTTCCTTTGGTGGTAATTGAGTTTCATCTAGTTTCTTCATAGAATCTACATAATCATACGGAAACACACCTTTTCGGGTCATGAGAGATATATGCTCAGTCGGAAAGAAACGTGATGTTTCCAAAAATGCATCAGATGGTAAATTTCGAGCAAGCTGATCCAAGCTGGAGGCCATAAAACGAAAATAATCAATAAACCTCATCCAAATGTTGTCAATCTTAACTGAAAATGATATAAACTTTTCCTGAGTGTGAGGTATAATTGTAACTCTCCCACATTTTTTATTACTCAGCTGTCTAATTATAAATTTTGAATCATAGTTTGTGAGATTGTGAAAAATAATTGGAATAAATTTAGGAATACAACATTTCAAATTACAACTATTGCATGCTGCACCTCTATAATCCCCAGTGAGATGACAATGATGACGTACTTTCCAACTCGATTCTGTGAATTCATTATCACAGAGGTAACATGTAGTTGCTAAATCCCACTGGGTTTCTTGATCAAAATTCATATTAATATCCACAGGGTTATCATTGTAGACAGCTGATATAGCTTTACTCAATTCGATGATGTGTTCTATAAAAACTCCGGCTGCATCAGGTCCTCTATACAAATACGGAGCTGTAGAGATAGGTGGAAGACCAGAAGAACTTTTCACATATGTACAAAACGACATTGGAATATGTTCTTGAACACAAGTAGTAAATGATGACTCAGATGATGGACGACATCCAGCAATAGGTTCCAAGATGGATTCAAAATCCGCATAAATAACGTAGGGAACTCTGTGATGACGCTCAACATTTGTAAATGTCATTATCGGATCAGATGGTAATTCAACTCGTACAGTCTTCTGATCTTTGCAATACATTTTATGCATCTCCAGCTTGTCAGATCCACCACTTCTTTCTTCAAAAGTTATGAAGCATCTTTTACAGATGTAAAATTTTCTAGTAGAAGATTTTCGTAATTGACGACCCACCAACCGCTTAAAATTTTTTATGTAGACGTAGTGTTGTTTATTTTCATTGTCCAAAAGGAGGATGTCCCGGTGATCTGATTTTTCTTCTGCTGCAACTTTAAGAGGGTATATTTTCTCGTTTTCATCAACTCCAAATACATTTATAGACATATTGTTGACTTTTTCAAATTTAGAAATATCCGTTAGAGCGACTGGAAACGAAACACATGAAAAATCATATAAACTGAATAAATCAGTATATTCCTGTGGTCGATAAGAATGCGATGTCACGAATTTTGCTAAGATTGAATATGCAAAACATTTCTCATAATTATTTTGTACATTTACACATGCTTTTTTATTTTCAAGACTAGCTGGTAGTGGTATATATGTAGAAGCACGTAGTGGATCATATCTATTCACCCGTAGACGAATTCCGTCTACGGCTAATAGTTTCCATCCACTTCCTTTCAATGCACTATTTTCCACCTCCGAGTGTATTTTTTCAAATGCATTGTCAAAGAATTTTTCAAGATTTGTTGCTCGAAAAACTGGTTTATTCATAGTCTTAAAGGCTCGATCTGTCCTTTCACCATGAGCATTTTCAAATAAACATTCAACCATCAAATTAATTTTTATTGCAGATTTCATTTGTAGTATGTTGGATACTTTGTGTATTAATGTTGGTTTCACATCCAGTAAGAAACACGTCAAATCATTGCATTTGTTTGAGCGAATAAAATAGGATTCCAAACGACTAGCAAAGGCACTTTCATATTGTAAAATATTATCAGAAGGCACCAGAGCTAATATTGCGTCCTTGGTCGGTTCCTTTGAGGATGAATATTCCCCATGACAGACTGATTCATGTCGTTGTCCATGATAATCGTTTTCAAACCGTCCTCCGCAAGATGAACATAAAAATATTTTTTTCCTTGGTGGTTCTACATCCAATATCTCGTCGATATTTCTCTTACAGTTGAACTGATGAACATTGCGTTTTTTCCAAGATGGAAAAATGGTGTCACACTTTGTACACTTGAACATGTTGTAATAGTCCAAGGAGGAGTCTGCCTATATATAATCAAAAGAAAACAAAAACAATTGTGAGAGAAGATTGTGAACCCGCTCATGAAAACAGGTTTTTAAAAAGACCAGAGAGGGGGGAACTAGGTGGGGGTAAGAAGATGATATGAAGTGAAAAAATGTAGAGAGACCAGTTGTCGCAATGGAGTTGTATCTAGTAACAGAGTTTGCTCTCAACAAGTCCAAGACCAAGGTCATCAAGGTAGGACTTCTCAACCAGTCACCAGTAGTGGTATTTTGCCACAAGAAGGTATCAATTTATTTGGACACGGCAGATTGGACAGGACTCTCCACCAACATAGGACCTATTCAAAACTACATCAACCCCAAAGGAAGAAAAATACCTCTCCAAGACTCACTTCGAATACGCAACATAATATTCAAATTTGGACTCACTGGAAGAAACCGAAGTGTGAGTATATCAAATTCATACCCTTGGGTCACAATGTGTCTGAATAGTCCTTCTCCTTACATGTCGGTGTCGTCTCAGCCAGAAATCAAGCCCAATAAAAGTGAAGTGATATTTATGCTCAAGTCTTGTGAGAAAATAGACTATTCTTTAAAACTTTTACTATCAGTATAATCAAAATGCTTTGAATTTTTTTCATTACCAACATCAACTGAAGAGTCTATAGTGAATTTAAACACTGTAGACTGGAATGAAATGTATGCATTATTTATGAATAAATGATTATAATCATACTTGTTTATTTTCTTATTTCCTATTATTTTTACAACTTTTGAGGGTTTTTTTAAAAAAAGAAAAAAATATGGTTGAATTTAAATTTATTATCAGCATTATTTTACACAATATATACAATTTTTCTTCATCGGTGGTGGACCATCGATTTGATCATGAGATGTATTGAAGTGATGGTTGCATCGACGACACAATTGGAATCTTGGATCCTCACGCCACTCTTCAGGTAGGTTGTCCCATAAATATTCAATTGCATAGTCATAGAGATGAAGCAGTAATGCAGGTGGTAAGTTTTGAAGATGTACTGGATCCATATTCCAGATATTAGTTTGAGAAAGTTTTTCCAAAGCTTGATCCATTCTAGCACTGACTAAACCAGTAACATCGGGGGCTGTGTCTTTTATGGTACATGTGTGGGCATACCGTCTGATCTATATCACATTTTAGCTTGCAATATACACACATTGCAGTATTATTCAAATGTCTCACAAAGCCATGAAATGCCAACACTTTATTAGATTTACGAAAGGTTTTTTGGCGAACCTCTTCATTGTACAAATCTGTCTTGGATGGGTGTTTACTTATCCACTCCTCCAACTTGAAGGCTTGATTAAGTGAACAAGTATAAGAGGTTCCTCCATGAAAATGACAGGTAGTCTCATGTGGGGGTAACTTTTTCAAATTCGGACAGCCATAATCGAGCAGATCATAAACTGGCTTTTTAACAATATTTTCAAGAAATGTACATTTTTCTAGTCCTTTCGCCCAAATAAATTTACATGAAGCAGTTGAAGTACATAAGAGTTCTTCCAGACGTGAATATTCTGTATCTCCATAGCACCATGGAATATTGTGAATGTGTTTTTTAACCCATAGATTCACACGACTATCAGATTCATCAACATTTTGAGGAGGGAGAAAAAACCAGTGGAGTGACTGACTGTGTGTGAGAACTGTCAACTCCTTTACAATAAAGCCACCTTCCCCTTGAAAACCTTGAAAATCCACAATCGCGAACTGGTGTTCCATGTTTGAGGGTTTGAAATCTAATGATGATCCTCACCTTATACACACTCAATTTATAGCTTCCTTACAAGACCACTAAGAGGATTCAATTCAATTAATTTATCGTGAATTAAAAGGCAGTAAGCTCGAGTGTGAGGTGGAAACGGTTGTGTTGCATGAAGATCTAGACGAATGTCGACCGTAGCTACCTTCAATATGTCTTCCTGACGTGATACATCAAGAACTATCATGGGGGCGATTTCACCAAAGTCCTTTCTCGACAGTAGGGGTTCACTATGATCCTTAGCATAGTAGCTCATTTGAAATCTTTGGTACATATCATAGAGAACAGCATATCGACCCTTATTGAAATCAAGGTTTAAATCATCGTATGGGAACATCTCACTATTCAAAAATAGTTTAACATTGGACAAGTTACAAGCGTCAAATTGACTGGTATCTTTTAACTTATTGTCGACTCTGTCTGTCTGAAAGGCTACGATTATATATCGCGGTTTTTCTAGAGCTGAACTAGTCTTGACACTCCATGTATTTTGTGTGTTTTCCGGTAAGGCAGGGTATTCCGACAATTCCCATGAGCGGAAAGGGATAGTGAGTGTCTGATCTCTGTCTAATATTCTCAATAGTCGCAGTCGCTGTTCATCAGATACTTTAATATGAGGGACTCTCCAATTTACCTTGTTTAGTGTAAGTTGTACCTTGTCTTCCAAAATCGAATTAGCGTCGCTTTTTGCACGGATAAGACACAGTTCATGCTTTGAATTGATTATCACTTTTTTGAAAGTTTCGAGAAAACCAATAAGAGTGCTGAGGGGGAGACATACATTAAAATGACCGTCTTTATCTATTGAAATAGCTCCATCTTTCTTCGGCATCATCCATCCTGCATTGCCTAACCCACTCACTTGGTTAGGTGATAAAGAGACATACCCTTTTAGAGTACTCACAATTCCTGGATTTCGGACTTTATCAATTTCCACTCCATTCAATTCATAGCGAATTTCATCAAACATAAATGCAAAGGCATTATTTGACAATTTTGCACTCGATGTAGTCATTCTTTTATCAGCACCCTCCTTCTGAATAGAGCCTTCCAAATAAAGATAACTAGCATATGGTAATATATACAAATCTTGCTGGTGAATAGGGATTCGAATCTCATCAGAATTCTTTAAATTTGTAGAATTAAATGGGTTGTAAGTGTGGAACTGTAGCTGAGTGATACTATCATCAAACCGGACGTCCTCTGTAATATCTAAAATGTCATTCATTGTCGTTTCACTTTCAAGCCTAAACTTTTCAAAAATCGAATGTTGCCTGGTGTCAAGTGTCTCATGTACGGTCTCGTACTAATGGGTTTTGGATGTGGTCGAATACTTATATACCGAGGTCTAAAGTCAATCGCCATTCTTCTTTATATGTAGGTGTATCGTTATAGTTTCGTTTCTAAAGTTGATTGGATGACCGTCTTGGTCTACTATCCGTAATGTAATGTTGTCAACGGATTTTGTGTTAACTCCTAAATATACAATGGGTGATGGTGTTTCGACAATTTTGTACCCTGCCTCGACAGTTGGATAGAATTCATACAATGTGTGAACCGGTTTTCCATTTCGATATGCACCGTAAACTATATTACATTCAATAGCAATTGTATTGACTTTAACCATGTTTACGATCCCTGGTGAGGTATGATAGCCATCTCCGGGGTGTAAGGTATGCTTATCTTCATCCAAGCTGTCATCCCGTCCCAATAAGGGTCCAATAGAATTTTTTCTATTAAAATATACAGTTTTTGTACACCGTAATTCAGATTTTAATGTATTATTATTAGCTCGGATTATAACATGATCGCCTTTTCTTCTAAACATCATCTGTTCTTGTAAATAATCCCCAAGTGCTTCCAACTCATATGTCCCCATCGGTATTTTAATTTTTTCATCACCAAAATAAAACATATCATTCTCACCATCAATAATGTTGGGAATAGAATTATATGTTGTAAAACCTAAAAGCCCAATCGAGTACTCTCCATGTGATAGGTCTATTGTAGGAAAAATGTCTGCACTTAATACGTTCTCAGTGCCCGTAAGGGTAAAGGTATAACTCATGACTGCATCTAAGACTAACACAAGTTTTCAATATAAAGGAACTGAATACATAAGTGTCCACAAAATGGAGTGTTCCAATCCTGATACCGGTTTCGATTGTATTCAATTGAGCATCCTTTCAGGTATTTGAGTATTTCGAGTGGAGGTGGTAGATTACCATACGAGTCGAAATACTTTATTTTATTGTCACGCTTTACATAGCAGACCCAATGTGAGCCGGGTTCACTGACTCTATTAAGGTTCACAATGCCCGATTCATATTTTTTTGGTGTCCTCGGTAAGGTGTCCTTCATAAAGACACCTCTGAAATGACATAAGTTTTTAGCATATTTTTCAAGATCTACATTTGTAAGAGCTCTATTTGGAAGTCACATCTGATTTTTATATGGTCTCACGTATAATCCGTATCCGTTTCTGTATGGTCTTACGTAAAGTCCTTGACCTATTTTTTGTCCTTCAATTGTCCTATTATGTCTTTTCATTTCTTCCAATTTAGCCTTTGCATTTTGAACATCGCTTACAGTTTTTGCTATAGCTGACGCACCACCTGCTAAGCTACCGAGAGCAGATAATCCTGCAAATAGTGGTACGAGAAATGGTAATACCCCACCGGTTTTAGGCAAAGGGAGCATCCTCGGCGTTTTTGTTATTTTCCATTTTTGCAAATACCGTTTTGCTTTTTTCAATGATAAAGCAGAAGCCCTATCAATAGGTAAATGACGACCTACTCGTGCAGCTTTTATAAGTTTACCAAAGGATCCTCGAAGTCCAGACCCCATTTTGACTTTAGCCTTCATGGTATTTGTTATAGTCCAAGCAGCTGCCTTCTCCCCCCACTTTGCGTCCTTAGATCTGACTCTCTCCCAAGCTTTATCTGCTAAGATTCTGTCTGCTGCGTGTCTCTGAGATAAATTATTAGTTTTTGAATAGGAAATATCGTGTTCACGACAGGCTTCGTCTAATGGATTAATACCCGTATCACCTCGAGCTAAGCGATCTTGTAACTTGGTGCCGGGTCCACAATAATTATATCCTGGAATGTGTGCTTCAAATGGTAGCTTGTTGATTAGAGCGTTTACCTCCTATCTTTCGTTTCATACTGAAATGAAAGGATCATGCTCTCAATTTATATATACAGCGGTTTCACTAAAGGTATCATTTGCCGAAATGCATTTGGAGCCTCAACCTTTACAACTGAAAGTTGTTGACCTTCTTCCTCACCAGGAAAAAGATGAAACCATAAGACTTTTACCACCAAACCCCCTAATCATTGTTTGTGGGGCTACAGGATCGGGTAAAACCAATTTGGTCATTAGCCTCCTTCTTGATGAAAATGGACTTTGTTTCGAAAATCTCTACATTTACTCTCGATCTTTATCACAGGCGAAATACATCTATTTAAAAAAGGTAATGGACACGGTTCCCGAAATAGGATATTAAACTTTTGATGATTCCGAAAGTGTGATACAGCTGAAAGATGCAAAACATAATTCTGCTTTTATTTTTGATGATATTAGCCTCGATAACCATAATATAATAAGAAAGTATTTTAGTATGGGACGACACAAGTCTATATACCCTATTTACATTGGGCAGACATATGCGCATATACCAAAGCACTTAATTAGAGACAATGCAAATTTTTTAATACTTTTCAGACAAAATTTGTTAAATTTAAAACATATTTATCAGGATCACGTTAGTTCGACAGATGTTACATTTGATATGTTTCAAAAGATGTGTGCACTATGTTGGGACAGTGACCCCTATGGGTTCTTTGTCCTTGATAAAACTCGAGAGGCAGACAAGGGGAGGTACCGACAGGGCTTTGACACCTTTATATTGATGTAAGTGTACTGCAGCAGCTCAGTTTAAAATGAAACGTTCAGTAGTACGAGATATTATCAAGACCTCTAAAGGTTTGAGAAAAAAGTTCAAATCTTTCAAGAAGGGGGCTTTAGAGACTCATGAGTCACTAGAGAAAACATTCGAACCAGTTACAAAACCACTGCTACAAATAACGGAAACTCTGAAACAAGCACCTACCAAATCGATAATCAAGACTCCACCATTCCCAAACATAGAGAAATCTGAAATATATCCGCAAGAAGAAAAAATCATCACACCAATCAGTGGAAAACCAAAAACTCAACTCTATACTCCTTCATTCACTACACCTAGGAGGGAAGAAGTCCCTTTTGAAGAAGAAGTCTTTGAAAGTTCATCACCTCCTATTACACCTGTAGAAGAGGCTCAACTTTTGTCTCAGACTGCGCTAGGCAGAGATGCAGTAGAAAGAATGATTGAATCATCCAATATTGGTCCATTTTTGCGCCCATATATTAGAAAATTTCTTAGTGGTTAAAACACGATTCAGGGCCAGGCCCTCCTGACCCTGCTATTAATATTTCCATTAATGATAATAAAAATATAGTAATGGAAACAACTACATCATTGAAAAGACAGGCGGATAGGGCAGAATTAACCCCGATAAATAAAATAAATAAAATAACTGAGTTTGCTCAATATAACAATACACATCAAACAAAAAATTTCTTTGACCAATTAAAGAAAAATAGATTTAGAAATACAGACAATGGTCCATATTTCTTATTTGTAGAGAGCAATGAAGGTAATTTAGGAAATTTGCATCCGATGTCATTTGGAAGGAAATTATTCACCTTAGGTGAATCATTAACTAATGAAATCCTCAATATTATCAGTGTTGGAAAAAATAGAATTAAATTAGAATTTAAAACTGCAACAGCATGTAATTCGATGTTGGAGACCGATTTTTTCGAAAAAGTAAGTTTCCGCGCCTATATCCCTAATTTCTTGTTGTATAAAAGTGGAGTGATAAGAAATGTAGATCCGGATTTAAGTGAGTCAGAAATTTTAGAACAAATAAAATCACCCCTTAAAGTTATCAATGTTAGAAGGCTAACTAAACGAATTTCAAATGATAAAATAATTAAACTCAGAACTTGCATTCTTTCTTTTGACTCCCAATCTATCCCGGAATATGTCTCTATTTATGGAGCTAGATGCAGAGTAGATCCGTATATCCCTCCTCTTAGACAGTGCAAGCAGTGTTTACGTTTTGGTCACATTGAGATACAATGTAAGGGTAAGAAGCGATGTGAGATTTGCGGTGGGGAGCACGAGACGGATCCATGTCCTTCCACAGCCCCCAACCCTACCTGTCTTCACTGTGGAGGGCCACATCTGGCCACCGACCGTAAATGTCCCGTATATCTACAGAAAATTGAAAATAAACGAAAGTCAATACTTAATAATACTTCTTACTCCGAGGTTGCATCTTTTAATCAGTTTTCCTTATTGTCTGAGGAGCACTTCCCCCAGCTGGATTCTGTCCCGACAGGGGCTGGTCCCCTCAGGGTCGACCCTGGCCCGTTCAGAGCTAGGGCCAGACCCCGCACTACGTTCCGCGCCACCCTCCCTTATCAGAAGTCAATCCCAGTAGCCTCACCGATACAGCAATTAAAACCTCCTACGCCCGTCTCACGTCCCACTATAGATAGAAAGGTACCTCCAACAAAACTTACTCTTCCTTTGAATATTCACAATCATATGAATCAAATTTCCCAACTCATAAATGAAATAAATACAAAAACATATTCAGAGAGTGACCATGCCTTGGTACGTTTAGGAGATCTATTGAACAAATTTTTACTTGATTATAAGGTACACAATAACACCGCTCCCCCTCCTATGGATACATAGGGGAGGGTGTCCAATTTTTGTAACTTAGAATGCAGTTTAAATTTTTACAATGGAACGCCCGTTCTGCTATCTCGAATAAGGGTTCTCTAGAATATTGCCTAGTTAGAGAAAACATAGATATTGCTCTTTTATCGGAAACATGGTTTAAACCCAATAGACCGGTTCACTTCCGGGGGTATAATGTGGTCCGTGAAGACCGAGAGGATGGAAGAGCAGGAGTGGCTATTTTAATTAGGTCCAATATAGCATTTAGCAGAATTAGTTTATTTGAAGGATTAGAGGGCTTGATGGCTGTGGGAGTGTCCTTGGAAGAGAACTCAGGTAGGTCCGTCTCTATAGTGTCGCTGTACAATCACCCCAACAGTTCCGTTTCCCACCTTCAGTGGAACACCTTCATTGGGGCTATCCCCAGCTCCCAGGGTCTCGTCCTGGGGGGAGATTTTAACTGTCACCACCAAGCTTTCGGTTCCAGTTTTACAAATAGTAAAGGGGAAGCTTTAATGGAAGCTGTAGACGATAACCAACTTGTATTTTTGAACGATGGCTCACCCACTTATGTAAACAATATTTACCAAACTCGTCTATCTGCCATAGATCTGACCTTTGTTTCCCGGAACATAGCCCATAGTTTTCAATGGGCGACTCTTCAGGATCCCATGGGCTCCAACCACTTGCCAATTATTTTTTCGTCTAAAATATTTAATTATCCCTGGGTCTCTCATAAAAATAAGTGGAACATTAAAAAAGCCGACTGGACTACATTTTCATCCTACATGAACAATCAAAATTGTAAAAACGTAAAATACAATGAATTTATAAATCTCATTAACGAGGCATGCGAAAAAGCCATTCCGTCAAATTTTCCGTCTAACAGCAACTCGAGAAAACCTAAAGCATGGTGGAATTCGGAGTGTGAGAGACATATCCGGGATCGACACCTGGCTTACTTAACATACAAAAGGAATCCGTCGAAAGACAATTTTCTATACTATCAAAGGAAAGTATTAGAAACGAAAAGAATCATAAAAGATAGTAAAAAGAAAAATTGGTCAGAATTTTGTGAGTCCTTAAATCGAAATACGCCATTAACTGTTATTTGGAAAAGACTAAAAAAATCCCTACTTGCATCAAAACAGGAGACTGGACAAAAGAGTTCCTAGAAAACCTTACTCCTCCTTTTGTTATGAACACCTTCGATAGCCATGAGTCCGACCAAAGCGTCTTTTCACAACCCTTCACAGTAGCCGAAATGAAGTCCGCATTAAAAAATGTAAACAATTCTGCTCCTGGTATGGACAATATTCACTATTCTATGCTCTCTAACCTACCTCCCAAAGCTAAAATAGCATTACTTCACATTTTCAATGAGATGTGGAGCTCAGGCTGCTTCCCGGACGATTGGAGGGAGCATCTTGTTATCCCCATCCTAAAACCTAACCAAGATCCATCCCAGGCCAAGGCCTACCGTCCCATCTCCCTCTCCTCTTGTGTTAAAAAAACCTTCCAACGAATGATTAAGTATCGTCTCGAATGGTGGGCAGAATATTATAATAAATTCCCAACCAGTCAATTTGGTTTTCGAAAGGGCAAATCAATATATCATGCACATTCTGAACTGATAACCGATATCCACCTTGCATTTTCAACACAAAAATCCACTTTGGCTGTATTTTTAGACATCTCAGCTGCTTACGATAGCGTAGATCTGTCTCTTTTGGGTAATAAAATGATTGAGATTGGCATCCCAGGGAAAGTGGCTAAAAGTATTATAAATCTAGCTTCAGATAGAAATATTTATCTCAGAGTTGGTAACACTATGTGTGGTCCTAGGGTAGCTAACAGCGGGCTCCCTCAGGGTGATATACTTAGTCCCATTTTGTACGCCTTATACGTTTCTGGTATTGAATCTGTTTTACCCCCTGGTGTGAGAATTCTGCAATATGCTGACGACATTTGTCTTTATGTAATACATAAAAACGTTGAAAAGGCTTTAGAGTCGCTTAACACGGCAATGTCCAGTCTCAAGGCATGGTTCCTTCAGATCGGATTGTCGATATCCTCTAGTAAGTCCTTTTTGTGTCCGTTCTCTCGGCAGAGAAGGTTACCTTTGGGAGAAGTAGTCACTCTTGGTAATGATAACTATAGGGTAAATAAGGAAGCTAAATTCTTGGGTCTGTACTTAGATAAAACTTTAAGTTGGAAAGCGCACATTAACTATCTGTTGGGTCAGTTAGAATCCCGGATCAACATCTTGCGCTGTTTCAGCCATTTTAGGTGGGGCTCTGATCCAAATATTGGCCTCCTCTTTTACAGATCCAACATAAGATCCATTATAGACTTCGGCTCATTATTTTATGGCGACGCAGCGAAAACCAATCTCCAGAAGGTACAATTAGTTCAGAATCGCTGTTTGCGGCAAATCCAGGGATATCTACGAAGCACCCCGATAGATGTTATTCATGCAGAAGCGAATGAACCGCCGCTAGAAGTTCGGCGAAAAATCTTAACCCAAAGGTTTTTGCTGCGACTCATTTCTGTAGAATCTCCAACAGTTAATAAAATATCCCAATTAGTAAAATTAGATCTAACAAGTAGCTTCTGGCAGAAAAAAAGGTCACCCAGTTTAGCATATAATTTCACAGCCATAACCAATTATTACACCCAAATTTATGTAAACACAAAATTACCGGTGTACAACTCACAGTACTTCTTGCATAAACTTGCTATCTCTACAGCCTTTTTGCGAGACTATTCGTCAATCCCATCGCTATTTACCAACTCTGCTTTCTCCATGGATATCCAGCTATTATGGCCACAGTGGCATTATATTTTTACAGATGGCTCTGTAAAAGACAGTAAGGTAAGTTGTGCCTTCTTTGACCCACAATTAGATAGATCTGAGTTGTTTAAGTTGCCAGAGCTAACAACAATATATTCTGCCGAGTTAGTTGCCATTCTCGAGGCTTTAAAGTACTTAGAGAAGTTACCTTTCAATAGAGTGGTTATCTTTTCCGACAGTCAAAGTTGTATTAGAAAACTTAGCAATATTAAAATTGGAGTTCACTTAAATAATTTCGAGTTGGACCTCCTATTGACTTTAAACAACATACAAGAGTCAGGCAAAGTTGTAGTGTTCTGTTGGATTAAGGCTCATATAGGAATAAAATATAACGAAGTGGTTGATGGTTTTGCTAAACAAGCGTTATCAGAAGGGACCCCCTTACCAGTCCGGCTACCCAAAGAGGATCTTAGTGGACAAATTAAAAGGAACTGTCGGTCCATTTGGCAAGAGATGTATACCAGTAGTGACAAAGGAAGTTGGTATAAGAGGATGAACCCGAGAGTGGGCTCAGAACCCTGGTACAGGGAGGCCTGTCTCCCCAAGTCTGTATGTACTAATATCAATAGATTGAGGGTGAACCACGGGATCTGTGGGACGTATCTCTTTAGGATAGGCAAGGCAGACAGCCCACTGTGCCGGGTGTGTCGGGTGGAGGAGAACCTGGAGCACATTGTACTTACATGTACCAAATATCATACCCAGAGAGAACTTATGTTCACTGAACTGTATAAGCTAACCCAAGCCCCCTTTAACTATCCCCAGCTTTTAATAACCCGCAACATTTTTATTTACCAATCCATTCACAGATTTATAATGCAAATTCAAAATCAGCCCCAGATTCCTTAGCTATAAATTGAACCAATGTAAGCTCTGACTGGGGGGCGGGTTCCGGTGGGGGGCCTGGGCTTGGGGTTGCTGGCTTGGCTGGGGGTCTGTGGGGGGCACTGTCGGGGCACTGGTCTATAGACCCAGGAGCTCCGAAGGTCTGGACGGCCGGCACTACATGCAGACCTTCCTTCAGGAGCCTCCACTCCAGTCACTGGTCGGCGCTATGTATATTGTTTTGGGTGATGTGGTCCGGCGGTGCCTCCGGCTGTCCCCCGGCTTGGCTGGGGCCGCTTGCTTGGGCCCTCTGTCTGGGCTCCTCTCTCCAGTATCCCGTCTTTAGCATAATTATCTTTTATAGTGTAGTTTTAAGAAGAGCAATGGCTAGTGTGGTGTCTGCCAAGGCAAAAAAAAAAAAAAGTATAAAAATATAATTGCAAAATTATTTACTCCTACTACCAGACAATATCATACCCGTTCAAAAAAATCTCATTTTTCTGGCTCGGGCTTATGGATGAATTGTACAAGACCTATATATGAGCGCTGGGACGATCCCAATGAACTCTGTACGAAGTTAAGCTTGCTCTATGCTAGCGAAGCAGCAGGAGGTGGACCTCATTCGAATGAAATCGCGTCAATATTGGAAGAATTGAGAGAAGCAAATATTATATATTAATCATGAGCTCTAGTGAAGATGAGGAGGAATCAGAAAATTCAGAGGAATATTTGGTAGATCTTCGTTGTAAGGTGTGTTTCGATGCCATTGTAGATACGGTCATATTACCATGTTTATTTTTGAAATATTGTCTATTCCACTAAAGATCCGGAAGGAATCTTTAGTGGAATCTTTAGGAATCTTTAAGGAATCTTTAGTGGAATAGACAATATTTCAAAAATAAGTTTGTTTTATTTATTTATTACAAGTTTCCACAATATGTCCGCGTTTCTCAACTTAGAAGTTGATATTACCATGTGGTCATTTTACCTGTATGGACTGTTCTGTTTTTTGTATTTTTTGTCCATATTGTAGAAGTTCAAAAATTGGTGTGTATAGAGACTATTTCACCTGAGGGGTTTCAGTTCTAAAATGACCATTGACAAGTTCGGACGGCATGTTGGTAAGCGGTATTACCGCAGTCAGCAAAAATTATACAATACAGTTCAAGCTTTAAAAGGAGAGGACCGATTCAGACAGGTTGAAGCTGGAGGAGTTCTCGATGTCAACCATAGGCGAATAATCAATTTAGGAGAAGGATTGGAGGAATCAGATGCTGCTTCCAGAAATTATGTCGATTCTCGAATTTCAAGTTTTTCTCAGTCAGGAAGCAAAATTGACTTTAATGCTAAAAGGCTAATACATGTAGAGGATCCATCGGACCCCTCTGATGCAGCTACGAAAGGATATGTGGACAGACCGGCAAGGTTCTACACTGATCTCAAAAATTGGCCTGGAGCGTATATCAATGGGAGTAAGAAAAGACTAGTAAATGTCAGCCCTCCCATAGATTCTAATGATGTAGTCACACTGAATTATCTTCAAAGAGAATTGGCATACTTGGTCAAGAAAATTGATAATTCTGGATATGTAACTCTTCAGCATCTTCAACGAGAACTGTCGAAATATATGCTAAAAAAGCAGAACCATGATGCTTAAATTAGAGAGAGACAATTGATTTAGTATTAGTCTGATAGAGTTTGTCATGGGGAATATACTTTCAAAACCTTACACACCAAGAGAAGTTGTCGTTAGAGAACTCCATAAACCAGCTCGTGTTAATTATCCTCGACGTAAAGTGCTTTTAAAAGGAGTGGACGATTTGTGGGAGGCAGATTTAGTCGAGATGGTGCCATATTGGCGAGTCAATAAAGGCTTTAAATATTTATTGACCGTAATCGATGGCTTCTCGAAATATGCCTGGGCAATACCATTGAAGCGAAAGACAGGACCAGAAGTTACAAAAGCGCTAGAGACTATATTTCTCGAGAGTAAACGTATACCTCAATTATTGCTTACAGATGAAGGACATGAATTCTACAATACTAACTTCCAGACTCTTATGAAAAAAAATAATATTCACCACTATTCTACATACTCTGGAAAGAAGGCTTCGATTGCTGAACGATTCAATAGAACATTAAAAGGACATATGTGGAAAATGTTCACCTTGAATGGAAATCATAAATATGTCGACTTGCTACCTGCTCTGCTATCAAGATATAATAATACAAAGCACCGTACAATACAAGCCACTCCGTCTGAGGTTGTTGCTAATAAGAAGCTTCAAAATGAGCTAATTGCCACTGTTTATTCAGTCCCGGCTACCACTACTAAACCTAAATTCAAGGAGGGGGATTATGTCCGCATATCAAAATTACGCAATGCATTTGCCAAAGGCTATCTTGCTCAATTCTCACCTGAGATCTTCAAAGTTGTCAAGGTGCAATTTACAAACCCCATCACATACCTTTTACAAGATGCGAATAATCAAGACATATTTGGCGCATTTTATAAAGAAGAATTACAGATTGTAAAGGATCCTGGTGTTTATCTCATTGAAAAAGTTCTTCGACGAAAAGGGAATCGTATATATGTGAAGTGGTTCGGACTGTTAGAAAAGAGTTGGGTCAATTTATCTCAATTAGTGTGAATATAAAAAAATAAAATCTTTTCAAATTATTTTATTTTATTATTTTTTTCCCCTTCCCTTAAGGTGCTTATAAATCAATATCAATAAGTTTTTAATCAGATTTTTATTATTTCAAAATATCGGTATTACATTGAATTCTCTACATTGTAAATTCTATTAGAAATTCGTGGCGAGACCCTCTACCTCTGTAAATCATTCTTAGCTTGCCTACAAAAAATAAAAAAAATAATGAGATACTAAATAATTTTAAAAAATGATCTAAGTCAAAAATTACGGCTTAAGCTTTTTTTTTATTACCAGCTGCTAATACCATGTCTTCGTCAGTAAATAACTTGGTGTATCTCATCGGTAAAAATACACCTTTCAATTCATTATCCCACCTCTGAGCGTTTAGATCATCGTTTGCGATAACTGCTACTACATATCCGCCAAAAGTGGTTTCTACTCTTTTCATTGTCATGATTTTATATTTTTCTCCTAATGCCAATTCACTTATTGAGACCACTCCACCCAATGTTTTCGCATTTAATTTCTTGACAAGAGATGAAATCTACAAGATGATGAAAAATTTGTGCCATCATGAAATTAATATCGAATTTTTTTAGAGTATAAAAATTTCTAAGAGAATTTTAGAATATACCTTGGAAGCAGAAGAAACAGCAGAGGGATTCATTTCGGAGGTTTGGAGATTTCAGAAGGAAGACTGATACCAATTCGGAGATCTCAGAGGGTTTATATACTCGGATTTGACATTTCAAATTCATACAAGTTTCTTTTAGAAAGTAGGTTGGCACAAATTTGTGTTTGAGGGGGGTGAGATTTCATCATTTTTGGTTGTGTAAATAAAGTCAACATCGATTACAAATTATATATTTTTCAAAAATACATTAGATTACACTGAGAATTCAAATAAATGCTCCTTATTGATTCTTCGGCCTTTGTACGCCAATTTCAAATTGCCTGTAAAAAAAATTTTTTTTAGTTTTTCTTAAAAAAGTGACTTTTTTTAAATTATTATTTTTTTAAAGTAACCTGAGGCTTGAAGTAATTCTTCATCGGAAAACATTTCGGTATAGCGCTTCGGCAAAAAAATGTTTTTCAAGCTGTCGCTGGGCTCGTCGACACCCCCCTCAATGAAAGTCGTGATGATACTGGGTCCGTAAATCGTATTTATTTTTTTCATTGCAAGAATCGAATAATTCTCATCTATTATTAATTCATTTATTGGTATGAATTCCGCCCTAGATGAATTTAGTTTTTGAACTAAAGAGTTCAAATCGCTTTCGTTAGTAGTTTCGGGGTCCATGTTTGAGTGGATAATGAGAGAACCCCGCTAGATTCCCTTCTTTTATAATATCGAGGAACGCTTCGAAGTTAGAAAATTCGAAATACTAGTCAAAAAAAGATATCATACATAAAGGAAAAAGTGAATTATGCAAAAGAGGACACTGCAGGATTGGTATGCAAATTAGTCTCCAAGTGATTATGCAAATCTTGGCTCCGACTTCTCATCGGACACTTCCAGGTGAAGGATAAACCAGTTCTCTCGCTTTCAACACAAGAAACTGAAAGTTCATTGACTGTGTTAATTTCTCAATAATACATTTTTCGCTCACCGTTTTTCGAAAAAATTTTTGTAAGATACCAAAATGATAAGTTTTCACATACACACTGAAGGTTGAATGAGGTGGTGGTATAATCTCATCGTCTGTTTACATATAAGGTTGAATGACCTCTCAGACGCTAGCGATTTTTTGAGATAGCAAAATAAATATATAAATGATAGGTTTACATCTGTTTGACACACAATCATTTGACACACAATCATTTGACACACAATCCACGGAGCCCCCTTTAAAACCTGACCTACAATGGTCCCTTTAAATCCTGACCCTTCCTAACACTAGTGGCACTACTAGACCAGCATAGTCATTTAACAGGCTCAGAACATGACAGAAATACCCTACTAGTATTCTTGACATCTTAAAAATTTGGGAGGGGGGGGGGGGGGCTAAGCATAAAAATAATGCTGAATGATTAAAGGGCAATCGGATTGTCATGAATTTCACATGTAATAGTAGTAACTGTGTATTCGCTGTGGGGTTCACTGTTGCAAGACATTTACTAGCTATGGTGCTCAGCGTTCCTAACTTCGTACTAGCTGTGGGGTCCGCTGATGCAAGGCACTTACTAGCTGTGGTGCCCAGCGTCCCTAACTATGTACTAGTTGTGGGGTCCGCTGATGCAAGGCACTTACTAGCTGTGGTGCCCAGCGTTCCTAACTTCGTACTAGCTGTGGGGTCCGCCGTCGCAAGGCACATACTAGCTGTGGTCACAAGCGTTCTTAAGTACGCACTGGCTAGCTAAGTATTCACTAGCTGTGGTTTCCGCCGTTGAAAGGCGCATACTAGCTGTGGTGCCCAAGGGTCCTAAAAACTTACTAGCGGTACTATAGTTGAAGGACTATAAGCGTTATTCCGTATGAATAATTGAAAATTATAACATCGAATATACTGCCGAAAAATTGAATAGACTTATAGGAGATATTGGGAGAAAAGTCAAAGTTCTCCGGGCAACGCCGGGTATTACTGCTAGTATATTGCAACGATACTTTTATCTTACACTTTTAATTCTAATTTAAATTTTTAAAGTCCCTATTTCGGGAGCCAATTATGTAACGGTAGTTATACTAGCTTACATTTATAATTAATTACAAATAATTGATAATTGGTATAAAAAAAATAAATAGAAAATAAGACGTACATATTAATTTTTTGGCTGATATATTTTTTTTATTTTTTAAGAAAACATTTAATTTAAAACGGGTTAGTCACATTTACACACATAAAATTACCCCAGTATTTTATAGGCCTATAAGCTGTATAGATGAATGATGAACGCTGTATTCATGTTGTATCATTTAGGGGATGGGATGACTCATATTCCACTTCAGATGTTTTCTTTTAGCTGATTTTTCTTTATGAGCAGTAACTTCAACAAAGGCCATAGGTTACTTCTGCACTCGTTGCTTCTTGGTGTCTACCTTCGGATCTTCATGATGCTGAAACACCTACTTGTACCGGCTATAAGCCCCACGACACGGCGAATCACTTCACTGCATAATTTCTACCTCTCTATCTACAGACATCCTCGCACATAGACCACTCTGAACCACCGACACAGACTAGGCACCCTCCTCTCAACAGTTCTCATCTACGACATCCAAGTCTGCCTTCTAGGGACTCCCTGCTCCTTTCATCTCGGCATTTGATTGGCTACCCTTTTCATGGCCTTATGTTTTTATATTCTTTAAACAATACAGATATATATTTTTTTTAAATCAATTTTCAGATACATCCATCCAAACTACAATAATACAGTATTGTTTTATACGCACCAATCATCAATAAATATAATTAGCGTTATTACTTCTATGTAATCCGAATAACCTCCATGCAACCTTACTATCACTCTAGTAGGCTTGGTCTGTTTCGGCAGTATTACTCTCTCTCCACACGAGCTGTTTATGTAGAGTCAAACAGACCGCTACATTGTCCCATTCATACAGAGAAAAAAAAAAATTTTACATTCTAATATATTTTTTTTTTTTTAACTGTTACAAGTTGCATTACTTGCCACGTTACTGATGATTGATTTATATATAGGATCTTATTCCATTTTCTAATCAACAAACACGTCTGTCTCTACTCAAGATGGCGATATAATCTCTATAGCGTCTCTCCGATTTTTGACTTCCATTACCAGTGTACCCTACTTAATTACTTGGATTCAATATAAAAAATCGTCATCAGGCACATTCAATTTATCTAATCTCATAGAGTGACGACTATCTTGCTACAGAAATCACTCCATCTCAAGTGAGTTACAAGTATTATATTTCATTATAAGATACACAGAAGAAAATTTATCTTAACCAATAACATGCAATACTAATTGTTTTTTCATACAAATTTTTTTTTTATATGGACTCGAATTACTGCTTGATTCTATTCTTATCACAAACAACAGCTTTACAGTGAAAATGTCTACATCTCTTGTGTTTATGAAATTCTTTCAATGTAGATAAGTGTTACAAAAGTGTTTTTTTTTTTTTTTTTTCTTATTATGGTTTGCCTAAATCTTTATGTTATTTTATCCATCAGAATTGTTTTAAATATTTTTTTTTATTATATCATTGGATATTCTTTAAACAAGGTAACTTTACAATAATATTATGAGATTATAAAGAGTGCACATTACTTTAATCATTAAGCTTATGTTTGATTTACTTTATCATACTTATTATATTACAAACTAGGGATATAATATCTTTTATTTTTACAATATTTACTCTAACTGATTCATAACTTCTATCTCTTCACTTCTCCATGCTCCACACCATAATGCTACATTCTCAAATCCATCAGATAATCAATAATTTCCATACGATTTTCCAACAACCATAAATAATAATTAACATCCCCGTACATATATTTTTTTTTTTAAAAAACGTCCTGATCTCTATTGGATCTTTCTCCCACTAACAAAAATATACACAATCCCATTTCCTTCTTACCTATAGGCTAAGCCTAAATTTTTTCAATATTCAGACATTATTCCTTCATTACACTTAAAATTTCAACTCATTCCACTTCAAATCTATTCTTATTTCTTAATGTCCTATAATAATCAAACTTATTTGAGCGCATATTCATAATATTATTTTATTTTATATTGCCTATTTATTATTTAAATTTCGGTTATAGATATTACACATTTTATCTCTCCTTACTAACTATAAAAAATTTTTTTATATATTTTTTTTTTATCAATGCTTTCAGGATATATTTTTCAAAATATTCCTGCGCAAAAATTTTTTTTTATTTTTACACAGAGTTACATACAAGGTTATGATTGAAATTTTATGACGTTTGTATTTTATTCATCCATGTGGATGTTCTAATTTCATCACTTTATTATTCTGAAACTACTAGCGGTTATCGCTCTTAAAACCATTTATGGGTGAATTTTACTCGCCTATGTAAGGTCGCAATTTTCCTTAGATCAACATTGCCCAAATTGCTGATGGCTACGTTTTAACACAACAACAAACCCTTTAAACTAATGATATCTATAATAAATAATATAAAACAATTTACAACCCTTAACGCATGCATAATATCAATAAATAGTTCACATCGAGACGAACCCTTATATAAAATTTCCCATAAAAAGAACAACAACCACCATAAATATAATACTGCAATAAATAATTATGTTTTTATTTAAAAACATATAAAATCATAAATTTTCTCTTCAGAATGCAGACTACATTAAACATTATTTACATATAATTTTATTTAATTATCCCCTTATATTATTCTTTAATTAATCTATTTTTTTTTTTATTCTTCTAGCCAGACATACCCACTATAATATTATTAATCAGTCTCAGACCCAAAAATGGTCATTATTATCTATTTTATAATACAACGCAACCACCCCAAATACATATAAAATATAAATAGTCACTAAAATAGCATATACCAGAAAAAATACATATAAATAAAAATACATACAGTACATCTTTACATATGTTGAACTTCTTCAGTCCATGTTTACATTAGAGACATGTTTGTAAACTCAGTGACAGTTATAATATAACCTAATACTCTAAACAGCTGTCTTCTTAGTTTATCAGTTCGACTCGCAAAGACTTAGTTGCCATATCATTTCTCTTACGCTCCATATTTTGTTATTTTAGTTTTTACTTTAATTTCAATTATTTATTAATTAAACACAGCTCAAATACCGAGTGACACCTTCTTTGTTTATATTTATTTTATTCATTTTTTATCAACACAAATTTTACACTAAAACTCTCTTAACATACAAAATTGTGATAGCAAATATCTCAGGTATTTTTCCATCACTTTATTATATCATTTTATTTTACAATTATTCATTTCGACAAAATTCAACATATTGAATGATACTTTCTATGTTTATTTTTTATTAATTTTAATGTTACATTTTATAGTTCCAGATCATAATCCTAGACAAGCAATTTTCAATACAAAAGTTCAATCGGTTAAACTACCTATATTATTTCTTTCTCTTATATTTGTAATTAATTCTTTGATTGTGTTTTCTTCGAAATTTGTGACTATTGTTTATAATTATTATTTTTCTATTATTTAGTTCATTTCTTTGACTAAGATACACCATGTCTTACTATTTTTTAACTTATTTTTATTAGTATTATGTTTGAACTTAAGTTTTTTTTTACGATTGTTATTGTTATGTTTATTTTTATATTTATTAAAATTTACTTTTCGATATTTAGATTTTCTGGGACTTCCAATTTTATTTTTCTTATGTTTTTTTAGTTTTAGGATATTATTATTATATGAGTTTTTTATTTCTCTATAATTATGATAATTGTGTCTTTTTCCAACAATACTATTTGGTATTAAGGTTTTAATAAATCTCAATTTGTCTAGCTTCTTATCTATTTTTATTCTCTTCTGTGTTTTATTATTTTCCTTCCTATATTCTCTCCTATTTCTATTCACTTTACTTTAAATTATTTCTAACCCATATTGCTGAGCCTCATTAATTATTTTTAATTTATTTACCTCGTCTATTTTATTTCTTCTGTCTTTATTTTTAACATCAACAAACTCCGTTTCTGTCTCCGCACTTATTTCACTTGTATTATTATTTTTTCTGTCAGTTTCTTTTATTTTTTTATTTTCATTCGTACTATTTTTTATCATTTGATCTAGTCTATTAGTTATCTTTTCTGCTTCTGCTATCCGTTTATTACCAAATTCCACGATGTTTTTATTCATTTGGTCAATGTTATTTTTTAATTCAGCAAAATGATTTTCATTTTGTTGTTTAAGTTCTGAAATATTATTATTAGTTATTTTATTTTGTTGCCTATTTTCAGCCATTAATTTTTGAAGCATATTAAGTATTTGATTTTTATTTTTGCTATCCCCCATTACTCTCAGCCCACCATCTTGCTTTTCGTCACCGCGTTCTGAACCACTATCTACGTCGGCCATTTTGGACGCTATCTTTTACACAAATTAGAAATTAATCAAAATTTATAATTTACACACAAATAATTCTTTTACATATAAGATTTATCTTTCGGGCGCCAGTAAAAGTTTTCAGTCCCTTGTTCGTTGCGACAATTATGTAACGGTAGTTTTATCTTACACTTTTAATTCTAATTTAAATTTTTAAAGTCCCTATTTCGGGAGCCAATTATGTAACGGTAGTTATACTAGCTTACATTTATAATTAATTACAAATAATTGATAATTGGTATAAAAAAAATAAATAGAAAATAAGACGTACATATTAATTTTTTGGCTGATATATTTTTTTTATTTTTTAAGAAAACATTTAATTTAAAACGGGTTAGTCACATTTACACACATAAAATTACCCCAGTATTTTATAGGCCTATAAGCTGTATAGATGAATGATGAACGCTGTATTCATGTTGTATCATTTAGGGGATGGGATGACTCATATTTCACTCCAGATGTTTTCTTTTAGCTGATTTTTCTTTATGAGCAGTAACTTCAACAATGGCCATAGGTTACTTCTGCACTCGTTGCTTCTTGGTGTCTACCTTCGGATCTTCATGATGCTGAAACACCTACTTGTACCGGCTATAAGCCCCACGACACGGCGAATCACTTCACTGCATAATTTCTACCTCTCTATCTACAGACATCCTCGCACATAGACCACTCTGAACCACCGACACAGACTAGGCACCCTCCTCTCAACAGTTCTCATCTACGACATCCAAGTCTGCCTTCTAGGGACTCCCTGCTCCTTTCATCTGGGCATTTGATTGGCTACCCTTATCATGGCCTTATGTTTTTATATTCTTTAAACAATACAGATATATATTTTTTTTTAAATCAATTTTCAGATACATCCATCCAAACTACAATAATACAGTATTGTTTTATACGCACCAATCATCAATAAATATAATTAGCGTTATTACTTCTATGTAATCCGAATAACCTCCATGCAACCTTACTATCACTCTAGTAGGCGTGGTCTGTTTCGGCAGTATTACTCTCTCTCCACACGAGCTGTTTATGTAGAGTCAAACAGACCGCTACAATATATATATATATATATAAATAACTCTGTGAGAAATGGATTCTACTCTACTTTGTACCGACAAAAAAAATATCTCTCCCGATTTAACCCTAACATGAAATATTTACTAATGTGTCCCTAGTCGGTACTATCCAAAAACGTCCTAGATCCGTAGAGCCTGTAAATTTTGAAAACTTGAAATTTGTTGAGAGGTGGGAATCAAAAAAAAAATGTAAATCACATTTACAATTAACGCTAATTTATTAATAAAATATTTTCTAGTGGCCATTTTAGCAATATGAACAATCTACTCACATGTGACGTCACACCAACTTTATCCTATTTATAATTCCTTATTTACAATGAAAAACAAATTCAATTAGATCCTCCTTCATCAAACTCGGTCTTTCCATTCTCATTTCCTATCATAAATTTCACTGTCTCAAAGTCCACATCATAAAACATAAAAATAAAAAAAAACTCTACATAGGTATCAACTGTTCACTAGCTAGCAATGGACTGACTTTCGCCTCCAGAGGCTCTTGGGAAGTCCCATTTCGGATGTGTTTGTCTTCCGGCAATTTTTTTTTCCAAATATTGAAATTTTTTCGACGTTTTCTTGTTTTTTCCTTTTCATTTCGTCTTCTTATTTATTCTTTTAATTTTCTATGGCTTTGCTTTTTTATTTTGACTCCTACTTTTCTTAAATTGTGCTTTCACACTTTGAAATATACACTCTTGGATCCATATTGTACTGAACTCGTAGGCCTGGATTGATCCGGGTTCTATGATCTGATGTATTCTGGAACAAGTTTGCTTCGAAAATTTCACTTAGCTTTATTATTTGAAGTTAGCAGTCTTCTTTCTATTGTCTTTTTTCAATATTCTTTTAATAATTATTTGTTTCCTTCTGAAAATTTTCAAAAGATCCTACCGACCAGTTTTCTTGTTATTGATTTCCTTCTTCTTTTCTTCATTTATGTTTATTTTTCCGTTTTTTCTTCATTGTTCCTGCTTTTCACAGTTTTATTTTCTTCTTGGATGTTTATTTAAGCTTTTCTATAAATTTGGTTTTGTTTGGTTCTGGTTTAGTTTGGAAATTTTCCTTGGAATGCTTCCACTCTGTTGGCCCTGGTTTTCTTCAGTTGCATTGCGAAATTGATATATTTAACGATTTAATTTTGTATTTTTTTTGATTCCATCATTTAGTTGATTAAATTTCCTTTATTCTGAATGTCAATCTTGTTCTTCATTCTTCAGTTTTTTGGGTTTATCGTAAATGTCAGTACGTTATCACCAAGTTGGCCCTTTTTAGGTTATACGTTGTTTTCTATTATTTTATGGGTTCAATTTCTAAGTTTGGTTCTTTTTGTATTTATTCTTTATGTTGAAGTCTATTTTCTTTATATGGCTCTCAAATTTCTATCTTTGTTATTAATTTTGTTCATCTAATTAAAAAAAATGTTATTTGGTATGGGTTGCCATGGGAGACGATTTGTTTATGTTATACTAGTTATATCACAAAAACTTAATAATTTATCATCTCTGCTTCCTGATATTTTTATATATTCTTTTATTTTATTAACGCTTCATTAGCTGTTGTGTAGATGTTTATATGAAGTGAAACACAGGAGCAAGGTTCACCAAAGAGGAGGGATACCTCAAGACTTGATATATAGACAAAGACGTATTCTCTGAATGACTTCATCTAGTTAACTTTATCTAGTTTGAGAAGAAAACATGACTAGATGCACATACATTTATAGAAAAAGATCAGTAAAGATGTGTATCTAGAAAAAGTAGGATGGATTAGAGTCGGATATGTAAAAGTTCGGAAAAGTGATGAGGTATCATATATATTGAGACAGTCGGTGCTCCTGCCTCATGTTCACATTTGTGCAAAGATTCGGTAATTGATATTATAAAAGAAAAAGAAAGATAAACAATTATAAAATACAATCACGAGGGGTTGGTGGCTGGGAGAGAGTGACATATTGCAGATATAGGAAGCAGAGGTGATAATTAATTAAGTATTTGTGATATAACCAGAATAATAAGTAATGATTTATTATATTATAATAAATAATTAAGAATCAAATAACTAAAACAGGCATATAAAATAGTAAAGTATTAATAAATATTAATCATTTCGAAAAATGGTATGGTTCATCGAAAAGATCTGGACTACTCTGCGAAGAAACGAACGAGGGGTCGAACCTCAAGTCTTCAGTCTTTGATCGAACGTCAAGCCCGACTCCTGGATGTGTTGGATCCAGCTTGCTGCATAGCAGATTCACCTTTGAATTCTTTTTACATGTTGCAGTAATTCTACATAGACCCTGATTACATCCCCAAGACCACGGTGCACGAGTTATAATGGGATGGAAATCATAGGGTTACAATCACGAGGGCTAGGAGAACTTAAAAAAATTATAAATTAAAATTTAAATAATTCAAAAGTAAATGCCTGTGAACCTTTTTATATGATAGAAGGACAATGACACTTAATTTATTAATTTTTATTATTAATTTGTTAAAAATGTAACCTGTCGTATTTTATTAAAATAAATATTGTTATAACTGTTTCTTAACACTAATAAGTGAATGTTGGTCAGCCACCTCATTCAAGTGTCAAATGTTTTATTTTTGTTTGCTTTTATATATTTTACAAAAATTGCCAATAAATGAGTAAAAAAAAAACTAATACAATAATAAAAATACCCTGCATGCAGTATAAAAATCATCGGGTGGTTCTATTTATTCTCTCTCGTCTCGATTGGTGACTCATGGCCCGTGGTCTGTCGTCTACTGGGTGGATATCTTACTGTTAAACGTCAGCCTCTTCATAGTTCTCTCTATTTCTCTTCACCAACTTGTTTCTACACACTCCACACTCGGTCCAACTTGACCATCTACATCTCCCTTCTTCCACTTTCACTTCACCAACCTCTCAAATGATTTTACACCATGACTTCTCATTCTATTCACTCAACACTGACCACTCACTCTACCTTCTGAACAACGACTCCTTCTTTTTTCATGTGGACATGGCCCCACCATCTTTTTTGTAATACCCCCATTTCATTGGCTAATAATCGCACATATGCCAATTATATCGCTTTTTACTTACAGATTTATTTTTTATTCTTACTCCCTATCATTTTCAACAAATATATTAATATTCAAATTTTCATTAAACCATTTAACTTTTAATACATCATATATTCTTCATAGTATGTAATAACATTCAATCGATAGCCCTCACATAACCTCACTTTCTAGATTTATGGGCGTGGCTAACTAGACAATCGTACTTCCACAATCTTGGCGATCTTGTTCGAGGTGTACCCTGTCAAGAGACTCACTCGAAGAGGAGACAGAGGGTTGGGCTCACCCCACTGGAACGTTAGGGACTTCCAGATGGACACCTTCAATCAGGCACTGGAGCTATGGCCGCCTGAGACTAACAGCGCCGGCGCAGGGAGTGCCGCCGAGCAGGTAGAGGCCGTCATGCTCTGGCTCTCCCATGCGTGCGACGTCACCATGCGAGTCAGCAAGGGTTGCATCAGGGGCCCACCGGCATATTGGTGGAGTGACACCATCGCAGCTCTACGCAATGAATGCCACTCCGTCAGGCGCCAGTACCAAAGGGCAAGGAAAAGGAATGGGGGTAGCGCGGAAGTGCTCCGGCAAAAGTTCGCCGAGGCCAGGCGAAACCTGCGCAAGGAGATTCAGAAGAGCAAGAGAACCTGCTGGACGGAGCTGTGTGCCGAGTTGAACGCAGACCCATGGGGTAGGGCTTACAAGATCGTGACCAAGAAGCTCCACAAGAGCCAGCCAAAGATGGAGCCAGGGGAGGTCCAGAACATCGTGGAATGCCTCTTCCCCTGCAGCGGCGTGGCAACATTAGAGATGGATGAAGGCGGGCCAAACGACATCCCCCCTGTCACAAGAGAGGAAATTGAAAGAGCCTGTCGACACGTCGGTGCCAACAAGGCACCCGGGCTGGATAAAATCCCAAACCGAGCCCTGAAAGCAGCAATGAAGGCCAGGCCAATGGTCTTCGCTGACGTGTACGATAAGTGTTTGAGAGCGGGGGTTTTCCCTGGTCGATGGAAAAGGCAACGTCTTGTCCTGATCCCGAAGCCGGGAAAGCCCCCAGGTGATCCTTCGGCATACAGACCCCTCTGCCTCCTTGATACAGCGGGGAAGGTGCTGGAAGGCATCATCCACGAGAGGTTGCGCGAGCATGTGGAGGCTGGCCTAACCGACAATCAGTATGGGTTTCGACCAGGGAGGTCAACAACAGATGCAGTGGAAGAGGTGAAGAATCTGGTGTGTGCAGCAATAACCGGGACGCTAAGGAACCGGAAGCGTTGCCTTATGGTCACGTTGGACATCAGCAATGCGTTCAACTCGGCTCGGTGGGACAAGATCTGGGAGAGCCTCTTACGGGGCTTCAAGATCCCCAGGTATCTGATGAAGATCATCAGGAACTACCTAAGCGAGAGGATGCTGTTCGCGGACACCACTGACGGAACCAGGGAATTCAAGGTCACTACACGAGTTCCACAAGGGGCAGTCCTTGGCCCCACACTGTGGAACATCCTGTACAATGGCTTGCTGAGCCTGCCAATGCCAGAAGACCTAACCTTGGTGGCGTATGCTGACGATGTAGGGATCGTCATAGTGGCTGATGATCTGGAAAACCTGGAACGCAAATTCCAGGCTGCCATGGAGCGGATACACCATTGGATGAGCTCTGTGGGCCTTTCCCTGGCCATCCACAAGACGGATGCAGTACTCTTCACCGGGAGGAAGGCCAGAACCAACATGTCACTGACCTTCCAGGGTTATACTATCGAGACCCAACCGGCAATCAGGTACCTGGGAGTAATGCTGGATCAGAGGCTCACTTTTAGGGAGCACCTCAAATACGTGGGAGCGAAGGCCGCCAGGACATCGGCGGCGATTTCGAGAATTCTGCCCAACGTCGGTGGCCCTAGGCAGAGCAGGAGAAGACTGCTGGCAGGAGTCAGCACATCCATCCTTCTGCATGGGGCTCCGACATGGGCAGATGCAACGAGGATTCCCTCATACTTGAGGCTGATCGCCCCCGCTCACAGGCGAAACGCACTGAGAGTCGCATGCGCCTACCGAACAGTTTCTGGCGACGCTGCCTATGTAATTGCTGGGCTGCCCCCCATTGACCTCTTGGCACGGGAACGTACGCGACACTTCAAAAGGAAACAAGACCCGGTTCAAGTGGAAGAGGTGGTGCAGCGCTTCGACCACAGGGGAAACCGGGTCTTCTATCAGGACGCGGGGGCCAGCCCTGGTCCAGCAGAGCCAGAGAGGGCCAGGACAATTAGGGAGTGGCAGGAAGAATGGGACAAGTCCACAAAGGGACGGTGGACCCATCGGCTCATCCCTCGAGTCGAGCCTTGGCTCACCAGAAAGCATGGGGAGGTGAATTACCACCTCACCCAGGTACTCACGGGACACGGTGGGTTCCGGGGGTACCTCCACAAAATCGGGGCAGCAACAACACCAGACTGCCCCGCGTGCCTTGGTGAGACGGAGTCGGCGGAGCATGTCCTCCTCAAATGCCCCAGATTTGAGGAGGGAAGGAAAAATCTGGAGTGCAGCATGGGCGCCCCACTGACTGCTACCAGTTACGTGGACGCTATGCTCCCAGGAGTCGTGGGATGAAGGCTGCGATTTTGCAGCGCTCATCATGGGCGGGTTGGCCCTTCAGGAGAGGGCTGACAAGGAACAGTAGCGGTAATAAAACAGAAGAAGGGGCGTTACCAGCCACCCTTCCTCCCTTCCGCGAATTAATGACAGACCGTCAGTTCCGCGGAAGGGAATCAGGATCGGCAAGGAGGGGGTTTTAGTGGGTATGGTGATGGTGAATCGTCTCGAGTCCCACACTATCCAGAGCTACCTTCCCTGGATGTGCGTCACAGCATTTCCCCCTCCAATGCAAAAAAAAAAAAAAAAAAAAAAAAAAAACTTAAACAACAATACAATCTCTTTTCTTTTTATTTGTGTGTGGTTATATGAACCATTACAATATATATATATTTTTTTAACTCATTTATTGGCAATTTTTGTACAATATATAAAAGGAAACAAAAACCAAATATTTGACACTTGAATGAGGCGGCTGACCAACATCAGTCCTCTTGGTTAAGGTCGCTATGATGCTTCCTCTTCAATCGGTCTTGGTGGAGGCAGGTGGAGACGGATGACACATAGCAGAGGATTTTGTTGTTCTTGCATGGTCCACCACAGACAAACACAAAACAAATAGGCAGACATTATTTTACTTCAGGGATCTGAAGATTAGTGTATATCATTTTGTTTCGCACTGGTGATTGTCCTTAATAATCTGAATTTGTTTTATTTGAGAATCGGAGATTGAACCCCAGATAAAGTAAACGTAAAGCGTGCCAACCTCCGCCGCGAGAGATTGTCTTGTTAACAGCCTCTCCGTCCTGTGTTCTTCCTAAAGTGCGAAATCTTAAAATTTGACTTTACCCTATCCTGGCAGATTATTAAGGGAGATGCAATTCGAAATTTCACCTCAATCGATCCAATAGGTTCTGAGGTATTGTGGTGTTCATTTAAGTGAAAAAAGTGAATTTTAAATCATAGTACGGAACCCAGTCTAGTATGGCGAGGAGATAAGACGAGTAGGCGTGTCTAGTGCCCCACACCCAGCACGCTATGGAGAGGACCCCGCCAATTGCCTCCCAGGTAAGTGGCACCACCGCGGGAGGGAGTGGAAGGAGCTTACGCCCCCCTCCTTGTCTCCAGCCCCCGTTCTCTGAACCGGATCCGAGGAGGGCAGTAGCCCGTCTGTAGTCGGACCAGGAGGCCAGTGGATCTGTGGCTACCCACCCAGACAAACTCCCAACATCTGTACATCGCGGACAGAAATGACCACTCATAAATGACCCCCATCTGATTCTCCACCCGCTTCACCTCCCCTCGATTGTAAAAATTATCCCCCCCCCCCCCTACAAACCCTTCAGGCTCCCACCAGAAAACCTAAACATGGAGATACAAGTAGTTATTGGGCTACCTAGTAAGGAAACAGACTCACTCCCTTAACACATTTTTTTTTTTTTGTGGCCGACCTTCGTTGGGGAAAAAGGGGCTTAACAATTGTATTAACAAAATAAAATAATATATGCTACATAGTGAACAATAGAAAAAATTTATGTTGCTGTGGTAGAATAGGAGCGACCGCTGCCGACCATCTGCGACGGTCAGCGGTCACTCCCAGCCCCATTAATTTTCTTGGCGCGCCGAGAGAGCTCGGGATAAATGTAGGGGTATCACTAGTTGTGGTTCGTTGGGGCGCCGGGGACGACTGCAGGCCTCCCTGGCGCAGGGTCATAATGCTTGCTTCTTTCTCCGCCAGGAGGCGACAAAGCGGCTGAACATTGGGTAGTCGGTTTCCGTCACCAGCTGCCGAAGGTCGAGTCCCAGATACGATCCTATCCCGCGTATCAACTCCATCCTGGGCCCGTCGTACAGCGGATATTCTAGGACCACGTGCTCCGCAGTCTCGACTCCGCCGCACGAACAGCTCGGGTTGTGCTTCCTCTTAAATAAGAACAGCTTGGAGTTGAAATCTCCGTGACCTGATAGTATCTGGTGTTAGGACTTATTAAAACATCTGTCATTATTATTATGTTGGATTTGTATATTATACATGTGTTATAAAATCAGTTCAGTTTAGAAATATAAAATAAAGTGAAATATGTTGTGCAATTTTGTCGTACTAATTTCTTAACAATTGGCGAACGAGGAAAATTTTTAAATGCTTGCCGGGACATTTAACAAACATACTGACAATATTGAGAATTATTTAGAAATCGTAGAAAATATTTTTGTTGGGAACGATGTTCGGAAGGAAAAAATTGTTCAAATTCTGCTGGGAAGCATTGGGAAGGAAACGTATTCGTGGCTAAGGGTAGTATGTGAGCCTGTCAAACCTGCCAGTATGGACTACAGCACGTTGGTGAGCCTACTAATACATCAGTTTCGGCCTAAAACTGTGGAAATTGCGGAGCGTTTCAGACTGCATCAGTGTAAGCAGAATGTAGGTGAGTCCGTTAATACCTTGTATTACAGACTCAAAAGTAAAGCACATTACTGCAACTACGGGGACTATTTGGATGTGACACTGAGGGACCTTCTGGTAATAGGGTGAAATTCAGTGAAAATTCAGTCCAGGCTGTTGACCGGTGTTGAAGAACAATGAGGTGAATGGACTACATGCATTACCTAAAGGTACTCTAGATAAGAAAGGTAGCGCATATAAGGACACCAAAACTAATTTAGTTTGTTATTGTTGCGGAAAAAAGGGATTGTCAATATAAAAATAGTAAATGCAGTAAGTGTGGGCGTAAGGGACATCTTCGTAAAGTTTGTAGAGCCAAAATTAGAGTGAATGAGGTAAGTGAGGAGTCAAGTGACAGTGACCACACGGCTAATGAGGTGTGTTTTCAAGAGGTAAACCATGGCTAGCTGAATAAGATATCGCAAAGCAAACCCATGTTGTTGCCAGTTACCATCAACGGGAAGCGTGTCGACATAGAGGTGGACACCGGGGCGGTTTTCAGTGTGAAGAGTGTAAGCGAGGCCAAGAAGCTGATGAAGGTCGAAAGGCTGTCACTGAAGTCAATCTCGGTCACTTTAAGGACCTACACAGGGGTAACTGTAGTACCGGAAGGCAAACTTAAGGTAGATCTGGTCTATAAGGGGCTATCTTATAGTGAATATTTATATGTTTGCACGCACAAGAGTAAAGCACTCTTAGGAAGGGACTTTATTCGTAAGCTCCCTATACAATGGAACGAAATCAACACAACTGATTTTACGGACTATTTAAGTATTGAAGTACTTATGAAGAAATTTTCAAAGGTTTTTGATGTTTCTTTGGGTAAGATTGTTGGCGTCAAAGGAAAACTATCGTTAAATGAAGGAGCTGTTCCGGTGTATAGGAAGGCGCGGCTGTTGCCATATTCTTTGAGACCTCGGGTTGAGGCGGAACTGCAGAGATTGGAAGGTATAGGAGTGGTAACGAAGGTGCCTCAAAGTGACTGGGCGACACCCATAGTGCCTATAGTGAAGCCGAACGGGAGCATCAGAATCTGCGGGGACTACAAAGTGATTGTTAACCCCCTATTGCAGGTTCCTGATTATTCATTACCTGCTATTGAAGATATTTTGGCGAAGTTGGGAGATGGGCAGGTCTTAAAGGACTCCGATTTAAAGGACTGCTAGTCATTGCTTAACGATCAATACCCATAAGGGCTTATATAGGTATAATCGTTTGGCTTTTGTGATAGCAGCGGCGCCGGAACTTTGGCAAAGAACGATGAACGAAATCTGGACTGGTACTAAGGCGCTTTGCTATCTTGACGATATTATAATATCTGGGCGAAATGAAAAGGAACATTTACAAAATTTAAAAGAAGTATTTGATGTTTTGGCTGTGAAGGGGATTCCCCTGAATAAAGGGATGCGAGTTTCTTAAGGATCAAGTAGTTTATTGTGGATTTATTATTGATAAAAAGGGACTTCATAAAACGGATAAGAAAATCAAAGCAGTGTTGGATGTTCCCCGACCGACAAACAAGTCTGAATTAAAAGCTTTTCTGGGTATGATAAATTATTATCGTCGGTTCTTACCATGGATATCCTCGCTATTAGATCCCTTGTTTGAGCGGCTGGAAAAGCATGTTAGGTGAAGCTGGGATAAGAATTGTGATGAGGCTTTTGCAAAGGCCAAGAAAGCCCTGGCATCCGATGTCGTACTCACACACTACAACCCAAACTTGCCTTTGATATATGTATTGTGATGCTTCACCCGTGGGCATTGGGGCAACCTTATCACATACAGTGGACGGTGAAGAGCGACCTGTGGCTTTTATCTCTCTGTGAAAGACGTTACGCGCAGTTTGATAGGGAAGCGCTGGCCCTCGTATGGAGTGTTAAAAAGTTAGATCGTTATCTGAGGGGTCGTAAGTTCACTATCGTAACCGATAATAAACCGGTAAGGGCGATATTTGAAAGAAGCATTCCCAACGCGGCGTCCGATAGAATTCAGCGATGGGGTGTGGCTTTGAGCGCTTATCAATATGACATTACGTATCGCAAAAATGGGGGGAAGGGGAAGGAGGGACACAGAAGAGGAGGAGGCCTACGGGATAGGAGGCGACAGCGGTGAGTCACAAGGAGGTGCGGCGGGAAACTCGAAGAGATAAAGTCCTCTCGACAGTCGTGGAGTTTACTCATGACAGAATTAGCCAACTTGGTGAGTTCCATACAAAGAAAGATGAAGTTTCGTTAGAGGATGGAGTAATACTCTGGGGCCGGAGAGTAATCGTCCCTGGAAGCCTTCAACCCAGAATACTGGAAGAGTTGCACAGTTGGACTAGCTGTGAAGAAAGAAAGGGGATTCGAAGACAGGGAAGCGGTACTACTCGGCCAAGTAGAAACGATGAGTTGTGAGAAGGAAGTTGGGTCAAAGACATTATGAAGTGGAGGTGGATGGTGCCATTTGGAAGAAGCACACTGACCAGCTCCAGACGGATCGAGGCAGGGCTGACTCTCTGAGCAGACCTTCTGAGGTGTTGATGGAGTCGAGCACTTCATGGACTGGATCTCTGGGGCAGCCAGCAGCTCAGGAAGACGTAGCTTCTGCAGCCTGCAGAGAGGAGCGGGCTGAGGCGCCGCGAGCTACCAGGTGCAACACCAGAGTCCAGCATCCGCCTAGCAGACTGACATACGTCAGGCCTTGGGTACAAATAGGCTGGTCATCAGCGCTGCCGGGGAAGAGTTGTTAGGACATTGATGTTTATTAAAACATCGGTTATTATTATTATGTTGGATTTGTATATTATATATATGATATAAATTCAGTCTCAGTTTAGAAATGTAAAATAAAGTGAATTATGTTGTGCAATTTTGTCGTACTAATTTCTTAACATCTGGGACATCCAGTGGTCAGGCAGTATCCAAGGAAAGTCCAGACGTACCCGGATTTCCAGTAAATATGGATAGGTCGTTCGGCCATCCGATGATCGTGACCACCGCTGTTGCCATTTCTCCACTATCCATTCCTGGACTATGTCCCTGCATCGCTTCGGTCTGGACTCTCCGCGAAACTCTTCCTCCCGGGCTAGACGTAAAGACTCATCTATATATGCTTCTAAAGGCAAATTGCGTCTACAATAGTACGAGGCGACAGCCCCGTCCAAGACGTAAGTCTATGGGCGGAGTTCCTGCCAGCACCTGTAGCGCAGCCGTAGAGACAGTACGATAGGCCTTTGTAACCCTTAAAAGGGCTGCTCTCTGGGCGTGCACATGAACCACGTGTCGTCACTTCGTGGGGCGACGCCACTACCCAGCAGCGGCGTACCTTACTACAGCCTCGAATTCTCCAGTGTAGTTGATTCTACACACAGAGTAGCCGAGACCCCACGTCGTGCGGGCTAGGCAGCTCAGAACGTTGAAAGTGGCGGTAGTCCTTTCATTAATGACAACAACGTGGGGCGTCACGTTGAGGCCCGGCCCGATCCGCACTCTAAGATGAGTGTCCCTTGCCGGGCTTTCAATGCGGCGTCCGTGGATTTCGATTACCAGGGGGTGTCGGTTCTCCCTCTCATCAGCAAAGCCGAGGTCTTGCTAGGAGAGAGAGCCAGTTTGTTGGCGCAGCACCAGTTGTCTGTATCGTCTATGGCGGCTTGGACGCGAAGGGTTAGGGCACCGTAACAACGAGGTCGTCGATTGCCTTTTATCCATGGCGATTGCCTTATATCCATGGCCGGAGCAGTCCGTCAAAGAGTATGGCCCAAAGTACATGTCCAAGGACCGAGCCCTGAGGACAGCCTTTTTTTTTTTTTTTTTTTTCGCAGGGCGATGGAAATACTTTTAACTAAGGGATGCATGTGCTTCCCAACAGTGTGACCTACCTCGTATTGGATAATTTTCTACTAAAACCACCCCCCTGAGCTCTTGTTTGCTTTCGTCCCTGGTGTGGGACCATAACAGTTTCTGGAGTGCGCTGAAACTCGGAAAGTTCATGCCGGGTTAGGAGCACCAGGTGTTATCGTCACCGGCGGTCGAGGTTAGGAGGCCTTTTTTCGCCTCCTCCACTCCGCTACGAATTGGGTGAATGCCGGGTAACGAGACTCGGCCACCAGCTGCTGCAAGGTCAGTCCCAGGTACGATCCGGTCGAGCGTATCAACGCCGCCCTAGGCCCGTTGTACAGCGGGCATTCGATGACTACGTGTTCCGCAGTCTCAACGCCACCACACGCGCAGTTCGGGCTATCTTTTCTTTTAAAAAAGAAAAGCTTGGCGTTAAAGTCGCCATGACCAGGAAGTATCTGGGACATCCAATGGTCCAGCTGGACCCATGTCGAGGCAAGTCGTACCCGTACATCCGGGAAGAAGATGTGTGTCGTCCGGCCATCCGAAGAATCCGTCCAGCGTCGTTATCATCTGGACATTACCCATTGTTGCCGGTGCACCCGTCGCCAATATAATAGGGCCAGTTGCCCGAATAAGTCTAAGCCGCCGAAGTGTAGTAACTGCGGCACACGGGGCTCCCACGTCGCTCACCAGGCGGACAGCGATATGCCCGTCATATATCCATGCGTTAGAGTCGTTGGCCTCACGCACTGATTATGACGAATAGGATGCGCGGGGGCCTCCGTTTATGGCAGCACAACACGAATAGGCGCAGGATTGAACTAGATCGCCCTCTTTAAATTCCACAAAGCTGTGCTTTTTATCGTAATTTTCTTTTTGAATTAGCTGAGGCTTTTTTAAAATTTCCGGGATTGTTTTTCTTATAACTTGCAACTCCTCTATAGTTTTAATTACGTCCGCCACATAAGTGTGCGGAACTAGAACGACGTCCAAAGGAATCTTAGGCCTACAACCGTGCATCAAGAAAAACGGTTCGTAACCCGTACTTGCTTGTTTAGACGTATTATAAGAGAAGAGAACATGGTCCAAATGTGTGCTCCAATTATTTATATTTTCATTAACGTAATATGACAACATTTGAATAAGTGTGTGATTGAATCGTTCTACAATGCCTTGAGCGCATGGGTTAAAAGCCGTACTTTTTTGTGATAAATTCCCAAGGCTGCTTTAAATTATAACAAGGACTTCTCCAAAAAATGTGTCCCTCTGTCTGATGAGACTATACTCGGGACCCCAAAACGATTTACCATATTCAATAAAAATTTTGCCGTAGATTTGGCATCTACAGACCTAGTGGCTTTTGCCATGACAAATTTTGTTGTTGTACAAGTTGCTACTATAATGTACTTGTTCCCATGAGAGCTTGTTAATGGCTCCAAGTAATCTATAACTACATGTGAAAAAGGGGTCGTGGATGGAATGATGGGGCTGAGATCCCCCTGGGGCAAACTTGTTGGAATTTTTTCTCTTTGACATGAGTCACACGATTGTATGTATGTCGTAATTTATATAGAGGGCCAATAATAATTAGTTAGTAATCTACCATAAGTTTTAGCGATACCTGGGTGTCCTAAATCGTCATGGCAAGAGTGCAACCATTCTCTTTTTAAAGAATCAGGCACTAAAATTAAATTTCTTCGTTCCTTAGGGGTAAAGTATTTGTAATAAATTATATCGTCGTCCGAATTTAATACATAATTTCGCGATTTACGACGTATTGATTTATCGCCGAATTCGTTGTCTGTCAAGGCCTGGTAAATTTGTGAACACAATTTATCTAATTTTTGCAATTTCGCAATATTTATTATTTTTATTTCATTTATCGCAAAATCATTGTCATAAGACGTGTCTACAAATTTATCTACTGGATTTCTTGAAAGGGCATCTGGGACGACCATTTTCTTTCCAGGCTTATCATCGAAATCGTAATCTACTAATTTTAAGGCTAATCTATGTAATCTTGAAGAGATATTTTTTATATTATTATAATATTTCAAACTGACATGATCATTATATATGCTTACCCTTTGTCCCAGCACGAAGGGACGCCAGTAATTTAAAAATAAACTATAGATAGCAATTCTATCTCTGAAGTTGTCCATCTCTGGTCAACATCAGTTAATCTACGGCTCAAAAACTGAACTGGGTGAAAGACATCGTTCTTATCGGGCTGCATCATAACAGCTCCAATACCAACAAGAGATGCGTCTGTGTAGATATGAATTGGAAGATTTTCATTAAAGTGCATCAAAACTGGTGGTGATATTAATTTTAGTTTTAATGCATCAAAAGCTTCTTGTGTGATAAAAACTTGCTTGCTACCACATTTCCTGTAGAAATTTGATCTCTTTTGTTTATTTAAATTTTGATTTCTACAGTAGTTTGCCGAAAATTGCCCTAAAAAAAATATTATCAATAATTTAAGACGTGCAATTTTTAAGAAAGTACACGTATACAACGAAAAAAAATTCAATTAAACAAACTTTACACTTGGATTCACAAAGAGATACCAATTTTTAATAATTTTAAATAATATTAATTTCTAATCCAAAGGTTTTTCAAATGATACTACTACTGGGCCAACAGGGAAGATGAATAGAATAGAATTTGAAGAGGACAAATATTTGGGTTATTTGCTTTATTTGCACATTCTAATAAAAAAAACTAAACATTGAACAAAGCAAAAGAAAAACAAAGCAACAAAATCATTTAACTAAATACTTAAAAACTATTATTATTTTTATTTGGGCATATTGAAAAATATATATTATTAATTGTACCTTCTCGACGCCTCTACCACAAAAACCAGACCCCGTCAACTCTTCACACTTTAATTCCACCCCAGTCAACTTTCATCTAATTGTTCAACTTCATTTTTATTTAAAACATATCAAACCACAGTGCACCGTTTAAGAGCTAGCTCACGACTCCATTCAACTCAACACTATTTTTACAGCTGTTTTATATGTTTTCTTGTTTTGTTTTCTTAAACACCTTGATATATATTATATTATAATAAAAAAAATTACCTCTTTTCATTAAAATACTCATTAAAAAATGTTCCGTAGTATACATCACATTTGCCTTTTCCTTCTTTTTAAAAAAAAATGTTTGTTCACAAAAATTTTTTTTTTTTTTTTTTATATAAGTTCTTTCAGATTTAATTTCTTCCAATACACAGGTTGATTTAGCTTCTTCCTCGAATCCACATGATAAGCTTCCTCCTTCAATACACATGTTGGCTGGCTCCTTGGTGTCTTCAACTCATTGATCAACGATGTATCGAAGTCTCTCTCTCACTTACACTCACTGATTTATTTTTATTTTTTTATATGCCCAATTCGACGCTCTTTTTATACATATATGCCCATTTTTTATTTTTTTATAACTATTTACAATTATTAAACTTATGTATATACGTACCTAATTTCTAATAAACAAAAACAAATATTAATCTAAAAATTTACAATTAATCCTTAACCTAAAGAAAATGTTAACTTAAATTTATAAAAATTGGAACTGATTGAACATAAAAAAAATATAATACTAAATTTTTACATATTTACAGGATCAGTCATAGTCATGAAATCAAGTTTGGAAATAATCAAGTTGGATGCAGATTTAAGAAATTGCCAATTATTTTACTTTCCGCCTTTACCATCAATATACAATTGTATGTATTCAAAATAATTATACAAAAAGATTGTATATAAAAAAATTTACTTGAAATAAAAATAAATAAATCCTTTTTTTATTTACTTCATCACACTTCCAAAATATTACTTAACAATCAAAATTAGGCCTCACGCCGGGTAATAAGGAATACAAATTTAATTTATTTAATATATATAGTACTTGTCTTTTGAGGTATTAAATTCTTTGAGACGTCCTTCATACTTCCTAACTAAAAAAAATGTATCTCACATATATTTCAATTCAATTTACTTCTCTAACTAATTACGCCCTAAGAATACTTTCGTCGATGTAGCAAAATTACGATTCCTCCTATCTCAGGTAGGCAACCAACACTACAATATAAATCTCCATTATATCGCTAGTTCTTTCTAGTCGACATACAAAAATCATCTTCCACGCAGAAAAAAAATATATATCTCCAATATATCGCTAGTTCTTTCTAGTCGACACACCAAAAAAATCATCTCCCTGAAAGGTTTTTTATTAAATATATTTACTTGTTGCCTTTCACAATAAATTAAAAAATGAATAAAATTTTGAATAATAAAAAAAAATTTAAGTTAATTAAATCTATAATTTCAAAAATAAATAATTTACCTTATGGTTGAGTGAAGCTCTTAAAAAAATGAAAAACATATGTTATAAATAACCCTGTAAAATTTTCAAACTACGTTACTTGCACCAATCCAAAAATCCAAAAGTCTCCCGGTGTGATTCTTAAAATAAAGATTATTAAATATTATGTCCCGATTACGATTGGCGCTTATCTCAAAGGTGTTGGTTCGCAAGGCCTATGAGTTTTGAAATGTGAATTTCATTGAGAGAGATTTTGGGGAATTAAAAAGAGATTAAAACATGGTTATGAATTTACAAAAATTGGAAAAATTTATTTATAATTTGCTGATCAGCCATTTAAAAAAAAATATAAAGGTTACTCACGTTCATGACGCCATTGAACTAAATTAAAAATTAACATTATTTACATACAAATATTAAACAAAAAAAATTTACATCCTCCATCAGTTCGCCTCTTTTCAATGTTACTTTACATTCTATTCCACTTTCCACCACTTTTTCAAGAGTTATAACTTTTAAATTAGACACCTCGGAACACAGGTTTGTCCTATACAAAGACTGGAGGACAACTGCCTTACACCTTCGAAATGGTAGCTTGATATTGTCTTTTCGTCGCTGTTTTGTTTTCTTGAACTTGATAATTTTCAACTTTACAAAGTTTTTTTGCGTCTTCTTCCTTCGTTTCTTTTTCTTCTTTCTTATTAAATATTCTTTTAATTTTCTGCGGTTTTGATTTTCAATTGGACTCCTACTTTTTTCAAAAACAGTATTCAAACTTCGGTGAAATACACTTTCGGATCATTCTACAGCCTTGGATTGGATCCGTCCTCTATGATTGGATCATTTTTGGAACAGGCTTCCTTTTCAAAATTTTGAGCTGGCTTTTCTTTCTGATGTGGGCAGTTTTTCTCTTCTTTTTCTTCTTTAATCTTTTCTTAATAATTAACTGTCTTGTTCTAAAAATTTTCAAAGCCTTCTACCGACGAGTTTTTTAACTATTGATCTTTTTTTTTTAATTTTGCTCATAATTTCCTGAAATTTTCTTCATTCCTTCTTCTTTTAGCTGTTTCATTTTATTTCTGGGTGCTAAATTAATCCCTTCTGAAAATTTAGTTTCCTTTTGAAGTCGGTGGATCTTGTAATTATTATTGAAAATGTTGGTTGATAACTGTAAGGTTAGGCCTTCAGCCACCTTTTCTTCCTTTTAAAGTTATTCTTACTTTCTTCTTAAACTTGTTTTGTTCTTCAGATTTCCATTTTCTTTTCTTCTTTCTTAATTTTCTTTCTTCTTTTACTTTCTTTTCGTCTTCTAAATTCGGTTTAAAATAAATGTATAGTGGCTTCTAAATCCGTTGCCTTGGCAACGGGCTTGTTTATATTACATCCCACAGATCAAAAAAATATATATCTCTAATTAATCACTATCTCTTACTAGGATTAAAAATAATATCTCCCAAAACAAATCTATATAATCCCGACGTCTAAAAGAATGTCATCAGCAATTTAATTTCAAACTTCTCTATTAACTTCTCTAATTAATATACCCTTTGTTTGTTCCTATTCCTAAAGTTATATAATGTGCTCCTACAACTCTTCTCATTCTCATCTAATCTCCCTATATAAAAAAAATTTACGTAGAAAAACATGTTACTTAAAGTAATAAATGAAATTGTCTAAATAATAGAATTTATAATAACAAAAACTTAATAACCTATGCATACATACAATTTATAAAATATATTATCCTTTCAAGGCTTCTATACAGTTTCGTTCGTCTTTCTAATTTATAATATTATTATGATTTAGTCCCGTCCGGTATCCTAGCTGAACAGTTCCGAAACAGAAAATCTGTCCCCTTGACTCGGCTTCAGGAAGTTCGTCATGTCTCCAAAGAGATCTAGGCATCTCTCAGCCTGCTGATTATCTTTCTAACATTTTGTAATAAAAAATATAATAAAAAAAAATCTATCTTCTTCCATATTATGTTCGTTAAAATCAATCAGTTATATGTATATGTTTTAATTTTCAATAATCATTATTAATAAGTAACTTCTAAATAAAAAACTTTCACATATTAAATTTGGGTGACTAATCCTTAAATATAATTCTCAGATAATTTCATACTGATCCTAACATATCATCTAATCCTAAAAAAAAATATAATTCCTAATTAATTTAAACGCAGAACTATACCAAAATTCATTCATACTCTTCATGTACCAAAATTCTCTCATTCAAAAAATAAATTTATCATCCATACTATTATATTAGTCCATGGTCACTTCGTCATATTTTAAATTAATCCTAATTCTGTCATGTTAGTCTGTCAGTCATTTCCTCAAACTCATCCGAGTTGCAAAAAAAATAGGTTCACTATAAAAAGTGGCTAATGCAATTATATTGCAAAGCCCAAATTTAATTTTTTTCTTTTTCCGGATGCCCCGGCGAATTATGTCTTTAAAAATCCCCTCCCCCTTTTCTAAATATTTGTTCAGTGTTAATTTTGTCCTTAATACCTGTTTGAATGCTTTTACTCTCTTTTTAAAATTGTTCTTATATCTTTTATTAGCCTTCTTTCTATTTCCATTTTGTCTGTAGGTTTCTACTAGATTTTCTTTAAAATTAAAATTTGTCTTTTGTTTGTTGTCCTCGGTCTGTTCCTTGGTTTTATCTAATAACATCAAAATGTTCCTTTCACTCTGTCCATCCACATCAATATTAATCCTATTTTCTTGAATTTCACTTAATTCTAATTTTTCTACATTTTGACTCTCTTCCTCCACATCTTCCTCTAAAATTTGGGTCTGTTCCTCCCCACTGTTATTCTCTGTTCCTTCTACCTCATCAACTTGTGACTGACTGTCAATAATAAGAACCTCTTTTTCTACTTCAGAATTCCCTTCATCCAACTTGTTAATTTTTTGATTTAAGTGCTTTTCTAACTTTTCTCCTGCTTTATCTATTCGATTTCCTAAACATTGTTTATCTTTCTGCAAATTCTCTATCTGGTCCTTCAAATTGTCCATATTTTTATTTAATTTAACTTCTAAATTTTTAATGTCGCCTCTTAAATTTACCATTTCTCCCTTTAATTCATTTCCTTGTTCTTCTATTTTTTGATTGATATTTCCAATATCCCCCCTTAATTTTTTTTCCTGTTCTTCTATTTTTTGATTGATATTTCCAATATCCCCCCTTAATTCTTTACCCTGTTCTTCTATCTTTTGATTGATATTCCCCCTTAAATTTCCCATTTCTCCCTTTAATTCTTTTCCCTGTTCTTCTATTTTTTGATTGATATTCCCTATTTCCCCAGTTAACTTTGTTAACACAACACGGAGCCATTCCATATCAGGAGCAGCAATGCCCTCCTTTTCTTTATCTTTATTTACCCCCTCCCCTTGCGACTCCTCACCTGTACCCTGCATGGACTCCATTGCGGCTGGAGTCTCCCTTTCTCTATCTTCCGATAACTCCATATCGGATCTTTCCTCCGAACTTGACCCTTCCTCTCTACTTTCCTCCTCTAATCTTCTCGCTAGTCCTCTGGTAATTGGCATTTTCTTACTTTACTAAATATATAATTACTAAACAAAAACAATGTTATATAAAATAGTAACCTTCTTTTGAAGTTGGCAAAAAAAATATTATTTCTCAAAATTAAATGTAACCCTTATTTGTCTCTATTCTATCCTTTTCATCTTTTTCAACCTATTTCCCTACTTTAATTAATATAAAAAAATTCTCCCATCAAGGTTTTGCCAAAATATGATGGGGCTTTGTGGCGAAAATCGTCCACACAAGGGATATGCCAAAAATGTGATAAAAACTTGCTTGCTACCACATTTCCTGTAGAAATTTGATCTCTTTTGTTTATTTAAATTTTGATTTCTACAGTAGTTTGCCGAAAATTGCCCTAAAAAAAATATTATCAATAATTTAAGACGTGCAATTTTTAAGAAAGTACACGTATACAACGAAAAAAAATTCAATTAAACAAACTTTACACTTGGATTCACAAAGAGATACCAATTTTTAATAATTTTAAATAATATTAATTTCTAATCCAAAGGTTTTTCAAATGATACTACTACTGGGCCAACAGGGAAGATGAATAGAATAGAATTTGAAGAGGACAAATATTTGGGTTATTTGCTTTATTTGCACATTCTAATAAAAAAAACTAAACATTGAACAAAGCAAAAGAAAAACAAAGCAACAAAATCATTTAACTAAATACTTAAAAACTATTATTATTTTTATTTGGGCATATTGAAAAATATATATTATTAATTGTACCTTCTCGACGCCTCTACCACAAAAACCAGATCCCGTCACCTCTTCACACTTTAATTCCACCCCAGTCAACTTTCATCTAATTGTTCAACTTCATTTTTATTTAAAACATATCAAACCACAGTGCACCGTTTAAGAGCTAGCTCACGACTCCATTCAACTCAACACTATTTTTACAGCTGTTTTATATGTTTTCTTGTTTTGTTTCCTTAAACACCTTGATATATATTATATTATAATAAAAAAAATTACCTCTTTTCATTAAAATATTCATTAAAAAATGTTCCGTAGTATACATCACACTTGATGTATTTCTTTCCAGATTAATTTTTTGTTTTCTAGCTTTGTCAAATCCGTCAACGGGGCTGCTATGGTGGCATACTTTTTTTATGAACTTTCTGTAATAGTTAGTGGTTCCCATGAAGGACCTCACTGCTTTAACCGTGGTCGGAACCGGGAAGTTTTGGATCGCCTCAATTTTATCAGGGAGTGGCGTGATGCTTTTTTGTGAAACGTTATGACTTAAAATGTCTATTTGGTCGAAAAAAAATTTACACTTATCAGTTTTCACCTTTAAGTTTACGGAGCGAATTTTTTCTAAAGCTAGACGTAAGTTGTGTAAGTGGTTGTCAAATTCGTCTGAAAACACAACAATATCGTCTATACAACATATCATTTTGCGGTATAGATATTCCGAAAATAGTCTGTTTACCGCCCTCTGAAATGAGGCGGGACTGTTTTTAAGTCCTTGGGGCAAACATTTGAACTCATATTGGCCAAACGGAGTAACAAATGCTGTTATTTCGCGATCCTCTTGAGATAAGGGTTGTTGATAAAAAGCGGAATTAAAATCTAATTTTGAGAATATACCAGAGCCTTGCAGACAATCAAACACTGAATCTATTCGAGGAAGGGGGAATTTATCCGCTAACAATTTCTCATTTAATTTAATATAATTTATGACCATCCTGAATGATTTGCCGTCAGGTTTCCTAACTAAATGTGCTGGCGCGCTATAAGCAGATTGAGACGGTCCAATGATATCGGCTTTCAACAGAATATCTGTTTGGCTCTGTAACTCTTCTCTTTCATATTTGAAGACACGGTATGGAGGGAGAGAGACTGCTTCTCTGTCTATTAATTTTAATTTGTATGGTGATAATTTTGTAGGGGCTAAATCCCCTGAATGTGTGACGAAAACGTCTCTAAATTCAAAGAGGAGGTCGAACGCCTTCTTATATTGTCCCTCCGGTAGCTCCGGATTAATCTGTATCACATGTCCGGCTTTATCGGTTAGGATGGGTTTTTTCTGGTCAGGCATACGATTCTGGTATCCAATTAACGTGTTACATACCACCCTCTGTGTTACTAAGGATATGTTCTGCACTTCTAACTCATCCGATATATTTGGACAAGATGAATCCATTACCTGAATAGGACTTTCGTCAAAATATTCGTGATTTAAATTAATTTGATCAGTAACATGAATTCCTTTAGTTAATTTGTTTGTTAGTTGTAAATGTTTTCGGGTCAAAGGAGGAAGTATTATGTCACGTGTTGTCCTCAGTTCTAAATGTTTTGCATCAATTGACGTTTGTTTTGGTGTTAACGTCAACATTTCCTTTGTCTCTGGAATGTGACCAACTCTAAAATGTACACAGAGTGACCCAGTTTTGTAATCCAATACCGCTCCTCGCTGACTAAGAAAATCCTCTCCAAGAATGGCCTGACAGTTCAGATTTCTCGCTACGAAAAATCGTTGCCTCATTTTATTTTATTTTATTTTTATTATTGTTTCTATATGGCCGAAAATTTCGACTGGCGAACTATTTGCAGCCATAGCTTTAATTGTTGTGTCTTTTGTAAAATTAAAATTTTGGTTATTTTTAAATGTGTCGTAATTTAAAATAGATACAGAAGCCCCAGTATCTATTAAATTTCTAACTTTTAAACCAAATATTTCTGTCTCAATTGTAGAGCTGGACACGTTCACGGAATTAAATTCATATACTTTGTTAGGCCCAAAACGCCTAGCGTTAATTAGTTTTTTGAATAATTCCGACAGTTATTAGATATATGGCCTTGCTTCCCACACTGCTGGCAGACTGGCCGGTGAAAACTTCGGCAATAGGAATTCGACTTATGTCCAGAAGTAGAGAGAGAGCAGTCCACACGTCTGACCAGGTTCCAGAATCTGACCACAACGCATCTCCTCATCGGTATTTAACCTCTGAGGAGCGGAAGTGTTTATCATAGTCAATGTCAAATATCCTGTTTACGGGTCAACACTCTCGATGTCACAATCGCGGTTCCTTGGCCGAGCCAATCCTAATAAACGGAAAACAAAGATTTGATTTTCCTGAACTCTTTCGAGTTTTCTGACAAAGTCCCCTTCACCGCCTTCTCACAAAAATAATCACGGGCCACGTTGTTCGCCATTTTAATGGACGTTACGCTTGGGTTGGGCGCCATTTAAAATTATCAGAATTTTAAAATCTCAAAAATTTAAATTAAATGTATCATGCTTGCTCTTATCTCAGGGGTTATTAGATTTTACTAATCATGGGTTCTTTTAAGGAGCGAGTAATAAATATAACATATTTACCTTTAAGATTTCCTTCTGCAACTGCATTATTATACGAAGAGAATAAAAACAAATACCTGAATTGGAATTGGATGGCGGTACACAAATATCAAGCTACACACATTTTACTTAGAAAAGTGAAAATATTATATTTTTCGTTATGAATCAACATTTAAACATCATACATAGAAATATATAAAATAAGTTGCGAGTATCATTGGTTACTATAAATAAGTATCATCAAATATATTTTATTGTGAATTGAAGCTATTATTTATTAAATTTAGATAAAATGTATTATTTAAAAATATTATTTTGAGGCATATTTAATATTTGGTAGGATTAAAGATGAAAATTAGATGGTACTCATCAAAACATGCTACTCGCATGATTTATTTATCATTTTAATTATTGTAATTATATTATTATTATTATTTTTAATTATACTATAAATTTATCATAGATAATGCATTTTCACTTTACCGTCAGTCGATATGGAATTGAATTGAAATATATCGATATTTTCTATCATTTTATGTTGTTTCACTACACAACCCCCCCCCCCCCCCCCCCCCCCCCCGCCCCCTCCCCCCTGTTTATACAAATATCACATGGGACTGTGATTCAAACTGTCACAATATATATTTTTTTTTCACTACATAACATCTTTTATTTTATTTTGTTAATAAAATTGTTAGGCCCCCTTTTTCCCCGACGATTCAGCGATGATGTCGTGGCCTCCACCGGGGTCGGCCACCAAAAAAAAAAAAAAAAAAAAAAATTTAATCAGGTGAGGACCAGAGGGTGCGGGGAGCCTCCATTGAGTATTCCAAGCTCGTACACCATCAAAAACCTTTGCATTGACCCATTGACGGTCCTCACGTCAAGGCGATCTGCCGCCTGAAAAATAGTCCCATTGGAACAGTAGACGCGTGCTGCTGGCGGGATTCACCCGCCTCCCCGTAACAGTACACTGCGCGCATCACATACAGTACTGAAAGGTTCTTGATTGATTAGACTCTATTTATAGGGCTTACAAGATCGTGACCAAGAAGCTCCACAAGAGCCAGCCAAAGATGGAGCCAGGGGAGGTCCAGAACATCGTGGAATGCCTCTTCCCCTGCAGCGGCGTGGCAACATTAGAGATGGATGAAGGCGGGCCAAACGACATCCCCCCTGTCACAAGAGAGGAAATTGAAAGAGCCTGTCGACACGTCGGTGCCAACAAGGCACCCGGGCTGGATAAAATCCCAAACCGAGCCCTGAAAGCAGCAATGAAGGCCAGGCCAATGGTCTTCGCTGACGTGTACGATAAGTGTTTGAGAGCGGGGGTTTTCCCTGGTCGATGGAAAAGGCAACGTCTTGTCCTGATCCCGAAGCCGGGAAAGCCCCCAGGTGATCCTTCGGCATACAGACCCCTCTGCCTCCTTGATACAGCGGGGAAGGTGCTGGAAGGCATCATCCACGAGAGGTTGCGCGAGCATGTGGAGGCTGGCCTAACCGACAATCAGTATGGGTTTCGACCAGGGAGGTCAACAACAGATGCAGTGGAAGAGGTGAAGAATCTGGTGTGTGCATCAATAACCGGGACGCTAAGGAACCGGAAGCACTGCCTTATGGTCACGTTGGACATCAGCAATGCGTACAACTCGGCTCGGTGGGACAAGATCTGGGAGAGCCTCTTACGGGACTTCAAGATCCCCAGGTATCTGATGAAGATCATCAGGAACTACCTAAGCGAGAGGATGCTGTTCGCGGACACCACTGACGGAACCAGGGAATTCAAGGTCACTACACGAGTTCCACAAGGGGCAGTCCTTGGCCCCACACTGTGGAACATCCTGTACAATGGCTTGCTGAGCCTGCCAATGCCAGAAGACCTTACCTTGGTGGCGTATGCTGACGATGTAGGGATCGTCATAGTGGCTGATGATCTGGAAAACCTGGAACGCAAATTCCAGGCTGCCATGGAGCGGATACACCATTGGATGAGCTCTGTGGGCCTTTCCCTGGCCATCCACAAGACGGATGCAGTACTCTTCACCGGGAGGAAGGCCAGAACCAACATGTCACTGACCTTCCAGGGTTATACTATCGAGACCCAACCGGCAATCAGGTACCTGGGAGTAATGCTGGATCAGAGGCTCACTTTTAGGGAGCACCTCAAATACGTGGGAGCGAAGGCCGCCAGGACATCGGCGGCGATTTCGAGAATTCTGCCCAACGTCGGTGGCCCTAGGCAGAGCAGGAGAAGACTGCTGGCAGGAGTCAGCACTTCCATCCTTCTGCACGGGGCCCCGACATGGGCAGATGCAACGAGGATTCCCTCATACCTGAGGCTGATCGCCCCCGCTCACAGGCGAAGCGCACTGAGAGTCGCATGCGCCTACCGAACAGTTTCTGGCGACGCTGCTTATGTAATTGCTGGGCTGCCCCCCATTGACCTCTTGGCACGGGAACGTACGCGACACTTCAAAAGGAAACAAGACCAGGTTCAGGTGGAAGAGGTGGTGCAGCGCTTCGACCACAGGGGAAACCGGGTCTTCTATCAGGACGCGGGGGCCAGCCCTGGTCCAGCAGAGCCAGAGAGGGCCAGGACAATTAGGGAGTGGCAGGAAGAATGGGACAAGTCCACAAAGGGACGGTGGACCCATCGGCTCATCCCTCGAGTCGAGCCTTGGCTCACCAGAAAGCATGGGGAGGTGAATTACCACCTCACCCAGGTACTCACGGGACACGGTGGGTTCCGGGGGTACCTCCACAAAATCGGGGCAGCAACAACACCAGACTGCCCCGCGTGCCTTGGTGAGAGCATGTCCTCCTCAAATGCCCCAGATTTGAGGAGGGAAGGAAAAATCTGGAGTGCAGCATGGGCGCCCCACTGACTGCTACCAGTTACGTGGACGCTATGCTGCGCTCCCAGGAGTCGTGGGATGAAGGCTGCGATTTTGCAGCGCTCATCATGGGCGGGTTGGCCCTTCAGGAGAGGGCTGACAAGGAACAGTAGCGGTAATAAAACAGAAGAAGGGGCGTTACCAGCCACCCTTCCTCCCTTCCGCGAAGTAATGACAGACCGTCAGTTCCGCGGAAGGGAATCAGGATCGGCAAGGAGGGGGTTTTAGTGGGTATGGTGATGGTGAACCGTCTCGAGTCCCACACTATCCAGGGCTACCTTCCCTGGATGTGCGTCACAGCATTTCCCCCTCCAATGCAAAAAAAAAAAAAAAATTTATATTAAATTGAACAAAATAAAAAAAAAAATGAATTTAATTTGGTTTCAGACTTTCAGAATAAAAAAAAAAATATATATATATCATAACTAACTCTGTTCAGAAATCAAAAATTCTCATTTTTCATAGAAGTCCTAACCAAAAACTTCAAACACCATTCTACTACCAAGGAAACATAATAGAAGTGGTAAAAAAACAAACTTACCTAGGAATTCCTTTTTCAAAAACAGGAAAATTTAGCGAAACTGCAGACGTCTACATTTCCAAAGTGAACAAAGCCACAGGAGTAACCATCCACACTTTAGCGGCAGCAAGATCGGACAGTTGGGACACCAAGAAGAAACTGCTGGAGTCAGTCACACTGGCCACTCTGTTGTACTCCTCGGAAATATGGGCTTTAGAATACCTGGAGAAACTAGATACGGTGCTCACAAGATACTACAAAAGAGTACTGAAGCTTCCAAAGTCAACTCCAAACAGCTTCGTGAGAGTAGAGACTAACAGCTACAATCTTAGTGCCATCGTAATCGGAAGAGCAGTGGGCTGGTGGAGCAAAATACTGGAGATGCCGGCCGACAGGTACCCTAGACTGTGTTACGAACGTCTCCTGTTCCTGGGCAAGCAGCCTTCAGACCTACCGGCCTACAACTGGGTGACTCAACTCCGGAATATCCTAACCTCTGTAGGCTATTCATGGTTATGGGATACTCAGGACCCTGATCTTATCAGCAGGCATAAGAAAAAGATTGTGAGTAGATTTGAAGAAAGGAGCCGCGATAGAGACATTCAGCACATTCTCGAATCTAACTATAACCTCACATACAAGGATATTTACTGTTACAACGTCTACTTAAAGCTGAGGACAAATATCGAGAGGACGAGAGTGTTGGCTCAGATACGGCTGTGTAGAGAAAGCCTGGCTAGAGTGACGGTGGGAGGAGTGACCTACCTCTTCAACAGGGAAGACAGCTGTAGTGTCTGCAACGAAGACCGACCGGACGACATCCACCATTTCTTCATGGAGTGTCCAGCCTTCAACCAACTAAGAAAAAAGTACCTGGTAGAAGCACTAAAGAGCCCGCAACCTCACAAGACCCTTTTCAACATTGAAAACAACCAAAACCTCAATAATATTATACTATACATAGTAAGGGCGCTAAAAATTAGAGGACATTGAAGTATTCAAATAAAATACCATTTTTATTTTTGTTTTAATTTGTTAATTAACAGTTAGGTTCTATATTACTTTGTATTTTATTATTATTATTTTATATTTTCATTTATTTGTACTTTTTTTAAACTGAATAATGTATATATCATAAACAGGCCGAACCCTGAGCCTAAAAGATGTATTTCTTAAAGGCTAATAAAGAATTGAATTGAATTGAATAACTAACTCTGTTCATTCTTGGAATTTACGTTAACGGTACCAATAAAAAGAAATTTGAATTTCATTGAGAGAGATATGGGGAAATTAAAAAGAAATTAAAACATGTTTATAAATAATCTGGCTTTACTAGAAAAAAATTTATAAATTTGAAAATTAAAGTGGCCATATTGAAAATTATATACAAAATGGATATTACCTGGTGACGTCACCCTTGAATATATAAACAATTTACTTTACTTTTTTTTAACACAAATTTTGGAGTCCACACTTTCTCCACATCCCTTCAACCCTTTTACTCACTTTCAATTGTCACTCACAACTTTTTACACATTTTGTCTAAAAAAATTAGAGACTATTCTCTCACCGGTTCCATCTCTACCAGAACCCAGCATAGACTGACTTTTTGCTGTTTCACTGCCTTGTGGGTCGGCAGATTTGGATGTCTTCTGTTTTCCGTTTCTTGTTTTTCTTAAATATAAACTTTTTTTTTTCATTTTCTTCCCTGGTTCCTTTTGCTTCTTTCTTATTAAATATTGCATGCATTTTTTGTAGCTTTTCTTTTTTATTTTGGCTTCTTCATTTCTCGAAAATAGCATGTAAATTTTGTGCTATACACCTTCAGATCATTTATACTGGTTTAGATTGGATCCGTCCTCTATTATTGGAACACTTTTGGAACTTGCTTCCTTTTCAAATTTTTGAGCTGGCTTTTCCATCTGATGTGAGCAGTTTTCTCTTCTTTTCCTTTTTCAAAATTTTTTAATAATTAACTGTCTTTTTCTAAAAATTTCCAAAACCTTCTACCGATTCGTTTTTTAATTATTGATCTTTTCTTATGTTTTCTTATAATTTCCTCAAATTTTCTTCATTCCTTCTTCTTTTAGCTGTTTCATTTTGTTCCTGGGTGTTAAATTAATCCCTTCTGAAAATTTGGTTTCATTTTGAAGTCGGTGGATCTTGTAATTGATGTACAAAATGTTAGTTGATAACTGTAAGGTTAGGCCTAAAGCTACCTTTTCTTTCTTTTATTTCTTTTAAAGTTGTTCTTACTTTCTTCCTGTTGATTTTCTATTTTATTTTCTTCATCTTTAGGTTTCTTTCTTCTTTATTTTCTTTTTCCTTATCTAAATTGGTTCCAAAAAAATTAACGTTGCTTCGACATCAGTTGTCTTGGCAACGGGCTTGTTTACATTACAGTACACATAACTAACAATATGTATACCGGAACACATACAGAAACACATTTCAACTGGCGGCCTGCTCATCCAGTCAGCTTCACTGGTTGGCAGGTAGGCCGCACCTGCTCCCCGTTCCAGAATACTGAACAACACAGGGCAGGGGCATTGCTGATGCCACCAGGCGGGTCCTCTAGAGAAGATGGAGGCAGGGTCTGCAGACATGTGGACTAGAGGTTTCAGGCAGCAGTGGTTTCATTTTTAATAATAGTCCCTCATGCCAAACCTTATCGAAAGCTATTTCAGTAAAGCCGAGACATATCTGTTTCGTTTTGTATGTGTCCAAGATCGTATCGACCACTCTGTGCAGTTGTTGGGGACAAGAGTGGTTAGAGCAGAATCCGAACTATAAGTAGCGGACTTAAATGTTCCAATAATTTTGGTAGAAAGAAACGTTTGAAAATCTTAGAAAACAATGTCAATAAGCTAATAGGTAACTGTTAGGGTCATTACGTTGTTTTTTTTGTGGCTTAGAAACCTTTATTATTTCTCTTTATTGAGTTGGGTGCACCTTGCTATGCAATATTAGCCGTCGTGTCTGTAGAGGGAGCTCGGGCTCTGACTAGTCTCTAAAGTGAGGTTATGGGGGGCGACCACCGATTGCCACATGTTGGTCGAGCACGTCACACCGCTATTTTTCGCTGCCGCCAGGAGCCGACACACCGGCTAAACACTGGGTAGCCGGTCTCCGTCACCAGCTGCTGTAGACTCAGTCCCAGGTATGATTTGGTCCCGCGAATCAACTCCACCCGGCCTGGTCGTACAGCGGGCAGTCACAGACTACATATTCTGCAGTCCCGATGCCCTCACATGAACAGTTTGGGTTGTTCTTCATCCTGAAGAAAAAGAGTTTGGAGTTAAAGTCTCCGTGACCTGATAATATCTGGGACATCTAGTGGTCAGGCTGGTCACCCACGTCGAGTCAAGGCGTAAGGAAAGTATGCATAAGTCGTTCGGCCATCCGAATTCCGTGACCACCGTTGTTACCATTTTCCTACTATCCATTCCTGGACAATGTTATTAGGTCTTACACAATTTAATAAATGGAAAATTGTTAACGATACTTTTGTGTATTTAAAAACTTCTGATCTCTAAAACATATACATATGCTATTGATAATAACATATGGATAATAAAACATAACAATCCTTCCTCCCTAGGGTGGGATGGGATAGGTGAGTCGTTTGGGTACCCCTCTCAGCCTGGCGGACCTCCTCACTAGATGTCCCACTGCGGCAGACTCGGCCGCGTTGGAGCTGCAGATGGTGGGAGACCCCATCTATGTTTATATCCACCTTCTCTCTTGATTTCTCTTCTGATTGGCTTTGCCATCCTGGTCCCGCTTCGGTGTCCTCATTTCTCATCCTGACCGCTTCCATCTTCAACCTCTCTCGTAGCCACCAGTTGGTTTTGCGTGCCTTTTCCATGGTGTCACCTACGTCAACAAGGTATGTCCTCGGACCCAGAACTTGGACAACCTTCCCTCTTTGCTATTTGTTCCCTGATTGGTAGCCCCGAGCTAGCACCACACACCCTACTTGGAGCTAACATCTTGTTGGGACCGTTACGCCACTTTATCCTGGATTTTCTTAACCCGCTGTCGCACGCTAGGTCTCAGCAAATCCAGTCTCGTGCGGAGTAGACGCTCCATTAACAGAACGCACGGTGATTTCCCGGTCGTACTGTTTGGGGTGATCCTGTATTTCATCAGCAGGCGATCGTTTCTTTTGTAAGTCAATGATTTCTTCCCCAGCAGCCAATAGTGCCTTCTCAGAGTCTGCACGAAGCGCTCTACATGCCCATTAGTTGCGGGGTGGTAAGGTGCACTCCAAATATGCTGAATATTGTTGCTTCTCATGAAATTGCTGAATTCCGCTGACGTAAACTGTGGCCCATTGTCGGTAATCAACTGTTCCGGAATACCAAATTGACTAAACAGGGTTCTTAAACAGGCTACCTCAGCTGAAATAATCTTCATGATTTTAACTTCTGGTCACTTTGAAAAACTATCTATAGTGATCAAGAAGTTAAAACCAAAAAATGGACCCGTAAAATCAACCGCTGCCATGGATGCTCGGGGTAGTCCCATGGGTGAATTCCAACCTTCACTGGGTTATTCCTCACATCTTGGCACCCCTCAGCCTGAGCCACCATACATATGACCGCGCCAGCTCCTTCATCCTTCTTTCTCCCAAATGTCCGGAATTTAGTTCATTCATTTCTTTGCGAAACTTCTTCGATATAATTACTCTCCTTCCCCATAATAAGATACCCTCTTCGCTTGTTAACTCACTTTTCTTCGAAGCATAATATGGTGTTTACAGTGGGTATTCTGTATGGTGTTTACAGTGGGTATTCTGTTTTCTCCCAGCCCCTGAGAGTAAATTCCAGAACCCTAAAAAGCACTGGGTATTTTCTGACGGCCTGGCGTACTAACCTCCTAGTGATTACGCCATCCTCTTCTAATTTGTTAATAGTAAAACAACTGCCAGTTTGAAAAAACCATACCATTACAATATATTGTGACAATACTTGCATGAATAAAAAAAATATAAGTTACAATTAAATTAGAGAGCAAGACTTTTATACTAATGAAAGAAATAAAGGTGGTCACATCTTATAATTTTTTTTATTTAAAAATTTTGAAATTGGAAAATTTTATAGCTAGGGTTAGTAAAAAATTTACATGGATATAATAATACAAAAATACATAGCTAATAAAAAATATTGGACCTGCATGCAGTCGAACAATCCAAAAAATGGTTCCTTGTATCCTTTTTCGACTCAGGATGTGACTCGTGGCAGGCATCTGTTTTGTTCCGTTATCTTTGGGGTGGATACCGCATGGTCCAATTTCTGTTTCCTCACAAGTCTCTCTCCCTGTCTCTCTTCACCAACCCATTCACTCTTCTTCCACCCTCCGTTCAACTTCTTCACTCCACATCTCAATTCTACCACACGATTATAATACTCATCTTAACAGACTCACTACTTCATGACTACAGACATCTACTCTCCACACTGTCTCTCCGCTCTAATTCTGACCATCGACTGTTCATCTCTCCTCGTAACATCGCCTTCCACCATCTTGTTACCATTCATCCATCTCATTGGTTAATAATCATAATTATGTTTTTTTATAACTATTTTTTTTTTAACATACATTTTTTATCGTTATTTCATATCGCTACAATAATATTTCTGATAATTACAATAATAAAACAATTTAATTTCCCTACATCATATTCTTTTTAATCTATATAATAAAAATGACTGGCTAATTTTGCTAAGCGCAAAACTCGAGAACGGCTGGACCAATTCGGCTAATTTTTTTTTTTCAAATATTCGTTGAAGTCCGAGGGAGGTTCTTATGAAGAGAGTTTCTAGCGGTCAACTTGAGGGGGGGGGGCTAAGCACAAAAATTGCTATAGCGCATTAACGGATGGACGGATTATCATGAAATTACACATGTAGTATTCTTAAAAGCCAAGTTAAAAAATAGGCTATGTGGCGTCCATCAATTTTTAACGGTAGGGGGGGGGGGGGGGTTGTAAGGGGGGCCTAATTATAAAGATAGTGCTAATTCATTATTAACGGATGATCGGATTGTCATGGAATTTCATATGTAGTATTTTTAAAGGCCAAATTGAAAAATACGCTATGTGACATTTCAAAATTTTGAACGGGAGGGAGGGTTGTGGGGGTAGGCCTAAATATAAAGATAGTGATAGGTCATTAACGGATGATCGGATTGTCATGGAATATCACATGTAGTATTCCTAGAGGGCAAATTGAAAAATGCGCTATGTGACATAATTTTGAATGGGTGGGGGGGTTGTGGGGAAGCCTAAATATAAAGATAGTGCTAAGTCATTAACGGATGATTGGATTGTCATGGAATTTCATACGTAGTATTCTTAAAGGCCAAATAAAAAAATAGGGTGTGTGACGTCACAAAATCGTGAACGTGAGGGGAGTTGTGGGGGTAGGCCTAAATATAAAGATAGTGATCGGTCATTAACAGATGATCGAATTGTCATGGAATTTTACATGTAGTATTTTCAAAGGCGAAATAGAAAAATACACTATGTGACATCTCAAAAATTTGAATGGGAGGAGGGGGGGGGGGCGCTAAGCATAAAAATAATACTGAGTCATTAAACGTAATCGGATTCTCATGAAATTTCACAAGTAGTAGTAGTAAATAGGTATTAGCTGTGGTGCCCAGCGTTCCTAACTACGTTCTAGCTGTGGGGTCCTCCGTTGCAAGGTACATACTGGCTGTGGTGTCCAGCGTTCCTAACTACATAGTAGCTGCGGGGCCCGCCGTTGCAAGGTACATACTAGCTGTGATGCCCAGCGTCTCTAACTACGTACTAGCTGTGGGGTCCGCACATTTGTGGTCACAAGCGTTCTTAAGTACGCACTGGCTAGAACGTCCAGTGAGTATTCACTAGCTTGGTTTCCGCCGTTGAATGGCGCGTACTAGCTATGGAGCCCAGGGGTCCTAAAAAGTTACTAGCTGGGATGTCTGCCGTTGAAGGACTATAAACCTTATCCCGTATGAATAATTGAAAATTATAACATCATGAATTTACTGTTGAAAATTTGAATAGGATTCGAACGAGAGATATTAGGAGAAAAGTCAAAGTTCCCCGGGCAACGCCGGGTATTACTGCTAGTTATTTATATAATTACAATAGATAACCTGGACAAAACCTCTGCATTCCTTTATATCATTGTCTGGACTGTTAGGGCGTGGCTTACTAACCAGTCACATCTCCATTACATAATCTCTTTTTTTTTTTAAATATATGTGACGGTATAATGCAACCGTCACAATATATAGGCCAAATATAAGAATTTTAAAGAGAGGCCACAACAAAAAGAAGAGGTTAAGTAGTTTTAAAAATTAGTTCTTAAGATTTTTCTTGTAAATAATTTGCTTTTTTCTTTTTCAAATTTTAGTTTTTTTTAATTTATAATATTGGTTTAGTTAAATAAACCCAATATTTTTTATCTATTCTATGCTATTCATTTTGCCTGTGAACCAAGTAAGATAATTTATACCATTGGATTAGATTGAACATTTTTGCAAATTTAGGTAAACAAGGCATCTCATTATTATCTTTAGAAGAAATCCAAATGAAAAATTTGTTAATTGAATTTTTTTTTAAATACGTGCACTTTCTTCCAAATTGCATATCTTGAACTTTTTTTAATAGGGCCCTTTTCGGTAACTAGTTTAGAAATCAAAATTTAGTAGAAGATCAGCAACAATTTTGACAGGAAATGTGGTAATATTTATTATTATTATTTTTATTTAAATTATTATTTTTTTAAAAATTATCATAGACTTAGGCTCCCAAGTTAAGTGGCTTCATTTTTCTTCCGATTTGGGCTAAAGGAAAATTAGATCTAAGTTAGTACATGTGACATCTTCATTTTGAAGTTCATAGCTGCTATCTTTTTTCCGTTAAAGCGCTCACAACAATCGCACACTCAGGCAGCCATCATTTTGAAAATGATCAAAATGTTTCTTCAAAAGTGAAAATCCGCTGAAACGTAGATTTAGGATTTTTGCACGATTACAAAACTTATTATTTGCATAAGAAATAAAAAATCTATTCAAATTTGTAAAATTGTCTTTATTTTTTTTTTTATTTACAGATAAAAACAGTAGCATTCGAGCATGGAGATCAATCCCTCTTCTGCTATTCTATGAATGGAGAAATTATGCTTTGGAATTTATTAACAAATGAATGTTCTTTTAATATTAATATGTCTTACACTGTTGAGGCAAATTTAGCGACTTCAAATGATCAGAATGTTATCTACGTCTTAACTCATGATGGCAAAATTCTTAAAATTAAATACGAGGACAAGGTCAAGGTATTACAACCATTACCATTTAACATAAAAATGTTTACCATTTAAAAAATGAATTGGAGGACATTTTTCTTGAATAGACACGGAAACCCCAATATCTACCGAAATTTTATATGTGAATCCAAAAGCCAATAAGGAATAATAATAATTTTCACTTCAGTGGGTGATGTGGCGGGAGAAGTACCGGTAGCTTAGTAAGGCTAATGGTAGGGTTGAGGCCGCAAATAAAGAGAGCTGGACAAAGTTTGTTGAAGACGAGAGCAACAAAAATCCCCGAATTCCGTGGTAAGCCCTTCAGTGTTATACACATGATCCATGACGACTTCTTTGATTTAAAAAATTTAACTGAGCGAACTTGTCACAGTTTAGCAAAAATTCTATGGGAGAAGACTTCAAGCTCAGTGATGCTACCATAATCAGAGTAGAGAAGGAGCACTTAGACTGTTTTTTCTATAAAACTTCTTTCAAGGACGTTGATTTCAAGATAGTCAAAATAATGAAAGACGCACAAGGACACCACTTTCTCCTTTACCTGCTTTCCAATTAAAGAGAGCTTATAATAACACAATATCAATGACAAAAAGATAATACGATGACCTTATGTATTAATTACGAACCAATGCAATTTAAAAAAGTCACAGCCATTTTTATGATAGTTTAAGTTGTGAAGTAAATGGACAATAATTTAAACATTGGTTAGAATAAGTTTTCATTGAAAGAGCTAACCATAACAAGTAGCTACTATAATCTTTATTTGAAGCCTAAAACATGTACTGTTGTGTAGTATTTTTTTAAAATAAAGCCAAACTATACGAACCGTCTGTTTTTATTAGGAACATATGAAACAAACTATTTCCATCTCATCCAAATGGTACAAAATACGTTTTTATTTAAAACTACTCAAATTAGTTTAATCAATAGTGGCACATCTCTTAAATTTCGCCATTTTGAAGAGAACATTGTAGAACGTAATATAATCGATCAACAAGGACTACGAAAACAAACCAGTAATCATAACAAAACTTAAAATTTTTGTTGATATTATTGTTATTTATATCAATGTAAATTACTACGACTAGTAATCTTCATTTCCTCCAAGATACCTATATTTGAGTTGTGCCACTATTTCCGCCGGTGAGCGATACAGTTCAAATGGAAAATTTTTTAGAATCCCTGACACATAACCGAAAAGATCCAAATTTTGAGTGGATGTTTTTTGGTTTTTCTAAATGTGTTCATGGAAAAACCTTGCTTCGTCACCAGTTGCCATGGTGACGCCATATTTATATTATATCATATATGAGGGTCAACTGGAAATAAATTCATTGAAAAAAAAGCTGACTAATTCTATCTATAGAAAAAACTCGACCAAGATAAAATAAGATAGCAACCTTATAATAAACATGTTATATAATAAAAATGAAATCGTTGGAGCCATGATAGCTGGCCTACTAAAAATAAATATAAATGCCTATTTTCATTTTATGCGGCGGAAGAGTTGTGTGGCCCCACAAGGGTCGAAAACATCCGGAAGAAGAAAAAAAAAAGGTTTGTGGCTCTATGTTAGGAAAAGTTATCTGTCACCAGGCTTAACAAAGGTGCACGCAAGCTTCTTTGATTATAGCCGCGTCGATGAGATCGCTTCCAAGGATGCCGCCACTCTTCTGCTTCCCTACCGCCAAGTACCACATATCGTTCCCGTGAATTAAAATGAGGAATTAATTTTTTAACCTTGCCACCTGGGGGAGGAATAGATTCACCCAAGAATGGTAAATCGTCGTGCAACTCGTGAAATTTTGTCGGAAGCTACACATCCACCTCAAATAAGTAGCCTGTATCATCGTCTTCTCGTAAATTAAGAATGTCAATCTCTTCCGGTCTTTCCACCCATTGAAAATTGTCATATGGTAAATATTTGCTCATAGCATATCCCTATAGATTGTTAGAATCCAGATAAGTGGTGTATGATGATTCTTTTTGTGGATCATAATTTGCCATGTACTTATTGTTTGCTGTAGCATACCGATTTGATGTTTGACATAATACCCCTCTATATTTCTTGGTGGTAGGCAGATGTAGTGGACCAACTTGTTAGATAAGTAATTAGATTTATCAATCCAACATATTTTTTTTTTTTTTAATTTATACCACAACTAGTTTCGGCAATTTGCCATCTTCAGGTGGTGAATCTGAACATACATAAACCAAAAAACTTTTGGCAATTGTTACGTATTTTTAAATTGTTATATTTTATTTTTAACTTATTTATTTATTAGTTAATGATTGACAAGAACTGTAAAAGCTCGTAAATTCTAACCTAATTTTTGGTTTATATATGTTCAGATTCACCACCTGAAGAAGATGGCAAATTGCCGAAACTAGTTGTGGTATAAATAAAAAAATATGTTGGACTGATAAAACATCTGATTTTAAATAGATATCGCTATACATGCCCAACGTAGTACTGTAAGTGAATTGTTTTCCAGATGGTCTGAGCATGTGCATAGCCTTCCTCATCAATATGTGATTGTATTAATGAATTGAAAAATGCTTCCTTTGGTGGCAATTGAGTTTCATCTAGTTTATTCATAGAATGTACATAATAATATGGAAAAACACCATTTCGGGTCATCAGAGACATATGCTCACTCGGAAAGAAACCTGATGTTTCCAAAAATGCATCAGATGGTAAATTTCAAGCAAGCTGATTCAAGCTAGAGGCCATAAAACGAAAAGAATCAATAAACCTCCTCCAAATTTTGCCAATCTTAACTGAAAATGAAATAAAATTTTCCTGAGTGTGAGGTATAATTGTAACTCTCCCACAATTTTTATTACTCAGTTGTCTAATTATAAATTTTTAATCATAGTTTGTGAGATTGTGAATAATAATTGGTATGAGTTAAGAAATACCACATTTCAAATTACAACTATTGCACGCTGCACCTCTGTAATTCCCAGCGAGATGACAATGATCACGTACTTTCCAATTGGATTCTGTGAATTCATTACCACAGAGGTAACATGTAGTCGCTAAATTCCACTGGAGTTCTTGATCTGAATTCATATTAATATCCACGGGCTATCGTTGTAGACAGCAGATATAGCTTTACTGAATTGGATGATGTGTTCTATAAAAACTGCGGCTGCAACAGGTCTTCTTTACAAATACAGAGCTGAAGAGATAGGTGGGAGACCCGAAGAACTTTGTTTTTGAACAGGAGTAGTAAAAGATGATTCAGATGATGGACGACATCCTGCAATAGGTTCCAAGATAGATTCAAAATCTGCAAATATGACGCAGGGAACCCAGTGATTACGCTCAACATTTGTAAATGTCATTATCGGATCAGATGGTAATTCAACTCGTACAGTCTTCTGATCTTTACAATACATTTTATGCATCTCCAGCTTGTCAGATCCACCTCTTCTTTCTTCAAAAGTTATGAAGCATCTTTTACAGATGTAAAATATTCCCTTAGAAGACTTTCGTAATTGATGACCAACCAACCGATTAAAGTTTTTTATGTAAACGTAGTGCTGACTTTGTTCATTATCTAAAAGAATGTGTCACCATATATATTAATTGATACCCATAAATCCCTACTTGTCCCTAATACACGACAGAATCACAATTCTTGTAGGAATATATTTATTTTAGAGGGATAAATCTTTATGACCTACATACAGGAAAATATGTAATATGAAATAATGTAATATTTTTTTTTGTATTTATTTATTTAAAGCCACAACTATGTAAAAGATGCACAACCAGCGGCTAATAAAATAATAAAAATAAATGTGACATGAAAGGCTTGAGAGAGGAAAAACACCCAGCGGTGAACCCTCATGGCATCACCTCATACCAGGAGATCTCTATGCCAAACTCTCTTTAATCTTTTTGGGGGATTGTGGGGTAAATTTGTACTTAAGATTTTTTTAAGATTTTGCGAATTTCCGGATTGGTGTGTAAGTAAATTTTGGTGTAGAAACGTTGGTATAAACGTTTAATGGTTGTGTCTATGGGTGTGATGATCAAATCGCGGTGTAAAGTCTTGTTGCTAACGTATGGTGGGCATTGCGTGATCAGTCGGAGAGTCTTGGATTGAAATACCTGTATTCTTTTAATGTTCGAAGTCTTGGCTGTACCATATATTTGTAAGCCATAGGTTCAGAGAGGTCGGAGAAGATAGGTATAACAATTTAGTTTTTGTCGAGTAGATACTTTAGAACGCCTATTCAAAATACTGTACAATAGTCTAAGTCGCCGGTCTAGTGTGAGTCGTGTCGTCCGAGTGTGAGGGTTCCAAGTCAGCCTTCTATCGAGGGTTAATCCTAAATATTTTATGGAAGAGGTATGAGGTAATGCTTTGAGGCGGTAGCCCGGTATGCGGCTGCAGCATGATGGATCCGTCCCACGCGCAGACTGGCTGCGAGACTCCGTACCCGGATGATATGGATGCAGATTTGTAGAGGGCCCTGACTGAAGCCCAGAGAGATGGCGGCCCTACAGTTAGGATGAAAGAGGCTATTCATGAATGGATTTTGACCAGATGGCAAGTGCGATGGGATGAGGGTAGGGATGGCCATACAACCTATCAGTTTATCCCGGACATACGGGCCAGGCGGGCTAACAGGACTCTCGAACCGAATTATTGGGTGACCCAGCTGATGACTGGCCACGGTGATTTCGCTGCTACCTCTTCCGTTTCCGGAGAAGTGACAATGCGGCCTGCGCGTGTGAAGCGGCCAGTGAGACGTGGGAGCACGTCTTGCTAAACTGCCCACTCTACGCTGGACCGCGCGAGGCCCTCTCACTTGCGGTCGGTCCGACGTGGGAACCTCATGACCTTGTGACCGAGACGAACTTCCCTGTATTCCGGGAGTTCATCACGGCGTGGCAAGACCTTAAAGTGGGACAGGCTAACCAATAGGTTACGATCCCACTTAGGATCCCATGCAAGTGGCTGCCCCACAAAGGGGCACCACACCTAGTTTATAGATCGTAAGAGCAATATGATATAGTAGGCAAACTGTTGGGATGCTCGATACTTCCCTGCGTCCGTTAGGGATTTCCTCCTCCAAAAAAAAAAAGTTAAGTGAGCTGGTCATCACATTTAGGATGTGCCTTGCAACGGCGGACCACATAGCTAGTATGTGGTTCGGAACGCTGGGCATCACAGCTAGTATGTGACTTGCGACGGCGGACCCCACAGCTAGTAAAAGCTTAGGAATGCTGGACACCACATCTAGTATGTGCCTTGCAACAGCGGACCCCACAGCTAGTACGAAGTTAGGAACGCTGGGCACTACATGTAATGAGTGCCTTGCAACAGCGGACACCACAGCTAGTACGTAGATAGGAACACTGGGCATCACAGCTAGTAAGTGCCCTTCAACTGCGGACCCCACGTTGTAAGGCACATACTAGCTGTGGTGCCCAGCTTTCCTCACTATACACTAGCTATGGGGTCCGCCGTTGCATGGCCCATACTAGTTGTGGTGACCAGTGTTACTCACTATATACTAGCTATGGGGTCCGCTATTGCAAATTACATATTAGCTGCGGTGCCCTGCGTTCCTCACTATACACTAGCTATGGTGTCCGCCGTTGCAAGGCACCTAATAACTGTGGTGCCCAGCGTTCCTAACTACATACTAGCAGTGGGGTCCGCCGTTGCAAGGCACATACTAACTGTGGTGCTCAGCGTTTCTAACTAGATACTAAATGTGGGGTCCAGCGTTGCATGGCACATACTAGCTGTGGTCCACAGCGTTCCTAACGACGTACTAGCTTTTGTGTCCAGCGTTCCTAGCTACTTACTAGCTCTGATGCCCAGCGTTCCAAACTACGTACTAGCTGTTGGGTCGGCAATTGCAAGGCACATACTAACTGTGGTGCCCAGCGTTTCTAACTAGATACTAAATGTGGGGTCCAGCGTTGCAAAGCACATACTAGCTGTAGTGCCCAGCTTTCCTCACTATATACTAGCTACGGGGTCCGCCGTTGCAAAGCACATACTAGCTGTGGTGTCTAGTGTTCCTCACTATACACTAGCTATGGGGTCCGCCGTTGCAAGGCACATACTAGCTGTGGTGCCCAGCTTTCCTCACTAGATACTAGATGTGGGGTCCTCCGTTGCAAGGCACATACTAGCTGTGGTGCCTAGCGTTCTTCACTATACACTAGCTATGGGGTCCGCCGTTGCAAGGCACATACTAGCTGCGGTGCCCAGCTTTCCTCACTAGATACTAGCTATGGGGTCCGCCGTTGCTAGGCACATACTGGCTGTGGTGCCCAGCGTTCCGAACTGCATACTAGCATTGTGGTACGCCGTTGCAAGGCACATCCTAAATGTGATGACCAGCGCTCTTAACTATGTACTAGCGGTGAGGTCCTATGTTTCAAGGTACTTACTAGCTTTTATGCCTAGCGTTCCTACCTACTTACTAGCTCTGATGCCCAGCGTTTATTACTACGTACCAGCTGTGGGGTTCGCCGTTGCAAGGCACATACTAGCTGGAGTGCCCAGCGATCCAAACTACATACTAACAGTGGGATCCGCCATTGCAAGGCACATACTAGCTGTGGGCCACAGCGTTCCTAATGACGTACTAGCTGTGGTGTCCAGCGTTCTTTACTATATACTAGCTGTGGGGTCCGCCGTTGATATTCACATACTAGCTGTGGTACCCCACGTTCCTAATTACGTACTAACTGTGGGTCCGCCTTTGGAAGACAGGTACTAGTTTTGGCACGTTGTCCAGCACAACATGCATAGGCGTAAGAGAGTGGCGGATGAGTTGCGCGAACTGGTGTACGCTAAATCCGTCCAGCTCTTTGCTCTACAGGAACCGTATTGTTTAGGAAATCGCGTGGCAGGCCTTGGTACAGGCCACAGAATAATAACTGGCGCAAGGAACAACGAACGGCCTATGGCCGCAAGCGTTGTGACCGACCTCCAGGTGGATGTGATGGCGTTCCACCATGTGTCCACCAGCCACATTATTGTTGCCTGCATTAGGCATGCCAGCGTCGATTGCTCTTTTCAGCGGATGTTTCCCTCCGTCTGAGCGCATAGACCTACAGTTGAACCACATGTTGGATGAGCTAGCGGGACCGTCATGGCGGACGCCAACGCCTGGTCTGTCTCCTGGGGATCGGTTCGCACTGACCGCCGGAGTGACAAGCTAATGGAGCTGATCGCCCGCCATGATCTGTGCATAGTCAACGACCAGCATTCTCCGCCCACTTTTCGTGGTGCGAATGGAGTATCGCATATTGATGTTACGTTGATTTCTAAAGAACTATACAGGGCTGTCAATGGCTGGGAAGTTCGAGGAATTACGTCTAGTGACCTAGTCCTAGACGTGAGTCTCTTTGACGCCCAGCAAATGGCAGGACCTTCCTTGCTTGCAGCTTGCAGAGCGTTAGCAGAAGCTTCGTGGCCGCCGCTGCTGCCTACTCCTGTGATGAGGAATGGGAAGGTCTCAGGACTTCCGACTCGGTCGACTAGATTGAGGAAGGCGTCGGCAGCCTTAGCAGTATTTTGGTGAGAGCTGCCAACGAGACCATCCTTGAAAAGGTCGATCAGTTGAGGAAAGTCCCCTGGTGGAGCGAGGACCTCCATCCAGTATACCTTGTCCCTGGAGGAGGCCAGCGGGATGTACCTAAGCCAGGCCTTCCCGGAGGACGACCCGGCACGGGATACACCCACCCAACATAAGATCAGGCGTGCTGCCCGTGACTTGCCGGACACCGAGGATGCCCCTGATTGGGACGAGCTAGATCTGACCCTGGTGATTGGGAGGCAGAAGAGTGGCGGCGCCGCTGGGAGCGATCTCATGGACGCGGCCATAATCAAGAGAGCTTTCCTGGTCATTAAGTCAGATCTGGTCTACCTGTACAATGCCTGCCTAAGTCGAGACCACTTCCCGAGGGATTGGAAGCGAGCCATGGTGTGCACGTCTGTCAAACCTGGGGATAGGGACCTTTCTTTGGCAGGCAGTTACAGACCGATCAGCCTTCTGTCTCTGTTCGGTAAGATGCTGGAAGGACTCGTCCTCGACCGAATCCGCACCCAAGTATACGCCTTCGTATCCCCTAGACTGTATGATTGCTTGAGGGGCAGGTCAACAGAGGACGCGTTGATAACGCTGAGGTCGGATGTCGTAGAGGGCAGAGGCAAATATGCCCATCTTCTTCGGCATCGCGGTGGCGTTCAACTGCTCCTGGTGGCCGGTCATCCTCACACGACTGCGTACTCTGGGACTGCCTAGAAATATATTTGGGCTGATATTCAGTTTCCTTGATGGCCGTACTGCGACTAAGTCAGCTGTATGCCAGCACATAGGTGAAATTCACCAGAGGATGTCCCCAGGGCTCGGTCTTAGGACCAACACTCTGGAACATACTTTTTGATGGAGTGCTCCGGGAACTCGAGAATCATGATTATAAGGCTATAGCCTATGTTGACGATCTCGTAATCACGATGCACGCTGACAGCCCGGCAGCTCTGACCCGCACAGCCCAAGCCGCTATCGATTTCGTCGACAGCTGGTGCTGCACCAAGAAGCTGGCCCTATCACCAAGCAAGACTATGGCCCTGCTAATGAGAGGAAAAACCGACGCCCATCACCCCTTCTCCTTGAGAATCCAGGGGATGCGCGTTGAATTCCCGGAGGCAGTCACATACCTAGGTGTGAATTTGGGCCCGGGCTTCAACGCGGCTCGCCACGCTGCCATCAAGGAAAGGACAAGTGTCACCTCCAGCTCGCGCAACATGGGGCCTCGACTACTCAGCGTGTAGAACAACTTACACGGGGGTATTCGAGCTGTGGCTCGGCACCTGCTGCGGGATGATGGTTTAGCCAAGCAGCAGAGGACGAGACTACTGCACCCCCAAAGAGCTGCCCTCCTGAGGGTCACAAGGGCCTATCCACAGCAGCCCTACAGGTGCTAGCGGCACTCCGCCCATAGACTTGGTCTTGGACGGGGCGGTCGCCTCGTACTTCTGTAGACGCAATTTGCCCCTGAAAGCAGATTTAGATGAACCCTTGTGCCTCGTCCTGGAGGGCGAGCTACCTGCACAGAACAGACCAGAGCGTTGCAGGGACATTGTCCAATACTGGATAGTGAACAAGTGGAAACAGCGATGGTCGCGCTCATCCGAATGCCGAACGACATTCGCGTATATTCCCAACGTCCAGATCCGCCTGTGCTCCACTTGGGTACAGCCCGATCACTGTACATCTCAGGTACTTTCAGGTCACGGTGACTTCAACTTCAAACTCTTCTTCTTCAAGAGGAAGGATAGCCCGAACTGTTCGTGTAGCGGCATTGAGACTGCAGAACATGTGGTCCTCGATTGTCCGCTGTACGACAGGTGAAGGGTGGAGTTGATCCGCGCAACAGGATCATATCTGGGATTGACCCTGCCAGAGTTGATGATGGAGTCGAATTACCGGCGTTCGGCCGGTTTGTCAACCTCCCGGCGGGAACAGAAAAAGCCCGCTTGACTCGGCGCCGGGTGCGTTGACGGGCCAGGCCCGAGTTCTACCCCTGGCGACCGCGAAGTAGAAGCAGCCCCATTCCACCAATCTTGAGCTCTCTCAGCGCAATCTGGCAGCCGCAACACACGGGGGTCTGGGAGCGCCAGTCTGTACCGCAAGGGACCAAAGGCTGTCCCCCCCGGACACCCATAGCAACACTTCACATAAAATCACAGTATACTATATGCACTTCCTTTTTCCCCGACGAAAAGCGGGCCGGGTGATTTGCCGGAGCACCCGGAAAAAAAAGAAGATAGGAACGCCGGGTACCACAGCTAGTATGTAGTTAGGAACGCTGGGCACCACACTTACTATGTGCCTTGCAACAGCGAACCCCACAGCTGGTATGTAGTTGGGAACGATGGGCACCACAACTAGTATATGCATTGCAACGGCGGACCTCAGAGCTAGTACTTTTTTTTATAATTTTTTTTTTTTCCGCAGGGCGATGGAAATACTTTCACCGAAGGGATGCACGTGCATTCCCAACAGTGTGGTGTACCTCGTGTTGGCTATCCACTAAAACCATCTTCCTGAGCTCTTGGGTGATTTCATCCCTGGTGTGGGACCATAACACCCTCTTCGTCCTCGGTAAGGAACCGAACTAATTATCCGACTCAGCAAAAACCGATAGACCATTCGGGACATTTCTGTGTCCTACATATTGTAACGGAGGACCCGGGACTTGGGCGATCGGCCACCGTCAGGTCCTGCCTACATCCCCACCACTACTCACACCCTAGAGAGGGAGTGGGGAGATGGGAAGAATGACAGGCTGGACGACAGAGAATTACAGTCTGGATGAGAGACAGTTACAGTCTGGACGAGAGACAGTTACAGTCTGGACAGGGAGTAACAGTCTGGACGAGAGGCAGTTACGGTCTGGACAGAGAGTTACAGTCTGGACGAGGGAGAGACAGGGTCTGCCATCAGAGAGTCTGCCATCAGAGAGTCTGCCACCAGGGGTAGAGGGCCGGGCGTGTTGGGTGTCGTCCTGATGCTAATGTAAAATAAATGTTATGCACTGGGAGTGAGTGACTTCTTCAATTTCTTCCCGATGCCCTGTACAAGGAGGCGCACTAAGGGCAGAGAGGCCCGTCGTGACATTTTGGTGGAGGCGCCGGGTACAGGGTTACCATCGGAAGAAGAAGAGGTTCATGGTGCGCACCAGATCGCGATCGGTGGTCTAGATCTTCTAGAAGAAAAAGACTTGGAGCTTGGAAGTCCTTCCCACCGTTTCAGCCCAGCCCCAGACATGGAATCGGAACTTCTGGTGAGTGTCATTCCACCTACTTTTGGAGGCTCACCTACGGAGGACCCCCGAATGTTCGTTCGAAGCTTCGGACGGGCGGCCCTGGCAAATCGTTGGACGGAGGCCACGAAGTTGGTCAAATATCCCTGTTACTTGCGGGGCTAGGCCCTGGTCTGGTATGAGAGGAGCTGCAGCGGACTCCCTACTTCAAAGGCTCTGGAGCACGGCCTGTGTGACTTTCCTCGGCACTGCTTCATCCATCGTCTTAAATAAGGGTACCATGGATTTATTACATTAATTTAACATTGTTTATGTTTATTTCTTTGTATTTAGTTTATGAAAGTAATGAGCTGAATGTGAATATGCCATTCATTTTTTACAGATGTCGATTACTTTCGATATTTAACGGTTTTTTATTAATTTCAAATTTACAGTTTTTTTCTAGCAATCGTAGTTGTTCAAACTAATCACCAGTAGTTGGATGTAACATGATGTTCCAACTTTATTAATATAAAGCTGGAAGGCTTCAATATATCGACTTCTGTAATAAACCAAATATATATATCGATATATCATCGGTGTTTTTCACAAAAATTTCTTTCTGTTGTTTATGAGTTTAGATGCAGTTCTGTGGTTATAAGTTAAGTTGATTGTTGTCTTTTAAAGTAAAATCTCATCATCCAGAAAGTGTAAATAGCAGACACGTTATTTTTATGATTGCGACACATGTGACTTGTGGCAGCTGCCGGTCTACTTTAGAGGGTTGGGTACGTGGAACAAGAAACTGTATGCCCAGGATGAAGGAATATACACACACAAAAGGAATATAAACTCCACACACTACTTAGCAATATTTTCACTATATTGGTCAAAATTACACAAAATATTGATATAATTACACACGATATTGACAAGTAGTGTGTGGAGTTTATATTCCTTTAGTGTGTGTATATTCCTTTATCCTGTTCATTATGAATCTTCACAAAGTAGACCTGGAATCAGTTCAATAAACTGTATGCCGTTTGCAATTCCTCGAATATGGCGAGAGCCTACAAATCATCACGACAACTGTTACTTTTGTATATTGTAATGGTTCATATAACCACAAATAAGTAAAAAGAAAAGAGACTGTGTTGTGGAAGTACGATTGTCTAGTTAGCCACGCCCATAAATCTAGAAAGGGAGGTTATGTGCGGGCTATCGATTGAATGTTATTATATAGTATAAAAAAATATATGATGTGTTAAAAGTTAATGGTTTAATTAAATTTTGAATACTAATATTTTTGTTGAAAATGATGGGCAGTAAGAATAAAAATAAATGTGTAAAAAGAAAAGAAAAAAATTGTTGTTATAATAAAAGGCGATGTAATTGGCCTATGTGCGATTATTAGCCAATAAAATGGGGGTATTGCAAAAAAGATGGTGGGGCTATTTCCACGTAAAAAAAGGTGAAGTCGTTGTTCAAAAGGCAGAGTGAGTGGTCAGTGTGTAGTGACTAGAATTAGGAGTCATGGTGTAGAATCAGTTGAGAGGTTGGTGAAGTGAAAGTGGAAGAAGGGAGATGTTGATGGTCAAGTTGGACCGAGTGTGGAGTGTAATGAAACAAGTTGGTGGAGAGAAAGACGAGAGAACTATGAAGAGGCTGACGTTTAACAGTAAGATATCCACCCAGTAGACGACAGACCAGAAGAACCACGGGCCATGAGTCACCAATCGAGACGAGAGAGAATAAATGGAACCCACCCGATGATTTTTATACTGCATGCAGGTTAGTTTAGATGCTTATACTGCATGCAGATTAGTTTTATATCATATTTTTATCAAACCATGCTTACTAACCCTTATAATATATATTTTTAAAAAATCAAATCTTAGATGTGACATCTTTGTATATTTTTTATTAATTCAATCTGTGAATTTGCCCAATAATTAATTATAAATTTAATTTTAGAGAATATTCAGTTTAAGTACCGTCACATAAATGCCGCAGCGAACAGGGACTGAACAATAAATGGCGCTCGAATAAAGGAATTGAAATGGATGAAATTTATGATATTGTTCAAAATAATTGTACCTAGATTTAGAATAATCATTGTGTAATTTGTTAAGTTTAAATAATTTGTTAGTTTGAAATAACTATTAATAGCATCCAAAATGGCGGATCATAGTGTAGAGGGTTCTGAGGCCACTAATCCGAATAAAGATGGCGAACAAGAAGGACAGGGAGACATACGGACAGGGAGAGTAGGGTAATTTGGCCGGACCTGGGCCTGTTAAAGGGCGCTATGCTGGTCTAGTAGTGCCTCGAGTGTTAGGAAGGGTCATGAGTTAAAGGGGACCATTGTAGGTCAGGTTTTAAAAGTCCAGTGGACTGGTGCGTGAAATGTTTGTCAAACAGATGTAAACCTATCATTTATATATTTATTTTGCTATCTCAGTGATTCGAAAAAAAAATCGCTAGCGTCTGACAGGTCATTGAACCTTGCATATAAACACACGAGATTATACCACCACCTCATTCAACCTTCAGTGTGTATGTGAAAACTTATCATTTTGGTATCCTACAGAAATTTTTTCGAAAAACGGTGAGCGAAAAATGTATTATTGAGAAATTAACACAGTCAACGAACTTTCAGTTTAGAAAGTATGAGAGTGGTTCATCTGGTGAAAGTAGGAGCAAAGATGACCACCTTCGTGAGAGCCTAATTTGCATACCGGTCCAGGACCGTGTCCTCCTTGCTCCTCATTGTTCGATAGTGGAATTTTTTTGAATGTGTTGATTTTTCAAAATTTGATGCTTTTTCCGAGAATATAAAAAGACGGGAATCTAGCGGGTCCCATCATTATCTAGCCAAACATGGACACAGAAACTCAGGAGAGTGACTTGAACGCTTTAGTACAAAAACTAAATGCATCTAAGGCGGAATTCATACCAATAAATGAATTAATAATAGATGAGAAATATTCGATTCTTGCAATGAAAAGAATAAATACGATTTACGGACCCAGTATAATCGCGACTTTCATTGAGGGGGGTCTCGATGAGCCCAGCGACAGCTTGAAAAGCATTTTTTTTCCGAAGCGCTATACCGAAATGTTTTCCGATGAAGAACTACTTCAAGCCTCAGGTTACTTTAAAAAAAAAATATTAATTTAAAAAAAAAGTCACTTTTTAAGAAAAACTAAAAATTTTTTTTTTTTACAGGCAATTTGAAATTGGCGTACAAAGGCCGAAGAATCAATAAGGAGCATTTATTTGAATTCTCAGTGTAATCTAATGTATTTTTGAAAAATATATAATTTGTAATCAAGTGTTGACTTTATTTACACAACCAAAAATGATGAAATCTCACCCCCCCTCAAACACAAATTTGTGCCAACCTACTTTCTAAAAGAAACTTGTATGAATTTGAAATGTCAAATCCGAGTATATAAACCCTCTGAGATCCCCGAATTGGTATCAGTCTTTCGTCTGAGAACATCACATCTCCAATAATGAACACTTCTGCTGTTTCTTCTGCTTCCAAGGTATATTCTAAAATTCTCTTAGAAATGTTTATACTCTAAAAAAATTCGATATTAATTTCATGATGGCACAAATTTTTCATCATCTTGTAGATTTCATCTCTTGTAAAGAAATTAAATGCGAAAACATTGGGTGGAGTGGTCTCAATAAGCGAATTAGCATTAGGAGAAAAATATAAAATCATGACAATGAAAAGAGTAGAAACCACTTTTGGTGGATATGTAGCGCAGTTATCGCAAACGATGATCAAAACGCTCAGAGGTGGGATAATGAATTGAAAGGTGTATTTTTACCGATGAGATACACCAAGTTATTTACTGACGAAGACATGGTATTAGCAGCTGGTAATAAAAAAAGCTTAAGCCGTAATTTTTGACTTAGATCATTTTTTTTTAATTATTTAGTATCTCATTATTTATTTTTTATTTTTTGTAGGCAAGCTAAGAATGATTTACAGAGGTAGAGGGTCTCGCCACGAATTTCTAATAGAATTTACAATGTAGAGAATTCAATGTAATACCGATATTTTGAAATAATAAAAATCTGATTAAAAACTTATTGATAATGATTTATAAGCACCTTAAGGGAAGGGGAAAAAAATAATAAAATAAAATAATTTGAAAAGATTTTATTTTTTTTATATTCACACTAATTGAGATAAATTGACCCAACTCTTTTCTGACAGTCCGAACCACTTCACATATATACGATTCCCTTTTCGTCGAAGAACTTTTTCAATGAGATAAACACCAGGATCCTTTACAATCTGTAATTCTTCTTTATAAAATGCGCCAAATATGTCTTGATTATTCGCATCTTGTAAAAGGTATGTGATGGGGTTTGTAAATTGCACCTTGACAACTTTGAAGATCTCAGGTGAGAATTGAGCAAGATAGCCTTTGGCAAATGCATTGCGTAATTTTGATATGCGGACATAATCCCCCTCCTTGAATTTAGGTTTAGTAGTGGTAGCCGGGACTGAATAAACAGTGGCAATTAGCTCATTTTGAAGCTTCTTATTAGCGACAACCTCAGACGGAGTGGCTTGTATTGTACGGTGCTTTGTATTATTATATCTTGATAGCAGAGCAGGTAGCAAGTCGACATATTTATGATTTCCATTCAAGGTGAACATTTTCCACATATGTCCTTTTAATGTTCTATTGAATCGTTCAGCAATCGAAGCCTTCTTTCAAGAGTATGTAGAATAGTGGTGAATATTTTTTTTTTTCATAAGAGACTGGAAGTTAGTATTGTAGAATTCACGTCCTTCATCTGTAAGCAATAATTGAGGTATACGTTTACTCTCGAGAAATATAGTCTCTAGCGCTTTTGTAACTTCTGGTCCTGTCTTTCGCTTCAATGGTATTGCCCAGGCATATTTCGAGAAGCCATCGATTACGGTCAATAAATATTTAAAGCCTTTATTGACTCGCCAATATGGCACCATCTCGACTAAATCTGCCTCCCACAAATCGTCCACTCCTTTTAAAAGCACTTTACGTCGAGGATAATTAACATGAGCTGGTTTATGGAGTTCTCTAACGACAACTTCTCTTGGTGTGTAAGGTTTTGAAAGTATATTCCCCATGACAAACTCTATCAGACTAATACTAAATCAATTGTCTCTCTCTAATTTAAGCATCATGGTTCTGCTTTTTTAGCATATATTTCGACAGTTCTCGTTGAAGATGCTGAAGAGTTACATATCCAGAATTATCAATTTTCTTGACCAAGTAAGCCAATTCTCTTTGAAGATAATTCAGTGTGACTACATCATTAGAATCTATGGGAGGGCTGACATTTACTAGTCTTTTCTTACTCCCATTGATATATGCTCCCTGCCAATTTTTGAGATCAGTGTAGAACCTTGCCGATCTGTCCACATATCCTTTTGTAGCTGCATCAGAGGGGTCCGATTGATCCTCTACATGTATTAGCCTTTTAGCATTAAAGTCAATTTTGCTTCCTGACTGAGAAAAATGTGAAATTCGAGAATCGACATAATTTCTGGAAGCAGCATCTGATCCCTCCAATCCTTCTCCTAAATTGATTAATCGCCTATGGTTGACATCGAGAACTCCTCCAGCTTCAACCTGTCTGAATCGGTCCTCTCCTTTTAAAGCTTGAACTGTATTGTATAATTTTTGCTGATTGCGGTAATACCGCTTACCAACATGCCGTCCGAACTTGTCAATGGTCATTTTAGAACTGAAACCCCTCAGGTGAAATAGACTCTATACACACCAATTTTTGAACTTCTACAATATGGACAAAAAATACAAAAAACAGAACAGTCCATACAGGTAAAATGACCACATGGTAATATGACCGTATCTACAATGGCATCGAAACACACCTTACAACGAAGATCTACCAAATATTCCTCTGAATTTTCTGATTCCTCCTCATCTTCACTAGAGCTCATGATTAATATATAATAGTTGCTTCTCTCAATTCTTCCAATATTGACGCGATTTCATTCGAATGAGGTCCACCTCCTGCTGCTTCGCTAGCATAGAGCAAGCTTAACCTCGTACAGAGTTCATTGGGATCGTCCCAGCGCTCATATATAGGTCTTGTACAATTCATCCATAAGCCCGAGCCAGAAAAATGAGATTTTTTTGAACGGGTAGGATATTGTCTGGTAGTAGGAGTAAATAATTTTGCAATTATATTTTTATACTTGAAACTTTTATTACCACTCAAACTTTTAGCTTCACTGAAATGTCTTTTATGAGCATTTGTAACCGTCAGTAGTTCCTTATATATGGCTAAATCCTCATTTTTGTATGTCATAGGTTCTTTTAAAAACAAAAGTTCATAGAGTCCAGGTGTACCTTCATAAAATTTGTCTTTAATTTCTAAATCATTGTGATCCACCCGAACGCTAGCGTCACCTAACGTTAACCCACCACTGGGTAGAAAGCGAAGTCCATAGCGAGTGTCAAAGTCCTTTGTATCTCCACTAAGAAATTTTCTAATATATGGGCGCAAAAATGGACCAATATTGGATGATTCAATCATTCTTTCTACTGCATCTCTGCCTAGCGCAGTCTGAGACAAAAGTTGTGCTTCTTCTACAGGTGTAATAGGAGGTGATGAACTTTCAAAGACTTCTTCTTCAAAAGGGACTTCTTCCCTCCTAGGTGTAGTGAATGAAGGAGTATAGAGTTGAGCTTTTGGTTTTCCACTGATTGGTGTGATGATTTTTTCTTCTTGCGGATATATTTCAGATTTCTCTATGTTTGGGAATGGTGGAGTCTTGATTATCGATTTGGTTGGTGCTTGTTTCAGAGTTTCCGTTATTTGTAGCAGTGGTTTTGTAACTGGTTCGAATGTTTTCTCTAGTGACTCATGAGTCTCTAAAGCCCCCTTCTTGAAAGATTTGAACTTTTTTCTCAAACCTTTAGAGGTCTTGATAATATCTCGTACTACTGAACGTTTCATTTTAAACCGAGCTGCTGCAGTACACTTACATCAATATAAAGGTGTCAAAGCCCTGTCGGTACCTCCCCTTGTCTGCCTCTCGAGTTTTATCAAGGACAAAGAACCCATAGGGGTCACTGTCCCAACATAGTGCACACATCTTTTGAAACATATTAAATGTAACATCTGTCGAACTAACGTGATCCTGATAAATATGTTTTAAATTTAACAAATTTTGTCTGAAAAGTATTAAAAAATTTGCATTGTCTCTAATTAAGTGCTTTGGTATATGCGCATATGTCTGCCCAATGTAAATAGGGAATATAGACTTGTGTCGTCCCATACTAAAATACTTTCTTATTATATTATGGTTATCGAGGCTAATATCATCAAAAATAAAAGCAGAATTATGTTTTGCATCTTCCAGCTGTATCACACTTTCGGAATCATCAAAAGTGTAATATCCTATTTCGGGAACCGTGTCCATTACCTTTTTTAAATAGGTGTATTTCGCCTGTGATAAAGATCGAGAGTAAATGTAGAGATTTTCGAAACAAAGTCCATTTTCATCAAGAAGGAGGCTAATGACCAAATTGGTTTTCCCCGATCCTGTAGCTCCACAAACAATGATTAGGGGGTTTGGTGGTAAAAGTCTTAAGGTTTCATCTTTTTCCTGGTGAGGAAGAAGGTCAACAACTTTCAGTTGTAAAGGTTGAGGCTCCAAATGCATTTCGGCAAATGATACCTTTAGTGAAACAGCTGTATATATAAATTGAGAGCATGATCCTTTCATTTCAGTATGAAACGAAAGATAGGAGGTAAACGCTCTAATCAACAAGCTACCATTTGAAGCACACATTCCAGGATATAATTATTGTGGACCCGGCACCAAGTTACAAGATCGCTTAGCTCGAGGTGATACGGGTATTAATCCATTAGACGAAGCCTGTCGTGAACACGATATTTCCTATTCAAAAACTAATAATTTATCTCAGAGACACGCAGCAGACAGAATCTTAGCAGATAAAGCTTAAAAGGTAAAGCTAAAAATAGGTCAAGGACTTTACGTAAGACCATACAGAAACGGATACGGATTATACGTGAGACCATATAAAAATCAGATGTGACTTCCAAATAGAGCTCTTACAAATGTAGATCTTGAAAAATATGCTAAAAACTTATGTCATTTCAGAGGTGTCTTTATGAAGGACACCTTACCGAGGACACCAAAAAAATATGAATCGGGCATTGTGAACCTTAATAGAGTCAGTGAACCCGGCTCACATTGGGTCTGCTATGTAAAGCGTGACAATAAAATAAAGTATTTCGACTCGTATGGTAATCTACCACCTCCACTCGAAATACTCAAATACCTGAAAGGATGCTCAATTGAATACAATCGAAACCGGTATCAGGATTGGAACACTCCATATTGTGGACACTTATGTATTCAGTTCCTTTATATTGAAAACTTGTGTTAGTCTTAGATGCAGTCATGAGTTATACCTTTACCCTTACGGGCACTGAGAACGTATTAAGTGCAGACATTTTTCCTACAATAGACCTATCAAATGGAGAGTACTCGATTGGGCTTTTAGGTTTTACAACATATAATTCTATTCCCAACATTATTGATGGTGAGAATGATATGTTTTATTTTGGTGATGAAAAAATTAAAATACCGATGGGGACATATGAGTTGGAAGCACTTGGGGATTATTTACAAGAACAGATGATGTTTAGAAGAAAAGGCGATCATGTTATAATCCGAGCTAATAATAATACATTAAAATCAGAATTACGGTGTACAAAAACTGTATATTTTAATAGAAAAAATTCTATTGGACCCTTATTGGGACGGGATGACAGCTTGGATGAAGATAAGCGTACCTTACACCCCGGAGATGGCTATCATACCTCACCAGGGATCGTAAACATGGTTAAAGTCAATACAATTGCTATTGAATGTAATATAGTTTACGGTGCATATCGAAATGGAAAACCGGTTCACACATTGTATGAATTCTATCCAACTGTCGAGGCAGGGTACAAAATTGTCGAAACACCATCACCCATTGTATATTTAGGAGTTAACACAAAATCCGTTGACAACATTACATTACGGATAGTAGACCAAGACGGTCATCCAATCAACTTTAGAAACGAAACTATAACGATACACCTACATATAAAGAAGAATGGCGATTGACTTTAGACCTCGGTATATAAGTATTCGACCACATCCAAAACCCATTAGTACGAGACCGTACATGAGACACTTGACACCAGGCAACATTCGATTTTTGAAAAGTTTAGGCTTGAAAGTGAAACGACAATGAATGACATTTTAGATATTACAGAGGACGTCCGGTTTGATGATAGTATCACTCAGCTACAGTTCCACACTTACAACCCATTTAATTCTACAAATTTAAAGAATTCTGATGAGATTCGAATCTCTATTCACCAGCAAGATTTGTATATATTACCATGTGCTAGTTATCTTTATTTGGAAGGCTCTATTCAGAAGGAGGGTGCTGATAAAAGAATGACTACATCGAGTGCAAAATTGTCAAATAATGCCTTTGCATTTATGTTTGATGAAATTCGCTATGAATTGAATGGAGTGGAAATTGATAAAGTCCGAAATCCAGGAATTGTGAGTACTCTAAAAGGGTATGTCTCTTTATCACCTAACCAAGTGAGTGGGTTAGGCAATGCAGGATGGATGATGCCGAAGAAAGATGGAGCTATTTCAATAGATAAAGACGGTCATTTTAATGTATGTCTCCCCCTCAGCACTCTTATTGGTTTTCTCGAAACTTTCAAAAAAGTGATAATCAATTCAAAGCATGAACTGTGTCTTATCCGTGCAAAGAGCGACGCTAATTCGATTTTGGAAGACAAGGTACAACTTACACTAAACAAGGTAAATTGGAGAGTCCCTCATATTAAAGTATCTGATGAACAGCGACTGCGACTATTGAGAATATTAGACAGAGATCAGACACTCACTATCCCTTTCCGCTCATGGGAATTGTCGGAATACCCTGCCTTACCGGAAAACACACAAAATACATGGAGTGTCAAGACTAGTTCAGCTCTAGAAAAACCCCGATATGTAATCGTAGCCTTTCAGACAGACAGAGTCGACAATAAGTTAAAAGATACCAGTCAATTTGACGCTTGCAACTTGTCCAATGTTAAACTATTTTTGAATAGTGAGATGTTCCCGTACGATGATTTAAACCTTGATTTCAATAAGGGTCGATATGCTGTTCTCTATGATATGTACCAAAGATTTCAAATGAGCTACTATGCTAAGGATCATAGTGAACCCCTACTGTCGAGAAAGGACTTTGGTGGAATTGCCCCCATGATAGTTCTTGATGTATCACGTCGGGAAGACACATTGAAGGTAGCTACGGTCGACATTCGTCTAGATCTTCATGCAACCCAACCGTTTCCACCTCACACTCGAGCTTACTGCCTTTTAATTCACGATAAATTAATTGAATTGAATCCTCTTAGCGGTCTTTTAAGGAAGCTATAAATTGAGTGTGTATAAGATGAGGATCATCATTAGATTTCTAACCCTCAAACATGGAACACCAGTTCGCGATTGTGGATTTTCAAGGTTTTCAAGGGGAAGGTGGCTTTATTGTGAAGGAGTTGACAGTTCTCACTCACAGTCAGTCACTCCACTGGTTTTTTCTCCCTCCTCAAAATGTTGATGAATCTGATAGTCGTGTGAATCTATGGGTTAAAAAACACATTCACAATATTCCATGGTGCTATGGAGATACAGAATATTCACGTCTGGAAGAACTCTTATGTACTTCAACTGCTTCATGTAAATTTATTTGGGCGAAAGGACTAGAAAAATGTACATTTCTTGAAAATATTGTTAAAAAGCCAGTTTATGATCTGCTCGACTATGGGTGTCCGAATTTGAAAAAGTTACCCCCACATGAGACTACCTGTCATTTTCATGGAGGAACCTCTTATACTTGTTCACTTAATCAAGCCTTCAAGTTGGAGGAGTGGATAAGTAAACACCCATCCAAGACAGATTTGTACAATGAAGAGGTTCGCCAAAAAACCTTTCGTAAATCTAATAAAGTGTTGGCATTTCATGGCTTTGTAAGACATTTGAATAATACTGCAATGTGTGTATATTGCAAGCTAAAATGTGATATAGATCAGACGGTATGCCCACACATGTACCATAAAAGACACAGCCCCCGATGTTACTGGTTTAGTCAGTGCTAGAATGGATCAAGCTTTGGAAAAACTTTCTCAAACTAATATCTGGAATATGGATCCAGTACATCTTCAAAACTTACCACCTGCATTACTGCTTCATCTCTATGACTATGCAATTGAATATTTATGGGACAACCTACCTGAAGAGTGGCGTGAGGATCCAAGATTCCAATTGTGTCGTCGATGCAACCATCACTTCAATACATCTCATGATCAAATCGATGGTCCACCACCGATGAAGAAAAATTGTACTTATTGTGTAAAATAATGTTGATAATAAATTTAAATTCAACCATATTTTTTTTATTTTTTTTAAAAAACCCTCAAAAGTTGTAAAAATAATAGGAAATAAGAAAATAAACAAGTATGATTATAATCATTTATTCATAAATAATGCATACATTTCATTCCAGTCTACAGTGTTTAAATTCACTATAGACTCTTCAGTTGATGTTGGTAATGAAAAAAATTCAAAGCATTTTGATATTACTGATAGTAAAAGTTTTAAAGAATAGTCTATTTTCTCACAAGACTTGAGCATAAATATCACTTCACTTTTATTGAGCTTGATTTCCGGCTGAGACGACACCGACATGTAAGGAGAAGGACTATTCAGACACATTGTGACCCATGGGTATGAATTTGATATACTCACACTTCGATTTCTTCCAGTGAGTCCAAATTTGAATACTATGTTGCGTATTCGAAGTGAGTCTTGGAGAGGTCTTTTTCTTCCTTTGGGGTTGATGTAGTTTTGAATAGGTCCTATGTTGGTGGAGAGTCCTGTCCAATCTGCCGTGTCCAAATAAATTGATACCTTCTTGTGGCAAAATACCACTACTGGTGACTGGTTGAGAAGTCCTACCTTGATGACCTTGGTCTTGGACTTGTTGAGAGCAAACTCTGTTACTAGATACAACTCCATTGCGACAACTGGTCTCTCTACATTTTTTCACTTCATATCATCTTCTTACCCCCACCTAGTTCCCCCCTCTCTGGTCTTTTTAAAAACCTGTTTTCATGAGCGGGTTCACAATCTTCTCTCACAATTGTTTTTGTTTTCTTTTGATTATATATAGGCAGACTCCTCCTTGGACTATTACAACATGTTCAAGTGTACAAAGTGTGACACCATTTTTCCATCTTGGAAAAAACGCAATGTTCATCAGTTCAACTGTAAGAGAAATATCGACGAGATATTGGATGTAGAACCACCAAGGAAAAATATATTTTTATGTTCCTCTTGCGGAGGACGGTTTGAAAACGATTATCATGGACAACGACATGAATCAGTCTGTCATGGGGAATATTCATCCTCAAAGGAACCGACCAAGGACGCAATATTAGCTCTGGTGCCTTCTGATAATATTGTACAATATGAAAGTGCCTTTGCTAGTCGTTTGGAATCCTATTTTATTCGCTCAAACAAATGCGATGATTTGACGTGTTTCTTACTGGATGTGAAACCAACATTAATACACAAAGTATCCAACATACTACAAATGAAATCTGCAATTAAAATTAATTTGATGGTTGAATGTTTATTTGAAAATGCTCTTGGTGAGAGGACAGATCGAGCCTTTAAGACTATGAATAAACCAGTTTTTCGAGCAACAAATCTTGAAAAATTCTTTGACAATGCATTTGAAAAAATACACTCGGAGGTGGAAAATAGTGCATTGAAAGGAAGTGGGTGGAAAATATTAGCCGTAGACGGAATTCGTCTACGGGTGAATAGATATGATCCACTACGTGCTTCTACATATATACCATTACCAGCTAGTCTTGAAAATAAAAAAGCATGTGTAAATGTACAAAATAATTATGAGAAATGTTTTGCATATTCAATCTTAGCAAAATTCGTGACATCGCATTCTTATCGACCACAGGAATATACTGATTTATTCAGTTTATATGATTTTTCATGTGTTTCGTTTCCAGTCGCTCTAACGGATATTTCTAAATTTGAAAAAGTCAACAATATGTCTATAAATGTATTTGGAGTTGATGAAAACGAGAAAATATACCCCCTCAAGGTTGCAGCAGAAGAAAAATCAGATCATCGGGACATCCTCCTTTTGGACAATGAAAATAAACAACACTACGTCTACATAAAAAACTTTAATCGGTTGATTAGTCGTCAATTACGAAAATCTTCTCTGCGAAAATTTTACATCTGTAAAAGATGCTTCATAACTTTTGAAGAAAGAAGAGGCGGATCTGATAAGCTGGAGATGCATAAAATGTATTGCAAAGATCAGAAGACTGTACGAGTTGAATTACCATCTGATCCGATAATGACATTTACAAATGTTGAGCGTCATCACAGAGTTCCCTACGTTATTTATGCGGATTTTGAATCTATCTTGGAACCTATTGCTGGATGTCGTCCATCATCTGAGTCATCATTTACTACTCCTGTTCAAGAACATATTCCAATGTCGTTTTGTACGTATGTGAAAAGTTCTTCTGGTCTTCCACCAATCTCTACAGCTCCGTATTTGTATAGAGGACCTGATGCAGCCGGAGTTTTTATAGAACACATCATCGAATTGAGTAAAGCTATATCAGCTGTCTACAATGATAACCCTGTGGCTATTAATATGAATTCTGATCAAGAAACCCAGTGGGATTTAGCAACTACATGTTACCTCTGTGAAAATGAATTCACAGAGTCGAATTTGAAAGTACGTGATCATTGTCATCTCACTGGGGATTATAGAGGTGCAGCATGCAATAGTTGTAATTTGAAATGTTGTATTCCTAAATGTATTCCAATTATTTTTCACAATCTCACAAACTATGATTCAAAATTTATAATTAGACAGCTGAGTAATAAAAAATGTGGTAGAGTTACAATTATACCTCACACTCAGGAAAAGTTTATATCATTTTCAGTTAAGATTGGCAACATTTGGATGAGGTTTATTGATTCTTTTCGTTTTATGTCCTCCAGCTTGGATCAGCTTGCTCGAAATTTACCATCTGATGCATTTTTGGAAACATCACGTTTCTTTCCGAGTGAGCATATGTCTCTCATGACCCGAAAAGGTGTGTTTCCGTATGATTATGTAGATTCTATGAAGAAACTGGATGAAACTCAATTACCACCAAAGGAAGCATTTTTCAATTCGTTAACACAATCGCATATTGATGAGGAAGACTATGCACATGCTCAGACTGTCTGGAAAACATTTCAATGTACTACGTTGGGTAGTTATAGTGATATCTATTTAAAATCAGATGTTTTAATTTTATCGGATACGTTTGAATCATTTCGAAATATGACTATGAAAAACTATGGAGTTGATGCGGCCCACTACTATACGACACCAGGACTCTCCTTTGATGCTATGTTACGATATACAAAGACTAAGCTAACACTATTACAGGATTATGATATGATAATGTTTTTCGAGAAAGGTATAAGAGGGGGGATATGTCAAGCATCACATCGATATGCTACAGCAAACAATAAATACATGAAAAATTATGATCCACAAAAAGAATCATCATACATCACTTATCTGGATGCTAACAATCTATACGGATATGCCATGAGTAAATATTTACCATATGGCGATTTTCAATGGGTGGAAAGACCGGAAGAGGTTGACATTCTTAATTTACGAGAAGACGATGATACAGGCTATGTATTTGAGGTGGACGTGATGTACCCGGCAAAACTTCACGAGATGCATGACGATTTACCATTTTTGGCCGAGACGATTCCTCCCCCAGGTGGCAAGGTTAAAAAATTGATTCCTCATTTAAATTCACGCGAACGATATGTGATACACTATGTAGCTCTAAAACAGGCTCTACAGCATGGACTCGAGATTGAAAAGATCCATAGAGCAATCAGTTTCAAGCAATCACCCTGGCTGCGGTCTTATATAGATCTTAATACTCAACTTAGACAAAATGCACAAAATGATTTTGAAAAAGATTTCTTCAAACTCATGAATAACTCCATATTCGGGAAGACGATGGAAAATGTACGAAATCGACAGAATATACAGCTAGTCAAGACTGCAAGACAAATGATGAAACTAGTAGTAAAAGCTAATTTTCTTGAGAGAATTATCTACGACGAGGAGCTAGCAGCGGTTGTAATGGCCAAGACAAAAATATACTTTAATAAGCCGATATATGTGGGTATGTGTATACTCGATTTGTCCAAGGAACTCATGTACAGATTTCATTATGATTTAATGTTGCCTAGATACGGAAAAGAAAGATTAAAATTAATGTATTGTGATACTGACTCTCTCATCTATCATGTGATAACACAAGACCTCTACTCAGATATGCATTCAATGCTGGATCATTTCGATACGTCCAATTATCCTCCAGACCATGTGCTATTTTCACTCATTAATAAGCAGGTAATTGGAAAATTCAAGGATGAAGTATATGGAGAAATTATAGAAAAGTTTATTGCATTACGAGCAAAGGTGTATGCATTTTCCATTGCCTTTAAGAAAATTGTAAAAAAAGCAAAAGGTGTGTCACGTGCTTCACTGAGACATTTTATTTCATTGGAAGATTACGAAAGGACACTATTTGATTCTACATTAATGTTTACATCCATGAGAAGTATAAGATCATACAAGCATATACTGTACACCATCGATCAAAATAAATTGGCACTAAATCCATTTGATGACAAGCGGTACATTCTTGAAGATGGTATATCTACTCATGCACATGGTCATTTTTAAAACTAATTCACTTTTCCCCCTCAAACTCGAGAATTATCATCTTGTGAATTACCTACTGAGTTGACCCCCGAATCACTAGAAGAATTTTAAGATTGTATAAAAATGATATGCAGATACATATGATGAAGAAAATGTGTAAAGTTCATTCTGACCCCTAAATTTCCTCTGCCATCGTTGGTCCACATTTCATCGGACCTCTCTTATCCACCCCACAACTTCCTCAAATGTGCTTCCGCTTTGACGTAGCGAGGAGGCTTAATTGATTTATATGATCAAGAACCAAGAGAAGCACTATTTTCTTTTTTTAAATTTTATGTCTAATTTTTTTTTTTTTCTTCAGATCTGTCCCGCATGATCGAGGGAGCTGAGAATAATTCACTAATTTTTTCTGTTTATTGTTCCAGTTGTGCCGCCGCCATCAGGGCTTCTTGAGACGGTTACAATCCGTGCCCGTCCCCTACGTCAGGGAGGTGGCGGAACTCCCTCTAGGAGAAGCATTCGTCATAAAATGCTTCTCATCCATGAAAAAAATAAATAACGCTGTCCTCATAGTGAGGGGAAACACTTGGGAGGTACGACTCCCAGAAAAATATAATGAAGTTATCGACGACAACCTTTTCTGGGAGTCGCCCGAGTACGGGTTTACCCTAACATATGAGGGCAGGGTAGGAGGAGAGGAGAAAATAATTTTCAAGTATGATTTTAAATATATCCATTAACTCACATAAATTTAATTTTATTTTTGTATTTATTCTTCTTTTTTTTTTTTCTTTTATAGAGAAAACCCCGACTTCGAGCCCCCCCGAAATATATTACACCGCCCCTCATGCTGACACGGAAGATGAATTTTGGGGGTGACGATGTGTAAAATATATTTATTTTTTTTTTAATAAATTTTTTTATTTTTTTCTATATACGTTTTTTTACTGACTTCCTACCTCACTGAATATTATAATATGCAAATCTTGGTGTGGTCTGGACGAAGGTCGACGAGATTGATGACTCACTGAAGGTTGAATGAGGTGGTGGTATAATCTCGTGTGTTTATATGCAAGGTTCAATGACCTGTCAGACGCTAGCGATTTTTTTTTCGAATCACTGAGATAGCAAAATAAATATATAAATGATAGGTTTACATCTGTTTGACAAACATTTCACACACCAGTCCACTGGACTTTTAAAACCTGACCTACAATGGTCCCCTTTAACTCATGACCCTTCCTAACACTCGAGGCACTACTAGACCAGCATAGCGCCCTTTAACAGGCCCAGGTCCGGCCAAATTACCCTACTAGGGAGACATAGTGAAATTTATATAGCGGGTAAAGCAAATAGTAAAATGAATCAGGATTCCAGGAATTATCGCAGGATAGTCCGAAAACAAGTGATAGGCTGATTGATCAAGTTATGTCGAATGATAGTTTTGAGGATAGTCCTTCTAGAGGTGAAAAATCGGAGGCTATAGTAACCAAAGAAAATAAGCCCATAGTCGAATCAGACAATAGTAATATAGTTCTTATGTTTCAACAAAATATGGCACAAAATGAAATAAATAATAAAAATAAGTACAATAGTATTTTTTAATTAAAAAATGAATTTAAAAAGCAAAATGAATTAACTAAATGAGTTAAAAAATGAAATCGCTCAAACGAATAAAAACATATCTGAAGTCAGTAGCAAACAGGTAGCAGCAATAGTAAATATAACTAATGAAATTGACCAAACAATTAAAAATATTGATAGTGTAAACAAAAAGGAAAATAACCAACAAAATAATAAAACCAATGAAATGAGAAATAGTGAAAATAAATTACTGATACGTGATCGAAAATTGGGTAAAATGTGTGATGTTCGGCCAAGTGAGGCAAAAGCAGTTGAGGGTAAATTAAATAAAAATAAAGGAACAGAAAATAACATAAAGATACATAGTTAAGATGGTGGTTAAATTAGAAAAAGAAATAATAATAACAAGTGATAGTGTTGTGAAAAGACCTAATCAAGAAAATAATAAAAAAACAAAAATAGTATATTATAGTAAGACCCCAAACGTAAAAAAACATACGGAAAATAAAATTCAGAGTTCTAGAAGAATCGGATGTCGAAAAATAAATGTCAAAAAATATGTAAACAAACAAAAACAATTCATAGCGCAAAAGCAAGAGTGTCATAAATTTAAAGTCGCACAACTATTAAATTGTGTAGAAGCTAGTCCTGAATTAAAGAGAATAAAAAATCATAGGAAATTTAAAAAAAAAAAAAATTCCCTCAATAAAAACAAGTGGATTATTCTATGATGACAAGGAACTTGTGTAATTAGATTTGTAATGTAATTATGGCTAGCATTTTTGGATATTTTTCATGTATTTCGCTTAAAATCATAATGAAATAAAATAAATGTTAAATAAATAAAATTTACTCTAGGTAAAGATTAATAGTATAAAAATAAACTATATAAAAAAAAATATGTGTTAAAATTGTCGGAAATTCTAAAGTGTTAATTAACGTAATAATAATTGGTAGGTTGTCATTGATGTTATGTCACTAGAATAAATTATAATTTAAAAAGAAAATTTCTGAACCATTGGATACAGGAATTTGGATTTAAGGAGATTATTCGCAGGGTTTGAGAAAAAGAAAATAAACATAGTAGTGTGAGAAGGCGGTGAAGGGGACTTTGTCAGGAAAATCGAAAGAGTTCAGGAAAAACAAATCTTTGTTCCCCGTTTATTGAGATTGGCTCGGCCAAGGAACCGCGATTGTGACATCGAGAGTATTGACCCGTAAACAGGATATTTGACATTGACCAAGGTAAACACTTCCGCTCCTCAAAGGTTAAATACCGATGAGGAGATGCGTTGTGGTCAAAATTCTGGAACCTGGTCAGAAGTGTGGACTCCTCTCCCTCTACTTCTGGACGTAAGTCGAATTCCTATTGTTTATGTTTCCAAGTGTTAAACTGTTCTTGTCATATCTTATTATCTGTCGTGAGTTCTGACATTTAAAATACATTCTCTAAGAAGTTATTCAACAGCCTAATTGGTGTTATTATTGAAACCCCAAGAATTAACAAGTACCATTAAGTTAAGATACCGGTTTGGTGAGTGAAGCACCATACCTTAAATTAAAGACAGTCATTCTTATTATTCACCTAACATTCTCATAAATTATATTATTTACAAATACAGTCTTTTCAATTCTTCACAAGTGGTGAAGGCCCCCTTTTCTATTCTTCACAAGTGGTGGAAGCGCCGGTTTAACTTCTTGAGAACTATTAAATTCAGAACTCATATTTTTCACCATTAAATTTCTATTTTTATATAACATTGTGGTAAACGTTCCTTCAGAACACCTCTGAAGAGAAAAAAAAAAACACAATTTTACTCGAGGTTTGATTTATTCGTTACAAAAAAAAAAAGAAAAAAAAATTACATGTATCTCACAAAAAAGGATCAATCATTTTCTTTGGATGGATTTTGTTCTTAATAGACACTTCAGACACCTTAATAGACAATATTTATAATTCAGTTAAGGTTAGGTAACTGCTTCTCAATGAAAACAAAAAATATTCGAGATGGAAAAAAAAAAATTATACCTATTTGAAAACATTTTCTGTGTAGAAGGGAAGTCAAGTCGGTCAAAGAGACAAACTGGGTTACAATAACTATGCTGACATCTGGGAATGTGCAACGAAGGCGGAAATTTCCTGCCCCATTTAACTAATCACACAGATTGTATTCGATAAAATGGATTCATTTTAATTATTTTTTTTTAATAATCGTTTTATACTTTTCATTTTGGGTAATGCTCGGAACTAAGTAGGTACATGAGATTTTTTTTAAGTCATTCGGGACATCACACGGATTTATGAACTTTAAATCGGTAATTGATGGTCCGCACTTAAAGCGGTAAATGAAATAAAAATAATAAATATTGCGAAATTGCAAGAATTAGATAAATTTTGTTCACAAATTTACCAGGCCTTGACAGACAACGAATTCGGCGATAAATCAATATGTCGTAAATCGCGAAATTATGTATTAAATTCGGACGACGATATAATTTATTACAAATACTTTACCCCTAAGGAACGAAGAAATTTAATTTTAGTGCCTGATTCTTCAAAAAGAGAATTGTTGCACTCTTGCCATGACGATTTAGGACACCTAGGTATCGCTAAAACTTATGGTAGATTACTAACTAATTACTTTTGGCCCTCTATGCTATCCGGAATTGCGACATACATACAATCGTGTGACTCATGTCAAAGAGAAAAAATTCCAAAAAGTTTGCCCCAGGGGGATCTCAGCCCCATCATTCCATCCACGACCCCTTTTTCACATGTAGTTATAGATTACTTGGGGCCATTAACAAGCTCTCATGGGAACAAGTACATTATAGTAGCAACTTGCACAACAACAAAATTTGTCATGGCAAAAGCCACTAGGTCTGCAGATGCCAAATCTACGGCAAAATTTTTATTGAATATGGTAAATCGTTTTGGGGTCCCGAGTATAGTCTCATCAGACAGAGGGACACATTTTTTGGAGAAGTCCTTGTTACAATTTAAAGCAGCCTTGGGAATTTATCACAAAAAAAGTACGGCTTTTAACCCATGCGCTCAAGGCATTGTAGAACGATTCAATCACACACTTATTCAAATGTTGTCACATTACGTTAATAAAAATATAAATAATTGGAGCACACATTTGGACCATGTTCTCTTCTCTTATAATACGTCTAAACAAGCAAGTACGGGTTACGAACCGTTTTTCTTGATGCACGGTTATAGGCCTAAGATTCCTTTGGACGTCGTTCTAGTTCCGCACACTTATGAGGCGGACGTAATTAAAACTATAGAGGAGTTGCAAGTTATAAGAAAAACAATCCCGGAAATTTTAAAAAAGCCTCAGCTAATTCAAAAAAGAAAATTACGATAAAAAGCACAGCTTTGTGGAATTTAAAGAGGGCGATCTAGTTCTAATAAGAGAATTTTGTTATGATCTGAGTAAATCAAGAAAATTACAGCCGAAATATAAGGGACCTTTTGTTGTCCAGAAGCGCCTAAACAAGTTGAATTATGTTATTCAGGTTTATAAAGCTGGGAAGTTAGTGGACGATGTTTTTCATATAAAAAGGATGAAGAAATACTACCACAGATAATGTTTAAATTAAAGTAAAGTAGCCCATGTATCTATCCTTTCTCTCTTTTTCGAACCACTGTGTGTGCATGAAGGGGCACACGTTAGGATAAGAGGCATACAGCGCCAAGGAGAACCCTTCCTCCTTGTCCTCTGATATGACCTTCTTGTTAAAAAGGGAAAAAGGAAAGATTTCAAACATTGTGCTGAAGAAAGAAAATATTAAAAGAAAAAAAAAAGAGGTAGATAATTACGCGTCAAAGAGAATAAAAGTGAATATGGGATAAATATATTGAGCGCAAATTAAGGGAGATTTCAATGATAAATATAAATATTGTGCGCAATTTAAGGAGATTTTTGAGAGAGATGATAGAGATATTTAAGCACAATTATGGGAGAATTTTTTTTTGGAAGATATATATACTATGCGCAAATGTTAAGTAATTGGTAGAACAAGGAATTTAGCGCAAAACGTCGCGCGGTGGAAAATATAAAAAGTAAAAGAGAGTAATTAGAGAAGCTGAGGCTTCGTGTTAGATAAAGCACCGGTTGAGTTTGAAAACGCGGTCGCCTGTTCACGGAGCCTTAAAAAAAAAAGAAGGGAAATTATTTGAAAAAAAAAAAAGAGAGATAAAGAGTTTAGCACAATTAAGGGAGATACTCATATATATTTAAAAAAAAAAAAAAAAGGAGATAAAGAAGTAGGCGCAATTTAGGGAGATTTATGGGAGAAAAATGCGACATTTAAGCGCAAATTAAGGGAGATACTTATATTAAAAAAAAAAAAAAGGAGATAAAAAAGTAGGCACAATTTAGGGAGATTTATGGGAGACAAATGCGACATTTAAGCGCAAATTAAGGGAGATACTTATATTAAAACAAAAAAAAAAAAGAGATAAAGAATAAGACGCAATTTAGGGAGATTTATGGGAGACAAATGCGACATTTAAGCGCAAATTAAGAGAGATACTTGTATTAAGAGAAAAAAAAAGAGATAAAGAATAAGACGCAATTTAGGGAGATTTTTGGGAGATAATTGCGATATTTAAGCTCAATTAAGGGAGATTATAGGGAAATCCACGTTAGGGATAAGACATTTGGAAATAATTTTGGAGTTCATTGACATCCGTGTTTTGGGTTTGTCAAGGATATTGTTGAGATAGGATGCAGTTTACAATAACAAAAGTGTGAAAACAGATACAGGAACAGATTGAATGGAAACATAAACTGAGTGGAGGGAGTGAAGACTAGCGCTTTCTTGAAAAAGGCAGGTCCAGAATTTGATCACTTCCTTCCATGAGCTATATCCAGGTAACATACATTGTCTTTATTGCTTCTCTATATTTTTTTTGAAATATTGGTAGCATATTTTATCGTCTTTTCCTTTTCTTGTCAAGATGATACGAAGTGAGTTGTTCATATTAAAAATAATTTTATAATGATTTTAGCCCCTAGAAGAGCCTCTGTGTAACTTTAGTTGAATGAATACATTACACAGCCCATAGCTCATGGAACGGAGTTTAGTCAATAGGTTAACTTTATTATAGATATTGTTTTGTTTTTTTCCTCTTCTTTCTGTCAATAATTTATTTAGAGTCTTAGTTGTTTGTTAGCAACATTATGCAGACTGCATAGGAATACAAAATAATAGTTTATTAAATAATTGATTGTGTTCAATTTTTTTTTATTGTTATTAGTAAATATTGGAAGAAGAGTCCATTGTTCTCTCATATATATTTTGTTTTTGTTTTGATTTGTTTTGTGATTCGTTAAGTGAATTTTTCGAAGTGTTTATAAAAACATTTCTGTTGTATTCAATAATTTTTTTTTATTTGGTCTCATAGAGGAGTATAATTAGATGTACCTATAACTATTTTATAGCGAGAATCTCAAAAAAAAAAAAAGGAATGTGTTTCCAATCTATTTTGATTTTTTTTATAAACTTATTTATTTATTTTAATTGTATACATACATATTGGTTGTTACGTCGTTTGGAAAAAAAAAAAGTAATGTGTTTCCAATCTATTTTGATTTTTTTATGTTATTGCAAATAGACTTGTTTAGTAATATTCATTTATTTTAAATTGTATACATATATATTGGTATTTACGTCATTTGAAAAAAAAAAAAAAAAAAAAAAAGAATATACATATAAACATTGTTTTATACGCCTTAGCATATTACTAAATCTTTTACAGTATATACATTATTAAGTTTGTTTGTTATGTTAACTCATTTATTTTTGATTTTGTTGATAAGTTTTAAGTATAATTTTGTTTTGTTAATGAAAATTGAAGTTTACATTTTCTTTTTCTCAGAAAGTAGTCGATATATGTTGTACTTTATATTTATATATCTATCTGTACTAAACATGAATTTAACACTTGGAATCAGAACTTTAGGAGTTTACTTTAGTCAGAGAAAGAGAGAGGAGAAACTACGAGAACTCTACAGACGAACTTCTAGAAATAACAACAACATCCCATCAACTTTGTATGCAGCGCTTTGCAGATTGGCAGCTCCTCCCGGTTGTGTCTCGTCACGAGGGCGTGACTTCTGGATTGCAGGGGGAAGTATGTGAGAAGGCGGTGAAGGGGACTTTGTCAGAAAACTCGAAAGAGTTCAGGAAAAACAAATCTTTGTTCCCCGTTTATTGAGATTGGCTCGGCCAAGGAACCGCGATTGTGACATCGAGAGTATTGACCCGTAAACAGGATATTTGACATTGACCAAGGTAAACACTTCCGCCCACACCGCCTTCTCACAGTAGTCCTATTTTTATTTTTAAAAAACTACATAAATATGATCACTCAATATTTTGAATTTTTGTAAGGGACTTTACCAGATTTAAAAAAAAAAAGTTATATAATAATGGATCTTATTTGGTGGCAGATTTGTATGAAAAAAAAAAAATTAAAGGAACATATAATATAAAAGACATGGGTGTTTGATGTTGATGGAGAATGAACATATGGTATAGTATCAATTTTTTCTTGCATGTATTTTTTATAGTTGATTTTTTATATTTAATAATTTTTATATGAAATAAATGTATGATTATGATGAATAAAATATAATATTTATGGGGGTCCAATTATAACTTATTTAACCCTCCTAATACCACGTGACCTGTGAAACGAAAAATACCACGTGGGGTCCTTTTGAGACCCCACTTCATTTTTCAATTTTTCATGTACCAACTAGCTTTTCATTCTAACTTTTTCAATCAAGTTCATTCAAAAATGAGGGAAAATTAACAAAGAGTTTAAAAATATGATAAAAAATGGTATAAAAAATTTTATTCAAAAAAAAGTAAAGCATGAAACTTATAAAAGTATATTCACACTATGGGTGCTATTATTATTTACATTTAGCGCAAAGCAATTTTTTTGTGACATGGTTTTTACATACGTGCTTCTAGCTCATCAAGTTCTTCATCGTCCGTTTCCAAAACGTCTTCAACATCGGAGATCACTTCGAGCTGTTCCGTTTCCACAAGGGCCTCCTCAGATTCAAACCCTGCAATCTCCCTGGCACGCTCTACTAACATCAACGTTCGTGAGGACACAATGTGTTCCATGATTTATCTTTACGGTCCGAACCGTTAACGCATACTGAAATTAGATCTAAATAAAATTCAAGAGATGAACGAGAAGTGGAAACCAAGAACTGTTGATCAGAAAGAGCTCCAGGAAAAACTCCAGCGGGTGCGGGCAATGTCTTCTTCGAATTGCAGGTCAATTGAAGAGCAAACGTAACTTTTCGAAATTGTTTACTGAGTAGAACTTCTTGAAAATACTTCTCATCAGACGAACGAAAATGTGATACGGATAATACCACGTGGGGTCCCGCGTGACCCCAACTACGTTTTTGTGAAAATATTATTTTATATCAATTTTTAAAATACAAACTGAATACATTTTCTTAATGAAATCGAATGGAGATAGTCTACGGATAAATGTTCTGAAGCCTCATCGAAATAGAAATTATATTGAGCAGTTCATACACATTTTAAAACGCATGGGGTCATTTTTGACCCCACGTGGTATTAGGAGGGTTAATCTCAGAATATTTGAGAGTAAATAAAAAAAAAAAAAAACAGAAATAAGATTAATAAAAAAGAATATGTTAAATTAATAAGGTTTCATTAATATTATTTTTATGGCTCCTTGCTATGAACAAACGTTGAGATTTTTAAAAGAGTTTAGATAAAAACAAATTAATTATAGATATTTTAATCTAATAAATAAAAAAATATATATATAATATCGATAAAAAAAATGTTTTTTAGAAACTATTGTCTTGTTTGCACATTGGCCAAATTAATACATCTTATTTTTAAGTTTAACGTTGTTATAGTGAGAAAGTTATTCTTATTACTCTTGTTATTCATATAATAAAAAAAATATATTACCTTCGCAAAAGTATAATCCATAATATAAAAACAATTTGATATTTCATTGCACAAACTGTGATAACAATTATTATTGATAAAAAAAAAAAACTAACATGAATCTGGAAGTAAATAGTAATAAGAAAGAACTTTTGTAACACTTATGGTTTTATATATCGTCACCTCTGAGGTAAAATGCTGTAACCCTCAAAATATTCAAATTCCACTTTTTGTTGAAATCAGTTAATTTAAGGTCCCAGTTTCATGTAGGTAAAACGCTGTAGCCCTCCAAATAATATTTTTTTTTTTTTTTTCATTTATTGATAATTTTTGTACAATGTACATTCAATTGTGCTAAAATAAAATAAAAACAAAACATCTGGCACTTGAATGAGGCCGCTGACCAGCGTCAGTCCTCTTGTAAATAATATTTAATGAAATAAAGGCAATTTATTATTTTTGTAACCCTCCACCTCTAGAAATGCAAGGAGGTAAAATGCAGTAAGCCTCATGGTGGAGGGTTACGACGTTTTACCTTCCTAAATGTCAATGATAGCGCCAGATGTATCCCTCGATTAGTGTGGGTTACAGCGCTTTACTTCCGTGTGTATTTTTTAAAGTTTTGTTGTAACCAACAAATTTGCAACCTACCACCTTTCAGTCTATAATTATTGTGTTGTGGTAATGTATTTTACATCAAAACTTGTTTTATTGATTTGTTTTGGTAAGTACCTGTACTATTTAAGATGTTTTACGTATTTGTGTTCCAAATCATTTCAGAATTGGAAAGAGTACCAGGAAAATGTATTACCTAATACAAAAACCAAAAGTGAGGAGGGGAGGACAATTAAAATACGAGAAATTTGTAGTTTTATAAAAATAATGCCGTTGTCGAGTTGTTTGACAGCTTTGATGGAAATGTATCACCTGTTCACCTGAGATTTATGGAGAAAAGAAGACGATCAGGAGAAATTGTTGGGTTAAAAGCCGCATACTCCAAACGGCTTCCTATTTCAGTAAACAAGTACAAAGACTTGAACAAATTGTGTTCAAAGGAAATAATCCCCAGACGATACCATCAAGAATATCGCGGACTGCCAAAGACAAATGATACCAGGGATTGTTTAAACGAAACTGATGAAGAAGAATCCTTTGAACAAGATGACTGAAATTTTAATTCTGTTTTTTCTGATAATGTCTGAAAAATTTGTTGACGTTTTCAAAAAAAATTTTTTTTTTGTATTTCTATAAAACATAAAACCTAATTATTTTTAATTAATATTTACATGGTTTTACAAAAAAGTTTAATGAACTGCTAATAAAATAGTAATAAAACAATAATTGTTTTATTACTATTTTATTAGCAGTTCATAATAATAGCAGTTGAATAATTATTATTCAAGAATTGAGGGTTACTTTCTATTTTCCCCGCAAGTGTCAGAGGTAAAAGCCTGTAACCCACAATTTTTACAGTTTTTTTAATGTGGTAATTGATATAAAATCCCAATGCAATATATTTTCACACAATATGACAAAAAAATGAAACGTTTACAAAAAAAAAAATTAATGTAGCTTCCTAGATCAAAAAATAATTAAGAAAACAAAAAATTGTTGTTCCTGTAAAATTTACAAATTGAGGGTTAAAGCCTTTTACCTTAGAGGTGACGATATATTAAAAAAAAAAAGTTTTAAAACTTAAAGTAAACACAAGAGTTGAGTTATTAGAACCACGGAAATTCATGCTTTGAATGTATTCTCTGATGAGAGATGTTGACGTCGAAATTCCGTTTTAACTGAAAAGAAATAAATCAAATAATTAATATAAATCAATAATTAATACTATTAAGAGGTAATTGAAAGAAAAATATATCGTAATGAAGTAATAGTATTGATGATTTACCTTGGTTTGTAGAACAATGTAATTTCTTCAGAAATTTATCTTTGTTCATGGGTACTTAGATAATGGGATGTAAATGGATGTTAATCTTTCAAAGTACATCATAACAGTTGAGTGGTTTGTTACTCCAATAAGTAAGTGAACCAAGATGCTATGGGGTCTAGTCGCTATTTTGGAGTTTGGGTAGAGACGCCAAATTGTCAGAAAATACAATATGGAACCCATATGTGTAATAAATTTTTTGTAATTTAGGTGTAATATTGTAAAATGAAATAATAATTAAAAGAATAATGTATTAATTTTTTTGTGTCAGATGGATGCAATGTAATGGTTCATATAACCACACATAAGTAAAAAGAAAAGAGACTGTGTTGTGGTAGTACGATTGTCTAGTTAGCCACGCCCATAAATCTAGAAAGGGAGGTTATGTGCGGGCTATCGATTGAATGTTATTATATAGTATAAAAAAATATATGATGTGTTAAAAGTTAATGGTTTAATTAAATTTTGAATACTAATATTTTTGTTGAAAATGATGGGCAGTAAGATTAAAATAAATGTGTAAAAAGAAAAGAAAAAAATTGTTGTTATAATAAAAGGAGATGTAATTGGCCTATGTGCGATTATTAGCCAATAAAATGGGGGTATTGCAAAAAAGATGGTGGGGCTATTTCCAAGTAAAAAAAGGTGAAGTCGTTGTTCAAAAGGCAGAGTGAGTGGTCAGTGTGTAGTGACTAGAATTAGGAGTCATGGTGTAGAATCAGTTGAGAGGTTGGTGAAGTGAAAGTGGAAGAAGAGAGATGTTGAAGGTCAAGTTGGACCGAGTGTGGAGTGTATTGAAACAAGCTGGTGAAGAGAAAGAGAGAGAACTATGAAGAGGCTGACGTTTAACAGTAAAATATCCACCTAGTAGACGACAGACCAGAAGAACCACGGGCCATGAGTCACCAATCGAGACGAGAGAGAATAAATGGCCACCCGATGATTTTTATACTGCATGCAGATTTTTATTATTGTATTAGTTATATATCATATTTTTATCAAACCATGCTTACGAACTGTGTACGCCAAAAAGTGGGGGTTCTAAACCTGTGGCCCCACAAAATGGCCAGTGACAAGATTGGGGGAGGCGAATTTGTGGCAAAGCATAAATTCAACTTCCGGCAATATAAATAGGACTGTATAATTAAGGAATCTTAGAGAACTTACCAAATGGGTGAGATGAGAAGAACGTCTCACGCAGGTCAGGGTGCACTCCGAACTGAAAGAGAAATGCAATGACCAAAGAATCCCCCAAACAGTTGAAAAAGCTACTTACCTGATCTGCATGGTCTGGAACTTGGGTGAAAGTTCTCGTATGATGGCAAAATATTGTAACGGTAGTTTTACTCGCTTACATTTTTAATTAATTTAAAATTTTCAAAGTCCCTGCTTTCGGGAGTCAATTATGTAACGGTAGTTATAACTCGCTTACATTTTTAATTAATTTAAGATTTTCAAAGTCCCTGCTTTCGGGAGTCAATTATGTAACGGTAGTTATAACTCGCTTACATTTATAATTAATTAAAATAATTGATAATTGGTATAAAAATAAAATAGAAGATAAGACGTACATATTAATTTTTTGACTGATATATTTTTATGTTTAAGTAAACATCTTTTTTATTTAATTTAAAACAGGTTAGTCACATTTACACACATAAAATTACCCCAGTATTTTATAGGCCTACAGGCTGTATTGATGAATGATGAACGATGTATTCATGTTGTATCATTTAGGGGATATTCCACTTCAGATGTTTTCGTTTAGCAGATTTTTCTTTATGAGCAGTAACTTCAACAATGGCCATAGGTGACTTCTGCACTCGTTGCTTCTTGGTGTCTACCTACGGATCTTCATGATGCTGAAACACCTACTTGTTCCGGCTATAAGCCCCAAGACAAGGCTAATCACTTCACTGCATAATTTCTACCTCTCTATCTACAGACACCCTCGCACATATACCACTCTGAAACACAGACAGACAGACACAGTACACCTCGAGGGGACGACTCCAGGTATCCATTTTGGCTTAACTCTTATTGCCCATTGGCTAAAATTATCACAGCCATACAATCTATTTTTTTTTTACATTTACTATTTATTTTACTCACATTCTTAATTTCTAACATGTTTTATACTTTAGAATTTCATTTCTATATAAAAATATCAATAGAATCGAATGACATTATTAAACGTAAAAATACAACTCGATCATTGCAAAAATCGATTTGATAGCCGTATATAACCTCCGAGATATCCAGCCTCAGCGTAACAATATTATTTCGTTTATATTTTTTTCTATTTTATATGTAGAGGTCAATATGGATCGCTACATTGCCTTCCCCTAGTTTTTAAAAACAAAAATATATAATATTTTTTTTTTTTATATAAACACACTTGATCTTACAGTATCAAATCAGACAATATCAAAGTTATTTTTCTCTAATTTTTTATTTATTTCCAATATTACTATAACATCTAGACATATTTGAGCACATATTCAAACTATCATTTTATTTTTATTGCTAACTTATCATTTTAAATTTCGGTTGTTTATGTTACACAGACGTTCTTTCTCTATATTTATTTTTTATTTATTTTTTTTTTAAATTTTATTATTTTATATAAAAAAAAAAAACCCCACTCTAATTAACACGCATGCAAAAATATATCATAAAATAACTATCTTATACATCCTATCAACCCTTTACACCAATGATATCTATAACAAATAATATCAAACAATTTATAACCCTTAACGCATGCAAAAATATCACTAAATAGTTCACAGGTATTACCCCTTATATAATATTACCCATTAAATATCAACAATCACCATTATAAATATTTTCAATAAATAGATATGTTTTTTATAATAAAAACATTAAAATATAAAAATTTTCTGTTCAGCAAGTCGGAGTACATCAAACCTTATTTAGCTATATATAATTATTTATATATATATATATATATATATATTTTTTATAGTCATGGTACAACCACCCTAAATATTATATTTCTTATTATCATTCCTACACCCACTCTCATAAAATTCCACAATAACATTACAATAAAATTCAATAATAATACATCATAAAATATATACAATAAATATTTGACATAAGAGACATGTTTATCAACTCAGTGACAGTCATAATAACATCATAATACTGTAAACAGCTGTCTGATTAGTTTATCAGTTCTGATACACTCCTCAACCTAGACTTTCTTGCCATATCATCTCTATTACGCTCCTTATTTTAATTTCAATTTTTAACTTTAGTTTTATTTATTCATTAAACAAAGCTCAAATACCGAGTGACAACTTCTTTGTTTACATTTATATTTGTTTATCTTCATCAACTCAAATTTCACACGCAAACTTTCTTAACATACAAAATTGTGATATCAAATCTTTCAGCTACATCCTCTATTAATTTTATTCTATCATTATTTATTCTTTTGGCATAATCATCAATGACACTTATAAAGTTTCTTACGTTCAATATCTTATTTGTTTATTTCAATTTCTAATTCACTTTCAATTATTCATTTTAGAGTTCCATTTACAATATAATCCAGGACAAGCAAATTTTCAATATCCAAGATTTTCCATCGGTTAAACACCTATTATTTTCTTTCTTTTATACTTGTAATTGATTTTTGTATTATTTTTGCTCCGATATTTGTGAATATTATTTATAATTATTTTTCTATATTTTTATTCCTGTCTTTGACCTAGGTATTCTGTTTTTAAATTTTTTAACTTATTTTTATTATTATTATTTCTGAAATTATGTTTGAAATTTAGTTTCTTATAATTGTTATAATTATGTTTATTTACACATTTATTACACTTTAATTTTCGATATCCGATTTTTCTTTTAGTTTTATCTTAGATTTATCTTATGTTTTTTTGAGTTTGCGATTTTTTAATTATATAATTTCCTTGTTTCTTTGTTTATATTATGACTCGGTCTTTTCACCATTTGTTATTACACTTTTAATATATTTAAATTTCTCTAGCACCTTATTGATATTTATATTTTCCTTTATTTCTCCATTTTCCTGTCCATCTACAATCATATTTCTATTTAATTTACTCTCGACAGCCTCTACCGCACTTTCTATCTTATTATTTAATTGTTCACATTTATGATTTATTTCTAAAATTTGATCACTAAATTTATCAATCTTATTATTTATTTCAATTACTTTAACTTCCTGTCTTTCGAATCTTTGATTCAAATTATCCAACGTTCGCGACTTTCATTTATTTTAGCTGTTTGTTCATCAAACTTTTCATTAAAATATAATTTCATTTGATCGTTATCTTCTTTCGATTTTGAATTTACTTGGGTTATAGTAGAAAATTTCAGATCAACAATTTTGTTAAATTGATCGAATTTATTATTAATTAGTTCGTCACATCCTTGATTTACTTTATCAACCTCAAATTTTTGTTCATTTACTGTTTTATTTATTTGGCAAATATCTGAATTTTGATTTCTTAGTTTTTTATTAATTTGTTCAAATTCTGAATCGATTATTTCTAATTTTTTATTTATTTTCTCTATATTATTCTCTTCTAATTTTAATGTTACTTTTTGAACTTGATCGTTTATTTTGTTCAACTTAAAATTTATATTTTCGCAAGTTTTATTTTGCTCTGTCTTTTGTATTTAGAACTTTGTAGTAAACTGTTCGCATTGTTTATCGAAATTTTGATCTAATCTTTTATTATAATAACACTCTTGATTTTTACAATATTTCCTTAATTGATCATAATTACAATTTTGTTTAGCAAATTCCTCATTTAATTGATTATTCAAGAATTCTTGTTGGTCAAATTTTTTATTAAATTCCATTCTCAATTGTTCAAACTGTTTTTCGATTTTTTTATTAATTTGAGATTCTAATTCTATGAATTTTTCATTTTTTTGTCATTTAAATCATTAAATTTTGTTGGATTAATTTCCAAATTTGCGACTTGACAACGAGAAGGTTCAACTTTTATTTTTTCTTCATGTTGATTTTTAAATTGATTTTTATTAAATTGTTCACGTCTATTTGGATAATTACTTTAACCTGATCAAGCTTTGCTAAAACATCAAACAAATGATACCGATCTGTAAAATTCGATATGCACTACGCATTTCTAACATCCGTTTCGTAATGTTCAATTATTTGTTTTATGAAATAATTTTCCGGCATTTCAGGATCTAAAAATTGACATTCGTTGGACATCTTTCTAGCATAATCGTCCATAGACAAATCGCCTCCTCTTTTATACCGACCAAAATCTATTTTCTCCCATATTTTTAATTGTCTTTGATAGTTCCAATATTTCGCTAAAAACCTTTCTTTAAATTTTTCAAAATTAGTTAACATATCCCTCTCGGTACTCCACCATACTTTTACAGTTTCCATAAAACATTCTCTAATTACTAATTTTTATTGACCCCATTACGTAATTCCAAAACTATCCAAATACTTTTCTAACTCTTTTATAAATTCTGCAGGATTTTCATTAATTTTAATTGCAAATTCAGGAACTTTCCTTTCAAAAATTGTTCTAAACATCGGACTACCTCCTATTCCATTTCCACTATTATTATAAGTTTGTTCATCAATAGAGGACGTGTTTTTTTAGTGCTCCATAAAAATCTGAATTTTTTCTTGTTCTGTGACATTTTTCTAAGATATTTTTTTATACAATTGTGCATTAGCCCCTGGTGAATATTTTGGTGAGTCAATTTTTAAAAACTATTCTGTTTTAATTGAAAAAAGTGAATATTAATTTTACAAAATCTCAGTCTGAAGTACGGATTAGACGATAATAATTCTTGTTGACATGTCTAAAGTTAAGGAGCTGCATGGTGGGGCGGACGGAGGGGAGATGGTGGGAGGGGCAGTTCCCCTCCTGATACCTGCCTCATTCCTTCAGCGGATGGAGGAGATGTTCAACTGTATTGAGGCCGTAAAGAAAGACGTAGCTCAGTTTAAAAACGAAAGTGAGGCAGCGGTCAGTTATGTTAGATCTATTAAAGAGGAGATATCGTCTGGTTTTCAAAAAATTAATAAAGACCTCTCGTCTCTTAAAATGGATTTTGCTAAGTTAAAAAGAAAACATGATATTTTAAGCAAAGAAATAAAAAATATTAAATCACAATTTGATGAGGATCGACAGTCTGTTCGACATTATGGGGTGAGAATAACAAATATCCCTCACCATATCAGTGAAGAACCTGCCAATATTGTCAGTAAAATTGCGAAAATAGTGGGTTTCTATCTGAATACTGATAAAATAGACAACTGTTATAGGTTAAGTAGAGAGGGTGTCAGATCTACTGTTATTTTCACCTTCATTAAATACTCGGACAAGTTCGACTTCCTAAAATTAGCGAGAGCCTACCGAGAAAGCCTAAATAGTTCAATTTTTTCTATCCATTTTCGTCAATGAGGATCTGGACAAATTTTCTTACAAATTATACAAATTGGGGAAAGAGCAGCAGAGAAAAGGAAAATTTAAGTATTTATGGTGTAGAAACAACAACATTTTTGCACGTAAAGACGACGGATCTAATAAGAAGGGATACCGATTTTTTGGTATTTTCTAATCGGGAGGAGGCTGAGAGTTCTGCCTTGTCAGATGAAGACATTGATCAGAGTACAGTGGACTCGGACGTCTCATCCAGAGGCCAATCCTCTCTGAGAGCTACCTCGTCATCCAAGAAGAGGAAACTGAAGAATGTGAAGGCTCATTCCATTGAACCTTTTTTAAGGCCAAGGACACACTCTCTCCCAAAAAACGCTTAACCCCTAACATATTTGACCCATTGGAAATCGGATTTTGGAACTTATATGGCTTCTCTACCCTCTATAATTTGTCACCTTCAGAGACAGACGATCTACTGAAGAAGAGTATAATCTGCCTGTGTGAGACGTGGCTAACCAGCGAGACTGTCACTCTTCCGGGATACCTCAAGGACTATGACCATTACCTCAGTCCTGCGACCAAAGAACACTCGCGAGGTAGGGGGAGTGGGGGACTCATGGTGCTGGTCAGAAGAGATCTGAGTTCTCCTGTCCGGGTCCTCTCTTCTCATCCTGGCTGGCTCATCTTGCGACTCCAACTTGGCAACATCCACCTGGTCCTCGGCACCGTCTACTTCCCTCCTAGCAAGGATGGCCATCTTCTCCTCACGTCTTTCTCCGAACTTCTCACCGATCTTGTGTCCATGCATGTTAATTGTAGTTTTGTTATTGGGGGTGATTTTAACGCCCGGATTGGTCATTTGAATGTAATGGATAATGAGATTTTTGAGGGTTCTGTGTTGACTGGGTTTAGATCCTCATTTGATAAGGAAGTTAATACCAGAGGTAGTCAGTTGGTAGGTATAATGGAACAACTGGGCTTATTTGCTTGTAATGGTAGGTCCATCAGCGATTCCCCTGCTAATTTAACTTATTTCTCTGACAGAGGATGTAGTCTTGTAGATTTTGTTTGGGCCTCTGTCGGTATTCTAAATTATATTAATGATTTCAAAATTATCGAATTATTCTGATAATTTTTTTTGTTGTTTATATCTAGTCTTTTGTTCCGATGAAATGTTCAGACCTTCAGCTAAGACAATTTCTGTTCGAAACGTACAAGTTGTCTCTAGAAATAAATCAAGCCTATCTCAATTCCAAATGTTATTAAAAAATAATAGCAATATCTACTATAATAGCGACTCTACTATGGAACTTTGTAATAAGTTATAAGAATCAGTTTTAAATGCGATGATAGAAGCCGATTTAATTAAGTCTATTACTTTAAATAACGGTTATAAAAATAAAAATGTTTGGTATTCAAAAGAATGTAAGAATGCAAAAAAAGAAGTTAATAAGTTATATAAGCTCTGTCGTAATGGATAATGATAACTTTAGTCGTGAGTCAATGAAGTTATATGTCGATTGCAGAACGAATCATAGAAGAATAATTAAGAAATGTAAATCTGAATTTTTTGAATCTGTTAAAACCGCTTTGAGAAACGTAAGGAACCCCTCGGAATTCTGGCAAACTATCAAAAAATTTAGAAAGAACAAAACAACTAACTGTCCAATCTCTGTTGAACAGTGGGAAGAATATTATGTCTCTATCATGCCTCCGAAGTTGTATAATAACAGTTTGTTGTTCAGCCACCATCACCCATTTCTTGATAAGGACATCTCTTTAGAAGAGCTGTTATCAAGTATAGGGAGCAGTAAAAATAACAAAGCAGACGGTCTGGATCTAGTACCTAATGAGTGTTTTAAGTATTTCGAATTTTCTTGGACCCACTACCTACTAAATTTGTTTAATAAAATCTGGCATAGTGAGGAATTCCCCGATAAGTGGTGTAAAGTTAAGATGAAAATGCTTCATAAAAAAGGTGAAACAACTGATCCTGGTAATTATAGAGGGCTTGCAATATTTAATGCTATTATTAAATTATTTACGTCCATTGTTAATAATAGGTTAGTTAAATGGGCGAATGAGAATGGTGTTATTCCCGAGGAGCAGATGGGGTTCAGGAGTGGGAAGGGGTGTCGAGACGCAGTGTTCACCCTGGCAGCCGCAGTCAACATTTAACTGAGACTCGAGAAAAGAAAGGTGCTAGGGATTTTTGTTGATTTCAAGAGGGCTTTCGATTCGGTCTCCCACGACAAGCTGTGGAGTAAATTACACCAGTTGGGTATAAGTGGGAAAATACTGAAACTGTTGAAAAATGTGTATGATAAAGCTACTTTGGTTATCTCAGAGGGCGCCGGAACATCAGGAGAGATACAAATTTCTGAGGAAGTTCTGCAGGGAGAAATTCTGAGTCCTCTTCTTTTTGCTCTATTTACATCTGATATTGTTCAATTTTTTGTGACTAACGGTGCGAAGGGAGTTAACATTGACAGCAGTAGGGACTTGGTTATCCTCCTTTACGCGGATGACCTCGTTATCTTGTCTTCTTCCTGGAGCGAGGCCCAGCGTAATTTAGATCTTCTGAACGAGTACTGTAAGGTCAACTCTCTTACTGTTAACACCGACAAAACTTTCTTGGTTCCTTTTCGTAAAGCTGGAAGGTTGGCCAGGATGAGGGGGTTCTATTACCAACAGACTAAGCTGGACCTGGTAAATAGTTTCACATATCTGGGTGTGCCATTCTCTTCCTCCGGCAAATTTCGCGCTGCCTCCAATCATTTTTTAGGAAAAATGGCAGCGGGAAATTCGGCAGTAATGAATCTGTTAAGATCCACGAGATCTGATTCCTGGGAGGCGAAATGCTACCTTTTCGACTCGATAGCTGAGAGTATACTACTGTACCTGTCCGAGGTTTGGGGATGTGAGTACGTGGAGGTAGTTGAGCGGGGTCAGCTGGACTCCTTTAAGTCAGTTCTAGGGCTTCCAGTGAGCACCCCCAGCGCCTATGTTAGAATGGAAACAGGCCGGGTTCACACTAAAGTGAAGATATTCAGCAGGATGTTGGGCTGGTGGCAGAAACTCCTGGCCATGTCGGAGGACCGTCTCCCAAGACTCTGTTACCTTCGCCTTACCCAACTCAGCCGAAACTTTGTTTTGCCCTTCAACTGGGTCACCCAACTCAGGTGTTACCTGGCCTTGATCGGGGCTGACCACCTTCTTGACGGCCCCTCTATTTCTGATATCCGGCCCCTCCGTGGTGATTTGGTAGCAGCTATGAGGAATCATCTGGTCTGTCTCGATATAAATTCAATAGTAAATTCTAAATACAACTCCCTCTACCGATTGGTCAGTGCTTTAGGACCTCAGGAAAGCTATCTTTCAATAAACTGCCATATTGAAAAACTCCGACTTCTAGCTCAAATCCGTCTCCACAATACCAATAAAAATTTTAGAATATTACTTGGAGGAATTAGAGAAAGATTCTCGACAGAGAAATCAATTACTATAAAAGGCTGACACTGGAAATGGTGTATATTGCCAAAACCTGAAATACTGTCAATTTTCGCACTGATACCAATAACCTGAGCAACATTTATGCCAATTTGCTTCAAAACTGCTGAATCCATAGTTCTGTCTCCAATTATATTTAATATTTAAAATTTAGATTAATTTCATTGTGTGTCTATTTATTCTTTATTATGTATTATTTCATTTTTGGTTAGTGTCACTTCTGTCTAAAATTCTTTATTTAATTAATAAGTTAAATTATGTTACTATTTATATAATTATAGAGTTTTTATTTTATTTTATATTTTTTTTCTCAACATAGTAAAATATCTGTTAGCCAGGAAGTAGTTCTCTTCAAATTTAAGTACCGTTAACTGGATTTATTATCTGTTACCCTCGACCCTTCTGTACCCTTAGTTGAAAGTAAGACCTCACAGTCTTCATGCCTTCTCCTCAACCATCTATATTCATAGTAAGTTTCCTTGTTGTTCATCAATGTGTATATGTATGTGAATGTATTAGGATGTATATATGTATTTATGTGGAGTTGTATGAGTGAATGTATATTTATGTACCTATATATAATTTTAATCGATCACCCATTATATTTTTCTAATCTTGATACCCCCATGTTTGTTAGGCCCTGATGATGATATGAAATATATCGAAACGTTGGCATTTGAATAGTGTTTTTTTCATTGACTGACCCTCAATACCCCCAGAATTTTGAATTCTACAGTCGCTAGCAAACATCTACATTGAATAGAGATACACAGTCCACCAAATACAAACATGGGATTTTATCAAGATATCCACCGAACCTATGGTCTTCAGACTTTCCAACACCTGAAATCACTTGCCACAGACCTCAAGAAACTAGCGTGTGCCTACAACCAACGCATTTTCTTACTTAAATGCAGAAGACACTAGGTATTTCCACCCCATATTCAACAAAATTACAATTTTACCTTACAATTCTTGTGCAAGAAACCGAAACATTGTGATTTAGTACAAAAAGCAGTTCTCAAATTTAAAAAAGCAATTTTAAATATCGAAATAGACGCTTGTATATCTAACATTAACGATATAGAGAATAGGATAACATCTCACAAAGATAGTTTAAGAACATTGTTACCAATTGATATTTTTAATAACTTTGTAGAGAGGCAGAATCGTGCATTCAGCAGAGTACATTCTGCTATCCGTGATTCCCAAACCCGTAAAATAGATAATATTATTCACCAACAACACCCCTTGCCGTCTTTCAATTCTCATTGGTTTGTTAATTTAATAGGCACACCATTCCCAGTAGAAGTCAAAACGATTCTATCATTAGGACCTAAGTTTTCCATTCCCTATAAACACAATGACATTCCCGTACCAAAATTAATTGCAGATGTTGAATATATTATTAACTCTATGCCCAATAACGAAGAAAAAGATCCCATTAGAGCACGCTGTGTTAACGCGATTACTAATCACATCAATAAAAACAAACAAATAAATATTAATAAACCGAATGTCTTGGGTAGAGCCTTTGAATCGTCAAAAAAGTTTTTACGTAATAATCCTGACATTTTAATAATATCTGCAGACAAGTCCAAACAAACCGTCGCAGTTAATAAAACAGAATATGAGAATAAGATGAGCTCGTTAATATCCGACCCCTGCTACTTACCTACCGCTGACAAAAGATCCCACTATTAAATTAAAAAACACTACTAATTCTTTGATTAAAGCTGCTCACTCATCAGGGTATATTGATACGCACACTACGAAAAGATTAGTTAATTTCAGCCCCCAACCTCCTAAAATATATGGGTTGGTGAAGACTCACAAACCTGGTAACCCTCTACGTCCCATTATTTCATTTGTTCAATCCCCCATGTATTCACTGGCCAAGTACTTAGCCAACATTCTAAAAAACATGTCTGATAGTCCATATAATGCTAAGGATTCATTCAATTTCGTAGAATCAATCAAAAATCTCTCTGTCCCTCCTGGTTTTCAATTGATTTCATTGGATGTGGCCTCACTGTTCACCAATGTTCCCATCTCTGATGTCTTAAACATTATAAAAGACAACTGGTCAAAAATAGAATCATTTACTTCCCTTCCTAAATGTACATTTATTGAGTTAGTTGAACTTTGTTGCACTAATGGATACTTCGTATATAATAATACATTTTACAAACAGATATTTGGCACTGCCATGGGGAGTAGTCTGGGTCCCATTCTGGCTGATCTCATTATGAATAAACTCTTAGACTCTATTATTCCTAAACTACCCTATAAAATTCCTTTTTTATTCAAATTTGTAGATGATATTTGTACCTGCATTCCATATAATCTTTTGACCCAGACCCTTGACTTATTTAATTCCTTTCACCCCAGGTTAAAATTCACCTATGAGCTTGAAAATAATAATTGCCTCCCTTTCCTGGACACCCTAGTTATTAGAAACGATGATGGCTCTATATCTACCAATTGGTATATCAATTCCATTAAATCTGACAGATACTTTCATTTTTATTCTCATCACCCCTTTTCCCAAAAAATCAATTTTGCCACTGCAATGATCAATAGAATGCAAAGACTCAGTTCTACAACTTACCATAACGATAATTTAAATAACATCAAAACTATTTTAAGAAAAAATGGCTACCCATGCAAAACCATTGACACAATAATATTAAACAACCCTATCACGCTCATTAATAACCCAGAACCCACCAATAATAATTTTAAATATTTTTCTATCCCTTATATTGTACAACTGACTGAAAGATTAATGAAAATACTAAAATTTGATAGTGTGAGGATTGCTCCTAAAAATTTTAAAGTTGTCAAGTCACTATTCTCCCAAATTAAAGAACCTACCCCAAAAAACAACCAGTCTGACCTCATCTATCAGATACCCTGTTCAGATTGTTCATCATCTTATGTTGGCATGACATCTCAATATTTAAAAAAGAGATTATACCAGCATGAGTATGATTGTAGAACAAAAACTGACTCCGATAATTGCAGCGCCCTAATGAAACACCTGAACAAATATAAGTTTGATTTCGCTAACACCAAAATTCTCGACAGAGAAATCAATTACTATAAAAGGCTGACACTGGAAATGGTGTATATTGCCAAAACCTCAAATACTGTCAATTTTCGCACTGATACCAATAACCTGAGCAACATTTATGCCAATTTGCTTCAAAACTGCTGAATCCATAGTTCTGTCTCCAATTATATTTAATATTTAAAATTTAGATTAATTTCATTGTGTGTCTATTTATTCTTTATTATGTATTATTTCATTTTTGGTTAGTGTCACTTCTGTCTAAAATTCTTTATTTAATTAATAAGTTAAATTATGTTACTATTTATATAATTATAGAGTTTTTATTTTATTTTATATTTTTTTTCTCAACATAGTAAAATATCTGTTAGCCAGGAAGTAGTTCTCTTCAAATTTAAGTACCGTTAACTGGATTTATTATCTGTTACCCTCGACCCTTCTGTACCCTTAGTTGAAAGTAAGACCTCACAGTCTTCATGCCTTCTCCTCAACCATCTATATTCATAGTAAGTTTCCTTGTTGTTCATCAATGTGTATATGTATGTGAATGTATTAGGATGTATATATGTATTTATGTGGAGTTGTATGAGTGAATGTATATTTATGTACCTATATATAATTTTAATCGATCACCCATTATATTTTTCTAATCTTGATACCCCCATGTTTGTTAGGCCCTGATGATGATATGAAATATATCGAAACGTTGGCATTTGAATAGTGTTTTTTTCATTGACTGACCCTCAATACCCCCAGAATTTTGAATTCTACAGTCGCTAGCAAACATCTACATTGAATAGAGATACACAGTCCACCAAATACAAACATGGGATTTTATCAAGATATCCACCGAACCTATGGTCTTCAGACTTTCCAACACCTGAAATCACTTGCCACAGACCTCAAGAAACTAGCGTGTGCCTACAACCAACGCATTTTCTTACTTAAATGCAGAAGACACTAGGTATTTCCACCCCATATTCAACAAAATTACAATTTTACCTTACAATTCTTGTGCAAGAAACCGAAACATTGTGATTTAGTACAAAAAGCAGTTCTCAAATTTAAAAAAGCAATTTTAAATATCGAAATAGACGCTTGTATATCTAACATTAACGATATAGAGAATAGGATAACATCTCACAAAGATAGTTTAAGAACATTGTTACCAATTGATATTTTTAATAACTTTGTAGAGAGGCAGAATCGTGCATTCAGCAGAGTACATTCTGCTATCCGTGATTCCCAAACCCGTAAAATAGATAATATTATTCACCAACAACACCCCTTGCCGTCTTTCAATTCTCATTGGTTTGTTAATTTAATAGGCACACCATTCCCAGTAGAAGTCAAAACGATTCTATCATTAGGACCTAAGTTTTCCATTCCCTATAAACACAATGACATTCCCGTACCAAAATTAATTGCAGATGTTGAATATATTATTAACTCTATGCCCAATAACGAAGAAAAAGATCCCATTAGAGCACGCTGTGTTAACGCGATTACTAATCACATCAATAAAAACAAACAAATAAATATTAATAAACCGAATGTCTTGAGTAGAGCCTTTGAATCGTCAAAAAAGTTTTTACGTAATAATCCTGACATTTTAATAATATCTGCAGACAAGTCCAAACAAACCGTCGCAGTTAATAAAACAGAATATGAGAATAAGATGAGCTCGTTAATATCCGACCCTGCTACTTACCTACCGCTGAAAAAAGATCCCACTATTAAATTAAAAAACACTACTAATTCTTTGATTAAAGCTGCTCACTCATCAGGGTATATTGATACGCACACTACGAAAAGATTAGTTAATTTCAGCCCCCAACCTCCTAAAATATATGGGTTGGTGAAGACTCACAAACCTGGTAACCCTCTACGTCCCATTATTTCATTTGTTCAATCCCCCATGTATTCACTGGCCAAGTACTTAGCCAACATTCTAAAAAACATGTCTGATAGTCCATATAATGCTAAGGATTCATTCAATTTCGTAGAATCAATCAAAAATCTCTCTGTCCCTCCTGGTTTTCAATTGATTTCATTGGATGTGGCCTCACTGTTCACCAATGTTCCCATCTCTGATGTCTTAAACATTATAAAAGACAACTGGTCAAAAATAGAATCATTTACTTCCCTTCCTAAATGTACATTTATTGAGTTAGTTGAACTTTGTTGCACTAATGGATACTTCGTATATAATAATACATTTTACAAACAGATATTTGGCACTGCCATGGGGAGTAGTCTGGGTCCCATTCTGGCTGATCTCATTATGAATAAACTCTTAGACTCTATTATTCCTAAACTACCCTATAAAATTCCTTTTTTATTCAAATTTGTAGATGATATTTGTACCTGCATTCCATATAATCTTTTGACCCAGACCCTTGACTTATTTAATTCCTTTCACCCCAGGTTAAAATTCACCTATGAGCTTGAAAATAATAATTGCCTCCCTTTCCTGGACACCCTAGTTATTAGAAACGATGATGGCTCTATATCTACCAATTGGTATATCAATTCCATTAAATCTGACAGATACTTTCATTTTTATTCTCATCACCCCTTTTCCCAAAAAATCAATTTTGCCACTGCAATGATCAATAGAATGCAAAGACTCAGTTCTACAACTTACCATAACGATAATTTAAATAACATCAAAACTATTTTAAGAAAAAATGGCTACCCATGCAAAACCATTGACACAATAATATTAAACAACCCTATCACGCTCATTAATAACCCAGAACCCACCAATAATAATTTTAAATATTTTTCTATCCCTTATATTGTACAACTGACTGAAAGATTAATGAAAATACTAAAATTTGATAGTGTGAGGATTGCTCCTAAAAATTTTAAAGTTGTCAAGTCACTATTCTCCCAAATTAAAGAACCTACCCCAAAAAACAACCAGTCTGACCTCATCTATCAGATACCCTGTTCAGATTGTTCATCATCTTATGTTGGCATGACATCTCAATATTTAAAAAAGAGATTATACCAGCATGAGTATGATTGTAGAACAAAAACTGACTCCGATAATTGCAGCGCCCTAATGAAACACCTGAACAAACATAAGTTTGATTTCGCTAACACCAAAATTCTCGACAGAGAAATCAATTACTATAAAAGGCTGACACTGGAAATGGTGTATATTGCCAAAACCTCAAATACTGTCAATTTTCGCACTGATACCAATAACCTGAGCAACATTTATGCCAATTTGCTTCAAAACTGCTGAATCCATAGTTCTGTCTCCAATTATATTTAATATTTAAAATTTAGATTAATTTCATTGTGTGTCTATTTATTCTTTATTATGTATTATTTCATTTTTGGTTAGTGTCACTTCTGTCTAAAATTCTTTATTTAATTAATAAGTTAAATTATGTTACTATTTATATAATTATAGAGTTTTTATTTTATTTTATATTTTTTTTCTCAACATAGTAAAATATCTGTTAGCCAGTAAGTAGTTCTCTTCAAATTTAAGTACCGTTAACTGGATTTATTATCTGTTACCCTCGACCCTTCTGTACCCTTAGTTGAACGTAAGACCTCACAGTCTTCATGCCTTCTCCTCAACCATCTATATTCATAGTAAGTTTCCTTGTTGTTCATCAATGTGTATATGTATGTGAATGTATTAGGATGTATATATGTATGTAAAGATGTAAACTCTCCAGCTCCCTAGTGACGGTCCTAGGAACGACTTTAGTGACAGCTGTAAGAAGTTTTAGTTTGTTTGTTGACTTGTAATTTAATTATTCCTTGAATAATAAAATCTTTAAAACAGACTTACAAATTAAATTACATCAGCATTTAGACAATAAAAAATTAAAAAGAAAAATTTATAAAATGGCTAAGAACGAAGAACCTAAAATGTTTGTACATATTGTCAAGAGAAGTGAAGGATTGTTTGAATTAGTGGGTGTATCAGAGGATAAAGTGATATGGTATGGATTTCCTGAGGAATATCAAGATCTGAGACAACATAAGGTACTGTACTCTAAATATATTATTAAAAGTGTTATAACAGCTATAAAACCAATCAATGGTTATAGAAAGGTTAGTATTAAGATAGACAATGACTTAAAAAGAGAATATTTTGATGAAGGAGATAATCTTTGTTTTAAAAATCTACCTTTAGAAGAATTGGATACAAGGGTACAGATAGGTATTGCTGCAGAGACATCGAATGCGTTTTTTTTAATAAGAAGAATTAAAGAATTAGAAACTAAATTAAGTCAAAACGACGAAATTAAGCTGAATCAAATTGAAAAACAGTTTGTATTGGGAAAATTTGATAGGAAACAGAATTCGATTGACTGGCTAGTACAGTTTGAGACTGAATGTAATCGACATAAGATCAATGACGACACAAAGAAGGTTGAGGCTCTCAGATTTTTTCTCGAGGGTGCCCCAAAGGATTGGTACGATGCTAATTTACGAAAGATTGGTCTCTGTAGATGGTCAGAATGGAAAAGTTCGTTTTTATCAGTATTTGTTGATAAAGGTTGGTCCCAAGTTAGAAAAGCTTATAACTATAAATATTTAGGGGGCTCCTTGATTGATTATGCATTGGCAAAAGAAAAACTTTGCCTTGAAGCAGAAACGAATGTGACTATTGTCAAGAATTAATATGATAGTCGTTGGTTTGCCCATAGAGGTCCAAGATGCACTTGATAGGGAAGAAATATCAACAATTGAAAAATTATTCGTTGCATTGAGAAAGCTTTGTGATTCTTTTAACAAGAAAAAAAAAGATCCTAATACATACAACTTACAATCAATTGAGAGAAAGAGTGATACAATGAGGGAAAGGAATGAAAAAGAGAAAAAAAAATGTCGAATTTGTTTGGACAGAGGAGTGTGACAAATGTTTTACCTTAATTAAAGAATACTTGTGTTCTTCCCCGATATTGGCCATATATGATATTGGAAAAGATGTATTTATTGAAACTGATGCTAGCTTTAAAGGTATAGGGGCTGCGTTGAAGCAACCACAACATGATGGACAATTACATCCTGTTGCATATTTCTCTAGAAAACTTTCAGAAAGAGAAAAACGGATGGATATCATTCACTTGGAATGTAGAGCTATCAAGGATGCTATTAAATACTGGCAATATTACTTAATTGGTAGGGAATTTACTGTTTTTAGCGACCACAGACCGTTGGAAAATTTAAAAACGAAGGCCAGAACAGATGAGATATTAGGGGACTTAATTCATTTCTTATCCCAATTTAATTTTAAGATTGTTTATAAGAAAGGTAAAGAAAATATTCTGGCGGACCTTTTGTCACGTTATCCCGTTCTTGAGTACTTTGAAAATGAGGAAGTTGTTCAAGTTGTGAATTTAATACAGTTACAGAATATCAAAACGGACCAACGAGATAATCGCACAGAACTACATGCCGCAAAGAAAACGGAATCTCGCCAAAATATTACTTTTAAAAACATACATGGGAAATCAAGAATATTTGTCTCGGCTGAGTTAGGAAAACAAATAATTCAACTTGTGCACAATAAATATGTCCATATAGGATCTGCGCAGTTGATTGCCACTAACAGACCGATCTACTACTTCAAAAATTTAGACCAACTGGTCAGTGAATTTTGTAAGAACTGTTCTGTATGTTTGGAAAATAAAGTTCGCAGGGGCCGAGCCATCGGATTTATGTCAAAATTTGGACCTGCACTCAGACCATACGAGATTATGTCATTAGACACGATAGGGGGTTTTGGTGGGAATCGGTCACCTAAGAAATATATACACCTTCTGGTGGACCACTTTACGCGCTATGCGTGGATTCGCACATCAAGTACTCAATGTGCCAAAGATTTCATCCAACTTATTGACCCAGTAGCAAAAGCGAACCAAATTACTATGTTGTTGACCGACCAATATACAGGCATACAGTCTGGAGAACTAAAAAAATATATGGATAAGATGAATATTCAACTTATATTTACGAGCGTTGACTGTGCAAAGTCGAATGGACTTAATGAACGGCTTAACCAAACGCTTGTGAACAGAATACGTTGCCAGATAAATAGCTCTGATCATAAAACAGCTTGGTCTACGATAGCCGAGAAATGTACAGCTGAATACAATAGTACATTTCACAGCTCTACAAAGTTTGCCCCAGAATATCTCCTTCTTGGAAAGCGGTCTAGTATTTCTCCCATTGATGTTCCTACCTACTCTACCAATACACTGGAAGATGACAGAAAACAGGCATTCTTGAACTCCATGCACAATTTTGAAATTAACAAAGCGAGAGTAGACAAAACACGACGACAACATTCCTTTTACGTAGGAGACTTAGTGTATATTGAGAATGGAAGTAAACTTAATAGAAACAAGATGGATCCAGTAAGGATAGGGCCTTTTCCTATTGTGCGTCGCATCTCGTCCTGTTTCTACGAAGTTAACTGTGGACGTCGCAGAAAAAACTTGAATTTTTTTCACAGCATCAAGCTGACTCCTGCTGCGTGCTGACCTTGGAGGGGGAGGTGTAAAGATGTAAACTCTCCAGCTCCCTAGTGACGGTCCTAGGAACGACTTTAGTGACAGCTGTAAGAAGTTTTAGTTTGTTTGTTGACTTGTAATTTAATTATTCCTTGAATAATAAAATCTTTAAAACAGACTTACATGTATTTATGTGGAGTTGTATGAGTGAATGTATATTTATGTACCTATATATAATTTTAATCGATCACCCATTATATTTTTCTAATCTTGATACCCCCATGTTTGTTAGGCCCTGATGATGATATGAAATATATCGAAACGTTGGCTTTGAATAGTGTTTTTTTCATTGACTGACCCTCAATACCCCCAGAATTTTGAATTCTACAGTCGCTAGCAAACATCTACTTGGAGGGTTTAGGCATGAGTTTTGTCCTGAAAGTACCTTAGATGAGAAGGACGATCTCATACATTTTTTGCTCAATTGTCCCTCCTTGTGTATCCCCAGGCAAGCATTTCTCCATAATCATCTCACCAATAGACCAGAATATAACTCAGAAACATTTGTACATATTTTAAATAATTTAAAAGTTAGAGGAATTAACGATTTATTTTTATTTTTTTCGGTTGCTTTAAAAATAAAGAATAATTTAATTTAATTTGTGCTTGTAAGATGGATATATATTTTGTTTTTATTATTATTATTTTTTTTATTTATTCATGTGTTATTTTGTTTTATATAATTTTCGAATTGTTTCATTTATACTTCTTTTGTTATTTATTTTGTGAAAAAAAAAACCTACTCATTGCCATGAGGATTGTAATCTTTTATGCAATAAAAAGTTTATCTATCTATCTATCTACTTTATTTTGTCCGCCATTATTGTTCGAATTAGTTCTCTGAGAACCTCTATTATAGTCGGCCATTTTGGACGCTTACTGATATAAAACTTAAATTAGAATTTTACAATGATACACTTTTCTTTTTTATTTAAAACACTATTGCCAATTTTACGATTTAATTATTATATTCGGGCGCCAATAAATTTTTAATGTTCAAGTCCCTGTTCCAGGGCGACATTTATGTAACGGTAGTTTTACTCGCTTATATTTTTAATTAATTTAAAATTTTCAAAGTCCCTGCTTTCGGGAGCCAATTATGTAACGGTAGTTATAACTCGCTTACATTTTTAATTAATTTATTTTTTTAAGTCCCTGCTTTCGGGCGCCAATTATGCAACGGTGCTTATAACGCTACACGCTTACATTTATAATTAATTAAAATAATTGATAATTGGTATAAAAATAAAATAGAAGATAAGACGTACATATTAATTTTTTGACTGATATATATTTATGTTTAAGTAAACATCTTTTTTATTTAATTTAAAACGGGTTAGTCACATTTACACACATAAAATTACCCCAGTATTTTATAGGCCTACAAGCTGTATTGATGAATGATAAACGATGTATTCATGTTGTATCATTTAGGGGATGGGATGACTCATATTCCACTTCAGATGTTTTCGTTCAGCTGATTTTTCTTTATGAGCAGTAACTTCAACAATGGCCATAGGTGACTTCTGCACTCTTGGTGTCTATCTTCGGATCTTCATGATGCTGAAACACCTACTTGTTCCGGCTATAAGCCCCAAGACAAGGCTAATCACTTCACTGCATAATTTCTACCTCTCTATCTACAGACACCCTCGCACATACACCACTCTGAACCACCGACACAGACAGACAGACACAGTACACCTCGAGGGACGACTCCAAGTATCCATTTTGGCTTAACTCTTATTGCCCATTGGCTAAAATTATCACAGCCATACAATCTATTTTTTTTTTACATTTACTATTTTACTCACATTCTTAATTTCTAACATGTTTTATACTTTAGAATTTCATTTTTATATAAAAATATCAATAGAATCGAATGACATTATTAAACTTAAAAATACAACTGTGAGGTCAATATGGATCGCTACAATATATTAGGAAACTATTAAAACACTGGGAACTGTAAGACAAAACACTGGAAGCAAAGAGAACCTATCGGTTCGGAAGCTGGAGGCATAAGAGAGACAGAACCGTCTGGTTCGGACGCTGGAAACATAAGAGTGAAAGTGGGGGCGAAATGGGGTCTAGGCAGATAGATAAGCCCTATCTTGCGGTCAAGTGGCCAAACTAGTGAAATTGGTTTCGCCAAAATCCCACAGGTGACGCCACCAAAACTTAACTTAATTGGTGGCAACACTAACCCTTAAAATATATAAAAAATATCAAGAATCAAAAACTTTCTTAGATGTGACACCTTTGTATATTTTTTATTAATTCAATCTGTGCATTTTCCCAATAATTATAAATTTAATTTTCAAGAATATTCAGTATAAGTAAGTACCGTCACAATATATGTACTACATAGTGAAGAGCTGCCAGTTTCATTACCGCCAAAACAAAGCAATGAAGAGGAAGTAAATACTTTAAGTGAAGACAGTGAAGATAGTTTTAGTCATGAGAGATTGTAACCACAGCTCTTTACTCAACAAAAATTGGATGACCTTATAAGGGAGTTACAACTAACCAAATCAAAGGCTGAACTCCTTGCATCACGTCTTAAGAAATACAACTTGCTCTATAAATCCTGCAAAATAACAAAATATAGGGTAAGGCATGAGGATTTGGCGTACTTCTACCAAACGGACGAAAATCTTTTTTTTTGTAATGATGTTTGTCTCTTTGAGCGTAATAAAATACTTTCTGAACCTTCAGTCCTATGGCGTCTGTTTATAGACAACTCAAGTGGAAGTTTCAAAGCTGTCCTACTGCACAATGGGAAGAAGTTCCCGTCCATACCAGTAGCTCATTCTGCACAACCTAAAGAAACTTACGAAAATATCAAGCTGCTCTTGGAAAAACTAAAATATGAATTTTTCAATATGGTGATTTGAGGCAATTGAAGTATATTTATTTTAAAACAATAATTTTTTATTTCATCAGACGTTTCGACTTCTTGTCATTTTCAATTCTAAAAATACAAATTCTAAATACAGAATGATCCATAATTTACTCTTCCAATAATATATTTTACAACTTGATTGTCGTCAAATTTTATATCAGATTTTATTTCACATTTGTCCAAATTTCACCCTTACATTTTTTAAAAAACCAATATTATAAATTCTGAATTTAGAATTTGTATTTTTAGAATTGAAAATGACAAGAAGACGAAACGTCTAATGAAATAAAGTATTATTGTTTTAAAATAAATATACCTCAATTGCCTCAAATCATATTGAAAGATTATAAAAATTAAGGTATAATAAATTAAAATTGATATTATAAAATATGAATGTTACAAATGGGATGTTTGTGGTGATTTTAAGATGTTGGGATTTTTTTGGGGGCTTCAAGGTGGCTACACCAAATTTTCCTGCTTTCTCCGCCTGTGGGATAGGGGTGTTTCCAACACTCCATATCAAACTTGGACTTGTTAAACAATTTATCAAAGGTTTATTTAGCAACAGTGAGGCTCTGAACCTCAACAGACAAATGTTTCCCAAGATAAGTGAAGCAAAAGTGGTATTTTCACCGGACCTCAGATTCGTGTGAAGTCAAAAGAACTTGTTGACACAATGACTCTTGATGAACGAAATGCTTGGGATGCATTTAGAATGGTAGTGCAACAGTTTTTGAGCAACAACAGAAGTGAGAAACCAAGCAACTGATAGAACATTTGATACAGAGTTACCATGTAATTGGATGTAGAATGTCAAGAAAATGCATTACATACTTGTTTTTTCATATTGACTTCTTTAGGCCAAGAAACACGGTGAACGCTTTCACCAACGATTTCACTGCATGGAAAGAAGATATCAGTTGGGACTGTGCTATGATGGGAGACTATGTATGGGGTATACTGCGTGCAGTGGGGTCAGAAAAACATAGGAATATAGGCCGTTCTGATGTACATTTTTAAAAGACACTATTGTTGTATGAAGATTCAATGTTATTCAATATTTTTTCTCTTATTCGTGAGATACTGTATGTTAGATTTCTTCTGTAGGACTCTAGTTATATTAAATAAACATGTAATATTAGTTTCTCAAAACACCAATAACATTAAATTAATAACTATAATGACTAGACCGCTAAATACCCTACTCTTCTACCATTTCATCTTAACTATGATTGCATTCACTTTTTATTTAATTTCAGTCTGAAAGAGTTGACGAAGTATTTAATTATGTAAGTTCACTTTTGAAGATTGAACTGTCCCATACTGGAAAATTGCTTTATTTATCAGATGAAAAAGGATTTATTATAACTTTATCAACTTCCTTTACGAAATTTCGGAAATTCCGGGTTCATAAAGACCCTATAAAGAAGGTAAACTAAACTACTACTAATAAATAACAATGTAGTTACAAATTATTTTAATTTGCTATATGTACTCGCAAAACAATCGGTAAGGCTTTTGGATCTTGCAACCTTTTCTGTTTTTAACAATCACATGACAAATAATAATATAATTTTTAAAATAGTAGTGTATAAAGGCCTGTGCTGGGGCAAGTGGAGTTGGAAGTGGAGGATGGTGGAGGGATCTGTGACAACCTTTGACCCTCTCCCATTCCCATTATAACGTACCAACTATCGATTATTGTTGCGTATTATCAGACTTGAAGACGTCCTTGACCTTGAAATGGTTTTCACATGCAGAGTGTGTAAAGGCCGGTTCTGGGGCAAGTGGAGGTGGAGGAGGGACATGTTGGCGGTGGGAGGAGGAGGAGGGATCTGTGACCCTTCCCCCATCCACCCATCCCCCCCACCATTAAAACCTTTACACTGTTGGTTTCGGTGGGTTAAAATTAGAGACTGCTGAATTGTGTTGACAAATATAAATCATGATGTATGGGTGTGATGTCTTCAAAAATACGAGACAGAAATTCTGACTCTTTCAATGTACAAGAACAATTCCATATTTTCATGAAGTGTTGTATCATCACGATATATTGCATTTCTCGGAAGTATGCATAACATGATTTGTAAAAAGTACATCGCACAATATTATTACTAATGACGAAGAATGTACGTGAGTCTACCTACACATCAGGTGGTCCTAGGTTAGAGCTCTATTGGTGTTCAGATGTGGCTATGTGCGGGAATTGGTTCTGAATATAACTAGAGTAGTGTTGTGCAGGGAATGTGTGGTGATTTAAATTCATGCTAGTGTAATATCCAAAAATATGGATATTAATTGTTTTAATATATTTAAATAAATATAATCATCAAGATGGAAATATCAGAATTGGAAGGCAAGAAATCAACAGGAAGTCGGGAGAAAACCATCAGCAGACCCGAATATGTAAGGGGCCTGGGCGGTTGCATATAAGAGGCACTCAGAAGAGTTTCGGGCGAGCCGCACCCAGCTAGGCACTATTTCGTCAGTCACCATCGAAGAGGGAGGCCCACTTCTACAGTCGCAGCAGGAGGAGCCCACTCTGGGACCAGCCCTTGTCCATTAAATATCCCAGAGCCAGGACTTAGTCGGTCACCTGACCAAAAAAGAAGATGTGTTGGAGCTCACTATTGTTTTGAGACAGACATCAGAGGTTGATGGTTGAAGAAATCCAGAACCCAACAGAAATCGCAACGAACAACGAAAAGTAACAAGGTACCTTTAGATCATAAACAATTATACAAATATATTTTAGAAGTCAAATAAGAATGGCGTAATTTTTCTTTTATGTGTTTTTCAAAACTGTATCGTCTTGGTGAACCCACACAACCAAAGAAATAGGTAAGAATTAGAATCAAATAGAATCATTATTTTTCAAGAACAACATTTAATTTTACATATCAACATTAAATTCTCATTATACTAAGTTGTTGGTTCTTAGTCGAAAAATATAGTGATGCTAAATTAATATTGGAAATAAAATTTAAAATATCGGCGAGGACTGAGGATAGTTGGAAATTAGTAATTATTAAAATAATGTTTTTCTAAATTATATTATATACACTAGCAGTAATACTCGGCGCTGCCCGGGGGAACTTTGAATTTTCTCCCAATATCTCCTATAAGTCTATTCAATTTTTCGACAGTACATTCATGATGTTATAATTTTCAATTATTCATACGGAATAAGGCTTATAGTCCTTCAGCTATAGTAACGCTAGTACGTTTTTAGGACCCCTGGGCACCAAAGCTAGTACGCGTCTTTCGACGGCGGAAACCACAGCGGACGTCCTAGCCAGTGCATACTTAAGAACGGTTGTGACCACAGCTAGTATGTGCCTTGCAACGCTGGGCACCACAGGTAGTATATGCTTTGCAACGGCGGACTCCACACCTTGTATTTAGATAGGGACGCTGGGCACCACAGCTAGTATGGGTCCTGCAAAGGCGGACCCCTTAGCTAGTACGTAATTATGAACGCTGAGCACCACAGCTTGTATGTGCTTTGCAACGGCGGCCCCCATACTTAGTACCCAGTTAGCGACGCTGGCACCACAGCTAGTATGTGCCTTTTAACGGCGGACCCCACAGATAGTACGTTTTTAGGAACGCTGGGCCCTGCAGCTATTAAGTGCCTTGCAACAGCGGACCCCACAGCTAGTACGTAGTTAGAACAACTGGGCATCACAGCTAGTATGTGTTTTGCAAGGGAGGACCCCACAGCTAGTACGTAGTTAAATATGCTGGGCCACACTGCTAGCGCCTTGCAACAGCGGACCCCACAGATAGTACGTTTTTAGGAAAACTGGGCCCTACAGCTATTAAGTGTCTTGCAACAGCGGACCCCACAGCTAGTACGTAGTTAGAACCACTGGGCATCAGTAGGAGAGAAAGGATGGTTTCAGCGCAAGGGCTAATGCGCAAGCGGGTTAGTATCCTTTTCCAGTGCAGGGGCAACTCAACCCCTCCTACACCCCATATTTTTTCATCCCTCTAAATCTCAATAAGTTTCCGCTCTCCCTATAAATATCAATAAGTTTCCGCTCTCCCTCTAAATAAGTTTCCGCTCTCCCTCTAAACCCATACTTTTTACCCCACCCCTCGCCTATGGCCCTAAATGTTTTTAATTAGCTCACTAGCGCTCCCAAGCTTCTAGAATCGAAATTAATAATTTATTTAGTGAAGCTTCTTAAGAAAAAAATAACTTGTCCTAACGGGGATCGAACCCGCCTCCTTTGCCTTGGGAGGCCGATACGCTAACCCCGCTACCATTGTGACATGGTTGATGAAGGTGGTGATAATCTAAGTATATAAAACTCCGGGAGTATTAACAGCATCAAGGTTCAGCGGTTTCTAGCCTTTTCGCTCATTTTGATCGCCCCCCAAATTTCTTTCAAGTCATCCCTACTATATATTTTTTAAATTCACATTACCCTCTTCTAATTTTCCGCTCTCTACTTCCTCCACATCAACACTTCCTCTAAATTTATTTTTATTTAAATCCTACTTCCCCACATCAGTTATTCTAAAATCATAATTCGTAAAATCCTACTTCCCCAAATCAATTATACTTCTCCTTCTAACCCAGAACAACCTCAATAGAAACCCTTACACCCCATCCAAAATACTTTTCAAGACCGGCATACATGCACTTTTACTTCTTCGTCAACCCTCAGAACAGCGACATCACAATTTTCTCACTTATACTTCCCCACATCAACACTTCCTCTAACTTTTATTTCAATCCTACTTCCCCACATCAATTATTGTAAAATCATAATGCATAAATCCTGCTTCCCCCAGATCAATTATATTTCTCCTTCTAACCCAGAACAACCTCAATAGGAACCCTTACACTCCAACCAAAATTTTTTTTCAAGACCGGCATACATTCACTTTTACTTCTCCGTCAACCCTCAGAACAGCGACATCTCAATTTTCTCACTTATACTTCCCCCCATCAATTGCCTACTTTTTCTCTACTCGTCTACACCATCACCCAAGGATTCATCATAGTCCCCTACTTCTAGCCTTAGCACCATCATGCTTCGCCTTTCAACCTCTCCTCTAGATCGTCTAACATTTTTTTTGGTTTACTCATACATACACCTACACCTCACACTCGCTCTAGGGATAGGTCTAGGTCCATAGGACTCAATATCTTAGGCGGTATATTTAACTTACATTTATTTTCTTTGTAGACTGCTTCTCATCTCCAACACTTAACTGGCTTCTCACCAGCATCTCTACACCAGGTATCTAAAACAGACTTTATAGGGATGTGTATTTCTTTTAGTTCGCTTTATTGACTAATCAATAAACCGGTAAGCCTCTTCACCAGCGCCAAGGTAGAAATACGTCGAAGAGGTGGGTGGGAATAGGGAAAGGATAAAGGCTCGAGTCAGGACTCTCTTCAATCGTTATGTTTTTTCTTTTGTATAGGTTTACGGGTTTTACACCACGCCAGTGACCAATTAGGTTTACAGGTTTTCACACCATGCCAGTGACCATTCAAAACCAAGAGATATCAGATCAGTCTAGACTAAGCCTCAAGAGGATATTAGGAATGGGATGGGAATAGGAATGTTTTCCGATATTTAAGTCCCCTCGGAAAAAACGGGTAGCCAGGTTATACCTCCCAGCACTAGGTTTGAATTGAGTAATGTCCGTGAGCTAAGGTATGAATACCATCAGATAAAACCACTCTTTTATCATCTTCCGACGACAACGTCTTTTTATTAATTCTAACACTGAACAACTCATGTTTTTTTGACTGAATCATTCTCATGTCCGTATATACTATTTTCCCTTCAAAAAGCGATTTCTCAAAATCTTCCAATGATATATTTTTTTCAACGGTTGCTTTTTTAACCCCTTTAATACATTTTTTTATTTTTTTACTTATATCCATAGCATACGTCTTCGGTTTGAGTCCTACGAATTTATTAATGATAACGCCATTGGTCTCATCTTTGAATTTTCCTAGGATTTTTTTATTTAAAACCGAATAACAAGGATGATCCTGCGGAAAACCAGACGTATCAAAATAATTTTCCATCGCCTTCATATCCTGATACCAGTCGGTTGTATTAATTAAATAAACAAAACTGTCCGTATCTGTGTACATTAATTTTAGAGTATTAGGATTATATTTTTTCATCATAACATTATAGTGGAAATCGTACATCACAGTTTTGGACAAATCTAAAATCGACATGCCTACATATATAGGCTTATTAAATAATAATTTTGTTTTACTCATAGTTACAGATACTAAGTTTTCATGATAAATTATCCTGTCTAGAAAGTTAGCTTTGGCGATGAGTTTCATTAATTTTTTAGAGTCGGTAACTAGCATCATGTTCATACGGTTTCTTATGTTCTCCATTGTTTTGCCGAAAACAGCGTTATTCAAAAGTTTATAAAAATCTTTTTCAAAATCATTTTTTGCCTTTTTCCGAAGCTCAGTATTACAATCAATATATGACTGTAACCAACAAGACTGTCGAAATTGTATCGCCCTATGAATTGTTTGGACTTTCAGACCATGTTTAATCGCTTGCTTTAAGTTGACGTAATGCACAACATATCGCTCACGAGGATTGAAATGAGCAATTAATTTATTTACTTTCCCGCCTGGAGGACTAATCGTCTCAGGTAAAAATGGTAAATCGTTATGAGCTGTGTGTAACTCGGAAGGATAGACTACGTCGACCTCCAGAATACATCCTAATTCTCCATTATCGTCCAAGTTTTCAATATTTATGCTTTCGGGGTCTTTCACCCATTCAAAACCCCCATAAGGTAAAGGTCTACTCATCGCATGGCCATAAAGATTATTTGCGTCTAAGTATGCAATGTAAGAGGATTCCTTTTCCGGATCATACTCGGGCATATAACTATTATTAGCACTCGCATACCGGTGGGATACTTGACATAAACCTCCCCTGATCCCCCGCTCAAAGAATAATATCATGTCATAATCCATTAATTGTTCTAACTTCACCTTAGTATGCTCCAACATCGCATCCCATGTCATCCCAGGAACAGTGAAATAATGTGCGGGGTCAACCTTATGACTATTAAGCATAACATCACGGAAATTCTGGAAAATATCCGCAAGAATGAGTACTATACTATAGTAGTATTTCTCCTCTACATGCACGCAAAAAGACATGGGTACATGTCGCTGATAAGGAACAGTCGCCTTTTATGTATCTTCAGGGAGAGGAGCCAACATGGTTTCAAAATCCGCATATATTACAAAAGAGAGTCGGAGCTGCCGCTCAACATTTTTGAATTACAAAATGGGGTCTTTAGGGAGCTCTATCCTAACGGGGCTGTTTTTATCACAGTAAATTTTGTGTTCTCGCAATTTTTCTTCCCTCAAGTTACCATACCGATTGTCAAAATGCTGAAAGCATCGCTTACAAATTATAATTTTGTTTTGACGCTTAGTAATTTGTGACCGTACTAGTCTTTCAAAATTTGTAATGTATACATAATGCTGCTTATCCCCATTATACAACAGCAACAAATCGCGGTGCTGGGATTTTTCCGTGTCAACAACTTTAATAGGGTACACATTATTGTTTTCGTCTAACCCGAACACATTTATTGAAATATTATTTGATTTTTCAAATTTTTTGATGTCATTGAGCGGAGTCGGGGAAGAGATACCAGAGAAATCATACTGGTGCTCCAATTTTCTATACTTATTCACCCGCTGAGGATCCTTTCCTACAAATTTAGATAAGATGGCATACATGAAACAGCGGTTGTCATCGTTTTCAACATTAATACAGGCGAGTTTAGCTGCGATACAGGAAGGTAAGGGGTGTGATAAAAACTTGTTTGCTACCACATTTCCTGTAGAAATTTGATCTCTTTTGTTTATTTAAATTTTGATTTCTACAGTAGTTTGTCGAAAATTGCCCTAAAAAAATATTATCAATAATTTAAGACGTGCAATTTTTAAGAAAGTACACGTATACAACGAAAAAAAATTCAATTAAACGAACTTTACACTTGGATTCACAAAGAGATACCAATTTTTAAATAATTTTAAATAATATTAATTTCTAATCCAAAGGTTTTTTAAATGATACTACTGGGACTACAGGGAAGATGAATAGAATAGAATTTGAAGAGGACAAATATTTGGGTTATTATCTATATTTACATATTTAAATTTTAAAAAAACTTAATATTTGAACAAACAAAACAAAAATTTTCAATGGCACAAAAACATTAAATTAATACTTAAAAAACTATTTCTTTTTTTTTTTATTTGGGCATATTGAAAAATATATATTATTAATTGTACCTTCTCGACGCCTCTACCACAAAAACCAGACCCCGTCAACTCTTCACACTTTAATTCCACCCCAGTCAACTTTCATCTAATTGTTCAACTTCATTTTATTTAAAACATATCAAACCACATTGCACTGTTTAAGAGCTAGCTCACGACTCCATTACATTTAACACTCTTTCACAGCTGTTTTTTATATGTTTTCTTGTTTTGTTTCTCAAACACCTTGATATATATCTAATATATATATATATGATATTAGATTATAATAAAAAAAATTACCTCTTTTCATTAAAATATTCATTAAAAAAATGTTCCGTAGTGTACATTACATTTGCCTTTTCCTTCTTTTTAAAAAAAATGTTTGTTCACAAAATTTTTTTTTTTTTATATAAGTTCTTTCAGATTTAATTTCTTCCAATACACAGGTTGATTTAGCTTCTTCCTCGAATCCACATGATAAGCTTCCTCCTTCAATACACAGATGGATTAACGTTTTCCTCCAATACACAGGTAGATTAGCTTCCTCCTATAACGCACATGTTGGCTGGCTCCTTGGTGTCTTCAACTCATTGCTCAACGATGTATCGAAGTCTCTCTCTCACTTACACTCACTGATTTATTTTTATTTTTTATATGCCCAATTCGGCGCTCTTTTTATACATATATGCCCATTTTTATATTTTTATAACTATTTACAATTATTAAACTTATATATATACGTACCTAATTTCTAATAAACAAAAACAAATATTAATCTAAAAATTTACAATTAATCCTTAACCTAAAGAAAATGTTAACTTAAATTTATAAAAATTGGAACTAATTGAACATAAAAAAAAATAACATAATACTAAATTTTTACATATTTACAGGATCAGTCATAGTCATGAAATCAAGTTTGGAAACAATCAAGTTGGATGCAGATTTAAGAAATTGCCAATTATTTTACTTTCCGCCTTTACCATCAATATACAATTGTATGTATTCAAAATAATTATACAAAAAGATTGTATATAAAAAAATTTACTTGAAATAAAAATTAAATAAATCCTTTTTTTTTTATTTACTTCATCACACTTCCAAAATATTACTTAACAATCAAAATTAGGCCTCACGCCGGGTAATAAGGAATACAAATTTAATTTATTTAATATATATAGTACTTGTCTTTTGAGGTATTAAATTCTTTGAGACGTCCTTCATACTTCCTAACTAAAAAAAATGTATCTCACATATATTTCATTTCAATTTACTTCCCTAACTAATTACACCCTAAGAATACTTTCGTCGATGTAGCAAAAATACGGTTCCTCCTATCTCAGGTAGGCAACCAACACTACAATATAAATCTCCATTATATCGCTAGTTCTTTCTAGTCGACATACAAAAAAAATCATCTCCCACAGATCAAAAAAATATATATTTCTAATTAATCACTATCTCTTACTAGGATTAAAAATAATATCTCCCAAAACAAATCTATATAATCCCGACGTCTAAAAGAATGTCATCAGCAATTTAATTTCAAAACTTCTCTAATTAATATTACCCTTTGTTTGTTCCCATTCCTAAAGTTATATAATGTGCTCCTACAACTCTTCCCATTCTCATCTACTCTCTCTATTAAACAAATTTACGTAGAAAAAACATGTTACTCAAATAATAAATGAAATTGTCTAAATAATAGAATTTATAATAACAAAAACTTAATAACCTATGCATACATACAATTTATAAAATATATTATCCTTTCAAGGCTTCTATACAGTTTCGTTCGTCTTTCTAATTTATAATATTATTATGATTTAGTCACGTCCGGTATCCTAGCTGAACAGTTCCGAAACAGAAAATCTGTCCCCTTGACTCGGCCTCAGGAAGTTCGTCATGTCTCCAAAGAGATCTAGGCATCTCTCAGCCTGCTGATTTTATCTTTCTAACATTTGTAATAAAAAATATAATAAAAAAAATCTATCTTCTTCCATATTATGTTCGTTCAAAATCAGTCAGCTGTATATATATATGTTTTAATTTTCAATAAAATCGTTATTAACAAGTAAGTCTCAAATAAATAATTTGTATATATTAAATTTGGATGACTAATCCCTAAATATAATTCTAGATTAATTTTATACTGACCTAACATCTAATCTAATCCTAAAAAAAATATAAATCCTAATTAATTTAAACGCAGAACTATACCAAAATTCATTCATACTCTTCATGCACCAAAATTCTCTCATTCAAAAAAAAAATTTATCATCCATACTATTATATTAGTCCATTGTCACTTCATCATATTTTAAATTAATCCTAATTCTGTCATGTTAGTCTGTCAGTCATTTCCTCAAACTCATCCGAGTTGCAAAAAAAATAGGTTCACTATAAAAAGTGGCTAATGCAATTATATTGCAAAGCCCAAATTTAATTTTATCTTTTTCCGGATGCCCCGGCGAATTATGTCTTTAAAAATCCCCTCCCCCTTCTCTAAATATTTGTTCAGTGTTAATTTTGTCCTTAATACCTGTTTGAATGCTTTTACTCTCTTTTTAAAATTGTTCTTATGTCTTTTATTAACCTCCTTTCTGTTTCCAGTTTGTCTGTAAGTTTTAACTATATTTTCTTTAAAATTAAAATTTGTCTTTTGTTTGTTGTCCTCAGTCTGTTTGTTTGTTTTGTCTAATAACATCCAAATGTTCCTTTCACTCTGTCCATCCACATCAACATTCATCCTATTTTCTTGAATTTCACTTAATAATAATTTTTCTACTTTTTGACTCTCTTCCTCCACCTCTTTCTCTAAAATTTGGGTCTGTTCCTCCCCACTGTTATTCTCTGTTCCTTCTACCTCATCAACTTGTGACTGACTGTCAATAATAAGAACCCCTTTTCCTACTTCAGAATTCCCTTCATCCAACTTGTTAATTTTTTGAATAAAGTGCTTTTCTAAGTTTTCTCCTGCTTTATTTATCTTACTTTCAACTCTTTCATTTTCTATTTGAATTTTCTCTACTTGGTTCATCAAATTGTCCACCTTTTTATTTAATTTAAATTCTAAATTTTTAATGTCACCCCTTAAGTTTGTCTCTAATTTTCCTAATTTGTCCCCCATTTCCCTTTTTAAATTTGTCTCTAAATTTCCTAATTTATTACTTTGCTCTTCCATTTTTTGATTTATATCCCCCATTTCCCTTTTAAAATTTGTCTCTAAATTTCCTATTTCTCCCTTTAATTCTTTTCCCTGTTCTTCTATATCCCCTCTTAAATTTGTCTCTAGATTTGTAAATTTCTGGGTTATGAATTCCATAAATCTATTTAGCTTATCTGATTTCTCCTCACCTGTACCCTCCGTGGACTCCATTGCGGCTGGAGTCTCCCTTCCTGTATCTTCCGATACTTCCATATCCGAACTCGACCCTTCCTCTCTACTTTCCTCCTCCAATCTCTTCGCCTCTTCTCTGGTAATTGGCATTTTCTTACTTTATTAAATATATTAATACTAAACAAAAACAATGTTAAAATAGTAACATTCTTTTGAAGTTTGAAAAAAAAAAATATTATTTCTCAAAATTAAATGTAACCCTTATTTGTCTCTATTCTATCCTTTTCATCTTTTTCAACCTATTTCCCTACTTTAATTAATATAAAAAAATTCTCCCATCAAGGTTTTGCCAAAATATGATGGGGCTTTGTGGCGAAAATCGTCCACACAAGGGATATGCCAAAAATGTGATAAAAACTTGTTTGCTACCACATTTCCTGTAGAAATTTGATCTCTTTTGTTTATTTAAATTTTGATTTCTACAGTAGTTTGTCGAAAATTGCCCTAAAAAAATATTATCAATAATTTAAGACGTGCAATTTTTAAGAAAGTACACGTATACAACGAAAAAAAATTCAATTAAACGAACTTTACACTTGGATTCACAAAGAGATACCAATTTTTAAATAATTTTAAATAATATTAATTTCTAATCCAAAGGTTTTTTAAATGATACTACTGGGACTACAGGGAAGATGAATAGAATAGAATTTGAAGAGGACAAATATTTGGGTTATTATCTATATTTACATATTTAAATTTTAAAAAAACTTAATATTTGAACAAACAAAACAAACATTTTCAATGGCACAAAAACATTAAATTAATACTTAAAAAACTATTTCTTTTTTTTTTTATTTGGGCATATTGAAAAATATATATTATTAATTGTACCTTCTCGACGCCTCTACCACAAAAACCAGACCCCGTCAACTCTTCACACTTTAATTCCACCCCAGTCAACTTTCATCTAATTGTTCAACTTCATTTTATTTAAAACATATCAAACCACATTGCACTGTTTAAGAGCTAGCTCACGACTCCATTACATTTAACACTCTTTCACAGCTGTTTTTTATATGTTTTCTTGTTTTGTTTCTCAAACACCTTGATATATATCTAATATATATATATGATATTAGATTATAATAAAAAAAATTACCTCTTTTCATTAAAATATTCATTAAAAAAATGTTCCGTAGTGTACATTACAGGGGATGTATGTACTTCCACGAAGGGGGCGATATCGATTTATACGCAATCTTAAGCCATCCACCCGCTCTTCTTCATTTGCGCCTCTTCCATTTCAACAGTTAAGCTCTTAAAAGCTACGTCTAGAAAATCATTTAGGTTGGTATCAATAAAAATAGGATTATTTTTAGTCTTGAAAGCTTTATCACACTGTTCGCCTACGACATTTTCAAACAAGCACTCTACTAGAAAATTATTTTTTAAAGCCGAATGGATCTGAAGTTGTTCCAAGATTTTTTTCTTTAAGCCATCACGCACATCTTCCAAAAAGCATGCCAGGTCCCCGTGTTTATTGGATCATAAGGTTGACCCCGCACATTATTTCACTGTTCCTGGGATGACATGGGATGCGATGATGAAGCATACTAAGGTGAAGTTAGAACACTTAATGGATTATGACATGATATTATTCTTTGAGCGGGGGATCAGGGGAAGTTTATGTCAAGTATCCCACCGGTATGCGAGTGCTAATAATAGTTATATGCCCGAGTATGATCCGGAAAAGGAATCCTCTTACATTGCATACTTAGACGCAAATAATCTTTATGGCCATGCGATGAGTAGACCTCTACCTTATAGAAAGCATAAATATGAAAACTTGGACGATAATGGAGAATTAGGATGTATTCTGGAGGTCGACGTAGTCTATCCTTCCGAATTACACACAGCTCATAACGATTTACCATTTTTACCTGAGACGATTAGTCCTCCAGGCGGGAAAGTAAATAAATTAATTGCTCATTTCAATCCTCGTGAGCGATATGTTGTGCATTACGTCAACTTAAAGCAAGCGATTAAACATGGTCTGAAAGTCCAAAAAATGCATAAGGCGATACAATTTCGACAGTCTTGTTGGTTACATTCATATATTGATTGTAATACTGAGCTTCGGAAAAAGGCAAAAAATGACTTTGAAAAAGATTTTTATAAACTTTTGAATAATGCTGTGTTCGGTAAAACAATGGACAATATAAGAAACCGTATGAACATGATGCTGGTTACCGACTCTAAAAAATTAATGAAACTCATCGCCAAAGTTATCTTAGACAGAATAATTTATCATGAAAACTTAGTATCTGTAACTATGAGTAAAACAAAATTATTATTTATTAAGCCTATATATGTAGGCATGTCGATTTTAGATTTGTCCAAAACTGTGATGTACGATTTCCACTAAAATGTTATGATGAAAAAATATAATCCTAATACTCTAAAATTAATGTACTGTGATGTACACTACGGAACATTTTTTTAATGAATATTTTAATGAAAAGAGGTAATTTTTTTTATTATAATATAATATATATCAAGGTGTTTGAGAAACAAAACAAGAAAACATATAAAAAAACAGCTGTGAAATAGTGTTGAGTGGAATGGAGTCGTGAGCTAGCTCTTAAACGGTGCACTGTGGTTTGATATGTTTTAAATAAAAATGAAGTTGAACAATTAGATGAAAGTTGACTGGGATGGAATTAAAGTGTGAAGAGTTGACGGGGTCTGGTTTTTGTGGTAGAGGCGTCGAGAAGGTACAATTAATAATATATATTTTTCAATATGCCCAAATAAAAAAAAAAAGAAATAGTTTTTTAAGTATTAATTTAATGTTTTTGTGCCATTGAAAATGTTTGTTTTGTTTGTTCAAATATTAAGTTTTTTTAAAATTTAAATATGTAAATATAGATAATAACCCAAATATTTGTCCTCTTCAAATTCTATTCTATTCATCTTCCCTGTAGTCCCAGTAGTATCATTTAAAAAACCTTTGGATTAGAAATTAATATTATTTAAAATTATTTAAAAATTGGTATCTCTTTGTGAATCCAAGTGTAAAGTTCGTTTAATTGAATTTTTTTTCGTTGTATACGTGTACTTTCTTAAAAATTGCACGTCTTAAATTATTGATAATATTTTTTTAGGGCAATTTTCGACAAACTACTGTAGAAATCAAAATTTAAATAAACAAAAGAGATCAAATTTCTACAGGAAATGTGGTAGCAAACAAGTTTTTATCACATTTTTGGCATATCCCTTGTGTGGACGATTTTCGCCACAAAGCCCCATCATATTTTGGCAAAACCTTGATGGGAGAATTTTTTTATATTAATTAAAGTAGGGAAATAGGTTGAAAAAGATGAAAAGGATAGAATAGAGACAAATAAGGGTTACATTTAATTTTGAGAAATAATATTTTTTTTTGCCAACTTCAAAAGAAGGTTACTATTTTATATAACATTGTTTTTGTTTAGTAATTATATATTTAGTAAAGTAAGAAAATGCCAATTACCAGAGGACAAGCGAGAAGATTAGAGGAGGAAAGTAGAGTGGAAGGGTCAAGTTCGGAGGAAAGATCCGATATGGAGTTATCGGAAGATAGAGAAAGTGAGACTCCAGCCGCAATGGAGTCCATGCAGGGTACAGGTGAGGAGTCGCAAGGGGAGGGGGTAAATAAAGATAAAGAAAAAGAGGGCATTGCTGCTCCTGATATGGAATGGCTCCGTGTTGTGTTAACAAAGTTAACTGGGGATATGAATCAAAAAATGGAAGAGCAAAGTAATAAATTAGGAAATTTAGTAACAAAGTTAACTGGGGATATGGGGGATATGAATCAAAAAATGGAAGAGCAAAGTAATAAATTAGGAAATTTTGTAACAAAGTTAACTGGGGAAATGGGGAATATGAATCAAAAAATAGAAGAGCAAAGTAATAAATTAGGAAATTTAGTAACAAAGTTAACTGGGGAAATGGGGAATATCAATCAAAAAATAGAAGAACAAGGAAATGAATTAAAGGGAGAAATGGGAAATTTAAGAGGCGACATTAAAAATTTAGAAGTTAAATTAAATAATAATATGGACAATTTGAAGGACCAGATAGAGAATTTGCAGAAAGATAAACAATGTTTAGGAAATCGAATAGATAAAGCAGGAGAAAACTTAGAAAAGCACTTAAATCAAAAAATTAACAAGTTGGATGAAGGGAATTCTGAAGTAGAAAAAGAGGTTCTTATTATTGACAGTCAGTCACAAGTTGATGAAGTAGAAGGAACAGAGAATAACAGTGGGGAGGAACAGACCCAAATTTTAGAGAAAGATGTGGAGGAAGAGAGTCAAAATGTAGAAAAATTAGAATTAAGTGAAATTCAAGAAAATAGGATTAATATTGATGTGGATGGACAGAGTGAAAGGAACATTTTGATGTTATTAGACAAAACAAACGAACAGACTGAGGACAACAAACGAAAGACAAATTTTAATTTTAAAGAAAATATAGTTAAAACTTACAGACAAACTGGAAATAGAAAGGAGGCTAATAAAAGTTATAAGAACAATTTTAAAAAGAGAGTAAAAGCATTCAAACAGGTAATAAGGACAAAATTAACACTGAACAAATATTTAGAGAAGGGGGAGGGGATTTTTAAAGACATAATTCGCCGGGGCATCCGGAAAAAGAAAAAAATTAAATTTGGGCTTTGCAATATAATTGCATTAGCCGCTTCTTATGGTGAACATATTTTTTTTGCAACTCGGATGAGTTTGAGGAAATGACTGACAGACTAACATGACAGAATTAGGATTAATTTAAAATATGACGAAGTGACATTGGACTAATATAATAGTATGAATGATACATTTATTTTTGGATGAGAGAATTTTGGTATATGAAGAGTATGGATGAATTTTGGTATAGTTCTGCGATTTAAATTAATTAGGATTTACATTTTTTTTTTAGGATTAGATTAGATGTTAGGATCAGTATAAAATTATCTGAGAATTATATTTAAGGATTAGTCACCCAAATTTAATATGTGAAAGTTCTTTATTTAGAAGTTACTTATTAATAATGATTATTGAAAATTAAAACATATACATATAACTGATTGATTTTGAACGAACATAATATGGAAGAAGATAGATTTTTTTTTATTATATTTTTTATTACAAAATGTTAGAAAGATAATCAGCAGGCTGAGAGATGCCTAGATCTCTTTGGAGACATGACGAACTTCCTGAAGCCGAGTCAAGGGGACAGATTTTTTGTTTCGGAACTGTTCAGCTAGGATACCGGACGTGACTAAATCATAATAATATTATAAATTAGAAAGACGAACGAAACTGTATAGAAGCCTTGGAAGAATAATATATTATATACATTGTATGTATGCATAGGTTATTAAGTTTTTGTTATTATAAATTCTATTATTTAGGCAAGTTCATTTATTATTTGAGTAACATGTTTTTTCTACGTAAATTTGTTTAATAGAGAGAGTAGATGAGAATGGGAAGAGATGTAGGAGCAAATTATATAACTTTAGGAATAGGAACAAACAAAGGGTAATATTAATTAGAGAAGTTTTGAATTAATTGCTGATGACATTCTTTTAGACGTCGGGATTATATAGATTTGTTTTGGGAGATATTATTTTTAATTCTAGTAAGAGCTAGTGATTAATTAGAGATATATATTTTTTTTGATCTGTGGGAGATGATTTTTTTTATGTCGACTAGAAAGAACTAGCGATATATTGGAGATTTATATTGTAGTGTTGGTTGCCTACCTGAGATAGGAGGAACCGTAATTTTGCTACATCGACGAGAAAGTATTCTTAGGGCGTAATTAGTTAGGGAAGTAAATTGAATTGAAATATATGTGAGATACATTTTTTTTTTAGTTAGGAAGTATGAAGGACGTCTCAAAGAATTTTATACCTCAAAAAAAAAAAAAAAAGTATTATATATATTAAATAAATTAAATTTGTATTTCTTATTACCCGGCGTGAGGCCTAATTTTCATTGCTATGATATATTTTGGAAGTGTGATGAAGTAAATAAAAAAGGATTTATTTAATTTTTATTTCAAGTAAATTTTTTTTATATACAATCTTTTTATATAATTATTTTGAATACATACAATTGTATATTGATGGTAAAGGCGGAAAGTAAAATAATTGGCAATTTCTTAAATCTGCATCCAACTTGATTATTTCCAAACTTGATTTCATGACTATGACTGATCCTGTAAATATGTAAAAATTTAGTATTATATTTTTTTTTATGTTCAATTAGTTCCAATTTTTATAAATTTAAGTTAACATTTTCTTTAGGTTAAGGATTAATTGTAAATTTTTAGATTAATATTTGTTTTTGTTTATTAGAAATTAGGTACGTATATATATAAGTTTAATAATTGTAAATAGTTATAAAAAAATAAAAAATGGGCATATATGTATAAAAAGAGCGTCGAATTGGGCATATAAAAAATAAAAATAAATCAGTGAGTGTAAGTGAGAGAGAGACTTCGATACATCGTTGAGCAATGAGTTGAAGACACCAAGGAGCCAGCCAACATGTGCGTTATAGGAGGAAGCTAATCTACCTGTGTATTGGAGGAAGACGTTAATCCATCTGTGTATTGAAGGAGGAAGCTTATCATGTGGATTCGAGGAAGAAGCTAAATCAACCTGTGTATTGGAAGAAATTAAATCTGAAAGAACTTATATAAAAAAAAAAAAATTTTGTGAACAAACATTTTTTTTTAAAAAGAAGGAAAAGGCAAATGTGATGTACACTACGGAACATTTTTTTAATGAATATTTTAATGAAAAGAGGTAATTTTTTTTATTATAATATAATATATATCAAGGTGTTTGAGAAACAAAACAAGAAAACATATAAAAAAACAGCTGTGAAATAGTGTTGAGTGGAATGGAGTCGTGAGCTAGCTCTTAAACGGTGCACTGTGGTTTGATATGTTTTAAATAAAAATGAAGTTGAACAATTAGATGAAAGTTGACTGGGATGGAATTAAAGTGTGAAGAGTTGACGGGGTCTGGTTTTTTGTGGTAGAGGCGTCGATAAGGTACAATTAATAATATATATTTTTCAATATGCCCAAATAAAAAAACAAGAAATAGTTTTTTAAGTATTAATTTAATGTTTTTGTGCCATTGTAAATTTTTGTTTTGTTTGTTCAAATGTTAAGTTTTTTTAAAATTTAAATATGTAAATATAGATAATAACCCAATTATTTGTCCTCTTCAAATTCTATTCTATTCATCTTCCCTGTTGGCCCAGTAGTAGTATCATTTGAAAAACCTTTGGATTAGAAATTAATATTATTTAAAATTATTAAAAATTGGTATCTCTTTGTGAATCCAAGTGTAAAGTTTGTTTAATTGAATTTTTTTTCGTTGTATACGTGTACTTTCTTAAAAATTGCACGTCTTAAATTATTGATAATATTTTTTTTAGGGCAATTTTCGGCAAATTACTGTAGAAATCAAAATTTAAATAAACAAAAGAGATCAAATTTCTACAGGAAATGTGGTAGCAAACAAGCTTTTATCACAGTACACAGATACGGACAGTTTAGTTTATTTAATTAATACAGCCGACTGGTATCAGGATATGAAAGCGATGGAAAATTATTTTTATACGTCTGATTTTCCGCAGGATCATCCTTGTTATTCGGTTTTAAATAAAAAAATCCTAGGAAAATTCAAAGATGAGACCAATGGCGTTATCATTAATAAAATAGTAGGACTCAAACCGAAGACGTATGCTATGGATATAAGTAAAAAAATAAAAAAATGTATTAAAGGGGTTAAAAAAGCATCCGTTGAAAAAAATATATCGTTGGAAGATTTTGAGAAATCGCTTTTTGAAGGAAAAATAGTATATACGGACATGAGAATGATTCAGTCAAAAAAACATGAGTTGTTCAGTGTTAGAATTAATAAAAAGACGTTGTCGTCGGAAGATGATAAAAGAGTAGTTTTATCTGATGGTATTCATACCTTAGCTCACGGACATTACTCAATTCAAACCTAGTGCTGGGAGGTATAACCTGGCTACCCGTTTTTTCCGAGGGGACTTAAATATCGGAAAACATTCCTATTCCCAACCCATTCCTAATATCCTCTTGAGGCTTAGTCTAGACTGATCTGATATCTCTAGGTTTTGAATGGTCACTGGCATGGTGTGAAAACCTGTAAACCTAATTGGTCACTGGCGTGGTGTAAAACCCGTAAACCTATACAATAGAAAAAACATAAAGATTGAAGAGAAGTCCTGACTCGAGTCTTTATCCTTTCCCTATTCCCACCCACATCTTCGACGTATTTCTACCTTGGCGCTGGTGAAGAAGCTTACCGGATTATTGATTAATCAATAAAGCGAATTAAAAGAAATACACATCCCTATAAAGTCTGTTTTAGATACCTGGTGTAGAGATGCTGGTGAGAAGCCAGTTAAGTGTTGGAGATGAGAAGCAGTCTACTGGAGGAACGCTGGGCATCACAGCTAGTAAATGTCTTGTAGGTGCCTTGCAACAGCGAACCCCACAGCTAGTACATAGTTAGGAACGCTGGGGCTGAGCACTACAGCTAGTAAGTGCCTTGCAACAGCGGACCCCACAGCTAGTACGATATTAGGAACGCTGGGCATCACAGCTAGTAAATGTCTTGCAACAGTGAACCCCACAGCAAATACATAGTTCCTACTACTACATGTGAAATTCATGACAATCCGATCATCCGTTAATGACCTATCACTATCTTCAAATTTAGGCCTACCCCCATCACCCCCCTTCCGTTCACAATTTTTTGACGTCACACACCCTATTTTTCTATTTGGCCTTTATGAATACTACATGTGAAATTTCGTGACAATCCGATCATCCGTTAATGACCTATCACTATCTTCAAATTTAGGCCTACCCCCATCACCCCCCTCCCGTACGAAATTTTATGCCGTCATACCGCCTATTTTTCTATTTGGCCTTCAGGAATACTACATGTGAAATTTCGTGACAATCTAACCAACCGTTAATGAGCCAGCACTATATTTATACTTTGGCCCCACCAAAACCCCCCTCCCATACGAAATTTTGAGCCGTCATACCGCCTATTTTTCTATTTGGCCTTCAGGAATACTACATGTGAAATTTCGTGACAATCTGACCAACCGTTAATAAGTCAGCACTATATTTATACTTGGGCCTACCCCCAAAACCCCCCCTTCCGTTCAAAACTTTGGGTCGCCACACACCTTATATTTCTATTTGGCTTTTAAAAAAACTACATGTGAAATTTCGTGACAATCCGACCAACCGTTAAAGAATTAGCTCTATATTTATACTTAGCCCCCCCCCCACAACCCCCCCTCCCGTTCAAAACATTGAAACGCCACACACCTTATATTTCTATTTGGCCTTTAAGCATACTACATACGTAATTTCATTAAGATCCAACCATTAGTTAATGAGTTAGCACTATTTATATACTTAGGCCCCCCTTACAACCCCCCTCCCGTTCAATATTTGGGGACGCCACATAGCCTATTATTCAATCGGGCTTAAAAGGATGCTACATGGGAAGTTTCATATAAATCCGTCCAGCGGTTTGGGCGTGATGCTGGAACAAACAAACACCACACCCCGTTTCAGTTTTATTTATATAGACTAGCAGTAATACCCGGCGTTGCCCGGGGTACTTTGAATTTTCTCCCAATATCTCCTGTAAGTCTATTCAATTCTTCGACATTCATGATGTTATAATTTTCGATTATTCATACGGCATTAGGCTTATAGTCCTTCAACTATAGTAACGCTAGTAAGTTTTTAGGACCCCTGGGCATCACAGCTAGTATGCGCCTTTCAACGGCGGAAACCCCAGCTAGTGAATACTTAGCATCGCTGGGCACCACAGCTAATATGAAGTTAGGAACGCTGGGCATCACAGCTAGTATGTGCCTTGCGACGGCGGAACCCACAGCTAGTACGTAGTTTGGAACGCTGGTCACCACAGCTAGTATGTGCCTCGCAACAGCGGACCCCACAGCTAGTACGAAGTTAGGAACGCTGGGCATCACAGCTAGTAAGTGCCTTGCAACAGCGGACTCCACAGATAGTACGTTTTTAGGAACGCTGGGCCCTACAGCTATTAAGTGCCTTGCAACAGCGGACCCCATCGCTAGTACGTAGTTGGAACCACTGGGCATCACAGCTAGTATGTGTTCTGCAACGGCGGACCCTACAGCTAGTACGTAGTTAGAAACGCTGAGCATCACAGCTAGTATGTGTTCTGCAACGGCGGACCCCACCGCTAGTACCTAGTTAGAAACGCTGGGCATGACAGCTGGTATGTTTTTGCAACGGCGGACCCCACAGCTAGTACGTTTTTAGGAACACTCGACCCTAAAGCTAGTAGGTGCTTTGCAACTGCGGACCCCACAGATAGTATGTAGTTAGAACCACAGGGCATCACTGCTAGCGCCTTGCAACAGCGGACCCCACAGCTAGTACGTAATTAGGAACGCTGGGCATCACAGCTAGTAAATGTTTTGTAGGTGCCTTGCCACAGCGAACCCTACAGCTAGTACATAGTTAGGAACGCTGGGGCTGAGCACTACAGCTAGTAAGTGCCTTGCAACAGCGGACCCCACTGCTAGTACGATATTAGGAACGCTGGGCATCACAGCTAGTAAATGTCTTGCAACAGTGAACCCCACAGCGAATACATAGTTACTACTACTACATGTGAAATTCATGACAATCCGATTACCCTTTAATCATTCAGTATTATTTTTAGGCTTAGCCCCTCCCCCCCTCCCAAATTTTTAAGATGTCACATAGTGTATTTTTCCATTTTGCCATAAAGAATACTACATGTGAAATTCCATGACAATCCGATCATCCGTTAATGACCTATCACTATCTTCAAATTTAGGCCTACCCCCATAACCCCCGTCCCGTTCACAATGTTTTGACGTCACACACCCTATTTTTCTATTTGGCCTTTATGAATACTACATGTGAAATTTCGTGACAATCCGATCATCCGTTAATGAGCTGGCTCTATATTTATACTTAGGCCCCCCTCAACCCCCCCTCCCGTTCAAAACTTTGGGACGCCACACACCTTATTTTTCTATTTGGCCTTCAGGAATACTACATGTGAAATTTCGTGACAATTTGACCAACCGTTAATGACTTATCACTATACTTATACTTAGGCCCCCATCAACCCACCCTCCCGTTCAAAATTTTGTGACATATACACCCTAAATTTCTATTTGGCTTTTAAGAATACTACATGTGAAATTCCATGACAATCCGACCAACCGTTAAAGATTTAGCACTATATTTATACTTAGGCCCCCCCACAACCCCCCTCCCGTTAAAAATTTTGGAACGCCACACACAATATTTTTCAATTTGGCCTTTAAGAATACTACATGTGAAATTTCATGACAATCCGACCATTAGTTAATGAGTTAGCACTATTTATATACTTAGGCCCCCCCACAACCCCCCCTCCCGTTCAAAATTTTGGGACGCCACATAGCCCATTATTCAATCGGATTCAAAAGGATGCTACATGGGTAGTTTCATAAAAATCCGTTCAGCCGTTTGGGTGTGATGCTGGAACAAACATACATACATACAAACAAACAAATAAACAAACCCCGTTTCAGCTTTATTAATATAGAAGACTAGCAGTAATACCCGGCGCTGCCCGGGGAACTTTGACTTTTCTCCCAATATCTCCTATAATTCTATTCAATTTTTCGACAGTACATTCCTGATGTTAGATTAGGTTAGGTTAGGTTTTATGACTCATTCCCGGGCTTTAACTACGAGGTCATATCGCCTACTACCAGAGCGCTCTTTCGTCACTCTGATGGACATGAGCCCGACTCTACTGTGTAAGTCCTAAATTTTGCCTGACATCGTACAGGCTCGGGACCATCGCTTAACGTCCCATCCGAAGGACGGCGTGCTTAAGTTTATTTTACCTCCCAGATAAAATAAACTAAGGGCCTCGGTTGGGCTATGTACCCACGACCTTGAGCTCAGAAGTCAAGCACGCATACCACTGAGCTACCGGCGCCCTCTTCGTGATGTTATAATTTTCAATTATTCATACGGAATAAGGCTTATAGTCCTTCAGATATAGTAACCCTAATAAGTTTTTAGGACCCCTGGTAACCACAGCTAGTATGCGCCTTTCAACGGCGGAAACCACAGCTAGTGAATACTTAGCATCGCTGGACGTCCTAGCCAGTGCATACTTAAGAACGTTTGTGACCACAGCTTGTATGTCCCTTGCAACGCTGGGCACCACAGGTAGTATATGCCTTGCAACGGCGGACCCCACACCCAGTACGTAGTTGGGAATGCTGGGCATCACAGCTAGTATGTGACTTGCGATGGCGAACCCCACAGCTAGTAAAAGCTTAGGAATGCTGGACACCACATCTAGTATGTGCCTTGCAACAGCGGACCCCACAGCTAGTACGAAGTTAGGAACGCTGGGCACTACATGTAATGAGTGCCTTGCAACAGCGGACACCACAGCTAGTACGTAGATAGGAACACTGGGCATCACAGCTAGTAAGTGCCCTTCAACTGCGGACCCCACAGGTAGTACATAGTTAGGAACACTGGGCATCACAGCTAGTAAGTGCCCTTCAACTGCGGACCCCACAGGTAGTACGTAGTTAGGAACCCTGGGCACCACTTCTAGTATGTGCCTTGCGACAGCGGACTCCACAGCTAGTACGTAGTTAGGAACGTTGGGCACCACAGCTAGTAAGTGCCCTTCAACTGCGGACCCCACAGCGAATACATAGTTGCTACAACTACATGTGAAATTCATGACAATCCGATTACCCTTTAATCATTCAGTATTATTTTTAGGCTTAGCCCCCCCCCCCCCCTCCCTCCCAAATTTTTAAGATGTCACATAGTGTATTTTTCTATTTGGCCATAAAGAATACTACATGTGAAATTCCATGACAATCCGATCATCCGGTAATGACCTATCACTATCTTCAAATTTAGGCCTACCCCCATAACCCCGTCCCGTTCACAATTTTTTAACGTCACACACCCTATTTTTCTATTTGGCCTTTATGAATACTACATGTGAAATTTCGTGACAATCCGATCATCCGTTAATGAGCTAGCTCTATATTTATACTAAGGCCCCCCTCAACCCCCCCTCCCGTTCAAATTTTTGGGACGCCACACACCTTATTTTTCTATTTTGCTTCAGGAATACTACATGTGAAATTTCGTGACAATCCGACCAACCGTCAAAGAGTTAGCACTATATTTATACTTAGGCCTACCCCACAACCCCCCCTCCCGTTTAAATTTTTGGGATGCCACACACCTGATACTTATATTTGGCCTTTAAGCATACTACATACGAAAATTTAGTACAATCCAACCATTACCTAATGACTTATGAACTATTTATGAACTTAGGTCCCCCTACTACCCCTCTCCCGTTTAAAACATTGGGACGCCTCACACCTTATTTTTCTATTTGACCTTCAGGAATACTACATGTGAAATTGCATGACAAAACGACCATTAGTTAATGAGCTACCGGTATCTTTATATTTAGGCCTATCCCCCTCCCCCCCGTTCAAATTTTTGGGACGTCACACACCTTATATTTCTAATTGGCTTTTAAAAATACTACATGTGAAATTTCGTGACAATCCGACCAACCGTTAAAGAGTTAGCTCTATATTTATACTTAGGCCCCCCACAACCCCCCCTCCCGTTCAAAACTTTGGGACGCCACACACCTTTTTTTCCTATTTGTCTTTTAAAAATACTACATGTGAAATTTCATGACAATTCGCCCAATAGTTAATGAGTTAGCACTATTTATATACTAAATATATATACCAAAGAAGGACTAGTTCGATGGTTGTGAATCCTACAAGAATAAGAATGAGGAGGAAAAACCAGACCTGGGCAAAAAGTATCTTAAATACTATCTCAGATACTATCTGAAAGATAACCAAGTTATCTTGAATATTATTTTACAAATAGTTCAAGTTTCCAACCCGTGGGTTGCGGGTTTGAGTCCCGACAAGTAATAACAACTTACTTTACAAATAACCTACGTTACCAACCCGAGAATTGCGGGTTCGAGTCCCGACCAGTAATATCAACTTATATTACAAATAGTTCAAGTTTCCAACCCGAGGATTGCGGGTTCGAGTTCCGACAGATAATATCAACTTATTTTACAAATAACCTACGTTACCAATCCGAATGTTGCGGGTTCGAGTCCCGACCAGTAATATCAACTGATTTTGCAAATTACCTACGTTACCAACCCGAATGTTGCGGGTTCGAGTCCCGACCAGAAATATCAACTTATTTTACAAATAGCTCACATTACCAACCCGAGGTTTGCGGGTGCGAATTCCGACCCGTATTATCAAGTTATTTTATTAACTTCCTAGCATATAGGCGAGTTATTGTAATGGGTCCGACAATCGAAATCAAAATGTTCATCATATTTTTTATTTATGTTTCGAGGTCATTACAGTATTTTTAGACTTTTTTGGAAAGAAGTATGTTTTTGTGTGTGTACGTACGTAAGTGCGTGGTCAATCTTTCCTGCACGATATTTCGCGAATGAAATATGATATCGACTGCGCTTTGGTGCCATTTGAAGCGTATCGACTTAGAACTGATCTGAAAGAAATTTCATCAAACTCGGTCGTTTTTTTTGTTTAAGCTTTGATTAAGATGAATTTGTTTCGGTGGCAATTTTGAATGGGAGGGCAGGCTATTCTACAAATAGCTTAAAATCCATCGCTGCCTGAACCTAAATGGAGTTGGGCAGGAACTTCTTATAAATTATTTATTACTTATCTTTCAAATGATGTGATCGTCCTGGCGTATAATCACATAATGATTGAAGAAACACAATCACTCATCGGTGCCATAATCTCTTCTTATTTTTTTGATGAAGTATTCTCGAGGGCACCGGTTGCTCTGTGGTATGCCTGCTTGCTTACTGAACTCAAGATGGTGGATTCGAAACCCGACAGAGGCCCTTGGTTAGAAGGTAAAATAAACTTAAACTTGCCGTTTTTCGGTAGGGACGGTAAGCGATGGTGCCTAGCCTCTACGATGTATGGTAACTCCCTAAAGATTAATAATTTATGGTTTCCAGATTTACTTTGTGAAGCTCCATTCTAGGAATAAATAATTAAAATACACAATTTCTTTGTATATAAACAGTTTATAAGTGACTCTTGATAATGCCTTAACACGGCGAAACTAGTTGAGTATTTGAGAATATATAGTGAAGTTTGACAAAGAAATTGTGTATTTTAATTATCTATCCCTAAAGACTGCTACCCTAGGTGAATATAAATGTAAAGTAGGCAAAATTTAGGACTCTCATTGTATAGTCGGGCTCATGTCCACCAGAGTGATGAAAGGGAGCTCTGGTAGTAGGCGATTAGACCCAGAAGTTAATGCCCGGACTTGAGCTTCATTAACTAACTCAAGTAACTAGGGACAATACCGTAAATAAACAAGTTTTATTTCTTTCAAGTTAATTTAATTATTACACAATATCTCTGCAATAATGTCAGTTTTAATTAACTAGGGTACGACAGTTGGTCGCTCAACTCAGTACCATTTGAAACTATTTACTGCATTTTTGAGTGTACGTGGTGACTCAGTAGCGTAGGGTCATCACCCTAATGTTGAATCGGTGAAAACAAAATCACGGGGAAGTTTTATATTATTATTGTACAGATCCTATTCTTCGTATCATTTCGATGATATTTTACCTTGTAAAAGAATAACATTCATTATTCCACAGTAAATGTTGGTAAAGGCTAGAAAGTTCGTTACTTTTCCGGGAAATGTAAGGGATTAGAGGAAGGCTCGATTCAAAAACTAGTATGATTACCATTGTTTGCAAAGTGAGCTATGTATGAAATAGGTTGAAATTACTTTTTTTTTTTGGGTGGCCAACCTCCGGTGAAGCCCACGACACCTATCGCGATATCGTCTTGGAAATTGGAGCCTAACGATTTTATTAATCATTAAAAGATAAAAACATAATTATCGCGAATCTCTTTCTCCAGAGCTAATAGACGTAAGGGCTCATCTATATCCGCTCCTAAAAGCAAAACTACTGTTTCCTGAAGTATAGGCGACCACCCCGTCCAAGACCAAGACTATAGGCGGAGCTCCTGCCAGCACACGTAGCGCAGCCATAGAGACAGTACGATAGACCTTTGTAACCCTTAAAAGGGCTGCACTCTAGGCTTGCACAAGGATCATGCGTTGCCGCTTCAATGCCACCACCCAGCAGCGGCACCTTGCTATAGCCTCGGATACTCCAATGTAGATGATACTACTCTCAGAGTATCCCGTCGCGCAGGCTAGGCAGCTCAGAGCGTTGAAAGTGGCGGTTGTCCCGGCCTCCTCAAGGTACATAACCGTGGGTTTTGATTACCAAGATTGATATGAATGGTCAAGATTCGAACCCGCCACCCTCGGGTTGGAAACGTGAGCTAGTTCTAAAAAAGTTGATATTACTGGTGGGGATTCAAACCCGCAACTCTCGGGTTGGTAACGTGAGCTATTTGTAAAATAAGTTGATATTACTGATCGGGATTTGAACCCGCAACCCTCGGGTTCGTAACGTGAGCTATTTGAAGAATACGTTGATTTTACTGGTGTGGAGTCGAACCCGGAACCCTCGGTTTGGTATCGTGGGCTATTTGTAAAGTAAGTTGATGTTACTGTTGGGGACTCGAACCCGCAACCCTCTGGTTCGTAAAGTGGGCTATTTGTAAAGTAAGTTAGTATTACTGGTGGGGATTCGAACCCGCAACCCTCGAGTTCGTAACGTGAGCTTTTTGTAAAATAAGTTGATATTACTGGTGGGAATTCGAACCCGCAACCTTCGGGTTCGTAACGTGAGCTAATTTAAGAATACGTTGATTTTACTGGTGGGGATTCGAACCCGCAATCCTCGAGTTGGTAACGTGGGCTATTTGTAAAGTAAGTTGGTAATACTGGTGAGGATTCGAACCCGCAACCCTTGGGTTCGTAACGTGAGCTATTTGTAAAATAAGTTGATATTACTGGTAGGGATTCGAACTCGCAACCCTCGGGTTGGTAACGTGGGCTATCTGTAAAGTAAGTTGGTAATATTGGTGAGGATTCGAACCCGCAACCCTTGGGTTCGTAACGTGAGCTTTTTGTAATATAAGTTGATATTACTGGTGGGGATTCGAACCCGCAACCCTCGGGTTCGTAACGTGAGCTATTTGAAGAATACGTTGATTTCACTGGTGGGGATTCGAACCCGGAACCCTCGGGTTCGTAATGTGAGCTATTTGAAAAATACGTTGATTTTACTGGTGGGGATTCGAACCCGGAACCCTCGGTTTGGTATCGTGGGCTATTTGTAAAGTAAGTTGATATTAATGTTGGGGATTCAAACCCGCCACCCTCGGGTTGGAAACGTGAGCTATTTCTAAAATAAGTTGATATTACTGGTGGGGATTCGAACCCGCAACTCTCGGGTTGGTATCGTGAGCTATTTGTAAAAAAAGTTGATTTTACTGGTGTGGATTCGAACCCGCAACCCTCGGGTTGGTAAAGTGGGCTATTTGTAAAGTAAGTTGGTATTACTGGTGAGAATTCGAACCCGCAACAATCCGGTTCGTAACGTGGGCTATTTGTAAGGTAAGTTGATATCAGTGGTGGGGATTCAAACCCGCAACCCTCAGTTTGGTATCGTGGGCTATTTGTAAAATAAGTTGATGTTACTGTTGGGGATTCGAACCCGCAACCCTCGGGTTGGAATCGTGAGCTGGTTCTGAAATAAGTTGATATTACTGGTGGGGATTCGAACCCACAACTCTCGGGTTGGTAACGTAAGCTATTTGTAAAATAATTTGATTTTACAGGTGGGGATTCGAACCCGCAACCCTTGGGTTGGTAAAGTGGGCTATTTGTAAAGTAAGTTGGTATTACTGGTATAGATTCGAACCCGCAACCCTTGGGTTCGTAACGTGAGCTATTTGAAGAATACGTTGATTTTACTGGTGGGGATTCGAACCCGCAACCCTCGGTTTGGTATCGTGGGCTATTTCTAAAGTAAGTTGGTAATACTGGTGAGGATTCAAACCCACAACCCTCGTGTTCATGACGTGAGCTACTTGTAAAGTAAGTTTGAAATTACTGGTGGGGATTCGAACGCGCACCCCTCGAATTGGTAACGTGGGCTATCTGTAAAGTAAGTTGGTAATATTGGTGAGGATTCGAACCCGCTACCTTTGGGTTCGTAACGTGAGCTTTTTGTAATATAAGTTGATATACTATTGGGGATTCGAACCCGCAACCCTCGAGTTGGTAACGTGGGCTATCGGTAAATTAAGTTGGTAATATTGGCTTGGATTCGAACCCGCAACCCTCGGGTTGGTAAAGTGGGCTATTTGTAAAATAAGTTGATTTTTCTGGTGGGGATTCGAACCCGGAACCCTCGGTTTGGTATCGTGGGCTATTTGTAAAGTAAGTTGATGTCGCTGTTGGGGATTCGAACCCACACCCCTCGAGTTCGTATCGTGCGCTATTTGTAAAATAAGTTGATATCACTGGTGGGGATTCGAACCCGCAACCCTCGGGTTGGTAACGTGGGCTTATTGTAAAGTAAGTTGATATTACTGGTGGGGTTTTGAACCCGCAACTCACGGGTTGGTAACGTAAGCTAATTGTAAAATAAGTTGATTTTACGAGTGGGGATTCGAACCCGGAACCCGCGGGTTCGTAACGTGGCTATTTGAAGAATACGTAGATTTTACTGGTGGGGATTCGAAACCGCAACCCTCGGATTCGTAACGTAAGCTATTTGTAAAATAAGTTGATTTTACTGGTGGGGATTCGAACCCGCAACCCTCGGGTTGGTAAAGTGGGCTATTTTTAAAGTAAGTTGATATTATTGGTGGGTATTCGAACCCGCAACCCACGAGTTGGTAAAGTGGGCTATTTTTAAAGTAAATTGGTATTACTGGTGCGGATTCGAACCCGCAACCCGCGGGTTCGTAACGTGAGCTATTTAAAGAATACGTTGATTTTACTGGTGAGGATTCGAACCCGCAACCCTCGGGTTGGTAAAGTGGGCTATTTTTAAAGTAAGTTGATAATATTGGTGGGGATTCGAACCCGCAACCCGGGGGTTCGTAACGTGAGCTATTCAAATAATACGTAGATTTTACTGGTGGATATTCGAACCCGCAACGCTTGGGTTCGTCACGTGAGCTTTTTGTAAAATAAGTTGATATTACTGGTGGGGATTCAAACCCGCAACCCTTGTGTTGGTAACGTGGGCTATTTGTAAAGTAAGTTGATATCAGTGGTGAGGATTCAAACCCGCAATCCTCAAGTTGGTAAAGTGAGCTATTTGTAAAGTAAGTTGGTATTACTGGTGGGGATTCGAACCCGCAACCCTCGGGTTGGTAATGTCAGCTATTTGTAAATTAAGTTGGTAATACTCGTGAGGATTCGCACACGCAACCCTTGGGTTGGGAACGTGAGCTTTTTGTAAACTAAGTTGATATTACTGGAGGGGATTCGAACCCGCCACCCTCGGTTTGATATCGTGGGCTTTTTGTAAAATAAGTTGATATTATTGGTGGGAATTCGAACCCGCAACTCTCGGGTTGGTAACATAAGCTATTCGTAAAATAAGTTGATTTTACTGGTGAGGATTCGAACCCGCAACCCTCGTGTTCATGACGTGAGCTACTTGTAAAGTAAGTTTGATATTACTGGTGGGGATTCGAACGCGCACCCCTCGAATTGGTAACGTGGGCTATCTGTAAAGTAAGTGGGTAATATTGGTGAGGATTCGAACCCGCTACCTTTGGGTTCGTAACGTGAGCTTTTTGTAATATAAGTTGATATACTATTGGGGATTCGAACCCGCAACCCTCGAGTTGGTAACGTGGGCTATCGGTAAATTAAGTTGGTAATATTGGCTTGGATTCGAACCCGCAACCCTCGGGTTGGTAAAGTGGGCTATTTGTAAAATAAGTTGATTTTACTGGTGGGGATTCGAACCCGGAACCCTCGGTTTGGTATCGTGGGCTATTTGTAAAGTAAGTTGATGTCACTGTTGGGGATTCGAACCCACACCCCTCGAGTTCGTATCGTGCGCTATTTGTAAAATAAGTTGATATCACTGGTGGGGATTCGAACCCGCAACCCTCGGGTTGGTAACGTGGGCTTATTGTAAAGTAAGTTGATATTACTGGTGGGGTTTTGAACCCGCAACTCACGGGTTGGTAACGTAAGCTAATTGTAAAATAAGTTGATTTTACGAGTGGGGATTCGAACCCGGAACCCGCGGGTTCGTAACGTGGCTATTTGAAGAATACGTAGATTTTACTGGTGGGGATTCGAAACCGCAACCCTCGGATTCGTAACGTAAGCTATTTGTAAAATAAGTTGATTTTACTGGTGGGGATTCGAACCCGCAACCCTCGGGTTGGTAAAGTGGGCTATTTTTAAAGTAAATTGATATTATTGGTGGGTATTCGAACCCGCAACCCACGAGTTGGTAAAGTGGGCTATTTTTAAAGTAAATTGATATTACTGGTGCGGATTCGAACCCGCAACCCGCGGGTTCGTAACGTGAGCTATTTAAAGAATACGTAGATTTTACTGGTAGATATTCGAACCCGCAACGCTTGGGTTCGTCACGTGAGCTTTTTGTAAAATAAGTTGATATTACTGGAGGGGATTCGAATCCGCAACCCTCGGTTTGATATCGTGGGCTTTTTGTGAAATAAGTTGATATTATTGGTGGGAATTCGAACCCGCAACTCTCGGGTTGGTAACGTAAGCTATTCGTAAAATAAGTATATTACTGGTGGGGATTCGAACAAGCAACCCTCGGGTTGTAATCGTGAGCTATTTCTAAAAAAAAGTTGATATTATTGGTGAGAATTGCGATCCCGCAACTCTCGGGTTGGTAACATAAGCTATTCGTAAAATAAGTTGATTTTACTGGTGAGGATTCGAACCCGCAACCCTCGGGTTGGTAAAGTGGGCTATTTTTAAAGTAAGTTGGTATTCCTGGTGGGGATTCGAACCCGCAAACTTTGGGTACGTAACGTGAGCTTTTTGTTGAATAAGTTGATTTTACTGGCAAGGATTCGAATCCGCAACCCTCAGTTTGGTATCGTGGGCTATTTGTAAAGAAAGTTGATATTACTGGTGGGGATACGAACCCGCGACCCTCAGGTTGGTAATATGAGCTATTTGTAAAATAAGTTGATATTACTGGTGGGGATTCGAACCCGCAACCCGCTGGTTCGTAACGTAGGCTATTTGAAGAATACGTAGATTTTACTGGTGAGGATTCAAACCCGCAATCCTCAAGTTGGTAAAGTGAGCTATTTGTAAAGTAAGTTGGTATTACTGGTGAGAATTCGAACCAGCAACCTTCGAGTTGGTAATGGGAGCTATTTGCAAATTAAGTTGGTAATACTCGTGAGGACTCGAACACGCAACCCTTGGGTTTGTAACGTGAGCTATTATTAAAGTAAATTAGTATTACTGGTGGGGATTCGAACCCGCAACCTTTGGGTTCGTAACGTAAGCTTTTTGTAAAATAAGTTGATATTACTGGGGGGGATTCGAACCAGCGACCCTCGAGTTGGTAACGTGTGCCATTTGTAGAATAAGTTGGTAATACTGGTGAGGATTCGAACCCGCAACCCTCGTATTCGTGACGTGAGCTACTTGTGAAGTAAGTTTGATATAACTGGTGGGGATTCGAACCCGCAACTCACGGGTATGTAAATTAGGGTATTTGTAAATTAAATTGATATTAATGGTAGGGGTTCGAACCCGGAACCCGCGAAATCGTAAGGTGAGCTATTTGAAGAATACGTAGATTTGACTGGTGGGGATTCGAACCCGCAACCCTCGGGTTGGTAATGTGAGCTATTTGGAAAATAAGTTGATAATACTGGTGGGTTATTTGAACCCGCAACCTTCGGGTTCGTAACGTGAGCTATTTGAAGAATACGTTGATGTTACTGTTGGAGATTCGAACCCGCACCCCTCGGGTTCGTAACGTGAGCTATTTGTAAAATAAGTTGATATCACTGGTGGGGATTCGAACCCGCAACCATCGAGTTGGCAACGTGGCCTATTTTCATAGTAAGTTGATATTACTGGTGGGGTTTCGAACCTGCAACTCACGGGTATGTAAAGTAGGGTATTTGAAAATTAAGTTGATATTGATGGTGGAGATTCGAACCCGGAACCCGCGAATTCGTAACGTGAGCTATTTGAAGAATACGTAGATTTTACTGGTGGGGATTCGAACCCGCAACCCTCGGGTTGGTAATGTGAGCTATTTGTAAAATAAGTTGATAATATTGGTGGATATTCAAACCCGCAACCCTCGTGTTCGTGACGTGAACGACTTGTAAAATAAGTTGATACTACTGGTGGGGATTCGAACCCGCAACCCTCGGGTTGGAATCGTGAGCTATGTCTAAAATAAGTTGATATTACTGGTGGGGATTCGAACCCGCAACTCTCGGGTTGGTAACGTAAGCTAGTTGTAAAATAAGTTGATTTTACTGGTGGGGATTCGAACCCGTCCCCCTCGGGTTGGTAAAGTAGGGTATTTGTAAAATAAGTTGATATAAATGGTGGGGAATCGAACCCGCAACTCGCGAGTTCGTAACGTGAGCTATTTGAAGAATACGTAGATTTTAATGGTGGGGGTTCGGACCCGCAACCCTCGGGTTGGTAATGTGAGCTATTATTAAAGTAAGTTGGTATTACTGGTGGGGATTCGAACCCGCAACCTTTGGGTTCGTAACGTAAGTTTTTTGTAAAATAAGTTTATATTACTGGAGGGGATTCGAACCCGCAACCCTCGTGTTGGTAACGTGGGCTATTTGTAGAGTAAGTTGATATTACTGGTGGGGATTAGAACCCGCAACCCTCGTAATGGTGACGTGGGCTATTTGTAAAGTGAGTTGATATCAGTGGTGAGGATTCAAACCCGCAGACCTCAAGTTGGTAAAGTGAGCTATTTGTAAAGTAAGTTGGTATTACTGGTGGGGATTCGAACCCGCAACCCTCGGGTTGGTAATGTGAGCTATTTGTAAATTAAGTTGGTAATACTGGTGAGGATTCGAACACGCAACCCTTGGGTTGATAACGTGAGCTTTTTGTGAAATAAGTTGATATTACTGGTGGGGATTCGAACCCGCAACCCTCATGTTGGTAACGTGAGCTTTTTGTAAAATAAGTTGATATTACTATTGGGGATTCGAAACCGCAACCCTCGTGTTCGTGACGTGAGCTACTTGTGAAGTAAGTTTGATATTACTGGTGGAGATTCGAACCAGCAACCCTCGAATTGTTAACGTGTGCCATTTGTAAAGTAAGTTGGTAGTCCTGGTGGGGATACGAAACCGCAACCTTTGGGTTCGTAACGTGAGCTTTTTGTAAAATAAGTTGATATTACTGGTGGGGATTCGAACCCGCAACCCTCAAATTGGTAACGTGAGCTATTTGTAAAATAAGTTGATAATACTGGTGGGGATTCGAACCCGCAACCTTCGGGTTGGAAGCGTGAGCTATTTCTAAAATAAGTTGATATTATTGGTGAGAATTCGAACCCGCAACTCTTGAGTTGGTAAAGTAAGCTATTTGAAAAATAAGTTGATTTTACTGGTGGGAATTCGAACCCGCAACCCTCGTGTTGGTAACGTGGGCTATTTGTAGAGTAAGTTGATATTACGGGTGGGGATTAGAACCCGCAACCCTCGTATTCGTGACGTGGGCTATTTGTAAAGTAAGTTGATATCTGTGGTGAGGATTCAAACCCGCAACCCTCAGGTTGGTAAAGTGGGCTATTTTTAAAGTAAGTTGGTATTCCTGGTGGGAATTCGAACCCGCAAGCTTTGGGTTCGTAACCTGAGCTTTTTGTAAAATAAGTTGATATTACTGGTGGGGATTCGAACCCGCAACCTTTGGGTTAGTAACGTAAGCTTTTTGTAAAATAAGTTGATATTACTGGTGGGGATTCGAACCAGCGACCCTCGAGTTGGTAACGTGTGCCATTTGTAGAGTAAGTTGGTAATACTGGTGAGGATTCGAACCCGCAACCCTCGTATTCGTGACGTGAGCTACTTGTGAAGTAAGTTTGATATAACTGGTGGGGATTCGAACCCGCAACTCACGGGTATGTAAAGTAGGGTATTTGTAAATTAAATTGATATTAATGGTAGGGGTTCGAACCCGGAACCCGCGAAATCGTAAGGTGAGCTATTTGAAGAATACGTAGATTTGACTGGTGGGGATTCGAACCCGCAACCCTCGGGTTGGTAATGTGAGCTATTTGGAAAATAAGTTGATAATACTGGTGGGTTATTTGAACCCGCAACCTTCGGGTTGGTAAAGTAGGGTATTTGTAAAATAAGTTGATATAAATGGTGGGGAATCGAACCCGCAACTCGCGAGTTCGTAACGTGAGCTATTTGAAGAATACGTAGATTTTAATGGTGGGGGTTCGGACCCGCAACCCTCGGGTTGGTAATGTGAGCTATTATTAAAGTAAGTTGGTATTACTGGTGGGGATTCGAACCCGCAACCTTTGGGTTCGTAACGTAAGTTTTTTGTAAAATAAGTTTATATTACTGGAGGGGATTCGAACCCGTAACCCTCGTGTTGGTAACGTGGGCTATTTGTAGAGTAAGTTGATATTACTGGTGGGGATTAGAACCCGCAACCCTCGTAATGGTGACGTGGGCTATTTGTAAAGTGAGTTGATATCAGTGGTGAGGATTCAAACCCGCAGACCTCAAGTTGGTAAAGTGAGCTATTTGTAAAGTAAGTTGGTATTACTGGTGGGGATTCGAACCCGCAACCCTCGGGTTGGTAATGTGAGCTATTTGTAAATTAAGTTGGTAATACTGGTGAGGATTCGAACACGCAACCCTTGGGTTGATAACGTGAGCTTTTTGTGAAATAAGTTGATATTACTGGTGGGGATTCGAACCCGCAACCCTCATGTTGGTAACGTGAGCTTTTTGTAAAATAAGTTGATATTACTATTGGGGATTCGAAACCGCAACCCTCGTGTTCGTGACGTGAGCTACTTGTGAAGTAAGTTTGATATTACTGGTGGAGATTCGAACCAGCAACCCTCGAATTGTTAACGTGTGCCATTTGTAAAGTATGTTGGTAGTCCTGGTGGGGATACGAAACCGCAACCTTTGGGTTCGTAACGTGAGCTTTTTGTAAAATAAGTTGATATTACTGGTGGGGATTCGAACCCGCAACCCTCAAATTGGTAACGTGAGCTATTTGTAAAATAAGTTGATAATAATGGTGGGGATTCGAACCCGCAACCTTCGGGTTGGAAGCGTGAGCTATTTCTAAAATAAGTTGATATTATTGGTGAGAATTCGAACCCGCAACTCTTGAGTTGGTAAAGTAAGCTATTTGAAAAATAAGTTGATTTTACTGGTGGGAATTCGAACCCGCAACCCTCGTGTTGGTAACGTGGGCTATTTGTAGAGTAAGTTGATATTACGGGTGGGGATTAGAACCCGCAACCCTCGTATTCGTGACGTGGGCTATTTGTAAAGTAAGTTGATATCTGTGGTGAGGATTCAAACCCGCAACCCTCAGGTTGGTAAAGTGGGCTATTTTTAAAGTAAGTTGGTATTCCTGGTGGGAATTCGAACCCGCAAGCTTTGGGTTCGTAACCTGAGCTTTTTGTAAAATAAGTTGATATTACTGGTGGGGATTCGAACCCGCAACCTTTGGGTTAGTAACGTAAGCTTTTTGTAAAATAAGTTGATATTACAGGTGGGGATTCGAACCAGCGACCCTCGAGTTGGTAACGTGTGCCATTTGTAGAGTAAGTTGGTAATACTGGTGAGGATTCGAACCCGCAACCCTCGTATTCGTGACGTGAGCTACTTGTGAAGTAAGTTTGATATAACTGGTGGGGATTCGAACCCGCAACTCACGGGTATGTAAAGTAGTGTATTTGTAAATTAAATTGATATTAATGGTAGGGGTTCGAACCCGGAACCCGCGAAATCGTAAGGTGAGCTATTTGAAGAATACGTAGATTTGACTGGTGGGGATTCGAACCCGCAACCCTCGGGTTGGTAATGTGAGCTATTTGGAAAATAAGTTGATAATACTGGTGGGTTATTTGAACCCGCAACCTTCGGGTTCGTAACGTGAGCTATTTGAAGAATACGTTGATGTTACTGTTGGAGATTCGAACCCGCACCCCTCGGGTTCGTAACGTGAGCTATTTGTAAAATAAGTTGATATCACTGGTGGGGATTCGAACCCGCAACCATCGAGTTGGCAACGTGGCCTATTTTCATTGTAAGTTGATATTACTGGTGGGGTTTCGAACCTGCAACTCACGGGTTGGTAATGTGAGCTATTTGTAAAATAAGTTGATAATATTGGTGGATATTCAAACCCGCAACCCTCGTGTTCGTGACGTGAACGACTTGTAAAATAAGTTGATACTACTGGTGGGGATTCGAACCCGCAACCCTCGGGTTGGAATCGTGAGCTATGTCTAAAATAAGTTGATATTACTGGTGGGGATTCGAACCCGCAACTCTCGGGTTGGTAACGTAAGCTAGTTGTAAAATAAGTTGATTTTACTGGTGGGGATTCGAACCCGTCCCCCTCGGGTTGGTAAAGTAGGGTATTTGTAAAATAAGTTGATATTAATGGTGGGGATTCGAACCCGCAACTCTCGGGTTGGTAACGTAAGCTATTTGTAAAATAAGTTGATTTTACTGGTGGGGATTCGAACCCGCAACCCTCGGTTTGGTATCGTAGGCTATTTGTAAAGTAAGTTGATATTACTGGTGGAGATTCGAACCAGCAACCCCCGAGTTGGTAACGTGTGGTATTTGTAAAGTAAGTGGGTAATACTGGTGAGGATTCGAACACGCAACCCTTGAATTAGTAACGTGAGCTTTTTGTAAAATAAATTGATATTACTGGTGGGGATTCGAACCCGCAACCCTCGGGTTGGAATCGTGAGCTATGTCTAAAATAAGTTGATATTACTATTGGGGATTCGAACCCGCAACTCTCGGGTTGGTAACGTAAGCTATATGTAAACTATGTTGATTTTACGGGTGTGGATTCGAACCCGCAACCCTCGGGTTGGTAATGTGAGCTATTTGTAAATTAAGTTGGTAATACTGGTGAGGATTCGAACACGCAACCCTTTGGTTGGTAACGTGAGCATTTTGTAAAATAAGTTGATATTACTGGTGGATATTCGAACCCGCAACCCTTGGGTTCGTCACGTGAGCTTTTTGTGAAATAAGTTGATATTACTGGTGGGGATTTGAACCCGCAACCCTCGAGTTCGTAACGTGAGTTTTTTGTAAAATAAGTTTATATTACTGGAGGGGATTCGAACCCGCAACCCTCGTGTTGGTAACGTGGGCTATTTGTAGAGTAAGTTGATATTACTGGTGGGGATTAGAACCCGCAACCCTCGTAATGGTGACGTGTACTATTTGTAAAGTGAGTTGATATCAGTGGTGAGGATTCAAACCCGCAATCCTCAAGTTGGTTAAGTGAGCTATTTGTAAAGTAAGTTGGTATTACTGGTGGGGATTCGAACCCGCAACCCTCGGGTTGGTAATGTGAGCTATTTGTAAATTAAGTTGGTAATACTGGTGAGGATTCGAACACGCAACCCTTGGGTTGATAACGTGAGCTTTTTGTGAAATAAGTTGATATTACTGGTGGGGATTCGAACCCGCAACCCTCGTGTTCGTGACGTGAGCTACTTGTGAAGTAAGTTTGATATTACTGGTGGAGATTCGAACCAGCAACCCTCGAATTGTTAACGTGTGCCATTTGTAAAGTAAGTTGGTATTCCTGGTGGGGATACGAAACCGCAACCTTTGGGTTCGTAACGTGAGCTTTTTGTAAAATAAGTTGATATTACTATTGGGGATTCGAAACCGCAAGCCTCGTGTTCGTGACGTGAGCTACTTGTGAAGTAAGTTTGATATTACTGGTGGAGATTCGAACCAGCAACCCTCGAATTGTTAACGTGTGCCATTTGTAAAGTAAGTTGGTATTCCTGGTGGGGATACGAAACCGCAACCTTTCGGTTCGTAACGTGAGCTTTTTGTAAAATAAGTTGATAATACTGGTGGGGATTCGAACCCGCAACCTTCGGGTTGGAAGCGTGAGCTATTTCTAAAATAAGTTGATATTATTGGTGAGAAATCGAACCCGCAACTCTCGAGTTGGTAAAGTAAGCTATTTGTAAAATAAGTTGATTTTACTGGTGGGAATTCGAACCCGCAACCCTCGTGTTGGTAACGTGGGCTATTTGTAGAGTAAGTTGATATTACGGGTGGGGATTAGAACCCGCAACCATCGTATTCGTGACGTGGGCTATTTGTAAAGTAAGTTGATATCTGTGGTGAGGATTCAAACCCGCAACCCTCAGGTTGGTAATGTGAGCTATTTGTAAAATAAGTTGATATTACTATTGGGGATTCGAACCCGCAACCCTCGTGTTCGTGACGTGAGGTACTTGTGAAGTAAGTTTGATATTACTGGTGGGGATTTGAACAAGAGACCCTCGAGTTGGTAACGTGTGCCATTTGTAAAGTAAGTTGGTAATACTGGTGAGGATTCGAACACGCAATCCTTGAATTATTAACGTGAGCTTTTTGTAAAATAAGTTGATATTACTGGTGGGGATTCGAACCCGCAACCCTCGGTTTGGAATCGTGAGCTATTTCTAAAATAAGTTGATATTATTGGTGGGAAGTCGAACCCGCAACTCTCGGGTTGGTAACGTAAGCTATTTGTAAAATAAGTTGATTTTACTGGTGGGGATTCGAACCCGCAACCCTCAGGTTTGTAAAGTGGGCTATTTTTAAAGTAAGTTGGTATTCCTGGTGGGAATTCGAACCCGCAAGCTTTGGGTTCGTAACCTGAGCTTTTTGTAAAATAAGTTGATATTACTGGTGGGGATTCGAACCCGCAACCCGCTGGTTTGTAACGTGGGCTATTTGAAGAATACGTAGATTTTACTGGTGAGGATTCAAACCCACAATCCTCAAGTTGGTAAAGTGAGCTATTTGTAAAGTAAGTTGGTATTACTGGTGAGAATTCGAACCAGCAACCTTCGAGTTGGTAATGGGAGCTATTTGCAAATTAAGTTGGTAATAGTCGTGAGGATTCGAACACGCGACCCTTTGGTTGGTAACGTGAGCATTTTGTAAAATAAGTTGATATTACTGGTGGATATTCGAACCCGCAAGCCTTGGGTTCGTCACGTGAGCTTTTTGTGAAATAAGTTGATATTACTGGTGGGGATTTGAACCCGCAACCCTCGAGTTCGTAACGTGAGTTTTTTGTAAAATAAGTTTATATTACTGGAGGGGATTCGAACCCGCAACCCTCGTGTTGGTAACGTGGGCTATTTGTAGAGTAAGTTGATATTACTGGTGGGGATTAGAACCCGCAACCCTCGTAATGGTGACGTGTACTATTTGTAAAGTGAGTTGATATCAGTGGTGAGGATTCAAACCCGTTCCTCAAGTTGGTTAAGTGAGCTATTTGTAAAGTAAGTTGGTATTACTGGTGGGGATTCGAACCCGCAACCCTCGGGTTGGTAATGTGAGCTATTTGTAAATTAAGTTGGTAATACTGGTGAGGATTCGAACACGCAACCCTTGGGTTGATAACGTGAGCTTTTTGTGAAATAAGTTGATATTACTGGTGGGGATTCGAACCCGCAACCCTCATGTTGGTAACGTGAGCTTTTTGTAAAATAAGTTGATATTACTATTAGGGATTCGAAACCGCAACCCTCGTTTTCGTGACGTGAGCTACTTGTGAAGTAAGTTTGATATTACTGGTGGAGATTCGAACCAGCAACCCTCGAATTGTTAACGTGTGCCATTTGTAAAGTAAGTTGGTATTCCTGGTGGGGATACGAAACCGCAACCTTTGGGTTCGTAACGTGAGCTTTTTGTAAAATAAGTTGATATTACTGGTGGGGATTCGAACCCGCAACCCTCAAATTGGTAACGTGAGCTATTTGTAAAATAAGTTGATAATACTGGTGGGGATTCGAACCCGCAACCTTCGGGTTGGAAGCGTGAGCTATTTCTAAAATAAATTGATATTATTGGTGAGAAATCGAACCCGCAACTCTCGAGTTGGTAAAGTAAGCTATTTGTAAAATAAGTTGATTTTACTGGTGGGAATTCGAACCCGCAACCCTCGTGTTGGTAACGTGGGCTATTTGTAGAGTAAGTTGATATTACGGGTGGGGATTAGAACCCGCAACCTTCGTATTCGTGACGTGGGCTATTTGTAAAGTAAGTTGATATCTGTGGTGAGGATTCAAACCCGCAACCCTCAGGTTGGTAATGTGAGCTATTTGTAAAATAAGTTGATATTACTATTGGGGTTTCGAACCCGCAACCCTCGTGTTCGTGACGTGAGGTACTTGTGAAGTAAGTTTGATATTACTGGTGGGGATTTGAACAAGAGACCCTCGAGTTGGTAACGTGTGCCATTTGTAAAGTAAGTTGGTAATACTGGTGAGGATTCGAACACGCAATCCTTGAATTATTAACGTGAGCTTTTTGTAAAATAAGTTGATATTACTGGTGGGGATTCGAACCCGCTACCCTCTGTTTGGAATCGTGAGCTATTTCTAAAATAAGTTGATATTATTGGTGGGAATTCGAACCCGCAACTCTCGGGTTTGTAAAGTGGGCTATTTTTAAAGTAAGTTGGTATTCCTGGTGGGAATTCGAACCCGCAAGCTTTGGGTTCGTAACCTGAGCTTTTTGTAAAATAAGTTGATATTACTGGTGGGGATTCGAACCCGCAACCCGCTGGTTTGTAACGTAGGCTATTTGAAGAATACGTAGATTTTACTGGTGAGGATTCAAACCCACAATCCTCAAGTTGGTAAAGTGAGCTATTTGTAAAGTAAGTTGGTATTACTGGTGAGAATTCGAACCAGCAACCTTCGAGTTGGTAATGGGAGCTATTTGCAAATTAAGTTGGTAATACTCGTGAGGATTCGAACACGCAACCCTTGGGTTGGTAACGTGAGCTATTATTAAAGTAAATTAGTATTACTGGTGGGGATTCGAACCCGCAACCTTTGGGTTCGTAACGTAAGCTTTTTGTAAAATAAGTTGATATTACTGGTGGGGATTCGAACCAGCGACCCTCGAGTTGGTAACGTGTGCCATTTGTAGAGTAAGTTGGTAATACTGGTGAGGATTCGAACCCGCAACCCTCGTATTCGTGACGTGAGCTACTTGTGAAGTAAGTTTGATATAACTGGTGGGGATTCGAACCCGCAACTCACGGGTATGTAAAGTAGGGTATTTGTAAATTAAATTGATATTAATGGTAGGGGTTCGAACCCGGAACCCGCGAAATCGTAAGGTGAGCTATTTGAAGAATACGTAGATTTGACTGGTGGGGATTCGAACCCGCAACCCTCGGGTTGGTAATGTGAGCTATTTGGAAAATAAGTTGATAATACTGGTGGGTTACTTGAACCCGCAACCTTCGGGTTCGTAACGTGAGCTATTTGAAGAATACGTTGATGTTACTGTTGGAGATTCGAACCCGCACCCCTCGGGTTCGTAACGTGAGCTATTTGTAAAATAAGTTGATATCACTGGTGGGGATTCGAACCCGCAACCATCGAGTTGGCAACGTGGCCTATTTTCATTGTAAGTTGATATTACTGGTGGGGTTTCGAACCTGCAACTCACGGGTATGTAAAGTAGGGTATTTGAAAATTAAGTTGATATTAATGGTAGGGGTTCGAACCCGGAACCCGCGAAATCGTAAGGTGAGCTATTTGAAGAATACGTAGATTTGACTGGTGGGGATTCGAACCCGCAACCCTCGGGTTGGTAATGTGAGCTATTTGGAAAATAAGTTGATAATACTGGTGGGTTATTTGAACCCGCAACCTTCGGGTTCGTAACGTGAGCTATTTGAAGAATACGTTGATGTTACTGTTGGAGATTCGAACCCGCACCCCTCGGGTTCGTAACGTGAGCTATTTGTAAAATAAGTTGATATCACTGGTGGGGATTCGAACCCGCAACCATCGAGTTGGCAACGTGGCCTATTTTCATTGTAAGTTGATATTACTGGTGGGGTTTCGAACCTGCAACTCACGGGTATGTAAAGTAGGGTATTTGAAAATTAAGTTGATATTGATGGTGGAGATTCGAACGCGGAACCCGCGGGTTCGTAACGTGAGCTATTTGAAGAATACGTAGATTTTACTGGTGGGGATTCGAACCCGCAACCCTCGGGTTGGTAATGTGAGCTATTTGTAAAATAAGTTGATAATATTGGTGGATATTCAAACCCGCAACCCTCGTGTTCGTGACGTGAACGACTTGTAGAATAAGTTGATACTACTGGTGGGGATTCGAACCCGCAACCCTCGGGTTGGAATCGTGAGCTATGTCTAAAATAAGTTGATATTACTGGTGGGGATTCGAACCCGCAACTCTCGGGTTGGTAACATAAGCTAGTTGTAAAATAAGTTGATTTTACTGGTGGGGATTCGAACCCGTCCCCCTCGGGTTGGTAAAGTAGGGTATTTGTAAAATAAGTTGATATTAATGGTGGGGAATCGAACCCGCAACTCGCGAGTTCGTAACGTGAGCTATTTGAAGAATACGTAGATTTTAATGGTGGGGGTTCGGACCCGCAACCCTCGGGTTGGTAATGTGAGCTATTATTAAAGTAAGTTGGTATTACTGGTGGGGATTAGAACCCGCAACCTTTGGGTTCGTAACGTAAGTTTTTTGTAAAATAAGTTTATATTACTGGAGGGGATTCGAACCCGCAACCCTTGTGTTGGTAACGTGGGCTATTTGTAGAGTAAGTTGATATTACGGGTGGGGATTAGAACCCGCAACCCTCGTAATGGTGACGTGGGCTATTTGTAAAGTGAGTTGATATCAGTGGTGAGGATTCAAACCCGCAGACCTCAAGTTGGTAAAGTGAGCTATTTGTAAAGTAAGTTGGTATTACTGGTGGGGATTCGAACCCGCAACCCTCGGGTTGGTAATGTGAGCTATTTGTAAATTAAGTTGGTAATACTGGTGAGGATTCGAACACGCAACCCTTGGGTTGATAACGTGAGCTTTTTGTGAAATAAGTTGATATTACTGGTGGGGATTCGAACCCGCAACCCTCATGTTGGTAACGTGAGCTTTTTGTAAAATAAGTTGATATTACTATTGGGGATTCGAAACCGCAACCCTCGTGTTCGTGACGTGAGCTACTTGTGAAGTAAGTTTGATATTACTGGTGGATATTCGAACCAGCAACCCTCGAATTGTTAACGTGTGCCATTTGTGAAGTAAGTTGGTATTCCTGGTGGGGATACGAAACCGCAACCTTTGGGTTCGTAACGTGAGCTTTTTGTAAAATAAGTTGATATTACTGGTGGGGATTCGAACCCGCAACCCTCAAATTGGTAACGTGAGCTATTTGTAAAATAAGTTGATAATACTGGTGGGGATTCGAACCCGCAAACTTCGGGTTGGAAGCGTGAGCTATTTCTAAAATAAGTTGATATTATTGGTGAGAATTCGAACCCGCAACTCTTGAGTTGGTAAAGTAAGCTATTTGAAAAATAAGTTGATTTTACTGGTGGGAATTCGAACCCGCAACCCTCGTGTTGGCAACGTGGGCTATTTGTAGAGTAAGTTGATATTACGGGTGGGGATTAGAACCCGCAACCCTCGTATTCGTGACGTGGGCTATTTGTAAAGTAAGTTGATATCTGTGGTGAGGATTCAAACCCGCAACCCTCAGGTTGGTAAAGTGGGCTATTTTTAAAGTAAGTTGGTATTCCTGGTGGGAATTCGAACCCGCAAGCTTTGGGTTCGTAACCTGAGCTTTTTGTAAAATAAGTTGATATTACTGGTGGGGATTCGAACCCGCAACCTTTGGGTTAGTAACGTAAGCTTTTTGTAAAATAAGTTGATATTACTGGTGGGGATTCGAACCAGCGACCCTCGAGTTGGTAACGTGTGCCATTTGTAGAGTAAGTTGGTAATACTGGTGAGGATTCGAACCCGCAACCCTCGTATTCGTGACGTGAGCTACTTGTGAAGTAAGTTTGATATAACTGGTGGGGATTCGAACCCGCAACTCACGGGTATGTAAAGTAGGGTATTTGTAAATTAAATTGATATTAATGGTAGGGGTTCGAACCCGGAACCCGCGAAATCGTAAGGTGAGCTATTTGAAGAATACGTAGATTTGACTGGTGGGGATTCGAACCCGCAACCCTCGGGTTGGTAATGTGAGCTATTTGAAGAATACGTTGATGTTACTGTTGGAGATTCGAACCCGCACCCCTCGGGTTCGTAACGTGAGCTATTTGTAAAATAAGTTGATATCACTGGTGGGGATTCGAACCCGCAACCATCGAGTTGGCAACGTGGCCTATTTTCATTGTAAGTTGATATTACTGGTGGGGTTTCGAACCTGCAACTCACGGGTATGTAAAGTAGGGTATTTGTAAATTAAGTTGACATTGATGGTGGAGATTCGAACCCGGAACCCGCGGGTTCGTAACGTGAGCTATTTGAAGAATACGTAGATTTTACTGGTGGGGATTCGAACCCGCAACCCTCGGGTTGGTAATGTGAGCTATTTGTAAAATAAGTTGATAATATTGGTGGATATTCAAACCCGCAACCCTCGTGTTCGTGATGTGAACGACTTGTAAAATAAGTTGATACTACTGGTGGGGATTCGAATCCGCAACCCTCGGGTTGGAATCGTGAGCTATGTCTAAAATAAGTTGATATTACTGGTGGGGATTCGAACCCGCAACTCTCGGGTTGGTAACGTAAGCTAGTTGTAAAATAAGTTGATTTTACTGGTTGGGATTCGAACCCGTCCCCCTCGGGTTGGTAAATTAGGGTATTTGTAAAATAAGTTGATATTAATGGTGGGGAATCGAACCCGCAACTCGCGAGGTCGTAACGTGAGCTATTTGAAGAATACGTAGATTTTAATGGTGGGGGTTCGGACCCGCAACCCTCGGGTTGGTAAAGTGAGCTATTATTAAAGTAAGTTGGTATTACTGGTGGGGATTCGAACCCGCAACCTTTGGGTTCGTAACGTAAGTTTTTTGTAAAATAAGTTCATATTACTGAAGGGGATTCGAACCCGCAACCCTCGTGTTGGTAACGTGGGCTATTTGTAGAGTAAGTTGATATTACTGGTGGGGATTAGAACCCGCAACCCTCGTAATGGTGACGTGGGCTATTTGTAAAGTGAGTTGATATCAGTGGTGAGGATTCAAACCCGCAGACCTCAAGTTGGTAAAGTGAGCTATTTGTAAAGTAAGTTGGAATTACTGGTGGGGATTCGAACCCGCAACCCTCGGGTTGGTAATGTGAGCTATTTGTAAATTAAGTTGGTAATACTGGTGAGGATTCGAACACGCAACCCTTGGGTTGATAACGTGAGCTTTTTGTGAAATAAGTTGATATTACTGGTGGGGATTCGAACCCGCAACCCTCATGTTGGTAACGTGAGCTTTTTGTAAAATAAGTTGATATTACTATTGGGGATTCGAAACCCCAACCCTCGTGTTCGTGACGTGAGCTACTTGTGAAGTAAGTTTGATTATACTGGTGGAGATTCGAACCAGCAACCCTCGAATTGTTAACGTGTGCCATTTGTAAAGTAAGTTGGTATTCCTGGTGGGGATACGAAACCGCAAACTTCGGGTTGGAAGCGTGAGCTATTTCTAAAATAAGTTGATATTATTGGTGAGAATTCGAACCCGCAACTCTTGAGTTGGTAAAGTAAGCTATTTGTAAAATAAGTTGATAATACTGATGGGGATTCGAACCCGCAAACCTCAAATTGGTAACGTGAGCTATTTGTAAAATAAGTTGATAATACTGGTGGCGATTCGAACCCGCAACCTTCGGGTTGGAAGCGTGAGCTATTTCTAAAATAAGTTGATATTATTGGTGAGAATTCGAACCCGCAACTCTTGAGTTGGTAAAGTAAGCTATTTGAAAAATAAGTTGATTTTACTGGTGGGAATTCGAACCCGCAACCCTCGTGTTGGTAACGTGGGCTATTTGAAGAGTAAGTTGATATTACGGGTGGGGATTAGAACCCGCAACCCTCGTATTCGTGACGTGGGCTATTTGTAAAGTAAGTTGATATCTGTGGTGAGGATTCAAACCCGCAACCCTCAGGTTGGTAATGTGAGCTATTTGTAAAATAAGTTGATATTACTATTGGGGATTCGAACCCGTAACCCTCGTGTTCGTGACGTGAGGTACTTGTGAAGTAAGTTTGATATTACTGGTGGGGATTTGAACCAGAGACCCTCGAGTTGGTAACGTGTGCCATTTGTAAAGTAAGTTTGTAATACTGGTGAGGATCCGAACACGCAATCCTTGAATTATTAACGTGAGCTTTTTGTAAAACAAGTTGATATTACTGGTGGGGATTCGAACCCGCAACCCTCGGGTTGGAATCGTGAGCTATTTCTAAAATAAGTTGATATTATTGGTGGGAATTCGAACCCGCAACTCTCGGGTTGGTAACGTAAGCTATTTGTAAAATAAGTTGATTTTACTGGTGGGGATTCGAACCCGCAACCCTCAGGTTTGTAAAGTGGGCTATTTTTAAAGTAAGTTGGTATTCCTGGTGGGAATTCGAACCCGCAAGCTTTGGGTTCGTAACCTGAGCTTTTTGTAAAATAAGTTGATATAACTGGTGGGGATTCGAACCCGCAACCCGCTGGTTCGTAACGTAGGCTATTTGAAGAATACGTAGATTTTACTGGTGAGGATTCAAACCCGCAATCCTCAAGTTGGTAAAGTGAGCTATTTGTAAAGTAAGTTGGTATTACTGGTGAGAATTCGAACCAGCAACCTTCGGGTTGGTAATGGGAGCTATTTGCAAATTAAGTTGGTAATACTCGTGAGGATTCGAACACGCAACCCTTGGGTTGGTAACGTGAGCTATTATTAAAGTAAATTGGTATTACTGGTGGGGATTCGAACCCGCAACCTTTGGGTTCGTAACGTAAGCTTTTTGTAAAATAGGTTGATATTACTGGTGGGGATTCGAACCAGCGACCCTCGAGTTAGTAACGTGTGCCATTTGTAGAGTAAGTTGGTAATACTGGTGAGGATTCGAACCCGCAACCTTCGTATTCGTGACGTGAGCTACTTGTGAAGTAAGTTTGATATAACTGGTGGGGATTTGAACCCGCAACTCACGGGTATGTAAAGTAGGGTATTTGTAAATTAAATTGATATTAATGGTAGGGGTTCGAACCCGGAACCCGCGAAATCGTAAGGTGAGCTATTTGAAGAATACGTAGATTTGACTGGTGGGGATTCGAACCCGCAACCCTCGGGTTGGTAATGTGAGCTATTTGGAAAATAAGTTGATAATACTGGTGGGTTATTTGAACCCGCAACATTCGGGTTCGTAACGTGAGCTATTTGAAGATAACGTTGATGTTACTGTTGGGGATTCGAACCCGCACCCCTCGGGTTCGTAACGTGAGCTATTTGTAAAATAAGTTGATATCACTGGTGGGGATTCGAACCCGCAACCATCGAGTAGGTAACGTGGCCTATTTTTATTGTAAGTTGATATTACTGGTGGGGTTTCGAACCTGCAACTCACGGGTATGTAAAGTAGGGTATTTGTAACTTAAGTTGATATTGATGGTGGAGATTCGAACCCGGAACCCGCGGGTTCGTAACGTGAGCTATTCGAAGAATACGTAGATTTTACTGGTGGGGATTCGAACCCGCAACCCTCGGGTTGGTAATGTGAGCTATTTGTAAAATAAGTTGATAATATTGGTGGATATTCAAACCCGCAACCCTCGTGTTCGTGACGTGAACGACTTGCAAAATAAGTTGATACTACTGGTGGGGATTCGAACCCGCAACCCTCGGGTTGGAATCGTGAGCTATGTCTAAAATAAGTTGATATTACTGGTGGGGTTTCGAACCCGCAACTCTCGGGTTGGTAACGTAAGCTAGTTGTAAAATAAGTTGATTTTACTGGTGGGGATTCGAACCCGTCCCCCTCGGGTTGGTAAAGTAGGGTATTTGTAAAATAAGTTGATATTAATGGTGGGGAATCGAACCCGCAACTCGCGAGTTCGTAACGTGAGCTATTTGAAGAATACGTAGATTTTACTGGTGGGGGTTCGGACCCGCAACCCTCGGGTTGGTAATGTGAGCTATTATTAAAGTAAGTTGGTATTACTGGTGGGGATTCGAACCCGCAACCTTTGGGTTCGTAACGTAAGCTTTTTGTAAAATAAGTTGATATTACTGGTGGGGATTCGAACCCGGAACCCTCGTTTTGGTATCGTGGGCTATTTGTAAAGTAAGTTGATGTCACTGTTGGGGATTCGAACCCGCACCCCTCGGGTTCGTAACGTGAGCTATTTGTAAAATAAGTTGATATCACTGGTAAGGATTCGAACCCGCAACCCTCGAGTTGGTAACGTGGCCTATTTTTATTGTAAGTTGATATTACTGGTGGGGTTTCGAACCCGCAACTCACTGGTATGTAAAGTAGGGTATTTGTAAATTAAGTTGATATTGATGGTGGAGATTCGAACCCGGAACCCGCGGGTTCGTAACGTGAGCTATTTGTAAAATAAGTTGATAATATTGGTGGATATTCAAACCCGCAACCCTCGTGTTCGTGACGTGAACGACTTGTAAAATAAGTTGATACTACTGGTGGGGATTCGAACCCGCAACCCTCGGGTTGGAATCGTGAGCTATGTCTAAAATAAGTTGATATTACTGGTGGGGATTTGAACCCCTCTACCCTCAGGTTCGTAACGTGAGCTTTTTGTGAAATAAGTTGATATTACTGGTGGGGATTTGAACTTGCAACCCTCGGGTTCGTAACGTGAGTTTTTTGTAAAATAAGTTGATATTACTGGTGGGGATTCGAACCCGCAACCCTCGTGTTGCTAACGTGAGCTATTTGTAGAGTAAGTTGATATTACTGGTGGGGATTAGAACCCGCAACCCTCGTATTCGTGACGTGGGCTATTTGTAAAGTAAGTTGATATCAGTGGTGAGGATTCAAACCCGCAATCCTCAAGTTGGTAAAGTGAGCTATTTGTAAAGTAAGTTGGTATTACTGGTGGGGATTCGAACCCGCAACCTTCGGGTTGGTAATGTGAGCTATTTGTAAATTAAGTTGGTAATACTCGTGAGGATTCCAACACGCAACCCTTGGGTTGGTAATGTGAGCTATTTGTAAAATAAGTTGATATTACTATTGGGGATTCGAACCCGCAACCATCGGGTTCGTGACGTGAGGTACTTGTGAAGTAAGTTTGATATTACTGGTGGGGATTCGAACCCGCAACTCACGGGTATGTAAAGTAGGCTATTTGTAAAATAAGTTAATAATACTGGTGGGGATTTGAACCCGCAACCTTTGGGTTCGTAACGTGAGCTATTTGAAGAATACGTTGATTTTACTGGTGAGGATTCGAACCCGGGACCGTCGGGATCGTAACGTGAGCTATTTGAAGAATACGTTGTTTTTACTAGTGGGGATTCGAACCCGGAACCCTCGGTTTGGTATCGTGGGCTATTTGTAAAGTAAGTTGATGTTACTGTTGGGGTTTCGAACCCGCACCCCTCGGGTTCGTAACGTGAGCTATTTGTAAAAAAATTTGATATCACTGGTGGGGATTCGAACCCGCAACCCTCGTGTTGGTAACGTGGGCTATTTTTAAAGTAAGTTGATATTACTGGTGGGGTTTCGTACCCGCAACTCACGGGTATGTAAAGTAGGGTATTTGTAAATTAAGTTGATATTGATGGTGGAGATTCGAACCCGGAACCCGCGGGTTCGTAACGTGAGCTATTTTAAGAATACGTAGATTTTACTGGTGGGGGTTCGGACCCGCAACCCTCGGGTTGGTAATATGAGCTATTATTAAAGTAAGTTGGTATTACTGGTGGGGATTCGAACCCGCAACCTTTGGGTTCGTAACGTAAGCTTTTTGTAAAATAAGTTGATATTACTGGTGGGGATTCGAACCCGGAACCCTCGTTTTGGTATCGTGGGCTATTTGTAAAGTAAGTTGATGTTACTGTTGGGGATTCGAACCCGCACCCCTCGGGTTCGTAACGTGAGCTATTTGTAAAATAAGTTGATATCACTGGTAGGGATTCGAACCCGCAACCCTCGAGTTGGTAACGTGGCCTATTTTTATTGTAAGTTGATATTACTGGTGGGGTTTCGAACCAGCAACTCACGGGTATGTAAAGTAGGGTATTTGTAAATTAAGTTGATATTGATGGTGGAGATTCGAACCCGGAACCCGCGGGTTCGTAACGTGAGCTATTTGTAAAATAAGTTGATAATATTGGTGGATATTCAAACCCGCAACCCTCGTGTTCGTGACGTGAACGACTTGTAAAATAAGTTGATACTACTGGTGGGGTTTCGAACCCGCATCCCTCGGGTTGGAATCGTGAGCTATGACTAAAATAAGTTGATATTACTGGTGGGGATTTGAACCCCTCAACCCTCGGGTTCGTAACGTGAGCTTTTTGTGAAATAAGTTGATATTACTGGTGGGGATTTGAACTTGCAACCCTCGGGTTCGTAACGTGAGTTTTTTGTAAAATAAGTTGATATTACTGGTGGGGATTCGAACCCGCAACCCTCGTGTTGCTAACGTGAGCTATTTGTAGAGTAAGTTGATATTACTGGTGGGGATTAGAACCCGCAACCCTCGTATTCGTGACGTGGGCTATTTGTAAAGTAAGTTGATATCAGTGGTGAGGATTCAAACCCGCAATCCTCAAGTTGGTAAAGTGAGCTATTTTAAAGTAAGTTGGTATTACTGGTGGGGATTCGAACCCGCAACCTTCGGGTTGGTAATGTGAGCTATTTGTAAATTAAGTTGGTAATACTCGTGAGGATTCCAACACGCAACCCTTGGGTTGGTAATGTGAGCTATTTGTAAAATAAGTTGATATTACTATTGGGGATTCGAACCCGCAACCATCGGGTTCGTGACGTGAGGTACTTGTGAAGTAAGTTTGATATTACTGGTGGGGATTCGAACCCGCAACTCACGGGTATGTAAAGTAGGCTATTTGTAAAATAAGTTAATAATACTGGTGGGGATTTGAACCCGCAACCTTTGGGTTCGTAACGTGAGCTATTTGAAGAATACGTTGATTTTACTGGTGAGGATTCGAACCCGGGACCGTCGGGATCGTAACGTGAGCTATTTGAAGAATACGTTTTTGAAGAATACGTCGATTTTACTGGTGAGGATTCGAACCCGCAATCCTCGGTTTGGTATCGTGGGCTATTTGTAAAGCAAGTTGATATTACTGGTGGGGATTTGAACCCGCAACCCTCTGGTTCGTAACGTGAGTTTTTTAGTAAAATAAGTTGATATTACTGGTGGGGATTCGAACCCGCAACCCTCGTGTTGGTAACTCGGGCTATTTTTAAAGTAAGTTGATATTACTGGTGGGGTTTCGAACCCGCAACTCACGGGTATGTAAAGTAGGGTATTTGTAAATTAAGTTGATATTAATGGTGGGGATTCGAACCCGGAACTCGCGGGTTCGTAACGTGAGCTCTTTGAAGAATACGTAGATTTTACTGGTGGGGATTCGAACACGCAACCCTTGGGTTGGTAACGTGAGCTATTATTAAAGTAAGTTGGTATTACTGGTGGGGTTTCGAACCCGCAACCTTTGGGTTCGTAACGTAAGCTTTTTGTAAAATACGTTGATATTACTGGTGGGGATTCGAACCCGCAACCCTCGTGTTCGTGACGTGAGGTACTTGTGAAGTAAGTTTGATATTACTGGTGGAGATTCGAACACGCAACTCACGGGTAGGTAAAGTGGGGTATTTGTAAATTAAATTGATATTAATGGTGGGGATTCAACCCGGAAACCCGAGTTGGTAATGTGAGCTATTTGTAGAATAAGTTGATAATACTGGTGGGTTATTTGAACACGCAACCTTCGGGTTCGTAACGTGAGCTATTAAAAAATACGTTGATTTTACTGGTGAGGATTCGAACCCGGAACCGTCGGGATCGTAACGTGAGCTATTTGAAGAATACGTGTACTTTACTGTTGAGGATTCGAACCCGCACCCCTCGGGTTCGTAACGTGAGCTATTTGTAAAATAAGTTGATATTACTGGTGGGGATTAGAACCCGCAACCCTCGTGTTGCTAACGTGGGCTATTTGTAAAGTAAGTTGATATTACTGGTGGGGATTAGAACCCGCAACCCTCGGTTTGGAATCGTGAGCTATTTCTAAAATAAGTTGATATTATTGGTGGGAATTTGAACCCGCAACCCGCTATTTCGTAACGTGGGCTATTTGAAGAATACGTAGATTTTACTGGTGAGGATTCGAACCCGCAATCCTCGGTTTGGTATCGTGGGCTATTTGTAAAGTAAGTTGGTAATACTGGTGAGGATTCGAACCCGCAACCTTCGGGTTCCTAACTTGAGCTTTTTGTAAAATAAGTTGAGTTTACTGGTGGGGATTCGAACCCGCAACCTTCGGGTTGGTATTGTGAGCTGTTTGTAAAATAAATTGATATTACTATTGAGGATTCGAACCCGTAACCCTCGTGTTCGTGACGTGAGCTACTTGTGAAGTAAGTTTGATATTACTGGTGAGGATTCGAACCCGCAACCCTCGTTTCGTGACGTGAGCTACTTGTGAAGTAAGTTTGATATTACTGGTGGGGATTCGAAGCCGCAACTCACGGGTATGTAAAGTAGGGTATTTGTAAATTAAGTTGATATTAATGGTGGGAATACGAACCCGGAACCCGCGGGTATGTAAAGTAGGGTATTTGTAAATTAAGTTGATATTAATGGTGGGGATACGAACCCGGAACCCGCGGGTTCGAACCTGGAACTCTCGGTTTGGTATCGTGGGCTATTTGTAAATTAGGTTGATGTTACTGTTGGTGATTCGATCCCGCAACTCTCGGGTTGGTAACGTAAGCTATTTGTAAAATACGTTGCTTTTACTGGTGGGGATTCGAACCCGACACCCTCAGGTTTGTAAAGTGGGCTATTTTTAAAGTAAGTTCGTATTCCTGGTGGGGATTCGAACCCTCAAGCTTTGGGTTCGTAACCTGAGCTTTTTGTAAAATAAGTTGATATTACAGGCGGGGATTCGAACCCGCAACCCGCTGGTTCGTAACGTGGGCTATTTGAAGAATACGTCGATTTTACTGGTGAGGATTCGAACCCGCAATCCTCGGTTTGGTATCGTGGGCTATTTGTAAAGCAAGTTGATATTACTGGTGGGGATTTGAACCCACAACCCTCTGGTTCGTAACGTGAGTTTTTTTGTAAAATAAGTTGATATTACTGGTGGGGATTCGAACCCGCAACCCTCGTGTTGGTAACTCGGGCTATTTTTAAAGTAAGTTGATATTACTGGTGGGGTTTCGAACCCGCAACTCACGGGTATATAAAGTAGGGTATTTGTAAATTAAGTTGATATTAATGGTGGGGATTCGAACCCGGAACCCGCGGGTTCGAAACGTGAGCTCTTTGAAGAAAACGTAGATTTTACTGGTGATGTTTCGAACACGCAACCCTTGGGTTCGTAACGTGAGCTATTTGTAAAATAAGTTGATATCACTAGTAGGGATTCGAACCCGCAACCCTCGAGTTGGTAACTTGAGCTTTTTGTAAAATAAGTTATATTACTGGTAGGGATTCGAACCCGCAACCTTCGGGTTGGTAATGTGAGCTATTTGTAAATTAAGTTGGTAATACTCGTGAGGATTCCAACACGCAACCCTTGGGTTGGTAATGTGAGCTATTTGTAAAGTAACTCACGGGTATGTAAAGTAGGCTATTTGTAAAATAAGTTGATATTACTGGTGAGGATTCGAACCCGGAACCGTCGGGATCGTAATGTGAGCTATTTGAAGAATACGTTGATTTTACTGGTGGGGATTCGAACCCGGAACCCTCGGTTTGGTATCGTGGGCTATTTGTAAAGTAAGTTGATGTTACTGTTGGGGTTTCGAACCCGCAACCCTCGTGTTGGTAACGTGGGCTATTTGTAAATTAAGTTGATATTAATTGTGGGAATTCGAACCCGGAACCCGCGGGTTCGTAACGTGAGCTCTTTGAAGAATACGTAGATTTTACTGGTGGGGATTCGAACCCGCAACCCTCGGGTTGGAATCGTGAGCTATATCAAAAATAAGTTGATATTACTGGTGGGGATTCGAACCCGATACTCTCGGGTTGGTATCGTAGGCTTTTTGTAAAGTAAGTTGATGTCACTGTTGGGGATTCGAACCCGCACCTCTCGGGTTCGTAACGTGAGCTATTTGTAAAATAAATTGATAATACTGGTGGAGATTGGAATCCGCAACCCTCGTGTTCGTGACGTGAACTACTTGTAAAATAAGTTGATACTACTGGTGGGGATTCGAACCCGCAACCCTCGGGTTGAAATCGTGAGCTATTTCTAAAATAAGTTGATATTATTGGTGGGAATTTGAACCCGCAACCCGCTGGTTCGTAACGTGGGCTATTTGAAGAATACGTAGATTTTACTGGTGAGGATTCGAACCCGCAATCCTCGGTTTGGTATCGTGGGCTATTTGTAAAGTAAGTTGGTAATACTGGTGAGGATTCGAACCCGCAACCCTTGGGTTCGTAACTTGAGCTTTTTGTAAAATAAGTTGATTTTACTGGTGGGGATTCGAACCCGCAACCTTCGGGTTGGTAATGTGAGCTATTTGTAAAATAAGTTGATATTACTATTGGGGATTCGAACCCGCAACCCTCGTGTTCGTAACGTGAGCTACTTGTGAAGTAAGTTTGATATTACTGGTGTGGATTCGAACCAGCAACCCTCGAGTTGGTAACGTGTGCCATTTGTAAAGTAAGTTGGTAATACTGGTGAGGATTCGAACCCGCAACCCTCGTTTCGTGACGTGAGCTACTTGTGAAGTAAGTTTGATATTACTGGTGGGGATTCGAACCCGGAACCCGCGGGTTCGTAACGTGAGCTATTTGAAGAATACGTTGATTTTACTGGTGAGGATTCGAACCCGGAACCGTCGCGATCGTAACGTGAGCTATTTGAAGAATACGTTGATTTTACTAGTGGGGATTCGAACTTGGAACTCTCGGTTTGGTATCGTATTCCCGACGTGGGCTATTTGTAAAGTAAGATGATATCAGTGGTGAGGATTTAAACCCGCAACCCTCAGGTTGGTAATGTGAGCTATATGTAAAATAAGTTGATATTACTATTGGGGATTCGAACCCGCAACCCGAGGGTTCGTAACGTGACCTATTTAAAGAATACGTAAATTTTACTGGTGGGTATTCGAACCCGCAACCCTTTAGTTCGTCACGTGAGCTTTTTGTGAAATAAGTTGATCATACTGGATGGGATTCGAACCCGCAACTCACGGGTATGTAAAGTAGGGTATTTGTAAATTAAATTGATATTAAGCTATTTGAAGAATACGTTGATTTTACTGGTGGGGATTCGAACCCGGAACCGTCGGGATCGTAACGTGAGCTATTTGAAGAATACGTTGATTTTACTGGTGGGGATTCGAACACGGAACCCTCGGTTTGGTATCGTGGGCTATTTGTAAAGTAAGTTGATGTTACTGTTGGGGTTTCGAACCCGCACCCCTCGGGTTCGTAACGTGAGCTATTTGTAAAAAAAGTTGATATAACTGGTGGGGATTCGAACCCGATACTCTCGGGTTGGTAACGTAAGCTATATGTAAAATAAGTTGATATTACTGGTGGGGATTCGAACCCGATACTCTCGGGTTGGTAACGTAAGCTATATGTAAAATAAGTTGATTTTACTGGTGGGGATTCGAACCCGATACCCTCGGGTTGGTAACGTTAAGCTATTTGTAAAATAGGTTGATTTTACTGGTGGGGATTCGAACCCGCAACCCTCGGTTTGGTATCGTAGGCTATTTGTAAAGTAAGTTGATGTCACTGTTGGGGATTCGAACCCGCACCCGTCGGGTTCGTAACGTGAGCTATTTGTAAAATAAGTTGATAATACTGGTGGAGATTCGAACCCGACACCCTCGTGTTCGTGACGTGAACTACTTGTAAAATAAGTTGATACTACTGGTGAGGATTCGAACACGCAACCCTTGAATTATTAACATAAGCTTTTTGTAAAATAAGTTGATATTACTGGTGGGGATTCGAACCCGCAACCCTCGGGTTGAATTGTGAGCTATTTCTAAAATAAGTTGATATTATTGGTTGGAATTCGAACCCGCTACTCTAGGGTTGGTAACGTAAGCTAATTGTAAAATAAGTTGATTTTACTGGTGGGGATTCGAACCCGCAACCCTCGGGTTGGTAAAGTGGGCTATTTTTAAAGTAAGTTGGTATTCTTGGTGGGGATTCGAACCCGCAAACTTTGGGTTCGTAATGTGAGCATTTTGTAAAATAAGTTGATATTACTGGTGGGGATTCGAACCCGCAACCCGCTGGTTCGTAACGTGGGCTATTAGAAGAATACGTAGATTTTACTGCTGGATATTCGAACCCGCAACCCTTGGGTTCGTCACGTGAGCTTTTTGTAAAATAAGTTGATATTACTGGTGTGGATTTGAACCCGCAACCCTCGTTTTGGTAACGTGGGCTATTTGTGGAGTAAGTTGATATTACTGGTGGGGATTAGAAGCCGCAACCCTCGTATTCGTGACGTGGGCTATATGTAAAATAAGTTGATTTTACTGGTGGGGATTCGAACCCGCAACCCTCGGTTTGGTATCGTAGACTTTTTGTAAAGTAAGTTGATGTCACTGTTGGGGATTCGAGCCCGCACCCCTCGGGTTCGTAACGTGAGCTATTTGTAAAAAAAGTTGATAATACTGGTGGAGATTCGAACCCGCAACCCTCGTGTTCGTGACGTGAACTACTTGTAAAATAAGTTGATACTACTGGTGAGGATTCGAACACGCAACCCTTGAATTAGTAACGTGAGCTTTTTGTAAAATAAGTTGATATTACTGGTGGGGATTCGAACCCGCAACCCTCGGTTTGGAATCGTGAGCTATTTCTAAAATAAGTTGATATTATTGGTGGTAATTTGAACCCGCAACCCGCTATTTCGTAACGTGGGCTATTTGAAGAATACGTAGATTTTACTGGTGAGGATTCGAACCCGCAATCCTCGGTTTGGTATCGTGGGCTATTTGTAAAGTAAGTTGGTAATACTGGTGAGGATTCGAACCCGCAACCCTTGGGTTCCTAACTTGAGCTTTTTGTAAAATAAGTTGAGTTTACTGGTGGGGATTCGAACCCGCAACCTTCGGGTTGGTAATGTGAGCTATTTGTAAAATAAGTTGATATTACTATTGGGGATTCGAACCCGCAACCCTCGTGTTTGTGACGTGAGCTACTTGTGAAGTAACTTTGATATTACTGGTGGGGATTTGAACCAGTAACCCTCGAGTTGGTAACGTGTGCCATTTGTAAATTAAGTTGGTAATACTGGTGAGGATTCGAACCCGCAACCCTCGTTTCGTGACGTGAGCTACTTGTGAAGTAAGTTTGATATTACTGGTGGGGATTCGAAGCCGCAACTCACGGGTATGTAAAGTAGGGTATTTGTAAATTAAGTTGATATTAATGGTGGGGATACGAACCCGGAACCCGCGGGTTCGTAACGTGAGCTATTTGAAGAATACGTTGATTTTACTGGTGAGGATTCGAACCCGGAACTGTCGGGATCGTAACGTGAGCTATTTGAACAATACGTTGATTTTACTGGTGGGGATTCGAACCTGGAACTCTCGGTTTGGTATCGTGGGCTATTTGTAAAGTAGGTTGATGTTACTGTTGGTGATTCGAACCCGCACCCCTCGGGTTCGTAACGTGAGCTATTTGTAAAATAACTTGATACTACTGGTGGGGATTCGATCCCGCAACCTTCGGGTTGGAATCGTGAGCTATGTCTAAAATAAGTTGATATTACTGGTGGGGATTCGAACCCGATACCCTCGGGTTGGTAACGTTAAGCTATTTGTAAAATAGGTTGATTTTACTGGTGGGGATTCGAACCCGCAACCCTCGGTTTGGTATCGTAGGCTATTTGTAAAGTAAGTTGATGTCACTGTTGGGGATTCGTACCCGCACCCGTCGGGTTCGTAACGTGAGCTATTTGTAAAATAAGTTGATAATACTGGTGGAGATTCGAACCCGACACCCTCGTGTTCGTGACGTGAACTACTTGTAAAATAAGTTGATACTACTGGTGAGGATTCGAACACGCAACCCTTGAATTATTAACATAAGCTTTTTGTAAAATAAGTTGATATTACTGGTGGGGATTCGAACCCGCAACCCTCGGGTTGAATTGTGAGCTATTTCTAAAATAAGTTGATATTATTGGTGGGAATTCGAACCCGCTACTCTAGGGTTGGTAACGTAAGCTAATTGTAAAATAAGTTGATTTTACTGGTGGGGATTCGAACCCGCTACCCTCGGGTTGGTAAAGTGGGCTATTTTTAAAGTAAGTTGGTATTCTTGGTGGGGATTCGAACCAGCAAACTTTGGGTTCGTAATGTGAGCATTTTGTAAAATAAGTTGATATTACAGGTGGGGATTCGAACCCGCAACCCGCTGGTTCCTAACGTGGCTATTAGAAGAATACGTAGATTTTACTGCTGGATATTCGAACCCGCAACCCTTGGGTTCGTCACGTGAGCTTTTTGTAAAATAAGTTGATATTACTGGTGTGGATTTGAACTTGCAACCCTCGGGTTCGTAACGTGAGTTTTTTGTAAAATAAGTTGATATTACTGGTGGGGATTAGAAGCCGCAACCCTCGTATTCGTGACGTGGGCTATTTGTAAAGTAAGTTGATATCAGTGGTGAGGATTCAAACCCGCAACCCCCTTGGTAATGTGAGCTCTTTGTAAAATAAGTTGATAATACTGGTGGAGATTGGAACCCGCAACCCTCGTGTTCTTGACGTGAACTACTTGTAAAATAAGTTGATACTACTGGTGGGGATTCGAACCCGCAACCCTCGGGTTGGAATCGTGAGCTATATCAAAAATAAGTTGATATTACTGGTGGGGATTCGAACCCGATACTCTCGGGTTGGTAACGTAAGCTATTTGTAAAATAAGTTGATTTTACTGGTGGGGATTCGAACCCGCAACCCGCTGGTTCGTAACGTGGCTATTAGAAGAATACGTAGATTTTACTGCTGGATATTCGAACCCGCAACCCTTGGGTTCGTCACGTGAGCTTTTTGTAAAATAAGTTGATATTACTGGTGTGGATTTGAACCCGCAACCCTCGTTTTGGTAACGTGGGCTATTTGTGGAGTAAGTTGATATTACTGGTGGGGATTAGAAGCCGCAACCCTCGTATTCGTGACGTGGGCTATTTGTAAAGTAAGTTGATATCAGTGGTGAGGATTCAAACCCGCAACCCCCTTGGTAATGTGAGCTCTTTGTAAAATAAGTTGATAATACTGGTGGAGATTGGAACCCGCAACCCTCGTGTTCTTGACGTGAACTACTTGTAAAATAAGTTGATACTACTGGTGGGGATTCGAACCCGCAACCCTCGGGTTGGAATCGTGAGCTATATCAAAAATAAGTTGATATTACTGGTGGGGATTCGAACCCGATACTCTCGGGTTGGTAACGTAAGCTATTTGTAAAATAAGTTGATTTTACTGGTGGGGATTCGAACCCGCAACCCTCGGGTTCGTAACGTGAGCTATTTGTAAAAAAATTTGATATCACTGGTGGGGATTCGAACCCGTAACCCTCGTGTTGGTAACGTGGGCTATTTGTAAATTAAGTTGATATTAATGGTGGGGATTCGAACCCGGAACCCGCGGGTTCGTAACGTGAGCTCTTTGAAGAATACGTAGATTTTACTGGTGGGGATTCGAACCCGCAACCCTCATGTTGGTAATGTGAGCTATTTGTAAAATAAGTTGGTAATACTGGTGGAGATTGGAACCCGCAACCCTCGTGTTCTTGACGTGAACTACTTGTAAAATAAGTTGATACTACTGGTGGGGATTCGAACCCGCAACCCTCGGGTTGGAATCGTGAGCTATATCAAAAATAAGTTGATATTACTGGTGGGGATTCGAAACCGATACTCTCGGGTTGGTAACGTAAGCTATTTGTAAAATAAGTTGATGTTACTGTTGGGGTTTCGAACCCGCACCCCTCGGGTTCGTAACGTGAGCTATTTGTAAAAAAATTTGATATCACTGGTGGGGATTAGAACCCGCAACCCTCGTTTCGTGACGTGAGCTACTTGTGAAGTAAGTTTGATATTACTGGTGGGGATTCGAAGCCGCAACTCACGGGTATGTAAAGTAGGGTATTTGTAAATTAAGTTGATATTAATGGTGGGGATACGAACCCGGAACCCGCGGGTTCGTAACGTGAGCTATTTGAAGAATACGTTGATTTTACTGGTGAGGATTCGAACCCGGAACTGTCGGGATCGTAACGTGAGCTATTTGAACAATACGTTGATTTTACTGGTGGGGATTCGAACCTGGAACTCTCGGTTTGGTATCGTGGGCTATTTGTAAAGTAGGTTGATGTTACTGTTGGTGATTCGAACCCGCACCCCTCGGGTTCGTAACGTGAGCTATTTGTAAAATAACTTGATACTACTGGTGGGGATTCGATCCCGCAACCTTCGGGTTGGAATCGTGAGCTATGTCTAAAATAAGTTGATATTACTGGTGGGGATTCGAACCCGATACCCTCGGGTTGGTAACGTTAAGGTATTTGTAAAATAGGTTGATTTTACTGTTGGGGATTCGTACCCGCACCCGTCGGGTTCGTAACGTGAGCTATTTGTAAAATAAGTTGATAATACTGGTGGAGATTCGAACCCGACACCCTCGTGTTCGTGACGTGAACTACTTGTAAAATAAGTTGATACTACTGGTGAGGATTCGAACACGCAACCCTTGAATTATTAACATAAGCTTTTTGTAAAATAAGTTGATATTACTGGTGGGGATTCGAACCCGCAACCCTCGGGTTGAATTGTGAGCTATTTCTAAAATAAGTTGATATTATTGGTGGGAATTCGAACCCGCTACTCTAGGGTTGGTAACGTAAGCTAATTGTAAAATAAGTTGATTTTACTGGTGGGGATTCGAACCCGCTACCCTCGGGTTGGTAAAGTGGGCTATTTTTAAAGTAAGTTGGTATTCTTGGTGGGGATTCGAACCCGCAAACTTTGGGTTCGTAATGTGAGCATTTTGTAAAATAAGTTGATATTACTGGTGGGGATTCGAACCCGCAACCCGCTGGTTCGTAACGTGGGCTATTAGAAGAATACGTAGATTTTACTGCTGGATATTCGAACCCGCAACCCTTGGGTTCGTCACGTGAGCTTTTTGTAAAATAAGTTGATATTACTGGTGTGGATTTGAACCCGCAACCCTCGTTTTGGTAACGTGGGCTATTTGTGGAGTAAGTTGATATTACTGGTGGGGATTAGAAGCCGCAACCCTCGTATTCGTGACGTGGGCTATTTGTAAAGTAAGTTGATATCAGTGGTGAGGATTCAAACCCGCAACCCCCTTGGTAATGTGAGCTCTTTGTAAAATAAGTTGATAATACTGGTGGAGATTGGAACCCGCAACCCTCGTGTTCTTGACGTGAACTACTTGTAAAATAAGTTGATACTACTGGTGGGGATTCGAACCCGCAACCCTCGGGTTGGAATCGTGAGCTATATCAAAAATAAGTTGATATTACTGGTGGGGATTTGAACCCGATACTCTCGGGTTGGTAACGTAAGCTATTTGTAAAATAAGTTGATTTTACTGGTGGGGATTCGAACCCGCAACCCTCGGGTTCGTAACGTGAGCTATTTGTAAAAAAATTTGATATCACTGGTGGGGATTCGAACCCGTAACCCTCGTGTTGGTAACGTGGGCTATCTGTAAATTAAGTTGATATTAATGGTGGGGATTCGAACCCGGAACCCGCGGGTTCGTAACGTGAGCTCTTTGAAGAATACGTAGATTTTACTGGTGGGGATTCGAACCCGCAACCCTCATGTTGGTAATGTGAGCTATTTGTAAAATAAGTTGGTAATACTGGTGGAGATTGGAACCCGCAACCCTCGTGTTCTTGACGTGAACTACTTGTAAAATAAGTTGATACTACTGGTGGGGATTCGAACCCGCAACCCTCGGGTTGGAATCGTGAGCTATATCAAAAATAAGTTGATATTACTGGTGGGGATTCGAAACCGATACTCTCGGGTTGGTAACGTAAGCTATTTGTAAAATAAGTTGATGTTACTGTTGGGGTTTCGAACCCGCACCCCTCGGGTTCGTAACGTGAGCTATTTGTAAAAAAATTTGATATCACTGGTGGGGATTCGAACCCGCAACCCTCGTGTTGGTAACGTGGGCTATTTGTAAATTAAGGTGATATTAATGGTGGGGATTCGAACCCGGAACCCGCGGGTTCGTAACGTGAGCTCTTTGAAGAATACGTAGATTTTACTGGTGGGGATTCGAACCCGCAACCCTCATGTTGGTAATGTCAGCTATTTGTAAAATAAGTTGATAATACTGGTGGAGATTGGAACCCGCAACCCTCGTGTTCTTGACGTGAACTACTTGTAAAATAAGTTGATACTACTGGTGGGGATTCGAACCCGCAACCCTCGGGTTGGAATCGTGAGCTATATCACAAATAAGTTGATATTACTGGTGGGGATTCGAACCCGATACTCTCGGGTTGGTAACGTAAGCTATTTGTAAAATAAGTTGATTGTAAAATAAGTTGATAAATTGATATTACTGGTGGGGATTCGAACCCGCAACCCTCGGGTTGGTAAAGTAGGGTATTTGTAAAATAATTTGATATTATTGGTGGGAATTCGAACCCGCAACTCTCGGGTTGGTAACGTAAGCTATTTGTAAAATACGTTGCTTTTACTGGTGGGGATTCGAACCCGCAACCCTCGGTTTGGTATCGTAGGCTTTTTGTAAAGTAAGTTGATGTCACTGTTGGGGATTCGAACCCGCACCCCTCGGGTTCGTAACGTGAGCTATTTTTAAAGTAAGTTGGTATTCCTGGTGGGGATTCGAACCCTCAACCCGCTGGTTCGTAACGTGGGCTATTTGAAGAATACGTCGATTTTACTGGTGAGGATTCGAACCCGCAATCCTCGGTTTGGTATCGTGGGCTATTTGTAAAGCAAGTTGATATTACTGGTGGGGATTTGAACCCGCAACCCTCGTGTTGGTAACTCGGGCTATTTTTAAAGTAAGTTGATATTACTGGTGGGGTTTCGAACCCGCAATTCACGGGTATGTAAAGTAGGGTATTTGTAAATTAAGTTGATATTAATGGTGGGGATTCGAACCCGGAACTCGCGGGTTCGTAACGTGAGCTCTTTGAAGAATACGTAGATTTTACTGGTGGGGATTCGAACACGCAACCCTTGGGTTGGTAACGTGAGCTATTATTAAAGTAAGTTGGTATTACTGGTGGGGTTTCGAATCCGCAACCTTTAGGTTCGTAACGTAAGCTTTTTGTAAAAAAAGTTGATATTACTGGTGGGGATTCGAACCCGCAACTCACGGGTATGTAAAGTAGGGTATTTGTAAATTAAATAGATATTAATGGTGGGGATTCAACCCGGAACCGCGAGTTGGTAATGTGAGCTATTTGTAAAATAAGTTGATAATACTGGTGGGTTATTTGAACCCGCAACCTTCGGGTTCGTAACGTGAGCTATTTGAAGAATACGTTGACTTTACTGGTGAGGATTCGAACCCGGAACCGTCGGGATCGTAACGTGAGCTATTTGCAGAATACGTGTACTTTACTGTTGAGGATTCGAACCCGCACCCCTCGGGTTCGTAACGTGAGCTATTTGTAAAATAAGTTGATATCACTGGTAGGGATTCGAACCCGCAACCCTCGAGTTGGTAACGTGGCCTATTTGTAAAGTAAGTTGATATTACTGGTGGGGATTAGAACCCGCAACCCTCGGTTTGGAATCGTGAGCTATTTCTAAAATAAGTTGATATTATTGGTGGGAATTTGAACCCGCAACCCGCTATTTCGTAACGTGGGCTATTTGAAGAATACGTAGATTTTACTGGTGAGGATTCGAACCCGCAATCCTCGGTTTGGTATCGTGGGCTATTTGTAAAGTAAGTTGGTAATACTGGTGAGGATTCGAACCCGCAACCCTTGGGTTCCTAACTTGAGCTTTTTGTAAAATAAGTTGAGTTTACTGGTGGGGATTCGAACCCGCAACCTTCGGGTTGGTAATGTGAGCTATTTGTAAAATAAGTTGATATTACTATTGGGGATTCGAACCCGCAACCCTCGTGATCGTGACGTGAGCTACTTGTGAAGTAAGTTTGATATTACTGGTGGGGATTCGAACCAGCAACCCTCGAGTTGGTAACGTGTGCCATTTGTAAATTAAGTTGGTAATATTGGTGAGGATTCGAACCCGAACCCTCGTTTCGTGACGTGAGCTACTTGTGAAGTAAGTTTGATATTACTGGTGGGGATTCGAAACCGCAACTCACGGGTATGTAAAGTAGGGTATTTGTAAATTAAGTTGATATTAATGGTGGGGATAGGAACCCGGAACCCGCGGGTTCGTAACGTGAGCTATTTGAAGAATACGATGATTTTACTGGTGAGGATTCGAACTCGCACCCCTCGGGTTCGTAACGTGAGCTATTTGTAAAATAACTTGATACTACTGGTGGGGATTCGATCCCGCAACTCTCGGGTTGGTAACGTAAGCTATTTGTAAAAAAAGTTGATTTTACTGGTGGGGATTCGAACCCGTCCCCCTCGGGTTGGTAAAGTAGGATATTTGTAAAATAATTTGATATTATTGGTGGGAATTCGAACCCGCAACTCTCGGGTTGGTAACGTAAGCTATTTGTAAAATACGTTGCTTTTACAGGTAGGGATTCGAACCCGCAACCCTCAGGTTTGTAAAGTGGGCTATTTTTAAAGTAAGTTAGTATTCCTGGTGGGGATTCGAACCCTCAAGCTTTGGGTTCGTAACCTGAGCTTTTTGTAAAATAAGTTGATATTACTGGTGGGGATTTGAACCCGCAACCCGCTGGTTCGTAACGTGGGCTTTTTGAAGAATACGTCGATTTTACTGGTGAGGATTCGAACCCGCAATCCTCGGTTTGGTATCGTGGGCTATTTGTAAAGCAAGTTGATATTACTGGTGGGGATTTGAAACCGCAACCCTCTGGTTCGTAACGTGAGTTTTTTTGTAAAATAAGTTGATATTACTGGTGGGGATTCGAACCCGCAACCCTCGTGTTGGTAACTCGGGCTATTTTTAAAGTAAGTTGATATTACTGGTGGGGTTTCGAACCCGCAACTCACGGGTATGTAAAGTAGGGTATTTGTAAATTAAGTTGATATTAATGGTGGGGATTCGAACCCGGAACCCGCGGGTTCGTAACGTGAGCTCTTTGAAGATTACGTAGATTTTACTGGTGGGGATTCGAACACGCAACCCTTGGGTTGGTAACGTGAGCTATTATTAAAGTAAGTTGGTATTACTGGTGGGGTTTCGAACCCGCAACCTTTGGGTTCGTAACTTAAGCTTTTTGTAAAATAAGTTGATATTACTGGTGGGGATTCGAACCCGCAACCCTCGTGTTCGTGACGTGAGGTACTCTTGAAGTAAGTTTGATATTAATGGTGGGGATTCAACCCGGAACCCCGAGTTGGTAATGTGAGCTATTTGTAAAATAAGTTGATACTACTGGTGGGGATTCGATCCCGCAACTCTCGGGTTGGTAACGTAAGCTATTTGTAAAATGAGTTGATTTTACTGGTGGGGATTCGAACCCGTCCCCCTCGGGTTGGTAAAGTAGGGTATTTGTAAAATAATTAGATATTATTGGTGGGAATTCGAACCCGCAACTCTCGGGTTGGTAACGTAAGCTATTTGTAAAATACGTTGCTTTTACTGGTGGGGATTTGAACCCGCAACCCTCAGGTTTGTAAAGTGGGCTATTTTTAAAGTAAGTTCGTATTCCTTGTGGGGATTCGAACCCTCAAGCTTTGGGTTCGTAACCTGAGCTTTTTGTAAAATAAGTTGATACTACTGGTGGGGATTCGAACCCGCAACCCGCTGGTTCGTAACGTGGGCTATTTGAAGAATACGTAGATTTTACTGGTGGGGATTCGAACACGCAACCCTTGGGTTGGTAACGTGAGCTATTATTAAAGTAAGTTGGTATTACTGGTGGGGTTTCGAACCCGCAACCTTTGGGTTCGTAACGTAAGCTTTTTGTAAAATAAGTTGATATTACTGGTGGGGATTCGAACCCGCAACCCTCGTGTTCGTGACGTGAGTTACTTGTGAAGTAAGTTTGATATTACTGGTGGGGATTTGAACACGCAACTCACGGGTATGTAAAGTAGGGTATTTGTAAATTAAATTGATATTAATGGTGGGGATTCAACCCGGAACCCAGAGTTGGTAATGTGAGCTATTTGTAAAATAAGTTGATAATACTGGTGGGTTATTTGAACCCGCAACCTTCGGGTTCGTAACGTGAGCTATTTGAAGAATACGTTGATTTTACTGGTGAGGATTCGAACCCGGAACCGTCGGGATCGTAACGTGAGCTATTTGAAGAATACGTGTACTTTACTGTTGAGGATTCGAACCCGCACCCCTCGGGTTCGTAACGTGAGCTATTTGTAAATTAAGTTGATATCACTGGTAGGGATTCGAACCCGCAACCCTCGAGTTGGTAACGTGGCCTATTTTTATTGTAAGTTGATATATTGTGAAATAAGTTGGTATTACTGGTGGGGATTTGAACTTGCAACCCTCGGGTTCGTAACGTGAATTGTTTGTAAAATAAGTTGATATTACTGGTGGGGATTCGAACCCGCAACCCTCGTGTTCGTGACGTGAGGTACTTGTGAAGTAAGTTTGATATTACTGGTGGGGATTCGAACACGCAACTCACGGGTATGTAAAGTAGAGTATTTGTAAATTAAATTGATATTAATGGTGGGGATTCAACCCGGAACCCCGAGTTGGTAAAGTGAGCTATTTGTAAAATAAGTTGATACTACTGGTGGGGATTCGATCCCGCAACTCTCGGGTTGGTAACGTAAGCTATTTGTAAAATAAGTTGATTTTACTGGTGGGGATTCGAACCCGTCCCCCTCGGGTTGGTAAAGTAGGGTATTTGTAAAATAATTTGATATTATTGGTGGGAATTCGAACCCGCAACTCTCGGGTTGGTAACGTAAGCTATTTGTAAAATACGTTGCTTTTACTGGTGGGGATTTGAACCCGCAACCCTCAGGTTTGTAAAGTGGGCTATTTTTAAAGTAAGTTCGTATTCCTGGTGGGGATTCGAACCCTCAAGCTTTGGGTTCGTAACCTGAGCTTTTTGTAAAATAAGTTGATATTACTGGTGGGGATTCGAACCCGCAACCCGCTGGTTCGTAACGTGGGCTATTTGAAGAATACGTAGATTTTACTGGTGGGGATTCGAACACGCAACCCTTGGGTTGGTAACGTGAGCTATTATTAAAGTAAGTTGGTATTACTGGTGGGGTTTCGAACCCGCAACCTTTGGGTTCGTAACGTAAGCTTTTTGTAAAATAAGTTGATATTACTGGTGGGGATTCGAACCCGCAACCCTCGTGTTCGTGACGTGAGTTACTTGTGAAGTAAGTTTGATATTACTGGTGGGGATTCGAACACGCAACTCACGGGTATGTAAAGTAGGGTATTTGTAAATTAAATTGATATTAATGGTGGGGATTCAACCCGGAACCCCGAGTTGGTAATGTGAGCTATTTGTAAAATAAGTTGATAATACTGGTGGGTTATTTGAACCCGCAACCTTCGGGTTCGTAACGTGAGCTATTTGAAGAATACGTTGATTTTACTGGTGAGGATTCGAACCCGGAACCGTCGGGATCGTAACGTGAGCTATTTGAAGAATACGTGTACTTTACTGTTGAGGATTCGAACCCGCACCCCTCGGGTTCGTAACGTGAGCTATTTGTAAATTAAGTTGATATCACTGGTAGGGATTCGAACCCGCAACCCTCGAGTTGGTAACGTGGCCTATTTTTATTGTAAGTTGATATATTGTGAAATAAGTTGATATTACTGGTGGGGATTTGAACTTGCAACCCTCGGGTTCGTAACGTGAATTTTTTGTAAAATAAGTTGATATTACTGGTGGGGATTCGAACCCGCAACCCTCGTGTTGCTAACGTGGGCTATTTGTAAAGTAAGTTGATATTACTGGTGGGGATTAGAACCCGCAACCCTCGGTTTGGAATCGTGAGCTATTTCTAAAATAAGTTGATATTATTGGTGGGAATTTGAACCCGCAACCCGCTATTTCGTAACGTGGGCTATTTGAAGAATACGTAGATTTTACTGGTGAGGATTCGAACCCGCAATCCTCGGTTTGGTATCGTTGGCTATTTGTAAAGTAAGTTGGTAATACTGGTGAGGATTCGAACCCGCAACCCTTGGGTTCCTAACTTGAGCTTTTTGTAAAATAAGTTGATTTTACTGGTGGGGATTCGAACCCGCAACCTTCGGGTTGGTAATGTGAGCTATTTGTAAAATAAGTTCATATTACTATTGGGGATTCGAACCCGCAACCCTCGTGTTCGTGACGTGAGCTACTTGTGAAGTAAGTTTGATATTACTGGTGGGGATTCGAACCAGCAACCCTCGAGTTGGTAACGTGTGCCATTTGAAAATTAAGTTGGTAATACTGGTGAGGATTCCAACACGCAACCCTTGGGTTGGTAATGTGAGCTATTTGTAAAATAAGTTGATATTACTATTGGGGATTCGAACCCGCAACCCTCGTGTTCGTGACGTGAGGTACTTGTGAAGTAAGTTTGATATTACTGGTAGGGATTCGAACCAGCGACCCTCGAGTTGGTAACGTGTGCCATTTGTAGAGTAAGTTGGTAATACTGGTGGGGATTCGAACCCGCAACTCACGGGTATGTAAAGTAGAATATTTGTAAATTAAATTGATATTAATGGTGGGGATTCGAACCCGGAACCCGCGAATTCGTAAGGTGAGCTATTTGAAGAATACGTAGATTTTACTGGAGGGATTCGAACCCGCAACCCTTGGGTTGGTAATGTGAGCTATTTGTAAAATAAGTTGATAATACTGGTGGGGATTCGAACCCGGAACCCTCGGTTTGGTATCGTGGGCTGTTTGTAAAGTAAGTTGATGTTACTGTTGGGGATTCGAACCCGCACCCCTCGGGTTCGTAACGTGAGCTATTTGTAAAATAAGTTGATATTACTGGTGAGGTTTCGAACCCGCAACTCACGGGTATGTAAAGTAGGGTATATGTAAATTAAGTTGATATTGATGGTGGAGATTCGAAACCGGAACCCTCGTGTTCGTGACGTGAACGACTTGTAAAATAAGTTGATACTACTGGTGGGGATTCCAACCCGCGACTCTCGGGTTGGTAACGTAAGCTATTTGTAAAATAAGTTGATTTTACTGGTGGGGATTCGAACCCGTCCCCCTCGGGTTGGTAAAGTACGGTATTTGTAAAATAAGTTGATATTACTGGTGGGGATTCGAACCCGCAACCTTTGGTTTCGTAACGTAAGCTTTTTGTAAAATAAGTTGATATTACTGGTGGGGATTTGAACCCCTCAACCCTCGGGTTCGTAACGTGAGCTTTTTGTGAAATAAGTTGATATTACTGGTGGGGATTTGAACTTGCAACCCTCGGGTTCGTAACGTGAGTTTTTTGTAAAATAAGTTGATATTACTGGTGGGGATTCGAACCCGCAACCCTCGTGTTGCTAACGTGGGCTATTTGTAGAGTAAGTTGATATTACTGGTGGGGATTAGAACCCGCAACCCTCGTATTCGTGACGTGGGCTTATTTAAAGTATGTTGGTATTACTGGTGGATATTCGAACCCGCAACCCTTGGGTTCGTCACGTGAGCTTTTTGTAAAATAAGTTGATATTACTGAAGCGGATTTGAACCCGCAACCCTTGGGTTCGTAACGTGAGTTTTTTGTAAAATAAGTTGATATTACTGGTGGGGATTCGATCCCGCAACCCTCGTGTTGGTAACGTGGGCTATTTGTAGAGTAAGTTGATATTACTGGTGGGGATTAGAACCCGCAACCCTCGTATTCGTGACGTGGGCTATTTGTAAAGTAAGTTGATATCAGTGGTGAGGATTCAAACCCGCAATCCTCAAGTTGGTAAAGTGAGCTATTTATAAAGTAAGTTGGTATTACTGGTGGGGATTCGAACCCGCAACCTTCGGGTTGGTAATGTGAGCTATTTGTAAATTAAGTTGGTAATACTCGTGAGGATTCCAACACGCAACCCTTGGGTTGGTAATGTGAGCTATTTGTAAAATAAGTTGATATTACTATTGGGGATTCGAATCCGCAACCCTTGTGTTCGTGACGTGAGGTACTTGTGAAGTAAGTTTGATATTACTGGTGGGGATTCGAACCCGCAACTCACGGGTATGTAAAGTAGGCTATTTGTAAAATAAGTTGATAATACTGGTGGGGATTTGAACCCGCAACCTTCGGGTTCGTAACGTCAGCTATTTGAAGAATACGTTAATTTTACTGGTGAGGATTCGAACCCGAAACCGTCGGGATCGTAACGTGAGCTATTTGAAGAATACGTTGATTTTACTGTTGGTGATTCGAACCCGCAACTCTCGGGTTGGTAACGTAAGCTATTTGTAAAATAAGTTGATTTTACTGGTGGGGATTCGAACCCGTCCCCCTCGGGTTGGTAAATTAGGATATTTGTAAAATAATTTGATATTATTGGTGGGAATTCGAACCCACAACTCTCGGGTTGGTAACGTAAGCTATTTGTAAAATACGTTGCTTTTACTGGTGGGGATTCGAACCCGCAACCCTCAGGTTTGTAAGGTGGGCTATTTTCAAAGTAAGTTGGTATTCCTGGTGGGGATTCGAACCCTCAAGCTTTGGGTTCGTAACCTGAGCTTTTTGTAAAATAAGTTGATATTACTGGTGGGGATTTGAACCCGCAACCCGCTGGTTCGTAACGTGGGCTTTTTGAAGAATACGTCGATTTTACTGGTGAGGATGCGAACCCGCAATCCTCGGTTTGGTATCGTGGGCTATTTGTAAAGCAAGTTGATATTACTGGTGGGGATTTGAAACCGCAACCCTCTGGTTCGTAACGTGAGTTTTTTTTGTAAAATAAGTTGATATTACTGGTGGGGATTCGAACCCGCAACCCTCGTGTTGGTAACTCGGGCTATTTTTAAAGTAAGTTGATATTACTGGTGGGGTTTCGAACCCGCAACTCACGGGTATGTAAAGTAGGGTATTTGTAAATTAAGTTGATATTAATGGTGGGGATTCGAACCCGGAACCCGCGGGTTCGTAACGTGAGCTCTTTGAAGATTACGTAGATTTTACTGGTGGGGATTCGAACACGCAACCCTTGGGTTGGTAACGTGAGCTATTATTAAAGTAAGTTGGTATTACTGGTAGGGTTTCGAACCCGCAACCTTTGGGTTCGTAACGTAAGCTTTTTGTAAAATAAGTTGATATTACTGGTGGGAATTCGAACCCGCAACCCTCGTGTTCGTGACGTGAGGTACTTGTGAAGTAAGTTTGATATTACTGGTGGGGATTCGAACACGCAACTCACGGGTATGTAAAGTAGAGTATTTGTAAATTAAATTGATATTAATGGTGGGGATTCAACCCGGAACCCCGAGTTGGTAATGTGAGCTATTTGTAAAATAAGTTGATACTACTGGTGGGGATTCGATCCCGCAACTCTCGGGTTGGTAACGTAAGCTATTTGTAAAATGAGTTGATTTTACTGGTGGGGATTCGAACCCGTCCCCCTCGGGTTGGTAAAGTAGGGTATTTGTAAATTAATTTGATATTATTGGTGGGAATTCGAACCCGCAACTCTCGGGTTGGTAACGTAAGCTATTTGTAAAATACGTTGCTTTTACTGGTGGGGATTTGAACCCGCAACCCTCAGGTTTGTAAAGTGGGCTATTTTTAAAGTAAGTTCGTATTCCTGGTGGGGATTCGAACCCTCAAGCTTTGGGTTCGTAACCTGAGCTTTTTGTAAAATAAGTTGATATTACTGGTGGGGATTCGAACCCGCAACCCGCTGGTTCGTAACGTGGGCTATTTGAAGAATACGTAGATTTTACTGGTGGGGATTCGAACACGCAACCCTTGGGTTGGTAACGTGAGCTATTATTAAAGTAAGTTGGTATTACTGGTGGGGTTTCGAACCCGCAACCTTTGGGTTCGTAACGTCAGCTATTTGAAGAATACGTTGATTTTACTGGTGAGGATTCGAACCCGAAACCGTCGGGATCGTAACGTGAGCTATTTGAAGAATACGTTGATTTTACTGTTAGTGATTCGAACCCGCAACTCTCGGGTTGGTAACGTAAGCTATTTGTAAAATAAGTTGATTTTACTGGTGGGGATTCGAACCCGTCCCCCTCGGGTTGGTAAAGTAGGATATTTGTAAAATAATTTGATATTATTGGTGGGAATTCGAACCCACAACTCTCGGGTTGGTAACGTAAGCTATTTGTAAAATACGTTGCTTTTACTGGTGGGGATTTGAACCCGCAACCCTCAGGTTTGTAAGGTGGGCTATTTTCAAAGTAAGTTGGTATTCCTGGTGGGGATTCGAACCCTCAAGCTTTGGGTTCGTAACCTGAGCTTTTTGTAAAATAAGTTGATATTACTGGTGGGGATTTGAACCCGCAACCCGCTGGTTCGTAACGTGGGCTTTTTGAAGAATACGTCGAATTTACTGGTGAGGATGCGAACCCGCAATCCTCGGTTTGGTATCGTGGGCTATTTGTAAAGCAAGTTGATATTACTGGTGGGGATTTGAAACCGCAACCCTCTGGTTCGTAACGTGAGTTTTTTTGTAAAATAAGTTGATATTACTGGTGGGGATTCGAACCCGCAACCCTCGTGTTGGTAACTCGGGCTATTTTTAAAGTAAGTTGATATTACTGGTGGGGTTTCGAACCCGCAACTCACGGGTATGTAAAGTAGGGTATTTGTAAATTAAGTTGATATTAATGGTGGGGATTCGAACCCGGAACCCGCGGGTTCGTAACGTGAGCTCTTTGAAGATTACGTAGATTTTACTGGTGGGGATTCGAACACGCAACCCTTGGGTTGGTAACGTGAGCTATTATTAAAGTAAGTTGGTATTACTGGTGGGGTTTCGAACCCGCAACCTTTGGGTTCGTAACGTAAGCTTTTTGTAAAATAAGTTGATATTACTGGTGGGGATTCGAACCCGCAACCCTCGTGTTCGTGACGTGAGGTACTTGTGAAGTAAGTTTGATATTACTGGTGGGGATTCGAACACGCAACTCACGGGTATGTAAAGTAGAGTATTTGTAAATTAAATTGATATTAATGGTGGGGATTCAACCCGGAACCCCGAGTTGGTAATGTGAGCTATTTGTAAAATAAGTTGATACTACTGGTGGGGATTCGATCCCGCAACTCTCGGATTGGTAAAGTAGGGTATTTGTAAATTAATTTGATATTATTGGTGGGAATTCGAACCCGCAACTCTCGGGTTGGTAACGTAAGCTATTTGTAAAATACGTTGCTTTTACTGGTGGGGATTTGAACCCGCAACCCTCAGGTTTGTAAAGTGGGCTATTTTTAAAGTAAGTTCGTATTCCTGGTGGGGATTCGAACCCTCAAGCTTTGGGTTCGTAACCTGAGCTTTTTGTAAAATAAGTTGATTTTACTGGTGGGGATTCGAACCCGCAACCCGCTGGTTCGTAACGTGGGCTATTTGAAGAATACGTAGATTTTACTGGTGGGGATTAGAACACGCAACCCTTGGGTTGGTAACGTGAGCTATTATTAAAGTAAGTTGGTATTACTGGTGGGGTTTCGAACCCGCAACCTTTGGGTTCGTAACGTAAGCTTTTTGTAAAATAAGTTGATATTACTGGTGGGGATTCGAACCCGCAACCCTCGTGTTCGTGACGTGAGTTACTTGTGAAGTAAGTTTGATATTACTGGTGGGGATTCGAACACGCAACTCACGGGTATGTAAAGTAGGGTATTTGTAAATTAAATTGATATTAATGGTGGGGATTCAACCCGGAACCCCGAGTTGGTAATGTGAGCTATTTGTAAAATAAGTTGATAATACTGGTGGGTTATTTGAACCCGCAACCTTCGGGTTCGTAACGTGAGCTATTTGAAGAATACGTTGATTTTACTGGTGAGGATTCGAACCCGGAACCGTCGGGATCGTAACGTGAGCTATTTGAAGAATACGTGTACTTTACTGTTGAGGATTCGAACCCGCACCCCTCGGGTTCGTAACGTGAGCTATTTGTAAATTAAGTTGATATCACTGGTAGGGATTCGAACCCGCAACCCTCGAGTTGGTAACGTGGCCTATTTTTATTGTAAGGTCATATATTGTGAAATAAGTTGATATTACTGGTGGGGATTTGAACTTGCAACCCTCGGGTTCGTAACGTGAATTTTTTGTAAAATAAGTTGATATTACTGGTGGGGATTCGAACCCGCAACCCTCGTGTTGCTAACGTGGGCTATTTGTAAAGTAAGTTGATATTACTGGTGGGGATTAGAACCCGCAACCCTCGGTTTGGAATCGTGAGCTATTTCTAAAATAAGTTGATATTATTGGTGGGAATTTGAACCCGCAACCCGCTATTTCGTAACGTGGGCTATTTGAAGAATACGTAGATTTTACTGGTGAGGATTCGAACCCGCAATCCTCGGTTTGGTATCGTGGGCTATTTGTAAAGTAAGTTGGTAATACTGGTGAGGATTCGAACCCGCAACCCTTGGGTTCCTAACTTGAGCTTTTTGTAAAATAAGTTGATTTTACTGGTGGGGATTTGAACTTGCAACCCTCGGGTTCGTAACGTGAATTTTTTGTAAAATAAGTTGATATTACTGGTGGGGATTCGAACCCGCAACCCTCGTGTTGCTAACGTGGGCTATTTGTAAAGTAAGTTGATATTACTGGTGGGGATTAGAACCCGCAACCCTCGGTTTGGAATCGTGAGCTATTTCTAAAATAAGTTGATATTATTGGTGGGAATTTGAACCCGCAACCCGCTATTTCGTAACGTGGGCTATTTGAAGAATACGTAGATTTTACTGGTGAGGATTCGAACCCGCAATCCTCGGTTTGGTATCGTGGGCTATTTGTAAAGTAAGTTGGTAATACTGGTGAGGATTCGAACCCGCAACCCTTGGGTTCCTAACTTGAGCTTTTTGTAAAATAAGTTGATATTACTTTTGGGGATTCGAACCCGCAACCCTCGTGTTCGTGACATGAGCTACTTGTGAAGTAAGTTTGATATTACTGGTGGGGATTCGAACCAGCAACCCTCGAGTTGGTAACGTGTGCCATTTGAAAATTAAGTTGGTAATACTGGTGAGGATTCCAACACGCAACCCTTGGGTTGGTAATGTGAGGTATTTGTAAAATAAGTTGATATTACTATTGGGGATTCGAACCCGCAACCCTCGTGTTCGTGACGTGAGGTACTTGTGAAGTAAGTTTGATATTACTGGTGGGGATTCGAACCCGCAACTCACGGGTATGTAAAGTAGAATATTTGTAAATTAAATTGATATTAATGGTGGGGATTCGAACCCGGAACCCGCGAATTCGTAAGGTGAGCTATTTGAAGAATACGTAGATTTTACTGGAGGGATTCGAACCCGCAACCCTTGGGTTGGTAATGTGAGCTATTTGTAAAATAAGTTGATAATACTGGTGGGTTATTTGAACCCGCAACTGTCGGGATCGTAACGTGAGCTATTTGAAGAATACGTTGATTTTACTGGTGGGGATTCGAACCCGGAACCCTCGGTTTGGTATCGTGGGCTATTTGTAAAGTAAGTTGATGTTACTGTTGGGGATTCGAACCCGCACCCCTCGGGTTCGTAACGTGAGCTATTTGTAAAATAAGTTGATATCACTAGTAGGGATTCGAACCCGCAACCCTCGAGTTGGTAACGTGGCCTATTTTTATTGTAAGTTGATATTACTGGTGGGGTTTCGAACCCGCAACTCACGGGTATGTAAAGTAGGGTATATGTAAATTAAGTTGATATTGATGGTGGAGATTCGAAACCGTCCCCCTCGGGTTGGTAAAGTACGGTATTTGTAAAATAAGTTGATATTACTGGTGGGGATTCGAACCCGCAACCTTTGGTTTCGTAACGTAAGCTTTTTGTAAAATAAGTTGATATTACTGGTGGGGATTTGAACCCCTCAACCCTCGGGTTCGTAACGTGAGCTTTTTGTGAAATAAGTTGATATTACTGGTGGGGATTTGAACTTGCAACCCTCGGGTTCGTAACGTGAGTTTTTTGTAAAATAAGTTGATATTACTGGTGGGGATTCGAACCCGCAACCCTCGTGTTGCTAACGTGGGCTATTTGTAGAGTAAGTTGATATTACTGGTGGGGATTAGAACCCGCAACCCTCGTATTCGTGACGTGGGCTTATTTAAAGTATGTTGGTATTACTGGTGGATATTCGAACCCGCAACCCTTGGGTTCGTCACGTGAGCTTTTTGTAAAATAAGTTGATATTACTGAAGCGGATTTGAACCCGCAACCCTTGGGTTCGTAACGTGAGTTTTTTGTAAAATAAGTTGATATTACTGGTGGGGATTCGATCCCACAACCCTCGTGTTGGTAACGTGGGCTATTTGTAGAGTAAGTTGATATCACTGGTGGGGATTAGAACCCGCAACCCTCGTATTCTTGACGTGGGCTATTTGTAAAGTAAGTTGATATCAGTGGTGAGGATTCAAACCCGCAATCCTCAAGTTGGTAAAGTGAGCTATTTGTAAATTAAGTTGGTATTACTGGTGGGGATTCGAACCCGCAACCTTCGGGTTGGTAATGTGAGCTATTTGTAAATTAAGTTGGTAATACTCGTGAGGATTCCAACACGCAACCCTTGGGTTGGTAATGTGAGCTATTTGTAAAATAAGTTGATATTACTATTGGGGATTCGAATCCGCAACCGTTGTGTTCGTGACGTGAGGTACTTGTGAAGTAAGTTTGATATTACTGGTGGGGATTCGAACCCGCAACTCACGGGTATGTAAAGTAGGCTATTTGTAAAATAAGTTGATAATACTGGTGGGGATTTGAACCCGCAACCTTCGGGTTCGTAACGTCAGCTATTTGAAGAATACGTTGATTTTACTGGTGAGGATTCGAACCCGAAACCGTCGGGATCGTAACGTGAGCTATTTGAAGAATACGTTGATTTTACTGTTGGTGATTCGAACCCGCACCCCTCGGGTTCGTAACGTGAGCTATTTGTAAAATAAGTTGATACTACTGGTGGGGATTCGATCCCGCAACTCTCGGGTTGGTAACGTAAGCTATTTGTAAAATAAGTTGATTTTACTGGTGGGGATTCGAACCCGTCCCCCTCGGGTTGGTAAAGTAGGATATTTGTAAAATAATTTGATATTATTGGTGGGAATTCGAACCCGCAACTCTCGGGTTTGTAACGTAAGCTATTTGTAAAATACGTTGCTTTTACTGGTGGGGATTCGAACCCGCAACCCTCAGGTTTGTAAAGTGGGCTATTTTCAAAGTAAGTTGATATTACTGGTGGGGATTTGAACCCGCAACTCGCTGGTTCGTAACGTGGGCTATTTGAAGAATACGTCGATTTTACTGGTGAGGATTCGAACCCGCAACTCACGGGTATGTAAAGTAGGGTATTTGTAAATTAAGTTGATATTAATGGTGGGGATTCGAACCCGGAACCCGCGGGTTCGTAACGTGAGCTGTTTGAAGATTACGTAGATTTTACTGGCGGGGATTCGAACACGCAACCCTTGGGTTGGTAACGTGAGCTATTATTAAAGTAAGTTGGTATTACTGGTGGGGTTTCGAACCCGCAAACTTTGGGTTCGTAACGTAAGCTTTTTGTAAAATAAGTTGATATTACTGGTGGGGATTCGAACCCGCAACCCTCGTGTTCGTGACGTGAGGTACTTGTGAAGTAAGTTTGATATTACTGGTGGGGATTCGAACACGCAACTCACGGGTATGTAAAGTAGAGTATTTGTAAATTAAATTGATATTAATGGTGGGGATTCAACCTGGAACCCCGAGTTGGTAATGTGAGCTAATTGTAAAATAAGTTGATACTACTGGTGGGGATTCGATCCCGCAACTCTCGGGTTGGTAACGTAAGCTATTTGTAAAATAAGTTGATTTTACTGGTGGGGATTCGAACCCGTCCCCCTCGGGTTGGTAAAGTAGGGTATTTGTAAAATAATTTGATATTATTGGTGGGAATTCGAACCCGCAACTCTCGGGTTGGTAACGTAAGCTATTTGTAAAATACGTTGCTTTTACTGGTGGGGATTTGAACCCGCAACCCTCAGGTTTGTAAAGTGGGCTATTTTTAAAGTAAGTTGGTATTCCTGGTGGGGATTCGAACCCTCAAGCTTTGGGTTCGTAACCTGAGCTTTTTGTAAAATAAGTTGATATTACTGGTGGGGATTCGAACCCGCAAACCGCTGGTTCGTAACGTGGGCTATTTGAAGAATACGTAGATTTTACTGGTGGGGATTCGAACACGCAACCCTTGGGTTGGTAACGTGAGCTATTATTAAAGTAAGTTGGTATTACTGGTGGGGTTTCGAACCCGCAACCTTTGGGTTCGTAACGTAAGCTATTTGTAGAATAAGTTGATATTACTGGTGGGGATTCGAACCCACAACCCTCGTGTTCGTGACGTGAGGTACTTGTAAAGTAAGTTTGATATTACTGGTGGGGATTCGAACACGCAACTCACGGGTATGTAAAGTAGGGTATTTGTAAATTAAATTGATATTAATGGTGGGGATTCAACCCGGAACCCCGAGTTGGTAATGTGAGCTATTTGTAAAATAAATTGATAATACTGGTGGGTTATTTGAACCCGCAACCTTCGGGTTCGTAACGTGAGCTATTTGAAGAATACGTTGATTTTACTGGTGAGGATTCGAACCCGGAACCGTCGGGATCGTAACGTGAGCTATTTGAAGAATACGTGTACTTTACTGTTGAGGATTCGAACCCGCACCCCTCGGGTCCGTAACGTGAGCTATTTGTAAATTAAGTTGATATCACTGGTAGGGATTCGAACCCACAACCCTCGAGTTGGTAACGTGGCCTATTTTTATTGTAAGTTGATATATTGTGAAATAAGTTGATATTACTGGTGGGGATTTGAACTTGCAACCCTCGGGTTCGTAACGTGAATTTTTTGTAAAATAAGTTGATATTACTGGTGGGGATTCGAACCCGCAACCCTCGTGTTGCTAACGTGGGCTATTTGTAAAGTAAGTTGATATTACTGGTGGGGATTAGAACCCGCAACCCTCGGTTTGGAATCGTGAGCTATTTCTAAAATAAGTTGATATTATTGGTGGGAATTTGAACCCGCAACCCGCTATTTCGTAACGTGGGCTTGTGAAGTAAGTTTGATATTACTGGTAGGGATTCGAACCAGCGACCCTCGAGTTGGTAACGTTTGCCATTTGTAGAGTAAGTTGGTAATACTGGTGAGGATTCGAACCCGCAACCCTCGTATTCGTGACGTGAGCTACTTGTGAAGTAAGTTTGATATTACTGGTGGGGATTCGAACCCGCAACTCACGGGTATGTAAAGTAGAATATTTGTAAATTAAATTGATATTAATGGTGGGGATTCGAACCCGGAACCCGCGAATTCGTAAGGTGAGCTATTTGAAGAATACGTAGATTTTACTGGTGGGGATTCGAACCCGCAACCCTCGGGTTGGTAATGTGAGCTATTTGTAAAATAAGTTGATAATACTGGTGGGTTATTTGAACCCGCAACCTTCGGGTTCGTAACGTGAGCTATTTGAAGAATACGTGTATTTTACTGGTGGGGATTCGAACCCGGAACCCTCGGTTTGGTATCGTGGGCTATTTGTAAAGTAAGTTGATGTTACTGTTGGGGATTCGAACCCGCACCCCTCGGGTTCGTAACGTGAGCTATTTGTAAAATAAGTTGATATCACTAGTAGGGATTCGAACCCGCAACCCTCGCGTTGGTAACGTGGCCTATTTTTATTGTAAGTTGGTATTACTGGTGGGGTTTCGAACCCGCAACTCACGGGTATGTAAAGTAGGGTATATGTAAATTAAGTTGATATTGATGGTGGAGATTCGAAACCGGAACCCTCGTGTTCGTGACGTGAACGACTTGTAAAATAGGTTGATACTACTGGTGGGGATTCGAACCCGCAACACTTGGGTTGGAATCGTGAGCTATGTCTAAAATAAGTTGATATTACTGGTGGGGATTCCAACCCGCAACTGTCGGGTTGGTAACGTAAGCTATTTGTAAAATAAGTTGATTTTACTGGTGGGGATTCGAACCCGTCCCCCTCGGGTTGGTAAAGTAGGGTATTTGTAAAATAAGTTAATATTACTGGTGGGGATTCGAACCCGCAACCTTTGGTTTCGTAACGTAAGCTTTTTGTAAAATAAGTTGATATTACTGGTGGGGATTTGAACCCCTCAACCCTCGGGTTCGTAACGTGAGCTTTTTGTGAAATAAGTTGATAATACTGGTGGGGATTTGAACTTGCAACCCTCGGGTTCGTAACGTGAGTTGTTTGTAAAATAAGTTGATATTACTGGTGGGAATTCGAACCCGCAACCCTCGTGTTGCTAACGTGGGCTATTTGTAGAGTAAGTTGATATTACTGGTGGGGATTAGAACCCGCAACCCTCGTATTCGTGACGTGGGCTTATTTAAAGTATGTTGGTATTACTGGTGGATATTCGAACCCGCAACCCTTGGGTTCGTCACGTGAGCTTTTTGTAAAATAAGTTGATATTACTGAAGCGGATTTGAACCCGCAACCCTTGGGTTCGTAACGTGAGTTTTTTGTAAAATAAGTTGATATTACTGGTGGGGATTCGATCCCGCAACCCTCGTGTTGGTAACGTGGGCTATTTGTAGAGTAAGTTGATATTACTGGTGGGGATTAGAACCCGCAACCCTCGTATTCGTGACGTGGGCTATTTGTAAAGTAAGTTGATATCAGTGGTGAGGATTCAAACCCGCAATCCTCAAGTTGGTAAAGTGAGCTATTTGTAAATTAAGTTGGTAATACTCGTGAGGATTCCAACACGCAACCCTTGGGTTGGTAATGTGAGCTATTTGTAAAATAAGTTGATATTACTATTGGGGATTCGAATCCGCAACCCTTGTGTTCGTGACGTGAGGTACTTGTGAAGTAAGTTTGATATTACTGGTGGGGATTCGAACCCGCAACTCACGGGTATGTAAAGTAGGCTATTTGTAAAATAAGTTGATAATACTGGTGGGGATTTGAACCCGCAACCTTCGGGTTCGTAACGTCAGCTATTTGAAGAATACGTTGATTTTACTGGTGAGGATTCGAACCCGAAACCGTCGGGATCGTAACGTGAGCTATTTGAAGAATACGTTGATTTTACTGGTGGGGATTCGAACCCGGAACCCTCGGTTTGGTATCGTGGGCTATTTGTAAAGTAATTTGATGTTACTGTTGGGATTTCGAACCCGCACCCCTCGGGTTCGTAACGTGAGCTATTTAAAAAAAAATTGATATCACTGGTGGGGATTCGAACCCGCAACCCTCGAGTTGGTAACGTGGGCTATTTTTAAAGTAAGTTGATATTACTGGTGGGTTTTCGAACCCGCAACTCACGGGTATGTAAAGTAGGGTATTTGTAAATCAAGTTGATATTAATGGTGGGGATTCGAACCCGGAACCCGCGGGTTCGTAACGTGAGCTCTTCGAAGAATACGTAGAATTTACTGGTGGGGATTCGAACCCGCAACCCTCAAGTTGGTAATGTGAGCTATTTGTAAAATAAGTTGATAATACTGGTGGAGATTGGAACCCGCAACCCTCGTGTTCGTGACGTGAACTACTTGTAAAATAAGTTGATACTACTGTTGAGGATTCGAACCCGCAACCCTCGGGTTGGAATCGTGAGCTATTTCTAAAATAAGTTGATATTACTGGTGGGGATTCGAACCCGATACCCTCGGGTTGGTAACGTTAAGCTATTTGTAAAATAGGTTGATTTTAGTGGTGGGGATTCGCACCCGCAACCCTCGGTTTGGTATCGTAGGCTATTTGTGAAGTAAGTTGATGTCACTGTTGGGGATTCGAACCCGCACCCCTCGGTTTCGTAACGTGAGCTATTTGTAAAATAAGTTGATAATACTGGTGGAGATTCGAACCCGCAACCCTCGTGTTCGTGACGTGAACTACTTGTAAAATAAGTTGATACTACTGGTGAGGATTTGAACACGCAACCCTTGAATTAGTAACATAAGCTTTTTGTAAAATAAGTTGATATTACTGGTGGGGAATCGAACCCGCAACCCGCTGGTTCGTAACGAGGGCTATTTGAAGAATACGTAGATTTTCCATCTGGATATTCGAACCCGCAACCCTTGGGTTCGTCACGTGAGCTTTTTGTAAAATAAGTTTATATTACTGGTGGGGATTTGAACCCGCAACCCTCGTTTTGGTAACGTGGGCTATTTGTTAAGTAAGTTGATATCAGTGGTGAGGATTCAAACCTGCAATCCTCAAGTTGGTAAAGTGAGCTATTTGTAAAGTAAGTTGGTATTACTGGTGGGGATTCGAACCCGCAACCCCCCTTGGTAATGTGAGCTATTTGTAAAATAAGTTGATATTACTATTGGGGATTCGAACCCGCAACCCTTGTGTACGTGACGTGAGGTACTTGTGAAGTAAGTTTGATATTACTGGTGTGGATTCGAACCCGCAACTCACGGGTATGTAAAGTAGGCTATTTGTAAAATAAGTTGATAATACTGGTGGGGATTTGAACCCGCAACCTTCGGGTTCGTAACGTGAGCTATTTGAAGAATACGTTGATTTTACTGGTGAGGATTCGAACCCGGAACCGTCGGGATCGTAACGTGAGCTATTTGAAGAATACGTTGACGCGACCCTCAAGTTGGTAATGTGAGCTATTTGTAAAATAAGTTGATAATACTGGTGGAGATTGGAACCCGCAACCCTCGTGTTCGTGACGTGAACTACTTGTAAAATAAGTTGATACTACTGGTGGGGATTCGAACCCGCAACCCTCGGGTTGGAATCGTGAGCTATTTCTAAAATAAGTTGATATTATTGGTGGGAATTTGAACCCGCAACCCGCTGGTTGGTGACGTGGGCTATTTGAAGAATACGTAGATTTTACTGGTGAGGATTCGAACCCGCAATCCTCGGTTTGGTATCGTGGGCTATTTGTAAAGTAAGTTGGTAATACTGGTGAGGATTCGAATCCGCAACCCTTGGGTTCGTAACTTGAGCTTTTTGTAAAATAAGTTGATATTACTGGTAGGGATTCGAACCCGCAACCTTCGGGGTGGTAATGTGAGCTATTTGTAAATTAAGTTGATATTACTATTAGGGATTCGAACCCGCAACCCTCTTGTTCGTGACGTGAGGTACTTGTGAAGTAAGTTTGATATTACTGGTGGGGATTTGAACCCGCAACTCACGGGTATGTAAAGTAGGCTATTTGTAAAATAAGTTGATATTACTGGTGGGGATTCGAACCCGGAACCGTCGGTTTGGTATCGTGGGCTATTTGTAAAGTAAGTTGATGTTACTGTTGGGGTTTCGAACCCGCACCCCTCGGGTTCGTAACGTGAGCTATTTGTAAAAAAATTTGATATCACTGGTGGGGATTCGAACCCGCAACCCTCATGTTGGTAACGTGGGCTATTTTTAAAGTAAGTTGATATTACTGGTGGGGTTTCGAACCCGCAACCGTTGGGTTCGTAACTTGAGCTTTTTGTAAAATAAGTTGATATTACTGGTGGGGTTTCGAACCCGCAACTCACGGGTATGTAAAGTAGGGTATTTGTAAATTAAGTTGATATTAATGGTGGGGATTCGAACCCGGAACCCGCGAATTCGTAACGTGAGCTCTTTGAAGAATACGTAGATTTTACTGGTGGGGATTCGAACCCGTAACCCTCATGTTGGTATGGTGAGCTATTTGTAAAATAAGTTGATAATACTGGTGGAGATTGGAACCCGCAACCCTCGTGTTCGTGACGTGAGGTACTTGTGAAGTAAGTTCGATATTACTGGTGTGGATTCGAACCCGCAACCCTCGGGTTGGAATCGTGAGCTATATCAAAAATAAGTTGATATTACTGGTGGGGATTCGAACCCGATACTCTCGGGTTGGTAACGTAAGTTAATTGTAAAATAAGTTGATTTTACTGGTGGGGATTCGAACCCGCAACCCTCGGTTTGGTGTCGTAGGCTTTTGTAAAGTAAGTTGATGTCACTGTTGGGGATTCGAACCCGCACCCCTCGGGTTCGTAACGTGAGCTATTTGTAAAATAAATTGATAATACTGGTGGAGATTGGAACCCGCAACCCTCGTGTTCGTGACGTGAACTACTTGTAAAATAAGTTGATACTACTGGTGGGGATTCGAACCCGCAACCCTCGGGTTGAAATCGTGAGCTATTTCTAAAATAAGTTGATATTATTGGTGGGAATTTGAACCCGCAACCCGCTAGTTCGTAACGTGGGCTATTTGAAGAATACGTAGATTTTACTGGTGAGGATTCGAACCCGCAATCCTCGGTTTGGTATCGTGGGCTATTTGTAAAGTAAGTTGGTAATACTGGTGAGGATTCGAACCCGCAACCCTTGGATTCGTAACTTGAGCTTTTTGTAAATAAAGTTGATTTTACTGGTGGGGATTCGAACCCGCAACCTTCGTGTTCGTGACGTGAGCTACTTGTGAAGTAAGTTTGATATTACTGGTGTGGATTCGAACCAGCAACCCTCGAGTTGGTAACGTGTGCCATTTGTAAAGTAAGTTGGTAATACTGGTGAGGATTCGAACCCGCAACCCTCGTTTCGTGACGTGAGCTACTTGTGAAATAAGTTAATATTACTGGTGGGAGATTCGAACCCGCAACTCACGGGTATGTAAAGTAGGGTATTTGTAAATTAAGTTGATATTAATAGTGGGGATTCGAACCCGGAACCCGCGGGTTCGTAACGTGAGCTATTTGAAGAATACGTTGATTTTACTGGTGGGGATTCGAACCTGGAACTCTCGGTTTGGTATCGTATTCCCGACGTGGGCTATTTGTAAAGTAAGATGATATCAGTGGTGAGGATTTAAACCCGCAACCCTCAGGTTGGTAATGTGAGCTATATGTAAAATAAGTTGATATTACTATTGGGGATTCGAACCCGCAACCCTCGTGTTCGTGACGTGAGGTACTTGTGAAATAAGTTTGATATTACTGGTGAGGGTTCGAACACGCAACCCTTGAATAAGTAACGTGAGCTTTTTGTATAATAAAATGATATTACTGGTGGGGATTCGAACCCGCAACCCTCGGGTTGGAATCGTGAGCTATTTCTGAATTAAGTTGATGTTATTGGTGGGAATTCGAACCCGCTTCTCTCGGGTTGGTAACGTAAGCTATTTGTAAATTAAGTTGATTTTACTGGTGGGGATTCGAACCCGCAACCCTCGGGTTGGTAAAGTGGGCTATTTTAAAAGTAAGTTGGTATTCCTGGTGGGGATTCGAACCCGCAAGCTTTGGGTTCGTAACGTTAGCTTTTTGTAAAATAAGTTGATATTACTAGAGGGGATTCGAACTCGCAAACCGCTGGTTCGTAACGTGGGCTATTTGAAGAATACGTAGATTTTACTGGTGAGGATTCGAACCCGCAATCCTCGGTTAGGTATCGTGGGCTATTTGTAAAGTAAGTTGGTAAAACTGGTGAGGATTCGAACCCGCAACGCTTGGATTCGTAACGTGAGCTTTTTGTAAAATAAGTTGATATTACTTGTGGGGATTCGAACCCGCAACCTTCGGGTTGGAAACGTGAGCTATGTCTAAAATAAGTTGATATTACTGGTGGGGATTCGAACCCGCAACCTTCGGGTTGGTAAAGTGGGCTATTTTTAAAGTAAGTTGGTATTACTGGTGAAATTCGAACCCGCAACCTTTGGGTTTGTAACGTGAGCTTTTTATAAATTAGTTGAAATTACTGGTGAGGATTCGAACCCGCAACCCGCGGGTTCGTAACGTGACCTATTTAAAGAATACGTAAATTTTACTGGTGGGTATTCGAACCAGCAACCCTTTGGTTCGTCACGTGAGCTTTTTGTGAAATAAGTTGATATAACTGGTGGAGATTCGAACCCGCAACCTTCGGGTTCGTAACGTAAGCTATTTGAAGAATACGTTGATTTTACTGGTGAGGATTCGAACCCGGAACCGTCGGGATCGTAACGTGAGCTATTTGAAGAATACGTTGTTTTTACTGGTGGGGATTCGAACCCGGAACCGTCGGGATCGTAACGTGAGCTATTTGAAGAATACGTTGATTTTACTGGTGGGGATTCGAACCCGGAACCCTCGGTTTGGTATCGTGGGCTATTTGTAAAGTAAGTTGATGTTACTGTTGGGGTTTCGAACCCGCACCCCTCGGGTATGTAAAGTAGGGTATTTGTAAATTAAGTTGATAATACTGGTCGAGATTGGAACCCGCAACCCTCGTGTTCGTGACGTGAACTACTTGTAAAATAAGTTGATACTACTGGTGGGGATTCGAACCCGCAACCCTCGGGTTGGAATCATGAGCTATATCAAAAATAAGTTGATTTACTGGTGGGGATTCGAACCCGATACTCTCGGGTTGGTAACGTAAGCTATATGTAAAATAAGTTGATTTTACTGGTGGGGATTCGAACCCGCAACCCTCGGTTTGGTATCGTAGACTTTTTGTAAAGTAAGTTGATGTCACTGTTGGGGATTCGAGCCCGCACCCCTCGGGTTCGTGACGTGAACTACTTGTAAAATAAGTTGATACTACTGGTGAGGATTCGAACACGCAACCCTTGAATTAGTAACGTGAGCTTTTTGTAAAATAAGTTGATATTACTGGTGGGGATTCGAACCCGCAACTCTCGGTATGGAATCGTGAGATATTTCTAAAATAAGTTGGTATTATTGGTGGGAATTTGAACCCGCAACCCGCTGGTTCGTAACGTGGGCTATTTGAAGAATACGTAGATTTTACTGGTGAGGTTTCGAACCCGCAATCCTCGGTTTGGTATCGTGGGCTATTTGTAAAGTAAGTTGGTAATAGTGGTGAGGATTCGAACCCGCTACCCTTGGGTTTGTAACGTGAGCTTTTTGTAAAATAAGTTGATATTACAGGTGGGGATTAGAACCCCCAACTCTCGTATTCGTGACGTGGGCTATTTGTAAAGTAAGTTGATTTTACTGGTGGGGATTCGAACCCGCAACCTTCGGGTTGGTAATGTGAGCTATTTGTAAAATAAGTTGATATTACTATTGGGGATTCGAACCCGCAACCCTCGTGTTCGTGACGTGAGCTACTTGTGAAGTAAGTTTGATATTACTGGTGGGGATTCGAACCAGCAACCCTCGAGTTGGTAACGTGTGCCATTTGTAAAGTAAGTTGGTAATACTGGTGAGGATTCGAACCCGCAACCCTCGTTTCGTGACGTGAGCTACTTGTGAAATAAGTTTGATATTACTGGTGGGGATTCGAACCCGCAACTCACGGGTATGTAAAGTAGGGTATTTGTAAATTAAGTTGATATTAATGGTGGGGATTCGAACCCGGAACGCGCGGGTTCGTAACGTGAGCTATTTGAAGTATACGTTGGTTTTACTGGTCAGGATTCGAACCCGGAACCTTCGGGATCGTAACGTGAGCTGTTTGAAGAATACGTTGATTTTACTGGTGGGGATTCGAACCTGGAACTCTCGGTTTGGTATCGTGGGCTATTTGTAAAGTAAGTTGATGTTACTGATGGTGATTCGAACCCGCAACCCACGTGTTGGTTACCTGGGCTATTTTTAAAGTAAGTTGATATTACTGGTGGGGTTTCGAACCCGCAACTCACGGGTATGTAAAGTAGGGTATTTGTAAATTAAGTTGATATTAATGGTGGGGATTCGAACCCGGAACCCGCGGGTTCGTAACGTGAGGTATTTGAAGTATTCGTAGATTTTACTGGTGGGGATTCGAACCCGCAACCCTCGAGTTGGTAATGTGAGCTAGTTGTAAAATATGTTGATAATACTGGTGGAGATTAGAACTCGCAACCCTCGTGTTCGTGCCGTGAACTACTTGTAAAAAAAGTAGATTTTACTGGTGGGGATTCGAACTCGCAACCGTCGGTTTGGTATCGTAGGCTATTTGTAAAGTAAGTTGATGTCACTGTTGGGGATTCGAACCCGCAACCCTCGGTTTGGTATCGTGGGTTATTTGTAAAGTAAGTTGGTAATACTGGTGAGGATTCGAACCCGCACCCTTTGGGTTCGTAACGTGAGCTTTTTATAAATGAGTTGATATTACTGGTGGGGATTCGAACCCGCAACCCGCTGGTTCGTAACGTGGGATATTTGAAGAATACGTAGATTTTACTGGTGAGGATTCGAACCCGCAATCCTCGGTTTGGTATCGTGGGCTATTTGTAAAGTAAGTTGGTAATACTGGTGAGGATTCGAACCCGCAACCCTTGGGTTCGTCACGTGAGCTTTTTGTAAAATAAGTTGATATTACTGGTGGGGATTTGAACCCGCAACGCTCGTATTCGTGACGTGAGCTGTTTGTAAAGTAAGTTGATATCAGTGGTGAGGATTCAAACCCGCAATCCTCAGATTGGTAAAGTGAGCTATTTGTAAAGTAAGTTGGTATTACTGGTAAGGATCCGAACCCGCAACCCTTGGGTTGGTAATATAAGCTATTTGTAAAATAAGTTGATATTACTATTGAGGATTCGAACCCGCAACCCTCGTGTTCGTGACGTGAGGTACTTGTGAAGTAAGTTTGATATTACTGGTGGGGATTCGAACCAGCAACCCTCGAGTTGGTAACGTGTGCCATTTGTGAAGTAAGTTGGTAATACTGGTGAGGATTCGAACCCGCAACCCTCGTGTTCGGGACGTGAGCTACTTGTGAAGTAAGTTTGATTTTACTGGTGGGGATTCGAACCCGCAACTCACGGGTATGTAAAGTAGGGTATTTGTAAATTAAGTTGATATTAATGGTGGGGATTCGAACCCGCACCCTTCGGGTTCGTAACGTGAGCTATTTGTAAAATAAGTTGATAATACTGGTGGAGATTCGAACCCGCAACCCTCGTGTTCGTGACGTGAACTACTTGTAAAATAAGTTGATACTACTGGTGAGGATTCGAACACGCAACCTTCGAATTAGTAACGAGAGCTTTTTGTAAAAGAAGTTGATATTACTGGTGGGGATTCGAACCCGCAACCCTCGGGTTGGAATCGTGAGCTATTTCTAAAATAAGTTGATATTATTGGTGGGAAATCGAACCCGCTACTCTCGGGTTGGTAACGTAAGCTATTTGTAAAATAAGTTGATTTTACTGGTGGGGATTCGAACCCGCAACCCTCGGGTTGGTAAAGTGTGCTATTTTTAAAGTAAGTTGATATTACTGCTGGGGACTCGAACCCGCAAGCTTTGGGTTCGTAACGTGAGCTTTTTGTAAAATAAGTTGATATTACTGGTGGGGATTCGAACCCGCACCCCTCGGGTTCGTAACGTGAGCTATTTGTAAAATAAGTTGATAATACTGGTGGAGATTCGAACCCGACACCCTCGTGTTCGTGACGTGAACTACTTGTAAAATAAGTTGATACTACTGGTGAGGATTCGAACACGCAACCCTTGAATTAGTAACGAGAACTTTTTGTAAAATAAGTTGATATTACTGGTGGGGATTCGAACCCGCAACCCTCGGGTTGGAATCGTGAGCTATTTCTAAAATAAGTTGATATTATTGGTGGGAAATCGAACCCGCTACTCTCGGGTTGGTAACGTAAGCTATTTGTAAAATAAGTTGATTTTACTGGTGGGGATTCGAACCCGCAACCCTCGGGTTGGTAAAATGTGCTATTTTTAAAGTAAGTTGGTATTCTTGGAGGGGACTCGAACCCGCAAGCTTTGGGTTCGTAACGTGAGCTTTTTGTAAAATAAGTTGATATTACTGATGGGGATTCGAACCCGCAACCGATGGTTCGTACCGTGGGCTATTTGAAGAATACGTAGATTTTACTGGTGAGGATTCGAACCCGCAATCCTCGGTTTGGTATCGTGGGCTTATTGTAAAGTAAGTTGGTAATACTGGTGAGGATTCGAACCCGCAACCCTTGGGTTTGTCACGTGAGCTATTTGTAGAGTAAGTTGATATTACTGGTGGGGATTTGAACCCGCAACGCTCGTATTCGTGACGGGGGCTGTTTGTAAAGTAAGTTGATATCAGTGGTGAGGATTCGAACCCGCAACCCTTGGGTTGGTAATGTGAGCTATTTGTAAAATAAGTTGATATTACTATTGAGGATTCGAACCCGCAACCCTCGTGTTCGTGACGTGAGGTACGTGTGAAGTAAGTTTGATATTACTGGTAGGGATTCGAACCAGCAACCCTCGAGTTGGTAACGTGTGCCATTTGTAAAGTAAGTTGGTAATACTGGTGAGGATTCGAACCCGCAACCCTCGTGTTCGGGACGTGAGCTACTTGTGAAGTAAGTTTGATATTACTGGTGGGGATTCGAACCCGCAACTCACGGGTATGTAAAGTAGGGTATTTGTAAATTAAGTTGATATTAATGGTGGGGATTCGAACCCGGAACCCGAAGGTTCGTAACGTGAGCTATTTGAAGAATACGTAGATTTTACTGGTGGGGATTCGAACCCGCAACCCTCGGTTTGGTATCGTAATCTAATTGTAAAGTAAGTTGATGTCACTGTTGGGGATTCGAACCCGCACCCCTCGGGTTCGTAACGTGAGCTATTTGTAAAATAAGTTGATAATACTGGTGGAGATTCGAACCCGCAACCCCCGTGTTCGTGACGTGAACTACTTGTAAAATAATTTGATACTACTGGTGAGGATTCGAACACGCAACCCTCGGGTTGGAATCGTGAGCTATTTCTAAAATAAGTTGATATTATTGGTGGGAAATCGAACCCGCTACTCTCGGGTTGGTAACGTAAGCTATTTGTAAAATAAGTTGATTTTACTGGTGGGGATTCGAACCCGCAACCCTCGGGTTGGTAAAGTGTGCTATTTTTAAAGTAAGTTGGTATTCTTGGTGGGGACTCGAACCCGCAAGCTTTGGGTTCGTAACGTGAGCTTTTTGTAAAATAAGTAGATATTACTGGTGGGGATTCGAACCCGCAACCCGCTGGTTCGTAACGTGGGCTATTTGAAGAATACGTAGATTTTACTGGTGGATATTCGAACCCGCAACCCTTGGGTTCGTCACGTGGGCTATTTGTAAAGTAAGTTGATATCAGTGGTGAGGATTCAAACCCGCAATCCTCAAACTGGTAAAGTGAGCTATTTGTAAAGTAAGTTGGTATTACTGGTGGGGATTCGAACCCGCAAGCTTTGGGTTCGTAACGTGAGCTTTTTGTAATATAAGTTGATATTACTGGTGGGGATTCGAACCCGCAACCCGCTGGTTCGTAACGTGGGCTATTTGTAAAATAAATTGATATTACTGGTGGGGATTTGAACCCGCAACCCTCGTTTTGGTAAATTGGGCTATTTGTAGAGTAAGTTGATATTACTGGTGGGGATTCGAACCCGCAACGCTCGTATTCGTGACATGGGCTATTTGTAAAGTAAGTTGATATCAGTGGTGAGGATTCAAACCCGCAATCCTCAAATTGGTAAAGTGAGCTATTTGTAAAGTAAGTTGGTATTACTCGTGGGGATTCGAACCCGCAACCCTTGGGTTGGTAATGTGAGCTATTTGTAAAGAAAGTTGATATTACTATTGAGGATTCGAACCTGCAACCCTCGGATTGGTAACGTGTGCCATTTGTAAAGTAACTTGGTAATACTGGTGAGGATTCGAACCCGCAACCCTTGTGTTCGGGACGTGAGCTACTTGTGAAGTAAGTTTGATATTACTGGTGGGGATTCGAACCCGCAACTCACGGGTATGTAAAGTAGGGTATTTGTAAATTAAGTTGATATTAATGGTGGGGATTCGAACCCGGAACCCGCGGGTTCGTAACGTGAGCTATTTGAAGAATACGTAGATTTTACTGGTGGGGATTCGAACCCGCAACCCTCGGGTTGGTAATGTGAGCTATTTGAAAAAGAAGTTGATAATACTGGTGGGGATTTGAATCCGCAACCTTCGGGTTCGTAACGTGAGCTATTTGAAGAATACGTTGATTTCACTGGTGAGGATTCGAACCCGGAACCGTCGGGATCGTAACGTGAGCTATTTGAAGAATACGTTGATTTTACTGCTGGGGATTCGAACCCGGAACCCTCGGTTTGGTATCGTGGGCTTTTTGTAAAGTAAGTTGATGTTACTGTTGGGGATTCGAACCCGCACCCCTCGGGTTCGTAACGTGAGCTATTTGTAAATTAAGTTGATAATACTGGTGGAGATTCGAACCCGCAACCCTCGTGTTCGAGACGTGAACTACTTGTAAAATAAGTTGATACTACTGGTGGGGATTCGAACCCGATACTCTCGGGTTGGTAACGTAAGCTATTTGAAAAATAAGTAGATTTTACTGGTGGGGATTCGAACTCGCAACCGTCGGTTTGGTATCGTAGGCTATTTGTAAAGTAAGTTGATGTCACTGTTGGGGATTCGAACCCGCACCCCTCGGGTTCGTAACGTGAGGTATTTGTAAAATAAGTTGATATCACTGGTGGGGATTCGAACCCGCAACCCGCGGGTTCGTAACTTGAGCTATTTAAAGAATACGTAGATATTACTGGTGGGGATTCGAACCCGCAACCCTCGGTTTGGTATCGTGGGCTATTTGTAAAGTAAGTTGGTAATACTGGTGAGGATTCGAACCCGCACCCCTTGGGTTCGTAACGTGAGCTTTTTATAAATGAGTTGATATTACTGGTGGGGATTCGAACCCGCAACCCTTGGGTTCGTAATGTGAGTTTTTTGTAAAATAAGTTGATATTACTGGTGGGGATTTGAACTTGCAACCCTCGGGTTCGTAACGTGAGCTATTTGTAAAGTAAGTTGATATTACTGGTGGGGATTAGAACCCGCAACCCTCGTATTCGTGACGTGGGCTATTTTAAAGTATGTTGGTATTACTGGTGGATATTCGAACCCGCAACCCTTGGGTTCGTCACGTGAGCTTTTTGTAAAATAAGTTGATATTACTGAAGCGGATTTGAACCCGCAACCCTTGGGTTCGTAACGTGAGTTTTTTGTAAAATAAGTTGATATTACTGGTGGGGATTCGAACCCGCAACCCTCGTGTTGGTAACGTGGGCTATTTGTAGAGTAAGTTGATATTACTGGTGGGGATTAGAACCCGCAACCCTCGTATTCGTGACGTGGGCTATTTGTAAAGTAAGTGGATATCAGTGGTGAGGATTCAAACCCGCAATCCTCAAGTTGGTAAAGTGAGCTATTTGTAAAATAAGTTGGTATTACTGGTGGGGATTCGAACCCGCAACCTTCGGGTTGGTAATGTGAGCTATTTGTAAATTAAGTTGGTAATATTCGTGAGGATTCCAACACGCAACCCTTGGGTTGGTAATGTGAGCTATTTGTAAAATAAGTTGATATTACTATTGGGGATTCGAACCCGCACCCCTCGGGTTCGTAACGTGAGCTATTTGTAAATTAAGTTGATAATACTGGTGGAGATTCGAACCCGCAACCCTCGTGTTCGAGACGTGAACTACTTGTAAAATAAGTTGATACTACTGGTGGGGATTCGAACCCGATACTCTCGGGTTGGTAACGTAAGCTATTTGTAAAATAAGTAGATTTTACTGGTGGGGATTCGAACTCGCAACCGTCGGTTTGGTATCGTAGGCATTTTGTAAAGTAAGTTGATGTCACTGTTGGGGATTCGAACCCGCACCCCTCGGGTTCGTTACGTGAGGTATTTGTAAAATAAGTTGATATCACTGGTGGGGATTCGAACCCGCAACCCGCGGGTTCGTAACTTGAGCTATTTCTAAAGTAAGTTGATATTATTGGTGGGAATTTGAACCCGACACCCGCTGGTCCGTAACGTGGGCTATTTGAAGAATACGTAGATTTTACTGGTGGATATTCGAACCCGCAACCCTTGGGTTCGTCACGTGAGCTTTTTGTAAAATAAGTTGATATTACTGGTGGGGATTTGAACCCGCAACCCTCGTTTTGGTAACGTGGGCTATTTGTAGAGTAAGTTGATATTACTGGTGAGGATTCAAACCCGCAATCCTCAAATTGGTTAAGTGAGCTATTTGTAAAGTAAGTTGGTATTACTGGTAAGGATTCGAACCCGCAACCCTTGGGTTGGTAATGTGAGCTATTTGTAAAATAAGTTGATATTACTATTGAGGATTCGAACCCGCAACCCTCGGGTTGGAATCGTGAGCTATTTCTAAAATAAGTTGATATTATTGGTGGGAAATCGAACCCGCTACTCTCGGGTTGGTAACGTAAGCTATTTGTAAAGTAAGTTGGTAATACTGGTGAGGATTCGAACCCGCAACCCTCGTGTTCGGGACGTGAGCTACTTGTGAATTAAGTTTGATATTACTGGTGGGGATTCGAACCCGCAACTCACGGGTATGTAAAGTAGGGTATTTGTAAATTAAGTTGATATTAATGGTGGGGATTCGAACCCGGAACCCGAAGGTTCGTAACGTGAGCTATTTGAAGAATACGTAGATTTTACTGGTGGGGATTCGAACCCGCAACCCTCGGTTTGGTATCGTAATCTATTTGTAAAGTAAGTTGATGTCACTGTTGGGGATTCGAACCCGCACCCCTCGAGTTCGTAACGTGAGCTATTTGTAAAATAAGTTGATAATACTGGTGGAGATTCGAACCCGCAACCCCCGTGTTCGTGACGTGAACTACTTGTAAAATAATTTGATTTTACTGATGGGGATTCGAACCCGCAACCCTTGGGTTGGTAAAGTGTGCTATTTTTAAAGTAAGTTGGTATTCTTGGTGGGGACTCGAACCCGCAAGCTTTGGGTTCGTAACGTGAGCTTTTTGTAAAATAAGTAGATATTACTGGTGGGGATTCGAACCCGCAACCCGCTGGTTCGTAACGTGGGCTATTTGAAGAATACGTAGATTTTACTGGTGGATATTCGAACCCGCAACCCTTGGGTTCGTCACGTGGGCTATTTGTAAAGTAAGTTGATATCAGTGGTGAGGATTCAAACCCGCAATCCTCAAACTGGTAAAGTGAGCTATTTGTAAAGTAAGTTGGTATTACTGGTGGGGATTCGAACCCGCAAGCTTTGGGTTCGTAACGTGAGCTTTTTGTAATATAAGTTGATATTACTGGTGGGGATTCGAACCCGCAACCCGCTGGTTCGTAACGTGGGCTATTTGTAAAATAAATTGATATTACTGGTGGGGATTTGAACCCGCAACCCTCGTTTTGGTAAATTGGGCTATTTGTAGAGTAAGTTGATATTACTGGTGGGGATTCGAACCCGCAACGCTCGTATTCGTGACGTGGGCTATTTGTAAAGTAAGTTGATATCAGTGGTGAGGATTCAAACCCGCAATCCTCAAATTGGTAAAGTGAGCTATTTGTAAAGTAAGTTGGTATTACTCGTGGGGATTCGAACCCGCAACCCTTGGGTTGGTAATGTGAGCTATTTGTAAAGAAAGTTGATATTACTATTGAGGATTCGAACCTGCAACCCTCGGATTGGTAACGTGTGCCATTTGTAAAGTAAGTTGGTAATACTGGCGAGGATTCGAACCCGCAACCCTTGTGTTCGGGACGTGAGCTACTTGTGAAGTAAGTTTGATATTACTGGTGGGGATTCGAACCCGCAACTCACGGGTATGTAAAGTAGGGTATTTGTAAATTAAGTTGATATTAATGGTGGGGATTCGAACCCGGAACCCGCGGGTTCGTAACGTGAGCTATTTGAAGAATACGTAGATTTTACTGGTGGGGATTCGAACCCGCAACCCTCGGGTTGGTAATGTGAGCTATTTGTAAAAGAAGTTGATAATACTGGTGGGAATTTGAATCCGCAACCTTCGGGTTCGTAACGTGAGCTATTTGAAGAATACGTTGATTTCACTGGTGAGGATTCGAACCCGGAACCGTCGGGATCGTAACGTGAGCTATTTGAAGAATACGTTGATTTTACTGCTGGGGATTCGAACCCGCACCCCTCGGGTTCGTAACGTTCGGAACCCTCGGTTTGGTATCGTGGGCTATTTGTAAAGTAAGTTGATGTTACTGTTGGGGATTCGAACCCGCACCCCTCGGGTTCGTAACGTGAGCTATTTGTAAATTAAGTTGATAATAGTGGTGGAGATTCGAACCCGCAACCCTCGTGTTCGAGACGTGAACTACTTGTAAAATAAGTTGATACTACTGGTGGGGATTCGAACCCGATACTCTCGGGTTGGTAACGTAAGCTATTTGTAAAATAAGTAGATTTTACTGGTGGGGATTCGAACTCGCAACCGTCGGTTTGGTATCGTAGGCTATTTGTAAAGTAAGTTGGTAATACTAGTGAGGATTCGAACCCGCAACCCTTGGGTTCGTAACTTGAGCTTTTTGTAAAATAAGTTGGTATTACTGGTAAGGATTCGAACCCGCAACCCTTGGGTTGGTAATGTGAGCTATTTGTAAAATAAGTTGATATTACTATTGAGGATTCGAACCCGCAACCCTCGGTTTGGTATCGTGGGCTATTTGTAAAGTAAGTTGGTAATACTGGTGAGGATTCGAACCCGCACCCCTTGGGTTCGTAACGTGAGCTTTTTATAAATGAGTTGATATTACTGGCGGGGATTCGAACCCGCAACCCTTGGGTTCGTAATGTGAGTTTTTTGTAAAATAAGTTGATATTACTGGTGGGGATTTGAACTTGCAACCCTCGGGTTCGTAAAGTGAATTTTTTGTAAAATAAGTTGATATTACTGGTGGGGATTCGAACCCGCACCCCTCGGGTTCGTAACGTGAGCTATTTGTAAAGTAAGTTGATATTACTGGTGGGGATTAGAACCCGCAACCCTCGTATTCGTGACGTGGGCTATTTTAAAGTATGTTGGTATTACTGGTGGATATTCGAACCCGCAACCCTTGGGTTCGTCACGTGAGCTTTTTGTAAAATAAGTTGATATTACTGAAGCGGATTTGAACCCGCAACCCTTGGGTTCGTAACGTGAGTTTTTTGTAAAATAAGTTGATATTACTGGTGGGGATTAGAACCCGCAACCCTCGTATTCGTGACGTGGGCTATTTGTAAAGTAAGTTGATATCAGTGGTGAGGATTCAAACCCGCAATCCTCAAGTTGGTAAAGTGAGCTATTTGTAAAGTAAGTTGGTATTACTGGTGGGGATTCGAACCCGCAACGTTCGGGTTGGTAATGTGAGCTATTTGTAAATTAAGTTGGTAATACTCGTGAGGATTCCAACACGCAACCCTTGGGTTGGTAATGTGAGCTATTTGTAAAATAAGTTGATATAACTATTGGGGATTCGAACCCGCAACCCTTGTGTTCGTGACGTGAGGTACTTGTGAAGTAAGTTTGATATTACTGGTGGGGATTCGAACCCATAACTCACGGGTATGTAAAGTAGGCTTTTTGTAAAATAAGTTGATAATACTGGTGGGGATTTGAACCCGCAACCTTCGGGTTCGTAACGTGAACTATTTGAAGAATACTTTGATTTTACTGGTGAGGATTCGAACCCGGAACCATCGGGATCGTAACGTGAGCTATTTGAAGAATACGTTGACGCAACCCTCAAATTGGTAATGTGAGCTATTTGTAAAATAAGTTGATAATACTGGTAGAGATTGGAACCCGCAACCCTCGTGTTCGTGACGTGAACTACTTGTAAAATAAGTTGATACTACTCGTGGGGATTCGAACCCGCAACCCTTGGGTTGGTAATGTGAGCTATTTGTAAAGAAAGTTGATATTACTATTGAGGATTCGAACCTGCAACCCTCGGATTGGTAACGTGTGCTATTTCCAAAATAAGTTGATATTATTGGTGGGAATTTGAACCCGCAACCCGCTGGTTCGTAACGTGGGCTATTTGAAGAATACGTAGATTTTACTGGTGAGGATTCGAACCCGCAATCCTCGGTTTGGTATCGTGGGCTATTTGTAAAGTAAGTTGATGTTACTGTTGGGGTTTCGAACCCGCACCCCTCGGGTTCGTAACGTGAGCTATTTGTAAAAAAATTTGATATCACTGGTGGGGATTCGAACCCGCAACCGTCGTGTTGGTAACGTGGGCTATTTTTAAAGTAAGTTGATATTACTGGTGGGGTTTCGAACCCGCAACTCACGGGTATGTAAACTAGGGTATTTGTAAATTAATTTGATATTAATGGTGGGGATTCGACCCCGGAACCCGCGGGTTCGTAACGTGAGCTCTTTGAAGAATACGTAGATTTTACTGGTGGGGATTCGAACCCGCAACCCTCATGTTGGTAATGTGAGCTATTTGTAAAATAAGTTGATAATACTGGTGGAGATTGGAACCCGCAACCCTCGTGTTCGTGACGTGAACTACTTGTAAAATAAGTTGATGTTACTGTTGGGGTTTCGAACCCGCACCCCTCGGGTTCGTAACGTGAGCTATTTGTAAAAAAATTTGATATCACTGGTGGGGATTCGAACCCGCAACCGTCGGGTTGGTAACGTAAGCTATTTGTAAAATAAGTTGATTTTCCTGGTGGGGATTCGAACCCGCAACCCTCGGTTTGGTATCGTAGGTTTTTTGTAAAGTAAGTTGATGTCACTGTTGGGGATTCGAACCCGCACCCGTCGGGTCCGTAACGTGAGCTATTTGTAAAATAAGTTGATAATACTGGTGGAGATTCGAACCCGCAACCCTCGTGTTCGTGACGTGAACTACTTGTAAAATAAGTTGATACTGCTGGTGAGGATTCGAACCCGCAACCCTCGGGTTGGAATCGTGAGCTATTTCTAAAATAAGTTGATATTATTGGTGGGAATTTGAACCCGCAACCCGCTGGTTCGTAACGTGGGCTATTTGAAGAATACGTAGATTTTACTGGTGAGGATTCGAACCCGCAATCCTCGGTTTGGTATCGTGGGCTATTTGTAAAGTAAGTTGGTAATACTAGTGAGGATTCGAACCCGCAATCCTTGGGTTCGTAACTTGAGCTTTTTGTAAAATAAGTTGATTTTACTGGTGGGGATTCGAACCCGCAACCTTCGGGTTGGTAATGTGAGCTATTTGTAAAATAAGTTGATATTACTATTGGGGATTCGAACCCGCAACCCTCGTGTTCGTGACGTGAGCTACTTGTGAAGTAAGTTTGATGTTACTGGTGGGGATTCGAACCAGCAACCCTCGAGTTGGTAACGTGTGCCATTTGTAAAGTAAGTTGGTAATACTGGTGAGGATTCGAACCCGCAACCCTCGTTTCGTGACGTGAGCTACTTGTGAAGTAAGTTTGATATTACTGGTGGGGATTCGAACCCGCAACTCACGGGTATGTAAAGTAGGGTATTTGTAAATTAAGTTGATATTAATAGTGGGGATTCGAACCCGGAACCCGCGGGTTCGTAACGTGAGCTATTTGAAGAATACGTTGATTTTACTGGTGAGGATTCGAACCCGGAACCGTCGCGATCGTAACGTGAGCTATTTGAAGAATACGTTGATTTTACTGGTGGGGATTCGAACCTGGAACTCTCGGTTTGGTATCGTGGGCTATTTGTAAAGTAAGTTGATGATACTGTTGGTGATTTCAACCCGCACCCCTCGGGTTCGTAACGTGAGCTATTTGTAAAATAAGTTGATATCACTGGTGGGGATTCGAACCCGCAACCCACGTGTTGGTTACGTGGGCTATTTTTAAAGTAAGTTTATATTACTGGTGGGTTTTCGAACCCGCAACTCACGGGTATGTAAAGTAGGGTATTTGTAAATTAAGTTGATATTAATGGTGGGGATTCGAACCCGGAACCGGCGGGTTCGTAACGTGAGCTATTTGAAGAATTCGTAGATTTTACTGGTGGGGATTCGAACCCGCAACCCTCGAGTTGGTAATGTGAGCTATTTGTATAATAAGTTGATAATACTGGTGGAGATTCGAACCCGCAACCCTCGTGTTCGTGACGTGAACTACTTGTAAAATAAGTTGATACTACTGGTGGGGATTCGAACCTGCAACCTTCGGGTTGGAATCGTGAGCTATGTCTAAAATAAGTTGATATTACTGGTGGGGATTCGAACCCGATACCCTCGGGTTGGTAACGTTAAGCTATTTGTAAAATAGGTTGATTTTACTGGTGGGGATTCGAACCCGCAACCCTCGGTTTGGTATCGTAGGCTATTTGTAAAGTAAGTTGATGTCACTGTTGGGGATTCGAACCCGCACCCTTCGGGTTAGTAACGTGAGCTATTTGTAAAATAAGTTGATAATACTGGTGGAGATTCGAACCCGCAACCCTCGTGTTCGTGACGTGAACTACTTGTAAAAAAGTTGATACTACTGGTGAGGATTCGAACACGCAACCCTTGAATTAGTAACATAAGCTTTCTGTAAAATAAGTTGATATTACTGGTGGGGATTCGAACCCGCAACCCTCGGGTTGAATTGTGAGCTATTTCTAAAATAAGTTGATATTATTGGTGGGAATTCGAACCCGCTACTCTAGGGTTGGTAACGTAAGCTATTTGTAAAATAAGTTGATTTTACTAGTGGGGATTCGAACCCGCAACCCTCGGGTTGGTAAAGTGGGCTATTTTTAAAGTAAGTTGGTATTCTTGGTGGGGTTTCGAACCCGCAACTCACGGGTATGTAAAGTAGGGTATTTGTAAATTAAGTTGATATTAATGTTGGGGATTCGAACCCGGAACCGGCGGGTTCGTAACGTGAGCTATTTGAAGAATTCGTAGATTTTACTGGTGGGGATTCGAACCCGCAACCTTCGGGTTGGAATCGTGAGGTATGTCTAAAATAAGTTGATATTACTGGTGGGGATTCGAACCCGATACCCTCGGGTTGGTAACGTTAAGCTATTTGTAAAATAGGTTGATTTTACTGGTGGGGATTCGAACCCGCAACCCTCGGTTTGGTATCGTAGGCTATTTGTAAAGTAAGTTGATGTCACTGTTGGGGATTCGAACCCGCACCCCTCGGGTTCGTAACGTGAGCTATTTGTAAAATAAGTTGATAATACTGGTGGAGATTCGAACCCGCAACCCTCGTGTTCGTGACGTGAACTACTTGTAAAAAAATTGATACTACTGGTGAGGATTCGAACACGCAACCCTTGAATTAGTAACATATCCTTTTTGTAAAATAAGTTGATATTACTGGTGGGGATTCGAACCCTCAAGCTTTGGGTTCGAAACCTGAGCTTTTTGTAAAATAAGTTGATATTTCTGGTGGGGATTCGAACCCGCCACCCGCTGGTTCGTAACGTGGGCTATTTGAAGAATACGTCGATTTTACTGGTGAGGATTCGAACCCGCAATCCTCGGTTTGGTATCGTGGGCTATTTGTAAAGCAAGTTGATATTACTGGTGGGGATTTGAACCCGCAACCCTCAGGTTCGTAACGTGAGTTTTTTTGTAAAATAAGTTGATATTACTGGTGGGGATTCAAACCCGCAACCCTCGTATTCGTGACGTGGGCTATTTGTAAAGTAAGTTGATATCAGTGGTGAGGATTCAAACCCGCAACCTCCCTTGGTAATGTGAGCTATTTGTAAAATAAGTTGATATTACTATTGGGGATTCGAACCCGCAACCCTCGTGATCGTGACGTGAGGTACTTGTGAAGTAAGTTTGATATTACTGGTGGGGATATGAACCAGAGACCCTCGAGTTGGTAACGTGTGCCATTTGTAAAGTAAGTTGGTAATACTGGTGAGGATTCGAACAAGCAACCCTTAAATTAGTAACGTGAGCTTTTTGTAAAATAAATTGATATTACTGGTGGGGATTCGAACCCGCAACCCTTGGGTTGATAAAGTAGGGTATTTGTAAAATAATTTGATATTATTGGTGGGAATTCGAACCTGCAACTCTCGGGTTGGTAACGTAAGCTATTTTAAAATACGTTGCTTTTACTGGTGGGGATTCGAACCCGCAACCCTCAGGTTTGTAAAGTGGGCTTGTTTTAAAGTAAGTTGGTATTCCTGGTTGGGATTCGAACCCTCAAGCTTTGGGTTCGAAACCTGAGCTTTTTGTAAAATAAGTTGATATTACTGGTGGGGATTCGAACCCGCAACCCGCTGGTTCGTAACGTGGGCTATTTGAAGAATACGTCGATTTTACTGGTGAGGATTCGAACCCGCAATCCTCGGTTTGGTATCGTGGGCTATTTGTAAAGCAAGAGTATATTACTGGTGGGGATTTGAACCCGCAACCCTCAGGTTCGTAACGTGAGTTTTTTTGTAAAATAAGTTGATATTACTGGTGGGGATTCGAACCCGCAACCCTCGTGTTGGTAACTTGGGCTATTTGTAGAGTAAGTTGATATCAGTGGTGAGGATTCAAACCCGCAATCCTCAAGTTGGTAAAGTGAGCTATTTGTAAAGTAAGTTGGTATTACTGGTGAGAATTCGAACCAGCAACCTTCGGGTTGGTAATGTGAGCTATTTGCAAATTAAGTTGGTAATACTCGTGAGGATTCGAACACGCAACCCTTGGGTTGGTAACGTGAGCTATTATTAAAGTAAGTTGGTATTACTGGTGGGGTTTCGAACCCGCAACCTTTGGGTTCGTAACGTAAGCTTTTTGTAAAATAAGTTGATATTACTGGTGGGGATTCGAACCCGCAACCCTCGTGTTCGTGACGTGAGGTACTTGTGAAGTAAGTTTGATATTACTGGTGGGGATTCGAACACGCAACTCACGGGTATGTAAAGTAGGGTATTTGTAAATTAAATTGATATTAATGGTGGGGATTCGAACCCGGAACCCTCGAGTTCGTAAGGTGAGCTATTTGAAGAATACGTAGATTTTACTGGTGGGGATTCGAACCCGCAACCCTCGGGTAGTAATGTGAGCTATTTGTAAAATAAGTTGATAATACTGGTGGGTTATTTGAACCCGCAACCCTCGTGTTGCTAACGTGGGCTATTTGTAAAGTAAGTTGATATTACTGGTGGGGATAAGAACCCGCAACCCTCGTATTCGTGACGTGGGCTATTTTAAAGTATGTTGGTATTACTGGTGGATATTCGAACCTGCAACCCTTGGGTTCGTCACGTGAGCTTTTTGTAAATTAAGTTGATATTACTGGTGGGGATTTGAACCCGCAACCCTCGGGTTCGTAACGTGAGCTTTTTGTAAAATAAGTTGATATTACTGGTGGGGATTTGAACTCGCAACCCTCGGGTTCGAAACGTGAGTTTTTTGTAAAATAAGTTGATACTACTGGTGGGGATTCGAACCCGCAACCCTCGTGTTGGTAACGTGGGCTATTTGTAGAGTAAGTTGATATTACTGGTGGGGATTAGAACCCGCAACCCTCGTATTCCCGACGTGGGCTATTTGTAAAGTAAGATGATATCAGTGGTGAGGATTTAAACCCGCAACCCTCAGGTTGGTAATGTGAGCTATTTGTAAAATAAGTTGATAATACTATTGGGGATTCGAACCCGCAACTCTCGTGTTCGTGACGTGAGGTACTTGTGAAATAAGTTTGATATTACTGGTGAGGGTTCGAACACGCAACCCTTGAATAAGTAACGTGAGCTTTTTGTAAAGTAAGTTGATGTTACTGTTGGGGATTCGAACCCGCACCCCTCGGGTTCGTAACGTGAGCTAGTTGTAAAATAAGTTGATATCACTGGTAGGAATTCGAACCCGTAACCCTCGAGTTGGTAACGTGGCCTATTTTTATTGTAAGTTGATATTACTGGTGGGGTTTCGAACCCGCAACTCACGGGTATGTAAAGTAGGGTAATTGTAATATAAGTTTATATTATACCCGCGGGTTCGTAACGTGAGCTATTTGAAGAATACGTAGATTTTACTTGTGGGGATTCGAAACCGCAACCCTCGGGTTGGTAATGTGAGCTATTTGTAAAATAAGTTGATAATATTGGTGGATATTCGAACCCGCAACCCTCGTGTTCGTGACGTGAACGACTTGTAAAATAAGTTGATACTACTGGTGGGGATTCGAACCCGAAACCCTCGGGTTGGAATCGTGAGCTATGTCTAAAATAAGTTGATATTACTGGTGGGGATTCGAACCCGCAAATCTCGGGTTGGTAACGTAAGCTATTTGTAAAATAAGTTGATTTTACTGGTGGGGATTCGAACCCGTCCCCCTCGGGTTGGTAAAGTAGGGATTTTGTAAAATAAGTCGATATTAATGGTGGGGAATCGAACCCGCAACTCGCGGGTTCGTAACGTGAGCTATTTGAAGAATACGTAGATTTTACTGGTGGGGATTCGGACCCGCTACCCTCAAGTTGGTAATGTGAGCTATTATTAAAGTAAGTTGGTATTACTGGTGGGGATTCGAACCCGCAACCTTTGGGTTCGTAACGTAAGCTTTTTGTAAAATAACTTGATATTACTGGTGGGGATTTGAACCCCTCAACCCTCGGGTTCGTAACGTGAGCTTTTTGTGAAATAAGTTGATATTACTGGTGGGGATTCGAACCCGCAACCCTCGTATTCGTGACGTGGGCTATTTTAATGTATGTTGGCATTACTGGTGGATATTCGAACCCGCAACCCTTGGGTTCGTCACGTGAGCTTTTTGTAAAATAAGTTGATATTACTGGTGGGGATTTGAACCCGCAACCCTCGGGTTCGTAACGTGAGTTTTTTGTAAAATAAGTTGATATTACTGGTGGGGATTCGAACCCGCAACCCTCGTGTTGGTAACGTGGGCTATTTGTAGAGTAAGTTGATATTACTGGTTCTGATTAGAACCCGCAACCCTCGTATTCCCGACGTGGGCTATTTGTAAAGTAAGATGATGTCAGTGGTGAGGATTTAAACCCCCAACCCTCAGGTTGGTAATGTGTGCTATATGTAAAATAAGTTGATATTACTATTGGGGATTCGAACCCGCAACCCTCATGTTCGTGACGTGAGGTACTTGTGAAATAAGTTTGATATTACTGGTGAGGGTTCGAACACGCAACCCTTGAATAAGTAACGTGAGCTTTTTGTATAATAAAATGATATTACTGGTGGGGATTCGAACCCGCAACCCTCGGGTTGGAATCGTGAGCTATTTCTGAATTAAGTTGATATTATTGGTGGGAATTCGAACTCGCTTCTCTCGGGTTGGTAACGTAAGCTATTTGTAAATTAAGTTGATTTTACTGGTGGGGATTCGAACCCGCAACCCTCGGGTTGGTAAAGTGGGCTATTTTAAATGTAAGTTGGTATTCCTGGTGGGGATTCGAACCCGCAAGCTTTGGGTTCGTAACGTTAGCTTTTTGTAAAATAAGTTGATATTACTGGTGGGGATTCGAACCCGCAAACCGCTGGTTCCTAACGTGGGCTATTTGAAGAATACGTAGATTTTACTGGTGAGGATTCGAACCCGCAATCCTCGGTTTGGTATCGTGGGCTATTTGTAAAGTAAGTTGGTAAAACTGGTGAGGATTCGAACCCGCAACCCTTGGATTCGTAACGTGAGCTTTTTGTAAAATAAGTTGATATTACTGATGGGGATTCGAACCCGCAACCCTCGGGTTGGAATCGTGAGCTATGTCTAAAATAAGTTGATATTACTGGTGGGGATTCGAACCCGCAACCTTCGGGTTGGTAAAGTGGGCTATTTTTAAAGTAAGTTGGTATTACTGGTGAAATTCGAACCCGCAACCTTTGGGTTTGTAACGTGAGCTTTTTGTAAAATAAGTTGAAATTACTGGTGAGGATTCGAACCCGCAACCCGCGGGTTCGTAACGTGAGCAATTTAAAGAATACGTAAATTTTACTGGTGGGTATTCGAACCCGAAACCCTTTGGTTCGTCACGTGAGCTTTTTGTAAAGTAAGTTGATATTACTGGATGGGATTCGAACCCGCAACTCACGGGTATGTAAAGTAGGGTATTTGTAAATTAAATTGATATTGAGCTATTTGAAGAATACGTTGATTTTACTGGTGGGGATTCGAACCCGGAACCGTCGGGATCGTAACGTGAACTATTTGAAGAATACGTTGATTTTACTGGTGGGGATCGAACACGGAACCCTCGGTTTGGTATCGTGGGCTATTTGTAAAGTAAGTTGATGTTACTGTTGGGGTTTCGAACACGCACCCCTCGGGTTCGTAACGTGAGCTATTTGTAAAAAAAGTTGATAATACTGGTGGAGATTCGAACCCGCAACCTTCGGGTTCGTAACGTGAGCTATTTGAAGAATACGTTGAATTTACTGGTGAGGATTCGAACCAGGAACCGTCGGGATCGTAACGTGAGCTATTTGTAAAATAAGTTGATATTGCTATTGGGGATTCAAACCCGCAATCCTCAAGTTGGTAACGTAAGCTATTTGTAAAGTAAGTTGATTTTCCTGGTGGGGATTCCAACCCGCAACCTTCGGGATGGTAATGTGAGCTATTTGTAAAATAAGTAGATATTACTATTGGGGATTCGAACCTGCAACCCTCGTGTTCGTGACGTGAGCTACTTGTGAAGTAAGTTTGATATTACCGGTGGGGATTCGAACCAGCAACCCTCGAGTTGGTAACGTGTGCTATTTGTAAAGTAAGTTTGATATTACTGGTGGGGATTCGAACCCGCAACTCACGGGTATGTAAAGTAGGGTATTTGTAAAATAAGTTGATATTAATGGTGGGGATTCGAACCCGGAACCCGCGGGTTCGTAACGTGAGCTATTTGAAGAATACGTTGGTTTTACTGGTGAGGATTCGAACCCGGAACCGTCGGGATCGTAACGTGAGCTATTTGAAGAATACGTTGATTTTACTGGTGGGGATTCGGACCCGCTACCCTCAAGTTGTTAATGTGAGCTATTATTAAAGTAAGTTGGTATTACTGGTGGGGATTCGAACCCGCAACCTTTGGGTTCGTAACGTAAGCTTCTTGTAAAATAACTTGATATTACTGGTGGGGATTTGAACCCCTCAACCCTCGGGTTCGTAACGTGAGCTTTTTGTGAAATAAGTTGATATTACTGGCGGGGATTCGAACCCGCAACCCTCGTATTCGTGACGTGGGCTATTTTAATGTATGTTGGTATTACTGGTGGATATTCGAACCCGCAACCCTTGGGTTCGTCACGTGAGCTTTTTGTAAAATAAGTTGATATTACTGGTGGGGATTTGAACCCGCAACCCTCGGGTTCGTAACGTGAGTTTTTTGTAAAATAAGTTGATATTACTGGTGGGGATTCGAACCCGCAACCCTCGTGTTGGTAACGTAGGCTATTTGTAGAGTAAGTTGATATTACTGGTTCTGATTAGAACCCGCAACCCTCGTATTCCCGACGTGGGCTATTTGTAAAGTAAGATGATGTCAGTGGTGAGGATTTAAACCCCCAACCCTCAGGTTGGTAATGTGTGCTATATGTAAATAAGTTGATATTACTATTGGGGATTCGAACCCGCAACCCTCGTGTTCGTGACGTGAGGTACTTGTGAAATAAGTTTGATATTACTGGTGAGGGTTCGAACACGCAACCCTTGAATAAGTAACGTGAGCTTTTTGTATAATAAAATGATATTACTGGTGGGGATTCGAACCCGCAACCCTCGGGTTGGAATCGTGAGCTATTTCTGAATTAAGTTGATATTATTGGTGGGAATTCGAACTCGCTTCTCTCGGGTTGGTAACGTAAGCTATTTGTAAATTAAGTTGATTTTACTGGTGGGGATTCGAACCCGCAACCCTCGGGTTGGTAAAGTGGGCTATTTTAAATGTAAGTTGGTATTCCTGGTGGGGATTCGAACCCGCAAGTTTTGGGTTCGTAACGTTAGCTTTTTGTAAAATAAGTTGATATTACTGGTGGGGATTCGAACCCGCAAACCGCTGGTTCCTAACGTGGGCTATTTGAAGAATACGTAGATTTTACTGGTGAGGATTCGAACCCGCAATCCTCGGTTTGGTATCGTGGGCTATTTGTAAAGTAAGTTGGTAAAACTGGTGAGGATTCGAACCCGCAACCCTTGGATTCGTAACGTGAGCTTTTTGTAAAATAAGTTGATATTACTGATGGGGATTCGAACCCGCAACCCTCGGGTTGGAATCGTGAGCTATGTCTAAAATAAGTTGATATTACTGGTGGGGATTCGAACCCGCAACCTTCGGGTTGGTAAAGTGGGCTATTTTTAAAGTAAGTTGGTATTACTGGTGAAATTCGAACCCGCAACCTTTGGGTTTGTAACGTGAGCTTTTTGTAAAATAAGTTGAAATTATTGGTGAGGATTCGAACCCGCAACCCGCGGGTTCGTAACGTGAGCAATTTAAAGAATACGTAAATTTTACTGGTGGGTATTCGAACCCGAAACCCTTTGGTTCGTCACGTGAGCTTTTTGTAAAGTAAGTTGATATTACTGGATGGGATTCGAACTCGCAACTCACGGGTATGTAAAGTAGGGTATTTGTAAATTAAATTGATATTGAGCTATTTGAAGAATACGTTGATTTTACTGGTGGGGATTCGAACCCGGAACCGTCGGGATCGTAACGTGAACTATTTGAAGAATACGTTGATTTTACTGGTGGGGATCGAACACGGAACCCTCGGTTTGGTATCGTGGGCTATTTGTAAAGTAAGTTGATGTTACTGTTGGGGTTTCGAACACGCACCCCTCGGGTTCGTAACGTGAGCTATTTGTAAAAAAAGTTGATAATACTGGTGGAGATTCGAACCCGCAACCTTCGGGTTCGTAACGTGAGCTATTTGAAGAATACGTTGAATTTACTGGTGAGGATTCGAACCCGGAACCGTCGGGATCGTAACGTGAGCTATTTGTAAAATAAGTTGATATTGCTATTGGGGATTCAAACCCGCAATCCTCAAGTTGGTAACGTAAGCTATTTGTAAAGTAAGTTGATTTTACTGGTGGGGATTCCAACCCGCAACCTTCGGGATGGTAATGTGAGCTATTTGTAAAATAAGTAGATATTACTATTGGGGATTCGAACCTGCAACCCTCGTGTTCGTGACGTGAGCTACTTGTGAAGTAAGTTTGATATTACCGGTGGGGATTCGAACCAGCAACCCTCGAGTTGGTAACGTGTGCCATTTGTAAAGTAAGTTGGTAATACTGGTGAGGATTCGAACCCGCAACCCTCGTTTCGTGACGTGAGCTACTTGTGAAGTAAGTTTGATATTACTGGTGGGGATTCGAACCCGCAACTCACGGGTATGTAAAGTAGGGTATTTGTAAAATAAGTTGATATTAATGGTGGGGATTCGAACCCGGAACCCGCGGGTTCGTATCGTGAGCTATTTGAAGAATACGTTGGTTTTACTGGTGAGGATTCGAACCCGGAACCGTCGGGATCGTAACGTGAGCTATTTGAAGAATACGTTGATTTTACTGGTGGGGATTCGGACCCGCTACCCTCAAGTTGGTAATGTGAGCTATTATTAAAGTAAGTTGGTATTACTGGTGGGGATTCGAACCCGCAACCTTTGGGTTCGTAACGTAAGCTTTTTGTAAAATAACTTGATATTACTGGTGGGGATTTGAACCCCTCAACCCTCGGGTTCGTAACGTGAGCATTTTGTGAAATAAGTTGATATTACTGGTGGGGATTCGAACCCGCAACCCTCGGGTTGGAATCATGAGCTATATCAAAAATAAGTTGATATTACTGGTGGGGACTCGAACCCGATACTCTCGGGTTAGTAACGTAAGCTATATGTAAAATAAGTTGATATTACTGGTGGGGATTCGAACCCGCAACTCTCGGGTTGGAATCGTGAGATATTTCTAAAATAAGTTGATATTATTGGTGGGAATTTGAACCCGCAACCCGCTGGTTCGTAACGTGGGCTATTTGAAGCATACGTAGATTTTACTGGTGAGGTTTCGAACCCGCAATCCTCGGTTTGGTATCGTGGGCTATTTGTAAAGTAAGTTGGTAATACTGGTGAGGATTCGAACCCGCTACCCTCGGGTGGGAATCGTGAGCTATGTCTAAAATAAGGTGATATTACTGGTGGGGATTAGAACCCCCAACCCTCGTATTCGTGACGTGGGCTATTTGTAAAGTAAGTTGATATCAGTGGTGAGGATTCAAACCCGCAATCCTCAAGTTGGTAACGTAAGCTATTTGTAAAGTAAGTTGATTTTACTGGTGGGGATTCCAACCCGCAACCTTCGGGTTGGTAATGTGAGCTATTTGTAAAATAAGTTGATATTACTATTGGGGATTCCAACCTGCAACCCTCGTGTTCGTGACGTGAGCTACTTGTGAAGTAAGTTTGATATTACTGGTGGGGATTCGAACCAGCAACCCTCGAGTTGGTAACGTGTGCCATTTGTAAAGTAAGTTGGTAATACTGGTGAGGATTCGAACCCGCAACCCTCGTTTCGTGACGTGAGCTACTTGTGAAGTAAGTTTGATATTACTGGTGGGGATTCGAACCCGCAACTCACGGGTATGTAAAGTAGGGTATTTGTAAAATAAGTTGATATTAATGGTGGGGATTCGAACCCGGAACCCGCGGGTTCGTAACGTGAGCTATTTGAAGAATACGTTGGTTTTACTGGTGAGGATTCGAACCCGGAACCGTCGGGATCGTAACGTGAGCTGTTTGAAGAATACGTTGATTTTACTGGTGGGGATTCGAACCTGGAACTCTCGGTTTGGTATCGTGGGCTATTTGTAAAGTAAGTTGATGTTACTGATGGTGATTCGAACCCGCATCCCTCGGGTCCGTAACGTGAGCTATTTGTAAAATAACTTCATATCACTGGTGGGGATTCGAACCCGCAACCCACGTGTTGGTTACGTGGGCTATGTCTAAAATAAGTTGTTATTACTGGTGGGGATTCGAACCCGATACCCTCGGGTTGGTAACGTTAAGCTATTTGTAAAATAGGTTGATTTTACTAGTGGGGATTCGAACCCGCAACCCTCGGTTTGGTATCGTAGGCTATTTGTAAAGTAAGTTGATGTCACTGTTGGGGATTCGAACCCGCACCCCTCGGGTTCGTAACGTGAGCTATTTGTAAGATAAGTTGATAATACTGGTGGAGATTCGAACCCGCAACCGTCGTGTTCGTGACGTGAACTACTTGTAAAATAAGTTGATACTACTGGTGAGGATTCGAACACGCAACCCTTGAATTAGTAACGTGAGCTTATTGTAAAGTAAGTTGATATTACTGGTGGGGATTCGAACCCGCAACCCTCGGGTTCGAATCGTGAGCTATTTCTAAAATAAGTTGATATTATTGGTGGGAAATCGAACCCGCTACTCTCGGGTTGGTAACGTAAGCTATTTGTAAAATAAGTTGATTTTACTGGTGGGGATTCGAACCCGCAACCCTCGGGTTGGTAAAGTGGGCTATTTTTAAAGTAAGTTGGTATTCTTGGTGGGGATTCGAACCCGCAAGCTTCGGGTTCGTAACGTGAGCTTTTTGTAAAATAAGTTGATATTACTGGTGGGGATTCGAACCCGCAACGCTCGTATTCGTGACGTGGGCTATTTGTAAAGTAAGTTGGTATTAGTGGTGGGGATTCGAACCCGCAACCCTTGGGTTGGTAATGTGAGCTATTTGTAAAGAAAGTTGATATTACTATTGAGGATTCGAACCTGCAACCCTCGTGTTCGTGACGTGAGGTACTTGTGAAGTAAGTTTGATTTCACTGGTGGGGATTCGAACCCGCAACTCACGGTTATGTAAAGTAGGGTATTTGTAAATTAAGTTGATATTAATGGTGGGGATTCGAACCCGGAACCGTCGGGATCGTAACGTGAGCTATCTGAAGAATACGTTGATTTTACTGGTGGGGATTCGAACCCGGAACCCTCGGTTTGGTATCGTGGGCTATTTGTAAAGTAAGTTGATGTTACTGTTAAGGATTCGAACTCGCACTCCTGGGGTGCGTAACGTGAGCTATTTGTAAAATAAGTTGATATCACTGGTGGGGATATGAACCCGCAACCCGCGGGTTCGTAACGTGTGCTTTTTATAAATGAGTTGATATTACTGGTGGGAATTCGAACCCGACCCCCGCTGGTTCGTAACGTGGGCTATTTGAAGAATACGTAGATTTTACTGGTGAGGATTCGAACCCGCAATCCTCGGTTTGGTATCGTGGGCTATTTGTAAAGTAAGTTGGTAATACTGGTGAGGATTCGAACCCGCAACCCTTGGGTTCGTCACGTGAGCTTTTTGTAAAATAAGTTTATATTACTGGTGGGGATTTGAATTCGTAACCCTCGTTTTGGTAACGTGGGCTATTTGTAGAGTAAGTTGATATTACTGGTAGGGATTAGAACCCGCAACGCTCGTATTCGTGACGTGGGCTATTTGTAGAGTAAGTTGATATCAGTGGTGAGGATTCAAACCCGCAATCCTCAAATTGGTAACGTAAGCTATTTGTAACGTAAGTTGGTATTACTGGTAAGGATTCGAACCCGCAACCCTTGGGTTGTTAATGTGAGCTATTTGTAAAATAAGTTGATATTACTATTGAGGATTCGAACCCGCAACCCTCGTGTTCGTGACGTGAGGTACTTGTGAAGTAAGTTTGATATTACTGGTGGGGATTCGAACCAGCAACCCTCGAGTCGGTTACGTGTGCCATTTGTAAAGTGAGTTGGTAATACTGGTGAGGATTCGAACCCGCAACCCTCGTGTTCGGGACGTGAGCTACTTGTGAAGTAAGTTTGCTATTACTGGTGGGGATTCGAACCCGCAACTCACGGGTATGTAAAGTAGGGTCTTTGTAAGTTAAGTTGATATTAATGGTGGGGATTCGAATCCGGAACCCGTGGGTTCATAACGTGAGCTTTTTGTAAATTAAGTTGATATTACTGGTGGGGATTAGAACCCGCAACCCTCGTTTTGGTAACGTGGGCTATTTGTAGAGTAAGTTGATTTTACTGGTGGGGATTCGAACCCGCAACGCTCGTATTCGTGACGTGGGCTATTTGTAAAGTAAGTTGGTATTAGTGGTGGGGATTCGAACCCGCAACCCTTGGGTTGGTAATGTGAGCTATTTGTAAAGAAAGTTGATATTACTATTGAGGATTCGAACCTGCAACCCTCGTGTTCGTGACGTGAGGTACTTGTGAAGTAAGTTTGATTTCACTGGTGGGGATTCGAACCCGCAACTCACGGTTATGTAAAGTAGGGTATTTGTAAATTAAGTTGATATTAATGGTGGGGATTCGAACCCGGAACCGTCGGGATCGTAACGTGAGCTATCTGAAGAATACGTTGATTTTACTGGTGGGGATTCGAACCCGGAACCCTCGGTTTGGTATCGTGGGCTATTTGTAAAGTAAGTTGATGTTACTGTTAAGGATTCGAACTCGCACTCCTCGGGTGCGTAACGTGAGCTATTTGTAAAATAAGTTGATATCACTGGTGGGGATATGAACCCGCAACCCGCGGGTTCGTAACGTGTGCTTTTTATAAATGAGTTGATATTACTGGTGGGAATTCGAACCCGACCCCCGCTGGTTCGTAACGTGGGCTATTTGAAGAATACGTAGATTTTACTGGTGAGGATTCGAACCCGCAATCCTCGGTTTGGTATCGTGGGCTATTTGTAAAGTAAGTTGGTAATACTGGTGAGGATTCGAACCCGCAACCCTTGGGTTCGTCACGTGAGCTTTTTGTAAAATAAGTTTATATTACTGGTGGGGATTTGAATTCGTAACCCTCGTTTTGGTAACGTGGGCTATTTGTAGAGTAAGTTGATATTACTGGTAGGGATTAGAACCCGCAACGCTCGTATTCGTGACGTGGGCTATTTGTAGAGTAAGTTGATATCAGTGGTGAGGATTCAAACCCGCAATCCTCAAATTGGTAACGTAAGCTATTTGTAACGTAAGTTGGTATTACTGGTAAGGATTCGAACCCGCAACCCTTGGGTTGTTAATGTGAGCTATTTGTAAAATAAGTTGATATTACTATTGAGGATTCGAACCCGCAACCCTCGTGTTCGTGACGTGAGGTACTTGTGAAGTAAGTTTGATATTACTGGTGGGGATTCGAACCAGCAACCCTCGAGTCGGTTACGTGTGCCATTTGTAAAGTGAGTTGGTAATACTGGTGAGGATTCGAACCCGCAACCCTCGTGTTCGGGACGTGAGCTACTTGTGAAGTAAGTTTGCTATTACTGGTGGGGATTCGAACCCGCAACTCACGGGTATGTAAAGTAGGGTCTTTGTAAGTTAAGTTGATATTAATGGTGGGGATTCGAATCCGGAACCCGTGGGTTCATAACGTGAGCTATTTGAAGAATACGTAGATTTTACTGGTGGAGATTCGAACCCGCAACCCTCGGTTTGGTATCGTAGGCTATTTGTAAAGTAAGTTGATACTACTGGTGAGGATTCGAACACGCAACCCTTGAATTAGTAACGAGAGCTTTTTGTAAAATAAGTTGATATTACTGGTGGGGATTCGAACCCGCAACCCTCGGGCTGGAATCGTGAGCTATTTCTAAAATAAGTTGATATTATTGGTGGGAAATCGAACCCGCTACTCTCGGTTTGGTAACGTAAGCTATTTGTAAAATAAGTTGATTTTACTGGTGGGGATTCGAACCCGCAACCCTCGGGTTGGTAAAGTGTGCTATTTTTAAAGTAAATTGGAATTCTTGGTGGGGACTCGAACCCGCAAGCTTTGGGTTCGTAACGTGAGCTTTTTGTAAAATAAGTTGATATTACTGGTGGGGATTTGAACCCGCAACCCTCGTTTTGGTAACGTGGGCTATTTGTAGAGTAAGTTGATATTACTGGTGGGGATTAGAACCCGCAACCCTCGTGTTCGTGACGTGAGGTACTTGTGAAGTAAGTTTGATATTACTGGTGGGGATTGGAACCAGCAACCCTCGAATTGGTAACGTGTGCCATTTGTAAAGTAAGTTGGTAAAACTGGTGAGGATTCGAACCCGCAACCCTCGTGTTCGGGACGCGAGCTACTTGTGAAGTAAGTTTGATATTACTGGTGGGGATTCGAACCCGCAACTCACGGGTATGTAAAGTAGGGTATTTGTAAATTAAGTTGATATTAATGATGGGGATTCGAACCCGGAACCCGCTGGTTCGTAACGTGAGCTATTTGAATAATACGTAGATTTTACTGGTGGGAATTCGAACCCGCAACCCTCGGGTTGGTAATGTGAGCTATTTGTAAAATAGGTTGATAATACTGGTGGGGATTTGAACCCGCAACCCTCGTTTTGGTAACGTGGGCTATTTGTAGAGTAAGTTGATATTACTGGTGGGGATTAGAACCCGCAACGCTCGTATTCGTGACGTGGGCTGTTTGCAAAGTAAGTTGATATCAGTGGTGAGGATTCAAACCCGCAATCCTCAAATTGGTAAAGTGAGCTATTTGTAAAGTAAGTTGGTATTACTGGTAAGGATCCGAACCCGCAACCCTTGGGTTGGTAATGTGAGCTATTTTTAAAATAAGTTGATATTACTATTGAGGATTCGAACCCGCAACCCTCGTGTTCGTGACGTGAGGTACTTGTGAAGTTTGTTTGATATTACTGGTGGGGATTCGAACCCGCAACTCACGGGTATGTAAAGTAGGGTATTTGTCAATTAAGTTGATATTAATGGTGGGGATTCGAACCCGGAACCCGTGGGTTCGTAACGTGAGCTATTTGAAGAATACGTAGATTTTACTGGTGAGGATTCGAACCCGCAACCCTCGGTTTTGTATCGTAGGCTATTTGTAAAGTAAGTTGATGTCACTGTTGGGGATTCGAACCCGCACCCTTCGGGTTCGTAACGTGAGCTATTTGTAAAATAAGTTGATAATACTGGTGGAGATTCGAACCCGCAACCCTCGTGTTCGTGACGTGAACTCTTTGTAAAATAAGTTGATACTATGGGTGAGGAGTCGAACACGCAACCCTTGAATTAGTAACGAGAGCTTTCTGTAAAATAAGTTGATATTACTGGTGGTGATTCAAAACCGCAACCCTCGGGTTGGAATCGTGAGCTATTTCTAAAATAAGTTGATATTATTGGAGGGAAATCGAACCCGCTACTCTCGGGTTGGTAACGTAAGCTATTCGTAAAATAAGTTGATTTTACTGGTGGGGATTCGAACCCGCAACCCTCGGGTTGGTAAAGTGTGCTATTTTTAAAGTAAGTTGGTATTCTTGGTGGGTACGCGAACCCGCAAGCTTTGGGTTCGTAACGTGAGCTTTTTGTAAAATAAGTTGATATTACTGGTGGGGATTTGAACCCGCAACCCTCGCTTTGGTAACGTGGGCTATTTGTAGAGTAAGTTGATATTACTGGTGGGGATTAGAACCCGCAACGCTCGTATTCGTGACGTGGGCTGTTTGTAAAGTAAGTTGATATCAGTGGTGAGGATTCAAACCCGCAATCCTCAAATTGGTAAAGTAAGTTGGTATTACTGGTAAGGATCCGAACCCGCAACCCTTGGGTTGGTAATGTGAGCTATTTTTAAAATAACTTGATATTACTATTGAGGATTCGAACCCGCAACCCTCGTGTTCGTGACGTGAGGTACTTGTGAAGTAAGTTTGATATTACTGGTGGGGATTCGAACCAGCAACCCTCGAGTTGGTAACGTGTGCCATTTGTAAAGTAAGTTGGTAATACTGGTTAGGATTCGAACCCGCAACCCTCGTGTTCGGGACGTGAGCTACTTGTGAAGTAAGTTTGATTTTACTGGTGGGGATTCGAACCCGCAACTCACGGGTATGTAAAGTAGGGTATTTGTGAATTAAGTTGATATTAATGGTGGGGATTCGAACCCGGAACCCGTGGGTTCGTAACGTGAGCTATTTGAAGAATACGTAAATTTTACTGGTGAGGATTCGAACCCGCAACCCTCGGTTTTGTATCGTAGGCTATTTGTAAAGTAAGTTGATGTCACTGTTGGGGATTCGAACCCGCACCCTTCGGGTTCGTAACGTGAGCTATTTGTAAAATAAGTTGATAATACTGGTGGAGATTCGAACCCGCAACCCTCGTGTTCGTGACGTGAACTCTTTGTAAAATAAGTTGATACTATGGGTGAGGAGTCGAACACGCAACCCTTGAATTAGTAACGAGAGCTTTCTGTAAAATAAGTTGATATTACTGGTGGGGATTTGAACCCGCAACCCTCGTTTTAGTAACGTGGGCTATTTGTAGAATAAGTTGATATTACTGGTGGGGATTCGAACCCGTAACGCTCGTATTCGTTACGTGGGCTATTTGTAAAGTAAGTTGATATCAGTGGTGAGGATTCAAACCCGCAATCCTCAAATTGGTAAAGTGAGCTATTTGTAATGTAAGTTGGTATTACTCGTGGGGATTCGAACCCGCAACCCTTGGGTTGGTAATGTGAGCTATTTGTAAAGAAAGTTGATATTACTATTGAGGATTCGAACCCGGAACCCGCGGGTTCGTAACGTGAGCTATTTGAAGAATACGTAGATTTTACTGGGGGGGATTCGAACCCGCAACCCTCGGGTTGGTAATGTGAGCTATTTGTAAAAGAAGTTGATAATACTAGTGGGGATTTGAACCCGCAACCCTTGTGTTCGGGACGTGAGCTACTTGTGAAGTAAGTTTGATATTAATAGTGGGGATTCGAACCCGGAACCCGCGGGTTCGTAACGTGAGCTATTTGAAGAATACGTAGATTTTACTGGGGGGGATTCGAACCCGCAACCCTCGGGTTGGTAATGTGAGCTATTTGTAAAAGAAGTTGATAATACTAGTGGGGATTTGAACCCGCAACCTTCGGGTTCGTAACGTGAGCTATTTGAAGAATACGTTGATTTCACTGGTGAGGATTCGAACCCGGAACCGTCGGGATCGTAACGTGAGTTATTTGAAGAATACGTTGATTTTACTGCTGGGGATTCGAACCTGGAACCCTCGGTTTGGTATCGTGGGCTATTTGTAAAGTAAGTTGATGTTACTGTTGGGGATTCGAACCCGCACCCCTCGGGTCGTAACGTGAGCTATTTGTAAATTAAGTTGATATCACTGGTGGGGATTTGAACCCGCAACCCTCGTGATGGTAACGTGGGCTATTTTTAAAGTAAGTTGATATTACTGGTGGGGTTTCGAACCCGCAACTCACGGGTATGTAAAGTAGGGTATTTGTAAATTGGGCTGATATTAATGGTGGGGATTCGAACCCGGAACACGCGGGTTCGTAACGTGAGCTATTTGAAGATTACGTAGATTTTACTGGTGGGGATTCGAACCCGCAACCCTCGAGTTGGTAATGTGAGCTTTTTGTAAAATAAATTGATAATACTGGTGGAGATTCGAACCCGCAACCCTCGTGTTCGTGACGTGAACTACTTGTAAAATAAGTTGATACTACTGGTGGGGATTCGAACCCGATACTCTCGGGTTGGTAACGTAAGCTATTTGTAAAATAAGTAGATTTTACTGGTGGGTATTCGAACTCGAACCGTCGGTTTGGTATCGTAGGCTATTTGTAAAGTAAGTTGATGTCACTGTTGGGGATTCGAACCCGCACCCCTCGGGTTCGTAACGTGAGCTTTTTATAAATGAGTTGATATTACTGATGGGGATTCGAACCCGCAACCCGCTGGTTCTTAACGTGGTCTATTTGAAGAATACGTAGATTTTACTGGTGAGGATTCGAACCCGCAATCCTCGGTTTGGTATCGTGGGCTATTTGTAAAGTAAGTTGGTGATACTGGTGAGGATTCGAACCCGCAACCCTTGGGTTCGTCACGTGAGATTTTTGTAAAATAAGTTTATATTACTGGTGGGGATTTGAACCCGCAACCCTCGTTTTGATAACGTGGGCTATTTGTAAAGTAAGTTGATATTAGTGGTGAGGATTCAAACCCGCAATCCTCAAATTGGTAAAGTGAGCTATTTGTAAAGTAAGTTGGTATTACTGGTAAGGATTCGAACCCGCAACCCTTGGGTTGGTAATGTGAGCTATTTGTAAAATAAGTTGATATTACTATTGAGGATTCGAACCCGCATCCTTCGTGTTCGTGATGTGAGGTACTTGTGAAGTAAGTTTGATATTACTGGTGGGGATTCGTACCCGGAACCCGTGGGTTCGTAACGTGAGCTATTTGAAGAATACGTAGATTTTACTGGTGGGGATTCGAACCCGCAACCCTCGGTTTGGTATCGTAGGCTATTTGTAAAGTAAGTTGATGTCACTGTTGGGGATTCGATCCCGCACCCCTCGGGTGCGTAACATGAGCTATTTGTAAAATAAGTTGATAATACTGGTTTAGATTCGAACCCGCAACCCTCGTGTTCGTGACGTGAACTACTTGTAAAATAAGTTGATACTACTGGTGAGGATTCGAACACACAACCCTTGAATTAGTAACGAGAGCTTTTTGTAAAATAAGTTGATGTTACTGGTGGGGATTCGAATCCGCAACCCTCGGGTTGGAATCGTGAGCTATTTCTAAAATAAGTTGATATTATTGGTGGGAAATCGAACCCGCTACTCTCGGGTTGGTAACGTAAGCTATTTGTAAAATAAGTTGATTTTACTGGTGGGGATTCGAACCCGGAACCCTCGGGTTCGTAACGTGGGCTATTTGAAGAATACGTAGATTTTACTGGTGGATATTCGAACCCGCAACCCTTGTTTCGTCACGTGAGCTTTTTGTAAAATAAGTTGATATTACTGGTGGGGATTTGAACCCGCAACCCTCGTTTTGGTAACGTGGGCTATTTGTAGAGTATGTTGATATTACTGGTGGGGATTAGAACCCGCAACGCTCGTATTCGTGACGTGGCCAATTTGTAAAGTAAGTTGATATCAGTGGTGAGGATTCAAACCCGTAATCCTCAAATTGGTAAAGTGAGCTATTTGTAAAGTAAGTTGGTATTACTCGTGGGGATTCGAACCCGCAACCCTCGTGTTCGTGACGTGAGGTACTTGTGAAGTAAGTTTGATATTACTGGTGGGGATTCGAACCAGCAACTCTCGAATTGGTAACGTGTGCCATTTGTAAAGTAAGTTGGTAATACTGGTGAGGATTCGAACCCGCAACCCTTGTGTTCGGGACGTGAGCTACTTGTGAAGTAAGTTTGATATTACTGGTGGGGATTCGAACCCGCAACTCACGGGTATGTAAAGTAGGGTATTTGTAAATTAAGTTGATATTGATGGTGGGGATTCGAACCCGGAACCCGCGGGTTCGTAACGTGAGCTATTTGAAGAATACGTAGATTTTACTGGTGATGATTCGAACCCGCAACCCTCGGGTTGGTAATGTGAGCTATTTGTAAAAGAAGTTGATAATACTGGTGGGGATTTGAACCCGCAACCTTCGGGTTCGTAACGTGAGCTATTTGAAGAATACGTTGATTTCACTGGTGAGGATTCGAACCCGGAACCGTCGGGATCGTAACGTGAGTTATTTGAAGAATACGTTGATTTTACTGCTGGGGATTCGAACCTGGAACCCTCGGTTTGGTATCGTGGGCTATTTGTAAAGTAAGTTGATGTTATTTTTGGGGATTCGAACCCGCACCCCTCGGGTTCGTAACGTGAGCTATTTGTAAATTAAGTTGATATCACTGGTGGGGATTTGAACCCGCAACCCTCGTGATGGTAACGTGGGCTATTTTTAAAATAAGTTGATATTACTGGTGGGGTTTCGAACCCGACACTCACGGGTATGTAAAGTAGGGTATTTGTAAATTAGGCTGATATTAATGGTGGGGATTCGAACCCGGAACACGCGGGTTCGTAACGTGAGCTCATTGAAGATTACGTAGATTTTACTGGTGGGGATTCGAACCCGCAACCCTCGAGTTGGTAATGTGAGCTTTTTGTAAAAGAAGTTGATAATACTGGTGGAGATTCGAACCCGCAACCCTCGTGTTCGTGACGTGAACAACTTGTAAAATAAGTTGATACTACTGGTGGGGATTCGAACCCGATACTCTCGGGTTGGTAACGTAAGCTATTTGTAAAGTAAGTTTATATCAGTGGTGAAGATTCAAACCCGCAATCCTCAAATTGGTAAAGTGAGCTATTTGTAAAGTAAGTTGGTATTACTATTGAGGATTCGAACCCGCTACCTTCGTGTTCGTGATGTGAGGTACTTGTGAAGTAAGTTTGATATTACTGGTGGGGATTCGAACCAGCAACCCTCGAGTTGGTAACGTGTGCCATTTGTAGAGTAGGTTGGTAATACTGGTGGGGATTCGAACCCGCAACTCACGGGTATGTAAAGTAGGGTATTTGTAAATTAAGTTGATATTAATAGTGGGGATTCGTACCCGGAACCCGTGGGTTCGTAACGTGAGCTATTTGAAGAATACGTAGATTTTACTGGTGGGGATTCGAACCCGCAACCCTCGGTTTGGTATCGTAGGCTATTTGTAAAGTAAGTTGATGTCACTGTTGGGGATTCGATCCCGCACCCCTCGGGTGCGTAACATGAGCTATTTGTAAAATAAGTTGATAATACTGGTTTAGATTCGAACCCGCAACCCTCGTGTTTGTGACGTGAACTACTTGTAAAATAAGTTGATACTACTGGTGAGGATTCGAACACACAACCCTTGAATTAGTAACGAGAGCTTTTTGTAAAATAAGTTGATTTTACTGGTGGGGATTCGAACTCGCAACCGTCGGTTTGGTATCGTAGGCTATTTTTAAAGTAAGTTGATATTACTGGTGGGGTTTCGAACCCGCAACTCACGGGTATGTAAAGTAGGGTATTTGTAAATTGGGCTGATATTAATGGTGGGGATTCGAACCCGGAACACGCGGGTTCGTAACGTGAGCTATTTGAAGATTACGTAGATTTTACTGGTGGGGATTCGAACCCGCAACCCTCGAGTTGGTAATGTGAGCTTTTTGTAAAAGAAGTTGATAATACTGGTGGAGATTCGAACCCGCAACCCTCGTGTTCGTGACGTGAACAACTTGTAAAATAAGTTGATACTACTGGTGGGGATTCGAACCCGATACTCTCGGGTTGGTAACGTAAGCTATTTGTAAAGTAAGTTTATATCAGTGGTGAGGATTCAAACCCGCAATCCTCAAATTGGTAAAGTGAGCTATTTGTAAAGTAAGTTGGTATTACTGGTAAGGATTCGAACCCGCAACCCTTGGGCTGGTAATGTGAGCTATTTGTAAAATAAGTTGATATTACTATTGAGGATTCGAACCCGCTACCTTCGTGTTCGTGATGTGAGGTACTTGTGAAGTAAGTTTGATATTACTGGTGGGGATTCGAACCAGCAACCCACGAGTTGGTAACGTGTCCCATTTGTAGAGTAGGTTGGTAATACTGGTGGGGATTCGAACCCGCAACTCACGGGTATGTAAAGTAGGGTATTTGTAAATTAAGTTGATATTAATAGTGGGGATTCGTACCCGGAACCCGTGGGTTCTTAACGTGAGATATTTGAAGAATACGTAGATTTTACTGGTGGGGATTCGAACCCGCAACCCTCGGTTTGGTATCGTAGGCTATTTGTAAAGTAAGTTGATGTCACTGTTGGGGATTCGATCCCGCACCCCTCGGGTGCGTAACATGAGCTATTTGTAAAATAAGTTGATAATACTGGTGGAGATTCGAACCCGCAACCCTCGTGTTCGTGACGTGAACTACTTGTAAAATAAGTTGATACTACTGGTGTGGATTCGAACACACAACCCTTGAATTAGTAACGAGAGCTTTTTGTAAAATAAGTTGATGTTACTGGTGGGGATTCGAATCCGCAACCCTCGGGTTTGAATCGTGAGCTATTTCTAAAATAAGTTGATATTATTGGTGGGAAATCGAACCCGCTACTCTCGGGTTGGTAACGTAAGCTATTTGTAAAATAAGTTGATTTTACTGGTGGGGATTCGAACCCGGAACCCTCGGGTTCGTAACGTCGGCTATTTGAAGAATACGTAGATTTTACTGGTGGATATTCGAACCCGCAACCCTTGGGTTCGTCACGTGAGCTTTTTGTAAAATAAGTTGATATTACGGTGGGGATTTGAACCCGCAACCCTCGTTTTGGTAACGTGGGCTATTTGTAGAGTATGTTGATATTACTGGTGGGGATTAGAACCCGCAACGCTCGTATTCGTGACGTGGGCTATTTGTAAAGTAAGTTGATATCAGTGGTGAGGATTCAAACCCGCAATCCTCAAATTGGTAAAGTGAGCTATTTGTAAAGTAAGTTGGTATTACTGGTAAGGATTCGAACCCGCAACCCTTGGGTTGGTAATGTGAGCTATTTGTAAAATAAGTTGATATTACTATTGAGGATTCGAACCCGCAACCTTCGTGTTCGTGACATGAGGTACTTGTGAAGTGAGTTTGATATTACTGGTGGGGATTCGAACCCGCAACTCACGGGTATGTAAAGTAGGGTATTTGTAAATTAGGTTGATATTAATGGTGGGGATTCGTACCCGGAACCCGTGGGTTCGTAACGTGAGCTATTTGAAGAATACGTAGATTTTACTGGTGGGGATTCGAACCCGCAACCCTCGGTTTGGTATCGTAGGCTATTTGTAAAGTAAGTTGATGTCACTGTTGGGGATTCGAACCCGCAACCCTCGTGTTCGTGACGTGAACTACTTGTAAAATATGTTGATACTACTGGTAAGGATTCGAACACGCAACCCTTGAATTAGTAACGAGAGCTTTTTGTAAAATAAGTTGATATTACTGGTGGGGATTCGAACCCGCAACCCTCGGGTTGGAATCGTGTGCTATTTCTAAAATAAGTTGATATTATTGGTGGGAAATCGAATCCGCTACTCTCGGGTTGGTAACGAAAGCTATTTGTAAAATAAGTTGATTTTACTGGTGGGGATTCGAACCCGCAACCCTCGGGTTGGTAAAGTGTGCTATTTTTAAAGTAAGTTCGTATTCTAGGTGGGGACTCGAACCCGCAAGCTTTAGGTTCGTAACGTGAGCTTTTTGTAAAATAAGTTGATATTACTGGTGGGGATTAGAACCCGCAACGCTCGTATTCGTGACGTGGGCTATTTGTAAAGTAAGTTGATATCAGTGGTGAGGATTCAAACCCGCAATACTCAAATTGGTAAAGTGAGCTATTTGTAAAGTGAGTTGGAATTACTGGTGGGGATTCGAACCCGCAACCCTTGTGTTGGTAATGTGAGCTATTTGTAAAATGAGTTGATATTACTATTGAGGATTCGAACCTGCAACCCTCGTGTTCGTGACGTGAGGTACTTGTGGAGTGAGACTGATATTACTGGTGGGGATTCGAACCAGCAACCCTCGAATTGGTAACGTGTGCCATTTGTAAAGTAAGTTGGTAATACTGGTGAGGATTCGAACCCGCAACCCTCGTGTTCAGGACGTGACCTACTTGTGAAGTAAGTTTGATATTACAGGTGGGGATTCGAACCCGCAACTAACGGGTATGTAAAGTAGGGTATTTGTAAATTAAGTTGATATTAATGGTGGGGATTCGAACCCGGAACCCGCGGGTTCGTAACGTGAGCTATTTGAAGAATACGTAGATTTTACTGGTGGGGATTCGAACCCGCAACCCTCGGGTTGGTAATGTGAGCTATTTGTAAAATAAGTTGATAATACTGGTGGGGATTTGAACCCGCAACCTTCGGATTGGTAACGTGAGCTATTTGAAGAATACGTTGACTTCACTGGTGAGGATTCGAACCCGGAACCGTCGGGATCGTAACGTGAGCTATTTGAAGAACACGTTGATTTTACTGGTGGGGATTCGAACCCGGAACCCTCGGTTTGGTATCGTGGGCTATTTGTAAAATAAGTTGATGTTACTGTTGGGGATTCGAACCCGCACCCCTCGGGTTCGTAACGTGATCTATTTGTAAAACAAGTTGATATCACTGGTGGGGATTTGAACCCGCAACCCTCGTGATGGTAACGTGGGCTATTTTTAAAGTAAGTTGATATTACTGGTGGGGTTTCGAACCCGACACTCACGGCTATGTAAAGTAGGGTATTTGTAAATTAGGCTGATATTAATGGTGGGGATTCGAACCCGGAACCCGGGGGTTCGTAACGTGAGCCATTTGAAGAATACGTAGATTTTACTGGTGGGGATTCGAACCCGCAAAACTCGTGTTCGTGACGTGAACTACTTGTAAAATAAGTTGATACTACTGGTGGGGATTCGAACCCGATACTCTCGGGTTGGTAACGTAAGCTATTAGTAAAATAAGTAGATTTTACTGGTGGGGATTCGAACTCGCAACCGTCGGTTTGGTATCGTAGGCTATTTGTAAAGTAAGTTGATGTCACTGTTGGGGATTCGAACCCGCACCCTTCGGGTTCGTAACGTGAGGTATTTGTAAAATAAGTTGATATCACTGGTGGGGATTCGAACCCGCAACCCGCGGGTTCGTAACGTGAGCTATTTAAAGAATACGTAGATTTTACTGGTGGGGATTCGAACCCGCAACCCTCGGTTTGCTATCGTGGGCTATTTGTAAAGTAAGTTGGTAATACTGGTGAGGGTTCGAACCCGCACCCCTTGGGTTCGTAACGTGAGCTTTTTGTAAAATGAATTGATATTACTGGTGGGGATCCGAACCCGCAACCCGCTGGTTCGTAACGTGAGCTTTTTGTAAAATAAATTTGATTTTACTGGTGGGGATTCAAACCCGCAACCTTTGGGTTGGTACGGTGGGCTTTTTGTAATATAAGTTGAAATTACTGGTGAGGATTCGAACCCGCAATCCGCGGGTTCGTAACGTGAGCTATTTAAAGAATACGTAGATTTTACTGGTGGGGATACGAACCCGCAACCTTCGTGTTGGTAACGTGGGCTAATTGTAGAGTAAGTTGATATTACTGGTGGGGATTAGAACCCGCAACCCTCGTATTCGTGACGTGGGGTATTTGTAACGTAAGTTGATATCAGTGGTGAGGATTCAAACCCGCAATCCTCAAGTTGGTTAAGTGAGCTATTTCTAAAGTAAGTTGGTTATACTGGTGGGGATTCGAACCCGCAACCTTCGGGTTGGTAATGTGAGCTATTTGTAAATTAATTTGGTAATACTCGTGAGGATTCGAACACGCTACCCTTGGGTTGGTAACGTGAGCTTTTTGTAAAATACGTTGATATTACTGGTGGGGATTCGAACCAGCAACCCTCGGGTTCGTAACGTGAGCTGTTTGAAGAATACGTTGATTTTACTGGCAAGGATTCGAACCCGCAACACTTGGTTTGGTATCGTGGGCTATTTGTAAAGTAAGTTGATGTTACTGTTGGGGATTCGAACCCGCACCCCTCGGGTTCGTAACATGAGCTATTTGTAAAATAAGTTGATATCACTGGTGGGGATTTGAACCCGCAACCCTCGTGATGTTAACGTGGGCTATTTTTAAAGTAAGTTGATATTACTGGTGGGGTTTCGAACCAGACACTCACGGGTATGTAAAGTAGGGTATTTGTAAATTAGGTTGATATTAATGGTGGGGATTCGAACCCGGAACCCGCGGGTTCGTAACGTGAGGTATTTGTAAAATAAGTTTGATATCACTGGTGGGGATTCGAACCCGCAACCCGCTGGTTCGTAACGTGGGCTATTTGAAGAATACGTAGATTTTACTGGTGAGGATTCGAACCCGCAATCCTCGGTTCGGTATCGTGGGCTATTTGTAAAGTAAGTTGGTAATACTGGTGAGGATTCGAACCCGCAACCTTTGGGTTGGTAAGGTGGGCTATTTTTAAAGTAAGTTGGAATTACTGTTGAAATTCGAACCCACAACCTTTGGGTTCGTATCGTGAGCTTTTTGTAAAATAAGTTGAAATTACTGGTGAGGATTCGAACCCGCAATCCGCGGGTTCGTAACGTGAGCTTTTTAAAGATTACGTAGATTTTACTGGTGGGGATACGAACCCGCAACCTTTGTGTTGGTAACGTGGGCTATTTGTAGAGTAAGTTGATATTACTGGTGGGGATTAGAACCCGCAACCCTCGTATTCGTGACGTGGGGTATTTGTAAAGTAAGTTGATATCAGTGGTGAGGATTCAAACCCGCAATCCTCAAGTTGGTTAAGTGAGCTATTTCTAAAGTAAGTTGGTTATACTGGTGGGGATTCGAACCCGCAACCTTCGGGTTGGTAATGTGAGCTATTTGTAAATTAATTTGGTAATACTCGTGAGGATTCGAACACGCAACCCTTGAGTTGGTAACGTGAGCTGTTTGAAGAATACGTTGATTTTACTGGCAAGGATTCGAACCCGCAACACTCGGTTTGGTATCGTGGGCTATTTGTAAAGTAAGTTGATATTACTGGTGGGTATTCGAACCCGCAACTCACGGGTTGGAAAAATAGGGTATTTGTAAATTAAGTTCATATTAATGGTGGGGATTCGAACCCGGAACCGGCGGGTTCGTAACGTGAGCTATTCGAAGAATACGTAGATTTTACTGGTGGGGATTATAATCCGCAACCCTCGGGTTGGTAATGTGAGCTATTTGTAAATTAAGTTGATATTACTGGTGAAGATTCGAACCAGCAACCCTCGAATTGGTAACGTGTGCCATTTGTAAAGTAAGTTGGTAATACTGGTGAGGATTCGAACCCGCAACCCTCGTGTTCGGGACGTGAGCTACTTGTGAAGTAAGTTTGATATTACTGGTGGGGATTCGAATCCGCAAGTCACGGGTATGTAAAGTAGGGTATTTGTAAATTAAGTTGATATTAATGGTGGGGATTCGAACCCGGAACCCGCGGGTTCGTAACGTGAGCTATTTGAAGAATACGTAGATTTTACTGGTGGGGATTCGAACCCGCAACCCTCGGGTTGGTAATGTGAGCTATTTGTAAAATAAGTTGATAATACTGGTGGGGATTTGAACCCGCAACCTTCGGGTTGGTAACGTGAGCTATTTGAAAAATACGTTGATTTCACTGGTGAGGATTCGAACCCGGAACCGTCGGGATCGTAACGTGAGCTATTTGAAGAATACGTTGATGTTACTGTTGGGGATTCGAACCCGCACCTTTCGGGTTCGTAACGTCAGCTATTTGTAAATTAAGTTGATATCACTGGTGGGGATTTGAACCCGCAACCCTCGTGATGGTAACGTGGGCTATTTTTAAAGTAAGTTGATATTACTGGTGGGGTTTCGAACCCGACACTCACGGGTATGTAAAGTAGGGTATTTGTAAATTAGGCTGATATTAATGGTGGGGATTCGAACCCGGAACCCGCGGGTTCGTAACTTGAGCTATTTGAAGAATACGTAGATTTTACTGGTGGGGATTCGAACCCGCAAAACTCGTGTTCGTGACGTGAACTACTTGTAAAATAAGTTGATACTACTGGTGGGGATTCGAACCCGATACTCTCGGGTTGGTAACGTAAGCTATTTGTAAAATAAGTAGATTTTACTGGTGGGGTATCGAATCCGCAACCCTTGGCTTCGTAACGTGAGCTATTTGTAAAATGAGTTGATATTACTGTTGGGGATTCGAACCCGCACCCCTCGGGTTCGTAACGTGAGGTATTTGTAAAATAAGTTGATATCACTGGTGGGGATTCGAACCCGCAACCCGCGGGTTCGTAACGTGAGCTATTTAAAGAATACGTAGATTTTACTGGTGGGGATTCGAACCCGCAACCCTCGGTTTGCTATCGTGGGCTATTTGTAAAGTAAGTTGGTAATACTGGTGAGGATTCGAACCCACACCCCTTGGGTTGTAACATGAGCTTTTTGTTAAATAAGTTGATTTTACTGGTGGGGATTCGAACCCGCAACCTTTGGGTTGGTAAGGTGGGCTATTTTTAAAGTAAGTTGGAATTACTGGTGAAATTCGAACCCACAACCTTTGGGTTCGTAACGTGAGCTTTTTGTAAAATAAGTTGAAATTACTGGTGAGGATTCGAACCCGCAACCCGCGGGTTCGTAACGTGAGCTATTTAAAGAATACGTAGATTTTACTGGTGGGGATACGAACCGCAACCGTCGTGTTGGTAACGTGGGCTATTTGTAGAGTAAGTTGATATTACTGGTGGGGATTATAACCCGCAACCCTCGGGTTGGTAATGTGAGCTTTTTGTAAAATAAGTTGATAATACTGGTGGAGATTCGAACCCGCAACCCTCGTTTTCGTGACGTGAACTACTTGTAAAATAAGTTGATACTACTGGTGGGGATTCGAACCCGGAACCCTCGGGTTGGAATCGTGAGCTATGTCTAAAATAGGTTGATATTACTGTTGGGGATTCGAACCCGCACCCCTCGGGTTTGTAACGTGAGCTATTTGTAAAATAAGTTGATATCACTGGTGGGGATTCGAACCCGCAACCCTCGTATTGGTAACGTGGGCTATTTGTAAAGTAAGTTGGTATTACTGGTGGGGATTCGAACCCGCAACCTTTGGGTTCGTAACGTGAGCTTTTTGGGAAATAAGTTGATATTACTGGTTAGGATTCGAACCCGCAACCCGCGGGTTCGTAACGTGTGCTATTTAAAGAATACGTTGATTTTACTGGTGGGGATTCGAACCCGCAACCCTCGGTTTGGTATCGTGGGCTATTTGTATAGTAAGTCTGTAATAATGATGAGGATTCGAATCCGCAACCCTTGGCTTCGTAACGTGAGCTTTTTGTAAAATGAGTTGATATTACTGGTGAGGATTTGAACCCGCAACCATCGGGTTCGTAACGTGAGGTTTTTGAAGAATACGTTGATTTTACTGGTGGGGATTCGAACCCGGAACCCTCGGGTTTGTAACGTGAGCTATTTGAAGAATACGTTGATTTTACTGGTGGGGATTCGCACCCGGAACCCTCGGTTTGGTATCGTGGGCTATTTGTAAAGTAAGTTGATATTAATGGTGGGGATTGGCACCCGCAACCTTCGGGTTGGTAATGTGAGCTATTTGTAAAATAAGTTTATATTACTGGTGGGGATTCGAACCCGCAACCTTTGGGTTCGTAACGTGAGCTTTTTGGGAAATAAGTTGATATTACTGGTTAGGATTCGAACCCGCAACCCGCGGGTTCGTAACGTGTGCTATTTAAAGAATACGTTGATTTTACTGGTGGGGATTCGAACCCGCAACCCTCGGTTTGGTATCGTGGGCTATTTGTATAGTAAGTCTGTAATAATGATGAGGATTCGAATCCGCAACCCTTGGCTTCGTAACGTGAGCTTTTTGTAAAATGAGTTGATATTACTGGTGAGGATTTGAACCCGCAACCATCGGGTTCGTAACGTGAGGTTTTTGAAGAATACGTTGATTTTACTGGTGGGGATTCGAACCCGGAACCCTCGGGTTTGTAACGTGAGCTATTTGAAGAATACGTTGATTTTACTGGTGGGGATTCGCACCCGGAACCCTCGGTTTGGTATCGTGGGCTATTTGTAAAGTAAGTTGATATTAATGGTGGGGATTGGCACCCGCAACCTTCGGGTTGGTAATGTGAGCTATTTGTAAAATAAGTTTATATTACTGGTGGGGATTCGAACCCGCAACCCTTGATTTTCGTGACGTTAACTGTTTGTAAAGTAAGTTGATTATACTGGTGGGGATTAGAACCCACGACCCTCGTGTTCGTAACGTGAGCTATTCGAAGAATACGTCGATTTTATTGGTGGGGATTCGAACCCGGAACCCTCAGGTTCGTAACGTGAGCTTTTTGTGAAATTAGTTGACATTACTGGTGGAGATTTGAAGCCGCAACTCTCGGGTTGGTAACGTAAGCTAATTGTAAAATAAGTTGATTTTACTGGTGGGGATTCGAACCCGTCCCCCTCGGGTTGGTAAAGTAGGGTATTTGTAAAATAAGTTGATATTAATGGTGGGGATTCGAACCCGGAACCCGCGGGTTCGTAACGCGAGCTATTTGAAGAATACGTAGATTTCACTGGTGGGGATTCGAACCCGCAACCCTCGGGTTGGTAATGTGAGCTATTTGTAAAATAAGTTGATAATACTGGTGGAGATTCAAACCCGCAACCCTCGTGTTCGTGACGTGAACTACTTGTAAAATAAGTTGATACTACTGGTGGGGATTCGAACCCGCAACCCTCGGGTTGGAATCGTGAGCTATGTCTAAAATAAGTTGATATTACTGGTGGGAATCCGAACCCGCAACCCTCGGGTTGGTAAAGTGGGCTATTTTTAAAGTAAGTTGATATTACTGGGGAGGATTCGAACCCGCAACCCTCGGGTTCGTAACGTGAGCTATTTGTAAAATAAGTTGATATCACTCGTGGGGATTCGAATCCGCAATCCTCGGGTTGGTAACGTGTGCCATTTGTATAGTAGGTTGGTAATACTGGTGGGGATTCGAACCCGCAACTCACGGGTATGTAAAGTAGGGTATTTGTAAATTAAGTTGATATTAATAGTGGGGATTCGTACCCGGAACCCGTGGGTTCGTAACGTGAGCTATTTGAAGAATACGTAGATTTTACTGGTGGGGATTCGAACCCACAACCCTCGGTTTGGTATCGTGGGCTATTTGTAAAGTAAGTTGATGTCACTGTTGGGGATTCGATCCCGCACCCCTCGGGTGCGTAACATGAGCTATTTGTAAAATAAGTTTATAATACTGGTGGAGATTCGAACCCGCAACCCTCGTGTTCGTGACGTGAACTACTTGTAAAATAAGTTGATACTACTGGTGAGGATTCGAACACACAACCCTTGAATTAGTAACGAGAGCTTTTTGTAAAATAAGTTGATATTACTGGTGGGGATTCGAATCCGCAACCCTCGGGTTGGAATCGTGAGCTATTTCTAAAATAAGTTGATATTATTGGTGGGAAATCGAACCCGCTACTCTCGGGTTGGTAACGTAAGCTATTTGTAAAATAAGTTGATATTACTGGTGGGGATTTGAACCCGCAACCCTCGTTTTGGTAACGTGGGCTATTTGTAGACTATGTTGACATTACTGGTGGGGATTAGAACCCGCAACGCTCGTATTCGTGACGTGGGCTATTTGTAAAGTAAGTTGATATCAGTGGTGAGGATTCAAACCCGCAATCCTCAAATTGGTAAAGTGAGCTATTTCTAAAGTAAGTTGGTTATACTGGTGGGGATTCGAACCCGCAACCCTTGGGTTGGTAACGTGAGCTTTTTGTAAAATACGATGATATTACTGGTGGGGATTCGAACCAGCAACCCTCGGGTTCGTAACGTGAGCTGTTTGAAGAATACGTTGATTTTACTGGCAAGGATTCGAACCCGCAACACTCGGTTTGGTATCGTGGGCTATTTGTAAAGTAAGTTGATATTACTGGTGGGGATTCGAACCCGCAACTCACGGGTTGGAAAAATAGGGTATTTGTAAATTTAGTTGATATTAATGGTGGGGATTCGAACCTGGAACCCGCGGGTTCGTAACGTGAGCTATTCGAAGAATACGTAGATTTTACTGGTGGGGATTATAACCCGCAACCCTCGGGTTGGTAATGTGAGCTATTTGTAAATTAAGTTGATAATACTGGTGGAGATGCGAACCCGCAACCCTCGTTTTCGTGACGTGAACTACTTGTAAAATAAGTTGATACTACTGGTGGGGATTCGAACCCGGAACCCTCGGGTTGGAATCGTGAGCTATGTCTAAAATAGGTTGATATTACTGTTGGGGATTCGAACCCGCACCCCTCGGGTTTGTAACGTGAGCTATTTGTAAAATAAGTTGATATCACTGGTGGGGATTCGAACCCGCAACCCTCGTATTGGTAACGTGGGCTATTTGTAAAGTAAGTTGGTATTACTGGTGGGGATTCGAACCCGCAACCTTTGGGTTCGTAACGTGAGCTTTTTGGGAAATAAGTTGATATTACTGGTTAGGATTCGAACCCGCAACCCGCGGGTTCGTAACGTGTGCTATTTAAAGAATACGTTGATTTTACTGGTGGGGATTCGAACCCGCAACCCTCGGTTTGGTATCGTGGGCTATTTGTATAGTAAGTCTGTAATAATGATGAGGATTCGAATCCGCAACCCTTGGCTTCGTAACGTGAGCTTTTTGTAAAATGAGTTGATATTACTGGTGAGGATTTGAACCCGCAACCCTCGGGTTCGTAACGTGAGGTTTTTGAAGAATACGTTGATTTTACTGGTGGGGATTCGAACCCGGAACCCTCGGGTTTGTAACGTGAGCTATTTGAAGAATACGTTGATTTTACTGGTGGGGATTCGCACCCGGAACCCTCGGTTTGGTATCGTGGGCTATTTGTAAAGTAAGTTGATATTAATGGTGGGGATTGGCACCCGCAACCTTCGGGTTGGTAATGTGAGCTATTTGTAAAATAAGTTTATATTACTGGAGGGGATTCGAACCCGCAAACCTTGATGTTCGTGACGTTAACTGTTTGTAAAGTAAGTTGATTATACTGGTGGGGATTAGAACCCACGACCCTCGTGTTCGTAACGTGAGCTATTCGAAGAATACGTCGATTTTATTGGTGGGGATTCGAACCCGGAACCCTCAGGTTCGTAACGTGAGCTTTTTGTGAAATTAGTTGACATTACTGGTGGAGATTTGAAGCCGCAACTCTCGGGTTGGTAACGTAAGCTAATTGTAAAATAAGTTGATTTTACTGGTGGGGATTCGAACCCGTCCCCCTCGGGTTGGTAAAGTAGGGTATTTGTAAAATAAGTTGATATTAATGGTGGGGATTCGAACCCGGAACCCGCGGGTTCGTAACGCGAGCTATTTGAAGAATACGTAGATTTCACTGGTGGGGATTCGAACCCGCAACCCTCGGGTTGGTAATGTGAGCTATTTGTAAAATAAGTTGATAATACTGGTGGAGATTCAAACCCGCAACCCTCGTGTTCGTGACGTGAACTACTTGTAAAATAAGTTGATACTACTGGTGGGGATTCGAACCCGCAACCCTCGGGTTGGAATCGTGAGCTATGTCTAAAATAAGTTGATATTACTGGTGGGAATCCGAACCCGCAACCCTCGGGTTGGTAAAGTGGGCTATTTTTAAAGTAAGTTGATATTACTGGGGAGGATTCGAACCCGCAACCCTCGTATTGGTAACGTGGGCTATTTGTAAAATAAGTTGATATCACTCGTGGGGATTCGAATCCGCAACCTTTGGGTTCGTAACGTGAGCTTTTTGGGAAATAAGTTGATATTACTGGTGAGGATTCGAACCCGCAACCCGCGGGTTCGTAACGTGTGCTATTTAAAGAATACGTTGATTTTACTGGTGGGGATTCGAACCCGCAACCCTCGGTTTGGTATCGTGGGCTATTTGTATAGTAAGTCTGTAATAATGCTGAGGATTCGAATCCGCAACCCTTGGCTTCGTAACGTGAGCTTTTTGTAAAATGAGTTGATATTGCTGGTGAGGATTTGAACCCGCAACCATCGGGTTCGTAACGTGAGGTTTTTTAAGAATACGTTGATTTTACTGGTGGGGATTCGAACCCGGAACCCTCGGGTTTGTAACGTGAGCTATTTGAAGAATACGTTGATTTTACTGGTGGGGATTCGCACCCGGAACCCTCGGTTTGGTATCGTGGGCTATTTGTAAAGTAAGTTGATATTAATGGTGGGGATTCGAACCCGGAACCGTCGGGATCGTAACGTGAGCTATTTGAAGAATACGTTGATTTTACTGGTGGGGATTCGAACCTGGAACCCTCGGTTTGGTATCGTGGGCTATTTGTAAAGTAAGTTGATGTTACTGTTGGGGATTCGAACCCGCACCCTCGGGTTCGTAACGTGAGCTATTTGTAAAATAAGTTGTTATCACTGGTGGGGATTTGAACCCGCAACCCTCTTGATGGTAACGTGGGCTATTTTTAAAGTAAGTTGATATTACTGGTGGGGTTTCGAACCCGCAACTCACGGGTATGTAAAGTAGGGTATTTGTAAATTAGGCTGATATTAATGGTGGGGATTCGAACCCGGAACCCGCGGGTTCGTAACGTGAGCTATTTGAAGAATACGTAGATTTTACTGGTGGGGATTCGAACCCGCAAAACTCGTGTTCGTGACGTGAACTACTTGTAAAATAAGTAGATTTTACTGGTGGGGATTCGAACTCGCAACCGTCGGTTTGGTATCGTAGGCTATTTGTAAAGTAAGTTGATGTCACTGTTGGGGATTCGAACCCGCACCCCTCGGGTTCGTAACGTGAGGTATTTGTAAAATAAGTTGATATCACTGGTGGGGATTCGAACCCGCAACCCGCGGGTTCGTAACGTGAGCTATTTAAAGAATACGTAGATTTTACTGGTGGGGATTCAAACCCGCAACCCTCGGTTTGCTATCGTGGGCTATTTGTAAAGTAAGTTGGTAATACTGGTGAGGATTCGAACCCACACCCCTTGGGTTCGTAACGTGAGCTTTTTGTAAAATGAATTGATATTACTGGTGGGGATTCGAACCCGCAACCCGCTGGTTCGTACCGTGGGCTATTTGAAGAATACGTAGATTTTACTGGTGAGGATTCGAACCCGCAATCCTCGGTTTGGTATCGTGGGGTATTTGTAAAGTAAGTTGATATCAGTGGTGAGGATTCAAACCGGCAATCCTCAAGTTGGTTAAGTGAGCTATTTCTAAAGTAAGTTGGTTATACTGATGGGGATTCGAACCCGCAACCTTCGGGTTGGTAATGTGAGCTATTTGTAAATTAATTTGGTAATACTCGTGAGGATTCGAACACGCAACCCTTGGGTTGGTAACGTGAGCTTTTTGTAAAAGACGTTGATATTGCTGGTGGGGATTCGAACGAGCAACCCTCGGGTTCGTAACGTGAGCTGTTCGAAGAATACGTTAATTTTACTGGCAAGGATTCGAACCCGCAACACTCGGTTTGGTATCGTGGGCTATTTGTAAAGTAAGTTGATATTACTGGTGAGCCATTCGAAGAATACGTAGATTTTACTGGTGGGGATTATAACCCGCAACCCTCGGGTTGGTAATGTGAGCTATTTGTAAAATAAGTTGACAATACTGGTGGAGATTCGAACCCGCAACCCTCGTTTTCGTGACGTGAACTACTTGTAAAATAAGTTGATACTACTGGTGGGGATTCGAACCCGGAACCCTCGGGTTGGAATCGTGAGCTATGTCTAAAATAGGTTGATATTACTGTTGGGGATTCGAACCCGCACCCCTCGGGTTTGTAACATGAGCTATTTGTAAAATAAGTTGATATCACTGGTGGGGATTCGAACTCGCAACCGTCGGTTTGGTATCGTAGGCTATTTGTAAAGTAAGTTGATGTCACTGTTGGGGATTCGAACCCGCACCCCTCGGGTTCGTAACGTGAGGTATTTGTAAAATAAGTTGATATCACTGGTGGGGATTCGAACCCGCAACCCGCGGGTTCGTAACGTGAGCTATTTAAAGAATACGTAGATTTTACTGGTGGGGATTCAAACCCGCAACCCTCGGTTTGCTATCGTGGGCTATTTGTAAAGTAAGTTGGTAATACTGGTGAGGATTCGAACCCACACCCCTTGGGTTCGTAACGTGAGCTTTTTGTAAAATGAATTGATATTACTGGTGGGGATTCGAACCCGCAACCCGCTGGTTCGTACCGTGGGCTATTTGAAGAATACGTAGATTTTACTGGTGAGGATTCGAACCCGCAATCCTCGGTTTGGTATCGTGGGGTATTTGTAAAGTAAGTTGATATCAGTGGTGAGGATTCAAACCCGCAATCCTCAAGTTGGTTAAGTGAGCTATTTCTAAAGTGAGTTGGTTATACTGATGGGGATTCGAACCCGCAACCTTCGGGTTGGTAATGTGAGCTATTTGTAAATTAATTTGGTAATACTCGTGAGGATTCGAACACGCAACCCTTGGGTTGGTAACGTGAGCTTTTTGTAAAATACGTTGATATTGCTGGTGGGGATTCGAACGAGCAACCCTCGAATTCGTAACGTGAGCTGTTCGAAGAATACGTTAATTTTACTGGCAAGGATTCGAACCCGCAACACTCGGTTTGGTATCGTGGGCTATTTGTAAAGTAAGTTGATATTACTGGTGAGCTATTCGAAGAATACGTAGATTTTACTGGTGGGGATTATAACCCGCAACCCTCGGGTTGGTAATGTGAGCTATTTGTAAAATAAGTTGACAATACTGGTGGAGATTCGAACCCGCAACCCTCGTTTTCGTGACGTGAACTACTTGTAAAATAAGTTGATACTACTGGTGGGGATTCGAACCCGGAACCCTCGGGTTGGAATCGTGAGCTATGTCTAAAATAGGTTGATATTACTGTTGGGGATTCGAACCCGCACCCCTCGGGTTTGTAACATGAGCTATTTGTAAAATAAGTTGATATCACTGGTGGGGATTCGAACCCGCAACCCTCGGTTTGGTATCGTGGGCTATTTGTAAAGTAAGTCTGTAATACTGCTGAGGATTCGAATCCGCAACCCTTGGCTTCGTAACGTGAGCTTTTTGTAAAATGTGTTGATATTACTGGTGAGGATTTGAACCCGCAACCATCGGGTTCGTAACGTGAGGTTTTTGAAGAATACGTTGATTTTACTGGTGGGGATTCGAACCGGGAACCCTCGGGTTTGTAACGTGAGCTATTTGAAGAATACGTTGATTTTACTGGTGGGGATTCGCACCCGGAACCCTCGGTTTGGTATCCTGGGCTATTTGTAAAGTAAGTTGATATTAATGGTGGGGATTGGCACCCGCAACCTTCGGGTTGGTAATGTGAGCTATTTGTAAAATAAGTTTATATTACTGGTGGGGATTCGAACCCGCAACCCTTGATGTTCGTGACGTTAACTTTTTGTAAAGTAAGTTGATTATACTGGTGGGGATTAGAACCCACGACCCTCGTGTTCGTAACGTGAGCTATTTCAAGAATACGTCGATTTTACTGGTGGGGATTCGAACCCGGAACCCTCAGGTTCGTAACGTGAGCTTTTTGTGAAATTAGTTCATATTACTGGTGGGGATTTGAAGCCGCAACTCTCGGGTTGGTAACGTAAGCTAATTGTAAAATAAGTTGATTTTACTGGTGGGGATTCGAACCCGTCCCCCTCGGGTTGGTAAAGTAGGGTATTTGTAAAATAAGTTGATATTAATGGTGGGGATTCGAACCCGGAACCCGCGGGTTCGTAACGCGAGCTATTTGAAGAATACGTAGATTTCACTGGTGGGGATTCGAACCCGCAACCCTCGGGTTGGTAATGTGAGCTATTTGTAAAATAAGTTGATAATACTGGTGGAGATTCAAACCCGCAACCCTCGTGTTCGTGACGTGAACTACTTGTAAAATAAGTTGATACTACTGGTGGGGATTCGAACCCGCAACGCTCGGGTTGGAATCGTGAGCTATGTCTAAAATAAGTTGATATTACTGGTGGGAATCCGAACCCGCAACCCTGGGGTTGGTAAAGTGGGCAATTTGAAAGTAAGTTGGTATTACTGGTGGGGATTCGAACCCGCAACCTTTGGGTTCGTAACGTGAGCTTTTTGTAAAATAAGTTGATATTACTGCGCTATTTAAAGACTACGTAGATTTTACTGATGGGGATTCGAACCAGGAACCCTCGGGTTCGTAACGTGAGCTATTTGAAGAATACGTAGATTTTACTGGTGGGGACTCGAACCCGGAATCCTCGGTTTGGTATCGTGGGCTATTTGTAAAGTAAGTTGATGTTACCCTCGGGTTCGTAACGTGAGCTATTTGTAAAATAAGTTGATATCACTCGTGGGGATTCGAATCCGCAACCCTCGGGTTGGTAACGTGAGCTATATGTAAAATAAGTTGATATTACTGGTGGGGATTCGAACCCGCAACCCTCGTGTTGGTAACGTGGGCTATTTGTAAAGTAAGTTGATATTACTGGTGGGGATTCGAACCCGCAACTCTCGGGTTGGTAACGTAAGCTAATTGTAAAATAAGTAAATTTTACTGGTGGGGATTCGAACCCGTTCCCTTCGGGTTGGTAAAGTAAGGTATTTGTAAAATAAGTTGTTATTAATGGTGGGGATTCGAACCCGCAACCCTCGATGTTCCTGACGTTAGCTTTTTGTAAAGTAAGTTGATTATACTGGTGGGGATTTGAACCCACGACCCTCGAGTTCGTAACGTGAGCTATTCGAAGAATACGTCGATTTTACTGGTTGGATTCGAACCCGGAACCCTCAGGTTCGTAACGTGAGCTTTTTGTAAAATTAGTTGATATTACTGGTGGGGATTCGAACCCGCAACCCTCGTGTTGGTAACGTGGGCTATTTGTAAAATAAGTTGATATTACTGGTGGGAAATCGAACCCGCAACCCTCGTGTTGGTAACGTGAGCTAATTGTAAAATAAGTTGATTTTACTGGTGGGGATTCAAACCCGCAACCCTCGGGTTGGTAAAGTAGGGTTATTGTAAAGTAATTTGGTATTACTGGTGGGGATTCGAACCAGCAACCCTCGGGTTCGTAACGTGGTCTATTTGTAAAGTAAGTTTATATCAGTGGTGAGAATTCAAACCCGCAACCCTCGGGTTGGTAAAGTTAGCTATTTGTAAACTAAGTGGGTATTACTGGTGGAGATTCGTACCCTCGACCCTCTAGTTCGTGACGTTAGCTTTTTGTAAAGTAAGTTGGTTTTACTGTTGGGGATTTGAACCCGTAACTCACGGGTTGTTAACGTAAGCTAATTGTAAAATAAGTTGATTTTACTGGTGGGGATTCGAACCCGACCCCCTCGGGTTGGTAGAGTAGGGTATTTGTAAAATAAGTTGATATTAATGGTGAGGATTCGAACCCGCAACCCTCGGGTTGGTAATGTGAGCTATTTGTAAAATAAGTTGATAATACTTGTGGAAATTCGAACCCGCAACCCTCGTGTTCGTGACGTGAACTACTTGTAAAATAAGTTGATACTACTGGTGGGGATTCGAACTCGCAACTCTCGGGTTGGTAACGTAAGCTATTTGTAAAATAAGTTGATTTTAATGGTAGGGATTCGAACCCGCACCCCTCGAGTTCGTAACGTGAGCTATTTGAAGAATACGTTGATTTTACTGGTGGGGATTCGAACCCGGAACTCTCGGTTTGGTATCGTGGGCTATTTGTACAGTAAGTTGATGTTACTGTTTGAGATTCGAACCCGCACCCCTCGGGTTCGTAACGTGAGCTATTTGTAAAATAAGTTGATATCACTGGTGGGGATTCGAACCCGCAACCCTCGGGTTATTACGTGGGCTATTTGTAAAATAAGTTGATATTACTGGTGGGGATTCGAACCCGCAACCCTCGTGTTGGTAACTTGTGTCAAATGATTGTGTGTCAAACAGATGTAAACCTATCATTTATATATTTATTTTGCTATCTCAAAAAATCGCTAGCGTCTGAGAGGTCATTCAACCGTGTATGTAAACAGACGTCATCCAACCTTCAGTGAGTGTGTCAAACAGATGTAATTCATATATTTATTTTGCTATCTCAGTGAATCGGTGGTAAAAATCGCTAACGTGTGAGAGGTCATTCAACCTTGTATGTAAACAGACGATGAGATTATACCTCCACCTCATTCTACCTTCAGTGAGTCATCAATCTCGTCGACCTTGGTCCACACCACAACAAGATTTGCATATCATAATATTCAGTGAGGTAAGAAGTCAATGAAAAAACATATATAGAAAAAAATAAAAAAATGCATTTAAAAAAAAATAAATAGAGGGTGTACACATTCAGTCCCAAAATTCATCCTCGGTGTCAGCATGAGGGGCGGTGTGATAAATTTCGGGTGGGATGAAGTCGGGGTTTTCTCTATAACAGAAAAAAAAAGAAGAATAAATACAAATATTAAAATTAAATTTATGTGTGTTAATGGATATATTTAAAATCATACTTAAAAACGATCTTGTCCTCTCCTCCTACCCTGCCCTCGTATGTGAGGGAGAATACATATTCAGGCGACTCCCAGAAAATGATGTCATCTATGACATCATTATATTTTTCTGGGAGTCGCACCTCCCAAGTGTTTCCCCTCACTATGAGGACAACGTTATTTATTTTTTTCATTGATGAGAAACATTTTATGGGGAATGCTTCTCTTAGAGGGAGTTCCGCCACCTCCCTGACGTAGGGGACGGGCACACTTTGTAGGCGCCTCAAAAAGCCCTGATGGCGACGGCACAACTGGAACAATAAACAGAAAAAAATTAGTGAATTATTCTCAGCTCCATCGATCATGTGGACAGTTCTGAAAAAAAAAAAAATTAGACATAACATTTAAAAAAAGAAAATAGTGCTTCTCTTGGTTCTTGATCATATAAATCAATTAAGCCTCCTCGCTACGTCAAAGCGGAAGCACATTTGAGGAAGTTGTGGGGTGGATAAGAGAGGTCGGATGAAATGTGGACCACCGATGGCAGAGGAAATTTAGGGGTCAGAATGAACTTTACACATTTTCTTCATCATATGTATCTGCATATCATTTTTTATACAATCTTAAAATTCTTCTAGTGATTCGGGGGTCCACTCAATAGGTAATTCACAAGATGATAATTCTCGAGTTTGAGGGGGAAAAGTGAATTTGTTTAAAAAATGACCATGTGCATGAGTAGATATGCCATCTTCAAGAATGTGTCGCTTGTCATCAAATGGATTTAGTGCCAATTTATTTTGATCGATGGTGTACAGTATATGCTTGTATGATCTTATACTTCTCATGGATGTAAACATTAATGTAGAATCAAATAGTGTCCTTTCATAATCTTCCAAAGAAATAAAATGTCTCAATGAAGCTCGTGACACACCTTTTGCTTTTTTTACAATTTTCTTAAAGGCAATGGAAAATGCATACACCTTTGCTCGTAATGCAATAAACTTTTCTATAATTTCTCCATATACTTCATCCTTGAATTTTCCAATTACCTGCTTATTAATGAGTGAAAATATCACATGGTCTGGAGGATAATTGGACGTATCGAAATGATCCAGCATTGAATGCATATCTGAGTAGAGGTCTTGTGTTATCACATGATAGATGAGAGAGTCAGTATCACAATACATCAATTTTAATCTTTCTTTTCCGTATCTAGGCAACATTAAATCATAATGAAATCTGTACATGAGTTCCTTGGACAAATCGAGTATACACATACCCACATATATCGGCTTATTAAAGTATATTTTTGTCTTGGCCATTACAACCGCTGCTAGCTTCTCGTCGTAGATAATTCTCTCAAGAAAATTAGCTTTTACTATTAGTCTCATCATTTGTCTTGCAGTCTTGACTAGCTGTATATTCTGTCGATTTCGTACATTTTCCATCGTCTTCCCGAATATTGAATTATTCATGAGTTTGAAGAAATCTTTTTCGAAATCATTTTGCGCATTTTGTCTAAGTTGTGTATTAAGATCTATATAAGACCGCAGCCAGGGTGATTGCTTGAAACTGATTGCTCTATGAATCTTTTCAATCTCGAGTCCATGATGTAGAGCCTGTTTTAGAGCTACATAGTGTACCACATATCGTTCGCGTGAATTTAAATGAGGAATCAATTTTTTAACCTTGCCACCTGGGGGAGGAATCGTCTCGGCCAAAAATGGTAAATCGTCATGCATCTCGTGAAGTTTTGCCGGGTACTTCACGTCCACCTCAAATACATAGCCTGTATCATCGTCTTCTCGTAAATTAAGAATGTCAACCTCTTCCGGTCTTTCCACCCATTGAAAATCGCCATATGGTAAATATTTGCTCATGGCATATCCGTATAGATTGTTAGCATCAAGATAAGTGATGTATGATGATTCTTTTTGTGGATCATATTTTTTCATGTATTTATTGTTTGCTGTAGCATATCGATGTGATGCTTGACATATCCCCCCTCTTATACCTTTCTCGAAAAACATTATCATATCATAATCCTGTAGTAGTGTTAGCTTAGTCTTTGTATATCGTAACAAAGCATCAAAGGAGAGTCCTGGTGTCGTATAGTAGTGGGCCGCATCAACTCCATAGTTTTTCATAGTCATATTTCGAAATGATTCAAATGTATCCGCTAAAATTAAAACATCTGATTTTAAATAGATATCACTATAACTACCCAACGTAGTGCATTGAAATGTTTTCCAGACGGTCTGAGCATGTGCATAGTCTTCCTCATCAATATGTGATTGTGTTAACGAATTGAAAAATGCTTCCTTTGGTGGCAATTGAGTTTCATCCAGTTTCTTCATAGACTCTACATAATCATACGGAAACACACCTTTTCGGGTCATGAGAGACATATGCTCAGTCGGAAAGAAACGTGATGTTTCCAAAAATGCATCAGATGGTAAATTTCGAGCAAGCTGTTCCAAGCTGGAGGCCATAAAACGAAAAGAATCAATAAACCTCATCCAAATGTTGTCAATCTTAACTGAAAATGATATAAACTTTTCCTGAGTGTGAGGTATAATTGTAACTCTCCCACATTTTTTATTACTCAGCTGTCTAATTATAAATTTTGAATCATAGTTTGTGAGATTGTGAAAAATAATTGGAATAAATTTAGGAATACAACATTTCAAATTACAACTATTGCATGCTGCACCTCTATAATCCCCAGTGAGATGACAATGATCACGTACTTTCCAACTCGATTCTGTGAATTCATTATCACAGAGGTAACATGTAGTTGCTAAATCCCACTGGGTTTCTTGATCAAAATTCATATTAATATCCACAGGGTTATCATTGTAGACAGCTGATATAGCTTTACTCAATTCGATGATGTGTTCTATAAAAACTCCGGCTGCATCAGGTCCTCTATACAAATACGGAGCTGTAGAGATTGGTGGAAGACCCGAAGAACTTTTCACATATGTACAAAACGACATTGGAATATGTTCTTGAACACAAGTAGTAAATGATGACTCAGATGATGGTCGACATCCAGCAATAGGTTCCAAGATGGATTCAAAATCGGCATAAATAACGTAGGGAACTCTGTGATGACGCTCAACATTTGTAAATGTCATTATCGGATCAGATGGTAATTCAACTCGTACAGTCTTCTGATCTTTGCAATAGATTTTATGCATCTCCAGCTTATCAGATCCGCCTCTTCTTTCTTCAAAAGTTATGAAGCATCTTTTACAGATGTAAAATTTTCGCAGAGAAGATTTTCGTAATTGACGACTAATCAACCGATTAAAGTTTTTTATGTAGACGTAGTGTTGTTTTTTTTCATTGTCCAAAAGGAGGATGTCCCGATGATCTGATTTTTCTTCTGCTGCAACCTTGAGGGGGTATATTTTCTCGTTTTCATCAATTCCAAATACATTTATAGACATATTGTTGACCTTTTCAAATTTAGAAATATCCGTTAGAGCGACTGGAAACGAAACACATGAAAAATCATATAAACTGAATAAATCAGTATATTCCTGTGGTCGATAAGAATGCGATGTCACGAATTTTGCTAAGATTGAATATGCAAAACATTTCTCATCATTATTTTGTACATTTACACATGCCTTTTTATTTTCAAGACTAGCTGGTAATGGTATATATATAGAAGCACGTAGTGGATCATATCTATTCACCCGTAGACGAATTCCGTCTACGGCTAATATTTTCCACCCACTTCCTTTCAATGCACTATTTTCCACCTCCGAGTGTATTTTTTCAAATGCATTGTCAAAGAATTTTTCAAGATTTGTTGCTCGAAAAACTGGCTTATTCATAGTCTTAAAGGCTCGATCTGTCCTCTCACCAAGAGCATTTTCAAATAAACATTCAACCATCAAATTAATTTTAATTGCAGATTTCATTTGTAGTATGTTGGATACTTTGTGTATTAATGTTGGTTTCACATCCAGTAAGAAACACGTCAAATCATTGCATTTGTTTGAGCGAATAAAATAGGATTCCAATCGACTAGCAAAGGCACTTTCATATTGTACAATATTATCAGAAGGCACCAGAGCTAATAATTCGTCCTTGGTCGGTTCCTTTGAGAATGAATATTCCCCATGACATACTGATTCATTTCGTTGTCCGTGATAATCGTTTTCAAACCGTCCTCCGCAAGATGAACATAAAAATATTTTTTTCCTTGGTGGTTCTACATCCAATATCTCGTCGATATTTCCCTTACAGTTGAACTGATGAACATTGCGTTTTTTCCAAGATGGAAAAATGGTGTCACACTTTGTACACTTGAACATGTTGTAATAGTCCAAGGAGGAGTCTGCCTATATATAATCAAAAGAAAACAAAAACAATTGTGAGAAAAGATTGTGAACCCGCTCATGAAAACAGGTTTTTAAAAAGACCAGAGAGGGGGGAACTAGGTGGGGGTAAGAAGATGTTATGATGTGAAAAAATGTAGAGAGACCAGTTGTCGCAATGGAGTTGTATCTAGTGACAGAGTTTGCTCTCAACAAGTCCAAGACCAAGGTCATCAAGGTAGGACTTCTCAACCAGTCACCAGTAGTGGTATTTTGCCACAAGAAGGTATCAATTTATTTGGACACGGCAGATTGGACAGGACTCTCCACCAACATAGGACCTATTCAAAACTACATCAACCCCAAAGGAAGAAAAAGATCTCTCCAAGACTCACTTCGAATACGCAACATAGTATTCAAATTTGGACTCACTGGAAGAAACCGAAGTGTGAGTATATCAAATTCATACCCTTGGGTCACAATGTGTCTGAATAGTCCTTCTCCTTACATGTCGGTGTCAGCCAGAAATCAAGCTCAATAAAAGTGAAGTGATATTTATGCTCAAGTCTTGTGAGAAAATAGACTATTCTTTAAAACTTTTACTATCAGTAATATCAAAATGCTTTGAATTTTTTTCATTACCAACATCAACTGAAGAGTCTATAGTGAATTTAAACACTGTAGACTGGAATGAAATGTATGCATTATTTATGAATAAATGATTATAATCATACTTGTTTATTTTCTTATTTCATAAGGAAATGCCAGGCCTCAACATACCCCCCACCGAAATCACGCTTGGGATTTCTAGTCAAATAATAAGTACAAAAAAAAATAAAAGAACTCTTTCAAAAATAAAAAATAACCACCGGCGGTTAGATAAAAGAAATAAAAAACAAAAAAAAAACAGGGAAAGTAGGATAGGAAAGGAAAGGAAAGGAAGGAGGAAGGAAGAATTGGGAATTACGGTGTAGGCAGGGGACAGAGCTTCACCACAGGGCGAAGATAGGTCCCTTGAGAGGTGCGAACAGTAGCAACTCTCACTACACCGTCCTGTCCTCGGTGAACCTCCTGCACTCTTCCGAGGCGCCACTGCAGGGGCGGAGTCTTCGCCTCGACAAGCAGAACCAGATCGCCAATCTTCAGATCTGGTTGGGCGGTGAACCATTTGCATCTCTGCTGGAGGGTATGCAAATAATCGCGGGACCACCGAATCCAGAAATGCTGACTGGAGCGCAAGATCAGTTGCCATCGGTTGAGGTGGTTCATTTGGAGTTCTTGAATGTTGTGCTCCGGTACGGCTAGAAGGGGGGCCCCAATAAGGAAATACGATGTCCTTGCGGGGCGCCGCTTGCTTTCCTTCCAAATGAAAAGGTGAATAGAGGCTTCAAGGAGCGAGGCATGTTTGAGGGTGCCCCCCACCCTCAAACGACCCACGGAGTCCACGAACGGATGGAGGCGTTGAATGGAAGCGTGACAATCCTGATTCTTCGAAATCGCTAAAAGCTCCTGCTGAAAATGTTCTAGCTGGACGCCTCTAATAATGAAGGTCAGAGCATTATTAAGTTCCAAACAGGTCAACGGGCCTCGACATCGTTGATCAGACGGCAATCTGAGATTAGATTTGAACCGCAAACACCAAGCTGTTACTCGTTGGAGTGTTGAAAGAGAGGAATACTTCTCTAATATGTCCCAAGAACTGCATGAGGTTTGGACAAACGAGTTAACAGTGGTTATGGATGAGGTGGCAAGTCAAAAGGTGAATAAATCGGCCAATTAGAAGAGTGTGAAGTGAGCCATGGAGGCCCTGTCCACCACAGATGATGTTTCACGAGGTGTTTGGGCTGCAATCCTCGAGAAGCACAGTCTGCCGGATTTAATTCGGAGGGTACGTGATGCCACGAAGTAGGTGAGAGTGTTTCAAGAATAAGAGTAACTCTAGTGGCAACGTATGTTTTCAAGAGATGGGGTGACGTCTTTAGCCATGACAAGACAGTCGTAGAATCCGTTAAGGCAAAGATACTAGACAGAGTTACGACATTTTCAAATGTTGACAAGAGAAATTTCAAAAGTTTAGTAAGAAGCAAGGCTCCACACAACTCTAACCGAGGTACAGTTAATGTCTTGAGGGGAGCTACCTTGGACTTCGCCATAAGGAGATGGCTTGTGCTATTAGTTTCTCCAACAGTAACTAGATATACCACTGCGCAGTACCCACGCTCTGACGCATCACAGAATCCAACTAAACAGGATGACGTGCTGTTTGGCTGTAGTATATAGCGTGGAATCTGAATACTAGATAGATGATGCAACTGCTCGCAGTAAGAAGTCCATTCATCTGTCAAGTAGGAAGGCACCTGTTCATCCCATCCGATCCCTAGACGCCAAAGATGTTGTATGAGGCACTTGGATCTGAAAATAACTGGAGACAGCCAGCCGAGAGGGTCGTATGTACGAGCAATATGCGAAAGTATTGACCTCTTGGTGCATATAGGTTGGATCTCAGCCAAATCGTAGGAAAACGCATCGGTGGTGGCGTTCCACTGCAGACCTAGTACCTTTATCACTTCATGGCCGTCAGGATCAAATGAAAATGGTGTCTCATGGTGATCGTTTGGGATGTCACGAATCAGTTCTTTTTTTTTTCAGATTTTAATAAGGTCTTCTTCCCAACAGAAAATTGAATTCTAGGGTTCAATTTGATCTGCTGAGTGGTCTGAGAGACCTCCAAAACATGAGTCTGGTGCTGTATGTATGTCACAAGATTATTCCAAGTTGGAATTTCTTGATTGATATGATGGCGCTCAAAATTCTTTTTTGTCTCATAAGGCAGGCTGCGCAAGGCAACATGCACCAATATAAAACCAGGCAGGTCTACAATTTCTAAATTATGTAAGGCGGTAGCGGCCTCACAAAATACCTCCAAAAATTGATTAAGACTCTCTGGTGACTCAGTGTGAAGAGGACGAAAATTGAATATAGTTTCTAATATGTCCGCACCGAGTATTCTTTTATTCTGATACTTGTTCAGGAGAGCGGCCCAAACTATGGGATAGTTGGCCTCACTGATGGGCAAGGTTCTAACCACAGACAAGGCTGGGCCAGAAACTGACGAAATCAGATAATGAAACTTTTCCACAGCGGTGATGGCAGGATTCTCATGGATGAGACATTTGAATTGTTCATAAAAGGGGGTCCACCCCTTGAGAGATCCGTCGAAAGTCGGCAGTGACAATTTGGGTAGCCAAGGTTGGACTGCCTTTACTGTCTGTTCTACAGGACACTGAACCGGCTTGAGCAAGTTTCCAGCTGCTGTTTTGATGGCATAATACATCTCCTCAAAGGCCTCCAAATTTTGATAGGAGGGCACATGATCCGGATCCAGGGTGATCTCCAAGTCATTGATATGCTCCACCAGGTCTTGGAAACCTGAGCGGATCTCCTCTATATCTTCATACCGACTTTTGAAAATCGCGATCTTACTTTGATCACTGCCCGCAGCAACGGACGCATCATATAATAGCTGAAGCTTTCGAAACTTATTCTCCTTCTTGGCTACAAAACGTTTTAACTGGGACTCTGTATTCATTGTTTTTGGCATGGAGAGGAAAAAAAAATATATATAAATGTATATTTTGAGAAGATTCTTATTTACTTTGATTTAAATTATTCCTTCTTTAATTCATAAATCTATAAAAAAAAACAGGGGTGGCATCCTTTTCTTATTTAGAGTGCTTATGTGAAAATAAAGGAAAAAATGATAACTACATTTTTTAAATCATAATGTTTTATAAGTTGTATATTTTTAATTTCTTTTTGTAAATGGTTAAAAAAAAAAAGGTTACTGGGTTAGTGAACTATTATAATTTTTTGACAATAGATGAAATAAACCTCTTATGAGTTAATTTAGACAGAAAAAATGTACTCTTGGCAAATGACACAAACTAGATGATTATAAATATGGATTAGAAATTTCTGGCAACTCACGGCATACTATATCCTCTTTTGAATCTTTCCTTCTTCGTTCAAAACCTTATGACACATTCTTTATAATAACAGAATATGTAAACAACATTTTTTTTTTTTTTTTTTTTTATCACACCATGCAATAAATCCTATGGTAATAAATAATATACAATACAAATTTCATGCTAAATAGACATATTAGAAGTTCACATAATGATATTTATCTGTTTTTTTTTTTTTTTTTTTTTTTTTTTTTATTTTATAACTTTTTTTTTTTTTTTTATTCTTATAATTTTTTTTTTTTTTTTTATTTATATGTATCACATCTTGCAATGAACCCTATAATAATACATAAAATACAATAAAAATGTCATGTTAACTAGACAGACATACTACAAACAATTTCACATAATGAGACATTATTATTATTTTTATTATTTTTTTTTTTTTTACAACATGACACAAGACTTTAATAAATTCTCTCTACATCACAAATTCACAAAATATCAAGAATCGAATTATATTACAATTTTTTAGCTAGATATCGGTCATTAGGTCAGACCTATATTCATTGTTTATATGGGTCAAACTATCATAATCCTCTTTGAACTGTGTACTACCTCTCTGTCCCACAGGATCCCGTTAGTTGCAATTCATCTCTCCACTAGAATCTATCTTCCCTTAATATGTTGGTTTTTAGTGATATCCGTATTATAAGTGATATTAGTTCGTTACCAAACTACCAATTCGGATTTTATTTTATTTTTAATTATTTTTTTTTTTTTATTATCGATTTCAATTTTGTTATCTAACTGCTCCACTAACCTCAGGTCCTTTAAATTATATGTCCCCTTTCGTTTCCTATTAGTTGTGTCATATAATAACTAAGCCCCATTGTCATAACATTGCATAACCTCAAATGGTCCCTCATAAATATCTAGAAACTTAGCAAATATTTTGTTTTTCTTATCTGATACCCGCAGAGTTTTAACCAAAACATTCGTTCCTATCGTCAATTTCATTTTTGTTTTGATATTTTGATCATACCTTGCTACTTGTTTTAAGTGTTTTTTTTTATATTTTGGGTAGCAAGGAACAAATGGAAATTTTGCACTTCGGGTTCCGCTTGATTTTCATCTATCTTAATCCCCATCCATTTATGCCAAATACGAGTAGGCTTCTTTTTGAACATAAGTTCATATGGGCAAAAACGTGTTGTTTCATTTATTACCTCGTTAATGCAAACTTCTATTTTGTTTACTACAGTATCCCATCTATCGTGTTTTTCTTTGATCAGGATTATAAAAATTTTCAATATGGTCCCATGAGTGCGTTCTACCGGATTAGCTTGTGGGTGTCTTATAGATGTCCTACTTAAGATAATATTATTTTTTTTTAACGCATTTATCCAACTTACGGCATTAAACTGGGTTCCATTATCTGACAATATTCTCTCCGGTTTCCCTATTGTTGGGATATACTGGTTAAAGATTATGTTTATAACATGTTTAGCATTTGCTTTAGCAATCGGGTAAATTTTTACATACTTAGTGAATACATCGAGGCAGGTTAAAATATATTTATTGTTATTTTTTGTTACAGGGAGTGGACCCAAAAAATCTATAGATAAGCAGGATAACGGCTTCTCAATTTAAGACTTTTTAATCTTTATTTCCAAGGTGAGAAACACACAACAAAGCTGTTATTTGATACTACTTTAACAAAAACAATTTATTCGTTAGCTGATTACTATTACTTTAAAATTTTATTTTATTATGATTTAAGAAACATACATTTAAAAAAACACAAACCATAGCCATAAGTCCATTTAAAAATCCAATTACACAAGTTCCTTTATCATAGAATAATCGATTTGTTTTTTTATTTACAGACATTTTTTTTTTTTTTTAATTTCTTATGATTTTTGATTCTCTTTAATCTTGGAATACCTTCTACACAATTTAATAGCAGTGCGACTTTAAATTTATGACGATATTGCTTTGCCGATTTAATTTGTTTTCGCTTGTTTACAATTTTTGCGAACTCTATTTTTCGAAATCCGATCTTCCCATGATTTGATTTTAACATCCAACTATATTTTATTTTATCATTAATTATTCTAAATTTGGGTTTATCACAATTTAATTTGAAAATCGGGCTACATTTTCTTTTAAAAATCATCTTTTGATAATTAATTTTTTTATTATAACCCTCTTTGATAATCTTAAGTTCGTTGTTAATTTCATCGATCCTACTTGATATCGAGCCTTCTTTTTTTTCGGTATTTATTTTTTCGTCGGTTATATAATTCATTAAGTCGACTCTGCTTCTTTCTATCTGTGCGTTATTATTTAATTTATTATCTAGTACCAATTGTTGCACATTCTTTATTTCTTTATCTAATTGTATCGTATTATTTTTATTTATTTGTATGTCAGTTTTTAGTCCCCTTTCCATATCTTCTAGTTTATTTTTTTGGTCTTTTAGTTTAGTTTCAAACCCCTCTAGCCTGTACTCAACTGATTCTATAATTTCTAGTTTATTATTTATTTCTTCGAATTTTTCCTCCAACATTTTTTTATTTATTTCTGAGTTATTATTTATTTGTTCAAATTTCATCTGCATAAATGACATGATTTGTTCAAAATGCGCGGGCATATCTTGAACTTTATTTATTTCAGTATTTTCTACGTCAACCGAATGTTTCCGTCTAGTAAATGGAGTTGACGCTTCTAGACTAATTTCAAAATTCCCCGTCCTTTCCACAAATCCCGACTCGTGTTCATTCAAATCTCCATGTTTTGGCCCCGAACCCATGATTTCACTTGTCCGTCTGTCCGTTCCTGTCTCTAATTCCCTCTCATCTATTTCGAATACACGTCTTGTACTTTGCTCCCTGATATTCTCATGAGATACCTTATTTTCCTGCTCGTCGGCCATTTTCTTTTCACAATGCTACTTATTCAACAAAAAAAAATTACAAGATATTACAGATCAAAAAATATTCTTAATTCTAATCAAATTAAAATGTACTGAACTACATTAAACATAGAAATCTATATATTTTCACTTTAATTGTTAGATTTCCCTTTATTCGCACACTCTAATTGGCCACTTAGTTGGGCGCCAATGAGAAGATTCTTATTTACTTTGATTTAAATTATTCCTTCTTTAATTCATAAATCTATAAAAAAAAAACAGGGGTGGCATCCTTTTCTTATTTAGAGTGCTTATGTGAAAATAAAGGAAAAAATGATAACTAAATTTTTTAAATCATAATGTTTTATAAGTTGTATATTTTTAATTTCTTTTTGTAAATGGTTAAAAAAAAAAAGGTTACTGGGTTAGTGAACTATTATAATTTTTTGACAATAGATGAAATAAACCTCTTATGAGTTAATTTAGACAGAAAAAATGTACTCTTGGCAAATGACACAAACTAGATGATTATAAATATGGATTAGAAATTTCTGGCAACTCACGGCATACTATATCCTCTTTTGAATCTTTCCTTCTTCGTCACTTTCTTCTCAGCCTTTTCTTCCTTCCATATATAAAATTTAACTTCTCGGGATTTTTCTTTCTTTTACTTCCACGACACTCCTTTATATAAATGTGCTACCTTCCATCTTCTACGCTCCTTCTACACTCTTCAAAACACCCGACACCTCCTCCAAGTTCCTCCAAAAACAGACTACACCTCCTCCAAGATCCTACAAAACCCTACTACCACGAGTCGGCTCCTTCTGCCCTTGTCGCCATATTTTCCCCCACCCAATGTCATCAGGTTAGTCTTTTCTTTTACAATTAATCATATTCTTTTTTCCTACTAATAATATCTTTTGCCAAGATGTACCTACATTTTTATTTATTTGTACTTACTATTTTTTTTTTTTTTACTATTTTTATAAAGAATAACCATTTCTTTTATTCTTTGTGACCCCCCCATTCTACACGTCACATATCCCCTTCCTATATACAAAAGAAATCTGTTATTCTTTACAGCCCTATTCATACAAATACTTTGAACCTTAATACGTAACCCCAAACATTGTACACATGCTGCCGTGACAAAAGATGTTTGCGCCCCAGAATCGATCAATACTCGGATGGTCTGATACTCACCTAGATAGTCCTGTATATGTACTAAAGCAGTACCTAATAACACAGTTTTGAAACTTGTTTGAGACTGTGGATTATAGGCATGTAACGCTGCATCAACTGCCGCAGTGCTGGGCTCAGAAGACTTCATAGTGGTATTGAATCTAGATGGGTAACTACTGGAATGTAAATAAGTGTGATGGCGAGCACCGCATGTGAGGCATGATGTCATGGAAGAGCATCTAGGCTGTAAGTGGGTCCCTTTAAGACAATTGAAACACAGCCTGAGGGCTTGAACCCGTTCTTGGCGCTGGTGTGGCTTCAATTGAAGAAAGTCAGGACACTTATATATAGTATGATGAAGTTTGCAGACAGGGCAGGCATTAGTAGGCGACCGCGCTGATGTCGATACAAATCCTCGTTTGGCGAACCTATTGTCCGGTGATTTTAATAAGGTCTTCTTCCCAACAGAAAATTGAATTCTAGGGTTCAGTTTGATCTGCTGAGTGGTCTGAGAGACCTCCAAAACATGAGTCTGGTGCTGTATGTATGTCACAAGATTATTCCAAGTTGGAATTTCTTGATTGATATGATGGCGCTCAAAATTCTTTTTTGTCTCATAAGGCAGGCTGCGCAAGGCAACATGCACCAATATAAAACCAGGCAGGTCTACAATTTCTAAATTATGTAAGGCGGTAGCGGCCTCACGAAATACCTCCAAAAATTGATTAAGACTCTCTGGTGACTCAGTGTGAAGAGGACGAAAATTGAATATAGTTTCTAATATGTCCGCACCGAGTATTCTTTTATTCTGATACTTGTTCAGGAGAGCGGCCCAAACTATGGGATAGTTGGCCTCACTGATGGGCAAGGTTCTAACCACAGACAAGGCTGGGCCAGAAACTGACGAAATCAGATAATGAAACTTTTCCACAGCGGTGATGGCAGGATTCTCATGGATGAGACATTTGAATTGTTCATAAAAGGGGGTCCACCCCTTGAGAGATCCGTCGAAAGTCGGCAGTGACAATTTGGGTAGCCAAGGTTGGACTGCCTTTACTGTCTGTTCTACAGGACACTGAACCGGCTTGAGCAAGTTTCCAGCTGCTGTTTTGATGGCATAATACATCTCCTCAAAGGCCTCCAAATTTTGATAGGAGGGCACATGATCCGGATCCAGGGTGATCTCCAAGTCATTGATATGCTCCACCAGGTCTTGGAAACCTGAGCGGATCTCCTCTATATCTTCATACCGACTTTTGAAAATCGCGATCTTACTTTGATCACTGCCCGCAGCAACGGACGCATCATATAATAGCTGAAGCTTTCGAAACTTATTCTCCTTCTTGGCTACAAAACGTTTTAACTGGGACTCTGTCTTCATTGTTTTTGGCATGGAGAGGAAAAAAAAAAAAAATATAAATGTATATATATTTATACAATGAAGAAAATGTAAACGATATTTCGTAAAATATAAAATGTACGAAATAGAAATAACGTAAATAATATTTCCTCAAATATATATACGTAAGAGTATATGGTGAAGGAAAGGATTATATGGTGAAGAAAAGGTAAACAATATTTCGTAAAGGATAAAACGTAAGATAGAAAACGTAAATAATACTTCCTAAGGTACCTATAAGATATAATTGTATAAGGTAAAGAAAGGTACACTTTGAAAAAAAATGAAATTAAACTATTCCCAATTTTTCAAAAAAAAGTTTAAATAAAATGATTAAAAGAACTTTGAAAATAACTTATTATTTTTATAGGACTGTTTTGATCCGGCGGCGTAGGACCAATATGTACACGCCGGGTGTATGTATAACTGATAAAAGTGGACTGTATATAAAAAAGGTAAAAATGAAAGCATGGCCTCTACTCACGGCATGGGTGAACGAGGTCAAGGTTAGGTGATGGACCAGGTTAGATGGTCAACAATTGATGTTCGACAGATCAAGTCAGATGATCAACAACTACTGATGAGTTCAGGTCCGCTCCTCTCCTCATAGATAGATTGCGCTAGCTGCAACGGGCCTAGTGGCGCTGCGATGTACACTCACTATAAGGCAGGGGAGGGGGGGGGGGGGGGGGGGGGGAGGAATAAGGAAATGCCAGGCCTCAACAATCATCAAACCGGACGTCCTCTGTAATATCTAAAATGTCATTCATTGTCGTTTCACTTTCAAGCCTAAACTTTTGTTGCCTGGTGTCAAGTGTCTCATGTACGGTCTCGTACTAATGGGTCTTGGATGTGGTCGAATACTTATATACCGAGGTCTAAAGTCAATCGCCATTCTTCTTTATATGTAGGTGTATCGTTATAGTTTCGTTTCTAAAGTTGATTGGATGACCGTCTTGGTCTACTATCCGTAATGTAATGTTGTCAACGGATTTTGTGTTAACTCCTAAATATACAATGGGTGATGGTGTTTCGACAATTTTGTACCCTGCCTCGACAGTTGGATAGAATTCATACAATGTGTGAACCGGTTTTCCATTTCGATATGCACCGTAAACTATATTACATTCAATAGCAATTGTATTGACTTTAACCATGTTTACGATCCCTGGTGAGGTATGATAGCCATCTCCGGGGTGTAAGGTACGCTTATCTTCATCCAAGCTGTCATTCCATCCCAATAAGGGTCCAATAGAATTTTTTCTATTAAAATATACAGTTTTTGTACACCGTAATTCTGATTTTAATGTATTATTATTAGCTCGGATTATAACATGATCGCCTTTTCTTCTAAACATCATCTGTTCTTGCAAATAATCACCAAGTGCTTCCATCTCATATGTCCCCATCGGTATTTTAATTTTTTCATCACCAAAATAAAACATATCATTCTCACCATCAATAATGTTGGGAATAGAATTATATGTTGTAAAACCTAAAAGCCCAATCGAGTACTCTCCATTTGATAGGTCTATTGTAGGAAAAATGTCTGCACTTAATACAATCTCAGTGCCCGTAAGGGTAAAGGTATAACTCATGACTGCATCTAAGACTAACACAAGTTTTCAATATAAAGGAACTGAATACATAAGTGTCCACAATATGGAGTGTTCCAATCCTGATACCGGTTTCGATTGTATTCAATTGAGCATCCTTTCAGGTATTTGAGTATTTCGAGTGGGGGTGGTAGATTACCATACGAGTCGAAATACTTTATTTTATTGTCACGCTTTACATAGCAGACCCAATGTGAGCCGGGTTCACTGACTCTATTTAGGTTCACAATGCCCGATTCATATTTTTTTGGTGTCCTCGGTAAGGTGTCCTTCATAAAGACACCTCTGAAATGACACAAGTTTTTAGCATATTTTTCAAGATCTACATTTGTAAGAGCTCTATTTGGAAGTCACATCTGATTTTTATATGGTCTCACGTATAATCCGTATCCGTTTCTGTATGGTCTTACGTAAAGTCCTTGACCTATTTTTTGTCCTTCAATTGTCCTATTATGTATTTTCATCTCTTCCAATTTAGCCTTTGCATTTTGGACATCGCTTACAGTTTTTGCTATAGCTGACGCACCACCTGCTAAGCTACCGAGAGCAGATAATCCTGCAAATAGTGGTACGAGAAATGGTAATACCCCACCGGTTTTAGGCAAAGGGAGCATCCTCGGCGTTTTTGTTATTTTCCATTTTTGCAAATACCGTTTTGCTTTTTTCAATGATAAAGCAGAAGCCCTATCAATAGGTAAATGACGACCTACTCATGCAGCTTTTATAAGTTTACCAAAGGATCCTCGAAGTCCAGAGCCCATTTTGACTTTAGCCTTTTTCATGGTATTTGTTATAGTCCAAGCAGCTGCCTTCTCCCCCCACTTTGCGTCCTTAGATCTGACTCTCTCCCAAGCTTTATCTGCTAAGATTCTGTCTGCTGCGTGTCTCTGAGATAAATTATTAGTGTTTGAATAGGAAATATCGTGTTCACGACAGGCTTCGTCTAATGGATTAATACCCGTATCACCTCGTAACTTGGTGCCGGGTCCACAATAATTATATCCTGGAATGTGTGCTTCAAATGGTAGCTTGTTGATTAGAGCGTTTACTACACTGCCTCCTATCTTTCGTTTCATACTGAAATGAAAGGATCATGCTCTCAATTTATATATACAGCGGTTTCACTAAATGTATCATTTGCCGAAATGCATTTGGAGCCTCAACCTTTACAACTGAAAGTTGTTGACCTTCTTCCTCACCAGGAAAAAGATGAAACCATAAGACCTTTACCACCAAACCCCCTAATCATTGTTTGTGGGGCTACAGGATCGGGGAAAACCAATTTGGTCATTAGCCTCCTTCTTGATGAAAATGGACTTTGTTTCGAAAATCTCTACATTTACTCTCGATCTTTATCACAGGCGAAATACACCTATTTAAAAAAGGTAATGGACACGGTTCCCGAAATAGGATATTACACTTTTGATGATTCCGAAAGTGTGATACAGCTGGAAGATGCAAAACATAATTCTGCTTTTATTTTTGATGATATTAGCCTCGATAACCATAATATAATAAGAAAGTATTTTAGTATGGGACGACACAAGTCTATATACCCTATTTACATTGGGCAGACATATGCGCATATACCAAAGCACTTAATTAGAGACAATGCAAATTTTTTAATACTTTTCAGACAAAATTTGTTAAATTTAAAACATATTTATCAGGATCACGTTAGTTCGACAGATGTTACATTTGATATGTTTCAAAAGATGTGTGCATTATGTTGGGACAGTGACCCCTATGGGTTCTTTGTCCTTGATAAAACTCGAGAGGCAGACAAGGGGAGGTACCGACAGGGCTTTGACACCTTTATATTGATGTAAGTGTACTGCAGCAGCTCAGTTTAAAATGAAACGTTCAGTAGTACGAGATATTATCAAGACCTCTAAAGGTTTGAGAAAAAAGTTCAAATCTTTCAAGAAGGGGGCTTTAGAGACTCATGAGTCACTAGAGAAAACATTCGAACCAGTTACAAAACCACTGCTACAAATAACGGAAACTCTGAAACAAGCACCTACCAAATCGATAATCAAGACTCCACCATTCCCAAACATAGAGAAATCTGAAATATATCCGCAAGAAGAAAAAATCATCACACCAATCAGTGGAAAACCAAAAACTCAACTCTATACTCCTTCATTCACTACACCTAGGAGGGAAGAAGTCCCTTTTGAAGAAGAAGTCTTTGAAAGTTCATGACCTCCTATTACACCTGTAGAAGAGGCTCAACTTTTGTCTCAGACTGCGCTAGGTAAGGCAAAGGACTTTGACACTCGCTATGGACTTCGCTTTCTACCCAGCGGTGGGTTAACGTTAGGTGACGCTAGCGTTCGGGTGGATCACAATGATTTAGAAATTAAAGACAAATTTTATGAAGGTACACCTGGACTCTATGAACTTTTGTTTTTAAAAGAACCTATGACATACAAAAATGAGGATTTAGCCATATATAAGGAACTACTGACGGTTACAAATGCTCATAAAAGACATTTCAGTGAAGCTAAAAGTTTGAGTGGTAATAAAAGTTTCAAGTATAAAAATATAATTGCAAAATTATTTACTCCTACTACCAGACAATATCATACCCGTTCAAAAAAATCTCATTTTTCTGGCTCGGGCTTATGGATGAATTGTACAAGACCTATATATGAGCGCTGGGACGATCCCAATGAACTCTGTACGAGGTTAAGCTTGCTCTATGCTAGCGAAGCAGCAGGAGGTGGACCTCATTCGAATGAAATCGCGTCAATATTGGAAGAATTGAGAGAAGCAAATATTATATATTAATCATGAGCTCTAGTGAAGATGAGGAGGAATCAGAAAATTCAGAGGAATATTTGGTAGATCTTCGTTGTAAGGTGTGTTTCGATGCCATTGTAGATACGGTCATATTACCATGTGGTCATTTTACCTGTATGGACTGTTCTGTTTTTTGTATTTTTTGTCCATATTGTAGAAGTTCAAAAATTGGTGTGTATAGAGTCTATTTCACCTGAGGGGTTTCAGTTCTAAAATGACCATTGACAAGTTCGGACGGCATGTTGGTAAGCGGTATTACCGCAATCAGCAAAAATTATACAATACAGTTCAAGCTTTAAAAGGAGAGGACCGATTCAGACAGGTTGAAGCTGGAGGAGTTCTCGATGTCAACCATAGGCGATTAATCAATTTAGGAGAAGGATTGGAGGGATCAGATGCTGCTTCCAGAAATTATGTCGATTCTCGAATTTCACATTTTTCTCAGTCAGGAAGCAAAATTGACTTTAATGCTAAAAGGCTAATACATGTAGAGGATCCATCGGACCCCTCTGATGCAGCTACGAAAGGATATGTGGACAGATCGGCAAGGTTCTACACTGATCTCAAAAATTGGCCTGGAGCATATATCAATGGGAGTAAGAAAAGACTAGTAAATGTCAGCCCTCCCATAGATTCTAATGATGTAGTCACACTGAATTATCTTCAAAGAGAATTGGCTTACTTGGTCAAGAAAATTGATAATTCTGGATATGTAACTCTTCAGCATCTTCAACGAGAACTGTCGAAATATATGCTAAAAAAGCAGAACCATGATGCTTAAATTAGAGAGAGACAATTGATTTAGTATTAGTCTGATAGAGTTTGTCATGGGGAATATACTTTCAAAACCTTACACACCAAGAGAAGTTGTCGTTAGAGAACTCCATAAACCAGCTCGTGTTAATTATCCTCGACGTAAAGTGCTTTTAAAAGGAGTGGACGATTTGTGGGAGGCAGATTTAGTCGAGATGGTGCCATATTGGCGAGTCAATAAAGGCTTTAAATATTTATTGACCGTAATCGATGGCTTCTCGAAATATGCCTGGGCAATACCATTGAAGCGAAAGACAGGACCAGAAGTTACAAAAGCGCTAGAGACTATATTTCTCGAGAGTAAACGTATACCTCAATTATTGCTTACAGATGAAGGACGTGAATTCTACAATACTAACTTCCAGTCTCTTATGAAAAAAAATAATATTCACCACTATTCTACATACTCTTGAAAGAAGGCTTCGATTGCTGAACGATTCAATAGAACATTAAAAGGACATATGTGGAAAATGTTCACCTTGAATGGAAATCATAAATATGTCGACTTGCTACCTGCTCTGCTATCAAGATATAATAATACAAAGCACCATACAATACAAGCCACTCCGTCTGAGGTTGTCGCTAATAAGAAGCTTCAAAATGAGCTAATTGCCACTGTTTATTCAGTCCCGGCTACCACTACTAAACCTAAATTCAAGGAGGGGGATTATGTCCGCATATCAAAATTACGCAATGCATTTGCCAAAGGCTATCTTGCTCAATTCTCACCTGAGATCTTCAAAGTTGTCAAGGTGCAATTTACAAACCCCGTCACATACCTTTTACAAGATGCGAATAATCAAGACATATTTGGCGCATTTTATAAAGAAGAATTACAGATTGTAAAGGATCCTGGTGTTTATCTCATTGAAAAAGTTCTTCGACGAAAAGGGAATCGTATATATGTGAAGTGGTTCGGACTGTCAGAAAAGAGTTGGGTCAATTTATCTCAATTAGTGTGAATATAAAAAAATAAAATCTTTTCAAATTATTTTAATTTATTTTTTTCCCTTCCCTTAAGGTGTTTATAAATCAATATCAATACGTTTTTAATCAGATTTTTATTATTTCAAAATATCGGCATTACATTGAATTCTCTACATTGTAAATTCTATTAGAAATTCGTGGCGAGACCCTCTACCTCTGTAAATTTGCTTGCCTACAAAATTCAGGGCTGAGATTTCATCATTTTTGGTTATGTAAGTAAAGACAACACTTGATTACAAATTTTATATTTTTCAAAAATACATTAGATTACACTGAGAATTCAAATAAATGCTCCTTATTGATTCTTCGACCTTTGTACGCCAATTTCAAATTGCCTGTAAAAAAAAAAAATTTTAGTTTTTCTTAAAAAAGTGACTTTTTTTTAAAAAAAATTATTATTTTTTTAAAAAGTTACCTGAGGCTTGAAGTAATTCTTCATCGGAAAACATTTCGGTATAGCGCTTCGGCAAAAAAAATGCTTTTCAAGCTGTCGCTGGGCTCGTCGACATCGCCTTCAATAAAAGTCGCGATGATACTGGGTCCATAAATTGTATTTATTCTTTTCATTGCAAGAATCGAATATTTCTCATCTATTATTAATTCATTTATTGGTATAAATTCCGCCCTAGATGAATTTAGTTTTTGAACTAAAGCGTTCAAGTCACTCTCCTGAGTTTCTGTGTCCATGTTTGGCTAGATAATGATGGGACCCGCTAGATTCCCGTCTTTTTATATTCTCGGAAAAAGCTTCGAAATCTGAACAATCGAAGAAAAATTTCAAAATTTGAAAAAGATCGAAGGGGGAAAGAAAAAGTTAAGCAAAAGAGAACACGTCCCCCCAGACTGGTATGCAAATTAGTCTCCAAGTGATTATGCAAATCTTGAGGGAGACTTCGCGGTCAACGACAAACCGGTTCTCTCTACACAATAAACTGAAGGTACATCGGTGAGTTTATTTCAATTCTCAATAATACAATTTTTCGCTTACCGTTTTTCGAAAAAATTTCCCTAAGATACCAAAATGAGAAGTTTTCACATACACCCTGAAGGTAGAATGAGATATAATCTCGTATGTTTTTTTTGATTCAATGAGATAGCAAAATGAATATATAAATGATATGTTTACATCTGTAAGACACACTCACTGAAGGTTGGATGACGTCTGTTTACATACACGGTTGAATGACCTCTCAGACGCTAGCGATTTTTTGAGATAGCAAAATAAATATATAAATTACATCTGTTTGACACACTCACTGAAGGTTGGATGACGTCTGTTTACATACACGGTTGAATGACCTCTCAGACGCTAGCGATTTTTTGAGATAGCAAAATAAATATATAAATGATAGGTTTACATCTGTTTGACACACAATCATTTGACACAATCCACGGAGCCCCCTTTAAAACCACCTCCGTCTGACCTACAATGGTCCCTTTAAATCCTGACCCTTCCTAACACTAGTGGCACTACTGGAACAGCATAGGCCCCTTTTAACTGTGCCAGGTCCGGCCATTTACCACTAATGTGAGCTATTTGTAAACTAAGTTGATTTTACTGGTGGCGATTCGAACCCGTCCCCTTCGGGTTGGTAAAGTAGGGTATTTGTACAATAAGTATATATTAATAACGTGAGCTATTTGATTTATTGTAGATTTTACTGGTGATGATTCGAACTTTTTTCGAACGTTCGAAGTAAGTTGGTATTACTGGTGGGGTTTCGAACCCGCAACCTTTGGGTTCGTAACGAGAGGTTTTTGTAAAATAAGTTGATATTACTGGTGAGGATTCGTACCCGCAACTCGCTGGTTCGTAACGTGAGCTATTTAAAGAATACGTAGATTTTACTGGTGGGGATTCGAACCCGCAACCCTTGGGTTCGTAACGTGAGTTTTTTGTAAAATAAGTTGATATTACTGGTGGGGATTCGAACCCGCAACACTCGTGTTCGTGACGTGAGCTACTTGTGAAGTAAGTTTGATATTACTGGTGGGGATTCGAACCAGCAACCCTCGGGTTGGTAAAGTGGGCTATTTTTAAAGTAAGTTGGTATTACTGGTGGGGATTCGAACCCGCAACCTTTGGGTTCGTAACGTGAGCTTTTTGTAAAATAAGTTGATATTACTGGTGAGGATACGAACCCGCAACGCGCGAGTTCGTAACGTGAGCTATTTGAAGAATACGTTGAATTTACTGGTGGGGACTCGAACCCGGAACCCTCGGTTTGTTATCGTTGGCTATTTGTAAAGTAAGTTGATGTTACTGTTTGGGATTCGAACCCGCACCTTTTGGGTTCGTAACGTGAGCTATTTGTAAAATGAGTTGATATCACTCGTGGGGATTCGAATCCGCAACCCTCGGGTTGGTAACGTGGGCTATATGTAAAATAAGTTGATATTACTGGTGGGGATTCGAACCCGCAACCCTCGTGTTGGTAACGTGGGCTATTTGTAAAGTAAATTGATATTACTGGTGGGGATTCGAACCCGCAACTCTCGGGTTGGTAACGTAAGCTAATTGTAAAATAAATTGATTTTACTGGTGGCGATTCGAACCCGTCCCCTTCGGGTTGGTAAAGTAGGGTATTTGTAAAGTAAGTATATATTAATGGTGGGGATTCGAACCCGCAACCCTCGGGTTGGTTATGTGAGCTATTTGTAAAATAAGTTGATATTACTGGTGGGGATTCGAACCCGCAACCCTCGATGTTCGTGACGTTAGCTTTTTGTAAAGTAAGTTGATTATACTGGTGGGGATTTGAACCCACGACCCTCGGGTTCGTAACGTGAGCTATTCAAAGAATACGTCGATTTTACTGGTGGGGATTTGAACCCGGAACCCTCAGGTTCGTAACGTGAGCTTTTTGTAAAATTAGTTGATATTACTGGTGGGGATTTGAAGCCGCAACCCTCGGGATCGTAACGTGAGCTATTTGAAGAATACGTTGATTTTACTGGTGGGGATTCGAACCCGGAACCCTCGGGTTCGTAACGTGAGCTATTTGTAAAATAAGTTGATATCACTGGTGGGGATTCGAACCCGCAACCCTCGGGTTATTACGTGGGCTATTTGTAAAATAAGTTGATATTACTGGTGGGGATTCGAACCCGCAACCCTCGTGTTGGTAACATGGGCTATTTGTAAAGTAAGTTGATATTACTGGTGGGGATTTGAACCCGCAACCCTCGGGTTCGTAACGTGGTTTGGCGGAGCAACCCTGGCAGTCGACGTGCGGCCCCGGTTCTAGCACCAGCGACCATTGCGGGGAGCCGGCTGGTCATCGCCCCGCCTCCTCAGGTAAGTGGGAGGTCCTCGGGAGGCTCCCCGGCCAGCTACCCTGCCACATTACTCCACCAACACCACATAACCCCCCTGTCTTTTGCACTCGTCACCTCTCCTCTCGCGCCTCCCCTCAAGAGGGTGCGAATGCAGCAACCCCGGGCTTACCCAGTACAGTCAGGGACCGAGCCAAACTCATTGGAAGGTATCAACAATCTCCTCTCATCATTCACTTCCCAAATTCAAAACCTAGTCACCCCTATATTTTCATTGCTCACTACGCTAATCCAAAAGTTAACCCTCACACATGTCCCTGATTGTGCTCCTATGGAATGCTAATGGTCTTGTTAGACATTCAGGTGAACTGACTTATGTACTTCGAGAGAGACGAATTGACGTCGCCTTAATAACTGATACTCACTTTACAGATTTGACCCGATTTCACATAGACGGATACACGACTAACCGTCCAGACGGGACAGGCCATGCAGGAACGGCGGCTTGACTGCTGGTTGAGAAACGCAGATGTCGTCGTCAGTGGCAAAGACATAGATACCCATCCATCAAAACACGACTCAATAGACTCACACACGAACTCAAAACAGCCATATCACAATACAAAGCAGAGACGTTTTCACTTTACACTGACACACTAGCCACTGACGATAGATCTCTGTGGAGAGCAACCAGACGTATATTCATAATCCACTTCATAAACACATACACGACTTCCTCAACATACCTCTACAACTGAGTTTACCGCCGAAACCCATCACTCCGTCTGAGGTGCAGAAGGCTATCCTTCACCTTCCCAACAAGAAGAGCCCTGGCTATGATCTCATTACTGCCAGAGTGTTCAAAAATCTTCCGCGTAAAGTTGTCATCTTTCTTACTTACATAAATGTAGGTTTATCTGGTTCCGGAACTAAAGTAATGATAGAAAATTTCAAAAGAACTGGGAAGTAGGAAAGGCGAAGGATACAATTGTAAATTCTCCACAGAGATCCATCGTCAGTGGCTAGTGTGTCAGTGTAAAGTGAAAACGTCTCTGCTTTGTATTGTGATATGACTGTTTTGAGTTCGTGTGTGAGTCTGTTGAGTCGTGTATTGATGGATGGGTATCTATGTTTTTGCCACTGACGACGACATCTGCTTTCTCAACCAGCACTCTTCTAATGTGCTGTGGTACGTTGTGTGTGTGTATGTGGACAGGCTGGGCGGAGGTGCTACTGCTCCATGCCGCCTCCTGAAGTGTGGTTGTAAAAGAGTTCACTACATCATCCAGGTCATGAGGTGCTATCAGGGTGACTGACAGATTGTCTGTCTGTCACAATATCTCTGAATCTATCCCAATCAATGAGCCCTGAAGTGAGGGAGGGTCGGGGTGTCTTCTGAATAGGTTGGGAGTCTAGGGTAAAGATTACTGGAGAATGGTCTGATGTCAAGTCGGGAATTATTTCTATTGATGTATAGGGGAAGCATTTCGAAGCTACAAAAAAGTCTAGGATATCGGGAAGTTTTCTTCTGTTAGTTGGCCAATATGTGGGTTCTCGGGGGGAATAGACTCTGTATCGTCTGTTCGTCAATATGTGGTTAAGTGTCTGTCCACGCGGGTTGTTGACCCTACATCCCCACTCCAGGTGCTTAGCATTGTAGTTTCCACCGGCCATGAAATCATTACCCGGAGTGTCGAAGTAGTTGGTGAAGTGTTGCGGAGTAAGGTTGTGGCGTGGAGGACAGTAAACTGAAGCAAGTGTGAAATTGTGAGAAGCTGATGAGATTTCGACCGCTATTGATTGAAGGTGAGGCTCGCAGAAGGAAGGCAAAGTGATGTACCAAACCTCTCCTGACAAGCACCGCCGTTCCTGCATGGCCTGTCCCGTCTGGATGGTTAATCGTGTATCCGTCTATGTGAAATCGGGTCAAATCTGTAAAGTGAGTATCAGTTCGGGTTCTCTTTCCTTTTGAAAAAGAAAAGCTTGTCCGTGACCGGATAGTATCTGGGACATCCAATGGTCTGACTGGAACCATGTCGAGGCGAGTCGTTTACGCGCATCCGGGAAGAAAGCGTGCGGCCTTCCGAAGAATCCGTCCAGCGCCGTTGCCATTTGGTCATTATCCACTCCTGGGCATTGTCCCTGCAACGCTCCGGCCTGCTATCGCCCTGCATCTCCGCTGCCACTGCCGCGCCGAAGGGCCCATCAACATCCTGTCCCTGAGGCAGATTGCATCTGCAATAGTACGAGGCGACGGCTCCGTCCAAAACCAAAATAATGGGCGGGGCTGCGGCCAGCACCTGCAGCGCCTCCATGGAGACGGTGCGATAGGCCCTCGTCACCCGCAGCAGTGCGGATCACGCGTTTCCGCTTGGTGGGGCGTTGCCAGCACCCAGCCGCCATTTATCTTGCAATGACCTCGAAAACCCCCGTAGATTGTTCTACACGCAAGGTAGCCGAAGCCCCAGGTAATCCTGGGTAAGCAGCTCAGAGCATTGAAGGTGGAATTTGTCCTGTCCTTAATGCCAACAGCGTGTGGAGTCACTTGAAGCCCCGGCCCAGCCGCACTCCTAGGTACGTTACAGCTTAAGGGCTCTAAATGGCGACGCATCCCCTTGATCCTGACCAAAAGGGGATGACGTGCGTCCACTCTCCCTTTCATAAGCAAGGCTTGGGTCTTGCTTGGTGGGACTGGGAGCTTGTTGCCGGTGCACCAGTCGCCAATATAATCTACGGCTGCCTGGGCTTGTCATGTTAGAGCGGCACGGCTATCAGCGTGCACCGCGACCACTAGGTCGTCTACATAGGTTACTGCCTTAAATTCACGATCCCCGAGTTCACGGAGCAGTCCATCAAAGAGTATGTTCCACAGAGCCGGTCCTAGGATCGACCCTTCGGGCAACCTCTTGTGATGTCCACTGATGAGCTTGAGAACAACAGGTTACTTATGGTTGCTGATCTGTCACTCAGAAAACTCGAGATTAGCCCGAATATTAAAACAAGTTCGAAAAAATTTACTTTATTGGAAAAAAATATTTATAACTAATGACCATTTTTGAAATATAAATTCTACTCACAGCGACGTCACTGGACAACACTCAAATTTACGCAATTCATTAGACTAACATTTCTTATCTATTTCCCTATCCCTAACTCGGAGAAGGGACTATTTGGATTTAGGATTGGGAGCTTCAGACAAGTCCCTGTGGAAGTATTCAATTTTAGCTCTTCTCTGTGCGGACTGAGTAGGTAAGTCGAATAAATAAGTGGAATGACGATGTAAAAGGGCAATTTTTATCTTAGTACCTGACAGGGGAGAGCCTTAGCATATTCAAGAACATGTCTAGGAAAGACCAAGGTGATTTCGCCCTCGTATCTAGAACCATAGGGGTTAAATTAGGCCCTCCTGAGCGGCGGGAGCTCAAGAAAGATGAATTCAAAGGGGGGGGGGGCAAGCGAGGAGCGAGTCTGACTTAGTTCGCCACCGCCCTGGAGACTCTCTACAACGAGGCCTACCCGGAGAGGGTCGGGGAGGCGGTGCGACAGGAAACCTTGAAGGACCACTTCCTGGAGGGGCTCCGGAACAGAAAGGTACGATTTCAAGCTGCGCTAACGTCCCCTGACATTCTAACACTAACCAGGGCATTAAAAATGGAAGATATAGCTCTACGTCATGTCTCATTGTCATATGCCGCAGAGGTTCAGGATACAGGTGATAGCCAGGTTGTAGCGGCTACTGACCCTACCCTGGGAACCTCAGTGTTTTACACGATGCGAGAGCAAGATGAAAAAATAACAGCACTTACGAGGGCAGTAGCAGAGCTGGTGGTTGAAAAGGAGGCGAAGCGGACGGATATAAGCCGAAAGGGTCCGGTCTGCTGGGTCTGCGGCAGGTCGGGACATATCCAGCCCACTGTTCGGTGAAGCCACCAAAGGGAAACTGATGCCGCCGGAAGCAGCAACTCTTTTTGCAGGTACTCGGGTGGGTCGGATGGAGGGAAAAGAAGAACCTGTGCTCAATGCCGACATTTCCGAGGAGACCGTTTGCTGTGGCTCGGGTACTCGGGATGTGGATGAACTTTTTAATCTACAGTCTATGGAGTTGAAAGGGGAACAGCGGAATAGCTCCTCCTGAAAATTTTCAATTTTTCTAATAATGAAGGTCAGAGCGTTATTAATTTTCGAACAGGTCACCGGGCCTCGACATCGTTGTTCAGATGGCAATTTAAGATTAGATTTGAACCGAAAACACCAAGCGGTTACTCGTTGAAGTGTTGAAAAGGATGAATACTTCTCTAATAAGTCCCAAGAACTGCATGAGGTTCGGACAAAAGAGTTTACAGTAGTTAAATTCTTCAGCTCGGGAAGTTGAGGTGGCAAGTCAAAAGGTGAATAAATCGGCCAATTAGAAGAGTGTGAAGTGAGCCATGGAGGTCCTGTCCACCACAGATGATGTTTCACGAGGTGTTGGGGATGCAAGCCTTGAGAAGCACAGTCTGCCGGATTTAATTCGGAGGATACTTGATGCCACGAGGTAGGTGAGAGCGTTTCAAGGGTAAGAGTAACTCTAGTGGCAACGTATGTTTTCAAGAGATAGGGTGACGTCTTTAGCCATGACAAGACATTCATAGAATCCGTTAAGGCAAAGATACTAGATGTTTACTAAGAAGCAAGGCTCCACACAACTCTAACCGAGGGACAGTTAATGTCTTGAGCGGAGCCACCTTGGACTTCGCCATAAGGAGATGGCCTAAGCTATTATAACGTGTGAGGCACTTAGATCTGAAAATAACTGGAGACAGCCAGCCAAAGGGGGTCATAGATTGGATCTCAGCCAAATCGTAGAAAAACGCATCAGCGGTGGCGTTCCACTGCAGACCCAGTACCTTGATCACTTCATGGCCGTCAGTATCAAACGATAATGGTGTCTCATGGTGGTCGTTTGGGATATCACGAACCACTTCACACACAGGGCAGTTACTGCTCCATTTGCGAAGCTGAAATCCTCCAGGCTGAAACAAGTTGATGAGGTCTCGTTTGAGGTTCTGGGCGTCCTCCACTATAGAAGCTCCATTGAGAACATCATCAATGTAAATATCTTGCAATAGGACCTTGGCGGCTTGTGGGAATCGCGCACCATTGTCGTTGGCCAGTTGTTGAAGAGTACAAAGAACGAGATACGGTGACGCAGAAGGGCCGTATGTAACAGTATTGAGTTCATACTCCTTGACGGGCTCCTCAGGGGACCGTCACCATAATATGTGTTGATTCACGATGTAATCGAAAACGAGAAATAATATCAACAATGTCCCATTGCAATTTGGGACCAGTTAAGAGTAAGCTGTTTAATGATGGCTGATTCGAAGACTTACAAGAAGCATCAAACACCACTCTTAGTTTAGTCGTAGAACTAGAGATTTTACAAATAGCATGGTGCTGTATATAATAAGATTTGGTGTTACCAAGACGAGAAAATTCAGGCACCTGGATCATGTGACCAAGTGTTTCATATTCATCGAGAAAATCTTGGTAAGCTCGCTTGAGGTCAAGATGTCGGGCAAGGCGACGTTCTACAGCGAACAAGCGAGTCAGGGCAGAGCCGTAAGAGCTTCCAGTCCATGTTGGGGGTCTGGAGGTAGAGAAGGGCAAAGGACCAACATAACGTCCATTGGTGTGTCTATAATGTAAACTAGTAAAAATCTCACACCTCATATTATCCTCATTTATTATTGGCAGCGTAGGAGATTCTTCGCTTTCCCAAAAAGTTTCAAAATTTCATCCAACTGAAAATTGTAGGTAGAATGAAGAGATATCACATGAGAAGATGGCGAAGAGCAAGGTTCGATCTTTCCTGTGATAACCCACCCAAAAAGGCAGCAAGGTATTCTGACCCTGGTACAATCTTACACACATACAATCTTTGACCATTGTAGACATGAGGAAAACGGTCGGCGGCTATGAGGAAATCAACTAGAGCTGACATACAGAAGTTCGGATCAGCTAAGGGCAGGTGTTTAAACTTATCATAAAAATTTCAAGGAGTATTTGTACCTAGCATGTTAGATGTGATTTCAGGTAATATGACTGCCTCCACTTGAAACTGCGGTTGATCAGAATCTTGAGGCTTGACGCGACAACTGGTCATCCCTTTAATGTCACCTACAATATGCTGACCTAGGCCTACAACAGGGAAATTACATTTTTTAATACGTAACCCCAAGCGCTGCACACATGCTGCCGTGACGAAAGATGTTTGAGCCCCGGAATCGATCAGTACTCGGATGGTCTGATACTCCCCTAGATAGTCCTGTATATGTACTAAAGCAATACATAATAACACACTTTTGAAGCTTGTTTGAGACTGTGGATTATAGACATGTAACACTGAATCAGCTGCCGCAGTGCTGGGCTCAGATGACTTCATAGTGGGATTGAATCAAGGTGGGTAACTACTGGAATATAAATAAGTGAGATGGCGAGCACCGCATGTGAGGCATGATGTCATAGAAGAGCATCTGGGTTGTAGGTGGGTCCCTTTAAAACAATTGAAACAGCCTGAGGGCTTGAATCTGTTCTTGGCGTTGGTGGGGCTTCAATAGAAGAAAGTCGGGACACTTATAAATAGTGTGATGAAGTTTGCAGACGGGCAGGCATTAGTAGGCGACTGCGCTGAGATCGACACAAATCCTCGTTTGATGAGCCTATTGTCTGGTAATAAGGTCTTCTTCCCAACAGAAAATTGAATTTTTGGGTTCAGTTTGATCTGCTGAGTAGTCTGGGAGACCTCCAAAACATGAGCCTGGTCCTGTATGTATGTCACAAGATTATTCCAAGTTGAGATTTCTTCATTGATATGATCGCTCAAAATTATGTTTCTTCTCATAAGGCAGGCTGCGCAAGGCAACATGCATCAATATGAAACCAGGTAAGTCTGCAATTTCCAAATGATGTAAGGCGGTAGCGGCCTCACAGAACACCTCCAAAAATTGATTAAGACTCTCTGGTGACTCAGTGTGAAGAGGACGAAAATTGAATATAGTTTCTAATAGATTAAATTTCTAGCTCCGAGTATTCTTTTATTTTGATACTTATTCAGAAGAGCGATCCAAACTATGGGATAGTTGGTCTCACTGATGGCCAGGGTTCTAACAACAGACAAGGCTGGGCCACAAACTGACGAAATCATATAATGAAACTTTTCTACGGCGGTGATGGCAGGATTTTCATGTATGAGACATTTGAATTGTTCATAAAAGGGGGTCCACCCCTTGAGAGATCCGTCGAAAGTCGGCAGTAACAATTTGGGTAGCCGAGGCTGGACTGCCTATACTGTCTGTTCTACGGAACACTGAGCCGGCTTGAGCAAGTTTCCAGCTGCTGTTTTGATGGCGAAATACATCTCCGCAAATGCATCAACATTTTGATAGGAGTGCTCGTACTCCGGATCCAGGATGATCTCCAAGTCATTGATATGCCAGTTCTTGAAATCCTGAGCGGATCTCCTCTATTTGTTCACACCAAATTTTGAAAATCGCGATCTTGCTTTGATCCCTGCCCGCAGCAACGGACGCATCATATACTTCCGAAACTTATTCTCCTTCTTACCCACAACAACTTTTCACTATGACTCTGGGTTCATTGTTTTTGGTATGGAGAAAAAAAAAAAATAGATTTATAAATGGATACAATGAAGAAAAGGTAAACAATATTTCGCAAAATATATAAATGTATGAAATAGAAAACGTAAATAATATTTCCTAAAATATATACCTAAGTGTATAAGGTGAAGAAAAGGTAAACACTATTTCATAAAATAGAAAATAGAAAAGGTAAACAATATTTCATAAAAAAAAAGTTCACAAATATTTATTAGATTATTACTGGATTATTATTCTGTCAGTTACAAAATAAAGAATTTTCTTAGTTGTATTTTGTATGGTTTCTGCTGTCATTTGCTTTTCTTCTTCTTCAGCTAACTCACTTCAGTCAGACGTAGATTTAATCTGGAGAGACTATGTTGATTTTGAGGATTCTGAATACAGGTGTTGTATATAAAGAAACATCACTATCTGAAAGCCCTAGTTCCATTAATAATTTCTGCTTAAGCCGGACCCAGATTTATCTGCTCTTTTACGAGCTTCTTGGAAATCTTCTTCAACCATACGCGAATCTGAAAAATATGGGTATTAGTTTGTTTGAAACAAACTACAAAATGTAATAAAACAACTATATGTAGTTTAAAACTTCACTATTTATTTCATACTTGAACTTGCACCAGAAGTATCTCAAGAACTAAACTTTGTTTACTGCTTTCTACTGATTCATTCAGCCATTCTTCGATTGTCATCATCTTTTGTTTTTTAACAATAAGTATATGGTCGTTCTATACTGCTACATGAAAAACACCCTGACATTATGGTTTTTTTTTACTCCACTCTAAAATATCTATGTGGAAAAATAGTCTTCCAAACTTTTAATGAACTCGACTGGATTTTCATTTGGATCATTTTTATAGGTTGGCAGTGTCCCCGTCGACTGAATCTGAAGGACTTTACTAATTCCCCCAGGACTTATGCCTCCCCCAACTAGACTACCCTGTTCCAGCCGATTCTTTATCACATAGATAGCTTCAGATCATAATCCAAACATATCAGAATATTATTTGATTTACCTGGATGCAAATAATATAATGGTTTTGCCATTTGTGAAATGCTTCCATTTAAAAATTTCGACTGGGTTTGAATACGGTTTCCGGGTACATCCTGGAAGCAGATATTCGCTATTCACCCGCCCTTCATGATTTACACGACTCATTATCCTTCTTACCCGAGAAGAAAAACCCACCAGACGGATCGAAATTTCCTAAACTTATGAATACTCTATGTGATAAAGTTATTTAATACAGTGTAATATAAAAAAAACATCACCATAGCAACCAAATGAACACGCAACATTTTTTCATTATGAACTTACTTTATAATAAAGAAGGAACCCAAAACACCCCAGGAAGGAATTTTAAATAACATAAAAAGAAAATAGAATTTACAATGAAGATTAAAAACAACCAGGACCAAATTTAGAAAATGAATCCATCAAAAAACAACGTTAAAACCTGAAAGGCCTATTTGGTGATAACGCCTTGACATCAAAATTAAAATTAAAACTGAAGAAAAAAACAAAAAAAGACATCATAAATAAAGGAAATTTATTAAGCTAAAAGATGAAAGCAACAGAAACACTAAATTTATTAGTTAAATTAAAAATGTTTACAACATGAATGAAGAAAGTACGAGTTAAAAGAAGACGAGCACATTTCATAATTAATTGCTTAACTTAACATTCAAGAAGAAAACAAAACTATGAAAAGGTAAATTAATAAAGGAAAAGAAGATGAATAAAAAGAAATAAGTCTGCAGTGGAGGCCTTGAGACAACAAAACGGCTTCCAGAGACTTAAAACCCTGGACGGTAGGTCGCAGATACCAGACCTGTGTTGGTATCATGAAAGGTTCGGCGCTCGCGCTAGCCGCTGTCGCCCCCCATGTACATACAAAAAAAACTAGTGAGACAGGCACCAGAGGCGGCGGGTGCTGGTAGTAATGCAGATAAAAACCGCCTTTTCATCTTGGATCGCAAATTTGGATTGCGGTTTTTAGTTGACACGGGGGCAGAAATTTCGGTTTTGCCTCCAACTCCCGCAGACCAGCTGCGAAAAGCAGAGGCATGCTTGTATGCTGCGAACGGTACAACCATCGCGACTTACGGACAGAAGACGCTCAGCCTGGAGGTAGCACCAGGACAAACGATAACGTGGCTGTTCACGCTTGCTGATGTCTCAAAACCTATAATAGGGGCGGACTTGCTGCGCCATTTGAGGTTGAATGTAGATCTGGCCGCGTGTTGTTTAAGAGGCCCCAGCAGCAGCCAGCCCATTACTGGGTCTTTAGGTCAAGCTGAGGAAGTATTCATAGCGGTCACAAACGCGAGGAACGACGAGTACCACATCATCCTCAACGAATTTCCTGACATCATCCGCCCGAACTTGGTTCCGAGAGAGAGGCTAAGCACAAGGTAAGGCATTTCATCCATACGGACGGACCTCCAGTGTTCGCCAGGCCTCGGCGCCTGCCTCCAGACAAGCTTAGAGCAGCCAAGCAGGAGTTCGATAACATGTTGCAGCTAGGCCTCTGCCGACCCTCAGAAAGTTCCTGGGAATGTTAAATTTTTATCGGAGGTTTATGCCCAAGGCAGCAGAGTACCAGATATCATTATCACAGTTAGCAGGCAACTGCAAGAAGACAGACCGTACACCTCTAGTTTGGACTGCGGAGACGCAGCAAGCCTTCGAGAGCTGCAAACACGTTCTGGCTGGCGCCACTTTATTAGCACATCCGAAACAAAACGCACATTTGTCCCTAGCTGTCGACGCTTCCGAGTCGGCCATGGGTGCCGTTCTTCAGCAGCGCCTACATGGAGACTGGCAATCGTTAGGATTCTTCTCTAGAAAATTTACAACCACAGAGAAACGGTACAGCGCGTATGACAGAGAATTATTAGCAGCTTATACAGCTGTTCGCCATTTCAAACATTGGCTCGAGGGGCGTCCGTTCACCCTTTTCACCGACCACAAACCTCTAATCTACGCTATGCAGCAACCCACGGACCGAGGTTCTCCACGTCAGCTCCGCCATCTTGATTACATCAGTCAATTTACCTTGGACATTCAATATCTGCCCGGGAGGAAAAACATCGTGGCTGACACCCTATCTAGGATTGAGGAGCTGTACGCACCGGACGCTCTAGATTACGAGAAGTTGGCTTCAGAGCAAGCGGTGGACGAGGAGGTAACTCACTATAAGGAGAACCCTCGGCCCCACTTGATTTTACAGGGTGTTAGTACGCCCAGCGCTCAGATACCGATTCTGTGCGACACCTCTTCAATGAATCCCCGGCCTTTCCTCACAAGTGCATTCAGGAAGAAGGCATTCGCCCTACTTCACAGCCTCGCACATCCAGGAATCAAGGCTTCGATAAGACAGGTGCAGGAACGCTTCGTGTGGCGCAATTTGAAGAAAGACTGTGCGGAGTGGGCAAGACGATGCTCAGCCTGTCAGCGGGCAAAAATTCATCGGCACACTTTGGCCGAATTTCCACCTCCCGACGATCGGTTCCGACATGTCCATGTTGACATTGTGGGTCCGTTGCCATCCTCGCAGGGCCACCGCTATTGTCTAACCTGCGTAGACCGATTTACGAGGTGGCCAGAAGCTCTTTCCATGGACTGCGCTGATGCGGAGACCGTCGCGCGCACATTTTACGCTCGCTGGGTATCTCGCTTTGGCGTGCCAGACCGGATAACTACTGATCAAGGTCGCCAGTTTGAGTCCGGCCTGATTTCGGCTCTCGGTCGGCTGCTGGGAACGAAGAGAATAAGAACCACTGCTTACCATGCAAGCTAACGGTTTAATTGAAAGGTGGCACAGAACCCTGAAGGCGGCAGTCAGGTGTCATGATAACCCCAGCTGGACCGAGGTGTTGCCTACGGTATTGCTAGGCCTGAGAGCGGCTCTGCACGAGGACATGGGCGCCTCGGTGGCAGGGTACACGTATGGAGCAACTCTTCGTCTACCTGGGGAGATGATAGCAGAAGCTCCAGCTGATCGACAGCCGATTCCAGATTACGATTACGTCGCACAACTCCGCCAGACGATGATCAAGTTGCGACCAGCACTGGCCAGCCACCACTGTAGTCTTCGTCAGACCTACATTCCGAAAGATCTCAATAACTGCTCACACGTATTCGTCCGACATGATGCCGTGAAAGCACCGCTCCTCTTACACCATCAGCCGAGCGGGGAAAGTGGTGACGGTGGCCGTCGATAGAATAAAACCGGCCTATCTCTACCAGGCCGACCATCGCTGACGCTGGAGGGGGTGGCGCCCCCCACATGTCTTATTTATTTGTTTTATTTATTCGTTTTATTATTTTGAATTAATTAATAATCGATAACATTTATTTCAATGTAATTTAAAAACATATGTTTTATGAAAAAGGACAATCAATATACATGTTATGTAGTTAGTTTGAGTTGCTTCTTGTTAATTAAAAATATTTTTAAAACTGAAATTTATTAGCTTTCATAATCGCTAAAGTACCAATCTAACTGTCGTGGATGTAGGACGGCCTTCCCGTTCTGTATCAGGTTTATGGTTACTCATTGTGTGCCTATTGAGCTATCGTGTAAGAGTACGGTTTTACAAGCCATCTCTTGTGACTCAATGTGTGTAGACATTCAAGCCCTGTTCTTTCTATATAGCCTGGCCAGGCAATATATATTTCAATCATATCAGTGTTCCTCCAACTAATGTATCTTATAGATTCGACTGGACCACAGTGCAGACTGCAATCTGTAAGTACATAGTTTAAGAAAATATTAAAAGAATAGAATTAGCCTCGTTTTATGTTAAAGGATTTCTTCCTGAGCCAACAAATATCGAATACAGTCCACTTCAGAAAGCTTGCCATATCTACTAAAGTTGTGCGTAGACATGTTTTGGTCCTAAGCCGGGACGGATTAAATGTTTTGATCCGAATTTGGCAAAATTCTATTCTTTTAATAGATTCTTAAAACGTGCTTCTGTGAAATAACTGCTACTGCTACTCCAAATTTGTTACTGGAGTATCATTTTCATTCTAAAATCACAGTTACTAGATACGTGCTCTCAGTAAAATGTGATTTTGGTAACCTCGCAAGCAGGTTATCTTGTGTTGATATACATCTAATGTGTTTGAATTTACAATCAATTGTAAATTTAGTTTAAACTAATTATTTGTTTTATATGTGTCTTATAATTGTTTTCTATTACATGATTGCAATTAGTTTCTCTTTCATGTTATAATTAGTTCTCTCTTTGTGTTTATAATTTTTCTTACGTGTTTACAAATGTTTATAATATTTCTTACGTCTTTAAATTAGTATTCATTATGGATTCGAAAACATTGAAGAGTTTCAATATTTTAAAGCTCAAAAATGATACTATTTTACAAAATATTGTGCAAATTCATTCGTTTATAGAAAGTGTAAAACTTGATAACAGTTTAAAATTTGTGGTTAAAGTAATGATTTCTAACTTGGAATCAAGTTATCAAGAATTTTCTGAGACCTATTCTAAAATAGTGGAGTGTTACGCTATCTCTGACATACCAATACCGCAAGAGATGATAGATATGCAACTGAGTGTAAACCTAATGTTTTATAAGGTAAAAGGTTACTACGAATCGATTTTTTCAAATAGTGAAGAAAAAATTTGTGTTGATTCAAAAAACATTTCCTTGAACAGGAGTTTTTTTTTCCCCCTGAGTTTACAGGAGACAGTCTGAAATGGTGTGCATTTAAGGATCTGGCAGGTGGGGTAAGTCCGTGTAAAATATTACAAATTTCACTTTAATTTCGAACAGTAAACGTTTTGGTCAAGTTTTTTTAAAAATAATTTTTTCCTCGTAACCTTACAATCCTTGACCTTCGAAAAACTCTTTTGAATAAATCATTAAAACCTTTTGGACCATTAAAAAAAAATTAAAATAACATATGGGCGGCGGCGCGAACTTACCCCGTCATATGGGGTAAGTTCGTTTCATGATGGGGTAAGACCGTGGTGAGAATAAATTACCAAAAAATGGTAATAAATATATTTTTAATTTTAAAAAAAGGTAAAATAGTATTACACAACCAAACATTATAATTGTAAAAAGCTAAAAACAACGATTAAAACCATACCTATCTATGAAATAAAAATAAAATAAATATCTATTGAAAATAAAAATTGGGCCTTTGAAACTTCATTAAATTAAAATGTTAAAAAATAAATTATAAAAAACAAACAACCTAAACTTCAAAACAGTCTACTTTTTGTCCAAATTTGTAGGTGACTCTTTCCCCTAGCAAATTCATTTTTGGTTGGGGCAGCACTTTTAAGACAGAACATTTTTCAATCACACTACCATCACTTTCGACTGTTTTAAAAATATCTTTCCAATTATCAATTGCCCGCATCCCCATCACAGCCACTTCATTGTCTTTTACATCTTGAATTATACACACATATCTGACGTTTCTTGCATTTCTGCTACCACCCTTAAAATTTGCCAAGATGAAGTCACCAACTGACATAATTAGGTCTTCATTTGATAACTGGTCCTCTTGTTGACATCTCACTTCGGCAATGTCTTCTTCAAGTAAAGCTTGAATATCATCGAAACCTCCATCAGATTCTGCCTCACTCCAAGAGAAGTTTGTGTCACTGTCACTGCTGCTTTCTACAACTTGCTTATGCTTGTTTTGCTTCTTTTTTTTTTTTTAAGTTTAGCTTTTTCTTTTTAGTTGCTCTTGATGTACCAGGTTGTTTTTTTATTATCAGCTTCCTTTAATCTATTTATAACTTCTTCATTGGTAATTACCTCACCTCCAGGACATATTTTTTGTCTTTTCACTTTATCAGTTGAAGGGCAGGCTCTTTTTACCTTGTTTAACAATATTTCTTCAAATGTAAGAGACGAAGGTGAACCGTTACTGGTTGAAGGTGAAACGTCCTCGACAACTGTCCCTTGCTGTGGTACATGCTCTTGAGGCTCTTCATATACTGCAGGTTCTGCGTTATTTTCTGGGCTTGTCCCTGATCTATTTTTCCAACGCTGCAAGGCAACTGGGTCGAATGCGCTCTCAGGAATGCACGTTTGGTTAAGTGGAAAAATGCCGCACTTCCTAATCCCATTCATAAGGATTTGTGGTTGTATTTCCTTCCAGACATCGCCAATTTTTACAGAAAAACCATATTTTGACAGCTTCTGCCCTATGTTTTTACGTTGCCATGTAACCAGCTTTTCATCCCATTTTGATTTTATTGAGGCAAAGGTGCTGACATCTAAGGGTTGTGAAGCGTGACTTGAGTGGGCTGGTAACAATAAAATCACAATATCATTTTGAATAGCATACTCAACAAGTTCTAATGAGATATGGCTTGAGTGGCCATCATAAGTAGTATAGAAATGTATGTACTGGATCCTAAGGTTATAAACCTAATTGGACTAATGAGATATTCAACATATAAAAAACCTACCCTATTACATACACATTGTCAGATTGGAATAGTGATATTTTAAAAGGGGGGTTTTACGAGCAAGAATTGAGTAAAGTGAAATATGGTGATTTATATTTAGTAGAAAAAGTATTAAAATCAAAAAAGGATAAAGTATATGTCAGATGGCTTGGTATGAACCCTAAATTTGATTCTTGGATTCCTAGAAGTGCCATTATATAAATGTCAGCCTATGGATAGTTTACTTCTTTCATATAGTATGGAGCCCTGTATTAAGACTATTAAACAAAAGCAAAAATTGAACATTGTAAATTTTGATAAATTAAGTTGTGAAAAAACAAATATGGCCATGAAATTTAAACGGCATGGTAATTTATTATCTTCAAATATTAGGTGTATAATTTGTGGGCCATCTAATTCAGGAAAAACTAATTTGATGTTGAATTTACTGTTTAATGAAAATGGGCTACGTTTTGAAAATGTCTATATTTTTTCCAAGTCTCTATACCAGCCTAAATATAAATTATTGAAACATATTTTAACAGATAAAGTGAAATGTATAGGGTATTATGAGTTCTCAGAAAATGATGAAGTATTTTCAATGAACGAAGCTAAAACCAGGTCTATTTTCATTTTTGATGACATTGCATGTGAACGACAGAATAATATACGGAATTATTTTACTATGGCTCGTCATAAGGATATAGATGTTTTTTTATTGGGCCAAACATATAGTAGTATTCCTAAACAACTGATTCGTGATAATGTTAATCTGCTGGTAGCGTTCAAACAGGACGATCGGAATTTACGGCACATTTATGATGATCATGTGAACAGTGACATGACATTTAATAAATTTAGAGACATATGTTTAAAGGCGTGGAACTGTGCCGGTAATGGTTTCCTAGTAATAGATAAAGAACGTTGTATAAACAATGGGCGTTATAGATCTAGTTTTGATACTTTTTTAATTGTACCTCCATTGAATAAGAAATTATAAATAAAGGAAAAACCTTTGCATAAAATCAATCAGTATAATTTGGTCAGCCAAAAAGAGAGGTAAAGACAGTTGTTAGCGTGCAAATAAACAATAATGGCAAAGCGAAAAAAATCTAAAAAATGCACTTCATCAAAAAGAAAAATATATAATTTGAAACATCCTAAAAAAATAAAGAAAAAAGGTGGTGCTCTACCTTTAGTGCCTATTATAGCAGGTATTTCTGCTTTAGGGAGCCTTATGGGAGGCACCTCAAGTTTAATCAATGCTTTTAGAAAAAATAAAAAAAACGGAAAGGGTGTTTATTTAAATCCGTGGCCTTATGGTGAAACCCAATTTGGCGGTAAAGGTATAAATATCAATGTAAATACAAAGAAGAGGAGAAGGAGGAAGCATAATAAAAAGTAATAAATAAAGTGAGGTATTACAGGCGTTCTTTATTTGCTAGTCATGAATAACCAAGAGAAGATCACTCAGGAAATTGAAAAAATCAGTGAAGATATTAAAAAAAAGCATCGTGCCCTCCAACACGATGTTATGGAAACGGAGGAGCTGTACGAGAAAAAAATTAAACCAATTACAACTGCAATTATTGAAGCATCGTCTAATCCTCTGAAAAGGAAAAGAGATGTAGATACTAATATTATTTCTTATGTGAAAAAACCGAATAAAAGTGTCAAGAAAAGAACCGCTGTTAAAGAGGAAATAGAAAATATTCTTGATGATGAATACCCTAAACCTAGTAAAGTACTATTGAGTCGAGGAGTTAAGAGAGAAAATGAATCGTTAAAAAAGCAGCCTACATTTACAAATAAAGCTCAACGGCGTTCTGCAAACAAAAGAAAAATTACTGATGAAGAAGAGATATTATCCAAGCGTGCTCCACTCATACCTGAAAGTCCTATGGACACAGAATCAGAGAGTGATAATAACATGGAAGCCGAGTCAATAAATGAAGATAGTACCAATGATAATAACGAAGATGAAGAAGTTTTTGAATCGTCTTATCCTATGTTAGAGCTAGAATCGGACGAAGGTAAAAATAAAGCTGTTAAATGGATAAAAGAAAACTTCAAGGGGAAAATTTCAAAGAAATATTTCATCGAACTCATTAAGGAGGATAATGTAGATAAAGTGTATGGGGTCCGTATCGATGGTGATAAATTTATAATTGGAGATTCACAAATCGAATTAGAAGAGGACGATTTCATTATTAACAATGTTAAATATGAAGGGTCTCCTGGCTTATATGAACTTCTGTTTAAATCTCGGCCTAATGAGTACCTATATACAGATAACGACCTTGAGGTCTATGCAGATATTTTAAAAAATACAAACGCCCACAGACAAGGTAATTCAGCTACGAAAAGAATTAAAACGAACAGGGGTTATAAATATATTAATATTATAGCAAAACTTTTCCCAAACAAAAAGGTAACACCAAGAGAAAAACGTAAGTCTCGATATCGTCGGTCCATTCATGATTATAGCAGTGATAATGATATGGAAATGTCGTTAGGAAGTGGAATGATGACTGTTACCGATAAAAAGCCGAATTATATTTATTATGATGATGTTAATGAATTGTGTGAACGTTTACAAGTATTGGTAGCCTCGCAGAAAGCTGGACATACAGGCCATGGAAATGAAATTCAATCGATTATTGAAGAATTGGAAGAAGCAGGTATAATAATAGGGAGACAAAAGAAAAACTGATCATTCACTAAGTAGATTTAAACATAGCAAATTATTTTTACTAATTACAGTTAATAGTCGAGTAAAAAAATGCAAAGAAGAGAAAGTGGTATTTTCGGAGATATTGTGAATCGGGTTATTGACAAATTACCTGTAGAATTACATATTCCTGGAGGATATCAATTTTGTGGGCCGGGAACTAAACTTGAAAAAAGATTGGAGCGGGGGGACACCGGAATTAATAAATTAGATGCTGCTTGTAAACAACATGACATAGCTTATTCTAAATTTAAAGAATCAGCAAGAAGAGCTGCTGCAGATAAAACATTGGCTGAAACTGCTTGGGAGCGCGTTAAAGCACCTGATTCTAGTATAGGCGAAAAATCTGCTGCTTGGGTGGTTACCAACATTATGAAAGCAAAAAGTAAAATTGGATCTGCTTTAAAAACCAAAAGGGGTAAAAAAAAAGGGGGGGAAGCCGAAAAAAATTATAAGGAGTAATTTAAATGGTATTCAATCTGCGGTCGGTTCTCTTATTTGTGGCATTGCAAAAAAGAAAAAAAGCGGTGTTTATGATGTTGTGGTAAAAAAAAACATCGAATAATTGAGAGTATTCCACAACGAGCTTTAAGTAATTTTGATTTAATGCTGTACGCCAAAAAATTGGGTATTAAACTTGTGTTTATGAGGGATGCGTTACCAAAAACTGCTAAAAAATTAGAGTCTGCTATAATTAATTTAGATGGCACAAATGGTCCTGCACACATTGGGTGTGTTATTTTAAACTTGAGAACAAAATACAATATTTTGATAGTTTTGGAAATCTTAGGCCTCCTTTGGAGTTAATAAAGTTTTTAGGGCCTCATGCTGAAATCTATTACAATCATAAGCGTTATACGTCTACCAAATACGTCAAATTGCGGGCATTTATGTTTGCAATTTCTTTGGTCATTCAGTCATTAGTTGAAGTTAAGTGTTAGAGTAACAATGTCCTTTGGATTTTTTCTAGATGGACGTACCTCTTTCCTCACTAGTTATTTTGATGAACCAATAGATTTAAGTGAAGGAGGTTGGTATGTAGGATTTGTCAATTTCTTCGGGTACAATACAATTCCCAATGAGGTGGAAGGGAAAAATAATAAATTATACTTTTATGATGAAAATCCTGAAGAAAATGTTGGTAAAATTCGGACGCATGCAGTTAAACTTCCTACAGGGGCGTATGAAATTAGTGACATCGAATCAAGGCTGAACAATGAAATTGAAAGATATTTAACAAGTAGTAATTTAGTAGATGATGTTCAGCTACGTATTCGTGTTGATAAGACAACAGCAAAATGCGAAATTTTATCTAATAAATGGATAGATTTTAAGAAATTGAATACTATTGCCCCCCTATTAGGCTTCAAAAATGTCCTATTGAAACCTAATAAATGGCACGTCTCTGAAAACAATATAAATATTACTTCTGTGAACGTTATACGGTTCTTATGTAACATTGCTCGAGGTTCCTATAAAAACGGTATTGAAGATCATATTATTCATCAGTTCACTCCGAACGTTGGCAGTGGTTACAAAATAATAGAAATACCTAAGAATAGTGTTTTTTATCCGCTGAATACAACAAAAATTGAAAAAATAGAATTAAGAATTGAAAATCAAAACGGGAAATTAATCGATTTCCAGAACGAATACTCGCTGATTTATTTACAATTGAAGCGCATTTAGGGCAGAAAAGAAGGGATGGGGTTAGTTTTTAAAAGCCAAAAAGCATTAGGACAAAATGTCATTAATACTCAAAACTTTGCGGAATCAAGATTACTGCATCCTGATCAAAGGAATCATCAGCAGAAATATTTAACCCCTAAGAATCAGCAGTTTCTACACTCTTTAGGATACATTGTATCCACGGCACAATCATGAACGTCTTTCCCAATGTATTGCATGTAAAGGACAAAGCAACATTTGAAGAAGTTATCACAGGAGCGGAATATCACACATATCCTGCATTAGCATCAAGTACATTCAAAAATAACGATGAAATAAGAATACCAATTCAACAACAGGATAAGTATACGCTACCGCATACGAGTTATATATTCATCGAAGGTAGGCTACTGGGAAAAGATAAGAAATATGATGCTACATTAAAACTAATAACAAATGCAATAGCATTCTTGTTTGAAGAAATACGTTATGAAATAAATGGAGAAACCGTGGACAATGTAAAAAACCCTGGCATTACATCTTTATTAAAAAATTTAGTTACATACAAGAAGAGTCAAATGATGAAATTACCCATGATGGGCTGGCATGAAGACTTGACAACGATATTTCTCTCTAATGATGGTTCCTTTTCTTTTATTATACCTCTAAAAATGATCATGGGTTTTTTTGAGGATTATAATCGCATATTATTGAATATGAAGCAGGAACTTATTTTGTTACGTTCGTCTACTAATGATAATGCTGTAGAAGTACCTCAATTAATACAAGACTATGATCTCGCTATAAATGTATTGAATTGGAAGATGCAACACATTGATGTCACTGATATTGTTCGAATAAATTTGCTGAAAACTGTTAACCATGATGAATCTATACAAATTCCTTTTCGAAAATGGCAATTGTATGAATTACATACCTGGAAGGATACCGATACTTACCAATGGACACTAAGAACAAGCCAGAGGCTGGAAAAGCCTCGCTATGCAATAATAGGATTTCAGACCGAACGAAAAAATTCAAAGCATAAAAATATGAGCCAGTTTGATTTTTGTGCTCTCAGAAATGCCAAATTATATTTGAATTCAAAATATTACCCCTACGATAATTTAAATGGGAATAGTACAATAATGTATAAAATGTATTCGGATATGCAAGAAATGTTTAACGGAACTGAGAGTGAACCTATTCTGAATTTGGATATTTTTAAAACTAAGGCACCACTAATTGTAATTGATTGTAGTAAACAGGATGAAACGTTAAAGACGGGAAGTGTAGACTGCCGCATAGATTTCGAATTAAAATCTAACATCCCAACAAACACAGTAGTTTACTGCCTGATAATTCATGATGCTATTGTAGAGTATACAGCTTTATCCGGCATGATAAAAAAAATTATATAAATGAATTGGCTTTTTAATGCGTTTATATTTATGTTTTTAAAAATTTACAAAATATATACATTAATACTTTTTTACTATTTTTTGTAACTCTTGTGTAATCTTATATGAATAAAATATTTTTTGTATTATTTCTCTTTTGCTTTCTGTAACTTTTATTACCAATAAAAACCTAAAAAGCAACTTTTGTTTTTATTTCATTTGCACCACCTGTACTGCTTCATACTATTTAATTATAAAAATAAAGAAAAATAGGTAATAAACAACACACACTCTTCAAATATATATATATATTTTCATTAAAAAATAAAAGGAATAAGGAATAGAAAAACACAGATTAAAAAATGTTTACATTGTTTATTCAACTTGTGGAAAAAGCGACAGATAGTATATAATAATTTTATTTTGGAATTTTATAATGCCCATAGGCTAAGGTGTCAATTCCGTTTTCACATATATAATGCTTATCATCATTAAAATCTAGAGCTATTTTATTTACAGAGAGGGTTTGAAGTATATGTTTTTGGGAACGTATTACATTCATAACTCTTCTTAATTTTAAATGTTGATTATTCAAACATTTTAGAAAATCATCAAAAGTAATTGATTTTTTAACAACAGATTTCTTAATGCCTTTAACTTTCATAATAGTTGGAAGCTTATCACTAGATACACATTCATTTATAAATTTAATAAAAGTATACAATTTTGATCTAAGGCCAACATATTTTAAAATTGGAATACTTGCACATTCATCTTTAAATTTTCCATATATTTTTTTATTAACTATAGAATAACATGGGTGAGAAGGAGGATAATCTGAAGTGTCAAAATGATTCATAAACACAGGGTCGCTTACTAAATCTTTATAAAAATCACCGCTTTTTTCGGGATATATAATTTCATAAAATAATGCATCTGTATCCATATACATTATGGTGACATTATTTTTATACATTTTTTTAATAATGTTATAGTGGAAATCATACATTAATGTTTTACTTAGCTCAAGTACACTGAACCCGATATAAATAGGTTTATTAAAAAATATAGATTCCTGCTGCAATTCTATAGCACATAAAAATTCATTGTATATTACCCTATCAAGAAATGTGGGTTTATTAATTAGTTTTTGCACTCGCTTTGGATTACTACGTATTTCATAGTTAATTCGCTTGCGTATATTTTCCATGGTTTTTCCAAACATGGAATTAATAACATTTTTATATAGTTCTTTTTCAAAATCATTTTCTGCTTCTTTTCGATTCTGAGTATTAAAGTCTATATATGGCTTTAGAAAAGGTGATTGATTAAATTGTAAAATCCTATGAATTTTAGTTAAAATAAGCCCATTTTGCATTGCCTGTTTTAAATTTCGATAATGAACGACATATTTTTTTTTATCTTTTAATGTTAACAATAATTTCTTTAATTTAGAACCTTGGGGACATTCATTTATAGGTAAAAAAGGAAAATCATTGTGTTCATCATGTAATTTCTCAGGGTATTTTATATCCACTTCTAAGATATAACCAATATCAGAATCATCAGGGAGTTCCAAAATATCAAGATTTAAATTGGTTCTCCATTTAAAATTGGATATTGGCATGTACTGTGACAAGATGTTGGTTTATTAGAGTGATATAAGTGGCCAAGGTATGGATTATTCGCAACACTATATCTTTTATTACAAATTGATATCCCCCCTCTTATACCACGTTCTAAGAATAAATACATTGAATAATTTGTTAAAAGTTCCAATTCAACACCTGTAAATTTTAACATTGCATCGAATGTATATCCCGGAATACTAAAATAATGGGCGCAATCTAAGCCATAATTATCTATACACAATTGCCTAAAATTCTCGAATATATCGCATAAAAGCATGACGTCAATTTTTAAATATAAATCAGAATATTCTCCAAGATTTTGTATATTAAAATGGCTCCAACTGGTTTTAGCATAAGCATAATCTTCATCAGATATATGATCATCTGTAAGAGAACTATAAAAACATTCTTTAGGAGGCAATTGTGTTTCCTTTAATTTATCCCAAGTATCTGTATACTCATAAGGATAGATACCTTTACGTGTAATAATAGGAAAATCATTATGCGAAAATACTTTTTGTAAATGATAAAATTGGTCTTTAGTGCAATTTTGTGCTAATTCATTTAAACTTCTAGGCATAAAACGATAACTATCAATAAACCGAATTTGCATTTCATCGTTAAGTGATTTTGAAATTGTTATATATTTTTCTCTAGTATTAGGAATTACACGAATATTTTCTATATCATATCCTAATTCTCTGACAATGAAATGACTGTCATAATTAGAAAAGCCGTGAATAATTACTGGAATATAAGTCTGTTTTTTTTGTTTAAGATTGCAAGATGAGCATAATGCAGAACGGTATTGGCCTGTTAAATGGTCATGGTCTTTAACCGGCGACCAAATATCACTAAAATTTCTTTGGCACATTTCGTATTTCAAACTGTTTTCAAACCTATGCGTATCTTCATTGGACATAATTAATTTAACATTTATACTACATAATTGGCCTATATAGTTACACATTTTAACAATATATCTTATGAAATGCTTGGATGCGTCAAGCCCTCGATACAAATATGGTTCATTAGGTAATTTAGATCGAATAAGTTCTGGCACGCTTTCATCAATAACAAAATATATGCAAAAACTCATTGGTTCATGTAATTGTTTAGATTCTGTAAATGATATTGTTTCAGAAGGTAAACATGTACTATAAGGTTTTAAGAGGCTCTCAAAATCGGCATATATTACTATTGGTAATCTATATGGGTAATGATAATTTTTAAATTTCAATATAGGTAAATATTCTTTATTAATTTCGTTATTAAACGAATCAGGCATTATCACCCGAACAGGCTTATGTTCGCAGCATTATTTTTTATGGCTGTTTAACCGTTGTTTCGAATGTAAAAATATTAAACATCTTTTACAAGTATGTATTTTCCTAGTATTACATGTAATTTGAGATCTTACTACTTTTGATAAAGATGTGATGTATGCATAATGAAATATTTCATTATTGGTGATAAGAAGTAAGTCAAAATGATTCTTCATCTCTTTTGTTGTAACTTTTAAAGGATAAATATTCATATTGTCATTATAGGCATAAATATTTATGGATACCTTATTATTTTTTTCAAATTTCGATATTTGATGAATCGGAGCTGGGAAATTAATACCACTAAAATTGAATTTTGATTCTAGTGCAAAATATCTGTGATTTACCCTTTCCCTATGAGGACCGTTTACATACCGACTTAATATTGCCCATTTGAAGCAATATATATCATTATTTTTAGGATTTATAATAGCTTTTTTGCTAGCTAATTTTTTTGGAAGTTTTAAATAAGATGAACCTCTTAATGGGGTAAATTTATTAATTCGTATCATTATACCATCGATATGGAATAATGACCACCCACTTTTTTGCCCTTCATAATTAGCCTCCTCATTTTTCAATTTTTCAAAACATTTTAATAATAAATTATTTATATTTGTTTCTTTATATAATATAGAATTATTTGTTTTAAATGATCTATTTTGATATTCAATTATTACAGGTTTAAAATATGTTGCCTCAAGTAATAAATTGAACTTAATTGACCCATGTTTTCTCAAAGCATTTTCTAATATATGCTTCATTTCATTTTTATAATATAATAATAAAAGTTGAATATCTTTAAAACTTGAATCGGTATTTTTCACATAAAAAGTTTGTAAATTGCATTTAAATGCATTTTCAATTTCTATAAATTTATTATTTATATTACAAAATTGAAGCCTATCCTTCTTTTTTTTTAAATTAGCATTTTGTACAATAATAGATTCATCATTATCACTCTCATCATCAACATCACTATAATCACTGCCATCAGTTAAATCCAATGTATTAATACCAACATTAGGTGAAACAATTAATAAAATATTGTTAACTTTTTGAAATACATAATCCTGCATACGATTTTTTAAATCAAAAAAATGTAAGGTAGACTTGATATTTTGTAATGTAACATCTATATCTTCTATTTTTTGAATAGATTTCTTAATAGGATATGTAATATTATACATAATATTATCATTAATATTTTTATATTCACAATTTACTTTTAAAGATATATTAATTTTTTTATAAATACCTATTAAATCAGATAAAATATGCAAAAACTTGTAATAATACGTGTTAATAACTAAACTTATACTACTTATATTTATACTATTTTTCAAATAAAAAATGTTTTCGTTTTTTAACTTAACGAAATCATTATAAATTTTTACATTTTCCATCTCGTCTTCCATTTCAGATAAAACAATATCCTCCATATAATTCCCTATATTTAAAAAAAAAACCTACACTAGTTTTAATTATGTATAAGTATCAAAAATCTATAAAAGTAAAAATATGATTCTATTATGTTTTATATACGAATGTATGATTCTATATGGAATAAACAACAAAAATTATAACTTATTAAAAACGCCTAACTCCATACAAGCTTTTGGTTTCTTTTGTAACTCCCGGAATTTTCAGAAGTTTTGATCCGGCCAGTTTAATCATCCCATTTAAATCTTTATATAAAGTATCTTTTTTCGAGTCTGTTAAAAAATATAATTTTTTATTAACATGCTTCCACCAATCTTTTAAATCACTAATTTCGATTTTAACCAAATGTGTCCCATTTGCTTCACCGGGTGTACTAATTTTATGGGAATTTCCATTCGAATTAATTGTTAAACTTTGCCGGATCAAAACTTCCTCCAATTTCCTTTTCTTACTTTCGAATAAAAAATCTAAAATATCCTCTGAATCGGATAAATCAGAGTTCTCGTCAATAGTGATTGTTTCTGAACTAGTTCTACTCATACAAGGTATAGAGCTAGTGGCAGAAATTTTAGAAATAACTTTATGCTTAATAGATTTTTGCTGCTTAACCAATAGCCGACTAATCATTTTAATAATTTCGTCGGCATTTTTAGAATCATATACTTCGACGGACCCGGCGACAAGTTCCTTAATTACGTCTAAGCAGACCTCTTCAGCACCCAAGTCAAAATATTGCACCTGTTGGCTGTCTTCAATTTTACATTTATATTTAATTAGTACATTGAATAAATTATCAATGATACTTGTTTTCCCACTATCCACTAAAATTTTCGGGTCTTTTTTTAATATTAATAAAACAGAATCCCATTCACGGATTGTAGTGAGCCCCAATTCTAAAATCCCTATTATCAGGGATAAAATTGGTACAGCAGCCATACTATGAACAAAAAATTCTTACTGTAATAATGTATATTATTGAAATAAAATTTCTAAGTCAATTCAAAGAATACTCACGTTGAAGGAGAATAATTGAAACAGTGAAAGAAAACTTGGGAACACAAAACAAACTGTTGATATTAGTTCATTTTCAACGAGTTTATATACTACTTTCGGAAATCTCTTAACCTTGTTATTGTTATTTTTCTTTGGACTATGCACTTTTTAATAGATATCTTCAAATTCCTTCAACTGTTTTTCAATGTTTATCTAAATGATTATAAAATAATAGGAAGCATTTTCTAATCTTTTTTACCAAATTAATACTGTCAATAACCTTTGAACTCGTTGCAATCAGCCTCAGCATGTTTCTTAATTTGTTTACGAAATGCGTGTTATTCGGCCTTGTTTACTGATATTTTTCCCTTAACCTATGCACTTTAATATCATCAAATTCTTCCTTGTTTTACAATTTTTTATCTTATAAGAATGCATTTTCTATTTTATCCATATTTCAACATCCTTCTCAATCATTTGATATGTTATCAACAATAATATTTTTAAAATGCGTTATCTAAGCGTATATATACTGTATATAAAAACTTATACTATCCCCTATTGACTTTAATATTTTAGCCGGTATAATATTGTCAAGTTTGTTAGTTAAAATATGAGTCAATTATTATTTCAGAAATTATCCCCCCTCGCCACTTCACCCACTCGAAACACTCCACTCTCTGCAGGTATGGATTTATATAGTGCCTACACGGTGACCATTCCCCCCAGGCAAAGAAGATTAATTCCAACCGATCTTCGAATTATTTTGCCAAAAGGACATTATGGTAGAATCGCACCTCGGAGTGGATTGTCTTTACAAAACATTGATATTGGGGCAGGTGTATTCGATTATGACTACACCAGCAATATCGGGATAATAGTAATAAACAATAATGATATGGACTTTAAGGTTACATACAAAATGAAAATAGCGCAGCTAATTTGTGAACAAATTACAATTCCTGCTATTATTGAATTGTCTTCCATTGAAAATATGCCAACAACACCAAGAGGTGCTCTTGGTTTTGGTTCATCTGGCAATTAATCAACGTTTTTTTATTATGATAAATGTTAAAAGTATATTATTTTAAATTTTCTCCAAATACAATGTATTATAAAAAAAAAAAAAAATAACATTCATAGCGCTGTTAGCGAACTTATTACATTGAGCATCATAGCTACATAATATTCAATGTAATAGGCTAATCACAGCGCTATGAATGTTATTTGTATTCTCAGAGCATCAAATAATCTCATAACATTAAGTATATATTATTAACTCTGGGTAATTAATTTTTGTATAAATTATATGTATATGTATAATTGATAATATTTCAATAAAAATTGTTAAAGCGTTTTTTTGAAACATAATGTATATGTAAATATAATTCAATAAATACTTTATCACAAAATGCTTAAATTACTCATAACCCCCGCGAAATTTAATAGTAGTACAGGATGGAAAAAGAAAACATAAACATTTAATATGTTATTTATTTTAACGCAAATATGCGATATATTCTTGAAATGAATAAGTACTCATATAGTCCTGATGATTAATTATGAAATCTTCAGAAAATACTAGATGCCTACATGCTTTATGCCAGTCTATCTTCTCTAATTCCCAATTGATATTATCTTGGGATTCGTATATCATTTTCGCCTGTTAAGTCTTCCGCACCCAAATTGATTTCAAGACAACTCATCTTTTGTCTGATTCGCTATAGCCTGAATACGATTTTCAGATCCTTTCTTGTACGGTGTTACGCTCTAAACAACTTTTTCACTCTCCACAAAGGAGAAAATTTACATGCCAGGATATCAAATAAAAAAAATCCCCTTATTTCCTAAGTAATTTAAAAAAGCTTGATTTTGCTAAAGCCCACCTTTACAAGCTTGTTAACCCTCTTACGTTATGGGCTGTGACGTTGTTAACACTATTACAGTATGCCCTCAGTGACGTATTGTAATGTCATCATAGGCAATTTTTATCAATACCCGCCCCCCAAGATACTCCTACGCATGAAGATACATTCTAATGTGTACACAAGATAGTTATCAATGAATGAGAATTATTATCTTTTACTACTGCCTTTAAAAAAATTATTTTACAAACATCCCATTCATAATAAGGAAGCAAATAGTGTTTTTACTATTGTTTACCAACTAGGCTCCGTTATCTATCCAATTAAAAATAATGAATTGCATTTTTTCTAATCTGTTTTTATTGACTTGTTTACAAACATCTTATCTATCCCCATTGAAAATACATAGGTGTATGTTCTGGGACGCATTCCTTACTTTTCTAGGACACAAATTCCTCAAAACCCGGATGTATGTCCTGGGACATTGGACTTGAAATATCAAGTCCTGTGACGTAGCTAAGCATGTTATCTCGCCTGTCAGCCAATCAGCGTGCCAGGATGGGGCGGACACACCCCCAAACTTCATTCTGTGACGTCGCTAAGTCCCTTGATCGTTATCTGTGTCCCAGGACATACATTTCTATACTACTATCATAGATCAGAAGAGCTGGTCTTTGTCCTTCAGTAGCTGGAAGAAAAGTTTTTTTAAAAAATTCAAAAAATGTACGACTCTCCATCCATCCTTTAGATGTCGCAGCAAACGAAGTACCAGGATAGAGAAGAGTTTCATGGGGGACCCATTGGCGCCACATATTCTGGCCCTTGAATATTATACGCGGAGGAGCTTTGCCACCAGCCGCGTTGCAAGAAAAACATACAGTGATGTTTTCTTTACCAGATCCGCTTATTTCTCTGGTTGCCTGAAAACCTTTCTGCCCAACAACTTTTGTTTTGCTGGGATCCGTGCAAAAACTTGTCTCGTCGAGGTTCCATATTCGGTGAGGCTTATCACTCAAACCCATTTCATTTACAGTTTCCTTTAACTTATCAAAAAACGGATATATTATGAACGGATCTATGCTTTTTTTTCTGCTTGATTCGACATTCTGTGGTTTTTTTATAGATAAGTTGTGCTTTTTTTTGAATCTGAGAAACCAATCCTCACCCGGGTAATTATTTTTAAATCTAGTTTTTAGATCATTGCTAGTAACATATTCGAAGACTGTTTCCAGCACTTCCGTACGAGAAAGGCCAAAACCCCACTTCTCCATGGTCTTAAGACCCTCAACCAATCTTTTCTCATCCTCGACAGGAATATCACTTCCCCGCCCAAGAGAAGTACTCTTGTTTCCCGTCTTCCCCTTCACGCGATCTGAAATCGTGGATGGAGGGACGTTGTAGATAGTGCTAGCTTGCTTTATTGTTAAAGTTTTGTTTTTCACACTCTCTACCGCCTTTTCCAAATCTTCTTTTGGATACGACCCACGCTGGGTTTTCCTAGTATACTTTCTAGGCATATTTTATTAATCTACAAGGAAACATAATGCATTAATGATAGAAAAAAAAAACAGAAAAAAAGAATCGGACTTACCCCAACTTAGAAAAAAGCAAGGGGTAAGACCGTTTTCTTATTTAAATAAAAATAAAAGCTTTTAAAATCAATAACTTTTATTCCTCAGACTTATTAACATATTAAAGAATGAAACTTACCAGTTTTTGTGCAATTTGTATCAGTTCGATTCGATGTACAACAAAATTAACTTTCCTGACAACAATTAGAAACACACAAAAAAAAGCAACAGAATGAATGGATCACTTTGTCTTCCCGCCACTTAGTTTTAAACAGCTGACTATTCCCGACCGGAAAGCCAACTGATTCCCTCTAAAAGTTTATTACACTGTCTGGTCATAAGGGCGCTCTCTCAACTATACAGGAACAAGACACGGTCTTACCCCAAACACGGACTTACCCCACCTGACTTGTTCATCATAATGATCGTTTATCTCCCTCTATGAAGTTTAATTACCTCAAAAGTTGTCTGAAAGGTAAAGCTTTAAATCTATTATAAATCATCTCAGTATTTCAGATTCTAATTAATCCATCGCATGGACAGCTTTATTCTAACACTAGCAGTAATACCCGGCGTTGCCCGGGGAACTTTGACTTTTCTCCTAATATCTCTCGTTCGAATCCTATTCAATTTTTCAAAAGTAAATTCATGATGTTATAATTTTCAATTATTCATACGGAATAAGGCTTATAGTCCTTCAACGGCAGACATCCCAGCTAGTAACTTTTTAGGACCCCTGGGCACCACAGCTAGTGGAATTTTTTTACTTGGAACCACAGCAAGTTCCTACTTAAGAACGCCGGGCACTTTAGATAGTATGCGCCTTGCAACTCCGTGCAACCAGCTATTAAGTTCTTAGGACCGCTGGGCAACACAGATAGTACGCAGTTAGGAACGCAGGGCACCGCAGCTAGTATGTGCCTTGTAACAGCGGATGCCCTAGGTATTTTGTGCTTAAGAACGCTGGTGAGAGCTATTATTTACCGTGCAACGGTGCACCTTCAAGGTAATACATGCTTAGGAAACCCACCCTATTAAAATTAGGGCTATTTCCCATCTTTAAGAAAGCTCCATGTGAGATTCATTCAGCATTAATGCACCCCCGCCCAAAAGGGTCACAGCCAATTTTTGAATATTGCTTTTGAAACTACTATTTAGATATATCCTTGTCCTCCCCATACCCCCCTCCCGTTGACAATTTTGAGACGTCACATATCCTTTTTTTATTTTTGTCTTTTAAGAATACTACATGTGAAATTCCACGACAATCCGACCATTCGTTAATGAGCTACAACTATTTTATGCTAAAATCTACCCCCAAAACCCCCCTCCCTTTCAAAATGTTGAGATGTCACACACCCTATTTTTCAATTCGGGCTTTAAGAATACTACATGTGAAGTTCCATGACAATCCGATCATCCGTTAAAGACCTATCACTATCTTTATATGTAGGCCTACCCCCACAACCCCCCCCCCCCCTCCCGTTCAAAATTTTGAGATGTCACGTACCGTATTTTTCAATTTGGCCTTTAAGAATACTACATGTGAAATTCCATGATAATCCGATCATCCGTTAAAGACCTATCACTATCTATATATTAGGCCTAGCACCCACCCCCTTTCAAATTTTGAGACTTCACAGATCCTACTTTTAAATTTGGCTTTTTAGAATACTACATGTGAAATTCCATGACAATTCGACTATTAGTTAATGAGTTACCGGCATCTTCCCTAGCAAAATTTAGCCAATCATTTTTATTGTATAAGTAGATGTAGATATGTAAAAACTGAATAAAACGAAACAGTAAGTAAATGACAAAGATGACAACCAAACAATAAAAAGATAAATCGAGGAACTTGCCAGAAGCGAAGATTTAAAAACAACCAAGAAAATAACACGCACTAAAAACTGAATAAAACGAAACAGTAAGTAAATGACAAAGATGACAACCAAAGATAAATCGAGGAACTTGCCAGAACATTGCCAGACGCGAAGATTTAACAACAACCAAGAAAATAACACGGAAAAAAAACTGATAACACGCATTAAAAACTGAATAAAACGAAACAGTAAGTAAATGACAAAGATGACAACCAAAGATAAATCGAGGAACTTGGCCAGAAGCGAAGATTTAAAAACAACCAAGAAAATAACATGCACTAAAAACTGAATAAAACAAAACAGTAAGTAAATGATTTTAGGGTGTCTGAGATAGATTCACTTGATCGATTCATTGTTCACATCGATCAATATGACCCCAAACTTCGATTAATCTATCTCAGATCGCCATCCATAGAATTAACAGCTAAGAACTCTTCATAAGAACCTTCCTCGGACTTCAACGAATATTTGAAAAAAAAAATGAGCCAAATTGGTCCAGCCGTTCTCGAGTTTTGCGCTTAGCAAAATTAGCCAGTCATTTTTATTATATAGATTATGACTCAAATCGTGCCATAGCTCTAGAAATATTGGAACAGATGTTGAGTTTTCCTAGCTTTTATACCAAGTCACCGGATAACCTGGACAGATTTCCTGCGACTTTTGCAGAGTTAGGTCAAGCATTTGATCAGTTATCTATTTCTAATGTCAGTGAGTTTCTCTTGTTTTATATAGCCTTCAAAGTTCTAGATCCAGATAGCAAAAAACAATTCTTGTTGGAGAACAGCAAAGTCGAGTTTCCTACACTGGACAAATTGGTAAAGTTCGTGAAGAACCATAGAAAGGCTATGGGTGAAACTAAAGTCAAACCTTGCACTGAGCCTAAGGTAAATACTCCAAATAAAAATAAGGTAAGTTCTTATCATAAGGTAAGCCTTATCAGTTCTCGTACTGGTGTTATCAGTTCTCTTACTACTTGCTTATATTGTAATAAACAACACAGGATATTTGTTTGTCCTGAATTCAAATCTCTTAGTTCGTTTCAGAGAAATAGTTTTGTTAAAAGTAAGAACTGTTGTTTTAATTGCTTATCTCCAAATTACGAAGTGAAATTATGCCCATCTCGCGACCGTTGTTATAATTGCAAATTAAAACATCATTCTTTACTGTGTTTCAAGAAGTTTTCACGAAAAACCTCTCCTATAGATCGTTCTCGTGATAATCAGGTTCGTACAGTGTCACAAGAACCCCCTCAATTGAGTTCGTGTTCTGCTCAAGGGTCAAATACTGTCTCCTCGTTAACAGTTCTTTTGGAAACTGCTGTTATTTGTGTTCGTGGAAAAGGAGGCAGAGTTCATCATCTTAGGGCACTTATAGATCCTGGAAGCCAAGCTAGTTATATTACTGCTTCATGTGTTCAAATCCTCGGTTTAAAGAAGCAACGTGCGAATGTTACGTGTTCTGGTATTGGCGACATGCCGTCCCTATCTCCTTCAGGTGTTGTTAATTTGTTGATACACCCTGAGAAATCAAAGTCAAGTTTGTGCACTCATGCATTTGTTATTCCTAAGATAACAAATCTGCAACCTTCAGTGAATCTTTCTCCTTCGGTTTGTGATAACTTTAACCATTTAAAGTTAGCCCATCCAAAGTTTTATATACCTAGTGAAATTCATGTTCTTATAGGCGCTGAGTTATTTATTCAATTATAACTGGCGAAAAATTAACGTTTCCTCCTGGTGTTCGTACAGCGTGGAATTCAGTTTTTGGTTATGTGTTAATGGGTCAGTGTGGCACCCAAAGTGTTGAAACCAACAGACCAGTTCAAACACTTATATCTACTGTAAGTGTTAAGTTAAATTGTGAAGTTAATAAACTCCTCCAGCAGTTCTGGGAGTTAGAGGAAATTCCTTCAGCCAGAAGTGTGTCTTTGAGTCCCGAAGAAGTGCTAGCTGAAGAAATGTTTACCAATCTTCATTACCGTGAAGAATCAGGTAGTTATGTAGTTCCACTACTTGTGAAACCTGTTGAAAGTTCAAAATTAGGTTCATCCTTCAATATTGCATCTATGGGTCTTAATTCTGTTAAAGGAATATTTGTGAAAATTTCTCAGTTTGATGAGTCTTGTTGTAAAGTTAATTTGTCATCATCAGCTAATAAGAAAAGGGCAGTTCTCTCTAATATAGCTCGTGTTTTAGATCCGCCTAGTAGGATCAGTCCTGTTACGGTCTGGGCTAAGCAATTTCTTCAGAAATTGTGGCGTTTAGGTCTAGACTGGGTTACCCTCTTGCCTGAGCAGGAATGTAGTGAATGGCAAATGTTTGTAACTTCTCTTAAACTAGTTTCGCAGTTTCTTGTTCCAAGAATCATTCTTCCCCCTGATTCTGTAGAGTGCAGTATCATTGGATTTTGTGACGCCAGTGAGAAAGGTTATGCTACAGTTGTGTATTTACGCAGCCATAATTTAAGCGAAAGTGGAAGTTCACACCTTCTGATGGCCAAAACTAAAGTTGCGCCAGTTAAACCAGTCACTATACCTCGTTTAGAACTTCTAGGTGCAGTTCACCTTATGAAGTTAGTGAATCACGTTCATGAAGCTCGGTGTGCTTCAGTGATTATTTCCAATGTGTTAACATTTACGGACTCCTCCGTTGTGTTGAATTGACTCAGAACAAAGCCAACATAAGTTACAGACGTTCGTGTGACATCGTGTTGTTTCCATTCTCAGTTCACCTGTTACACTGAATTGGAACCATGTTTCTTCTCAAGATAATCCAGCCGATGTTGCCTCTAAAGGATGTTTACCTGCTCAGTTACTATAGGATCCTCTTTGGCTTCATGATCCCATCTGGCTCACTTCATCCATAGGTCAGTGGCCTAATTCTCGAGAAGTTAATATTAGTGAAGTTCCTGAGTTAAGAGTTAGCACTCTTGTGGCGTCTACACAAGACGTTTCGTGTGACATAGAAGATCATCTAGCAACATGTTCGAACTTTTCCAAGCTTCAGCGTTCTATAGCTTATTGGTTAAGATACATGAGGAATCTGAGTTTATCTCCGAAGGTTATCTCTTGGAGAGTTACACCAATCTACTTTAGCGTTAGTTAATATGACTCAACAGAAGTATTTCGCTCAACATATTACAGCTATTAGAAAAGGAAAAGAATGCTCTGCTCAGCTTAAATCGCTGACTCCAGTACTTGATCCCCAAGGTCTTTTACTGGTGGGTGGAAGACTTCAAAATTCTGATCTTAGTTTCTATACTCAACACCCAATGATTTTACCAAATAAAGCGTTGTTACGGAACTTCTCATACAACATTATCATAATTTGTTTCTACATGTTGGAGCTAATACGCTCAATTATTTACTTCGTTCAAAGTTTTGGATTATGTCCTCTCGTTGCGCCATACGTCATGTTTTGCGTATGTGCCATGTGTGTCGCAAGTGCAATGCTCGCCCTGTTGTTCCTCTAATGGGCAAATTGTGTCTGCGCCTCGAGTTAGTTACTCTCGTCCATTTCTACATAGTGGTGTAGATTTAGCTGGACCATTCCTTGTTAAGGAATCTCTGCGCAGGAACTCTAAGCAGTTCAAAGCTTACCTGTCTTCGTGTGTTTATCTGTTAAAGCAGTTCATCTTGAACTAGTGTCTGCTCTTTCCTTGGAAGCCTTTCCTGCAGCATTTGACCGATTTACAAGTCGTAGAGGTTTGTGCTCAGATGCTTATTCCGATGATGGTCGCAATTTTGTAGGAGCCGATAGAATCCTACGTGAAGCTTATAGAACATCGTTCTCAGCTGACGTCCTACCGTCAGCTATGTCCAAGCGCTCAGTTACTTGGCATTTCAATCCTCCATTTACTCCTAACTTTGTCGGTATTTGGGAGGCAAATATTCGTTCTGCTAAGGTTCATCTTACAAAAGTGACAGGCAATCGCGCCTTGATGTTTGAAGAGTTAACGACTGTCTTCTGTCGTGTTGAATCAGTAATGAATTGTCGTCCTTTGATCGATGTTCCAGTGTCACCTGCGGACTCACCAGCTATAAGTCCCAGTCACTTCCTTGTTGGATCGTTGTTGATAACACCTCCTGAATCAAGTTTATTAGAAAAAACCCGAATCATCTGAAACATTGGAATCTTGTCTCCCAGATAAGGCAGCATTTCGCTCAACGCTGGACTCGTGATTATTTAAACACCCTACAGCAGCGGCACAAGTTTCAGAAGGATCCAATGAATCTTCAAATAAATGACGTTGTGTGGATCAAAGGTAATACAATATCAGGCAACGATTGGCCTTTAGGGCGTATCATAGAAATATATCCTGGTAGTGACCAGCGTTTTCGTGTAGTTAGGGTTATGGCTACCCAAGATGAATACACGCGACCAGTATCTAAGCTGGTCAAGGTGTCAGTTTAAGTTTCGTTAGTGCTCTCTCGCTCTCCATAGAGTGTTGTGTTCCGAGGGCTTCCCCAGCGCGAAGTCTTTAGTGACAGCCCCCTCTTAGGTGAAGAACGCAGGAAAAACTCCGCTTCATCATTTTAGGTTTTCAAATAGATATAAAAAACATACTTCTACATGACGGACGGATTGAAGTTGCCCTAATCTTTGAAACCCACCTGAAGTCCAAATCAAAATTGTCCTTACGGAACTGTACTATACACCGAACTGATCATCCTGACGACACTAGTCACGGCGGGACAGCTGTTCTCATAAAGCCCTCATTCACACACTACCCACGTACCATCCATACCATATTCACACACTTCCGAACGTAACCACATCTCACAACCAGGCAGCTGCTATCACTCTGCATACAAGACCCAAAAATATTAACCGTTACGCGTGAACTGAACAAAAGGGTCGTTGACACTAGCAAACAGCTGTCCTCGCTAGTGGAGCGCATACGAGCCATTTTGGCAAGAGCTGACCTACGCTTTAATGCCCTGGGGGGAGAGCAAGCCAATTTGACCCAACTGATTCATGTCATAGCTAACTCTTCGGCGCCTATTCATGGCATGGAGGCCATGGTGATTAGGGCACGGATGATGCATGGGCCAGGTTAGTACAGCGCTTATCTCCCCGCGAGACTTCTGGGAGATGCTAGCGGAGATCTCCCATGGACTCGAGCTAATTACGGAGTTCCCTATCAGCATCTACATGCACTGCACTGTGGTGACCTCGCAAGCAGTTTCGACAGGCAGTCCCTTGAAGATTGCGGTCGATATTCCCCTGACTACCCATCAGCGTAAGTTTGAGCTCTTCCGCTTCAGAGGACTACCGGTGCTCAAGCCGCAAACCGGGTTCAGCGTAGTCACGAAGTCGGACCACACACATTTCCTGATCAGCCAGGATCGCGAACAGCATGCCAGTTTGGGGGCCCATGACCTCCAATCTTGTCGTGGACGGGAACCCCGGCTGTGCCCGGTGACCTACGCCCTGTATACTAGAAAGACGACGACGTGTCTCAGCGCACTCTTCCGTGGGGAACCATCAGCAGACCTCTGCCCTCGGACAGTGTTTACCCACGGTTTCTTGCCGCTTTGGCTATGGGATGACACTAACGACCAATGGCGGTATAGTGTCGCGACGCGGAGTCCAGGAGGAGATTATACAGGGCATCGGGACGGTTGTCCCGGGACGCGTATGCTACCTCTGCACCAAAAACTACGAGCTCTGCGAGCGGTGCGGGCTCGTAACACCACGACAATGAGTCTGGGGGGCCTGGAGGTACGCCTCGATGCCATGATAGAGGCGGCGGTCGCGCTACGATCTCGGCACGTGCGATACACCACGCTTGTCACCGCTACCAGGAGTATGGGCGGAGCTCTCTTAACCCTTGGAGTCTTGTGGAGACGGCGCGGAGACACAGGACGAGCGCCGTGCCCACCAGTAAGGACCCTCGCAGCACAGCGGCGACTCCGGCAGTTGAAGGGGCGTCCTGGGCCGGGATCCTACGTACAATTTTAGTAAAATAAGGGGAGGGTAATGAAATGTAATCAATAAGCGACTAGGTCAAATATATTGTAAAATGTATTTTTATTTCAAATCTGTATAATATATATTATGGAGAAATGAACCCTTAAGTTTTGGAGGCTGGTGAGAGATGACCAAGAGGCTCAGGTATCCAAGGGTGCAGTACAAGGGGTACCATATGACCTCAATAAACTACCTGTAGGGGTGGTTGTACAGATATTTTGGCAATCCAGTTGACAGAAGAATAAAGATAGTTACCCGGATTTTACAATCTGGCTACAATCAGGTACCGGATAAGAGCTCTAAGCCTTCTGTTAGGGCCATATAAACCTCCAGGGTGCACACCTGGGCTCACATAAATTTGCCTCGAGTGTCAACCTATCCACTCTTCAATGGATAAAGTTCCCCCTTTGAAGTCTGCTCCCGGATCTCAGGCAGGGAGTATCGCAAAGTAGTGGGGGAAGTGCAGAGCTCAAGTCAAGAGTTTCAAGTCTGGAGTTCTTTCAGTTACAGTTGAGATCTAGGAGAGGTTCACTTCCTAGAGTTCAGTGGGGAAGAGCCAGGCGGAGATCAGTCTCCAGCTCAGATGATCAGCCCCATCCCAGCAGTCAGTCGAGATCCACCAGTGGAAGTCTTCAGCTCCAGTCCAGATGAGCCGTTGATGCCCAGACCTTGAGGAGGACCTCACCCAGCCGACATCCTTTCTACTCGAAAGTCCCCGCAGCGATATCCAGGACCCAGCATCCAGTCAGCTATCTACCCAGCCCCGTCTCTCTACAGTTTTCAGTAGTAATAAGGTTTATATTTTATATTATATATTTTTTTAAATTTTAATTATTAATTGTTTTAGCATAAATATATTTTTTTAAATATGAGTTACTAAATTTCCGTAGTTTTTTCCTATGCTCCACCCAAAGTCACTATTGATTTAAGAATTTAGTTTTTCAAAACTCTTTTCGCTGACGAATCCTTCGCCTTTGGACTATAGAAATCCAATTTATATATTTAAAATCAGTAAATTTAAATGATCGTTCTATTACATAATAGAGCTGGCATCCTTTGGACATTTTAAATTAGTATAGACAAAGCATTTTGAGAAAATCTCCGCAGTTTAGATTAAATGTAAATTCAAATATCATTTTTATTATTAAAACCGCGACGCGCAACTTCTAAAATATTACAATTTGACATGCCCTTGTGTGGAGATTTTGGTAAAATCATTATTATTCAGCAAGAGAGGAAAAGCAAAATTTTTAAACCAAAATTGACTTGGAAAGCGGGGAACAAACTTAATTTTTGATATTTTATATTAATTAAATTTTGAAATTTTATTTACATTTTTTAGTTGGTTAAATTTTAGTAATTTTTTTTTGAATATCTTTTAAATATGGATAAACAAAGAGAGGAGACCGAAGATTCTTATATGGAAAAATGGGTAGAAAAAATATTGAAGGGAGTAGGATCACAAATAGCTAACTTAAGATCACAAATAGCTAATTTAGAAAGTAAAATAGATAATTTAGGAAATAATTTAGGAAGTAAAATAGATAATTTAGCCGAGCGAATGGATAATAGTAGTAGTGATAATGGGATAGAGAAGATAGAGGTCCAAAATAAAGTAGAAACTATTGAAAATAATAATAAAAAGGAACAGGCTCAAATTTTAAAATTAGAAACAGAAACAACCTTAGAAATTTTAGTACAGGAAGAAAAGGTTTCAGAAGTTTTAGTGGAAAAAGTGAATGAGATCAAGATAGGTTGTGAAATTAAGTTAGCAAATAATAGGACATATTTTGAAATAGAAAAGAAATTCCCCAGTCGAATAAATATAACAAGAAAATTTCTTTCAAAAGAAGAAATTGTTATGAACAATTATATGGGTGTGAGTGCAAATGTTTTAATGATTGTATGGAGAAATGACGTTACTAATATTTTACAAAAGACAATTTATAATTTAAAGGAAATATTGATAGAAACAAACGGACAAACGGGACAGAAAAGTTTTAAAATAAAAGGGAATGGACAATTAGAAAAAACAATGACAGACAGACGACAACGGATTATAGTAAATAAGGGGCAAGGGATTTTCAAAGACATCGTACGCAGGGGTATCCGAAAAAAGGAAATAATTAATTTTAGGCTTTGCAATAATAACATTGTATTAGCCGCCGTTTTATAGTGAATATCCTTTTTATGAAACTCGAATGAGTTACAGACATTACAGACAGACTTACGAAAACAAAATTTAAACAGAAAATTACGAAGATTTAGACAGAAAATGACAAAAGACTTCGAATAAATGAAGATGTGAAATTGAATAGTCGAATGAAAGTGAGAATTATTTTATGGTGAATGAAATTTATTAATGTTTTTTTTTTCTTTGAACAATTGGAGTATTTGATTATATGATTGATTGAGGCTTTGGAAGTGAAGTTAATAGTGAGTTAATCTTCTTTAGTATTTTTATGAATATAAACTTGATCCAATTTAGATTTGGGAAGTTTTCTTTTTGTTTGACTGATTTTTTTTTGAGAAGATAAAATTTTATGAGTAAGATTAAGTGACAGTTGTAAATAGGTTTTTTTAGTCTTCGATAGGTTTTAATAGAACAAATCAAATAAATCGCGTCAATTAAGATATGGAATTTTTTTATCGAACTTAATAGTAAGTTAATTTTTTTAGTATAGACAATTAAATTTTGATTTCGGAAGTTAATTTTTTTTGGAGAAGATATTTTTATAAATAAGATTTAGTGATAATAGTTAATTGAATTTTGATAGATAGTATTTGTGCGTTTTTTATTATTTAATTATATGGAGAGGTTCAGTTGATTAGTTAGTATTATTAAGGTTTGAAAAGTAGTTTAGGAAATTCGTTTATTTTGTTTATTGACCATTTTGAATTATTTAAGCGAGGTTAATAATAAGGTAATTCTTTTAGTATTTTTTTAGGATCGAAATAATTCATTTTAAATTTCGGAAATTAATTTTTTAATAAGAGAAGATATTTTTATATATATGATTTAATGATGATATTTTGAAGTTGTGTATAGTTATTTTGCGTTTTTTAATATTTAGTTATAGGGTGATGGATGGTTACTTAGTATTATTAAGAATTATGAGAAATATTTATGAAGTTCGTTTAATTTTGTTTATTGACCAGTTTGAATTATTTATATAGATTTTGAAGAAGTAAGAAAGTTTTTTTTTATTAAGTGATTGATATATTTGATTTTTTTTTATGGGTATTATTTTTTTAATTAAAAGAAATATTTGAGAGAATTTTTGTGGTTTATATAAGTATTTTTTTTTTTTTGAATTAATTAGTCAGTGAGAAAAGTTAGTAGTTAAAATAAGAAGATTTTTTAAATTGATAAAATGAGAAAATAATTAAGAAGTGTTATTGGTCAAGACACAATATTGTTTTTAAGAATTTAATGGGAAGAAAGGAATTTAAGATTTTAAAATACGAAATTATATTTGGAATTTTTTTTAACTAGAAGTTTTTGTTTTATTGATAGGAAGATGCTTGTGGTGTTTTTTTTTTTTTTGTGAAGTCATTTAGGATAGGAAAATGACAGTTTTATATAGGGTAAGGTATGAAAGAAAGGAATAAAATGCGCAGTATAAAAGATGTTATAAATAATTTTATCCAGGATTGATTCATAAAAGAGCAAAGAATAATAAAGAATAATTAAAAAGATATATAGGGATGTTTTTTTGTGTTTGTATGTGACGTTAGTAAAACTTCGCGGAGAATTATTATGGAGAAAAGTTATTATGTGAAAATGGGCTATTGGTTTAGGAGTATATAGATGAGAATTTTATTTATTATGAGATGGCCTACCCAAGGAAGGGAGGATCCATGAAATCTACGACGATATAATTATGAGATGGCCTACCCAAGGAAGGAAGGATCCATGAAATCTACGACGATATAAAGTAATAATATGTGTTAGAAACATATGAGATATTTTTTTTTTGAGTATATGAGATTATTTTTTGATGTTAACAGAAATGAAGGATAGGTAGGGAATGGGTGAAGACCTGAGTAGCGTCACATATATATATAATAAGAAACATGTAATTAAAAAGGGGGGATATATTGAATAAATAAGAAAATAAGATGAATTTTTTTGATTGCTCGAATGTAGATGATAGGATGAAATATTTATAAAATGAGACCATAGAATGAAAGTTTTGAATTTAGAAGGCAACCCGTTTTTTTTTTTTTGTCATAGATAATAAGAAAATAAAATGTTTTCAAGTCGACCTAATTTTTGAGAAATTTAAGTATTAAAGTTTAATTACTTAAATTGGTTATCCATATTTTAGAGAAAATTAGTTGATGTTATGTTTCTGTTTTTTTTTATATAAAATAAGTTGATTACTGTGAAAGATGGAGAAAGGACGAAAATTATGTAAAATAAATATTGAAGCTTTGGTACCCATAGTTAAAATTAATAATTTGTTTTCTTTTATATTAATTATAAGATTTCTTGTAAATATATATTAGTCAAACCCTAGTTAATAAGTTGTGTGTTTTATGAAATTCGTTTTTTTGTTAATTATAGATTTTAGGTAGAAATACTAGTTTTTTTTTTGTTGTATAAATTGTTTTTTGTTTCGTTTTTTTTTTGTATGGAAATTGTTGTATGTAGGAATAAAATTGTCCCACGTACAATTTTAGTAAAATAAGGGGAGGGTAATGAAATGTAATCAATAAGCGACTAGGTCAAATATATTGTAAAATGTATTTTTATTTCAAATCTGTATAATATATATTATGGAGAAATGAACCCTTAAGTTTTGGAGGCTGGTGAGAGATGACCAAGAGGCTCAGGTATCCAAGGGTGCAGTACAAGGGGTACCATATGACCTCAATAAACTACCTGTAGGGGTGGTTGTACAGATATTTTGGCAATCCAGTTGACAGAAGAATAAAGACAGTTACCCGGATTTTACAATCTGGCTACAATCAGGTACCGGATAAGAGCTCCAAGCCTTCTGTTAGGGCCATATAAACCTCCAGGGTGCACACCTGGGCTCACATAAATTTGCCTCGAGTGTTCCCCCTTTGAAGTCTGCTCCCGGATCTCAGGCAGGGAGTATCGCAAAGTAGTGGGGGAAGTGCAGAGCTCAAGTCAAGAGTTTCAAGTCTGGAGTTCTTTCAGTTACAGTTGAGATCTAGGAGAGGTTCACTTCCTAGAGTTCAGTGGGGAAGAGCCAGGCGGAGATCAGTCTCCAGCTCAGATGATCAGCCCCATCCCAGCAGTCAGTCGAGAGTCCAGTCGAGATCCACCAGTGGAAGTCTTCAGCTTCAGTCCAGATGAACCGTTGATGCCCAGACCTTGAGGAGGAACTCACCCAGCCGACTTCCTTTCCACTCGAAAGTCCCCGCAGCGATATCCAGGACCCAGCATCCAGTCAGCTATCTACCCAGCCCCATCTCTCTACAGTTTTCAGTAGTAATAAGGTTTGTATTTTATATTATATTTTATTTTTAATATGAGTTACTAAATTTCCGTAGTTTTTTCCTATGCTCCACCCAAAGTCACTATTGATTTAAGAATTTAGTTTTTCAAAACTCTTTTCGCTGACGAATCTTTCGCCTTTGGACTATAGAAATCCAATTTATATATTTAAAATCAGTAAATTTGAGTGATCGTTCTATTACATAATAGAGCTGGCATCCTTTGGACATTTTAAATTAGTAAAGACAAAGCATTTTTGAGAAAATCTCCGCAGTTTAGATTAAATGTAAATTCAAATATCATTTGTATTATTAAAACCGCGACGCGCAACTTCTAAAATATTACAATTTGACATGCCCTTGTGTGGAGATTTTGGTAAAATCATTATTATTCAGCAAGAGAGGAAAAGCAAAATTTTTAAACCAAAATTGACTTGGAAAGCGGGGGTTCCCGTCCACGACAAGATTGGAGGTCATGGTCCCCCAGACTGGCATGATGTTCGCGATCATGGCTAATCAGGAAATGTGTGTGGTCCGACTTCGTGACTATGCTGAACCCGGTTTGCGGGTTGAGCACCGTTAATCCTCTGAAGCGGAAGAGCTCAAATTTAAGCTGATTGGTAGTCAGGGGAATATCTACCGCAATCTTCAAGGGACTGTCTGTCGAAACTGCATGCAAGGTCACCACAGTGTAGTGCGTGTAGATGCTGTTATGGAACTCCGTAATTAGCTCGAGTCCATGGGAGATCTCCGCTAGCATCTCCCAGAAGTCTCGCGGGGAGATAAGCGCTGTACTAACCTGGCCCATCGCAAACACCTCGATGCCATGCATCATACCCTGCAGTTCCACCCGTGCCCTAATCACCATGGCCTCCATGCCATGAATAGGCGCCGAAGAGTTAGCTATGACTCGAATCAGGTTGGTCAAATTGGCTTGCTCTCCCCCCAGGGCATTAAAGCGTAAGTCAGCCCTAGCCAAACTGGCTCGTACGCGCTCCACTAGCGAGGACTGCTGTTTGCTAGTGTCAACGACCCTATTGTTCAGTTCACGCGTAACTGAGAGGTGGTCCGCGGCGAGATGCGCTAAAGCACCCTTCTCTTGGTCTATACAACAATAAACGGCAACAAGGTTAATCTTTTTGGGTCTTGTATGCTGAGTGATAGTTGCTACCTGGATGTGAGATGTGGTTACGTTCGGAAGTGGGTAGTGTGTGAATGAGGACTTTATGAGAACAGCTGCCCCGCCGTGACTAGTGTCTTCAGGATGATCAGCTCGGTGTATAGTACAGTTCCGTAAGGACAATTTTGATTTGGACGTCAGGTGGGTTTCAAAGATTAGGGCAACTTCAACCCGTCTGTCATGTAGAAGTATGTTTTTTGTATCTACTTGAAAACCTAAAATGATGAAGCGGAGTTTTTCTAACTAGGTTGTTGTTTTCACAACCCATGAATGTTTATTGGTGTTTGAAGGGAGGCTAAGATACTCAAGAAGGTCTCATGATCTGAAAGGAATACATAGTGATTTACCACTATTAACAATTTTAAGTAATCTTAGTTTCTATATTCATCCGATACTTTCACATGCGGTACTCTCCAATGTAACGTTGACAAGTTTATAGTAACATTTTCATTTCCTTTTACACAATTATTAAGAAAACGAATAAGCACTATTTCCATAACAGCATTGATTAATATTTTCTTACAATCTTCTCCAATCGCCAGCAAACTGCTCAATGAAATGCTGACATTAAAGTAACCGTTATTAGTTATTTGATTACACAACGCAACAAAAAACATTTTTTTTTTGTTTCCTGGTTCTGAATACCCAATTCTTACTAATTTTGTGTCGAGAAAACATAATAGGGCCATAAAAATTTTTCATTAGCTCTTGTTATCAAGATACGTAACAGTCCTTCGATAAAGAAGTCGATTTAAAGGGTATTTTGAGAAGACAAAAACTCCTGTGATAATAGAAGAATAACTATTTCAGAAGTATTTTGTCTTGCTGAACACGATAATCACCATAAAAAATTTTGATTAGCTCTCATTCCAAAGATACAGAACCTACTTGGGTAATTGAATCCCACTATGGCTGGTTTGTGGGGAATCGAATGTTTCAAATTTAATACTCCCTATAGTAGTAATTTTTTTCAGCTAGATTCTCGCTGTTTGACATTTCAAATCAAGTTTCAAATGTTTAATTAACCAATAAGAAAATATCACTAATATCTTCAATTTTTGGTTTCAGATTAGAATGCCACGGAAGACTGTTAATGCCGTCGACAACTTTTGTTATATCTATGGTGAAATAACTTTTGCAGCCCAGAAGCAAACTATCACCTCAGTTGTACAGACAGCTTACTTCTATTACTTCGGAGTGAAGGTTGGTGATCAGGATAAACCGTGGGCCGTTATAACTCTTGCTCAGTGATACTGCGAGAATGGCTGAAGGGCAAAAAGCGAGCAATAAAGTTTGCTGTACCAATGGTTTGGCGTGAACCAACAAACATGCAGATAATTGTTATTTTTACTTAACACCCTCCTTGAAGCAAGATTGGTCAACAAAAAAAAAACACTGGTAGAGTATCCAAGCGTTTCATCAGCCATACGGCCCGTTCCTCATTCGGCTGATCTACCGATTCCTAAACCACCTAAAAATTATAAAATTATGGAGGATGATGGTGAAGAAGAGGAAGAGGAAAAAGAAGAAGAAGTCGTCAGACCTGGGACTTCCCATGATCCTGATTTTGAACCAGAAGCTTTGAATGTGCCCCACATAATAAATCAGAGAGAATTGAGTGACCTTATAAGGTCACTCAATTCTCACACACCCTGCCAAAAGAGAAGGCAGAGCTTCTAGGATCAAGACTGAAGCAATGGCATCTACTTCAACCAGGGGTCAATATCACAGAGTACAGGACTCGGCAGAAAAATTGTCTTCGTTCTTCGAGAAGAAAGAACATTTAGTTGCAAGCATTGATGTCAGTGGCTTGATGGAATCTCTTTTGGTCGATAACTTCCTGGCTCATCCTTCGGTTTACCTGGCTTGTGTGTCACTATCACAACAGCATTCTTCCATTGAACAGGGTAGTAACCATGACGGAGATAGCTATTAAAGACGCTGGGGAGGAAAGCAAGCGCCCTTATGGAAAGATTCTTAAGAACAATGTTGGGAATGAGATCGTCGCCCGGCGCCTTTCGGGATGGCATTTTTGTAATAAATCCTGAGAGTTCAGTTGGGGTTGTGTATTTTAGAGGTAACTCGGCTGTGTGTATGGGGTTGTTTCTGTAATGTGTGATGACAGCGGTATGATAGGTGTTGGTGGGAGTGGTATTGAAAGTGTGTTCGAAGTGAATTGCCAGTACTGTACATTTGTCTTCGTCCGTCAGAGCTGTCTTTCCGTTGTGTCTAAGAGGTGGGATAAGTACGATTTGTCGCAGTACACGTCTGGTCTCCTTCCATAGGTTTGGAACGCCTGGGGACATTTCTTCCAGGAACTTCTTATACTTTTCGATCCGTAAATAATCCAGTTCCCACTTGATTTGTCTAGTCAGTCGGTTTACCTGTCTTTTAATGTTAGGGTCACGAGTTCTCTGCCACTGGCGTCTAAGTCTAATTTTGTCCGTTATTAAGTTTAAGATGTAAGTGGGTGTACTGTAATGTTCACGTTGTCTAGGGTCTTTGTTCAGTCTGTAAGTGGCTTTCTGGACACTTGTATGAAATGTGGTAGTAAATTGTCCTATTGCGTCCTCAATCTCCGAAGGAGTCCTGCACACTGAAGATATAGTTATATTATTGTCGAGTTCCTGGCGAAATGTGTCCCAGTCGATCTTCCCGTTAATGAGCCGTGGAAGGAGGGGGTGTACTGTGTCTTGTCGTGCAGTGTGATGAGTACAGGTATATGGTCAGAGTCTAGGTCAGGTATTGGTGTGTGGAGAATGGGTGTGTTGATGTCTTTGGAAATGGTAATGTCGAGAATGTCTGGTAAGTATCTGTCTTGATGAGGGTAGAAGGTTGCTTCGCCAGGCGCAGAAACCCTGAGTCCCAAATTGTTAGAGAACTCCAAAAGGCGCTTACCATTGTTGTTGCTGAGCCGGAACATACCATCGGAATTCCAATTCAGGAGGTTAATTTCATCAGCACTACTAAGGGAAGCCATTATGCGAGATTAACAAATTACGTATTAACGATGAGAGAAAGTTTTGGATTTTGGGTAGAAGTGGTTGTAGAATTTCTGTAACCAGTTGATTACAATACTCTGTAGGGTTAAGGGTTCTTGTTGGTTGCCTGAAAGAGAATGTTTGCTTGGCGGGGCTCTATTCCAGACTGAGGGTCCAGCAGGTGGAGGTGCGGAACTGGAGCTGGAGGGCTGGGGCTGGAGGAAGCGGGGTCCCTTTACAGGAGGATAGTCCGCCTCTGCAGGCCGATATCCCACCTCTGCAGTTGTAGGTGAGCTCTGGCTAGGAGAAGTAGCTGTCTGGCCTGGAACAGTCGGCCGCCTTCATGCCGATATCTTCATAAGTTCTTTATAGTTAGGGCAGCCACGGTAGTTAGCTGTGTGATTACCATTACAGTTAGCACATTTAGCGCTTGTCGCTTTCTGGAGGGGCAGTCTTTGAAATGGTGATTGCCGGTGCACACGACACATTTAGGCTCCAGTCAACAATAATTTTTTTTATGTCCGTATTTTTGACAATTGGAACACTGGGGAATGTGACTGGATTTGCGACGTGGTTCTACCTTCACTATACTGTAGTATAGATGTGTCAGACTGAAGATAGCCTTGCCGGCGGCATTGTCCTCGAGGTCCACAGCTACCAATGGGGTGGGCAGCTTGTTATAAAGCCGACTGACCCGGATCACGGGATAGGCCGGAGAGAGCTCCTCCTATATCTCGGACTCCGATAGGACATAAGGAATTCCTCTGATTATTACCGACAACTTTTTGTCTTCCGGGTTCAGAAAAGTGTAATATTATACATTCATGTCGTAATATTTGGTTAAATTGCTGAAATCTGAAGACGTCAGGGTTATTTTAATCTTATCGCGTAATTGTTTAGTTTCAAATTTTGAAGAAGCCTGAGTTTTGATATCTTAAACGATTTTGTGAATGTTGTTTGCTTCGCACAAAAATATTGGAGGTATTTTGATCTTCGGAACAAGAAACAGGTTCCATAGATTCTAGCGTGGCTAACGGGGCTAAGTTATTTCTCTTCATTTCCCCGAGTTGTTCACGAGCTCTTTTAGCATCGTTCACAGCTTTTGCTATACTCGAAGCTCCTCCAGCTAAGCTACCAAATGCACACAATCCAGCAAATAGAGGAATTAAAAATGGTAATATACCATCAGTCTTGGGGAGTGGAAGCACTCTTGGCAATGAGGGATTTAATCCTCCTCTTTTATTGATAAAATGTTTTGCTTTTGCGAGTGCTTGTTTAGACGCTTTCATTATTGGTAAGGATGGGTTCACCTTTGCTGCCATTATTACATCGTGAAATGAGTATACTTTCCCTCTTCTTCTTTTTCTTCTCCTATTGACTCCTCCAAGCTTAGTATTCATCATCATAACTGACTAGCACGATTTGTCCAGTGTTATTCTTTTTTTCACTTTTTCACCATAAATTTCGTTCGTAGACAATATTAGTAGCTGTCTCTCTCACGCTCCTCTCTCCTTTCATACTAATTCAACTTGTCTACATAGCAATGTATTTATTAACCACATTATGGACTCAAAAGCAGACAGCTTAAACATATTAACATTTCTAAGTTGAGGAACGCGGACATATTGTGGAAACTTGTAATAAATGAATAAAACAAACTTATTTTTGAAATATTAGTGGAATAGACAATATTTCAAAATTAAGTTTGTTTTATTCATTTATCACATTAACATTGATTGATATGAGCTTTCTAGCACGAGTTTAATAGTTTGTAATATTTTAAGTTTCGCGTCGCGTTTTTAATAATAATAATAATATGATATTGGAATTTACTTTAATCTAAATTGCGGAGATTTTCTATAAAACTGCTTTGTCTTTACTTATTTAAAATGTCCAAAGGATGCCAGCTCTATTATGTAATAGAACGATAATTTAAATTTACTGATTTTAATATACAAGTTGGATTTCTATAACCAAAGGCGAAGGATTCGCCAGCGAAAAGAGTTTTGAAAAAATAAATACTTAAATCAATAGTGACTTTGGGTGGAGCATAGGAACAAACTACGGAAATTTAGTAACTCATATTTAAAATGAATATATTAACTGTGATAAAAGCTTGTTTGTTACCACATTTCCTGTAGAAATTTGATCTCTTTTGTTTATTTAAATTTTGATTGCTACAGTAGTTTGCCGAAAATTGCCCTAAAAAAATATTATCAATAATTTAAGACGTGCAATTTTTAAGAAAGTACACGTATACAACGAAAAAAATTCAATTAAACAAACTTTACACTTGGATTCACAAAGAGATACCAATTTTTAATAATTTTAAATAATATTAATTTCTAATCCAAAGGTTTTTTAAATGATACTACTGGGACAACAGGGAAGATGAATAGAATAGAATTTGAAGAGGACAAATAATTGGGTTATTATCTATATTTACATATTTAAATTTAAAAAAAACTTATTTGAACAAACAAAACAAAAATTTACAATGGCACAAAAACATTAAATTAATACTTAAAAAACTATTTCTTTTTTTTTATTTGGGCATATTGAAAAATATATATTATTAATTGTACCTTCTCGACGCCTCTACCACAAAAACCAGACCCCGTCAACTCTTCACACTTTAATTCCACCCCAGTCAACTTTCATCTAATTGTTCAACTTCATTTTATTTAAAACATATCAAACCACATGCACCGTTTAAGAGCTAGCTCACGACTCCATTACATTTTAACACTATTTCACAGCTGTTTTTTATATGTTTTCTTGTTTTGTTTTCTTAAACACCTTGATATATATCTAATATATATATGATATTAGATTATAATAAAAAAAATTACTTTTTATTCATAAAAAAAATGTTCCGTAGTGTACATCACATTTGCCTTTTCCTTCTTTTTAAAAAAAAATGTTTGTTCACAAAATTTTTTTTTTTTTTTTTATATAAGTTCTTTCAGATTTAATTTCTTCCAATACACAGGTTGATTTAGCTTCTTCCTCGAATCCACATGATAAGCTTCCTCCTTCAATACACAGATGGATTAACGTCTTCCTCCAATACACAGGTAGATTAGCTTCCTCCTCAAACGCACATGTTGGCTGGCTCCTTGGTGTCTTCAACTCATTGCTCAACGATGTTTCGAAGTCTCTCTCTCACTTACACTCACTGATTTATTTTTTATTTTTTATATGCCCAATTCGACGCTCTTTTTATACATATATGCCCATTTTTTATTTTTTTATAACTATTTACAATTATTAAACTTATATACATACGTACTTAATTTCTAATAAACAAAAACAAATATTAATCTAAAAATTTACAATTAATCCTTAACCTAAAGAAAATGTTAACTTAAATTTATAAAAATTTGAACTAATTGAACATAAAAAAAATAACATAATACTAAATTTTTTTTTTTTACATATTTACAGGTTCAGTCATAGTCATGAAATTAAGTTTGGAAATAATCATGTTGGATGCAGATTTAAGAAATTGCCAATTATTTTACTTTCCGCCTTTACCATCAATATACAATTGTATGTATTCAAAATAATTATATAAAAAGATTGTATATAAAAAAATTTACTTGAAATAAAAATTAAATAAATCCTTTTTTATTTACTTCATCACACTTCCAAAATATTACTTAACAATCAAAATTAGGCCTCACGCCGGGTAATAAGGAATACAAATTTAATTTATTTAATAGATATAGTACTTGTCTTTTGAGGTATTAAATTCTTTGAGACGTCCTTCATACTTCCTAACTAAAAAAATGTATCTCACATATATTTCATTTCAATTTACTTCCCTAACTAATTACACCCTAAGAATACTTTCGTCGATGTAGCAAAAATACGGTTCCTCCTATCTCAGGTAGGCAACCAACATTACAATATAAATCTCCATTATATCGCTAGTTCTTTCTAGTCGACATACAAAAATCATCTTCCACGCAAAAAAATATATATCTCCAATATATCGCTAGTTCTTTCTAGTCGACACACAAAAAAAATCATCTCCCACAGATCAAAAAAAAATATATATCTCTAATTAATCACTAGCTCTTACTAGAATTAAAAATAATATCTCCCAAAACAAATCTATATAATCCCGACGTCTAAAAGAATGTCATCAGCAATTGAATTCAAAACTTCTCTATTAACTTCTCTAATTAATATACCCTTTGTTTGTTCCTATTCCTAAAGTTATATAATGTGCTCCTACAACTCTTCTCATCTACTCTCTCTATTAAACAAATTTACGTAGAAAAACATGTTACTCAGAATAATAAATGAAATTGTCTAAATAATAGAATTTATAATAACAAAAATTTACTAACCTATGCATACATACAATTTATATAATATATTATCCTTTCAAGGCTTCTATACATTTTCGTTCGTCTTTCTAATTTATAATATTATTATGATTTAGTCACGTCCGGTATCCTAGCTGAACAGTTCCGAAACAGAAAATCTGTCCCCTTGACTCGGCCTCAGGAAGTTCGTCATGTCTCCAAAGAGATCTAGGCATCTCTCAGGTTGCTGATTTTATCTTTCTAACATTTGTAATAAAAAATATAATAAAAAAAAATCTATCTTCTTCCATATTATGTTCGTTCAAAATCAGTGAGTTATATGTATATGTTTTAATTTTCAATAATCATTATTAATAAGTAACTTCTAAATAAAAAACTTTCACATATTAAATTTGGGTGACTAATCCTTAAATATAATTCTCAGATAATTTTATACTGATCCTAACATATAATCTAATCCTAAAAAAAATGTAAATCCTAATTAATTTAAATCCTAATTAATTTAAACGCAGAACTATACCAAAATTCATCCATACTCTTCTATATACCAAAATTCTCTCATCCAAAAATAAATGTATCATTCATACTATTATATTAGTCCAATGTCACTTCGTCATATTTTAAATTAATCCTAATTCTGTCATGTTAGTCTGTCAGTCATTTCCTCAAACTCATCCGAGTTGCAAAAAAAAATAGGTTCACTATAAAAAGTGGCTAATGCAATTATATTGCAAAGCCCAAATTTAATTTTATCTTTTTCCGGATGCCCCGGCGAATTATGTCTTTAAAAATCCCCTCCCCCTTCTCTAAATATTTGTTCAGTGTTAATTTTGTCCTTAATACCTGTTTGAATGCTTTTACTCTCTTTTTAAAATTGTTCTTATATCTTTTATTAGCCTTCTTTCTATTTCCATTTTGTCTGTAGGTTTCTACTAGATTTTCTTTAAAATTAAAATTTGTCTTTCGTTTGTTGTCCTCAGTCTGTTCGTTTGTTTTGTCTAATAACATCAAAATGTTCCTTTCACTCTGTCCATCCACATCAACATTCATCCTATTTTCTTGAATTTCACTTAATACTAATTTTTCTACATTTTGACTCTCTTCCTCCACCTCTTTCTTTAAAATTTGGGTCTGTTCCTCCCCACTGTTATTCTCTGTTCCTTCTACCTCATCAACTTGTGACTGACTGTCAATAATAAGAACCTCTTTTTCTACTTCAGAATTCCCTTCATCCAACTTGTTAATTTTTTGAATAAAGTGCTTTTCTAAGTTTTCTCCTGCTTTATTTATCCTACTTTCAACTCTTTCATTTTCTATTTGAATTTTCTCTAATTGGTTCATCAAATTGTCCACCTTTTTATTTAATTTAACTTCTAAATTTTTAATGTCGCCTCTTAAATTTCCCATCTCTCCCTTTAATTCTTTTCCCTGTTCTTCTATTCTCTGATTTATATTTTCCAAATCCCCCCTTAATTCTATTCCTTGCTCTTTCATATTCCTCCTTAAATCTCTACCCTGTTCTTCTATTTTTTGATTGATATTTCCAATATCCCCCCTTAAATTTCCCATTTCCCCAGTTAACTTTGTTACAAAATTTCCTAATTTATTACTTTGCTCTTCCATTTTTTGATTCATATCCCCTCTTAAATTTTTCTCTAGATTTACTAATTTATTACCCTGCTTTTCTATATCCCCTCTTAAATTTCCCATTTCCCCAGTTAACTTTGTTAACACAACACGGAGCCATTCCATATCAGGAGCAGCAATGCCCTCTTTTTCTTTATCTTTATTTACCCCCTCCCCTTGCGACTCCTCACCTGTACCCTGCATGGACTCCATTGCGGCTGGAGTCTCCCTTTCTCTATCTTCCGATAACTCCATATCGGATCTTTCCTCCAAACTCGACCCTTCCTCTCTACTTTCCTCCTCTAATCTTCTCGCTTGTCCTCTGGTAATTGGCATTTTCTTACTTTACTAAATATATAATTACTAAACAAAAACAATGTTATATAAAATAGTAACCTTCTTTTGAAGTTGGCAAAAAAAAATATTATTTCTCAAAATTAAATGTAACCCTTATTTGTCTCTATTCTATCCTTTTCATCTTTTTCAACCTGTTTCCCTACTTTAATTAATATAAAAAAAAATTCTCCTATCAAGGTTTGGCCAAAATATGATGGGGCTTTGTGGCGAAAATCGTCCACACAAGGGATATGCCAAAAATGTGATAAAAGCTTGTTTGTTACCACATTTCCTGTAGAAATTTGATCTCTTTTGTTTATTTAAATTTTGATTTCTACAGTAGTTTGCCGAAAATTGCCCTAAAAAAATATTATCAATAATTTAAGACGTGCAATTTTTAAGAAAGTACACGTATACAACGAAAAAAATTCAATTAAACAAACTTTACACTTGGATTCACAAAGAGATACCAATTTTTAATAATTTTAAATAATATTAATTTCTAATCCAAAGGTTTTTTAAATGATACTACTGGGACAACAGGGAAGATGAATAGAATAGAATTTGAAGAGGACAAATAATTGGGTTATTATCTATATTTACATATTTAAATTAAAAAAAAAATTATTTGAACAAACAAAACAAAAATTTACAATGGCACAAAAACATTAAATTAATACTTAAAAAACTATTTCTTTTTTTATTTGGGCATATTGAAAAATATATATTATTAATTGTACCTTCTCGACGCCTCTACCACAAAAACCAGACCCCGTCAACTCTTCACACTTTAATTCCACCCCAGTCAACTTTCATCTAATTGTTCAACTTCATTTTATTTAAAACATATCAAACCACATGCACCGTTTAAGAGCCAGCTACGACTCCATTACATTTTAACACTATTTCACAGCTGTTTTTTATATGTTTTCTTGTTTTGTTTTCTTAAACACCTTGATATATATCTAATATATATATGATATTAGATTATAATAAAAAAAATTACTTTTTATTCATAAAAAAAATGTTCCGTAGTGTACATCACATAACAAAAAAATTGAATAATTAAAATTAAAATTAAATATAACATAAGATATAAACCTTATTAGATATACGTTGTATGGAGACAGGGGCTGGAGCTACTCGGGTGATGAGGGCTGGAGCTTCTGCGAGGGTTTTGAGAGTGGAAGAACAGACTAGCGGCTGAGTTCCTCCTGAACTTCTGGGGTTGGATGATGGCTGGAGCTTCCCTCGAGGGCTACTGGATCAGGACTCAGACTTCAACTGGTGGATCAGAGACTGGCCACTTCCCTCTCTCAACTAGAACTCCAGGAAGTGAACCCTCTGAGTCTTGGATCCAGACTCTAACTGAGGTCTTCGACTCCTCACTTGGAACTGATGTCTTAACTCTCCCTTCTTCGATGCTCTCGAACTGTTCCCCCTCCATATTTCTTCTTCCTTCTACTCTGTCCTTCAGGGGAACTTCGCGGTGTCTCCTTCAATTTGTCCTTGTCATCTTTACGTTGGCAGTCCAGATAGCTTTATGGGCCACTAACAACAGGCTTGGAGTTCTAATCCTTCATAGTTCTGTCAACTGGGTTAAGCTTGGTTGTAAAAGGTTATATGAATACTCCATACAGGTAACTGGTGGTGCCTTCTTTTATTGCATCTTGTCAGCTTCTTTCTTGACGGAGGCAAAATGGGATAAGCTCCTAATACCTGATCCTTTTCAGTCCCTTGAGATACCTACTCCGAATATAATATATATATATTTCCTATATATTTTTATTAATCTTAAAGAATATATTCAGATCGCGCAAATCCATTACACTACATTGCCCTCTTCTTGTTTTACTAAAATTGTATGTAGGACAATTTTATTATTATTATTTACAACAATTCCAATATAAATTAATTACATAAAAAAAACTAAAACTAGTATTTGAACAACTTATTTTTATATTAAATCTATAATTGACATAAAAAACCAAATTATTATTTTCAAACTACAATATCTACACGAATTTCATAAAAAAACACAACTTACTAACTAGGGTTTGAATAATACATAATATGAATATATTATATTTACAAGAAATCTATATTTGATATACAAGAAATCAAATTATTAATTTTTACTATGGGTACAAAAACTTCAATATTTATTTTACATAATTTTCGTCCTTTCTCCATCTTTCACAGTAATCAACTTATTTTACACACAAAAAAAAACAGGAACATAACATCAACTAATTTTCTCTAAAATATGGATAACCAACTCTAACAATTACACTTTAATATTTAAAATTTCTCAAATAAAATCTGGGTCGACTCGAAAAATGTTCTGTTCTTATTATCAATGACAAAAAGAAACGGGTTGCCTTCTAAATTCAAAACTTTCCTTCTTTGGTTCCATTTTATAAATATTTCATCCTATCATCTACATTCGAGCAATAAAAAAAAAAACGACTTTACTTATTTATTTAATTCATCCCCCCCTTATAAGTATATGTTTCTTATTATATATGGGACGTTAATCAGGTCTTCACCTGGCCCTACCTATCCTTTATTTCTCCTTATTTTCTTATTCATCTACCACAAATAAAATTCTAACTTCCTATTCAAAAATAACTTCTTATTTCGACACAGATAAATTCGACGTAATATTCAGATTTCTCCATTCTCTCTGGTAGGTAATCTCATCATAAATAAAATTCTCAGCTATACTCTTAAACAAATAGCCCATTTTCACATAACTTTTCTCCATATTAATTCTCCGCGAAGTTTTACTAACGTCACATACAAACAAAAAAAAAACATCCCTATATATCTTTCTAATTATTCTTTATTATTCTTTGCTCTTTTATGACTCTATCTTGGATAGAATTATTTATAAAACCTTTTGTCTACGCACAACTTTGTAAACACGGCAAGCTCTCTGTAGTGGACTGTATTCGATAGTGCTGGTTCCGGGAGAAGACCAGCTTAACATAAATTGAGGCAACTCAGGACCAAAACATTGATCCTTAACATAAATTGAGGCAAATTCTATTATTCTAATATTTCCTTAAACTATGTACTTACAGATTGCAGTCTGCACTGTGGTCCAGTCGAATCTATAAGATACATAAGGTGGGGGAACACTGATAATTGAACTACATATATTGCCTGGCCAGGCTATACAGAAAGAACAGGGCTTTACTATGACACTTTGAGTGGCTATGACTCCACAAGAGATGGCATGTAAAACCGTACTCTTACACGATAGGCACACTTTGAGTATCCAGAACCTGATACAGAACGGGAAGACCGTCCTACACCCACAACTATTAGTTTGGTACTCCACTAGACTCACACAAACTTGAGACTAACACGCGAGAGTGGCTGGGTCAAGCTCACACGTTGACGCCGGGGCCGAAACTGAGATGGCTAGGGTTGTACTCTGTACCCTAGGTGCAAAGGGTGGGGAGAAATTCACTATGTATTTGTCCGCCTTACCCATAGCAAAAGTAGGCCCAAACATACACCCACCAAAAATTTGAACTAATTTTTCAAACGTGAGTTATGTGAACCTTACACATAGTGAACAAACTACACAATAGAGTGATATCGCAAACATAAACGAATCACTATAAAATCACGTTACACAAAATAATTAGAGAAACTTACTTAACTAAGAAAAAAATCAAATAAACTTCTAAGAATTATCCTAGAACACAAAAAATTAAAGAAACTTATTCAACTAAGAAAAAATCAAATAAACTTCTAAGAATTACAGCTCTCTCGCAAACCAAGAGGGGATAAGGGAAAGGATTGAGAAGGAAGTAAGGAACCACACTGCGTTCTTCACTTCAGAGGGGGCTATCACTGAAGACTTCGCGCTGGGGAATCCCTCGGAATGGGAACACAACACTCTATGGAGAGCGAGAGAGCACTAACGAAACTTAAACTGACACCTTGACCAGCTTAGATACTGGTCGCGTGTATTCAACAAACAACAAAGCTTGGTTGCCAATCACATTTGTAAGATGTGACTTAGCAAAACGAATATTTGCCTCCCAAATACCGCCAACGTTAGGAGTAAATGGAGGTTGGAAATGCCAAGTAACTGAGCGCTTGGACATAGCTGACGGTGGGAGGTCAGCTGAGAACAATGTGCTGTAAGCTTCACGTAGGATTCTATCGGCTCCTACAAAATTGCGACCTTCATCGGAGTAAACATCTGAGCACAGACCTCTACGACTTGTAAATCGGTCAAATGCTGCAAGAAACGCTTCCGAGGAAAGAGCACACACTAGTTCAAGATGAACTGCTTTAACAGATAGACACACGAAGATACACAGGTAAGCTTTGAACTGCTTAGAGTTCCTGCGCAGAGATTCCTTAACAAGGAATGGTCCAGCAAAATCTACACCACTATGTAGAAATGGACGAGAGTAACTAACTCGAGGCGCAGGCAAATTGCCCATTAGAGGAACAACAGGGCGAGCATTGCACTTGCGACACACATGGCACATACGCAAAACACGACGTATGGCGCAACGAGAGGATATAATCCAAAACTTTGAACGAAGTAAATAATTGAGCGTATTAGCTCCAACATGTAAAAACAAATTATGATAATGTTGTATGAGAAGTTCCGTAACAGCGCTTGATTTGGGTAAAATCATTGGGTGTTGAGCATAGAAACTAAGATCAGAATTTTGAAGTCTTCCACCCACCAGTAAAAGACCTTGGGGATCAAGAACTGGAGTCAGCGATTTGAGCTGAGCAGAGCATTCTTTGCCTTTTCTAATAGCTATAATATCTTGAGCGAAATACTTCTGTTGAGTCATCTTAACTAACGCTAAAGTAGATTGGTGTAACTCTCCAAGAGATAACTGGCCAACCACCTTCGGAGATAATCTCAGATTTCGCATGTATCTTAACCAATAAGCTATAGAACGCTGAAGCTTGGGAAAGTTCGAACATGTTGCTAGTTGATCTTCTATGTCAAACGAAACGTCTTGTATAGACGCCACAAGAGTGCTAACTCTTAACTCAGGAACTTCACTAATATTACCTTCTCGAGATTTAGGCCACTCACCTATGGATGAAGTGAGCCAGATGGGACCATGAAGCCAAAGAGGATCCTGTAGAGACTGAGCAGGTAAACATCCTTTAGAGGCGACATCGGCTGGATTATCTTGAGAAGAAACATGGTTCCAATCCAGTGTAACAGGTGAACTGAGAATGGAAACAACACGATGACACACGAACGTCTGTAACTTATGTGGCTCTGTTCTGAGCCAACTCAACACAACGGAGGAGTCCGTAAATGTTAACACATTGGAAATAATCACTGAAGCACACAGAGCTTCATGAACGTGATTCACTAACTTCATAAGGTGAACTGCACCTAGAAGTTCTAAACGAGGTATAGTAACTGGTTTAACTGGCGCAACTTTAGTTTTGGCCATCAGAAGGTGTGAACTTCCACTTTCACTTAAATTCTGGCTGCGTAAATACACAACTGCAGCATAACCTTTCTCACTGGCGTCACAAAATCCAATGAGACTGCACTCTACAGAATCAGGGGGAAGAATGATTCTTGGAACACGAAACTGCGAAACTAGTTTGAGAGAAGTGACAAACATTTGCCATTCACTACGTTCCTGCTCGGGCAAGAGGGTATCCCAGTCTAGACCTAAACGCCACAATTTCTGAAGAAATTGCTTAGCCCAGACTGTAACAGGACCGATCCTACTAGGCGGATCTAAAACACGAGCTATATTAGAGAGAACTGCTCTCTTCTTATTAGCTGTTGGTGACAGATTAACTGTATAACAAAACTCATCAAACTGAGAAATTTTCACAAATTTTCCTTTCAGAGAATTTAGACGCATAGATGCACCATTGAAGGATGAACCTAACTTTGAACTTTCATCAGGTTTCACAAGTAGTGGAACTACATAACTACCTGATTCTTCACGGTAATGAAGATTGGTAAACATTTGTTCAGCTAGCACTTCTTCGGGACTCGGAGACATACTACTGGCTGAAGGAATTTCCTCTAACTCCCAGAACTGCTGGAGGAGTTTATTAACTTCACAATTTAACTTAACACTTACAGTAGATGTAAGTGTTTGAACTGGTCTGTTGGTTTCAACACTTTGGGTGCCACACTGACCCATTAACACATAACCAAAAACTGAATTCCACGCTGTACGAACACCAGGAGGAAACGTTAATTTTTCGCCAGTTATAATTGAATAAATAATTCAGCGCCTATAAGAACATGAATTTCACTAGGTATATAAAACTTTGGATGGGCTAACTTTAAATGGTTAAAGTTATCACAAACCGAAGGAGAAAGATTCACTGAAGGTTGCAGATTTGTTATCTTAGGAATAACAAATGCATGAGTGCACAAACTTGACTTTGATTTCTCAGGGTGTATCAACAAATTAACAACACCTGAAGGAGATAGGGACGGCATGTCGCCAATACCAGAACACGTAACATTCGCACGTTGCTTCTTTAAACCGAGGATTTGAACACATGAAGCAGTAATATAACTAGCTTGGCTTCCAGGATCTATAAGTGCCCTAAGATGATGAACTCTGCCTCCTTTTCCACGAATACAAATAACAGCAGTTCCCAAAAGAACTGTAAACGAGGAGACAGTATTTTTCGCTTGATCTGAACACGAACTCAATTGAGTAACATCAGAGGGACCCTTTAAGGGTTCTTGTGACACTGTACGAACCTGATTATCACGAGAACGATCTATAGGAGATGCTATTCATGAAAACTTCTTGAAACACAATAAAGAATGATGTTTTAATTTGCAATTATAACAACGGCCGCGAGATGGGCATACTTTCACTTTGTGATTTGGAGATAAGCAATTAAAACAACAGTTCTTACTTTTAACAAAACTATTTCTCTGAAACGAACTAAGAGATTTGAATTCAGGACAACCAAATATCCTGTGTTGTTTATCACAATATAAACAAGTAGTAAGAGAACTTATAACACCAGTACGAGAACTAATAAGGCTTACCTTGTGATAAGAACTTACCTTATTTTTTGGAGAATTTACCTTAGGCTCAGTGCAAGGTTTGACTTTAGTTTCACCCATAGCCTTTCTATGGTTCTTCACGAACTCTACCAATTTTTCCAGAGTAGGAAACTCGACTTTGTTGTTCTCCAGCAAGAATTGCTTTTTGCTCTCTTGATCTAGAACTTTGAAGGCTATATAAAACAAGAGAAACTCACTGACATTAGGAATAGACAACTGATTAAATGCTAGACCTAACTCCGCAAAAGTCGCAAGAAATCTGTCCAGGTTATCCGGTGAATTGGTATAAAAACTAGGAAAGCTCAACATCTGTTCCAGTATTTCTATGGCTATAGCACGATTTGAGTCATAGTGTTCCAATAAAGCTGTCCATGCGATGGAGTAATTGGAATCTGAAATACTGAGATGATTTATAAGAGATAAAGCCTTACCTTTCAAACAACTTTTGAGGTAATTGAACTTCATAGAAGGGGATAAACGCTCATTTTGATGAACAATTGAAATGTAAAGATCTTTAAATGCACACCATTTAAGACAATCTCCTGTAAACTCAGGGAGACTTATTATGGGTAACGGGTTTCTTGCGGAAAAGGTTTTTGAATCAACAACACAAATTTTTTCTTCACTATTTGAAAAAATCGATTCGTAGTAACCTTTTACCTTATAAAACATTAGATTTACACTCAGGTGCATATCTGTCATCTCTTGCGGTATCGGTACGTCAGATATAGCGAAACATTCCACTATTTTAGAATAGGTATCGGAAAATTCTTGATAACTTGATTCCAAGTTAGGAATCATTACTTTAAACACAAATTTTAAACTGTTATCAAGTTTTACACTTTCTATAAACGAATGAATTTGCACAATATATTGTAAAATAGTATCATTTTTGAGCTTTAAAATATTGAAACTCTTCAATGTTTTCGAATCCATAATGAATACTAATTTAAGCACGTAAGAAAAACTAATTGCAATCATGTAATAGAAAACAATTATAAGACACATATGAAACTAATAATTAGTTTAAAACTAAATTTACAATTGATTGTAAATTCAAACACATTAGATAATTAATCAACACGAGAGATAGATAACCAGTAGCAGGTTACCAAAATCACAATATGTTACTGAGAGTACATATCTAGTAACTGTGATTTTAGAATGAAAATATGATTCCAGTAACAACTTTGGAGTAGCAGTTTTTTTCATGCACGGATCATGTCGGCCAGACAAGCACCTTCAAGAAATTAATAAAAGAACAGAATTTTGCCAAATTTGGATCAAAACATTTAATCCGACCCGGCTTAGGACCAAAACATGTCTACGCACAACTTTGTAAACACGGCAAGCTCTCTGTAGTGGACTGTATTCGATAGTGCTGGTTCCGGGAGAAGACCAGCTTAACATAAATTGAGGCAACTCAGGACCAAAACATTGATCCTTAACATAAATTGAGGCAAATTCTATTATTCTAATATTTCCTTAAACTATGTACTTACAGATTGCAGTCTGCACTATGGTCCAGTCGAATCTATAAGATACATAAGTTGGGGAAACACTGATAATTGAACTACATATATTGCCTGGCCAGGCTATACAGAAAGAACAGGGCTTCACTATGACACTTTGAATGGCTACGACTCCACAAGAGATGGCATGTAAAACCGTACTCTTACACGATAGGCACACTTTGAGTAACCAGAACCTGATACAGAACGGGAAGACCGTCCTACACCCACAACTATTAGTTTGGTACTCCACTAGACTCATACAAACTTGAGACTAACACGCGAGAGTGGCTGGGTCAAGCTCACACGTTGACGCCGGGGCCGAAACTGAGATGGCTAGGGTTGTACTCTGTACCCTAGGTGCAAAGGGTGGGGAGAAATTCACTATGTATTTGTCCGCCTTACCCATAGCAAAAGTAGGCCCAAACACCTTTTATTCTGCGCATTTTCACTCTTTTCAATTATAATTTCCTATCTTAAAATTTTCAAATTCCTTCCTTCAATTAACTTCTTAAAAACAATACAGTGTATTGACCAATAATATTCCTTAATTATTTTCTCCTTCTTCTCAATAAAAAAAAATATTCTTATTTTAACTACTAACTTTTCTCAATCACTTCTTTATCGATCATAAAAAATATATTTATATAAACAACAAAAATTCTCTCAAATATTTCTTTTAATTAAAAAAAATAATACTCATAAAAAAAATCAAATATCGATTCCTTAAATCACTTACTAATTTTCAAAAGAAATTGTTTCCTTAAATCAACTACTAAACTCTTTTAAATGCTCTAGATTTCTTATTTATCCTTCTCCAAAACTCACTTAAATACTTCTAATCGATTCAAAAAAAATACCCATATAAAAAATGAAATATATCAATCACTTACTAAAAAAAAACTTTCTTACTTCTTCAAAATCTATATAAATAATTCAACTGGTTAATAAACACAATTAAACGAACTTCATAAATATTTCTTTTCAAACTCTTAATAATACTAACTAATCAAAGAACAACCACCATATAATTAAATAAAAAAAAACGCATACATATTATATATCAATTCGAACTATTATCCATATATCTTATTTACAAAAAAAATCTTCTCCCATAAAAAATTAACTTCCGAAATCTAAAATGAATTGTCTATATCTATAAAATACTAAAAAATTAAGTTACTATTAAGTTCGATAAAAAAAATTCCATATCGCAACGGACGCGATTTATTTGATTATTATTTATTTATTTAATTTTTCTCTTAAAATTTATCGAATCTAAAAAAAAACTATTTACAACATCTATATTAATAACAATTCATTTCAACAATTGAATTTAAATAATAATTAAAATATATTATACGTAAAATGACAGCACCATCAACAAATAGAATTCACCAGATTTTGAACTTAATAGCTGTCTGATAGTAATAAGTGGCTTTACTATCCATTCTGCTTTGCTTTCAAGGCCTCGATCAATCATATAATTAAATACTCCAATTGTTCAAAAAAAAAATTAATAAATTTCATTCACACATAAAATAATTCTCACTTTCATTCGACTATTCAATTACACCTCTTCATTTATTCGAAGTCTTTTGTTGTTTTCTGTCCAAATTTCGTCTCGTAATTCTGTCTGTCGTGTCTGTAATTCATTCGAGTTTCATAAAAGGATATTCACTATAAAATGTCGACTAATACAATTTTTCTGATTGCAAAGCCTAAAATTAGTCCTATGCTTTTTTCGGATACCCCGACGTATGATATCTTTGAAAATCCCTTCCCCCTTATTAAGTATAATTCGGTGTTGTCTGTCTGTCATTGTTTCACCTACATTCCCTTTTATTTTAAAACTTTTCTGTCCCGTTTGTCCGTTTGTTTCTACAAAAATTATCTCTAAATTATAAATTGTCTTTTGTAAACTATTAGTAAAGTCATTTCTCCATTCATTCCTTAAACTATTCGCACACTCACATTCACTTATTTCTAAATCAAATTTCCTCAAGTGATTATTCATAATTATTTCCTCCTTCGATGGAAATTTTGTCACTACTTTCCTTCGATTCGGAACTTTCTTTCCTATTTCTAAATATGTTTTATGACTTTCTAAACTACTTCTAGAATCTATTTCGGAAATTATTTTATTCTCCTTCACTTTAACCTCTAAAACTTTTATTATTTTTTCTTCCTCTACTAAAATTTCTACACTAGGTTCTTTTTCTATTTCTATAATTGGAATTTGTTCCTCTTTACTTTTATTTTCTATATTTCCTACATTACTTAGGACCTCTGTCTGCTCTATCTCATTGTCACTTTCAAACATACTTTTGGTCTTATTTTCCATTTTCGTATCAAGTCTATCCAATCCCCCGCTTATTGTTTCCCCATAAGCTCTAATTTCACTTCCCAAATTTCTCATTTTATTACCTAAATTACCCTTTTGTGATTTCATTTCCTTCATTAGCCTTAACATTTCCTTAAACATATCATTTGTGCTTAAACCTTTGGTCTGCTCAATATTCTCACAATCTATTTTGCGTGACCTTGTCCCTGCCGAAACCGGAATATCTACATTTTCTACATCACTCTCGACACTTGCTTCCTCAAATTGCTCAATATAGTTTTATAGATAGATAGATAAACTTTTTTATTGCACAAAAGATTACAATCCTCATGGCAATGAGTGGGTTTTTTTTCTCACAAAATAAATAACAAAAGAAGTGTAAATGAAACAATTCGAAAATTATATAAAACAGAAAAACACATGAATAAATTTAAAAAAAAAAAAATACTACATGTATAAATAAATAAAGTAATAATAATAAAAACAAAAAATATATATCTCCATCTTACAAGCACAAATTAAATTAGATTATTCTTTATTTTTAAAGCAACCGAAAAAAATAAAAATAAATCGTTAATTTCTCTAACTTTTAAATTATTTAAAATATGTACAAATGTTTCTGAGTTATATTCTGGTCTATTGTTGAGATGATTATGTAGAAATTCTTGCCTGGGGATACACAAGGCGGGACAATTGAGCAAAAAGTGTATGAGATCATCCTTCTCATCTAAGGTACAGAGCCTGCAGACACTTTCAGGACAAAACTCATACCTAAGCCCTCCAAGTAATATTCTAAAATTTTTATTGGTATTGTGGAGACGGATTTGAGCTAGAAGTCGGAGTTTTTCAATATGGCAGTTTATTGAAAGATAGCTTTCCTGAGGTCCTAAAGCACTGACCAATCGGTAGAGGGAGTTGTATTTAGAATTTACTATTGAATTTATATCGAGACAGACCAGATGATTCCTCATAGCTGCTACCAAATCACCACGGAGGGGCCGGATATCAGAAATATAGGGGCCGTCCAGAAGGTGGTCAGCCCCGATCAAGGCCAGGTAACACCTGAGTTGGGTGACCCAGTTGAAGGGCAAAACAAAGTTTCGGCTGAGTTGGGCAAGGCGAAGGTAACAGAGTCTTGGGAGACGGTCCTCCGACATGGCCAGGAGTTTCTGCCACCAGCCCAACATCCTGCTGAATATCTTCACTTTAGTGTGAACCCGGCCTGTTTCCATTCTAACATAGGCGCTGGGGGTGCTCACTGGAAGCCCTAGAACTGACTTAAAGAAGCCCAGCTGACCCCGCTCAACTACCTCCACGTACTCACATCCCCAAACCTCGGACAAGTATAGAAGTACACTCTCAGATATCGAGTCGAAAAGGTAGCATTTCGTCTCCCAGGAATCAGATCTCGTGGATCTTAACAGGTTCATTACTGCCGAATTTCCCGCTGCCAATTTTCCCAAAAAATGATTGGGACGGCGCGAAATTTGCCGGAGGAAGAGAATGGCACACCCAGATATGTGAAACTATTTACCAGGACCAGCTTAGTCTGTTGGTAATAGAGCCCCCTCATCCTGGCCAACCTTCCAGCTTTACGAAAAGGAACCAAGAAAGTTTTGTCGGTGTTAACAGTAAGAGAGTTGATCTGACAGTACTCGTTCAGAAGATCTAAATTACGCTGGGCTTCGCTCCAGGAAGAAGACAAGATAACGAGGTCATCCGCGTAAAGGAGGATAACCAAGTCCCTACTGCTGTCAATGTTAACTCCCTTCGCACCGTTAGTCACAAAAAATTGAACAATGTCAGATGTAAATAGAGCAAAAAGAAGAGGACTCAGAATTTCTCCCTGCAGAACTCCCTCAGAAATTTGTATCTCTCCTGATGTTCCGGCGCCCTCTGAGATAACCAAAGTAGCTTTATCATACAAATTTTTCAACAGTCTCAGTATTTTCCCACTTATACCCAACTGATGTAATTTACTCCACAGCTTGTCGTGGGAGACCGAATCGAAAGCCCTCTTGAAATCAACAAAAATCCCTAGCACCTTTCTTTTCTCGAGTCTCAGTTGACTGCGGCTGCCAGGGTGAACACTGCGTCTCGACACCCCCTCCCACTCCTGAATCCCATCTGCTCCTCGGGAATAACACCATTCTCATCCGCCCATTTAACTAACCTATTATTAACAATAGACGTAAATAATTTAGTAATAGAATTAAATATTGCAAGCCCTCTATAATTACCAGGATCAGTTGTTTCACCTTTTTTATGAAGCATTTTCATCTTAACTTTACACCACTTATCGGGGAATTCCTCACTATGCCAGATTTTATTAAACAAATTTAGTAGGTAGTGGGTCCAAGAAGAGTCGAAATACTTAAAGCATTCATTAGGAACTAGATCCAGACCGGCTGCTTTGTTATTTTTGCTGCTCCCTATACTTGATAACAGCTCTTCTAAAGAGATGTCCTTATCAAGAAATGGGTCATGGTGGCTGAACAACAAACTGTTATTATATAACTTCGGAAGCATGATAGAGACATAATATTCTTCCCACTGTTCAACAGAGATTGGACAGTTAGTTGTTTTGTTCTTTCTAAATTTTTTGATAGTTTGCCAGAATTCCGAGGGGTTCCTTACGTTTCTCAAAGCGGTTTTAACAGATTCAAAAAATTCAGATTTACATTTCTTAATTATTCTTCTATGATTCGTTCTGCAGTCGACATATAACTTCATTGACTCACGACTAAAGTTATCATTACGACAGAGCTTATATAACTTATTACCTTCTTTTTTTGCATTCTTACATTCTTTTGAATACCAAAGATTTTTATTTTTATAACCGTTATTTAATGTAATAGACTTAATTAATTCGGCTTCTATCATCGCATTTAAAACTGATTCGTATAACTTATTACAAAGTTCCATAGTAGAGTCGCTATTATAGTAGATATTGCTATTATTTTTTAATAACATTTGGAATTGAGACAGGCTTGGTTTATTTCTAGAGACAACTTGTAGGTTTCGAACAGAAATTGACTTAGCTGAAGGTCTGAACATTTCATCGGAACAAAAGACTAGATATAAACAACAAAAAAAATGATCTGAATAATTCGATAAATTGATAATTTTTAAATCATTAATATAATTTAGAATACCGACAGAGGCCCAAACAAAATCTACAAGACTACATCCTCTGTCAGAGAAATAAGTTAAATTAGCAGGGGAATCGCTGATTGACCTACCATTACAAGCAAATAAGCCCAGTTGTTCCATTATACCTACCAACTGTCTACCTCTGGTATTAACTTCCTTATCAAATGAGGATCTAAACCCAGTCAACACAGAACCCTCAAAAATCTCATTATCCATTACATTCAAATGACCAATCCGGGCATTAAAATCACCCCCAATAACAAAACTACAATTAACATGCATGGACACAAGATCGGTGAGAAGTTCGGAGAAAGACGTGAGGAGAAGATGGCCATCCTTGCTAGGAGGGAAGTAGACGGTGCCGAGGACCAGGTGGATGTTGCCAAGTTGGAGTCGCAAGATGAGCCAGCCAGGATGAGAAGAGAGGACCCGGACAGGAGAACTCAGATCTCTTCTGACCAGCACCATGAGTCCCCCACTCCCCCTACCTCGCGAGTGTTCTTTTGTCGCAAGACTGAGGTAATGGTCATAGTCCTTGAGGTATCCCGGAAGAGTGACAGTCTCGCTGGTTAGCCACGTCTCACACAGGCAGATTATACTCTTCTTCAGTAGATCGTCTATCTCTGAAGGTGACAAATTATAGAGGGTAGAGAAGCCATATAAGTTCCAAAATCCGATTTCCAATGGGTCAAATAAGTTAGGGGTTAAGCGTTTTTTGGGAGAGAGTGTGTCCTTGGCCTTAAAAAAGGTTCAATGGAATGAGCCTTCACATTCTTCAGTTTCCTCTTCTTAGATGACGAGGTAGCTCTGAGAGAGGATTGGCCTCTGGATGGGATGTCCGAGTCCACTGTACTCTGATCAATGTCTTCATCTGACAAGGCAGAACTCTCAGCCTCCTCCTGATTAGAAAATACGAAAAAATCGGTATCCCTTCTTATTAGAACACGATTTGATCCGTCGTCTTTACGTGCAAAAATGTTGTTGTTTCTACACCATAAATACTTAAATTTTCCTTTCTCCTGCAGCTCTTTCCCCACTTTGTGTAATTTGTAAGAAAATTTGTCCATATCCTCATTGACGTAAATTGGAACGGGGGGGTCAATGGATGCCCCAGAAAAAATTGAACTATTTAGGCTTTCTCGGTTGGCTCTTGCTAATTTTAGGAAGTCGAACTTGTCGGAGTATTTAATGAAGGAGAAAATAACAGTAGATCTGACACCCTCTCTACTTAACCTATAACAGTTGTCTATTTTATCAGTATTCAGATTGAAACCCACTATTTTTGCAATTTTACTGACAATATTGGCAGGTTCTTCACAGATATGGTGAGGGATATTTGTTATTCTCACCCCATAATGTCGAACTGACTGTCGAACCTCATCAAATTGTGATTTAACAATTTTTATTTCTTTGCTTAAAATATCATGTTTTCTTTTTAACTTAGCAAAATCCATTTTAAGAGACGAGAGGTCTTTATTAATTTTTTGAAAACCAGACGATATCTCCTCTTTAATAGATCTAACGTAACTGACCGCTGCCTCACTTTCGTTTTTAAACTGAGCTACGTCTTTCTTTACGGCCTCAATGCAGTTAAACATCTCCTCCATCCGCTGAAGGAATGAGGCAGGTATCAGGAGGGGAACTGCCCCTCCCACCATCTCCCCTCCGTCCGCCCCACCATGCAGCTCCTTAACTTTAGACATGTCAACAAGATTTATTATCGTCTAATCCGTACTTCAGATTGGGATTTTGTAAAATTAATATTCACTTTTTTCAATTAAAACAGAATAGTTTTTTAAAAATTGACTCACCAAAATATTCAACAGGGTCTAATGCACAATTGTATAAAAAAATATCTTGAAAAAATGTCACAGAAACAAGAAAAAACTCAGTTTTTTATGGAGCACTAAAAAAACACGTCCTCTATTGATGAACTCTTCATCCCCAATCTATATAGTTTTATAGTGAATATCCTTTTATGAAACTCGAATGAGTTACAGACACGACAGACAGAATTACGAGACGAAATTTGGACAGAAAACAACAAAAGACTTCGAATAAATGAAGAGGTGTAATTGAATAGTCGAATGAAAGTGAGAATTATTTTATGTGTGAATGAAATTTATTAATGTTTTTTTTTTGAACAATTGGAGTATTTAATTATATGATTGATTGAGGCCTTGAAAGCAAAGCAGGATGGATAGTAAAGCCACTTATTACTATCAGACAGCTATTAAGTTCAAAATCTGGTGAATTCTATTTGTTGATGGTGCTGTCATTTTACGTATAATATATTTTAATTATTATTTAAATTCAATTGTTGAAATGAATTGTTATTAATATAGATGTTGTAAATAGTTTTTTTTTAGATTCGATACATTTTAAGAGAAAAATTAAATAAATAATAATAATCAAATAAATCGCGTCCGTGAAATAAATTTGGTCATTCATGCAAATGTTCCTTTTGGTAGGTTTATTTATTTCTAATAAATATAGAATAAATAGAAATAAATAAAGCTACCAAAAGGAACATTTGCATGAATGACCAAATTTATTTCAACTATTCCCCTTTGTTAACCCTGAACCAGTTCTGTTTCCACATATATGTTTGTATTATCTGTTATTTATATTTGGTTCCACATATATGTTTCAAGTTATCTAAATCTTAACATTATTATTAACTAGCAGTAATACCCGGCGTTGCCCGGGGAACTTTGACTTTTCTCCCAATATCTCCTATAAGGCTATTCAGTTCCTCGACAGTACATTCATGATGTTATAATTTTCAATTATTCATACGGAATAAGGCTTATAGTCCTTCAACGTCAAACACCCTAGCTAGTAAGTTTTTAGGACCCCTGGGCATCACAGCTAGTATGCGTCTTTCAACGGCGGAAACCACAGATAGTGAATACTTAGCATCGCTGGACATCCTAGCCAGTGCGTACTTAAGAACGCTATTGACCGCAGCTAGTAAGTGCCTTTCAACGGCGGAAACCCCAGCTAGTGAATACTTAGCATCGCTGGGCACCACACCTAATATGAAGTTCGGAACGCTGGGCACCAGAGGTAGATTATGCCTTGCAACGGCGGACCCCACAGCTAGTACGTAGTTAGAACGCTGGTCACCGCAGCTAGTATGTGCCTCGCAAGAGCGGACCCCACAGCTAGTACGAAGTTAGGAACGCTGGGCATCACAGCTAGTAAGTGCCTTGCAACTGCGGACCCCACAGCTAGTACGTAGTTAGAACCACTGGGCATCACAGCTAGTAAGTGTTTTGCAATGGCGGACCCCACAGCTAGTACGTAGTTAGAAACGCTGAGCATCACAGCTAGTATGTGTTCTGCAACGGCGGACCCCACATCTAGTACCTAGTTAGAAACGCTGGGCATCACAGCTAGTATGCTTTTGCAGCGACGGACCCCACAGCTAGTACGTTTTTAAGAACGCTGGGCCCTACAGGTAGTAGGTGTCTTGCAACTGCGGACCCCACAGATAGTATGTAATTAGAACCACAGGGCATCACAGTTAGTATGAGTTTTGCAACGGCAGACCCCACAGCTAGTACCTACGTAGTTAAATACGCTGGGTCACACAGCTAGCGCCTTGCAACAGCAGACCCCACAGCTAGTACGTAATTAGGAACGCTGGGCATCACAGCTAGTAAATGTCTTGTAGGTGCCTTGCAACAGCGAACCCCACAGCCATTACAAAGTTAGGAACGCTGGGGCTGAGCACTACAGCTAGTAAGTGCCTTGCAACAGCGGACCCCACAGCTAGTACGATATTAGGAACGCTGGACATCACAGCTAGTAAATGTCTTGCAACAGTGAACCCCACAGCGAATACATAGTTACTACTACTACATGTGAAATTCATGACAATCCGATTACCCTTCAATGATTCAGCATTATTTTTATGCTTAGCCCCCCCCTCCCAAATTTTTATAATGTCACATAGTGTATTTTTTTATTTGACCATCAAGAATACTACATGTGAAATTCCATGACAATCCGATCATCCGTTAATGACCTATCACTATCTTCAAATTTAGGCCTACCCCCATAACCCCCCTCCCGTTCACAATTGTTTGACGTCACACACCCTATTTTTCTATTTGGCCGTTATGAATACTTCATGTGAAATTTCGTGACAATCCGATCATCCGATAATGACTTATTACTATACTTATACTTATGCCCCCATCAACCCACCCTCCCGTTCAAAATTTTGTGACATATACACTCTATATTTCTATTTGGCATTTAAGAATACTACATGTGAAATTCCATGACAATACGACCAACCGTTAATGAGAGCAAGGCGAGGCGAGAGAAGAGCAAGATAACTTTTACATGAATGTCCACAAGATGGAATAAGTGGGTTACCTGAAGGACAGTACCTTCTCATTTTGGCTTGTCGCTTCCAAGTAGGAGGATCAGGCTTCCTCTTCTTTGCCTCTGCTCCACTCACTTCTTCAACGTTTTTTTGCATAATCGTTCACCACTACTAACAATCAGTAACGAAAACAATCCGAACAATCTGAAAAAACGTGCTACTGTAAAAGGTTATTGTCAACGAGAAAGGTTCATGACCTATTCCCTATTGTAAAATGAGGACGAACATCAGCGCTCTCTTGCTTTCATGGGTTCGAACCACAAATGAACGGATGTGAACCACAAATGAATGGATTTGAACCACAAATGAGAATGGAAGTTCATAACTTATTCCCTATTGTAAAATGAGGACGAACATCAGCGCTCTCTTGCGTTCATGGATTTGAACCACTTTGAAACAAACCGTTCACTGGATGTGGATCATTTTGTAGCAATACCTACCTTTTGTAGTTCAGTTTCATTGGGTTTAAAGCGTTTTGCAACCCTCCAACATTCTCTCGTGGTTGCTCAGGTCAAACTTTAGTATAAAAAACGCAAATCGTTGAAATGTGGAGCTGGACCATTTTGCATTTTTTTTTTTTTTTTAGTTGGTTTTAAAAGAGGGTGACCACTTTGCATCATGTGCAGGATCCAAAAGAGGAAAAAGAAGAATTGATTTTACAAGTGAAGCATCGAAGACTCCACTTGATGAGCTTCAAACTTATGTTCAAACACTTGAAGGACCAAAAAGGTTTCAAAAGTATTTAGATAAAATTATCAAAGGAGAAACTGATGAATGCGACTCTCGCTACGGTATTCGGTTTGGTGCAACAGGTGTATGTTTATAGGTGATAGTGTCGTTACAGTAAATAATGATGATCTTAATATTCAGGATAAATGGTATGAAGGTTTTACTACACGTTTTTACTATTACACGGTTACTTTAACTACACGGTTTTACTACACTTTTTACTATACGGTTTACTACACGATTTCACTACACGGTTGGTTTTACTGCACGACTACACGGTTACTATACGTTTTACTATACGGTTACTTTTACTATACGGTTTACTACACGGTTACTTTGACTACACGGTTTTACTACACGGTTTGGTGCAACTGGTGGTATATTTATAGGTGATAGTATCGTTACAGTAAATGATGATCTTAATATTCAGGATAAATGGTATGAAGGTACCCCTGGTTTATATGAATTGTTATTTTTGAAAGATCCTAAACATTATTTTTCAGAAGATTTAAACAAATATAAAGATATTTTATTAGCTACAAATGCCCATAGACTGAGTTATAGTGCCTCAAAAGGGATTAATTTCAACAGTGGATCGAAGTACCCAAAAATTATATCAAAACTGTTCCCTGCTGTGACCAATTATAACATAAGCTTGAGGCCCAAAAAAAATGTTGGTAAAGGTTTTGGATGGGTAAAAGAAAACGAAAGATTGCATGAATTTTGGGATGACCCAAATGAAATAGTATCCAGGCTGACAATTTTAATCGCATCCGAATAAAATAGGGTCTATCATTGAAGATCTTGGAGAGGCAAATATTATACACTGATGGAAGAATCTAAACAAATATTTGATAATGAATCACGACAACATATTATATGTAAAATATGCTTTGATAAAAATATTGATTGTTGGTTTTTACCAAGTGGTCATTTGATAACATGCCTAAACTGCTCAGTCTATTGCATTGTATAGCCACTTTGTTGGACTCGATATCTCAGTGTTCGTAAAGTTTATTTTTCATAATAATCTACTTACCCTTCAATTGCAAAATGACTGTTGACAAGTGTGGTTCTCATGGGATAAAAAAACCTTTTCGAGAGCAGAATAAATTAAAAAAAGTAGTAGCAACTCTACAAGGAGAAGAGCGATTTAAACATCTACTCGATGGAAAAACTATAGATGTTGCACGAAGGAGAATACAAAATTTAGAAACTCCAATTGCTTCAAATGATGCAGTTACAAAACAGTATGTTGATTTGTTAGCTGTATATTATACAAATTTACAAAATTGGCCTGGTAAGTATATAAACAGTGCTGGAAAAAGACTTGTAAATGTTGGTGATCCTATTGACAAAAATGATAACCAGGAATTAATTAGAAGCGTCTACTCTTCAATTTTCGAAAAAGTATGTATATGATGCACACCAGAGAAAAATTACACATGTGCAAGGACCTGGACGGATGTTGTTACTCTCGACTATCTCTTGAAACTTCTGGAAGAAAAATATGTCAGCAAGCAAGAATTCTATAAAAGAAGTGGTGGTAAATGAGCTTCACAAACATAGTCGGGTAAGTTATCAACGGCGAAGAGTACTGGCTAAAGGTATAGACGATCTCTGGCAAATTGACCTTGTGGAAATGCAACCTTATGCTCGTGTAAATTAGATTTATAGATATTAATTAACAGTTATTGACACTTCTAGTAAATTTGCATGAGCTGATTCACTGAAATCTAAAAAAGCAGCTGATGCATGGGCTGCTCTGAAGAAGATCTTTCAAGATAGTGGTCGAATCTCAAAACATGTCGTCAGGCAATGGAAAATATTTTTATAATAAAATGTTTGATAAAATAATGACATCATATGGTATAAAACATTATAGTACGTTCAGTTCTTTAAAATCTTCAATCGTGGAGCGTTTTAATAGAACATTAAAATCAAAGATGTGGAAGCAGTTTACACTTCGTGGAAATTTCAAATTCTATGATATTCTTCCTTGTCCCAAGATCAAAGAAGAATGAACAAACACCTATACAATATGGGCATCGCTAGAAGCCCTCTGGACAGGAAATGTGGCGAGGAAAATGAGGCTCCGGTTTATATTCTAAGCCGGTGCGGGGCACTAGAAAGCAGGCGTTTCCACTTCTTCGGGTCTGCCATAACAGAACCGAAGCAGGTAATGGAAGGAACCTGCAGAAGAATCCTGGAATATATCAAAGATACAGGGCTACTGTAGGGACCAACATACACAGGGCACACAATAGGCCTATTCTGGCCGCGGTGACACAAATCAGCCCTCGGAAAAAAATATATATATTGAGACAACCGCTATGGGGTACTCTTACAAATAATCTCAGGGTTCTAATATTTTAATTATGTCGTGGGTTCTTGTAAGGAGCGGGTAGACATGCCAGATGCAGAATCCTTAACTGGTTTTGTAAGTAAGACAAACATATTAATAACGATAATTTAAATTGAAAAAGGGGCGATTCAAAAAATTAAAAGAATTACATAAATTTAACATCCGTATATTGTAATGTAAACAAGCCTGTTGCCAAGACAACTAAGGTCGAAGCAACATTATTTTTTTTGAACCAATTTAGAAAAGGACAAAGAAAATAAAGAAGAAAGAAACCTAAGGATGAAGAAAATAAAATAGAAAATCAACAGGAAGAAAGTAAGAATACCTTTAAAAGGAAGAAAAGATGGCTGTAGGCCTAACCTTACAATTATCAACTTACAATTTGAACATCAATTACCAGATCCACCGACTTTAAAATGAAACCAAATTTTCAGAAGGGATTAATTTAACACCCAGGAATAAAATGAAACAGCTAAAAGAAGAAGGAATGAAGAAAATTTGAGGAAATTATAAGCAAGAAATAAGAAAAGGTCAATAATTAAAAAACGAGTCGGTAGAAGGTTTTGGAAATTTTTAGAAAAAGACAGTTCATTTAAAAAGAATTTGAAAAAGGAAAAGAAGAGAAAAACTGCCAACATCAGATGGAAAAGCCAGCTCAAAAATTTGAAAAGGAAGCAAGTTCCAAGAGTGATCCAATTATAGAGGACGGATCCAATCCAAAGCGGTAAAAAATGATCTGAAGATGTATAGCACAAGATTTACATGCTATTTTCAAGAAATAAAGGAGCCAAATTTAAAAAGAAAAATAACAGAAAATTCATGCAACATTTAATAAGAAAGAAGAAAAGGAAACCAGGGAAGAAAAGGCAAAAAAAGTTTATTATTCAAGAAAAACAATGGACGGAAAACAGAAGACATCCGAATCTGCCGATCCATAATGCAGTGCAAACAGCAAAAGTTCAGTTGTCCTCCAGTCTTTGTGTAGGCCAAAATCTGTGTTCCGAGGAGTCTAGTTTTCATAGTAATAACTATTATAAAAGTTGAGACAATGAGTAAAAGTGCGAAGTGACATTGAATAGATGCGAGCAGATGGAGGACATAATTTTTGTTAATATTTATATGTAATTAATGTTAATTTTACTTTAGATCCATGGCGTCATGTGAGTACTCAAATTAATATACAATTTTGTTCCAAAATGGCCGGTCAACAAGTATTCAATAAATTTTTTCAATTATGTGAATTTGTAAGAATGTTTTAAATTTCTTTTTAATTCCCCAAATCTCTCTCAGCGAAGTTCAAATTTCGAAACTCATGGGGCCCCACGGACTACACCTTTGAGGTATGTACCAATTAATCGGGAGAGAAGAAGTAATAATGCATGTTTTTACTCGGGAAACATAATTTGATTTTTTTTTTGGATTGGTACAATTAACGTAATTGTAAAATTTTTGTAGAGTTATTTATGACATATTTTTTTCCTTGGGAGCTTCACTCCATTAATCAATTTATAATTCATTTTTTAGTAAACTTTAGTAAATTAACTTCAATAAAATTTCAATTCAGTCTTATATGATTTCTTTTTATATAGATAATATAAAGTCTATTAAATACCTAGCATTATGGCATCTCTTGTGAGGGATTTTATCTCTTGATTTTTTTTGTTTGCAGTTTATTTTGTTTAAAATTTAATATAAGTAATAAAAGTCTAACATTGTAGGTTAATAAATAACTCGTCTAGAGTCACCGAAACATTTTTTTTAATGAAGATTAAATAAGCCTAAAGTGGCATTTTAAGTAAAATCAGGAAATAGGGGCCATGAGGAAATTTTAGTTTCGTTTGGAGAGAGGGGAATTCACGACATGAATTTTTTATATATACATATAAAAATATTGAACAAAAATTTTTTTAAAAACATTTATATTGATAATTTTTTTTTCGAGATATAAAATTTATTATTTAAGATGAAGATCACTAAAGAGGTATCAGATAAAATGGACCAGTTAATGGAATTTATGAGGATGAGTTTGGCTGAACAGAAAATTATAATAGAAGATATAGGGACAATTTGCAGGAGGAAAGAAACAAATTCAAAGGGGGATATGCGAAATGTTAATCAGAGAATAGAAGAACAGGGAAAAGAACTAAAGGGAGAAATGGAAAATTTAATAGATGAGGCAGGAGAAAACTTAGAAAAGCACTTAAATCAAAAAATTACCAAGTTGGATGAAGGGAATTCCGAAGTAGAAAAAGAGGTTTCTATTATTGACAGTCGGTCACAAGTTGATGAGGTAGAAGGAACTGAGAATAACAGTGGGGAGGAACAGGCCCAAATTTTAGAGAAAGAGGTGAAGGAAGAGAGTCAAAAAGTAGAAAAATTAGTATTAAGTGAAATTCAAGGAAATAGGATGAATGTTGATGTGGATGGAAAGAGTGAAAGAAACATTTTGATGTTATTAGACAAAACAAACGAACAGACTGAGGACAACAAACAAAAGACAAATTTTAATTTTAAAGAAAATATAGTTAAAACTTACAGACAAACTGGAAATAGAAAGGAGGCTAATAAAAGACATAAGAACAATTTTAAAAAAGGAGTAAGAGAATTTAAACAGGTATTAAGGAGAAAATTAACACTGAATGAATATTTAGAGAAGGTGGATGGGATGTTTAGAGACACCATTCGCCGGGGCATCCGGAAAAAAAAGAATTAAATTTGGGTTTTGCAATATTATTGCATTAGCCATTTTTTATGGTGAACATATTTTTTTTGCAACTCGAATGAGTTATAGACAATAACAGACAGACAAACTGAATCAAACTATAGACAAACACAGACAAAACTATGGATGAATGAAATTTAGAATAAATGAAATGAAGAATGAATGAATATACATATTTTATGGATGGAATTTATTGTGAGATGTACATACCATTGTTGTCATTTGAAATGGTAATAGGTTAATATAGGTTTAGGAAATACTATATGTTGTTTGTTTATTGATGTAGAATTATATTGTTGTTGTGATGAACGTTAGTTCGTTCAGAGCGAATTAGTGCAAGGAATAAACAACCCAGTTAAAGGAATTTAAACCGGATCCATCCAAAGGATTCATAGTTAATTTAGATAAGATTTTTTTTTTTTTTTCTCATTAGAAATTTTTTTTTGGTGAGTTTAGTTTATTATGTAATTAATTTGACCGAGAATATAAGGAAAGGATGAATGAAGTAGATTATTCGTTTTTTTTTGTAGTTTAATAAGCAAGCGGAGACAAGTTGATCCCCTGCCAATAAGCAGGCGGAGACAATTTGGTCTCTTGCAGTATTTGGCGTCTGCACTTTGCTGAGCCTAACAACAGCAGACGGGAACCTGCCTGGAATTCCCTGGAGCTTAACGCGCTCCCTGTAAGTCGAGTTAGAGGACGGGTTCCGGACGGAGTTGGTCACTTTGGGTCGAAGAGAAAGAGTGCAGATTGCCTCATCTCTTCGGCGCTGGGTGCCAGCATCTGTGAGGAATCGTCCATCTGGGGGCCAGAGAAGGATTTTTAGCTGATCCTGTGGGAGCCGCACCCAGCCAATCTCAGGAACACTTAGACAAAGCTAATACACACAAAACATACATTATTTCGGGGATTTATGATTTATTTGATACCTTTATGTTACACCGTACGGACAACACAACATTAAGAAACGAAATCATTTTACATTACTCAACTTACACAATACACAGGAGGGGATTTTGTATTATTTTGCATTTTTTTATGATTTTATTTGTATATAGTGTAGATATGTTAATTTAGGATTAGAGGAATGTATGCTGGTATGAAAGAAATTGAGAGTGAATGATCGCGAAATAGGGGGGGAGACAATATATATATTGTAACATGTAGAAATAGGGGGGGGGGGGGGGGTATTTTATAAATAAGGATATATAATCGAAGGACTCAAGAAGGGTGGGGGGGAAGAGAGAGAGAGCAGTGGAAGGAGGGGGAAGGCGTTGAGCGGTTGCAGATAGAGAGTGAAGCAGGAAGGTTGTTGGATTTTTGTGGTTGGAGAGAGAGAGTGAAGTGGACCGGTGTTTTTTTTTTTTGATGGGAGAGTGCAAGTGAACGGATGATAGATAGTTGACTGGAGTAGTGAAGATTCTTTGTGGAGTTGGAAGTCTGGAGTTCTGGAAGTGGGCAGATTGATGGAAGAATCTATGAGCCTATGATGTACTGAGAAGAGCAGCGGAGGATTGGAGAATAGATAGAAAAATGTGAGTGAATAAAAAGATAAATGTTATATTATCATTGTCTACCGATCTATGTAAAGGTGTAAAAACAAAGGGTAAAAATATTAAATCTTATTCCAAGAAAACATTATTATTAAAAGAATTCACCACCCATTTAATTATTCAAAAATACAATAGTAAATTTTAAGAGAATAAGAATCATTACAACGGCGCAACAACGTGGAGCTAATTTAAAAAAATATATATATATAATTATATTTTACCGTATATAAGAGCCATTACAATGGTCACCAACGTGGGGCAATTTAAAAAAATAAAATAAATTTAAAGAGAGTAGAAGAGTTATTACAATGGCACCCAACGTTTTGGCAATAAAAATGATGGAATAAGAAAAAATAAAAAATTTTGAGTTGTCCAGATTTATAAGTTTAGAAATTGCTGTGATATATTTTATGTATTATATTTATTATATAGATTTGTGAAGCAAGATGGCGGACGAGGACACAGGTGAGTCGACCCATAGCATGGCGGGAGAGCAAGGTCCGGAGTTTGTTTACGATGGGGAAGCGGGAGAATTAGATGCAAGAATGGACGGAATCGGGAGAAGTCTCGGCGGATTAGGACTCCGGAACGTAGATAGCGATGTTCGGGAGTCTGGATTTGTAGAAGGAACGGGAGAAAATTCTATTATAGTCACGAGTCCGCTTATAGGGAGGTCGAATTCGGGGGATGAGGATGCAAACAAAAATAAAGACGATAATCCGTTTAATCCGAGCCAATTTGAGCAAATGATGGATCGTATGCAACAGTTAAGTTGTAAGATAGAAACAGTAAATAAAAATATAGAGCAACTAAGGGGGGAACAACAAAATAATTTAATAACAGTTAAGAAAAATTTAGAACAAAGTATAAATGTAAACAAAACCAATATTGAAGAACTAGATATAATAGTTAAAACCGTTCACCAGGGGATACTAGAGACAAATGCTAACGTTAATGCATCCGTGGAACAAGTGAGAATGGAAACGCTCCAGAATATATCCGATGAAAAAAAAAATACCGAAATAATAGTGGAGACAAAAACAGATCTTATTGAAGTTGAAAATAAATGTGAAAATAAATTAATAACAGATGAGGAAAAGAAATTAAATGAAATAGGTAATGCTCAGAAAAATGAATTAGAAATAAGTAAAAGCAAATCAAATAGGAACAAAAATAGAAAGGAAAATAGAAAAATAAAATTGAACAAAGAAATAAATAAAGATTATATTCCGTTTAATACATTACGTCGGCTAGGTTTTATTAGAAAAAGTTATAAATTTTCAAAAATATCCAAAGATAAAATAAAAAATAAAAATATCGTTATCTTGAAAGTAAAATTAACAGAAATAAATTATAAGTATATTTGTAAAGGAAATTTGGGCCATATTTGCCAAGTAAGCTCTGATAAGAAAAAATTAAAAAAAACTAATCATAAAAGAAAAGCTAAAGTAATGTTCCAACCAAATTCTAGGAGAATTAGATATCGAAAATAAATTTGTACAAATATGAAAATAAACAAAAACAAAGTAAGCACTTTAAAATCCCACAACTAATAAATTTAAGTAAAAAGATCCCTAAATTAAAGAAAATTAAAAATCACAAGAAATTAAAAAAAAAAAAAAAAGTTTCCTTCAGATAAACTGATGGATTATTTTTGATAACAAGGAACTCGAAATTGGATTTTTGTAATGGATTCATGGATATGGTTTGTGGATAGAATTTTGTTGTATTTCGTTTAAAATCTTAATAAATGTTAAATAAACATAAGTACTTTATGTAAAAGATAATAGTCTCTCAAAAAAAAAAAATAATAAATAAATAAATAAAATCTTTGCTAAATTTATGTCGGTATACGAAGGGCTGTATGAGATTTTAAAATGTTATGACAATGGATCGTATTTGGTAGGCAACATAAATAATAACAAAGTAAAAGGGACCTACAACATAAGTGATATGAGGACTGTAGATTAGACCACTTAGTAATTAGAGAATCAGGGGTACGCGGTGGCCAGTACAAAATGATGTGTCTTGTATGACTTTAATGCATGTGGTAAATAAAAATAATTAAATAATTCTATATAAAAAAACAAAAAAAAAAAAACAACAATAGATAGTTACCTGTTTAAAGGGACATGGTGTTGTGTCCGATAGGATTAGAGGCCGGTCTTACAGAATTAGAGAAGCCCTACTGACCCATATTACCATATGTTTCCTGGGAAGATAGCGGAAATGGTGTCAGCTAGATTATGTGTCGGTAAGGCAGCATGAGAGGTTGGGACCTGACTAATAGGTGTATAGCTGTGGAGAGGGGAGAAACCAGGCATTTAAACTGCGGTCATCGAGCTTTCATATCTATTTGTTTTGTTAAGGACATATAACATTATGTGACTTGTCTGTCTTTGCTATTGCAATTTTGTTTTGATCAAGTATGACCTCTTATATGTTCAAATCATGAGAGACCTTGCTCCATGTGTATGTGTTGGTCGGCTTGTCTGGGTCATATAAGCCTCGCTTGATCATATGTTTTTTTTCTTAATTTATGAAATTGAATTTGTTTTTTTTTTATGCATGTTCTTACATTTTATTGTTCATATAGAAATTGTGAAAAAGGAAACATTTTTATTAGCTATGGATTATTTATTAGGAAATATGTGATATTGTTAAAAAAAAAAAAAAATGTATAAAATATTAATTATATTATAAATTAATATAGGGCGTAATAAACATGAGATGGCAACCACATCTATGTTGACGAGTCGAACTGATAAAACTGATAAACAAATAAGGCAGCTGTCTAGAGTCTTTGATGATTGTCACTGAGAGTTATAAACATGTATCTAATGTAAATAGTTATTGTATTTCTTTTTGTGATGTATGCTATTTTATTGTATTTATGGTGGTTGTGTTATATTATGAGAGATAACAATTATCATGTAGGTCGGAGATTAATTAATATGCGTAAAGGGGATAGAGTGTTCTGTCAAAAAAAAAAAAAAAAAATTAAATAATAATAATTATGATATTAAGAAAAAAAAAAAAAAAAATGTTTAGTGCCTTCTTCACTCTAAACAAAATTTTGATATTTTAATGTTTTTTTATGATAAAAAAAACAAAATTATTTATTGAAATTATATTATATTCAAAGATGGGTGTTGTGATTTTTATGGTAAATTTTATATAGAGGTTTATATGAGCCTAAGCTAGTTAGTGATATATTTTGCATGTGTTAATGGATGTGGGGTGTTTTGAAAAAATAAAAAAAATAAATTAAAAAAAAATAAGTAAAAAAAATAATTTTTTTTGTTCATTTGATTTTTTTTTTCTCATTAGGGAAAGGATATGTAACATGTAGAAATAGGGGGGGGGGGGGGGTATTTTATAAATAAGGATATATAATCGAAGGACTCAAGAAGGGTGGGGGAAGAGAGAGAGAGCAGTGGAAGGAGGGGGAAGGCGTTGAGCGGTTGCAGATAGAGAGTGAAGCAGGAAGGTTGTTGGATTTTTGTGGTTGGAGAGAGAGAGTGAAGTGGACCGGTGTTTTTTTTTTTTGATGGGAGAGTGCAAGTGAACGGATGATAGATAGTTGACTGGTGTAGTGAAGATTCTTTGTGGAGTTGGAAGTCTGGAGTTCTGGAAGTGGGCAGATTGATGGAAGAATCTATGAGCCTATGATGTACTGAGAGGAGCAGCGGAGGATTGGAGAATAGATAGAAAAATGTGAGTGAATAAAAAGATAAATGTTATATTATCATTGTCTACCGATCTATGTAAAGGTGTAAAAACAAAGGGTAAAAATATTAAATCTTATTCCATGAAAACATTTTTATTAAAAGAATTCACCATCCATTTAATTATTCAAAAATACAATAGTAAATTTTAAGAGAATAAGAATCATTACAATGGCGCAACAACGTGGAGCTAATTTAAAAAAAAATATATATAATTATATTTTACCGTATATAAGAACCATTACAATGGTCACCAACGTGGGGCAATTTAAAAAAATAAAATAAATTTAAAGAGAGTAGAAGAGTTATTACAATATATATATTTTTATGTTGTGCAGCCATTTCTAACATACCTATCACTATTATTTTTGCATTTTCCCATAAGCGGATTTGTGCAGCCAGTTCTAACACATATACCACTATTATTTTGCATTTTCCCATAAGTGGATTTGTGCAGCCTTTCTAACATACATACCACTATTAATTTGCATTTTCCCATAAGTGGATTTGTGCAGCCATTTCTAACACACATACCTTTAGTATTTATGCATTTTCCCATAAGTGGATTTGTGCAGCCTGTCTAACATACATACCACTATTATTTTGCATTTTCCCATGAGCGGATTTGTGCAGCTTATTTTTTTTTTACATATACCACTATTATTTATGCATTGGCATTGACCCATAAGTTGGTTTCTTACATCAGTACATTTATCTTTATTATACATATATGTAAGACCGTAGGAAGTGGAAGATTAATAGATTTGCTGGCAAGTATTTTTTTTAGTTTTTTTTTTTGGGTAAAGAGAGTGAAGGGATAGGATTATTCGCGGGAAGAATTAAGAATTTTATAAATAGTTTCATCTAGATATGTTTTGTTTAAAAAAAGGGGATGTAATATAATTAATAATAAAATCATTAGAATACATGGGGATAATTTTTTCTTTGAGACTTACAAGACGTTACTGAAAACTTAGATATTGATGAAGTTATTTAGAAGAGGGAAGAAGTAATTAGAGATTTATTTTTGTGTGAGATAGCCTACCCAAGGAAGGGAGGATCCACATTTTCTGCGACGATATATGAGGTATTATAATCTACGATGATATAAGAAGTTGTTAGGGATTTTTTTTTTGAGATTAAGAAGTTGAAGTTTTTTTTTTTTTTGAGCTATAGGAGAAGTTAGGAAATGGGCGAAGGCCTAAGTAACGTCGAAATAAAAGGATAAGAAATATTTATACTTTGTAGGGGGGGATTTTGTAATTTGAGAAGTTAACGAAGGAAGTTGAAATATATTTGAATCAAAGATATGTGAAGAAATATTTAGAAAATGATAATATGGAACGATGAATTGAATTTAGAAAGGCAACCCAATTATTAATTTTTTTATTTATGATTTGAAGTAGAATAAAAATTTAAATTTTGCGCTTAAGATGGGAAGGATATTAATTACAGTAAAGTTTGCATTTAGATAATAATATGTTCAATATTTTTTTTTTATATATGAAAATTAAAAGACAATTTTATTTGTCTTCCGCTCGTCCAAATTGTAAAGGACTGAGCTCATAAAAATTTATAATTAGTTTGTAAGAAAATTTTTTTTGTTCAATATAAAGTTTTTGTAAATGCCATGGATGATGAAGTGAAGTGACAAGTGCGAGATAAATTTTTTGAGGTTGCTGTGAGTGATAGAGACACCTGAAAGCGCCGGTTCACAACGACCAAATGAAGGAGGACTAAGAGCAGACTCATGAAGAAGGGACCTGTTGAACAAAAACCGTGTTTCCAGAGACACAATTTTTGCTCTGAAAAGTGGAAGAAGGCAAAATGTAATGTAAACAAGCCTGTTGCCAAGACAACTGAGGTCGAAGCAACATTATTTTTTTTGAACCAATTTAGAAAAGGACAAAGAAAATAAAGAAGAAAGAAACCTAAGGATGAAGAAAATAAAATAGAAAATCAACAGGAAGAAAGTAAGAATACCTTTAAAAGGAAGAAAAGATGGCTGTAGGCCTAACCTTACAGTTATCAACTTACAATTTGAACATCAATTACCAGATCCACCGACTTTAAAATGAAACCAAATTTTCAGAAGGGATTAATTTAACACCCAGGAATAAAATGAAACAGCTAAAAGAAGAAGGAATGAAGAAAATTTGAGGAAATTATAAGCAAGAAATAAGAAAAGGTCAATAATTAAAAAACGAGTCGGTAGAAGGTTTTGGAAATTTTTAGAAAAATACAGTTCATTTAAAAAGAATTTGAAAAAGGAAAAGAAGAGAAAAACTGCCAACATCAGATGGAGAAGCCAGCTCAAAAATTTGAAAAGGAAGCAAGTTCCAAGAGTGATCCAATTATAGAGGACGGATCCAATCCAAAGCGGTAAAAAATGATCTGAAGATGTATAGCACAAGATTTACATGCTATTTTCAAGAAATAAAGGAGCCAAATTTAAAAAGAAAAGTAACAGAAAATTCATGCAACATTTAATAAGAAAGAAGAAAAGGAAACCAGGGAAGAAAACGCAAAAAAAGTTTAATATTCAAGAAAAACAATGGACGGAAAACAGAAGACATCCGAATCTGCCGACCCATAATGCAGTGCAAACAGCAAAAGTTCAGTTGTCCTCCAGTCTTTGTGTAGGCCAAAATCTGTGTTCCGAGGAGTCTAGTTTTCATAGTAATAACTATTATAAAAGTTGAGACAATGAGTAAAAGTGCGAAGTGACATTGAATAGATGCGAGCAGATGGAGGACATAATTTTTGTTAATATTTATATGTAATTAATGTTAATTTTACTTTAGATCCATGGCGTCATGTGAGTACTCAAATTAATATACAATTTTATTCCAAAATGGCCGGTCAACAAGTATTCAATAAATTTTTTCAATTATGTGAATTTGTAAGAATGTTTTAAATTTCTTTTTAATTCCCCAAATCTCTCTCAGCGAAGTTCAAATTTCGAAACTCATGGGGCCCCACGGACTACACCTTTGAGGTATGTACCAATTAATCGGGAGAGAAGAAGTAATAATGCATGTTTTTACTCGGGAAACATAATTTGATTTTTTTTTTGGATTGGTACAATTAACGTAATTGTAAAATTTTTGTAGAGTTATTTATGACATATTTTTTTCCTTGGGAGCTTCACTCCATTAATCAATTTATAATTCATTTTTTAGTAAACTTTAGTAAATTAACTTCAATAAAATTTCAATTCAGTCTTATATGATTTCTTTTTATATAGATAATATAAAGTCTATTAAATACCTAGCAATATTTTGATACTCTTTCATGACAATAATATAACAGAAGTTTCTTATAATCTTTTTTAAATAAATTATGAAAAATACAACAAACTGCTCATCGTATAAATTTTTAATAAGCGACCAATACGGAGATAGGACATGTTAATTTACTCTATTGACATTTATTTAACCTTATGAATTTAAAAAGTTTTATCAGACGTTACATTTTTTTAGGCATTTATTTTTTTATGAAGTTTTAGACAGTTGATATTATTTTTATATGGATAAAAGGTGCTACTCATCCAGTTGGTGGTTTCCTGGTGTAAATGATTCCTCCTCCAGTCATAAATCGTCTCGTCAGCCTCTCTCCACCATGTGCGTTTCAGCCATCATCCGATCAGTCCATGAAGTTCATCCGAAGATATAACTTGCATCCTATATTTCCAGTCCGATCCTATAGTAACTGGGTGTCCATATTCGGTGCTGTTCCAGGGGGAAATTAATGTGGATTATACTGAACTACGGGAGTCGGGAACTCAACTAGTCGGGAACTCAACACTGGTTCGGCGAAGACTCTACCACTACTTCTGCTGTTCGTTCATCTTCGTCACATGTATTCCTCCCCTCTCCACTCTACTACCCCGTGGATAAAATTCATTATATTATTCTTTTTATGCCTTTTTATTTAAACAATATTTAATTATTATTTATTTTATTTTACAAATTTTCCTATACTATTTTATTTGTTTATTAAAACAACAATACTATTCATAAAAAACACGCATAGTACATTCTCCTTCCCGCCTAAATGTTCAAATTTGAAATTCTTCAAATTTTACATTTAGTTATAATTATTTCTTTATCTTACTTTACTTTACCCATTTTCCAGGATGTGACAGGTCGTTCGAACCGTCACAGTATATTGTGACAGTTTGAATCACAGTCCCATGTGTAATTTGTATAAACAGGGGGGGGGGGGGGGGGGGGGGTTGTGTAGAGAAACAATATAAAAAGATAGAAAATATCGATATATTTTAATTCAACTCCATATCGACTGACGGTAAAGTGAAAATGCATTATCTATGATAAATTTATAATATAATTAAAACAAGGAACAATAATATAATTACGATAAATAAAATGATAAATAAAGCATAGAAAATTTAAAAAAATACAGGCATAAAAAGAAGGCAAATAGAATGGTATGGCAGTAATAAGAGTGGAGAGAGAGGGGATACCAGCTCAAGAAAGAAGAAGAGGCAGTCCCTATCTGAAACTCGAGTACGCTGTATAGGTGTGTGGCGATTTTCTCGGCTCCAGGTGAATCACCTGTCTTATGCTATATAGCATATTCATCTTTCGTACCAATGTTACAGTAGTTCAGCATATCTGGTGGAGGAGATTGGATGCAACAATGTCCTGTGATACCAACTCTCTTCCCGTGACATTCTCGCACGAGCCGAGAACAACTATAAAAACTTCTCCAATTTAATATGATTGGCCCGTGATGGTAGTTCACCTTTAAGCTACTAGGTGAAACTACCATCACGCCACTGTCCCCAAACCTTTTAGGCCCCTGGGGCGGGTGCGGTCCGGGGCTGTTGAGCGGTTGGGAATCCGTGCTAGAGGGCCTCTAGGGTCAGCTGACGCCTGATCGGCTCCCGCTCCCTCAGCAGCTCTGGATTAAGGGGCCGCTAGTCGGAACTTTTGATACCATTGGTCCAACTAGTGTGCCCCGCCCGGCTCGCTAGGGGTTCGACACATATGCAAGAAATAGAAGCAGAGTACAGAGGACAACGCCAGTGGAAGCAAAGCAGTCTACTCTATCCAGCTGAGCCAAGGGAGTCAACTCAACATCCCCCCACGCCTTCCGGGGTATTTTTGGGTGGCCGGCCCTGCTGGCCGGTTCATTACTCTACCCTTCTACATCACCTGTTGTATCGAAGGAGTACTCGAATGGTGTCTGGAATGACAGATGTCGGCAATAAAACTGGATGAAAAAACCGCATGGCGCAGATGTACTATTTTGGACTCGCACAAGAGGAAAGGATGACTGCAAGCAGCATGTTTTGATGAGTACCATCTAATTTTTCATCATTAATCCTACCAAATTTTAAATATGCCTCAAAATAATAATTTTTAAATAATAATTTTATCTGAATTACATAAATAATAATTTTAATTCGCACTAAAAGACGTTTAATGATAGTTATTTATAGTAACCCATTATACTCGCAACTTATTTGCATATTTTTATGTATGATGTTTTAATGTTGATTCATAATGAAAAATATAATATTTTCACTTTTCTAAGTAAAATGTGTGTAGTTTAATATTTGTGTGTCGCCAACCAATTCCAATTCAGGTATTTTTTTATTCTCTTCGTATAGTAATGCAACCGCAGAAGGTGAATCTGTTATATTTATTACTCACTCCTTAAAAGAATCCACGATTAGTAAAATCTAATAACCCCTGAGATAAGAACAATCATGATATAATTAATGTAAATTTTGATATTTTAAAATTCCGATAATTTTAAATGGCGCCCAACTCTAGCGTCCCAATTATTACAATGGCGCCCAATTACGTGGAGTAAATCTAAAGATTGTTATTATAACCCAACAGCGTGGGGCATTCAAATAAAAAAAAAATCATTTCAATAGCACTCAATAATGTGGAACAAAGTTAAAGATTGTTACATTGCCATAGAAGTTATAAAAGATAATTGTATTTTCATCATTTTGCACACCTTTCTAGCCACCGCCAGGAACCTCCCCACCGAGACACCTCCCCTTCAGGGACCACCGCACATTTCGGCAGGCCTGAGAGAGGACAACACCCAGTGGTCAGCAAATGGCCTCCCACCTCAAATGGTACACTTCATATCAGGTATAAACCAGATAGTCCAACCTCTTTTTAATCTTCTTAGCCAGCTATCCCAACTTACCCAAACCTTTTGTTCCCAATATGTCCGATAATACTCTCACACTGGGTTCCTTGACAGCCTTCTATGGAACGCCAATGGCATAATACAACATAAAAAGAGCTTGAAATTATTTTGAATGAAAAAAGAATTGACATAGTCCTCATTTCGGAAACCCACCTGACAACAAAATCAAAATTTTTCATTCAAAATTACAAAGTGTATAGAGCTGACCACCCCGACAACAGGAGCCACGGCGGTGTGGCTGTCATAATTAAACAATCTTTTAAACACTATGCACTACCATCACATACCACACCACACATACAGGCGGCAGCTGTATCCTTACACACCAGACACAGAAAAATCTCACTCGTGGCCGTATATTGTCCCCCGAGGCACGCCATAAGGCCGGAAACATTCGTCCAGTTCTTTACGGATCTGGGCGCATGTTTCCTCGCTGGAGGTGACTTCAACGCCAAACATCAGCGATGGGGTTCGCGCCTTTGCACCCCCAGGGGCAGAAGTCTGTATTCTTCTGTTAATCAGCTCTCATTAGACACTATTTCGACAAACTCACCGACTTACTGGCCAAGACGCAAATTGCCGGACTTACTAGACTTCTTCATGCAGAAGGGGCTGCGAGGTGTGGTTAAATCTTCCTCTCATCTTTCCTCGGAGCACTCACCAGTCCATCTCACGCTTTGGGTGGAGATTGAGATTGAACCAAAGAGACCAAGTCTAACACCAGGAGTTATGGACTGGAATCTTTTCCAACAGCAATTGTAGACAACATTGTCCGTGCAATATTCCCTGAAGACGGGAGAGAAAATAGAGAAGGCTGTGGAATTTCTTACCGTATCCATACAGCAGGCTGCCTGGCAAGCAGTCCTCCCAACAAACACTGGTCCTCATCCGACTCTCCCCTCCTACCCTGCATACATCCGTGAGCTGATCGGAGAAAAGAGGAGAGCGAGAAACAGATGGAAAAAGACCTCGAGATTACCTTCAGACAGACGGACATACAACAGACTAAGCAATGATCTGAAGACGCAAATCAAACTGATTAACAGTGAATACTACGACTCCTCCCTTTCCAACCTGAATGCGGAGGATGGCAGCCTCTGGAGGAGAACCCGTAGACTTCTCCGACACCAATCTCAGTCGATGCCAATGCGACAGAGCGACGGATCCTGGGCCGTGACGGACGACGAGAAAGCCGATTTGTTTGCTGCTCATCTCTCATCTACTTTCAGACGTCACGATCTTTCAGACATCCATCATGATTCACATATTCACCATTTCTTAGACACACCCCTTCCTATCTCGCTCCCACCAAAAGCGTTCACACCCTCCGAAGTTCAGTACGAAATCAAAAATCTCCCCAGAAGGAAGTCCCCGGGCTACGACCTGGTAACAGCGGAGATTCTCCAGCGGCTGCCCCGGAAAGCTGTTGTATTTCTGACAACTCTGTACAATTCAACTCTTCGTACAACATACTTTCCTATTCAGTGGAAGTACTCAGTTATCAGTATGAACCCAAAACCAAACAAACCTGAGCATGAACCTTCTTATTTTCGACCTATCAGTCTTCTCTCTTTTCTTTCCAAGATCTTCGAAAAACTTCTCTATAAACGCCTTATTTCTATCCTTTCACTTCATCTTCCCGATCACTAGTTTGGGTTTCGTTCTTCTCACTCCACAAGACATGCTTCATGTATAGAAGATGTCAGGAGCTACAGAGGTGCCGACTGTGATTCCGAGCATTTCTTGGTAAATATTAAGCTTCGACAGAAACTGGCCCGGAAACCCAGGGGTGCTGGAGAACGAACCGTATCCTATGACATGGAAAAGCTGAAAGTGGATAGAGTCAAGCAAATATTAAGGGAACGTGCCCAACAAAAACTGGAAGAAGCCCACCCGGATGAAGAGGTTGTAGACATAGACAACATATGGAGGAGACTGAGAGATGCTATAACCGTAGCTTCAGAGGATGTATTGGGCAGACGAAGGAGGGTTGCCCGTGAAGAATGGTTTGACCAAGAATGTGTCTTAGCATTCAAGAAAAGAGTGATGCTAGAAGAAAGGTCATAGAAAGGTACACGAGAAGCTCAGCAGAGGAGTTCAGAGTCAAAAGAAGAGCTGCGAAGACCGTGTGTAGAAGGAAGAAGCGGGAACACGAGAAAAGAAGATTTGAAAAACTTCAAGAAGATTATGAAGGAGGACGGATTCTGTCTTTCTACAAAGGCATCAACCAAATAAAAGCAGGCTTTAAACCCAGGGTTGAGTGTTGCAAAGATGAACAAGGAAATCTGCTGTCTGATGAGAAGAATGTTGCCGAGAGATGGACTAGGCACTTCCAGCAGGTTTATAATGGAAATGAGGACACTACAGCTAACCCATACTCTAACTTCAGGATAGACAATGATGAGACAGCAGACGAAGAGGAAATCCCGCCTGAAAAGGAAGAGATTAGAGAAATAATCTATAAGCTTAAAAACAACAAGGCCCCTGGCGTGGATGGTATCCCTTCTGAACTGTGGAAACATGGCGGTGATTCTATCCTGGATGAACTATACCGGCTGATATATGACGTTTGAATGGAAGAAAGAATGCCGGAGGGGTGGTCAGTGGCTGCAGTTTGCCCCATCCACAAGAAGGCTGATGTCCTCAACTGTGATAATCACAGAGGCATTGCCTTGTTATGTACAGCGTATAAAGTTCTTTCGACAGCAATAAATGAAAGAATGAAGCGACATGCAGAAAGACTCCTTGGGGAGTACCAGTGTGGCTTTAGGGCTGGCAGATCAACGGTGGACAACGTGTTTTCCTTAAGGCAGATGCTCGAGAAAAGCAATGAATATAACGTCCGTCTTCACCACTTATTCATTGATTTTAAACAGGCCTATGACCGGGTAAAGAGAGATGAGCTGCTGAATGACCTGATAAGGCTGGGAATTCCAGGGAAGTTAGTTAGACTGGTAAGAATGACTCTAGGGGGCTCAAAGTGTCGGGTGAAGCTGCAGAATAAGACATATGAACAGTTTGAGGTGAGCAATGGACTGAGACAGGGAGACCCAATCTCACCTGTTCTGTTCAACCTGACTCAAGAAAGAGCTGTTAGGGCCATCCGGACAAATCCGGGAGGAACTGTCTATAACCGCCTGACGCAGCATATGGGGTATGCTGATGACATGGTGGTCACAGCACGCACAATAGCAGCATTGGCCGGGGCTCTACAGGAATTCGGAGGAGAAGCAGAGAAACGTGGTCTTCATTTGAATGTAGATAAGACCGTGTACATGAAGACCTCATGGAACCCTCTGCAAGACGCTCCTGAGGTGATTTCCATCAATGAGCACCAATTTCCAGTAGTCAAGGAATTCAAATATCTCGGGGCTCTCACCACAGAAGATAATGACGTTAGCCACGAAATAAGAGCACGCATTGCTGCAGGTCTATTTGCGGTCCAAAGAATACTCAAGTTCCGCACATTAACGTGGGGGGCCAAGCTAATTGTCTATAAAACCATTGTCCGTCCAATTGTAACTTACACTGGTGAAACTTGGGCGTTGACAAAAGAAAATGAAGAGACTCTGCTATTGTGGGAACGGAAAGTACTTAGAAAGATTTATGGACCAGTTTCCGAGAACGGCAGATGGCGTATCCCGAAGAACAGAGAATTGAGAGACCTACGGGGATTCCGACCTGGTATGCGTGATCAAGCAGGCGAGATTACGTTGGTTCGGCTACGTAGAGAGAATGGAAGGAGGAAGACTCCCTAAACAAGTCCTCTACGGTATGCCAGGCGGTGCCAGGAGAAGAGGAAGACCGAGACTCCGTTGGCTGGACGACGTCGAGGCGGGTCTCCGAGTGTTGGGGAGAAGGTTTTAGATCGAGACGAATGGAGGAGGATTGTGACGGAGGCCCGGGTTCTTTCAGGACCATAGCGCCGCAGGAAGAAGAAGAAGAACTACGACTCCTCCCTTTCCAACCTGAATGCGGAGGATGGCAGCCTCTGGAGGAGAACCCGTAGACTTCTCCGACACCAATCTCAGTCGATGCCAATGCGACAGAGCAACGGATCCTGGGCCGTGACGGACGACGAGAAAGCCGATTTGTTTGCTGCTCATGTCTCATCTACTTTCAGACGTCACGATCTTTCAGACATCCATCATGATTCACGTATTCACCATTTCTTAGACACACCCCTTCCTATCTCCCTCCCACCAAAAGCGTTCACACCCTCCGAAGTTCAGTACGAAATCAAAAATCTCCCCAGAAGGAAGTCCCCGGGCTACGACCTGGTAACAGCGGAGATTCTCCAGCGGCTGCCCCGGAAAGCTGTTGTATTTCTGACAACTCTGTACAATGCCATTCTTCGTACAACATACTTTCCCATTCAGTGGAAGTACTCAGTTATCACTATGAACCCAAAACCAAACAAACCTGAGCATGAACCTTCTTCCTTTCGACCTATCAGTCTTCTCTCTTTTCTTTCCAAGATCTTCGAAAAACTTCTCTATAAACGCCTCATTTCTATCCTTTCACTTCATCTTCCCGATCACTAGTTTGGGTTTCGTTCTTCTCACTCCACCACCCACCAACTGCACAGGATTGTCGACTACACAGCGTCTGCATTAGAGCGAAAACTCTACGCAGGCGGGGTATTCCTGGATATATCTCAGGCTTTTGATCGGGTCTGGCACGCGGGATTTCTATATAAACTTAAACCCCTCCTACCCCATACATATTATCTCAATCTTCAGTCATACTTAACGGATAGGTATTTCGCCGTCCGTCAGGGCTTAGCTATTTCCTCCTGCCACCCCATATTGGCCGGCGTGCCTCAGGGCTCAATATTAGCCCCCCTATTATACTCAATGTACACCTTCGACTTACCCACCGACCCTCTCACATTAACAGCCACATACGCATATGACACAGCCATTCTAGCCTCTCATACAGATCCTCACACCACTTCACTCATACTACAGCAACACCTCAACAAAATTGAAGTTTGGAGTAAATCTTGGAAAATTAAATTTAACACCACAAAATGTCAACACGTAACATTCGCTCTTCGCCGTGGTGACTGCCCCCCAATATTCCTTGAAAACCAGCCATTACCTCATACCTCTTCCGTAAAATATTTAGGATTAACCCTCGATAGAAGGCTGACTTGGAACCCTCACACTCGGACGACACGACTCACACTAGACCGGCAACTTAGACTATTGTACAGTATTTTGAATAGGCGTTCTAAATTATCTACTCGACAAAAACTAAATTGTTATACCTATCTTCTCCGACCTCTCTGGACCTATGGCTTACAAATATATGGTACAGCCAAGACTTCGAACATCAAAAGAATACAGGTATTTCAATCCAAGACTCTCCGACTGATCACGCAATGCCCACCATACGTTAGCAACAAGACTTTACACCGCGATTTGAACATCACACCCATAGACACAACCATTAAACATTTATACCAACGTTTCTACACCAAAATTTACTTACACACCAATCCGGAAATTCGCAAAATCTTAAGTACAAATTTACCCCACAATCCCCCAAGAAGATTAAAGAGAGTTTGGCATAGGGATCTCCTGGTTTGAAGTGATGCCATGAGGGTTCACCGCTGGGTGTTTTTCCTCTCTCAAGCCTTTCATGTCATATTTATTTTTATTATTTTATTTTATTTTTGTGTAGTACCTACATGTCAGCCCAGCCGCTGGTTGTGCATTTTTTACATAGTTGTGGATTTAAATAAATAAATACAAAAAAAAAAAAGTTTCACCATTTTGATTCAGTATTATACGAAGAACTTTTTTGAAAAATTAAAATTTTTATCTCTTGTGAAATTTTAAATTAAATTTTTTTTAAGACTTTGCACACGTAGGTAAGGAAGGTGAATAAATAAACACAGAAAAGCGGTAAAGAGAGGAAGTATTTTGTGGAATTGGTGAGCGATTATATGTAATTAAATTTAATTCAAATAATTATATAAAGATGGCCAACTCGAATGATGTAGTAGTTACAGGAGTGTCCATGGAGGGGGAACCTGATAGAAATATAATAGACGAAGAGGGGGAAAACCGTCAACAACCGAGAGAGACAATAGAAACTGATAATATATCAAATCCGGATAGTGTACAAATTATTAGCGAGAGAAGTCCCGAAAGTGATTACAGTGATCGATCAGAACAAAAATTTAAACCAATTTTAAAACATAGAGATAGACCGTCCGAAAATTATGATAGTGGAATGCATGTGCATTATTGCAACGAGGAGACAGATTATGGTGGGGGTGACTCAACTATGTTCATGGATATGGTAGGAATTACGTCTACTCCAAGTCATTCTAGAACGAAAAATAGAGAGAATAGTGATAATCCGTATTTAGCGCAAATGTTTGCCCAAATAATGGACACAAATAAAAATTTAACTGAAAAAATTAACCAGTCAAATCAGGCAATAATTGAAACAAATAAAAATTTAATTGAAAATAATAAAAATTTAACTGAAAAAATAAACCAGTCAATTCATGATCTAAATAAAAATTTAACTGAAAAAATAGACCAGTCAAGTCAGGATACAAATAAAAATTTAACTTAAGAAATAACCGAAGTTAAAAACGAATTAACAAATCAAATGGACAAACAAACAATGGCTATTAATGAATTAAAAGCACAACAAGAAACGATGAGTCAAAATTTTGAAAACCATAAAATATTTACAGTAGAAAATTTAGAAGTAATAGACAATAAAATTAAAAATATTGAAGATAATATTCTCTCAGTTGAAATAGAAAAAAAAAAGTGATAGAGAAGTTATAAAAAAAGACTTACGTGATCATATAATCCAAACACAAAAACAAATAAGTTATAAATAAATAAAACAAACTTATTTTTGAAATATTGTCTATTCCACTAAAGATATAAATATATATAACTACCGGTTTCGGCCTTATACCATCGTCAGGTCTAGTTATGAACTAAGTTAGTTTGCAGAGAGCGACCCTTGAAATAGGTACATCTCAGGTGAAAGGGTGCTATTAAAACTTGGGAGTCCCCCGGCTGTACCGCTAGGTACCTCATGAAATATTTCCTAACAAAACTTAGTTTTAATTTACATAAAACAATATCCTTAGACTAATACATAGAAAATAACAAATAAATAAGTGAAAATACAAAAAAAATATATATATATATATATATATATATATATATATATATATATTGTAGCGTTCTATATGTCGGGCTACGACAGACAATTTGCCATGTGAAACCTCGATTAAGCCACAACCACCAATGTAAGGCTCAACCCAGCAGTAATATCACATCATGCGAAATCTCACCTTATGCATGTTTGATACTTTTTATTATGGCCATTATTATTAATGTTCTTGTATTTTAGAAAATAAGTTACTAACCCTATAAAAAAAAATAATAAGTTTTAAATAAATCAATATGTTAAAAAATGTAAATTTGTGTATTCTCATTTATTTGTAAAACCCGTGTAAATTCTTCTATATTTTTAATCACTCTAATTTAATCATTAATTATTTTTTTTAGTAAGCACCGTTACAGTAATGTCTCCCAAAAAGAGGGAATATAAAAATGTAATGTAAGCTAGCAGCCGTTACATAATTGACTCCCGAGAAAAGGGAGAATTTAAATGAAAAAGTAGCCGTTACATAATTGGCGCTGCGAACAGGGACTGAAAATTAAAAAATTCAAATGGGGCCCGAAATAAATTAATTAGAAAATATATAACACTTGTAACCTTGTTTTTAAAAATATATTATTGTCCTATATGTAAAAATTGTGATTTAAGTTTTAGATTTTATTGTAAAAAGATAGCTTCTAAAATGGCCGACCCGAATAAAGGTTCAGGAGTCGTAACTCAAATCAAAGACGGTGGCACGAAAAGTTTAACTAAAAATGATATAATTATTATGTTCCAACAGTTGATGGCCCGGAGTGTAGCAAATGAAACGAGTATGTCGGAATTTAACAATAAAATAGAAAATAGTATTTCTGAACTTAAACAGCAATATGAAAGAACTAATAATATAATAGAAAATAATCTTTCTGAATTAAAAAATAAAAATAGTTTCTCTGAATTAAAAAATCAATATGAAGTAGCATTTGAAAGAATAGATAAAAAATTGGGACAAACTAGTAATATCATTGTAAATTTTGAAGAAAACGTAAAAAAGTCAATTTGGCAACAAAATAATAATAAGGATGAAATAATAGCGGATACAGAAACGGATTGTGTTGATGGTAAAAATAAATGTAAAAATAGATTAATAATAGTTGAGGAAAATAAATTTAAAATAATAGATGAGACTCAGAAAAATGAGTTAAATATAATTAGGAGTAAAGTGAATGGAAATAGGAGAGTCTAGGAAGGAAAATAATGAAACAAAAAAGATAAGAAAAATCAATAAGAAGTTAGACAAATTTAAATGTATTAAAATTGTAATAACAAATGATAGGATGGTGAAAAGACCGAATCATAATAAAAATAAAGAAACAAGGAAATTATATAATAAAAACATCCCAAACTTAAAAAAACATAAGATAAATAAAACTAAAAGAAAAATCGGATATCGAAAATTAAATTGTAATAAATGTGTAAATAAACATAATAATAAAAAAAGTAAGAAACCACAGTTTAAACATAATAATAAGAAAAATAAATTTAAGAATTCAAAAACATTGTATCTGAGTCAAAGAAAGGAACCAATAATTAGAAAAATAATTATCAATAATATTCAAAGATTTCGGAGAAAAGATAATAGAAAACTAAATTATAAGTATAAAAGAAAAAAAAAATATGATAGGTGTCTAACAGAAGGAACATTTTGTATATTGAAAATTGCATGTCTCGGATAATGATTTAAGAGTATAAAATGTAACATAAAAAATGATATAAATAAAGTAATGGAAATATACCTGAGGTATTTGATATCACAATTTTATATGTCAAGAAACGTTTTCGTGTAAAATTTAAGTTGATGAAAATGAATAAGGAAAAATGTAAACAAAGAAGTTATCACTTGATATTTGAAAGGTGTCTAATGAATAAATAATTGAAATTAAAGTAAAAACTAAAATAACAAAATATGGAGCGTAAAAGAAATGATATGGCAACAAAGTCTATGTTGAGGAGTCGAACTGATAAACAGATAAGTGATATGACAGCTGTGTTGACATTTGATGATGTTATGATTGTCACTGAAGTTGTAAACAGTTCAATTATGTAGATATCTGTTAATTATGTATTCTTTTGTGATGTATACTGTTTATTGTATTTATAGTGAGGATGTTGTATTGTGAGAGGTATAATAATGATATTTCATGGTCTAAAATTGTTTAATAATAGTGAAATGGGTGTGGTATTTATAAAAGAATATAAAAATATATTAAATAAAAATATAGGTGTAGCAATCTATATTAATAAAGCTGAAACGGGGTTTGTTTGTATGTTTGTTCCAGCATCACGCCCAAACCGCTGGACGGATTTTTATGAAACTGCCCATGTAGCATTCTTTTGAGCCCGATTGAATAATAGGCTATGTGGCGTCCCAAAATTTTGATCAGGAGGGGGGGTTATAAGGGGGGCCTAAGTATATAAATAGTGCTAACTCATTAACTAATGGGCGAATTGTCATGTGAGAAGGCGGTGAAGGGGACTTGGTCAGAAAACTCGAAAGAGTTCAGGAAAAACAAATCTTTGTTCCCCGTTTATTGAGATTGGCTCGGCCAAGGAACTTTATATGATTTCAAGACCATATGACCAAGGAATCTTATATGATTTCTTTTTATATAGATAATATAAAGGAGCCAAATTTAAAAAGAAAAGTAACAGAAAATTCATGCAACATTTAATAAGAAAGAAGAAAAGGAAACCAGGGAAGAAAACGCAAAAAAAGTTTAATATTCAAGAAAAACAATGGACGGAAAACAGAAGACATCCGAATCTGCCGACCCATAATGCAGTGCAAACAGCAAAAGTTCAGTTGTCCTCCAGTCTTTGTGTAGGCCAAAATCTGTGTTCCGAGGAGTCTAGTTTTCATAGTAATAACTATTATAAAAGTTGAGACAATGAGTAAAAGTGCGAAGTGACATTGAATAGATGCGAGCAGATGGAGGACATAATTTTTGTTAATATTTATATGTAATTAATGTTAATTTTACTTTAGATCCATGGCGTCATTTGAGTACTCAAATTAATATACAATTTTGTTCCAAAATGGCCGGTCAACAAGTATTCAATAAACTTTTTCAATTATGTGAATTTGTAAGAATGTTTTAAATTTCTTTTTAATTCCCCAAATCTCTCTCAGCGAAGTTCAAATTTAGAAACTCATGGGGCCCCACGGACTACACCTTTGAGGTATGTACCAATTAATCGGGAGAGAAGAAGTAATAATGCATGTTTTTACTCGGGAAACATAATTTGATTTTTTTTTTGGATTGGTACAATTAACGTAATTGTAAAATTTTTGTAGAGTTATTTATGACATATTTTTTTCCTTGGGAGCTTCACTCCATTAATCAATTTATAATTCATTTTTTAGTAAACTTTAGTAAATTAACTTCAATAAAATTTCAATTCAGTCTTATATGATTTCTTTTTATATAGATAATATAAAGTCTATTAAATACCTAGCATTATGGCATCTCTTGTGAGGGATTTTATCTCTTGATTTTTTTTGTTTGCAGTTTATTTTGTTTAAAATTTAATATAAGTATTAAAAGTCTAACATTGTAGGTTAATAAATAACTCGTCTAGAGTCACCGAAACATTTTTTTTAATGAAGATTAAATAAGCCTAAAGTGGCATTTTAAGTAAAATCAGGAAATAGGGGCCATGAGGAAATTTTAGTTTCGTTTGGAGAGAGGGGAATTCACGACATGAATTTTTTATATATACATATAAAAATATTGAACAAAAATTTTTTTAAAAACATTTATATTGATAATTTTTTTTTCGAGATATAAAATTTATTATTTAAGATGAAGATCACTAAAGAGGTATCAGATAAAATGGACCAGTTAATGGAATTTATGAGGATGAGTTTGGCTGAACAGAAAATTATAATAGAAGATATAGGGACAATTTGCAGGAGGAAAGAAACAAATTCAAAGGGGGATATGCGAAATGTTAATCAGAGAATAGAAGAACAGGGAAAAGAACTAAAGGGAGAAATGGAAAATTTAATAGATGAGGCAGGAGAAAACTTAGAAAAGCACTTAAATCAAAAAATTACCAAGTTGGATGAAGGGAATTCCGAAGTAGAAAAAGAGGTTTCTATTATTGACAGTCGGTCACAAGTTGATGAGGTAGAAGGAACTGAGAATAACAGTGGGGAGGAACAGGCCCAAATTTTAGAGAAAGAGGTGAAGGAAGAGAGTCAAAAAGTAGAAAAATTAGTATTAAGTGAAATTCAAGGAAATAGGATGAATGTTGATGTGGATGGAAAGAGTGAAAGAAACATTTTGATGTTATTAGACAAAACAAACGAACAGACTGAGGACAACAAACAAAAGACAAATTTTAATTTTAAAGAAAATATAGTTAAAACTTACAGACAAACTGGAAATAGAAAGGAGGCTAATAAAAGACATAAGAACAATTTTAAAAAAGGAGTAAGAGAATTTAAACAGGTATTAAGGAGAAAATTAACACTGAATGAATATTTAGAGAAGGTGGATGGGATGTTTAGAGACACCATTCGCCGGGGCATCCGGAAAAAAAAGAATTAAATTTGGGTTTTGCAATATTATTGCATTAGCCATTTTTTATGGTGAACATATTTTTTTTGCAACTCGAATGAGTTATAGACAATAACAGACAGACAAACTGAATCAAACTATAGACAAACACAGACAAAACTATGGATGAATGAAATTTAGAATAAATGAAATGAAGAATGAATGAATATACATATTTTATGGATGGAATTTATTGTGAGATGTACATACCATTGTTGTCATTTGAAATGGTAATAGGTTAATATAGGTTTAGGAAATACTATATGTTGTTTGTTTATTGATATAGAATTATATTGTTGTTGTGATGAACGTTAGTTCGTTCAGAGCGAATTAGTGCAAGGAATAAACAACCCAGTTAAAGGAATTTAAACCGGATCCATCCAAAGGATTCATAGTTAATTTAGATAAGATTTTTTTTTTTTTTCTCATTAGAAATTTTTTTTTGGTGAGTTTAGTTTATTATGTAATTAATTTGACCGAGAATATAAGGAAAGGATGAATGAAGTAGATTATTCGTTTTTTTTTGTAGTTTAATAAGCAAGCGGAGACAAGTTGATCCCCTGCCAATAAGCAGGCGGAGACAATTTGGTCTCTTGCAGTATTTGGCGTCTGCACTTTGCTGAGCCTAACAACAGCAGACGGGAACCTGCCTGGAATTCCCTGGAGCTTAACGCGCTCCCTGTAAGTCGAGTTAGAGGACGGGTTCCGGACGGAGTTGGTCACTTTGGGTCGAAGAGAAAGAGTGCAGATTGCCTCATCTCTTCGGCGCTGGGTGCCAGCATCTGTGAGGAATCGTCCATCTGGGGGCCAGAGAAGGATTTTTAGCTGATCCTGTGGGAGCCGCACCCAGCCAATCTCAGGAACACTTAGACAAAGCTAATACACACAAAACATACATTATTTCGGGGATTTATGATTTATTTGATACCTTTATGTTACACCGTACGGACAACACAACATTAAGAAACGAAATCATTTTACATTACTCAACTTACACAATACACAGGAGGGGATTTTGTATTATTTTGCATTTTTTTATGATTTTATTTGTATATAGTGTAGATATGTTAATTTAGGATTAGAGGAATGTATGCTGGTATGAAAGAAATTGAGAGTGAATGATCGCGAAATAGGGGGGGAGACAATATATATATTGTAACATGTAGAAATAGGGGGGGGTATTTTATAAATAAGGATATATAATCGAAGGACTCAAGAAGGGTGGGGGGGAAGAGAGAGAGAGCAGTGGAAGGAGGGGGAAGGCGTTGAGCGGTTGCAGATAGAGAGTGAAGCAGGAAGGTTGTTGGATTTTTGTGGTTGGAGAGAGAGAGTGAAGTGGACCGGTGTTTTTTTTTTTTTGATGGGAGAGTGCAAGTGAACGGATGATAGATAGTTGACTGGAGTAGTGAAGATTCTTTGTGGAGTTGGAAGTCTGGAGTTCTGGAAGTGGGCAGATTGATGGAAGAATCTATGAGCCTATGATGTACTGAGAAGAGCAGCGGAGGATTGGAGAATAGATAGAAAAATGTGAGTGAATAAAAAGATAAATGTTATATTATCATTGTCTACCGATCTATGTAAAGGTGTAAAAACAAAGGGTAAAAATATTAAATCTTATTCCAAGAAAACATTATTATTAAAAGAAATAACCACCCATTTAATTATTCAAAAATACAATAGTAAATTTTAAGAGAATAAGAATCATTACAACGGCGCAACAACGTGGAGCTAATTTAAAAAAATATATATATATATAATTATATTTTACCGTATATAAGAGCCATTACAATGGTCACCAACGTGGGGCAATTTAAAAAAATAAAATAAATTTAAAGAGAGTAGAAGAGTTATTACAATGGCACCCAACGTTTTGGCAATAAAAATGATGGAATAAGAAAAAATAAAAAATTTTGAGTTGTCCAGATTTATAAGTTTAGAAATTGCTGTGATATATTTTATGTATTATATTTATTATATAGATTTGTGAAGCAAGATGGCGGACGAGGACACAGGTGAGTCGACCCATAGCATGGCGGGAGAGCAAGGTCCGGAGTTTGTTTACGATGGGGAAGCGGGAGAATTAGATGCAAGAATGGACGAAATCGGGAGAAGTCTCGGCGGATTAGGACTCCGGAACGTAGATAGCGATGTTCGGGAGTCTGGATTTGTAGAAGGAACGGGAGAAAATTATATTATAGTCACGAGTCCGCTTATAGGGAGGTCGAATTCGGGGGATGAGGATGCAAACAAAAATAAAGACGATAATCCGTTTAATCCGAGTCAATTTGAGCAAATGATGGATCGTATGCAACAGTTAAGTTGTAAGATAGAAACAGTAAATAAAAATATAGAGCAACTAAGGGGGGAACAACAAAATAATTTAATAACAGTTAAGAAAAATTTAGAACAAAGTATAAATGTAAACAAAACCAATATTGAAGAACTAGATATAATAGTTAAAACCGTTCACCAGGGGATACTAGAGACAAATGCTAACGTTAATGCATCCGTGGAACAAGTGAGAATGAAAACGCTCCAGAATATATCCGATGAAAAAAAAAATACCGAAATAATAGTGGTGACAAAAACAGATCTTATTGAAGTTGAAAATAAATGTGAAAATAAATTAATAACAGATGAGGAAAAGAAATTAAATGAAATAGGTAATGCTCAGAAAAATGAATTAGAAATAAGTAAAAGCAAATCAAATAGGAACAAAAATAGAAAGGAAAATAGAAAAATAAAATTGAACAAAGAAATAAATAAAGATTATATTCCGTTTAATACATTACGTCGGCTAGGTTTTATTAGAAAAAGTTATAAATTTTCAAAAATATCCAAAGATAAAATAAAAAATAAAAATATCGTTATCTTGAAAGTAAAATTAACAGAAATAAATTATAAGTATATTTGTAAAGGAAATTTGGGCCATATTTGCCAAGTAAGCTCTGATAAGAAAAAATTAAAAAAAACTAATCATAAAAGAAAAGCTAAAGTAATGTTCCAACCAAATTCTAGGAGAATTAGATATCGAAAATAAATTTGTACAAATATGAAAATAAACAAAAACAAAGTAAGCACTTTAAAATCCCACAACTAATAAATTTAAGTAAAAAGATCCCTAAATTAAAGAAAATTAAAAATCACAAGAAATTAAAAAAAAAAAAAAAAGTTTCCTTCAGATAAACTGATGGATTATTTTTGATAACAAGGAACTCGAAATTGGATTTTTGTAATGGATTCATGGATATGGTTTGTGGATAGAATTTTGTTGTATTTCGTTTAAAATCTTAATAAATGTTAAATAAACATAAGTACTTTATGTAAAAGATAATAGTCTCTCAAAAAAAAAAAATAATAAATAAATAAATAAAATCTTTGCTAAATTTATGTCGGTATACGAAGGGCTGTATGAGATTTTAAAATGTTATGACAATGGATCGTATTTGGTAGGCAACATAAATAATAACAAAGTAAAAGGGACCTACAACATAAGTGATATGAGGACTGTAGATTAGACCACTTAGTAATTAGAGAATCAGGGGTACGCGGTGGCCAGTACAAAATGATGTGTCTTGTATGACTTTAATGCATGTGGTAAATAAAAATAATTAAATAATTCTATATAAAAAAACAAAAAAAAAAAACAACAATAGATAGTTACCTGTTTAAAGGGACATGGTGTTGTGTCCGATAGGATTAGAGGCCGGTCTTACAGAATTAGAGAAGCCCTACTGACCCATATTACCATATGTTTCCTGGGAAGATAGCGGAAATGGTGTCAGCTAGATTATGTGTCGGTAAGGCAGCATGAGAGGTTGGGACCTGACTAATAGGTGTATAGCTGTGGAGAGGGGAGAAACCAGGCATTTAAACTGCGGTCATCGAGCTTTCATATCTATTTGTTTTGTTAAGGACATATAACATTATGTGACTTGTCTGTCTTTGCTATTGCAATTTTGTTTTGATCAAGTATGACCTCTTATATGTTCAAATCATGAGAGACCTTGCTCCATGTGTATGTGTTGGTCGGCTTGTCTGGGTCATATAAGCCTCGCTTGATCATATGTTTTTTTTCTTAATTTATGAAATTGAATTTGTTTTTTTTTTTATGCATGTTCTTACATTTTATTGTTCATATAGAAATTGTGAAAAAGGAAACATTTTTATTAGCTATGGATTATTTATTAGGAAATATGTGATATTGTTAAAAAAAAAAAAAAATGTATAAAATATTAATTATATTATAAATTAATATAGGGCGTAATAAACATGAGATGGCAACCACATCTATGTTGACGAGTCGAACTGATAAAACTGATAAACAAATAAGGCAGCTGTCTAGAGTCTTTGATGATTGTCACTGAGAGTTATAAACATGTATCTAATGTAAATAGTTATTGTATTTCTTTTTGTGATGTATGCTATTTTATTGTATTTATGGTGGTTGTGTTATATTATGAGAGATAACAATTATCATGTAGGTCGGAGATTAATTAATATGCGTAAAGGGGATAGAGTGTTCTGTCAAAAAAAAAAAAAAAAAATTAAATAATAATAATTATGATATTAAGAAAAAAAAAAAAAAAAAATGTTTAGTGCCTTCTTCACTCTAAACAAAATTTTGATATTTTAATGTTTTTTTATGATAAAAAAAACAAAATTATTTATTGAAATTATATTATATTCAAAGATGGGTGTTGTGATTTTTATGGTAAATTTTATATAGAGGTTTATATGAGCCTAAGCTAGTTAGTGATATATTTTGCATGTGTTAATGGATGTGGGGTGTTTTGAAAAAATAAAAAAAATAAATTAAAAAAAAATAAGTCAAAAAAAAAATTTTTTTTGTTCATTTGATTTTTTTTTTCTCATTAGGGAAAGGATATGTAACATGTAGAAATAGGGGGGGGGGGGGGGGGGGGGGGTATTTTATAAATAATGATATATAATCGAAGGACTCAAGAAGGGTGGGGGAAGAGAGAGAGAGCAGTGGAAGGAGGGGGAAGGCGTTGAGCGGTTGCAGATAGAGAGTGAAGCAGGAAGGTTGTTGGATTTTTGTGGTTGGAGAGAGAGAGTGAAGTGGACCGGTGTTTTTTTTTTTTGATGGGAGAGTGCAAGTGAACGGATGATAGATAGTTGACTGGTGTAGTGAAGATTCTTTGTGGAGTTGGAAGTCTGGAGTTCTGGAAGTGGGCAGATTGATGGAAGAATCTATGAGCCTATGATGTACTGAGAAGAGCAGCGGAGGATTGGAGAATAGATAGAAAAATGTGAGTGAATAAAAAGATAAATGTTATATTATCATTGTCTACCGATCTATGTAAAGGTGTAAAAACAAAGGGTAAAAATATTAAATCTTATTCCATGAAAACATTTTTATTAAAAGAATTCACCATCCATTTAATTATTCAAAAATACAATAGTAAATTTTAAGAGAATAAGAATCATTACAATGGCGCAACAACGTGGAGCTAATTTAAAAAAAAAAATATATAATTATATTTTACCGTATATAAGAACCATTACAATGGTCACCAACGTGGGGCAATTTAAAAAAATAAAATAAATTTAAAGAGAGTAGAAGAGTTATTACAATATATATATTTTTATGTTGTGCAGCCATTTCTAACATACCTATCACTATTATTTTTGCATTTTCCCATAAGCGGATTTGTGCAGCCAGTTCTAACACATATACCACTATTATTTATGCATTTTCCCATAAGCGGATTTGTGCAGCCTTTCTAACATACATACCACTATTCATTTGCATTTTCCCATAAGTGGATTTGTGCAGCCATTTCTAACACACATACCTTTATTATTTATGCATTTTCCCATAAGTGGATTTGTGCAGTCATTTCTAACATACTTACCACTATTATTTTGCATTTTCCCATAAGTGGATTTGTGCAGCCTTTCTAACATACATACCACTATTAATTTGCATTTTCCCATAAGTGGATTTGTGCAGCCATTTCTAACACACATACCTATAGTATTTATGCATTTTCCCATAAGTGGATTTGTGCAGCCTGTCTAACATACATACCACTATTATTTTGCATTTTCCCATGAGCGGATTTGTGCAGCTTATTTTTTTTTTACATATACCACTATTATTTATGCATTGGCATTGACCCATAAGTTGGTTTCTTACATCAGTACATTTATCTTTATTATACATATATGTAAGACCGTAGGAAGTGGAAGATTAGTAGATTTGCTGGCAAGTATTTTTTTTAGTTTTTTTTTTTTTGGGTAAAGAGAGTGAAGGGATAGGATTATTCGCGGGAAGAATTAAGAATTTTATAAATAGTTTCATCTAGATATGTTTTGTTTAAAAAAAGGGGATGTAATATAATTAATAATAAAATCATTAGAATACATGGGGATAATTTTTTCTTTGAGACTTACAAGACGTTACTGAAAACTTAGATATTGATGAAGTTATTTAGAAGAGGGAAGAAGTAATTAGAGATTTATTTTTGTGTGAGATAGCCTACCCAAGGAAGGGAGGATCCACATTTTCTGCGACGATATATGAGGTATTATAATCTACGATGATATAAGAAGTTGTTAGGGATTTTTTTTTTGAGATTAAGAAGTTGAAGTTTTTTTTTTTTTGAGGTATAGGAGAAGTTAGGAAATGGGCGAAGGCCTAAGTAACGTCGAAATAAAAGGATAAGAAATATTTATACTTTGTAGGGGGGGATTTTGTAATTTGAGAAGTTAACGAAGGAAGTTGAAATATATTTGAATCAAAGATATGTGAAGAAATATTTAGAAAATGATAATATGGAACGATGAATTGAATTTAGAAAGGCAACCCAATTATTAATTTTTTTATTTATGATTTGAAGTAGAATAAAAATTTAAATTTTGCGCTTAAGATGGGAAGGATATTAATTACAGTAAAGTTTGCATTTAGATAATAATATGTTCAATATTTTTTTTTATATATGAAAATTAAAAGACAATTTTATTTGTCTTCCGCTCGTCCAAATTGTAAAGGACTGAGCTCATAAAAATTTATAATTAGTTTGTAAGAAAATTTTTTTTGTTCAATATAAAGTTTTTGTAAATGCCATGGATGATGAAGTGAAGTGACAAGTGCGAGATAAATTTTTTGAGGTTGCTGTGAGTGATAGAGACACCTGAAAGCGCCGGTTCACAACGACCAAATGAAGGAGGACTAAGAGCAGACTCATGAAGAAGGGACCTGTTGAACAAAAACCGTGTTTCCAGAGACACAATTTTTGCTCTGAAAAGTGGAAGAAGGCAAAATGTAATGTAAACAAGCCTGTTGCCAAGACAACTGAGGTCGAAGCAACATTATTTTTTTTGAACCAATTTAGAAAAGGACAAAGAAAATAAAGAAGAAAGAAACCTAAGGATGAAGAAAATAAAATAGAAAATCAACAGGAAGAAAGTAAGAATACCTTTAAAAGGAAGAAAAGATGGCTGTAGGCCTAACCTTACAGTTATCAACTTACAATTTGAACATCAATTACCAGATCCACCGACTTTAAAATGAAACCAAATTTTCAGAAGGGATTAATTTAACACCCAGGAATAAAATGAAACAGCTAAAAGAAGAAGGAATGAAGAAAATTTGAGGAAATTATAAGCAAGAAATAAGAAAAGGTCAATAATTAAAAAACGAGTCGGTAGAAGGTTTTGGAAATTTTTAGAAAAATACAGTTCATTTAAAAAGAATTTGAAAAAGGAAAAGAAGAGAAAAACTGCCAACATCAGATGGAAAAGCCAGCTCAAAAATTTGAAAAGGAAGCAAGTTCCAAGAGTGATCCAATTATAGAGGACGGATCCAATCCAAAGCGGTAAAAAATGATCTGAAGATGTATAGCACAAGATTTACATGCTATTTTCAAGAAATAAAGGAGCCAAATTTAAAAAGAAAAGTAACAGAAAATTCATGCAACATTTAATAAGAAAGAAGAAAAGGAAACCAGGGAAGAAAACGCAAAAAAAGTTTAATATTCAAGAAAAACAATGGACGGAAAACAGAAGACATCCGAATCTGCCGACCCATAATGCAGTGCAAACAGCAAAAGTTCAGTTGTCCTCCAGTCTTTGTGTAGGCCAAAATCTGTGTTCCGAGGAGTCTAGTTTTCATAGTAATAACTATTATAAAAGTTGAGACAATGAGTAAAAGTGCGAAGTGACATTGAATAGATGCGAGCAGATGGAGGACATAATTTTTGTTAATATTTATATGTAATTAATGTTAATTTTACTTTAGACCCATGGCGTCATGTGAGTACTCAAATTAATATACAATTTTATTCCAAAATGGCCGGTCAACAAGTATTCAATAAATTTTTTCAATTATGTGAATTTGTAAGAATGTTTTAAATTTCTTTTTAATTCCCCAAATCTCTCTCAGCGAAGTTCAAATTTCGAAACTCATGGGGCCCCACGGACTACACCTTTGAGGTATGTACCAATTAATCGGGAGAGAAGAAGTAATAATGCATTTTTTTACTCGGGAAACATAATTTGATTTTTTTTTTGGATTGGTACAATTAACGTAATTGTAAAATTTTTGTAGAGTTATTTATGACATATTTTTTTCCTTGGGAGCTTCACTCCATTAATCAATTTATAATTCATTTTTTAGTAAACTTTAGTAAATTAACTTCAATAAAATTTCAATTCAGTCTTATATGATTTCTTTTTATATAGATAATATAAAGTCTATTAAATACCTAGCAATATTTTGATACTCTTTCATGACAATAATATAACAGAAGTTTCTTATAATCTTTTTTAAATAAATTATGAAAAATACAACAAACTGCTCATCGTATAAATTTTTAATAAGCGACCAATACGGAGATAGGACATGTTAATTTACTCTATTGACATTTATTTAACCTTATGAATTTAAAAAGTTTTATCAGACGTTACATTTTTTTAGGCATTTATTTTTTTATGAAGTTTTAGACAGTTGATATTATTTTTATATGGATAAAAGGTGCTACTCATCCAGTTGGTGGTTTCCTGGTGTAAATGATTCCTCCTCCAGTCATAAATCGTCTCGTCAGCCTCTCTCCACCATGTGCGTTTCAGCCATCATCCGATCAGTCCATGAAGTTCATCCGAAGATATAACTTGCATCCTATATTTCCAGTCCGATCCTATAGTAACTGGGTGCCCCTGGGGGGGGGGGGGGGGGGGGGGGGTTGTGTAGAGAAACAATATAAAAAGATAGAAAATATCGATATATTTTAATTCAACTCCATATCGACTGACGGTAAAGTGAAAATGCATTATCTATGATAAATTTATAATATAATTAAAACAAGGAACAATAATATAATCACGATAAATAAAATGATAAATAAAGCATAGAAAATTTAAAAAAATACAATGCCTTAAAAAAGAAGGCAAATAGAATGGTATGGCAGTAATAAGAGTGGAGAGAGAGGGGATACCAGCTCAAGAAAGAAGAAGAGGCAGTCCCTATCTGAAACTCGAGTACGCTGTATAGGTGTGTGGCGATTTTCTCGGCTCCAGGTGAATCACCTGTCTTATGCTATATAGCATATTCATCTTTCGTACCAATGTTACAGTAGTTCAGCATATCTGGTGGAGGAGATTGGATGCAACAATGTCCTGTGATACCAACTCTCTTCCCGTGACATTCTCGCACGAGCCGAGAACAACTATAAAAACTTCTCCAATTTAATATGATTGGCCCGTGATGGTAGTTCACCTTTAAGCTACTAGGTGAAACTACCATCACGCCACTGTCCCCAAACCTTTTAGGCCCCTGGGGCGGGTGCGGTCCGGGGCTGTTGAGCGGTTGGGAATCCGTGCTAGAGGGCCTCTAGGGTCAGCTGACGCCTGATCGGCTCCCGCTCCCTCAGCAGCTCTGGATTAAGGGGCCGCTAGTCGGAACTTTTGATACCATTGGTCCAACTAGTGTGCCCCGCCCGGCTCGCTAGGGGTTCGACACATATGCAAGAAATAGAAGCAGAGTACAGAGGACAACGCCAGTGGAAGCAAAGCAGTCTACTCTATCCAGCTGAGCCAAGGGAGTCAACTCAACATCCCCCCACGCCTTCCGGGGTATTTTTGGTTGGCCGGCCCTGCTGGCCGGTTCATTACTCTACCCTTCTACATCACCTGTTGTATCGAAGGAGTACTCGAATGGTATCTGGAATGACAGATGTCGGCAATAAAACTGGATGAAAAAACCGCATGGCGCAGTTGTACTATTTTGGACTCGCACAAGAGGAAAGGATGACTGCAAGCAGCATGTTTTGATGAGTACCATCTAATTTTTCATCATTAATCCTACCAAATTTTAAATATGCCTCAAAATAATAATTTTTAAATAATAATTTTATCTGAATTACATAAATAATAATTTTAATTCGCACTAAAAGACGTTTAATGATAGTTATTTATAGTAACCCATTATACTCGCAACTTATTTGCATATTTTTATGTATGATGTTTTAATGTTGATTCATAATGAAAAATATAATATTTTCACTTTTCTAAGTAAAATGTGTGTAGTTTAATATTTGTGTGTCGCCAACCAATTCCAATTCAGGTATTTTTTTATTCTCTTCGTATAGTAATGCAACCGCAGAAGGTGAATCTGTTATATTTATTACTCACTCCTTAAAAGAATCCACGATTAGTAAAATCTAATAACCCCTGAGATAAGAACAATCATGATATAATTAATGTAAATTTTGATATTTTAAAATTCCGATAATTTTAAATGGCGCCCAACTCTAGCTGACCACCCCGACAACAGGAGCCACGGCGGTGTGGCTGTCATAATTAAACAATCTTTTAAACACTATGCACTACCATCACATACCACACCACACATACAGGCGGCAGCTGTATCCTTACACACCAGACACAGAAAAATCTCACTCGTGGCCGTATATTGTCCCCCGAGGCACGCCATAAGGCCGGAAACATTCGTCCAGTTCTTTACGGATCTGGGCGCATGTTTCCTCGCTGGAGGTGACTTCAACGCCAAACATCAGCAATGGGGTTCGCGCCTTTGCACCCCCAGGGGCAGAAGTCTGTATTCTTCTGTTAATCAGCTCTCATTAGACACTATTTCGACAAACTCACCGACTTACTGGCCAAGACGCAAATTGCCGGACTTACTAGACTTCTTCATGCAGAAGGGGCTGCGAGGTGTGGTTAAATCTTCCTCTCATCTTTCCTCGGAGCACTCACCAGTCCATCTCACGCTTTGGGTGGAGATTGAGATTGAACCAAAGAGACCAAGTCTAACACCAGGAGTTATGGACTGGAATCTTTTCCAACAGCAATTGTAGACAACATTGTCCGTGCAATATTCCCTGAAGACGGGAGAGAAAATAGAGAAGGCTGTGGAATTTCTTACCGTATCCATACAGCAGGCTGCCTGGCAAGCAGTCCTCCCAACAAACACTGGTCCTCATCCGACTCTCCCCTCCTACCCTGCATACATCCGTGAGCTGATCGGAGAAAAGAGGAGAGCGAGAAACAGATGGAAAAAGACCTCGAGATTACCTTCAGACAGACGGACATACAACAGACTAAGCAATGATCTGAAGACGCAAATCAAACTGATTAACAGTGAATACTACGACTCCTCCCTTTCCAACCTGAATGCGGAGGATGGCAGCCTCTGGAGGAGAACCCGTAGACTTCTCCGACACCAATCTCAGTCGATGCCAATGCGACAGAGCGACGGATCCTGGGCCGTGACGGACGACGAGAAAGCCGATTTGTTTGCTGCTCATCTCTCATCTACTTTCAGACGTCACGATCTTTCAGACATCCATCATGATTCACATATTCACCATTTCTTAGACACACCCCTTCCTATCTCGCTCCCACCAAAAGCGTTCACACCCTCCGAAGTTCAGTACGAAATCAAAAATCTCCCCAGAAGGAAGTCCCCGGGCTACGACCTGGTAACAGCGGAGATTCTCCAGCGGCTGCCCCGGAAAGCTGTTGTATTTCTGACAACTCTGTACAATTCAACTCTTCGTACAACATACTTTCCTATTCAGTGGAAGTACTCAGTTATCAGTATGAACCCAAAACCAAACAAACCTGAGCATGAACCTTCTTATTTTCGACCTATCAGTCTTCTCTCTTTTCTTTCCAAGATCTTCGAAAAACTTCTCTATAAACGCCTTATTTCTATCCTTTCACTTCATCTTCCCGATCACTAGTTTGGGTTTCGTTCTTCTCACTCCACAAGACATGCTTCATGTATAGAAGATGTCAGGAGCTACAGAGGTGCCGACTGTGATTCCGAGCATTTCTTGGTAAATATTAAGCTTCGACAGAAACTGGCCCGGAAACCCAGGGGTGCTGGAGAACGAACCGTATCCTATGACATGGAAAAGCTGAAAGTGGATAGAGTCAAGCAAATATTAAGGGAACGTGCCCAACAAAAACTGGAAGAAGCCCACCCGGATGAAGAGGTTGTAGACATAGACAACATATGGAGGAGACTGAGAGATGCTATAACCGTAGCTTCAGAGGATGTATTGGGCAGACGAAGGAGGGTTGCCCGTGAAGAATGGTTTGACCAAGAATGTGTCTTAGCATTCAAGAAAAGAGTGATGCTAGAAGAAAGGTCATAGAAAGGTACACGAGAAGCTCAGCAGAGGAGTTCAGAGTCAAAAGAAGAGCTGCGAAGACCGTGTGTAGAAGGAAGAAGCGGGAACACGAGAAAAGAAGATTTGAAAAACTTCAAGAAGATTATGAAGGAGGACGGATTCTGTCTTTCTACAAAGGCATCAACCAAATAAAAGCAGGCTTTAAACCCAGGGTTGAGTGTTGCAAAGATGAACAAGGAAATCTGCTGTCTGATGAGAAGAATGTTGCCGAGAGATGGACTAGGCACTTCCAGCAGGTTTATAATGGAAATGAGGACACTACAGCTAACCCATACTCTAACTTCAGGATAGACAATGATGAGACAGCAGACGAAGAGGAAATCCCGCCTGAAAAGGAAGAGATTAGAGAAATAATCTATAAGCTTAAAAACAACAAGGCCCCTGGCGTGGATGGTATCCCTTCTGAACTGTGGAAACATGGCGGTGATTCTATCCTGGATGAACTATACCGGCTGATATATGACGTTTGAATGGAAGAAAGAATGCCGGAGGGGTGGTCAGTGGCTGCAGTTTGCCCCATCCACAAGAAGGCTGATGTCCTCAACTGTGATAATCACAGAGGCATTGCCTTGTTATGTACAGCGTATAAAGTTCTTTCGACAGCAATAAATGAAAGAATGAAGCGACATGCAGAAAGACTCCTTGGGGAGTACCAGTGTGGCTTTAGGGCTGGCAGATCAACGGTGGACAACGTGTTTTCCTTAAGGCAGATGCTCGAGAAAAGCAATGAATATAACGTCCGTCTTCACCACTTATTCATTGATTTTAAACAGGCCTATGACCGGGTAAAGAGAGATGAGCTGCTGAATGACCTGATAAGGCTGGGAATTCCAGGGAAGTTAGTTAGACTGGTAAGAATGACTCTAGGGGGCTCAAAGTGTCGGGTGAAGCTGCAGAATAAGACATATGAACAGTTTGAGGTGAGCAATGGACTGAGACAGGGAGACCCAATCTCACCTGTTCTGTTCAACCTGACTCAAGAAAGAGCTGTTAGGGCCATCCGGACAAATCCGGGAGGAACTGTCTATAACCGCCTGACGCAGCATATGGGGTATGCTGATGACATGGTGGTCACAGCACGCACAATAGCAGCATTGGCCGGGGCTCTACAGGAATTCGGAGGAGAAGCAGAGAAACGTGGTCTTCATTTGAATGTAGATAAGACCGTGTACATGAAGACCTCATGGAACCCTCTGCAAGACGCTCCTGAGGTGATTTCCATCAATGAGCACCAATTTCCAGTAGTCAAGGAATTCAAATATCTCGGGGCTCTCACCACAGAAGATAATGACGTTAGCCACGAAATAAGAGCACGCATTGCTGCAGGTCTATTTGCGGTCCAAAGAATACTCAAGTTCCGCACATTAACGTGGGGGGCCAAGCTAATTGTCTATAAAACCATTGTCCGTCCAATTGTAACTTACACTGGTGAAACTTGGGCGTTGACAAAAGAAAATGAAGAGACTCTGCTATTGTGGGAACGGAAAGTACTTAGAAAGATTTATGGACCAGTTTCCGAGAACGGCAGATGGCGTATCCCGAAGAACAGAGAATTGAGAGACCTACGGGGATTCCGACCTGGTATGCGTGATCAAGCAGGCGAGATTACGTTGGTTCGGCTACGTAGAGAGAATGGAAGGAGGAAGACTCCCTAAACAAGTCCTCTACGGTATGCCAGGCGGTGCCAGGAGAAGAGGAAGACCGAGACTCCGTTGGCTGGACGACGTCGAGGCGGGTCTCCGAGTGTTGGGGAGAAGGTTTTAGATCGAGACGAATGGAGGAGGATTGTGACGGAGGCCCGGGTTCTTTCAGGACCATAGCGCCGCAGGAAGAAGAAGAAGAACTACGACTCCTCCCTTTCCAACCTGAATGCGGAGGATGGCAGCCTCTGGAGGAGAACCCGTAGACTTCTCCGACACCAATCTCAGTCGATGCCAATGCGACAGAGCAACGGATCCTGGGCCGTGACGGACGACGAGAAAGCCGATTTGTTTGCTGCTCATGTCTCATCTACTTTCAGACGTCACGATCTTTCAGACATCCATCATGATTCACGTATTCACCATTTCTTAGACACACCCCTTCCTATCTCCCTCCCACCAAAAGCGTTCACACCCTCCGAAGTTCAGTACGAAATCAAAAATCTCCCCAGAAGGAAGTCCCCGGGCTACGACCTGGTAACAGCGGAGATTCTCCAGCGGCTGCCCCGGAAAGCTGTTGTATTTCTGACAACTCTGTACAATGCCATTCTTCGTACAACATACTTTCCCATTCAGTGGAAGTACTCAGTTATCACTATGAACCCAAAACCAAACAAACCTGAGCATGAACCTTCTTCCTTTCGACCTATCAGTCTTCTCTCTTTTCTTTCCAAGATCTTCGAAAAACTTCTCTATAAACGCCTCATTTCTATCCTTTCACTTCATCTTCCCGATCACTAGTTTGGGTTTCGTTCTTCTCACTCCACCACCCACCAACTGCACAGGATTGTCGACTACACAGCGTCTGCATTAGAGCGAAAACTCTACGCAGGCGGGGTATTCCTGGATATATCTCAGGCTTTTGATCGGGTCTGGCACGCGGGATTTCTATATAAACTTAAACCCCTCCTACCCCATACATATTATCTCAATCTTCAGTCATACTTAACGGATAGGTATTTCGCCGTCCGTCAGGGCTTAGCTATTTCCTCCTGCCACCCCATATTGGCCGGCGTGCCTCAGGGCTCAATATTAGCCCCCCTATTATACTCAATGTACACCTTCGACTTACCCACCGACCCTCTCACATTAACAGCCACATACGCATATGACACCGCCATTCTAGCCTCTCATACAGATCCTCACACCACTTCACTCATACTACAGCAACACCTCAACAAAATTGAAGTTTGGAGTAAATCTTGGAAAATTAAATTTAACACCACAAAATGTCAACACGTAACATTCGCTCTTCGCCGTGGTGACTGCCCCCCAATATTCCTTGAAAACCAGCCATTACCTCATACCTCTTCCGTAAAATATTTAGGATTAACCCTCGATAGAAGGCTGACTTGGAACCCTCACACTCGGACGACACGACTCACACTAGACCGGCAACTTAGACTATTGTACAGTATTTTGAATAGGCGTTCTAAATTATCTACTCGACAAAAACTAAATTGTTATACCTATCTTCTCCGACCTCTCTGGACCTATGGCTTACAAATATATGGTACAGCCAAGACTTCGAACATCAAAAGAATACAGGTATTTCAATCCAAGACTCTCCGACTGATCACGCAATGCCCACCATACGTTAGCAACAAGACTTTACACCGCGATTTGAACATCACACCCATAGACACAACCATTAAACATTTATACCAACGTTTCTACACCAAAATTTACTTACACACCAATCCGGAAATTCGCAAAATCTTAAGTACAAATTTACCCCACAATCCCCCAAGAAGATTAAAGAGAGTTTGGCATAGGGATCTCCTGGTTTGAAGTGATGCCATGAGGGTTCACCGCTGGGTGTTTTTCCTCTCTCAAGCCTTTCATGTCATATTTATTTTTATTATTTTATTTTATTTTTGTGTAGTACCTACATGTCAGCCCAGCCGCTGGTTGTGCATTTTTTACATAGTTGTGGATTTAAATAAATAAATACAAAAAAAAAAAAGTTTCACCATTTTGATTCAGTATTATACGAAGAACTTTTTTGAAAAATTAAAATTTTTATCTCTTGTGAAATTTTAAATTAAATTTTTTTTAAGACTTTGCACACGTAGGTAAGGAAGGTGAATAAATAAACACAGAAAAGCGGTAAAGAGAGGAAGTATTTTGTGGAATTGGTGAGCGATTATATGTAATTAAATTTAATTCAAATAATTATATAAAGATGGCCAACTCGAATGATGTAGTAGTTACAGGAGTGTCCATGGAGGGGGAACCTGATAGAAATATAATAGACGAAGAGGGGGAAAACCGTCAACAACCGAGAGAGACAATAGAAACTGATAATATATCAAATCCGGATAGTGTACAAATTATTAGCGAGAGAAGTCCCGAAAGTGATTACAGTGATCGATCAGAACAAAAATTTAAACCAATTTTAAAACATAGAGATAGACCGTCCGAAAATTATGATAGTGGAATGCATGTGCATTATTGCAACGAGGAGACAGATTATGGTGGGGGTGACTCAACTATGTTCATGGATATGGTAGGAATTACGTCTACTCCAAGTCATTCTAGAACGAAAAATAGAGAGAATAGTGATAATCCGTATTTAGCGCAAATGTTTGCCCAAATAATGGACACAAATAAAAATTTAACTGAAAAAATTAACCAGTCAAATCAGGCAATAATTGAAACAAATAAAAATTTAATTGAAAATAATAAAAATTTAACTGAAAAAATAAACCAGTCAATTCATGATCTAAATAAAAATTTAACTGAAAAAATAGACCAGTCAAGTCAGGATACAAATAAAAATTTAACTTAAGAAATAACCGAAGTTAAAAACGAATTAACAAATCAAATGGACAAACAAACAATGGCTATTAATGAATTAAAAGCACAACAAGAAACGATGAGTCAAAATTTTGAAAACCATAAAATATTTACAGTAGAAAATTTAGAAGTAATAGACAATAAAATTAAAAATATTGAAGATAATATTCTCTCAGTTGAAATAGAAAAAAAAAGTGATAGAGAAGTTATAAAAAAAGACTTACGTGATCATATAATCCAAACACAAAAACAAATAAGTTATAAATAAATAAAACAAACTTATTTTTGAAATATTGTCTATTCCACTAAAGATATAAATATATATAACTACCGGTTTCGGCCTTATACCATCGTCAGGTCTAGTTATGAACTAAGTTAGTTTGCAGAGAGCGACCCTTGAAATAGGTACATCTCAGGTGAAAGGGTGCTATTAAAACTTGGGAGTCCCCCGGCTGTACCGCTAGGTACCTCATGAAATATTTCCTAACAAAACTTAGTTTTAATTTACATAAAACAATATCCTTAGACTAATACATAGAAAATAACAAATAAATAAGTGAAAATACAAAAAAAAAAAATATATATATATGTATATATATATATATTGTAGCGTTCTATATGTCGGGCTACGACAGACAATTTGCCATGTGAAACCTCGATTAAGCCACAACCACCAATGTAAGGCTCAACCCAGCAGTAATATCACATCATGCGAAATCTCACCTTATGCATGTTTGATACTTTTTATTATGGCCATTATTATTAATGTTCTTGTATTTTAGAAAATAAGTTACTAACCCTATAAAAAAAAATAATAAGTTTTAAATAAATCAATATGTTAAAAAATGTAAATTTGTGTATTCTCATTTATTTGTAAAACCCGTGTAAATTCTTCTATATTTTTAATCACTCTAATTTAATCATTAATTATTTTTTTTAGTAAGCACCGTTACAGTAATGTCTCCCAAAAAGAGGGAATATAAAAATGTAATGTAAGCTAGCAGCCGTTACATAATTGACTCCCGAGAAAAGGGAGAATTTAAATGAAAAAGTAGCCGTTACATAATTGGCGCTGCGAACAGGGACTGAAAATTAAAAAATTCAAATGGGGCCCGAAATAAATTAATTAGAAAATATATAACACTTGTAACCTTGTTTTTAAAAATATATTATTGTCCTATATGTAAAAATTGTGATTTAAGTTTTAGATTTTATTGTAAAAAGATAGCTTCTAAAATGGCCGACCCGAATAAAGGTTCAGGAGTCGTAACTCAAATCAAAGACGGTGGCACGAAAAGTTTAACTAAAAATGATATAATTATTATGTTCCAACAGTTGATGGCCCGGAGTGTAGCAAATGAAACGAGTATGTCGGAATTTAACAATAAAATAGAAAATAGTATTTCACAACAAACAAATTAACTAAAGGAATTCATATTACTGATCAAATTAATTTAAATCACGAATATTTCGACGAAAGTCCTATTCAGGTAATAGATTCATCTTGTCCAAATACATCGGATGAGTTAGAAGTGCGGAACATATCCTCAGTAACACAGAGGGTGGTATGTAACACGTTAATTGGATACCAGAATCGTATGCCTGACCAGAAAAAACCCATTCTAACCGATAAAGCCGGACATGTGATACAGATTAATCCGGAGCTACCGGAGGGACAATATAAGAAGGCGTTCGACCTCCTCTTTGAATTTAGAGACGTTTTTGCCACTCATTCAGGGGATTTAGGCCCTACAAAATTATCACCATACAAATTAAAATTAATAGACAGAGAACCAGTCTCTCTCCCTCCATACCGTGTCTCCAAATTTGAGAGAGAGGAGTTACGGAGGCAAGTGGATATTCTGTTGAAAGCCGATATCATTGGACCAACTCAATCTGCATACAGCTCTCCAGCACATTTAGTTAGGAAACCTGACGGCAAATCATTCAGGATGGTCATAAATTATATTAAATTAAATGAGAAATTGTTAGCGGATAAATTCCCCCTTCCTCGAATAGACTCAGTGTTTGATTGTCTGCAAGGCTCTGGTATATTCTCAAAATTAGATTTTAATTCCGCTTTTTATCAACAACCCTTATCTCAAGAGGATCGCGAAATAACAGCATTTGTTACTCCGTTTGGCCAATATGAGTTCAAATGTTTGCCCCAAGGACTTAAAAACAGTCCCACCTCATTTCAGAGGGCGGTAAACAGACTATTTTCGGAATATCTATACCGCAAAATGATATGTTATATAGACGATATTGTTGTGTTTTCAGACGAATTTGACAATCACTTACACAACTTACGTCTAGCTTTAGAAAAGATTCGCTCCGTAAACTTAAAGGTGAAAACTGATAAATGTAAATTTTTTTTCGACCAAATAGACATTTTAGGTCATAACGTTTCACAAAAAGGCATCACGCCACTCCCTGATAAAATTGAAGCGATCCAAAACTTCCCGGTTCCGACCACGGTCAAAGCAGTGAGGTCCTTCATGGGAACCACTAACTATTACAGAAAGTTCATAAAAAATTACGCCACCATAGCAGCCCCGTTGACGGATTTGACAAAGCTAGAAAACAAAAAATTAATCTGGAAAGAAATACATCAAGAAGCTTTTGATGCATTAAAATTAAAATTAATATCCCCACCAGTTTTGATGCACTTTAATGAAAATCTTCCAATTCATATCTACACAGACGCATCTCTTGTTGGTATTGGAGCTGTTATGATGCAGCCCGACAAGAACGATGTCTTTCACCCTGTTCAGTTTTTGAGCCGTAAATTGACTGATGTTGAACAGAGATGGACAACTTCAGAGATAGAATTGCTATCTATAGTTTATTGTTTAAATTACTGGCGTCCCTTCGTGCTGGAACAAAGGGTAATCATATATAATGATCATGTCAGTTTGAAATACTATAATAATATAAAAAATATCTCTTCAAGGTTACATAGATTAGCTTTAAAATTAGTAGATTACGATTTCGAGATCATACATAAGCCTGGGAAGAAAATGGTCGTCCCAGATGCCCTTTCAAGAAATCCAGTAGATAAATTTGTAGACACGTCTTATGACAATGATTTTGCGGTCAATGAAATAAAAATAATAAATATTGCGAAATTGCAAAAATTAGATAAATTTTGTTCATAAATTTACCAGGCCTTGACGGACAACGAATTCGGCGATGGATCGATACGTCGTAAATCGCGAAATTATGTATTAAATTCGGACGACGATATAATTTATTACAAATACTTTACCCCTAAGGAACGAAGAAATTTAATTTTAGTGCCTGATTCTTTAAAAAGAGAATTGTTGCACTCTTGCCATGACGATTTAGGACACCTAGGTATCGCTAAAACTTATGGTAGATTACTAACTAATTACTTTTGGCCCTCTATGCTATCCGAAATTACGACATACATACAATCGTGTGACTCATGTCAAAGAGAAAAAATTCCAAAACGTTTGCCCCAGGGGGATCTCAGCCCCATCATTCCATCCACGACCCCTTTTTCACATGTAGGGGTTACGAACCGTTTTTCTTGATGCACGGTTATAGGCCTAAGATTCCTTTGGACGTTGTTCTAGTTCCGCACACTTATGAGGCGGACGTAATTAAAACTATAGAGGAGTTGCAAGTTATAAGAAAAACAATCCCGGAAATTTTAAAAAAGCCTCAGCTAATTCAAAAAGAAAATTACGATAAAAAGCACAGCTTTGTGGAATTTAAAGAGGGCGATCTAGTTCTATTAAGAGAATTTTGTTATGATCCGAGTAAATCAAGAAAATTACAGCCGAAATATAAGGGACCTTTTGTTGTCCAGAAGCGCCTAAACAAGTTGAATTATGTTATTCAGGTTTATAAAGCTGGGAAGTTAGTGGACGATGTTTTTCATATAAAAAGGATGAAGAAATACTACCACAGATAATGTTTAAATTAAAGTAAAGTAGCCCATGTATCTATCCTTTCTCTCTTTTTCGAACTACCGTGTGTGCATGAAGGGGCACACGTTAGGATAAGAGGCATACAGCGCCAAGGAGAACCCTTCCTCCTTCTCCTCTGATATGACCTTCTTGTTAAAAAGGGAAAAAGGAAAGCTTTCAAACATTGTGCTGAAGAAAAAAAATATAAAAAAAAAAATAATAAAAAATAAAATAAAAGAGGTAGATAATTACGCGTCAAAGAGAATAAAAGTGAATAGGGGATATATATATATTGAGCGCAAATTAAGGGAGATTTTAATGATAAATATAAATATTGTGCGCAATTTAAGGAGATTTTTGAGAGAGATGATAGAGATATTTAAGCGCAATTATGGGAGAATTTTTTTTTTGGAAGATATATATACTATGCGCAAATGTTAAGTAATTGGTAGAACAAGGAATTTAGCGCAAAACGTCGCGCGGTGGAAAATATAAAAAGTAAAAGAGAGTAATTAGAGAAGCTGAGGCTTCGTGTTAGATAAAGCACCGGTTGAGTTTGAAAACGCGGTCGCCTGTTCACGGAGCCTTAAAAAAAAAAAGAAGGGAAGTTATTTGAAAAAAAAAAAGAGAGATAAAGGAATTTAGCGTAAAAAGTCGTGCGGTGAAAATATAAAGAGTAATTCGAGGAGCCGAGGCTTCGTGTTAGATAAAGCACCGGTTGATTTTGAAAACGCGGTCGCCTGTTCACGGAGCCTTTAAAAAAAATAATAAATAAATAAAGGGAAGTTATTTGAAAAAAAAAAAAGAGAGATAAAGAGCACAATTAAGGGAGATACTCATATAAATTTAAAAAAAAAAAGGGAGATAAAGAAGTAGGCGCGATTTAGGGAGATTTATGGGAGACAAATGCGACATTTAAGCGCAAATTAAGGGAGATACTTATATTAAGAGAAAAAAAAAGAGATAAAGAATAAGACGCAATTTAGGGAGATTTTTGGGAGATAATTGCGATATTAAGCTCAATTAAGGGAGATTATAGGGAAATCCACGTTAGGGATAAGACATTTGGAAATAATTTTGGAGTTCATTGACTGGACACATCCGTGTTTTGGGTTTGTCAAGGATATTGTTGAGATAGGATGCAGTTTACAATAACAAAAGTGTGAAAACAGATACAGGAACAGATTGAATGGAAACATAAACTGAGTGGAGGGAGTGAAGACTAGCGCTTTCTTGAGAAAGGCAGGTCCAGAATTTGATCACTTCCTTCCATGAGCTATATCCAGGTAACATACATTGTCTTTATTGCTTCTCTATATTTTTTTTTGAAATGTTGGTAGCCAGATATTTTAAATCTACAAGACAAAAAGAAAATACAATAATGATTTTAGCCCCTAGAAGGGCCTCTGTGTAACTTTAGTTGAATAAATACATTACACAGCCCATAGCTCATGGAACGGAGTTTAGTCAATAGGTTAACTTTATTATAGATATTGTTTTTTTTTTTTTCCTCTTCTTTCTGTCAATAATTTATTTAGAGTCTTAGTCGTTTGTTAGCAACATTATGCAGACTGCATAGGAATACAAAATAATAGTTTATTAAATAATTGATTGTGTTCAATTTTTTTTATTGTTATTAGTAAATATTGGAAGAAGAGTCCATTGTTCTCTCCTATATATTGTGATAAAAACTTGATTGCTACCACATTTCCTGTAGAAATTTGATCTCTTTTGTTTATTTAAATTTTGATTTCTACAGTAGTTTGCCGAAAATTGCCCTAAAAAAATATTATCAATAATTTAAGACGTGCAATTTTTAAGAAAGTACACGTATACAACAAAAAAAAATTCAATTAAACAAACCTTACACTTGGATTCACAAAGAGATACCAATTTTTAAATAATTTTAAATAATATTAATTTCTAATCCAAAGGTTTTTTAAATGATACTACTGGGACAACAGGGAAGATGAATAGAATAGAATTTGAAGAGGACAAATAATTGGGTTATTATCTATATTTACATATTTAAATTAAAAAAAAACTTATTTGAACAAACAAAACAAAAATTTACAATGGCACAAAAACATTAAATTAATACTTAAAAAACTATTTCTTTTTTTATTTGGGCATATTGAAAAATATATATTATTAATTGTACCTTCTCGACGCCTCTACCACAAAAACCAGACCCCGTCAACTCTTCACTTTAATTCCACCCCAGTCAACTTTCATCTAATTGTTCAACTTCATTTTTATTTAAAAAAACATATCAAAACACATGCACCGTTTAAGAGCTAGCTCACGACTCCATTACATTTAACACTATTTCACAGCTGTTTTTTTTATGTTTTCTTGTTTTGTTTCTCAAACACCTTGATATATATCTAATATATATATATATGATATTAGATTATAATAAAAAAAATTACCTCTTTTCATTAAAATATTCATTAAAAAAATGTTCCGTAGTGTACATCACATTTGCCTTTTCCTTCTTTTAAAAAAAAAAATGTTTGTTCACAAAATTTTTTTTTTTTTTTTTTTTTTTTTTTTATAAGTTCTTTCAGATTTAATTTCTTCCAATACACAGGTTGATTTAGCTTCTTCCTCGAATCCACATGATAAGCTTCCTCCTTCAATACACAGATGGATTAACGTCTTCCTCCAATTCACATGATGGGCTCCTCCTCGAACGCACATGTTGGCTGGCTCCTTGATGTCTTCAACTCATTGATCAACGATGTATCGAAGTCTCTCTCTCACTTACACTCACTGATTTATTTTTTATATGCCCAATTCGACGCTCTTTTTATACATATATGCCCATTTTTTTTTTTTTTTTTTTATTACTATTTACAATTATTAAACTTATATATATACGTACTTAATTTCTAATAAACAAAAACAAATCTTAATCTAAAAATTTACAATTAATCCTTAACCTAAAGAAAATGTTAACTTAAATTTATAAAAATTTGAACTAATTGAACATAAAAAAAATATAATACTAAATTTTTACATATTTACAGGATCAGTCATAGTCATGAAATCAAGTTTGGAAATAATCAAGTTGCATATAGATTTAAGAAATTGCCAATTAATTTTACTTTCCGCCTTTACCATCAATATACAATTGTATGTATTCAAAATAATTATATAAAAAATATTTACTTGAAATAAAAATTAAATAAATCCTTTTTTATTTACTTCATCACACTTCCAAAATATTACTTAACAATCAAAATTAGGCCTCACGCCGGGTAATAAGGAATACAAATTTAATTTATTTAATATATATATAGTACTTGTCTTTTGAGGTATTAAATTCTTTGAGACGTCCTTCATACTTCCTAACTAAAAAAAATGTATCTCACATATATTTCAATTCAATTTCCTTCTCTACTAATAACTCCCTAATAATAATAACTTCATCGTTGACGTAGCAAAAATACGGTTCCTCCTATCTCAGGTAGGCAACCAACACTACATCATAAATCTCCTATATATATATATTGCTAGTTCTTTCTAGTCGACACAAAAAAAATCATCTCTCGCAGATCAAAAAAAAATATAAATCTCCAATTAATCACTAGCTCTTACTAGGATTAAAAAAAATAATTTCTCCCAAAACAAATCTATATAATCCCGACGTCTAAAAGAATGTCATCAGCAATTAATTCAAAACTTCTCTAATTAATATTACCCTTTGTTTGTTCCTATTCCTAAAGTTATATAATGTGCTCCTACAACTCTTCTCATTCTCATCTACTCTCTCTATTAAACAAATTTACGTAGAAAAAACATGTTACTCAAATAATAAATGAACTTGCCTAAATAATAGAATTTATAATAACAAAAACTTAATAACCTATGCATACATACAATTTATATAATATATTATTCTTCCAAGGCTTCTATACAGTTTCGTTCGTCTTTCTAATTTATAATATTATTATGATTTAGTCACGTCCGGTATCCTAGCTGAACAGTTCCGAAACAGAAAATCTGTCCCCTTGACTCGGCCTCAGGAAGTTCGTCATGTCTCCAAAGAGATCTAGGCATCTCTCAGCCTGCTGATTTTATCTTTCTAACATTTGTAATAAAAAAATATAATAAAAAAATCTATCTTCTTCCATATTATGTTCGTTCAAAATCAATCAGTTATATGTATATGTTTTAATTTTCAATAATCATTATTAATAAGTAACTTCTAAATAAAAAACTTTCACATATTAAATTTGGGTGACTAATCCTTAAATATAATTCTCAGATAATTTTATACTGATCCTAACATATAATCTAATCCTAAAAAAAAATGTAAATCCTAATTAATTTAAACGCAGAACTATACCAAAATTCATCCATACTCTTCATATACCAAAATTCTCTCATCAAAAAAATAAATTTATCATCCATACTATTATATTAGTCCAATGTCACTTCGTCATATTTTAAATTAATCCTAATTCTGTCATGTTAGTCTGTCAGTCATTTCCTCAAACTCATCCGAGTTGCAAAAAAAAATAGGTTCACTATAAAAAGTGGCTAATGCAATTATATTGCAAAGCCCAAATTTAATTTTATCTTTTTCCGGATGCCCCGGCGAATTATGTCTTTAAAAATCCCCTCCCCCTTTTCTAAATATTTGTTCAGTGTTAATTTTGTCCTTAATACCTGTTTGAATGCTTTTACTCTCTTTTTAAAATTGTTCTTATGTCTTTTATTAGCCTCCCTTCTATTTCCAGTTTGTCTGTAAGTTTTAACTATATTTTCTTTAAAATTAAAATTTGTCTTTCGTTTGTTGTCCTCAGTCTGTTCGTTTGTTTTGTCTAATAACATCCAAATGTTCCTTTTACTCTGTCCATCCACATCAACATTCATCCTATTTTCTTGAATTTCACTTAATACTAATTTTTCTACATTTTGACTCTCTTCCTCCACCTCTTTCTCTAAAATTTGGGTCTGTTCCTCCCCACTGTTATTCTCTGTTCCTTCTACCTCATCAACTTGTGACTGACTGTCAATAATAAGAACCTCTTTTTCTACTTCAGAATTCCCTTCATCCAACGTGTTAATTTTTTGAATAAAGTGCTTTTCTAAGTTTTCTCCTGCTTTATTTATCCTACTTTCAACTTTTTCATTTTCTATTTGAATTTTCTCTAATTGGTTCATCAAATTGTCCACCTTTTTATTTAATTTAACTTCTAAATTTTTAATGTCGCCTCTTAAATTTGTCTCTAATTTTCCTAATTTGTCCCCCATTTCCCTTTTTAAATTTGTCTCTAAATTTCCTAATTTATTACTTTGCTCTTCCATTTTTTGATTCATATCCCCCCTTAAATCTCTACCCTGTTCTTCTATTTTTTGATTGATATTTCCAATATCCCCCCTTAATTCTTTTCCCTGTTCTTCTATTTTTTGATTGATATTTCCAATATCCCCAGTTAACTTTGTTAACACAACACGGAGCCATTCCATATCAGGAGCAGCAATGCCCTCTTTTTCTTTATCTTTATTTACCCCCTCCCCTTGCGACTCCTCACCTGTACCCTGCATGGACTCCATTGCGGCTGGAGTCTCCCTTTCTCTATCTTCCGATAACTCCATATCGGATCTTTCCTCCGAACTTGACCCTTCCTCTCTACTTTCCTCCTCTAATCTCGCTTGTCCTCTGGTAATTGGCATTTTCTTACTTTACTAAATATATAATTACTAAACAAAAACAATGTTATATAAAATAGTAACCTTCTTTTGAAGTTGGCAAAAAAAAATTATTTCTCAAAATTAAATGTAACCCTTATTTGTCTCTATTCTATCCTTTTCATCTTTTTCAACCTGTTTCCCTACTTTAATTAATATAAAAAAAAATTCTCCCATCAAGGTTTTGCCAAAATATGATGGGGCTTTGTGGCGAAAATCATCCACACAAGGGATATGCCAAAAATGTGATAAAAACTTGATTGCTACCACATTTCCTGTAGAAATTTGATCTCTTTTGTTTATTTAAATTTTGATTTCTACAGTAGTTTGCCGAAAATTGCCCTAAAAAAATATTATCAATAATTTAAGACGTGCAATTTTTAAGAAAGTACACGTATACAACAAAAAAAAATTCAATTAAACAAACCTTACACTTGGATTCACAAAGAGATACCAATTTTTAAATAATTTTAAATAATATTAATTTCTAATCCAAAGGTTTTTTAAATGATACTACTGGGACAACAGGGAAGATGAATAGAATAGAATTTGAAGAGGACAAATAATTGGGTTATTATCTATATTTACATATTTAAATTAAAAAAAAACTTATTTGAACAAACAAAACAAAAATTTACAATGGCACAAAAACATTAAATTAATACTTAAAAAACTATTTCTTTTTTTATTTGGGCATATTGAAAAATATATATTATTAATTGTACCTTCTCGACGCCTCTACCACAAAAACCAGACCCCGTCAACTCTTCACTTTAATTCCACCCCAGTCAACTTTCATCTAATTGTTCAACTTCATTTTTATTTAAAAAAACATATCAAAACACATGCACCGTTTAAGAGCTAGCTCACGACTCCATTACATTTAACACTATTTCACAGCTGTTTTTTTTATGTTTTCTTGTTTTGTTTCTCAAACACCTTGATATATATCTAATATATATATATATATGATATTAGATTATAATAAAAAAAATTACCTCTTTTCATTAAAATATTCATTAAAAAAATGTTCCGTAGTGTACATCACAATATTTTGTTTTTGTTTTGATTTGTTTTGTGATTCGTTAAGTGAATTTTTCGAAGTGTTTATAAAAACATTTCTGTTGTATTCAATAATTTTTTTTATTTGGTCTCATAGAGGAGTATAATTAGATGTACCTAGCGAGAATCTCAAAAAAAAAAAGGAATGTGTTTCCAATCTATTTTTGATTTTTTTTATAAACTTATTTATTTATTTTAATTGTATACATACATATTGGTTGTTACGTCGTTTGGAAAAAAAAAAGGGAATGTGTTTCCAATCTATTTTGATTTTTTTATGTTATTGCAAATAGACTTGTTTAGTAATATTCATTTATTTTAAATGTATACATATATATTGGTATTTACGTCATTTGAAAAAAAAAAAAAAAAAAGAATATATATATAAACATTGTTTTAGCATATCACTAAATCTTTTACAGTATATACATTATTAAGTTTGTTTGTTGTGTTAACGCATTTATTTTTGATTTTGTTGATAAGTTTTAAGTATAATTTTGTTTTGTTAATGAAAATTGAAGTTTACATTTTCTTTTTCTCAGAAAGTAGTCGATATATGTTGTACTTTATATTTATATATTTATCTGTACTAAACATGAATTTAACACTTGGAATCAGGACTTTAGGAGTTTACTTTAGTCAGAGAAAGAGAGAGGAGAAACTACGAGAACTCTACACGACGAACTTCTAGAAATAACAACAACATCCCATCAACTTTGTATGCAGCGCTTTGCAGATTGGCAGCTCCTCCCGGTTGTGTCTCGTCACGAGGGCGTGACTTCTGGATTGCAGGGGGAAGTATGTGAGAAGGCGGTGAAGGGGACTTGGTCAGAAAACTCGAAAGAGTTCAGGAAAAACAAATCTTTGTTCCCCGTTTATTGAGATTGGCTCGGCCAAGGAACCGCGATTGTGACATCAAGAGTGTTGACCCGTAAACAGGATATTTGATCTTGACCAAGGTAAACACTTCCGCTCCTCAAAGGTTAAATACCGATGAGGAGATGCGTTGTGATCAGATTCTGGAACCTGGTCAGACGTGTGGACTGCTCTCTCTCTACTTCTGGACGTAAGTCGAATTCCTATTGTTTATGTTTCCAAGTGTTAAACTGTTCTTGTCATATCTTATTATCTGTCATGAGTTCTGACATTTAAAATACATTCTCTAAGAAGTTATTCAACAGCCTAATTGGTGTTATTATTGAAACCCCCTAGAATTAACAAGTACCATTAAGTTAAGATCCCGGTTTGGTGAGTGAAGCACCATACCTTAAATTAAAGTAAAGACAGTCATTCTTATTATTCACCTAACATTCTCTTAAATTATATTATTTACAAATACCCCCTTTTTTATTCTTCACAGTGGCTTCCCAAAGTTTTGATCGGGAGGGGGGGTTGTAAGGGGGGCCTAAGTATATAAATAGTGCTAACACATTAACTAATGGTCGAATTGTCATGAAATTTCACACGTAGTCTTTTTAAAAGCCAAACAAGAAAAAAAGGTGTGTGGCGTCCCAAAGTTTTGAACGGGAGGGGGGGATGTGGGGGGGGCCTAAGTATAAATATAGAGCTAACTCATTAACTAATGGGCGAATCGTCATGAAATTTCACATGTAGTATTTTTAAAAGCCAAATAGGAAAAAAAGGTGTGTGGCGTCCCAAAGTTTTGATCGGGAGGGGGGGTTGTAAGGGGGGCCTAAGTATAAATATAGAGCTAACTCATTAACTAATGGGCGAATCGTCATGAAATTTCACGTAGTATTTTTAAAAGCCAAATAGGAAAAAAAGGTGTGTGGCGTCCCAAAGTTTTGAACGGGAGGGGGGGTTGTAAGGGGGGCCTAAGTATAAATATAGAGCTAATTCTTTAACGGTTGGTCGGATTGTCACGAAATTTCACATGGAGTATTCCTGAAGGCCAAATAGAAAAATAAGGTGTGTGGCGTCCCAAAGTTTTGAACGGGAGGGGGGGTTGTGGGGGGCCTAAGTATAAATATAGAGCTAACTCATTAACTAATGGGCGAATCGTCATGAAATTTCACGTAGTATTTTTAAAAGCCAAAGAGGAAAAAAAGGTGTGTGGCGTCCCAAAGTTTTGAACGGGAGGGGGGGTTGTGGGGGGCCTAAGTATAAATATAGAGCTAATTCTTTAACGGTTGGTCGGATTGTCACGAAATTTCACATGGAGTATTCCTGAAGGCCAAATAGAAAAATAAGGTGTGTGGCGTCCCAAGGTTTTGAACGGGAGGGGGGGTTGTGGGGGGGCCTAAGTATAAATATAGAGCTAATTCTTTAACGGTTGGTCGGATTGTCACGAAATTTCACATGGAGTATTCCTGAAGGCCAAATAGAAAAATAAGGTGTGTGGCGTCCCAAAGTTTTGAACGGGAGGGGGGGATGTGGGGGGGGCCTAAGTATAAATATAGAGCTAACTCATTAACTAATGGGCGAATCGTCATGAAATTTCACATGTAGTATTTTTAAAGGCCAAATAGCAAAAAAAGGTGTGTGGCGTCCCAAAGTTTTGAACGGGAGGGGGGGTAGTGGCGGGGGGGCCTAAGTATAAATATGGTGTTAGCTCAATAACGGTTGGTCGTATTGTCATGGAATTTCACATGTAGTATTCTTAAAAGCCAAATAGAAATATAGGGTGTATATGTCACAAAATTTTGAACGGGAGTGTGGGTTGATGGGGGCCTAAGTATAAGTATAGTGATGAGTCATTAACGGATGATCGGATTGTCACGAAATTTCACATGTAGTATTCCTGGAGGCCAAATAGAAAAATAGGCGGTGTGACGGCTCAAAATTGTTTACGGGAGGGGGGTTGTGGCGGGGGGGCCTAAGTATGAATATAGTGCTAGCTCATTAACGGTTGGTCGTATTGTCATGGAATTTCACATGTAGTATTCTTAAAAGCCAAATAGAAATATAAAGTGTATATGTCACAAAATTTTGAACGGGAGGGTGGGTTGATGGGGGCCTAAGTATAAGTATAGTGATAAGTCATTAACGGATGATCGGATTGTCACGAAATTTCACATGAAGTATTCATAAAGGCCAAATAGAAAAATAGGGTGTGTGACGTCAAAAAATTGTGAACGGGAGGGGGGTTATGGGGGTAGGCCTAAATTTGAAGATAGTATAGGTCATTAACGGATGATTGGATTGTCACGAAATTTCACATGTAGTATTCTTGATGGTCAAATAAAAAAATACACTATGTGACATTTTAAAAATTTGGGAGGGGGGCTAAGCATGAAAATAATGCTGAATCATTGAAGGGTAATCGGATTGTCATGAATAGTAACTATGTATTCGCTGTGGGGTTCACTGTTGCAAGACATTTACTAGCTGTGATGCCCAGCGTTCCTAATATCGTACTAGCTGTGGGGTCCGCTGTTGCAAGGCACTTACTAGCTGTAGTGCTCAGCCCCAGCGTTCCTAACTATGTACTGGCTGTGGGGTTCGCTGTTGCAAGGCACCTACAAGACATTTACTAGCTGTGATGCCCAGCGTTCCTAATTACGTACTAGCTGTGGGGTCTGCTGTTGCAAGGCGCTAGCAGTGTGGCCCAGCGTATTTAACTACGTAGGTACTAGCTGTGGGGTCCGCCGTTGCAAAACTCATACTAGCTATGATGCCCTGTGGTTCTAACTACGTACTAGCTGTGGGGTCCGCCGTTGCAAAACACATACTAGCTGTGATGCCCAGTGGTTCTAACTACGTACTAGCTGTGGGGTCCGCTGTTGCAAGGCACTTACTAGCTGTGATGCCCAGCGTTCCTAACTTCGTACTAGCTGTGGGGTCCGCTCTTGCGAGGCACATACTAGCTGCGGTGCCCAGCGTTCCTAACAAGGTACTAGCTGTGGTGCCCAGCGTTGCAAGGCATATATTAGCTGTGGTCACAAACGTTCTTAAGTTCGCACTGGCTAGGACGTCCAGCGAAGCTAAGTATTTACTAGCTGTGGTTTCCGCCGTTGAAAGGCGCATACTAGCTGTGGTGCCCAGGGGTCCTAAAAACTTACTAGCGTTGCTATAGTTGAAGGACTACAAGCCTTATTCCGTATGAATAATTGAAAATTATAACATCATGAATGTACTGTTAAAGGGTAAGCGGATTGGCATGAATTTCACATATAGTAGTAGTAACTATGTATTCGCTGTGGGGTCCGCTGTTGCAAGGCATTTACTAGCTGCGGTCAATAGCGTTCTTAAGTACGCACTGGCTAGGATGTCCAGCGATGCTAAGTATTCACTATCTGTGGTTTCCGCCGTTGAAAGACGCATACTAGCTGTGATGCCCAGGGGTCCTAAAAACTTACTAGCTGGGGTGTTTGACGTTGAAGGACTATAAGCCTTATTCCGTATGAATAATTGAAAATTATAACATCATGAATGTACTGTTGAAGAATTTAAAAGACTTATAGGAGATAATAGTAGAAAAGTCAAAGTTCCCCGGGCAACGCCGGGTATTACTGCTAGTCAAATGATAATATGTAAAGAAGGTATAGCGTCTTCAAAAACTCTGAACGAAAATGTTGATATTTTTAATGTTTTTTTAAAAATAAAAACATAATTAGTAAGTATATTATGTAAATATTTGCTTGGGTGTATTTTTTTGTGTATTTGAAATATATATTAAATATTGTGTTTGTAAATGGGTACTATAATTGTGAATAAGGGTATAATAATGATTAATAATATTTAGGGTGGTTGTACCATAACTAAAATAAAGGGTATAATTAAATAAAATTATATTTAAATAATGTTGATTGTACTCTGCGCTCTGAACACAAAATTTGATATTTTAAAATGTTTTTTTAAAGAAAAAAACATAACTATTTATTAAATTATTATAGTATATGGGAAAGTTATTTATTCTAGCGTTCTATATGACCGTACATGGTTCTTTTTTAAACAAAAAAAAGAGAGAGAGCAAAAGTACGGGAAGAGGGGAAAAAGTACGGGAAGAGGTGCTATGGAGCATGACCACGCCTACGTTAGAGAAGTAGTAGTAGGTTATGTAGAGGTTACACTGTCTACTATCTTTAATGAATAAATTAATTATTGATGATTGTTTAATAGTCAAAAATATTTATAAAATAATGTAAAAGTAAAATTAAGAATTATTGTAATAAAATAAAAAAAGAAAGTGTAAGTGTAAAAAAATGGCATTTGCTAGAACTGACCAATCAGATGTTTTTTTGCTGAAAAAATGGCGAAAGCGAGATTCGGAAAGGAGAGTGAACAGTTTTTTTTGTTCAGCCAGAAGGGGAGTTGGTGGTGGAAGTGATAGTGGAGTTGAAACATGTGGAAGTAGTGGAAAGTTGTCGTATAAAAATGAATATGAAGAGACATTGAGGGTACCCGACGATCCAGAAGATATTCGTTGAGAAGTAGAGAAAAAATTGCCAACAACAGATGAAATCAACTGGGGCTACGACAGACTTCAACAATTTGCCATGTGAAACCTCGATTAAGCCACAACGACCAATGTAAGGCTCAACCCAGCAGTAATATCACATCATGCGAAATCTCATCTTATGCAAGTTTGATACTTTTTATTATGGCCATTATTATTAATGTTCTTGTATTTTAGAAAATAAGTTACTAACCCTATAAAAAAAAAATAATAAGTTTTAAATAAATCAATATGTTAAAAAATGTAAATTTGTGTATTCTCATTTATTTGTAAAATCTGTGTGTCTCCCAAAAAGAGGGAATATAAAAATGTAATGTAAGCTAACAGCCGTTACATAATTGACTCCCGAGAAAAGGGAGAATTCAAATGAATAAGTAGTATTACAATTAGAAATTAGTACAATTAGAAATTAGAACAATTAGAAATAAATAAAGCTACCAAAAAGAACATTTATATAAATGACCAAATTTATTTCAACTATTCCCCTTTGTTAACACCCTGAACCAGTTCTGTTTCCACATATATGTTTGTATTATCTGTTATTAATATTTGTTCCATATATGTTATCTAAATCTTAATATTATTATAAATTTTATTTATATTTATATTGTAACGGCTACTTATTCATTTAAATTCTCCCTTTTCTCGGGAGTCAATTATGTAACGGCTGTTAGCTTACATTACATTTTTATATTCCCTCTTTTTGGGAGACATTACTGTAACGGTGCTTACTAAAAAAAATAAATAATGATAAAAATTAGAGTGATTAAAAATATAGAAGAATTTACACGGGTTTTACAAATAAATGAGAATACACAAATTTACATTTTTTAACATAGGTATTGATTTATTTAAAACTTATTATTTTTTTTTTTATAGGGTTAGTAACTTATTTTCTAAAATACAAGAATCTTAATAATAATGGCCATAATAAAAAGTATCAAACTTGCATAAGGTGAGATTTCGCATGATGTGATATTACTGCTGAGCCTTACATTGGTCGTTGTGGCTTAATCGAGGTTTCACATGGCAAATTGTTAAAGTCTGTCGTAGCCCCAGTTGATTTCATCTGTTGTTGGCAATTTTTTCTCTACTTCTCAACGAATATCTTCTGGATCGTCGGGTACCCTCAATGTCTCTTCATATTCATTTTTATACGACAACTTTCCACTACTTCCACATGTTTCAACTCCACTATCACTTCCACCACCAACTCCCCTTCTGTCTGAACAAAAAAAACTGATGACTCTCCTTTCCGAATCTCGCTTTCGCCATTTTTTTAGCAAAAAAACATCTGATTGTTCAGTTCTAGCAAATGCCATTTTTTTACACTTACACTTTCTTATTTTATTTTATTACAATAATTCTTAATTTTACTTTTACATTGTTTTATAAATATTTTTGACTATTAAACAATCACAATAATTAATTTATTCATTAAAGATAGTAGACAGTGTAACCTCTACATAACCTTCTACTACTTCACTAACGTAGGCGTGGTCATGCTCCATAGCACCTACTCCCCTCTTCCCGTACTTTTTTCTCTTTAAAAAAAAAAAAAAAAAAAAAAAAAAAACTATGTACGGTCATATAGAACGCTACATTGCCTCCACCATGTAATAAAAAAATATACAATACATATTTTTTTTTATTTGCATCATTACAATTTGCATTATTGACCGAATTACTAGTTATTGATTCACATGTGAGATCGATTACATTCTCTGATCAGTTTGCCTCCATCCGTACTCAAAATGGCGACATGATCACTATAGCGTCTCTCCGATTTGAATCCACCACATAAGTGCTATTCTCTCTATAACTTGGACAAAACTCACAAGAACAGATTAGCATAATTAATATCCAATTCATCGAATCTGTTATTAATATTTGTTCCATATATATATATATATATATATATATATATATATATATATATATATATATATATATATATATATGTTATCTAAATCTTAATATTATTATAAATTGTATTTATATTTATATACTAGCAGTAATACCCGGCGTTGCCCGGGGAACTTTGACATTTCTTCTAATATATCTTATTCGAATCCTATTCAATTCTTCAACAGTTCATTCATGATGTTATAATTTTCAATTATTCAAATGGAATAAAGCTTTAAGTCCTTCAACGGCAGACGACCCAGCCAGCAATTTTTGAGATCTCACATAGTGTATTTTTCTATTTCGCCTTTAAAAATATTACATGTAAAATTCCATGACAATCAGACCATCATTTAATGACCGATCACTATCTTCGTATTTAGGCCTACTCCCACAACCCCCCTTCCGTTCACAATTTTGCGCTAAAACAATTTTCATGCTTAGCCCCCATTGCAACCTCCCGTTCAAATTTTTGAGATGTAACATAGTGTATTTTTATATTTCACCTTTAAAAATACTACATGTGAAATTCCATGACAATTGGATCATCTAATAATGAACGATCACTATCTTCATATTTAGGCCTACCCCAGTACCTTTCAAAATTTTGAGATGTCACGGGACAGGCTGGCGCTCCCGGGCCCCCTTGAGTTGCGGCTGCCTGGTGGCGCCGAGAGAGCTCGAAATCGGTGGAGTGGGGCTGCTTCTACATCGCGGTCGCCGGGGGTAGGAGTCGGGTCTGGCCCGTCAATCGCCTTCGGCGCCGGGTCAAAGGACCTTTTTCTGTTCCCGCCAGGAGGTGACAAACCGGCCGAACGCCGGATAGTTCGACTCCGTTATCAACTCCGGCAGGGTCAATCCCAGGTACGATCCTGTCGCGCGGATCAACTCCACCCTAGACCTGTCGTACAGCGGACAGTCGAGGACCACATGTTCTGCAGTCTCTATGCCACCACACGAAAAGTTCGGGCTATCCTTCCTCTTGAAGAAGAAGAGTTTGGAGTTGAAGTCACCGTGACCTGAAAGTACCTGAGAAGTCCAGTGATCGGGCTGTACCCAAGTGGAGCGCAGGCGGACCCGGACGTCAGGGAGATACCGAATGTCGTTCGGCCGTCGGAGGAGTGCGACCATCGTTGTTGCCACCTGTCCATTATCCAGTCTTGGACAATGTCCTTGCAACGCTCTGGTCTGTTCTGTCCTGCCTCCAGGGCGAGGCGCAAGGGCTCATCTATATCTGTTCTCAGGGGCAAATTGCGTCTACAGTAGTACGAGGCGACCGCCCCGTCCAAGACCAAGTCTATGGGCGGAGCTCCTGCCAGCACCTGTAGCGCTGCCGTGGAGACAGTACGATAGGCCTTTGTGACTCTCAGGAGGGCAGCTCTTTGGGCCTGCAGTAGTCTCGTTCTCTGCTGCTTGGTGGGACGTAACCACCATCCTGCAGCAGCGTATCGAGCCACAGCCTCGAACACCCCCGTGTAGATTGTTCTACACGCTGAGTACTTGAAGCCCCATGTTGCGCGAGCTAGGCAGCTCAGAGCGTTGAAAGTAGCATTTGTCCTTTCTTTGATGGCAACAGCGTGGGGAGTCGCCCTGAAGCCCGGACCCAGCCTCACACCTAGGTATGTGACCGTCTCCGGGAATTCAACGCGCATCCCTCGGATCCCCAAGGAGAAGAGGTGGCGGGCGTTGGTTTTCCCTCTCATTGGCAGGGCCATAGTCTTGCTTGGTGAGAGGGCCAGCTTATTGGCGCAGCACCGGCTGTCGACGAAGTCGATGGCGGTTTGGGCTGTGCGGGTCATAGCTGCCCGGTTATCAGTGTGCACCGTGATTACGAGATCATCAACATAGGCTATGGCCTTATATTCATGATTCTCGAGTTCACGGAGCAGTCCATCAAGGAGTACGTTCCAGAGTGTTGGTCCAAAGACCGAGCCTTGGGGGCATCCTCTAGTGATGTTCACTGATGTGCTGGCATACAGCTGACTTACAGTCGCAGAACGGCCGTCGAGGAAACTGGATATCAGCCCAAATATATTCCTTGGCGGTCCCATAGCACGCAGTTGTGTGAGGATGGCAGGCCACCAGGCGCAGTCAAACGCCGCCGCGATGTCGAAGAAGATACAGAGGGCATATTTGCCTCTGGTCCCTTCGACATCCGACCTCAGCGTTATCAACGCGTCCTCGGTCCTCGGCCCTCAAACAACCATACTGTCTAGGGGATACGAAGGCGTATACTTGGGTGCGGATCCTGTCAAGGACGAGTCCTTCCAGTATCTTACCGAACAGAGACAGAAGACTGATCGGTCTGTAGCTGCTTGCCAAGGAAAGGTCCCTATCCCCAGGCTTGATAAACGTGCACACCAAGGCACGTTTCCAAGCACTCGGGAAGTGGCCTCGTCTTAGGCAGGCATTGTACAGGTAGAGTAGATCTGTCTTAATGACCGGGTAGGCTTTCTTGATCATGGCCGCGTCCATGAGATCGCTCCCAGGGGCGCCGCCATGCTTCTGCCTCCCAATTACCAGGGTCAGATCCAGCTCATCCCAATCGGGGGCATCCTCCGTGTCCGGCAAGTCACGGGCAGCACACCTGATGTTATGTTGGATGGGTGTATCCCCTGCCGGGTCATCCTCCGGGAAGGCTTGACGTAGGTACATCCCGCTGGCCTCCTCCAGGGACAAGGCATGCTGGATGCCATTCCTGATTGAAGCCACCGGGGCGACCGTCTTGAACCTCCCAGTGGCGATCCGATAGGGAATCCCCCACGGGTTTTTGCTGGACTCGTCCTCTACGAACCTTCTCCAGCTTGTTATCTTGGCGGCTTCGATGCTCCGACCATAGGCCTCGCTGAGCTGCCGGTACTCTTCCCTGCGAATAACCCGATGGAGCTGGTCTCGGCACCGCTGGTACCGCCTCCTGGCACGATAAACGGCCCTTTTGACGAGGGTGAGGTCTTCGCTTCACCAGGGGACTTTCCTCAATCGGTCGACCTTCCTGGGGATGGTCTCGTCGGCAGCCCTCAGCAGAATACTACTGAGTCTGTCGGCACCCTCCTCAATCTGGTCGACCGGGTCGGAACCCCTGAGACCTTCCCATTCCTCGTCACAGGAGTAGGCAGCAGCGGCGGCCACGAAGGCTTCCGGTATCGCTTTGCGAGTTGCAAAGCGAGGATCCCTAGACCTGACTGCCGTTACCTGCGCGTCAAAGAGTCTCACGTCTAGGACTTCGTGGTCACTAGACGTAACCCCTCGGACTCCCCAGTAACTGACAGCCCTGTATAGTTCTCCAGAAACCAACGTGACATCGATATGCGATTCTCCATTGGCACTACGAAAAGTGGGCGGAGAATGTTGGTCGTTGACTATGCACAGGTGATGGCGGGCGATCAACTCCATTAGTCTTTCGCCCCGGCGGTCGGTGCGAACCGATCCCCAGGAGACAGACCAGGCGTTGGCGTCCGCCATAACTATGACTTGGCGTCCCGCCAGCTCATCCAACACGTGGTCCAAGTGGCCCAATTGTAGGTCTATGCTCTCAGACGGAGGGAAATATCCGCTGATCTCATAACAATCAACGTTGGCGTGCCTGATGCAGGCCACAGCAATATGGCTGGTGGACAGATGGGGGAGCGCCATCACATCCACTTGGGGGCCGGTCACAATGATTGCGGCCATAGGCCGTTCGTTTTTCCGTGCGCCAATACCGAAGCCTGCCACGCGATTTCTTATACAATAGGGCTCCTGTAGAGCCAGGAATTGAACGGACTCAGCCTACACCAGTTCGCGCAACTCATCCGCCACTCTCTTACGCCTATGCATGTTGTGCTGGACAACGTGGAAACCCGTGTGCTCCGTATCTCTACTCGCCATAGTCCGTACGCGAGGCCAACTTCTCGAGCGCGCGGATATATGACGGGCATGTAGCGCTATCGGTGCTGTGGATCGCACCCGGTTTCCCGCTGCCGCAGTTACAACATTTCGGCGGCAACGCCTTCCTCTTGCAGCTGGCGCTGTCGTGCCCTGTAGCGGAGCACCAAGCACACACCTTCTCCTTACTTGGGCACCGTTTCTCCGGGTGGCCAAATCCATGGCATCTCTCACACCTGGTGACGTCCAGGCAGTCCCACACAGCACACGTATACCACCCTAGGGTGATCCTGCCGGTGGTGATGAGGTCTCTTTGGGTCGGAGGGGTCGTCTCAACTACCCAGCGCACCGTTGGTCTGCCGGGGGGGGGGGGGGGGGGGCCTTTTAAAATATAGGGACTATGGGGGAGAGTGTGGGGCGCTGGGCTTGGAATCTCCTGGAAAGGTCCTCGGCCGACCAACCCGCAGGCACATCGAAGACCGCTAAGCGCGGTCTTCTCCTGTGCAGCGCCTCCGCCCTCAGACCCAACTCGGAGTCGGGCGCTGGCGGTTAGCGTCGCGAGTTCCTCGGCCGAAGACACCTCCAAGAGGATCCCCCCTCTCCTGGCGGGCCTACTGTTTAAAATGGTGATCCCAAGCTCTCTCAAGGCCACCTGGCCCATTGCGGCCGTCAGCGGGCGCGTGTCCTTTTTATTGGACAGCTCTACCACGGCCTTGAAGGCCTTAGGGCGGTTTTGGCCCTCCCCGGCCGTAGCAAGCTGTCTGAGGACGTCCTCCTTCCTCTTGGTGGAGGGGAGCGGTCTTCGTCCCGGGTGGGTTGTCGCCGCTGCTGTTGGTGCTGCTGCAGGGGCGGCCGACTTCTTCTTCTTCCTAACCACCTGTGTCCAAGCCGCCGGGCTCGGGTATTCGGCATCAGTGATAGGGGGCGGGGGGGGGGGGGGGATCTATCTTTATATTTAGGCCTACCCCCACAACCCCTCTCACGTTCACTATTTTGTGACGACACACACCCTATTTTTTTATTTGGCCTTTAAGACTACTACATATGAAATTCCATGACAATCCGATCATCCGTTAATGACTTAGCACTATCTTTATAATTAGGCCTACCCCCACAACCCCCCCTCCCTTTCAAAATGTTGATATGTCACATAGCGTATTTTTCAATTTGCTCTCTAGGAATACTACATATGAAATTCCATGACAATTCGATCATTCTTTAATGACTTAGCACTATCTTTATATTTAGGCCTACCCCCACAACCCCCCTCCCGTTCAAAATGTCGAAATGTCACTTAGCGTATTTTTCAATTTGGTCTTCAAGAAAACTACATATAAACTTCCATGACAATCCGAGCATCCGTTAATGACAGAACTATCTTTATATTTAGGCCCCCCTTACAACCTCCCCTCCCGTTCAAAATGTAGAGGCACCACATGTCCTTTTTTTTAACTAAGCTTTTAAGAATAATCCGTCCATCCGTTAATGCGCTAGAGCAATTTTTATGCTTAGGCTCCCCTTACAACTCCCCCCCCCCCCTCCAGTTGACAGCTAGGAACTCTCTTCATAAGAACCTTCCTCGGACTTCAACAAATATTTGAAAAAAAAAAATTAGCCCAATTGGTCCAGCCGTTCTCGAGTTTTGCGCTTAGCAAAGTTAGCCATTCATTTTTAATATATAGATAGGTATATATTTTTTATTTATTTTTTATATTTTTTTGTATTTTTACTTATTTATTTGTTATTTCCCATGTATTAGTCTAAGGATATTGTTTTATGTAAATTTAGAACTAAGTTTTGTTAGGAAATATTTCATGAGATACCTAACGGTACAGCCGGGGGACTCCCAAGTTTTAATAGCATCTTTTATCCTGAGATGTACCTATTGAGATGTAAGTCATACTGGAATAAATAAGGTATACCAGATCCAAGCGACATGTAGGTTACCGACTTTTCGAGATTCAATGACGGAAAACCCCGTAGAATTTATTCAGACGTTGGAGGAATATTTTTCAAATATTGATATTCAGGACTGGGATACTAAAAGGAATATCATATCAGGTTGTTTTTCGGGAGTAACAAGTATCTGGTGGCGCGAATATAGAAGTGAGATGTTAAATTATGAATCATTTAAGAAACAATTTTTAAGAAATTATTGGAATAAGGACCGACAATCGAGGGTATTAGATCGTCTTAATAGTGGGAAGTTCCGTAAAGAAGATGGTACTTCAATGAAAGATTAGGTTTTAAAATTAACCGCGGAATGTGAATATGGTGAAGCCACTTTACCAGAATCTGTCGTTGTCAAAAAAATTATAGGTCATTTTCCAGTATCAATTCAGGGTTTACTATTATTATCAGAGATCAATAATAAAAAACAATTGTTAGTAGCTCTCGATAAATTAAATGAAATTAATTATAATAATAACAGTAGAGAAAAATCCGGGAATAGCAGCCACTTTTCACCTAGAGAGAATAAAGTTCCTCCATATAATAGTGAGTATTCTAGTGGTCGGGGACCAGATAGAAACGGTGGCAGTATGGATCCCAGAAATATGGTAGACCACCTAATGAAAATGGGACTTTTCATGGTAATAGGAATAGCCAGGGAAATCGAGGCAGGAATTATTCGGATAGGCAGCCACAGAGTAGGGGTAGTCGATATGAAAACCAAGGGAACTATCAGAGGCAGGATGATAATGGGCAAACATGGGAAAGAAACGGAAATAAGATAAATGCTATGGCGGTAGGAACCCCACAGGGTAGTGAGAATCCTAATGGTAGCACCCCTAGTAATAGTCAAAAAAACTAAGTAAGCCCCCGGTATCATTAAAGAATTTAGGTATCGATATTGGAGAGGCAATGGTTGCGACTAATAATAATTTTATAAAATATAATCCTAACACTGTGACCGTAATTAAAAATCAAAATGAAGATTACTGGGAGAGTCCTAGGGAATTTCTGATACATGAAGATAGCCAAGATTCAGTAGATGAGGGTATAACTCCGAAAACAAAAGTTTCGATTAATTCTGTGGAAGTAATTGCTCTATGGGATACAGGGGCAGAGATAAACTGTATTTCGGAACTATGTGTCCATAAAAATAAAGAAAAATTTCATATTTTAAGTAGAATCCCGGTATTAACATCCAATTTTGTGGGAGCTTTCGGTAAGAAATCTAAATCGGTAAAAGAACAAGTATTTTTGGAAATAATGATAAATAAAATTAAGATATCTGCTAATTTTTGGATAGTGCCAGACCTTATGTATGATGTAATTTTAGGAGTACATTTTTTACAGAAAGTTAATGCGAAAATTAATTTTATCAATCAAACTATTTTATTTCAGTATAATGATCAAAGTAGTCGAATTTCATTTCATCCAGAATTAAAAGAAAATAATATCAACATCAATTTAATTAATAGGATAGCAAATTGTCAATCAATAACTAATATTAATCAGTCGCAATTTATCGAGGAGGAGATATTTGAATGCGGAGTTTCAGAGCCGTATATAAAACAACGGATAGTAAAACTAGTAAAGTCTTTCCAGGATGTATTTTTCAGAGCAACCAGGGCTTTTAAGATCATACGTGCATAGAATAGAGGTAACCCCAGAGATATATAATTTTAAAAGTCGGACATACCCGGTGCCTGTGAATTTACAGCCAGAGGTTGATCGAGAATTAGAAAGAATGTTGCGATTAAAAATAATAAAGAAAGGCCATTCGAATTATATTAATCCACTGGTAGTTGTAAAAAAGAAAACTGGCAAACTCCGTCTTTGTCTAGAGTCTAGATATTTAAATCAATGTATGGTGGCTAACCCAGAAAATCCTCCGAGTTTATAAACTGTATTCACAAGATATAGGAACCTTCAATACATGAGAACGTTAGATATGGCATCAGCATTCTGGCAAATTTCTCTTCATGTAGATTCGCAGAAATATACAGCTTTTCTATATAAGCAACAATGTTACCAATTTTTAGTTCTCCTTTCGGCCTAAAAACGTCATGTTCAGCGTTGATAAGAGGACTTCCTCCACTATTTGAAGGAACTGAGGAGTTCTGTTTATTGTTTGAAGGTGATGTATTAGTGTTTTCAAAGACACTAGAGCAACATTAGGAACATATTACGTTGACTGGTTCGAGGTTGTCTAGATGGATCTTACTAATGGGAGAATATGATTTTGATATAGAGTTCTGCCCAGGGAAATTGAATGTAGTCGCAGATGCATTAACTCGATTCGCACTGGAGGAAGAGATCCCAGATCGAAGTCAATATGAGGTAGATCCAATAGTTTCTGTTATATCGAATAATCAGATGGCTCGTATGATGAGGGAATTGGAACATAGGCAAGACGCTAACCCGGTAATGAAACATCAAAAGCGGGAAATGTCGAAATTAGATGGACGATTTAAAGTTGAAAATAATATCTTATTAAAATATCACGATGCGAAATGGAAAACAGTTCTAGATGAGAAAACAGCTAAAATGTTAATTAATTATACCCATGCGAAATATGCACACATAGAAGTTCGAAAGACTTATAAAAAAATCTGTTCCGATTTTTTTTGTCAGGGTCTTTTATCCATGGTAAAAGATTTTATTGGTAAATGTATAATCTGTAAAAAAACTAAGTATCCAAATAATGTTAGATTTGAGGGAAGCTATCATATAAGCGCTAAAAAAAACCCTTAGATTGTATATCAATTGATTTTTTAGTTCCTTTACCTCAGTCTGAGAAGGGTGATAAATATTTAGTAGTTTTTTTGGATGTTTTTTAGAAATTCGTGAGAATTTATCCATTGCCATTAGCTAATGCGAAGCAGGTTTTAAATGTTTTAATAAATGATTATATTTCTAAATATGGGTGTCCAAAAAAGATTCTTTCAGATAACGGTACCCAATTCTTATCGATAAAATGGGCGGAGACTTTAAAGAAACTTAATATAGCGATGATTCGGACGGGTATAAGAAATCCACAAGCGAACCCCGTAGAAAGAATTAATGGGATAATATTAAAATTGTTTAGAGTATTTACGCTTAATAAACATGATCGATGGGATAAATTCGTACATAAAATCGAAGTCTGTTTGAATGAAATATATAATGAAACGATAGGATTTACGCCGTATGAATTAATGTTGGGATGTGAACCTCCTAAGCTTTGGAAAAAGTGGATAAATATCGATTTTGGAACCGAAAATGTAACCGAAGATGTACAAGATTTAAAGTTATTAATTACAAGGGATAATATTTCTAAAGCTCAGGTAAATAGGGATCGACGGTTAAATAATAAATATCAAGCGGTAGAAAAATTGGCAGTAGGAGAACGTGTTCTTGTAAAAGCATTACGGGTTTCCGACAAGAAAAAGAAATTATTCGCCAAATTTATGGATATCTATAAAGAACCATACTGTATTGATAAGTGTTATAATAACGGATCATACTTAATTAAAGCTTGCTCTGGTGATAAAATTATCGGTGTATATAATATTAGAGAACTGAGAGTCCTTAAATCATCAAATTAATAATAAGTAGTTTATAAAAAAAAAAAAACGATAAGAATAAAAAAAAAGTATTGTCATTGGAAAAAGGAGAATCTAGAAAAGAAAAGAAATATTGCAATAGAAGATAGGGTGATAATATGAGAAAGATAAGAAATATAGAGAATAGAAAATAGTATAATAATAAAAAAAAAAGAGAAATTTTTTTTAGACAGAAATAGGTAAGAGTTAAATGTGAATAATAAATAAACAAAGAAATAGAAAAAGCGGTAGTTCCTTTTGAAAGAAAAATAATAAATAGAAGTAAATCAAAAAAAAAGATAATAAAGTTAAAATAGTAAATGTTTACAATATTAATAATAATACAAAATCTGGAGTATTCGATGACAATTACATAGTAACTTATAATTAATAAAAAAAGAAAAGATACGATTTTGGGATTATCGGTGCTGATGTGAAAATTATAGATGAGAATTGCAGAATATTACGATCTCGGACGAGCGGTGACCTAATAAAAAATAGATTCAAATGTATTAGAAATTAAATAATGATATAGTATCATGTACGATGATTTGAAAGTAGTATTGTGGTTATTGGATATTCTAATTGCTGTGATTGTATAGAAATTTTGATGTATTGTATAATAGAATTAATGTAAATATTTGCGTTGTCTATATTGGATATGTTATTTTGGGATTATATTGTTATAAGGTTTAATATATTGTGGTTATATCAATGAGAATTCGTTGTTTTAATATAGTATGCTGCTATAATTTAATGGATATGTATGTGAAATTTGTTATGTAGGATGTAAACTGGAAATAGAAATATAGTACCTGTTATGAATTTTGTATCAAGCTATAGTTGGCTGTCTATTCACAAGGTTGATTAAGGCAATAGATGAACTTTGATTGAAGGTCTAAGTAAATAACTTTAGCCTAGAAAAAAAAAAAGAGGGGGAAAAAAAAAAAGGTTTTGATGAAAGGTAATTAATGTATAATAAATACATTTCGGCGGCAACGCCTTCCTCTTGCAGCTGGCGCTGTCGTGCCCTGTAGCGGAGCACCAAGCACACACCTTCTCCTTACTTGGGCACCGTTTCTCCGGGTGGCCAAATCCATGGCATCTCTCACACCTGGTGACGTCCAGGCAGTCCCACACAGCACACGTATACCACCCTAGGGTGATCCTGCCGGTGGTGATGAGGTCTCTTTGGGTCGGAGGGGTCGTCTCAACTACCCAGCGCACCGTTGGTCTGCCGGGGGGGGGGGGGCCTTTTAAAATATAGGGACTATGGGGGAGAGTGTGGGGCGCTGGGCTTGGAATCTCCTGGAAAGGTCCTCGGCCGACCAACCCGCAGGCACATCGAAGACCGCTAAGCGCGGTCTTCTCCTGTGCAGCGCCTCCGCCCTCAGACCCAACTCGGAGTCGGGCGCTGGCGGTTAGCGTCGCGAGTTCCTCGGCCGAAGACACCTCCAAGAGGATCCCCCCTCTCCTGGCGGGCCTACTGTTTAAAATGGTGATCCCAAGCTCTCTCAAGGCCACCTGGCCCATTGCGGCCGTCAGCGGGCGCGTGTCCTTTTTATTGGACAGCTCTACCACGGCCTTGAAGGCCTTAGGGCGGTTTTGGCCCTCCCCGGCCGTAGCAAGCTGTCTGAGGACGTCCTCCTTCCTCTTGGTGGAGGGGAGCGGTCTTCGTCCCGGGTGGGTTGTCGCCGCTGCTGTTGGTGCTGCTGCAGGGGCGGCCGACTTCTTCTTCTTCCTAACCACCTGTGTCCAAGCCGCCGGGCTCGGGTATTCGGCATCAGTGATAGGGGGCGGGGGGGGGGGGGGGGGGGGATCTATCTTTATATTTAGGCCTACCCCCACAACCCCTCTCACGTTCACTATTTTGTGACGACACACACCCTATTTTTTTATTTGGCCTTTAAGACTACTACATATGAAATTCCATGACAATCCGATCATCCGTTAATGACTTAGCACTATCTTTATAATTAGGCCTACCCCCACAACCCCCCCTCCCTTTCAAAATGTTGATATGTCACATAGCGTATTTTTCAATTTGCTCTCTAGGAATACTACATATGAAATTCCATGACAATTCGATCATTCTTTAATGACTTAGCACTATCTTTATATTTAGGCCTACCCCCACAACCCCCCTCCCGTTCAAAATGTCGAAATGTCACTTAGCGTATTTTTCAATTTGGTCTTCAAGAAAACTACATATAAACTTCCATGACAATCCGAGCATCCGTTAATGACAGAACTATCTTTATATTTAGGCCCCCCTTACAACCTCCCCTCCCGTTCAAAATGTAGAGGCACCACATGTCCTTTTTTTTAACTAAGCTTTTAAGAATAATCCGTCCATCCGTTAATGCGCTAGAGCAATTTTTATGCTTAGGCTCCCCTTACAACTCCCCCCCCCCCCCCCCCCCTCCAGTTGACAGCTAGGAACTCTCTTCATAAGAACCTTCCTCGGACTTCAACAAATATTTGAAAAAAAAAAATTAGCCCAATTGGTCCAGCCGTTCTCGAGTTTTGCGCTTAGCAAAGTTAGCCATTCATTTTTAATATATAGATAGGTATATATTTTTTATTTATTTTTTATATTTTTTTGTATTTTTACTTATTTATTTGTTATTTCCCATGTATTAGTCTAAGGATATTGTTTTATGTAAATTTAGAACTAAGTTTTGTTAGGAAATATTTCATGAGATACCTAACGGTACAGCCGGGGGACTCCCAAGTTTTAATAGCATCTTTTATCCTGAGATGTACCTATTGAGATGTAAGTCATACTGGAATAAATAAGGTATACCAGATCCAAGCGACATGTAGGTTACCGACTTTTCGAGATTCAATGACGGAAAACCCCGTAGAATTTATTCAGACGTTGGAGGAATATTTTTCAAATATTGATATTCAGGACTGGGATACTAAAAGGAATATCATATCAGGTTGTTTTTCGGGAGTAACAAGTATCTGGTGGCGCGAATATAGAAGTGAGATGTTAAATTATGAATCATTTAAGAAACAATTTTTAAGAAATTATTGGAATAAGGACCGACAATCGAGGGTATTAGATCGTCTTAATAGTGGGAAGTTCCGTAAAGAAGATGGTACTTCAATGAAAGATTAGGTTTTAAAATTAACCGCGGAATGTGAATATGGTGAAGCCACTTTACCAGAATCTGTCGTTGTCAAAAAAATTATAGGTCATTTTCCAGTATCAATTCAGGGTTTACTATTATTATCAGAGATCAATAATAAAAAACAATTGTTAGTAGCTCTCGATAAATTAAATGAAATTAATTATAATAATAACAGTAGAGAAAAATCCGGGAATAGCAGCCACTTTTCACCTAGAGAGAATAAAGTTCCTCCATATAATAGTGAGTATTCTAGTGGTCGGGGACCAGATAGAAACGGTGGCAGTATGGATCCCAGAAATATGGTAGACCACCTAATGAAAATGGGACTTTTCATGGTAATAGGAATAGCCAGGGAAATCGAGGCAGGAATTATTCGGATAGGCAGCCACAGAGTAGGGGTAGTCGATATGAAAACCAAGGGAACTATCAGAGGCAGGATGATAATGGGCAAACATGGGAAAGAAACGGAAATAAGATAAATGCTATGGCGGTAGGAACCCCACAGGGTAGTGAGAATCCTAATGGTAGCACCCCTAGTAATAGTCAAAAAAACTAAGTAAGCCCCCGGTATCATTAAAGAATTTAGGTATCGATATTGGAGAGGCAATGGTTGCGACTAATAATAATTTTATAAAATATAATCCTAACACTGTGACCGTAATTAAAAATCAAAATGAAGATTACTGGGAGAGTCCTAGGGAATTTCTGATACATGAAGATAGCCAAGATTCAGTAGATGAGGGTATAACTCCGAAAACAAAAGTTTCGATTAATTCTGTGGAAGTAATTGCTCTATGGGATACAGGGGCAGAGATAAACTGTATTTCGGAACTATGTGTCCATAAAAATAAAGAAAAATTTCATATTTTAAGTAGAATCCCGGTATTAACATCCAATTTTGTGGGAGCTTTCGGTAAGAAATCTAAATCGGTAAAAGAACAAGTATTTTTGGAAATAATGATAAATAAAATTAAGATATCTGCTAATTTTTGGATAGTGCCAGACCTTATGTATGATGTAATTTTAGGAGTACATTTTTTACAGAAAGTTAATGCGAAAATTAATTTTATCAATCAAACTATTTTATTTCAGTATAATGATCAAAGTAGTCGAATTTCATTTCATCCAGAATTAAAAGAAAATAATATCAACATCAATTTAATTAATAGGATAGCAAATTGTCAATCAATAACTAATATTAATCAGTCGCAATTTATCGAGGAGGAGATATTTGAATGCGGAGTTTCAGAGCCGTATATAAAACAACGGATAGTAAAACTAGTAAAGTCTTTCCAGGATGTATTTTTCAGAGCAACCAGGGCTTTTAAGATCATACGTGCATAGAATAGAGGTAACCCCAGAGATATATAATTTTAAAAGTCGGACATACCCGGTGCCTGTGAATTTACAGCCAGAGGTTGATCGAGAATTAGAAAGAATGTTGCGATTAAAAATAATAAAGAAAGGCCATTCGAATTATATTAATCCACTGGTAGTTGTAAAAAAGAAAACTGGCAAACTCCGTCTTTGTCTAGAGTCTAGATATTTAAATCAATGTATGGTGGCTAACCCAGAAAATCCTCCGAGTTTATAAACTGTATTCACAAGATATAGGAACCTTCAATACATGAGAACGTTAGATATGGCATCAGCATTCTGGCAAATTTCTCTTCATGTAGATTCGCAGAAATATACAGCTTTTCTATATAAGCAACAATGTTACCAATTTTTAGTTCTCCTTTCGGCCTAAAAACGTCATGTTCAGCGTTGATAAGAGGACTTCCTCCACTATTTGAAGGAACTGAGGAGTTCTGTTTATTGTTTGAAGGTGATGTATTAGTGTTTTCAAAGACACTAGAGCAACATTAGGAACATATTACGTTGACTGGTTCGAGGTTGTCTAGATGGATCTTACTAATGGGAGAATATGATTTTGATATAGAGTTCTGCCCAGGGAAATTGAATGTAGTCGCAGATGCATTAACTCGATTCGCACTGGAGGAAGAGATCCCAGATCGAAGTCAATATGAGGTAGATCCAATAGTTTCTGTTATATCGAATAATCAGATGGCTCGTATGATGAGGGAATTGGAACATAGGCAAGACGCTAACCCGGTAATGAAACATCAAAAGCGGGAAATGTCGAAATTAGATGGACGATTTAAAGTTGAAAATAATATCTTATTAAAATATCACGATGCGAAATGGAAAACAGTTCTAGATGAGAAAACAGCTAAAATGTTAATTAATTATACCCATGCGAAATATGCACACATAGAAGTTCGAAAGACTTATAAAAAAATCTGTTCCGATTTTTTTTGTCAGGGTCTTTTATCCATGGTAAAAGATTTTATTGGTAAATGTATAATCTGTAAAAAAACTAAGTATCCAAATAATGTTAGATTTGAGGGAAGCTATCATATAAGCGCTAAAAAAAACCCTTAGATTGTATATCAATTGATTTTTTAGTTCCTTTACCTCAGTCTGAGAAGGGTGATAAATATTTAGTAGTTTTTTTGGATGTTTTTTAGAAATTCGTGAGAATTTATCCATTGCCATTAGCTAATGCGAAGCAGGTTTTAAATGTTTTAATAAATGATTATATTTCTAAATATGGGTGTCCAAAAAAGATTCTTTCAGATAACGGTACCCAATTCTTATCGATAAAATGGGCGGAGACTTTAAAGAAACTTAATATAGCGATGATTCGGACGGGTATAAGAAATCCACAAGCGAACCCCGTAGAAAGAATTAATGGGATAATATTAAAATTGTTTAGAGTATTTACGCTTAATAAACATGATCGATGGGATAAATTCGTACATAAAATCGAAGTCTGTTTGAATGAAATATATAATGAAACGATAGGATTTACGCCGTATGAATTAATGTTGGGATGTGAACCTCCTAAGCTTTGGAAAAAGTGGATAAATATCGATTTTGGAACCGAAAATGTAACCGAAGATGTACAAGATTTAAAGTTATTAATTACAAGGGATAATATTTCTAAAGCTCAGGTAAATAGGGATCGACGGTTAAATAATAAATATCAAGCGGTAGAAAAATTGGCAGTAGGAGAACGTGTTCTTGTAAAAGCATTACGGGTTTCCGACAAGAAAAAGAAATTATTCGCCAAATTTATGGATATCTATAAAGAACCATACTGTATTGATAAGTGTTATAATAACGGATCATACTTAATTAAAGCTTGCTCTGGTGATAAAATTATCGGTGTATATAATATTAGAGAACTGAGAGTCCTTAAATCATCAAATTAATAATAAGTAGTTTATAAAAAAAAAAAAACGATAAGAATAAAAAAAAAGTATTGTCATTGGAAAAAGGAGAATCTAGAAAAGAAAAGAAATATTGCAATAGAAGATAGGGTGATAATATGAGAAAGATAAGAAATATAGAGAATAGAAAATAGTATAATAATAAAAAAAAAAGAGAAATTTTTTTTAGACAGAAATAGGTAAGAGTTAAATGTGAATAATAAATAAACAAAGAAATAGAAAAAGCGGTAGTTCCTTTTGAAAGAAAAATAATAAATAGAAGTAAATCAAAAAAAAAGATAATAAAGTTAAAATAGTAAATGTTTACAATATTAATAATAATACAAAATCTGGAGTATTCGATGACAATTACATAGTAACTTATAATTAATAAAAAAAGAAAAGATACGATTTTGGGATTATCGGTGCTGATGTGAAAATTATAGATGAGAATTGCAGAATATTACGATCTCGGACGAGCGGTGACCTAATAAAAAATAGATTCAAATGTATTAGAAATTAAATAATGATATAGTATCATGTACGATGATTTGAAAGTAGTATTGTGGTTATTGGATATTCTAATTGCTGTGATTGTATAGAAATTTTGATGTATTGTATAATAGAATTAATGTAAATATTTGCGTTGTCTATATTGGATATGTTATTTTGGGATTATATTGTTATAAGGTTTAATATATTGTGGTTATATCAATGAGAATTCGTTGTTTTAATATAGTATGCTGCTATAATTTAATGGATATGTATGTGAAATTTGTTATGTAGGATGTAAACTGGAAATAGAAATATAGTACCTGTTATGAATTTTGTATCAAGCTATAGTTGGCTGTCTATTCACAAGGTTGATTAAGGCAATAGATGAACTTTGATTGAAGGTCTAAGTAAATAACTTTAGCCTAGAAAAAAAAAAAGAGGGGGAAAAAAAAAAAGGTTTTGATGAAAGGTAATTAATGTATAATAAATACAATTATCGCGCCAAATAAATAAATAAAAATAAAAGTAAATAAGTAATGAGATTGTTCAAAGAAAGGTTACTAAGAAAGTAAATTTGTTTAAGGAATAAACTATGAATAAATATTTTTTTTATGGAATGTTGCGGGATATTATGAAATATAGGTCAACATTTTGGTAGTCAATTGTGACAGAAAGCGATGAGAAATTGTGGAGTTATTGATTAGATTGTATTGAGGAACGTTATTGAGTGGGCTTATAATAATATTTAAATAAATTAAATAAGAAAGAAGGCATAATGAATTAAGGAATTGAACATTTTTGAAAGTAAGGACATTTATTGTGATAATCTAATTCTAGAAATGTTAAACAGAGAAGGTATTGATTGGATATTAAATATTTTCTCGTATACTGAATACGCATCATTTTATGGGAAGCTAAATGTGAATGGTTTTAGAATGAGAGTTTAATAAGATATGATGGTTGAAATATATTAAAAAGAATATTTGACATAATTATGTATTAGTATCAGAAATTAAAATATATATATATATATATATATATTGTGATAAAAACTTTTTGCTACCACATTTCCTGTAGAAATTTGATCTCTTTTCTTTATTTCAATTTTTATTTCTACAGTAGTTTTTCGAAAAAGGCCCTAAAAAAAATATTATCAATAATTTAAGACGTGCAATTTTTAAGAAAGTACACATATACAACAAACAAATTCCATTTAACAAACTTTACCTTGGATTTAAAAAGAGATACCAATTTTTTAATAATTTTAAATAATATTAATTTATAATCCAAAGGTTTTTCAAATGATAATGTTATAGTTAGTTGTATTGTTCACCATACATATGTGCTGAGTGTCGGAAAATATTTAACCTCAAAAAAAAAAAAATCACTAAGTGAGTTTAATATTAATACGAAGAAGTTGTTTGGTATGTTTATACTACATACATAGAGTACGTTAGGGCTTACCAATTAGTAAGTTAGGTTGTCAGTAGTTGCTTACGGTACTAATTCGATCCAGTTTTATAATATTCGGTTGTGAATTAGCCTTTCCAAATTCTGTATATCCTTGGGGGGGGGTATATATAATACCCTTCGCACTTTATAAGTGCATTGATCCCACTTCTGATACAATAGAAGTAAAGGACATGGAAGCAGAGTTGTGCGTGGTAGGGCGGGTGGGGGACCGGCTGGGGGTCGCACCCCCTTGCGTGTCCCAGGCTTTACCCTCCCTGTCACAGCAGGAACATCACCAGGGCCCGTCAGGAGCTGGAGTCCCAGTGACGGAAGAGCCCACTATGAGCATTATCTTCCCGGGACTGGATGGCAGACGGTTCGCCGAACTGGTGAATGAACTCCAGCAATACACGGAGAACAGTAAAAACGTCCACAAGCACGTGAAGATGATCGCCAAGAAATTGGCCACGATTTGGGATCGCGCTATGTGGAAGGAACGGACGGAGGTCCGAGCCATCGTTCGGGCCGAGGTAAGAGAGGTGACGACTCAAACATCACCCCTCTTCATCAGGAGGGAAGAGGGTCTCCCTAAGAGATCCAGAGATTCTCCCGAAGGAGCGACAAAGGCCTCCAGGAGCAAATGGACCCTTCCATGACATCTCCGACCAGGGCAACTACATCAGTCCAGGAATGGACGGAGGTAACGAAGAAACGCAGGGGAAACGCAGCACACCAGCAGCAGCAGAGGCAGCGACAGCAACAGCAGCAGCGACAGAGACAGCAGACCTCAACAGCAGCACCCCCTGCTCAGGCCAAACATGTCAAGCAGGCAGCAGCTGGAGGCAGCTCCGGGCGCACAACTGTGACCGCCTCAGCAGAAACTACATCGGCGAAGGGAAGAGCAACAAAAGCTGCACTGGCTGACCCTAAGAGGGATGGCAGAAAGCGGGTCAGGCCCGACGCCATTGTCATTAGGAAGTCAGAGGATGTCGCGTACAAAGACATTCTCGCCCGAATGAAAGCCGACCCGTCCCTAAAACAGATCGGCGAGGCGATCACAAAGATCTGGAGGACGGCGACAGGGGATCTTCTCCTCATCCCAGGGGGCAGCGAGCCCCCCCCCCCCCCCCCCCCCCCCCCCCCCCGACGCAGGAATTTGCGGAGACTCTGAGAGCCGTACTGACAACATCAGCGGAGGATACTGGGAAAACCTCGATGGCCGAGATTGTGATCAGGGACCTTGATGAGTCGACTACGGCCGATGAAGTCAAGCAATCCCTGATCATGCAACTCGATGGAACGGACGCTGATTTGGCTGACGCTATCATCCACCTGAGACCGGCCTTCGGCCAAACTCAGGTGGCGCGCGTCAGGCTGGGGCGGGTCCGTGCTCAAAAACTGTTGGAGGTCGGGAAGATCAAGATTGGCTGGGTGTCCTGCAGAATCAGGACATCAGAACGGCCTCAGAAGTGTTTCAGATGCTGGGAGACAGGACACATCGCCCCGCACTGCAAAAGCAAGAGGGACCGGTCGAAGGACTGTAGGAAGTGTGGTCAGACCGGTCACATGGCACGGGACTGTAAGCCCCGCGAGGAAGGCTCTCAGCAGCCACAAGATCGAAAGCCGGAGGAATCCCCGGAGGGCAATATGGAAGTAGAGCAGGGAGGAGCTGCATCCTCGCTCAGAGTATGAAGGGGATTCATCTTAATCTCAATAGATGCGGGGTGGCGCAAGATCTCCTTGCGCAGGAAATTCGTGAAGCAGGTAAGGACGTAGCCCTTATCTGTGAACAAAACCGCGACCTGAGGGATGACAGCCGGTGGAGATCGGATCCCACCGGCAAGGCAGCGCGATGGGCTTGCGGGACTATGTCATTCGGGGCGACACCCTGCAGGCGTGGCAAGGGCTACGTCCACGGAGAGATAGCCGGAGTACACTTCTTCAGCTGCTACTTCTCACCAAATGAGCCCCTAGACCTCTTTGAGGCGGGACTCTTGGAACTGGTGAGGGAGGCGCGCACGCTCAAGCCCCTAGTTATAGCAGGCGATTTCAATGCCTGGGCGGTCGAGTGGGGCAGCAGGGGCACCAACCCAAGAGGGAAGGCTCTCTTGGAGGCTTTCGCCTTATTGGACTTGGTGCTGCTGAATGTGGGAAATGTCCCGACGTTCACGGGGATAGGTACGGGGTCCATCGTGGACCTTAGCTTCGTCTCCCCTACCCTGTACAAGGGGGGTGGGGGCTGGAGAGTTGGTCAGGGGTACACCGCCAGCGACCGTCAGGCGATCCTGTTCGAGGTGTACCCTGTCAAGAGACTCACTCGAAGAGGAGACAGAGGGTTAGGCTCACCCCACTGGAACGTTAGGGACTTCCAGACGGACACCTTCAATCAGGCACTGGAGCTATGGCCGCCTGAGACTAACAGCGCCGGCGCAAGGAGCGCCGCCGAGCAGGTAGAGGCCGTCATGCTCTGGCTCTCCCGTGCGTGCGACGTCACCATGCGAGTCAGCAAGGGTTGCATCAGGGGCCCACCGGCATATTGGTGGAGTGATACCATCGCAGCTCTACGCAATGAATGCCACTCCGTCAGGCGCCAGTACCAAAGAGCAAGGAAAAGGAATGGGGGTAGCGCGGAAGTGCTCCGGCAAAAGTTCGCCGAGGCCAGGCGAAACCTGCGCAAGGAGATTCAGAAGAGCAAGAGAACCTGCTGGACGGAGCTGTGTGCCGAGTTGAACGCAGACCCATGGGGTAGGGCCTACAAGATCGTGACCAAGAAGCTCCACAAGAGCCAGCTAAAGATGAAGCCAGGGGAGGTCCAGAACATCGTGGAATGCCTCTTCCCCTGCAGCGGCATGGCAACATTAGAGATGGATGAAGGCGGGCCAAACGACATCCCCCCTGTCACAAGAGAGGAAATTGAAAGAGCCTGTCGACACGTCGGTGCCAACAAGGCACCCGGGCTGGATAGAATCCCAAACCGAGCCCTGAAAGCAGCAATGAAGGCCAGGCCAATGGTCTTCGCTGACGTGTACGATAAGTGTTTGAGAGCGGGGGTTTTCCCTGGTCGATGGAAAAGGCAACGTCTTGTCCTGATCCCGAAGCCGGGAAAGCCCCCAGGTGATCCCTCGGCATACAGACCCCTCTGCCTCCTTGATACAGCGGGGAAGGTGCTGGAAGGCATCATCCACGAGAGGTCGTTGATCTGGAAAACCTGGAACGCAAATTCCAGGCTGCCATGGAGCGGATACACCATTGGATGAGCTCTGTGGGCCTTTCCCTGGCCATCCGCAAGACGGATGCAGTACTCTTCACCGGGAAGAAGGCCAGAACCAACATGTCACTGACCTTCCAGGGTTATACCATCGAGACCCAACCGGCAATCAGGTACCTGGGAGTAATGGTGGATCAGAGGCTCACTTTTAGGGAGCACCTCAGATACGTGGGAGCGAAGGCCGCCAGGTCATCGGCGGCGATTTCGAGAATTCTGCCCAACGTCGGTGGCCCTAGGCAGAGCAGGAGAATGCTGGCAGGAGTCAGCACATCCATCCTTCTGCACGGGGCCCCGACATGGGCAGATGCAACGAGGATTCCCTCATACCTGAGGCTGATCGCCCCCGCTCACAGGCGAAGCGCACTGAGAGTCGCATGCGCCTACCGAACAGTTTCTGGCGACGCTGCCTATGTAATTGCTGGGTTGCCCCCCATTGACCTACTGGCACGGGAGCGTACGCGACACTTCAAAAGGAAACAAAACCGGGTTCAGGTGGAAGAGGTGGTGCAGCGCTTCGACCGCAGGGGAAACCGGGTCTTCTATCAGGACGCGGGGGCCAGCCCTGGTCCAGCAGAGCCAGAGAGGGCCAGGACAATTAGGGAGTGGCAGGAAGAATGGGACAAGTCCACAAAGGGACGGTGGACCCATCGGCTCATCCCTCGAGTCGAGCCTTGGCTCACCAGGAAGCATGGGGAGGTGAATTACCACCTCACCCAGGTACTCACGGGACACGGTGGGTTCCGGGGGTACCTCCACAAAATCGGGGCAGCAACAACACCAGACTGCCCCGCGTGCCTTGGTGAGACGGAGTCGGCGGAGCATGTCCTCCTCAAATGCCCCAGATTTGAGGAGGGAAGGAAAAATCTGGAGTGCAGCATGGGCGCCCCACTGACTGCTACCAATTACGTGGACGCTATGCTGCGCTCCCAGGAGTCGTGGGATGAAGGCTGCGATTTTGCAGCCCTCATCCTGGGCGGGTTGGCCCTCCAGGAGAGTAGCGGTAATAAAACAGAAGAAGGGGCGTTACCAGCCACCCTTCCTCCCTTCCGCGAAGTAATGACAGATCGTCAGTTCCGCGGAAGGGAATCAGGATCGGCAAGGAGGGGTTTTAGTGGGTATGGTGAATCGGCTCGAGTCCCACACTATCCAGGGCTACCTTCCCTGGATGTGCGCCACAGCATTTCCCCCTCCAATGCAAAAAAAAAAAAAAAAAAAATACTGGGCCAACAGGGAAGATGAATAGAATAGAATTTTATTATGACAAATAATTGGGTTATTTTCTTTATTTACACAATATACTTAAAAAACTAAACATTGAACAAAACAAAAAATTTACAAAGGAACAAAATCATTAAACTAAATACTTAAAAACTATTTCTTTTTAATCTTTTGTTCGGGCATCTAAAAAAATATTTGATTAAATGCACCTTCTTTTGAAGTTTCTTAACACAATTTAGACTTCGATATTTCAACTTCTGGTAATTGTTCAACCTCACTTAAAACAAACATCTTTACTTTTCGTGCACTCTTCCAGAGCTAGCTCTCGACTCTACTGTTTCTATTTGTTTCACAGCTGTTTTCTTTTTATTATGTCCCTTGTTTTTTTCAAGACCTTGATATATATATATATAATATATATATATTGTAGCATGCCTAACTTATAGACAATATATAATGCTCAGAACTAGCGATGCTGCAGAGAATCGCGATCGCTAGGAGTAAAATATGGCTTGTGAGGTGTTGAACGAAAGAGAATTGCATTCGGAAGAACATGCTCGAAACTAGCGATGCTGCAAGGGAATCGCAATCGCTGGGAGCAGAAACAAAGGACAATAGAGATGGGGAATAGAAAGGAAGCCAGGATAATTGTCGGCATCCTGTGTATAGTAATTATATTGTCGGCATCATTATTTTGTTAAACAGGTTTTTCACATAACTCTAATTAATATCCGCTGGGATTCACAGCTTAATATCCGCAGGCTATCACAGAACTCTCAAGTGGTCACCGGTGATTGGCTGAGGATGGGGTGGGCGGAGACTGACGACCAATGAGACATCAGGAATCATCCCCACTTTTCACTCTTAGCTCTTGGCTCAAGACTCTTCGACGATTATTCTTCAACTCATCGCTCTTGTGTCAACAGTTCACCACGTTCCTTTTATATTTTGCCATTAGCTCAGTATGTGAATTTACACTCTTGGCAACACTTCGCTTTTGTATCAACCGGTCACCACGTTACTATTATATTTGACAGTGAGTTTCAGTATGTGATTGTAGATTCTTGGTTCACGTCTCGGATGATCAACACGTATAGTTTATATATGACAGTGAGTTTGAATATGTGAATTGAGCAGTGTTCGTTCATGTTTGGAGCCATTCAGGCGAGTGAGATACATTTTGATTTCGGACGCACATAAACTCAGTGAACAATCTAAATTCTATTGTGGCCTCCAGGCAGACCTACAAGGACTAGGTGAGTAGATGGGGTCTGAGGGATGTACGTCAAGGATGATCACATCGCCACCTCCAGGGATCAGTATCGAGATACCTCGTAATTAAGGTAGAAAGTCCTTCAGACATATGGCCAATTTATATTCAATTGTTTTTTCTTTTATAAATATTATACTTTCTTCTAAAATAAATATGTTACTGTTCTAGGGTTTGAGTTGTCCATTCTATTTCCCCCTTCCCATTCTTCTTCTGGTTGACAGCAATAATTAATTATTGTTAATTACTGATGTCAACCCACAGTTAGGAACTTGTACCCGTCCTTCTCGTGGGAGTGCATTTGGCTATCCAGGTATTGTTTTTTATTAAAGTCGCGATGTAAAAATACTCAATTTTAATAATTTTTCCGATATAATTTTATATTTACTAATTACGTAAAAATGCACTCACGCAAGAAGGAGAGGTGGTATAATTGGCGCCCGTTAACAAGGACTTGATTTGTTTATTAATTATGCTAATTAGTATAATTAGTGAACCCACTAATTGGTCCCTAATTAATTAATTAAATTTAAAAAAAAATTTCTTTTGTTTTTTAACATAGATTCCAGCCTATTGGGCTAAAATGATATATTTTTCCTTAAAGTCGGTAATTTAAAGTCAAAACTGAAGAAGGATGGGTGGGATTAAGGAATGTGAATGACATCATTTATTGATATTAATATTTTATTTTTTTGACATTTTAAATTTTTCTGCGTAGTTTAGTAAGTATTTATTTTCATTTTTTTTACATATTATAACTATTGTTGTATTGTGATGCCATCTGAAATTAGGTTAGCACCAGACCTCCCGTAATATTAATTGTTTTGTTTTGAGTTAATTGTTTTGAGATATATATATTTCGTTTACCAGCATGGAAGGAAAAGGGAAGTCGGACTTAGAGCCGATACAGACACGGTCTAGGAAAACTATCCGTACGCCCCCGGAGTCCCCGGTAGAAAAGCCTAAATTTGACCTAGAGGCGATGCTTAAGGCCATGCAGGAACAGATGGGAAACTTGGGAAAGGATTTAAAAAAGGATATGCAGGAACAGATAGGACAACAGACTTCCGAGATAAGGGGTGTGCGCCAAGAAATTTCGGTAATGGCAAATAATATCGAATCCATTAATCGCGATATGGGCACTCTACGATCTGAGTCCGGAGAATTGAGAACTAGACAGGACAATTTAGAAGGGAGATATGACAAACATGTTTCTGAAGTTAGGGACATGGTAGATGTCTGTTATCATGAAATGACAGGTAGGATCATGTCAGAAGCACAGCGTTTAGATAAGGAGGTTGAGGAAATAAATTCGAACCAAAATCTTTTTCGTACCGATTGTGAGAAGAGATTCGCCAATATCTCGAAGAGAATAGATACTGTTTCGGGTCAAAATCAGGTCTCAACCCCAAAACATAATGACCAAGTGACGTTCACCATCCCTGAAGAACATAAGGATTGGTATACAGGTCAGACCTTTGCTCGCGAACAACCTAGTAACGTCACTTTCCAAAATACGTATATAAAAAATTACGAACGCAACAAGGTAACGTTCCGTAACAATGTGTTGGATTTACCCAACCATTTCATATCAAATTTAGAAAATGTATATAGTCACATTGGAGAATTTTATAATTTATAATAATTTATAAAGTCACATTTAAAGGGCGAGGGTCTGGATTGGTTCCTTGTAAAGTCAGGAAGTATCCGCTCTTTTGATGAATTCGTCAATGCGTTCAAAGATAGGTTCTGCGGGGAGAAATATGACGTTATAGTCCGTAGGGAACTTGATACCCAAGGCTATGCCGATCATATGGATAAAACACCCAGCGAACATTTTTCAAAATTAGTGTCACGACTCCAGGATAGTACATATAAAATTCCGGAAGGCTACGTATGTGAACTATTAAGCAAACATTACGGAGAGACGGTCGAAAATTCAGTTAGGATCCAGGGAATAATCTCTATTGAGAGACTATATGAGCAAATAATTAGTATAGGTACTAACATAATTAGACGTGTTTGTAAATTAAAGGATAGTCCTTGGAAAGGCGGGGGAAGACAGTACCGACCAGATAGTCTTCCGAAAAAGAATAACTTTCCCAAACAAGACCTACATCGTTACAATTCTGGGAATGCACGGGGAACCTCTCACTACAATCGAGAGAGAGGGAATCAATTTAGCCAAGGCCCTTCCCGCGAATCAAATCCAATTTACGATCGGCCACGTAATTACTATGACTCAAATCAGAATTATAATCGACCACCTAATTATAGGGATAACCAGTCAAAACCTAATGTAAGAAACATGGAGGTAGTGACAGACAATAATGTCAATACTGATATGAAGGAAATAAAGCAATCCCTTGGAGAATTAGCTAACAACCTGAAGCCAATTGTTGACCACTTGATAAAAAACTAAGTCGGGATGAATACACTTAAAGACAAGGGGGGAGGTAAATTTAAATTCAAGGGGGACATACGCAGTTTGCTTGGTACAGAGATGATGACGAGATTGACAGGGGACATTGACCTACATACTAACATTGACAATGGATATCCCACTCCTGTAAAGATAAAGACAGACCGTAACAACGGACTGACATTGATGAAGCTTCAAGGGTACCGAGAAGGTAGCGGTTTAGGAAAATACGGCAATGGACGCTTAGAACCAGTTTTTATCACCAAGACCACTTCAGGGACTAGGTTACGAGTACAAATTTAATGATATCATGTTACCCATTAACGTAGATTCAATAGTAAAAACATCCTTACCAATCACTGCTAAGGAGGAAGAGACCATCGACAAACAAACATACCCCGACAATACTATGACTGCCCCAGACCAGGTGAATTCATCAAGCATAAACGAGGACGAAGTAACAGACATATCGACAGACAATGACCACATAATCCGCTACCCGACTAATGGCAACCCCACTTGTGAAGAACATCCGCAGGTGAACTTCATCAAAGACAATAGCATAACTGACATTTCGGGACTACAACAACAGACTGACAAATTTACAGAAAAACAGGCCGAAAGACAGAAACAGAACTTTGAGGTACGACACCAACAGACTACGTTAGAAATTGACGATCAGGTGTTAGTACAACCTCTGCGGATACCCACCGGTAAGAGGGATATATCCAAGCTATTACTATTACTATTCTGGGAAGGACCTTACCAGATTTTAGACAAGGAAAGTCCTCAATTTTTTGTTTTAGGACATCTCGGCAGCGACGTTGTAGGAGGGATATTTTATACGATCTAACAGAAGCAGTATATTAGCGGATAAATTTACAAGCAGGCTAGAGAAGCGCTAGGGCTCTCTTTGAGATTAACGATCTTACTTCAGCCGAGTTAGGGGGGCGATTATTGCAGACGAGATCGCGGCCCTAGAGTCAGGGAAGAGATTTGTGACGTCTCTATGGGTGTCCATCCCCAGCTATCCCAGGAACAGTTAAAAAAGGCACACACACATAAAACAGACACTATTCTTTATTATTTGGGTATTATTTATTATTTTACACTAACGGCCAACACCTCATTATACAACAACACACGAAGAATCACACATACACATTTATTGGGGACACGGGATTTATTATTTAGTAATTTTTTTTTTTGTAAATAGAATAAGGCAGACGGGGACATTCTGGCACTCCCCTGGGGCTTAACATCGAGCATACCCCCCTTAGTCGAGCTCAAAGATTCCGAAGTGAATCGCCAGGTTGTAGATATAATTTTAGATAATAAGTTAGTTTTAGTTGTTTTATATAAATTTAGTAATAGGGCATTTTTTATAATAGTAGGTAATTTAGATAATAAGTTAGGAAAGGTTAGGTTAGGTTTTATGACTCATGCCCGGGCTTTAACTACGAGGTCATATCGCCTACTACCAGAGCGCTCTTTCATCACTCTGGTGGACATGAGCCCGACTCTACTGTGGGAGTCCTAAATTTTGCCTACCCTAAATTTTTATTCATCTAGGGTAGGGGTCTTTAACGAGTACCTGACATCGTACAGGCTCGGGACCATCGCTTAACGTCCCATCCGAAGGACGGCGTGCTTAAGTTTATTTTACCTCCCAGATAAAATAAACTAAGGGCCTCGGTCGGGCTACGAACCCACGACCTTGAGCTCAGAAGTCAAGCACGCATACCACTGAGCTACCGGCGCCCTCTAAGTTAGGAAAGTTTATTTTTGTTCATATATTTAGTAAGAGTATTTTTTTAATAGTATAAGCAATTTTTTTATATGATGGGATAATTTAATTTAGGTAACGGTGTCATTTAATTTAACGTAATTGTAGGACGGGGTAGAAGAGGTATGGACTGGTCATCCAGAGGAATTTACATACGTATTTGAATTTGATTAGGAAAGTGAATCCGACGAGGCTGACAGCGGGGTGATGGCCCACATTGGTGAATGGTCCTATATGATAAATGTATTCCAAGTATGTTCGTATTATTGTTTGTGATGTTCCATAAATGTATCTCTTCAATTTTTTTTTGTTTTGTATTTTTGAGTAATATTTGTATTTGTATCCGACCTATGTACCATTAATAATGTCACATTGACACACATTTGTTTAATTGACCACTATGTTAACCCAATGAGAGCCTTGTAAATATATTTGTTACATATATCCAGGTATGGACCTTATTTATTATGATGTAGTGACGACCATGGTAGGTCAAAAGTAACTGTAATTTTATAATATATTTATTTTATTTAAGAAATCCTAAGGCGAGGAGCCGAAGCATACATGACTGGAGGGGGAGATACTGAAGGGGATTCCCAGAATTGAAATTGAATTATCGTACACACGGAGAAGGGGCCACTCCATCGATGCTTGTAGAATCCATTTAAAGGGGCGGGAGTTGTTTAATTATTTTTTTTATTTCATAAACTGACTGTTTGAACTGAAGAAAGGGTTTCGCTACTTGATTAATGTGGATGCCGGAATTTACATATGTTTATGAAACTGAGATGGGATTTGAGTGGGCTTATTTTTCTATTTTATATTTCGTCGTCGTTCCGGCAGAAGGTAAATACCTGTCGAAGGCCTAAGGAGGCATATGGTTAGGGTCTGGTCAACCCAAATTTTTGTTGAAGCGGATTAAGGATATGGGAATTCAGTTGAAACATTGTCGAGGCGTGGGGCAGTTTTTGATGTTTTAACTAGTCAGTGAATGTATGCTAGAAAGAGAATCGTCGTTATTTGCCAATGGAGAGGGTCAACTCCAAGAAGTACAGCGTAAAGTAAAATCATGCTTTGGTCACGCATGCATAGGCAAGCCATGCCGAATAGAAAGGAAATTTAAAATCATGTTTTGGTCACGCATGATAGTGAGGTCGATACCTGAGTATTTGTAATATAAAATTATTTTATTATGACTTTGGGCAAGTCTTCTTTTAATGAATATTGGTTAAGTGTATATGCTCAGTGAACGGCAAGTGTTAAGTGAAACTAATAAAATATGTGACTTCCAATGGTCATTTAGCCGACATATTTTATTTTAACGGGAACGGGGGATATTGTAGCATGCCTAACTTATAGACAATATATAATGCTCAGAACTAGCGATGCTGCAGAGAATCGCGATCGCTAGGAGTAAAATATGGCTTGTGAGGTGTTGAACGAAAGAGAATTGCATTCGGAAGAACATGCTCGAAACTAGCGATGCTGCAAGGGAATCGCAATCGCTGGGAGCAGAAACAAAGGACAATAGAGATGGGGAATAGAAAGGAAGCCAGGATAATTGTCGGCATCCTGTGTATAGTAATTATATTGTCGGCATCATTATTTTGTTAAACAGGTTTTTCACATAACTCTAATTAATATCCGCTGGGATTCACAGCTTAATATCCGCAGGCTATCACAGAACTCTCAAGTGGTCACCGGTGATTGGCTGAGGATGGGGTGGGCGGAGACTGACGACCAATGAGACATCAGGAATCATCCCCACTTTTCACTCTTAGCTCTTGGCTCAAGACTCTTCGACGATTATTCTTCAACTCATCGCTCTTGTGTCAACAGTTCACCACGTTCCTTTTATATTTTGCCATTAGCTCAGTATGTGAATTTACACTCTTGGCAACACTTCGCTTTTGTATCAACCGGTCACCACGTTACTATTATATTTGACAGTGAGTTTCAGTATGTGATTGTAGATTCTTGGTTCACGTCTCGGATGATCAACACGTATAGTTTATATTTGACAGTGAGTTTGAATATGTGAATTGAGCAGTGTTCGTTCATGTTTGGAGCCATTCAGGCGAGTGAGATACATTTTGATTTCGGACGCACATAAACTCAGTGAACAATCTAAATTCTATTGTGGCCTCCAGGCAGACCTACAAGGACTAGGTGAGTAGATGGGGTCTGAGGGATGTACGTCAAGGATGATCACATCGCCACCTCCAGGGATCAGTATCGAGATACCTCGTAATTAAGGTAGAAAGTCCGTCAGACATATGCCCAATTTATATTCAATTGTTTTTTCTTTTATAAATATTATACTTTCTTCTAAAATAAATATGTTACTGTTCTAGGGTTTGAGTTGTCCATTCTATTTCCCCCTTCCCATTCTTCTTCTGGTTGACAGCAATAATTAATTATTGTTAATTACTGATGTCAACCCACAGTTAGGAACTTGTACCCGTCCTTCTCGTGGGAGTGCATTTGGCTATCCAGGTATTGTTTTTTATTAAAGTCGCGATGTAAAAATACTCAATTTTAATAATTTTTCCGATATAATTTTATATTTACTAATTACGTAAAAATGCACTCACGCAGGAAGGAGAGGTGGTATAATATATTATATTATAATAAAAAAAAATTACTTTTTATTCATAAAAAAAAGTACCGTAATTTACATCACATTTGCCTTTTCCTTCTCTTGAAAAAAAATGTTTGTTCACAAATTTTTTTTTTTTTTTATAAGTTCTTGCAGATTTAATTTCTTCCAATACACAGGTTGATTAGCTTCTTCCTCGAATTCACATGATAAGCTTCCTCCTTCAATACACAGATGGATTAACGTCTTCCTCCAATTCACATGATAGGCTCCTCCTCGAACGCACATGTTGTCTGGCTCCTTGGTGTCTTCAACTCATTGCTCAACGATGTATCGAAGTCTCTCTCTCACTTACACTCACTGATTTATTATTTTTTTATATGCCCAATTCGACACTCTTTTTATATATATGCCCATTTTATTTTTATTTTACAACTACTGTTTACAATTATTAAACGTATATATCTACATTGTGATGTACACTACGGAACATTTTTTTATGAATAAAAAGTAATTTTTTTTATTATAATATAATATAGGTATATATATATTATATATATATCAAGGTGTTTAAAAAAAAAAAAAACAAGAAAGATATAAAACAGCTGTGAAACAAATGGAGTAGAGTCGAGAGAGTTGAGTCGTGAGCTAGCTGGAACAGTGCACTGTGAATTGATATGTTTTAAATAAAATGAAGTTGAACAATTAGATGAACGTTGACTGGGGTGAAGTTGAGATGTGGAAATTAATCGAAGTCTAAATTATGTGGTAGAAACTTGAAAAGAAGGTACAATTAATAATATATATTTATCAATATGCCCAAACAAAAAAAATAATAGTTTTTAAGTATTTAGTTTAACGATTTTGTTTTTTTGGTTTTTTCTTTTGTTCTGTTTTGTTCAATGTTTAGTTTTTTTAAGCATTATGTGTAAATAAAGCAAATAACCCTTATATTTGTCCTCTTAAAATTCTATTCTATTCATCTTCCCTGTTGGCCCAGTAGTATCATTTGAAAAACCTTTGGATTAGAATTAATATTATTTAAAATTATTAAAAAACTGATATCTCTTTGTAAATCCAAGTGTAAAGTTTGTTAAATGGAATTTATATTTATAATGGACAATAGAGATGGGGAATAGAAAGGAAGCCAGGATAATTGTCGGCATCCTGTGTATAGTAATTATATTGTCGGCATCATTATTTTGTTAAACAGGTTTTTCACATAACTCTAATTAATATCCGCTGGGATTCACAGCTTAATATCCGCAGGCTATCACAGAACTCTCAAGTGGTCACCGGTGATTGGCTGAGGATGGGGTGGGCGGAGACTGACGACCAATGAGACATCAGGAATCATCCCCACTTTTCACTCTTAGCTCTTGGCTCAAGACTCTTCGACGATTATTCTTCAACTCATCGCTCTTGTGTCAACAGTTCACCACGTTCCTTTTATATTTTGCCATTAGCTCAGTATGTGAATTTACACTCTTGGCAACACTTCGCTTTTGTATCAACCGGTCACCACGTTACTATTATATTTGACAGTGAGTTTCAGTATGTGATTGTAGATTCTTGGTTCACGTCTCGGATGATCAACACGTATAGTTTATATTTGACAGTGAGTTTGAATATGTGAATTGAGCAGTGTTCGTTCATGTTTGGAGCCATTCAGGCGAGTGAGATACATTTTGATTTCGGACGCACATAAACTCAGTGAACAATCTAAATTCTATTGTGGCCTCCAGGCAGACCTACAAGGACTAGGTGAGTAGATGGGGTCTGAGGGATGTACGTCAAGGATGATCACATCGCCACCTCCAGGGATCAGTATCGAGATACCTCGTAATTAAGGTAGAAAGTCCGTCAGACATATGCCCAATTTATATTCAATTGTTTTTTCTTTTATAAATATTATACTTTCTTCTAAAATAAATATGTTACTGTTCTAGGGTTTGAGTTGTCCATTCTATTTCCCCCTTCCCATTCTTCTTCTGGTTGACAGCAATAATTAATTATTGTTAATTACTGATGTCAACCCACAGTTAGGAACTTGTACCCGTCCTTCTCGTGGGAGTGCATTTGGCTATCCAGGTATTGTTTTTTATTAAAGTCGCGATGTAAAAATACTCAATTTTAATAATTTTTCCGATATAATTTTATATTTACTAATTACGTAAAAATGCACTCACGCAGGAAGGAGAGGTGGTATAATATATTATATTATAATAAAAAAAAATTACTTTTTATTCATAAAAAAAAGTACCGTAATTTACATCACATTTGCCTTTTCCTTCTCTTGAAAAAAAATGTTTGTTCACAAATTTTTTTTTTTTTTTATAAGTTCTTGCAGATTTAATTTCTTCCAATACACAGGTTGATTAGCTTCTTCCTCGAATTCACATGATAAGCTTCCTCCTTCAATACACAGATGGATTAACGTCTTCCTCCAATTCACATGATAGGCTCCTCCTCGAACGCACATGTTGTCTGGCTCCTTGGTGTCTTCAACTCATTGCTCAACGATGTATCGAAGTCTCTCTCTCACTTACACTCACTGATTTATTATTTTTTTATATGCCCAATTCGACACTCTTTTTATATATATGCCCATTTTATTTTTATTTTACAACTACTGTTTACAATTATTAAACGTATATATCTACATTGTGATGTACACTACGGAACATTTTTTTATGAATAAAAAGTAATTTTTTTTATTATAATATAATATAGGTATATATATATTATATATATATCAAGGTGTTTAAAAAAAAAAAAAACAAGAAAGATATAAAACAGCTGTGAAACAAATGGAGTAGAGTCGAGAGAGTTGAGTCGTGAGCTAGCTGGAACAGTGCACTGTGAATTGATATGTTTTAAATAAAATGAAGTTGAACAATTAGATGAACGTTGACTGGGGTGAAGTTGAGATGTGGAAATTAATCGAAGTCTAAATTATGTGGTAGAAACTTGAAAAGAAGGTACAATTAATAATATATATTTATCAATATGCCCAAACAAAAAAAATAATAGTTTTTAAGTATTTAGTTTAACGATTTTGTTTTTTTGGTTTTTTCTTTTGTTCTGTTTTGTTCAATGTTTAGTTTTTTTAAGCATTATGTGTAAATAAAGCAAATAACCCTTATATTTGTCCTCTTAAAATTCTATTCTATTCATCTTCCCTGTTGGCCCAGTAGTATCATTTGAAAAACCTTTGGATTAGAATTAATATTATTTAAAATTATTAAAAAACTGATATCTCTTTGTAAATCCAAGTGTAAAGTTTGTTAAATGGAATTTTTTTTGTTGTATACGTGTACTTTCTTAAAAATGGCACGTCTTTAATTATTGATTATATTTTTTTAGGGCCATTTTCGAAAAACTACTGTAGAAATCAAAATTTTAATAAACAAAAAAGATCAAATTTCTACAGGAAATGTGGTAGCAAAAAAGCATTTATCACATTTTTGGCATATCCCTTGTGTGGACGATTTTCGCCACAAAGCCCCATCATATTTTGGCAAAACCTTGATGGGAGAATTTTTTTTATATTAATTAATGTAGGGAGACAGGTTGAAAAGATGAAAAGGATAGAATAGAGACAAATAAGGGTTACATTTAATTTTGAGAAATATTATTTTTTTGCAAATTTAAAAAGAAGGTTACTTACTATTTTATATAATATTTTTTTGTTTAGTAATAATATATTTAATTAAGTAAGAAAATGCCAATTACCAGAGGAGAGGCGAAGAGATTGGAGGAGGAAAGTAGAGAGGAAGGGTCGAATTCGGAGGAAAGATCCGATATGGAATTATCGGAAGATGGAGGAAGGGAGACTCCAGCTGCAATGGAGGGTACAGGTGAGGAGAAATCAGATAAGCTAGATAGATTTATGGAATTAATGACCCAGCAATTAGCAAATTTAAATAGCAATATGAATCAAAAAATGGAAGAGCAAAGTAATAAATTAGGAAATTTAGTAACAAAGTTAACTGGGTATATGGGGAATATCAATCAAAAAATAGAAGAACAGGGAAAAGAATTAAAGGGAGAGATGGGAAATTTAAGAGGCGACATTAAAAATTTAGAAGTTAAATTAAATAAAAAGGTGGACAATTTGATGAACCAAGAATAGATAAAGTAGGAGAAAACTTAGAAAAGCACTTTAATCAAAAAATTAACAAGTTGGATGAAGGGAATTCTGAAGTAGAAAAAGAGGTTCTTATTATTGACAGTCAGTCACAAGTTGATGAGGTAGAAGGAACAGAGAATAACAGTGGGGAGGAACAGACCCAAATTATAGAGAAAGAGGTGGAGGAAGAGAGTCAAAATGTAGAAAAATTAAAATTAAGTGAAATTCAAGAAAATAGGATTAATATTGATGTGGATGGACAGAGTGAAAGGAACATTTTGATGTTATTAGACAAAACAAACGAACAGACCGAGGACAACAAACAAAAGACAAATTTTAATTTTAAAGAAAATATTGTAGAAACCTATAGACAAACTGGAAATAGAAAGAAGGCTAATAAAAGATATAAGAACAATTTTAAAAAGAGAGTAAAAGAATTTGAGCAGGTATTAAGGACAACATTAACACTGAATAAATATTTAGAAAAGGGGGACGGGATGTTTAGAGACACCATTCGCCGGGGCATCCGGAAAAAGAAATAAATAAATTTGGGCTTTGCAATATAATTGCATTAGCCACTTTTTATGGTGAACATGTTTTTTTTTTGCAACTCGGATGAGTTTGAGGAAATGACTGACAGACTAACATGACAGAATTAGGATTAATTTAAAATATGACGAAGTGACATTGGACTAATATAATAGTATGGATGATAAATTAATTTTTTGAATGAGAGAATTTTGGTACATGAAGAGTATGGATGACTTTTGGTATAGTTCTGCGTTGAAATTAATTAGGATTTATATTTTTTAGGATTAAATTATATGTTAGGATCAGTATAAAATTAATCTAGAATTATATTTAGGGATTAGTCATCCAAATTTAATATATACAAATTATTTATCTGAGACTTATTTGTTAGTAATGATTTAATTGAAAATTAAAACATATACATACAACTGATTTTTTTTAACGAACATAATATAGAAGCTAGATTTTTTTATTACAAAATGTTAGAAAGATAAAATCAGCAGGCTGAGAGATGCCTAGATCTCTTTGGAGTCATGACGAACTTCCTGAAGCCGAGTCAAGGGGACAGATTTTCTGTTTCGGAACTGTTCAGCTAGGATACCGGACGTGAATAAATCATAATAATATGATAAATTAGAAAGACGATCGAAACTATTTAGAAGCCTTGAAAGGATAATATTTATTATAAATTGTATGTAAGCATAAATTATTAAATTTTTGTTATAAATTCTACTAGTTAAACAAATTTATTTATTACTTTGAGTAACATGTTTTTTTTTTACGTAAATTTTTTTTTAATAGAGAGAGTAGATGAGAATGAGAAGAGTTGTAGGAGCACATTATATAACTTTAGGAATAGGAACAAACGAAGGGTATATTAATTAGAGAAGTTTGAAATTCAATTGCTGATGACATTCTTTTAGACGTCGGGATTATATAGATTTGTTTTGGGAGAAATTATTTTTTTTAAATCCTAGTAAGAGCTAGTGATTAATTGGAGATTGATATTTTTTTTGATCCGTGGGAGATGATTTTTTATGTGTCGACTAGAAACTAGCGATATATATATATATATATATAGGAGATTTATGGTGTAGTGTTGGTTACCTACCTGAGATAGGAGGAACCGTATTTTTGCTACGTCGACGATGAAGTTATTATTATTAGGGAGTTATTAGTAGAGAAGGAAGTTTAAGTAAAAATATGTGATACATTTTTTTTTATTTAGGAAGTATGAAGGACGTCTCAAAGAATTTTATACCTCAAAAGACAAGTATTATATATATTAAATAAATTAAATTTGTATTAATTATTACCCGGCGTGAGACCTAATTTTGATTGCTGAGTAATATTTTGAAAGTGTGAAAAAAAAACCAAAAAAAACCGAAGGATTTATTTAATTTGTATTTCAAGTAAATTTTTTATATACAATCTTTTTATATAATTATTTTGAATACATACAATTGTATATTGATGATAAAGGCGGAAAGTAAAATGAATTGGCAATTTCTTAAATCTGCATGCAACATGATTATTTCCAAACTTAATTTCACGACTATGACTGATCCTGTAAATATGTAAAAATGTAGTATTATGTTATTTTTTTGATGTTCAATTAATTCCAAATTTTATAATTTTAAGATAACATTTTTTTTAGGTTAAGGATTAATTGTAAACTTTTAGATTAAGATTTGTTTTTGTATATTAGAAATTAAGTATATTGTGATAAAAACTTGTTTGCTACCACATTTCCTGTAGAAATTTGATCTTTTTTGTTTATTAAAATTTTGATTTCTACAGTAGTTTTTCGAAAATGGCCCTAAAAAAATATAATCAATAATTAAAGACGTGCCATTTCTAAGAAAGTACACGTATACAACAAAAAAAATTCCATTTAACAAACTTTACACTCGGATTTACAAAGAGATATCAGTTTTTTAATAATTTTAAATAATATTAATTCTAATCCAAAGGTTTTTCAAATGATACTACTGGGCCAACAGGGAAGATGAATAGAATAGAATATTAAGAGGACAAATATTAGGGATATTTGCTTTATTTACACATTATACTTAAAAAAACTAAACATTGAACAAAACAGAACAAAAGAAAAAACCAAAAAAACAAAATCGTTAAACTAAATACTTAAAAACAATTTTTTTTTTGTTTGGGCATATTGATAAATATATATTATTAATTGTACCTTCTTTTCAAGTTTCTACCACATAATTTAGACTTCGATTAATTTCCACATCTCAACTTCATCCCAGTCAACGTTCATCTAATTGTTCAACTTCATTTTATTTAAAACATATCAATTCACAGTGCACTGTTCCAGCTAGCTCACGACTCAACTCTCTCGACTCTACTCCATTTGTTTCACAGCTGTTTTATATCTTTTCTTGTTTATTTTTTTTTAAACACCTTGATATATATATAATATATATATACCTATATTATATTATAATAAAAAAAATTACTTTTTATTCATAAAAAAATGTTCCGTAGTGTACATCACATTTGCCTTTTCCTTCTTTTTAAAAAAAAATGTTTGTTCACAAAATTTTTTTTTTTTTTTTTATATAAGTTTTTTTAGATTTAATTTCTTCCTATACACAGGTTGATTAGCTTCTTCCTCGAATCCACATGATAAGCTTCCTCCTTCAATACACAGATGGATTAACGTCGTCCTCCAATACACAGGTAGATTAGCTTCCTCCTCAAACGCACATGTTGGCTGGCTCCTTGGTGTCTTCAACTCATGCTCAACGATGTATCGAAGTCTCTCTCTCTCACTTAAACTCACTGATTTATTTTTTATATGCCCAATTCGACGCTCTTTTTATATATGTAAAGGCTGGCTGCACAGCTGGAACCCTACATAATTGTTATAGGTTGTGTTCTAATTGATTATTGTTTTTGGTTTTCTACTACGTTGAAGAAACGTGAAATTTAATTCTTTTATTACAGGTAAACATGCTACATATATCAATGTATGTTTACTCTGTTTATATATTGTATTTTAATATTGTTTGTTTGTACTTTTATTACAGAATAAAATCACGTTGAAAAAAACATCTTACAAATTAAATTTCAAGATTTCAACTGGTAGAAGATGGCTCAGCTTTATTTTCAAGTTGTGAAGAAAACCCAGGACTTTGTAATCCAAGGTATTTCTATTGATAAGAAGTTGTGGTATGTTTTACCAGACGAACTTAAGAGTTTAAAGTTTCACACGATGTTATCAAGAAAAAAATCAATTCAAAATGCAACAGCTGTTATAAAAAATATAAATGGTTATAGAACAATAGCTGTGAAGGTTGACGATGATATTCGAAGGGAATATTTTGATGAGGCGGAGAATGTTTGTTTTCAGGAATTTCCATTGGAAAAATATCTTCCTATTCCGGAAACTCGAACTACCGGACCTCAACAAAATGACTTAGAAGAGAGAATTAGAAATTTAGAGCATCAGTTAAAACTTAATTCCACTCAAGACGAAAAAAAATTACAACACATTGAGAATAAATTTATTTTAGACAAATTCGAGAAGAGACAATATGATTCTGCGGCATGGTTAGGCAGATTTGAAGACGAATGTCACCGGTTCCAGATTGACTTGGATAGTGTTAAAATTCAGGCTCTACGCTTCTTCGTCGTTGGCCCAGCAAAAGACTGGTATGAAACTAATTTAAGGAAGATTGGTCTAACAGCTTCTTGGAAAATGTGGAAGGAATCTTTTTTAAACGTTTTTGTTGATAAAGGTTGGTTTATTGTTAAAAAAGCTTTCAGCTACAAATATTTGGGGGGATCCTTAATTGATTACGCGCTGACAAAAGAGAAATTATGCCTCGAAGTAGAACCCAACGGAACTGAACTATCCCGGATCAATCAGATAGTTTTTGGTTTGCCAAATGAAGCGCAAGACGAGCTGGATAGAGAAGAGATAACTAGGGTAGATAAGCTATATGCAAAACTACGCAAATTGGAGGATGCTTTTGCTAGAAAAAAAAAAGAAAAGCCCGAAGTTATAAAAAAATCGACTTCAGAAAGTTAAACAAATTGGTGGTACCAGAATGAATATAAGGAAGCCAAGATAATTGTCGGCATCCTGTGTATAGTAATTATATTGTCGGCATAATTATTTTGTTAAACAGGTTTTTCACATAACTCTAATTAATATCCGCTGGGATTCACAGCTTAATATCCGCAGGCTATCACAGAGCTTCCTTATATTCATTCTGGTACCACGAATTGTTTAACTTTCTGAAGTCGATACATAAACGAGATCTTCTCCCATCATCTTTCTTGTATGCAAGGGTAACAGGAGAAGCAAATGGAGAATCAGATTCCTCAATAATTCCTGCTTGTAATAGTTTCTTGATTTGAGTCCTTATTTCTTCATCATCCGGGATCGAACATTTATATGGGCGAGAAGTGACATATTCGTCTCTAAGTAGTTTTATTTCTGCTTCTTTCGATCGCACTTTGCCAATATCGAATTTGTCTTTGGCAAACAAGTGCCTATAGTCTTCTATAAGTCGTAAAATCGTTCGTTTGTTATAATTATCATCAATATGCTGTAAGTCAGCTTCAAATTCGCATGTATTTAAATTTTCATTGAAATTTAACTCAATATATTCATCAAAAACTTCAGTATCGTTTGGAATCTGTATCTGATCATCATTTGATCGTTGAAAAAAAAATTTCTGATCACTATTGGATCGGTCTCCCTGTAGATCTATCAATTTGCCGCTATCCATGCGCTGGCAAATGCGTAAATTGTCATATTGAATCAACTTAAATTTCTTAATAGCATCGATACCAAATAAAAGATCATAGGAGAAATTATCATTTTTGACAACGTAAGTTGTTAGGGAATCCGTAATGTTTCCAATACGAAGCATAATAGTAGCCCGGGCTGAAGTGAAATTAGGTCCGCTGATCGTTTTGAGTACACTCTTTTGTTCTATTAGTTTCAACTTTAGCAAATCAGCAATTCGTTGGTTAATTAATGTGACATTAGAGCCGCAATCATAAAGAGCTTTTAATTTGAAATTGTCGTTAATAATTACGGTTAATTTGATCAACGGATCTAATTCCGCCCGGCTGTCTAGTTTAAATCGTTGTTAGCAAGATCAATTTTCAGTACCTCAAAATCGTTAAGATTCGTAGAATGTCCAGACATAGTAGATTTTTGTTTTTCAAATGAAATGTTTGTTACGACATTCAGCTATCGGATGGTAACGCTTCGGAAAACCAAGGACCGCACAATTAGGACACGGTTGTCTCCGTTGAGGTTCAATTTTGTGATAAGATTTTTTTATAAACTTCGGACTTGCCGGCTTTTCTTTTTTTTTTCTAGCAAAAGCATCCTCCAATTTGCGTAGTTTTGCATATAGCTTATCTACCCTAGTTATCTCTTCTCTATCCAGCTCGTCTTGCGCTTCATTTGGCAAACCAAAAACTATCTGATTGATCCGGGATAGTTCAGTTCCGTTGGGTTCTACTTCGAGGCATAATTTCTCTTTTGTCAGCGCGTAATCAATTAAGGATCCCCCCAAATATTTGTAGCTGAAAGCTTTTTTAACAATAAACCAACCTTTATCAACAAAAACGTTTAAAAAAGATTCCTTCCTCATTTTCCAAGAAGCTGTTAGACCAATCTTCCTTAAATTAGTTTCATACCAGTCTTTTGCTGGGCCAACGACGAAGAAGCGTAGAGCCTGAATTTTAACACTATCCAAGTCAATCTGGAACCGGTGACATTCGTCTTCAAATCTGCCTAACCATGCCGCAGAATCATATTGTCTCTTCTCGAATTTGTCTAAAATAAATTTATTCTCAATGTGTTGTAATTTTTTTTCGTCTTGAGTGGAATTAAGTTTTAACTGATGCTCTAAATTTCTAATTCTCCCTTCTAAGTCTTTTTGTTGAGGTCCGGTAGTTCGAGTTTCCGGAATAGGAAGATATTTTTCCAATGGAAATTCCTGAAAACAAACATTCTCCGCCTCATCAAAATATTCCCTTCGAATATCATCGTCAACCTTCACAGCTATTGTTCTATAACCATTTATATTTTTTATAACAGCTGTTGCATTTTGAATTGATTTTTTTCTTAATAACATCGTGTGAAACTTTAAACTCTTAAGTTCGTCTGGTAAAACATACCACAACTTCTTATCAATAGAAATACCTTGGATTACAAAGTCCTGGGTTTTCTTCACAACTTGAAAATAAAGCTGAGCCATCTTCTACCAGTTGAAATCTTGAAATTTAATTTGTAAGATGTTTTTTTCAACGTGATTTTATTCTGTAATAAAAGTACAAACAAACAATATTAAAATACAATATATAAACAGAGTAAACATACATTGATATATGTAGCATGTTTACCTGTAATAAAAGAATTAAATTTCACGTTTCTTCAACGTAGTAGAAAACCAAAAACAATAATCAATTAGAACACAACCTATAACAATTATGTAGGGTTCCAGCTGTGCAGCCAGCCTTTACATATATAAAAAGAGCGTCGAATTGGGCATATAAAAAATAAATCAGTGAGTTTAAGTGAGAGAGAGAGACTTCGATACATCGTTGAGCATGAGTTGAAGACACCAAGGAGCCAGCCAACATGTGCGTTTGAGGAGGAATCTAATCTACCTGTGTATTGGAGGACGACGTTAATCCATCTGTGTATTGAAGGAGGAAGCTTATCATGTGGATTCGAGGAAGAAGCTAATCAACCTGTGTATAGGAAGAAATTAAATCTGAAAAAACTTATATAAAAAAAAAAAATTTTGTAAACAAACATTTTTTTTTAAAAAGAAGGAAGAGGCAAATGTGATGTACACTACGGAACATTTTTTTATGAATAAAAAGTAATTTTTTTTATTATAATATAATATAGGTATATATATATATTATATATATATCAAGGTGTTTAAAAAAAAATAAACAAGAAAAGATATAAAACAGCTGTGAAACAAATGGAGTAGAGTCGAGAGAGTTGAGTCGTGAGCTAGCTGGAACAGTGCACTGTGAATTGATATGTTTTAAATAAAATGAAGTTGAACAATTAGATGAACGTTGACTGGGATGGAATTAAAGTGTGAAGAGTTGACGGGGTCTAAATTATGTGGTAGAAACTTGAAAAGAAGGTACAATTAATAATATATATTTATCAATATGCCCAAACAAAAAAAATAATAGTTTTTAAGTATTTAGTTTAACGATTTTGTTTTTTTGGTTTTTTCTTTTGTTCTGTTTTGTTCAATGTTTAGTTTTTTTAAGTATAATGTGTAAATAAAGCAAATAACCCTAATATTTGTCCTCTTAAAATTCTATTCTATTCATCTTCCCTGTTGGCCCAGTAGTATCATTTGAAAAACCTTTGGATTAGAATTAATATTATTTAAAATTATTAAAAAACTGATATCTCTTTGAGTAGAGTATAAAGGCCGGTTCTGGCACCACCCAAAGGGGGGGAGCAGATGTGGTGGTGGGGGATCTGGGGGAGCGGAGTTTCGGAGGAGGAGGAGGAGGAGGAGCAGAATTGAGGAGCAGATGTGGTGGTGGGGGATCTGGGGGGAGCAGAGTTTCGGAGGAGGAGGAGGAGGAGGAGCAGAGTTTCGGAGGTGGTGGTGGATCTGTGACAACCTTTAAATCACCCACCATCGTACTTCCCCACCTCGATAAGTTTCCGCTCCCCCCTTTGAATCACCCAACATCGTACATCCCCACCCCAATAAGTTTCCACTCTCCCCTTTGAATCACCCACCATAGTACTTCCCCACCTCAATAAGTTTCCACTCTCCCTCTTTGAATCACCCAACATCGTACTTCCCCACCTCAATAAGTTTCCGCTCTCCCCTTTGAATCACCCAACATCGTACTTCCCCACCTCAATAAGTTTCCGCTCTCCCTCTACACCTCAATAAGTTTCCACTCTCCCTCTACACCCTGCTTTGCATTTTTTTTAATTAGCCCACTAGCGTCTAGAAATCAAATTATTATTGATATTAAATCAACTTAAGAAAAAAAAAACCATACCGGACGGGATTCTAACTCACCACCTTCCATTTTGGAGTCTGGCTTGCTAACCCCTCGTCTTTCATGACATGTTTGTACAAAGGAGCTGTAATCTAGGTATATAACGTTCAAGTCATACATTTTCAGATATCAAGTAACAATTATGGTGTATTCTGGGGTAGTAATGATTATTCCTATCGATTATTAATAATTAACATTTTTTTTGGTCTGATTTCGTGACCTTGAACAGGCACTTGCATGATCTAACATGTCGAACCCTGCATTGTAGCCTACCTTATCATGTCCTAGCATGATCATCATCATCATTGTATTCAGTATTATTTTAAACTGGAGTAATATGATGGAATAATCGCCTACCTACAATTTTGAGCATGCCGTCCTTCGGTGCCTTGAAAAGTATTGCATTTAAAAATATAACTCAAAGCTCGTCATATTGAGTATGTTGTCCGATTGGAGTAATATGATGGAAAAATCGCCTACCTACACTTTTGAGCATGCCGTCCTTCGGTGCCTTGAAAAGTATTGCATTTAAAAATATAATTCAAAGCTCATCATATTGAGTATGTTGTCCGATTGGAGTAATATGATGGAAAAATCGCCTACCTACACTTTTGAGCATGCCGTCCTTCGGTGCCTTGAAAAGTATTGCATTTAAAAATATAATTCAAAGCTCGTCATATTCAGTATTATTTTAAACTGGAGTAATATGATGGAAAAAAAGCATTTATCTTCAATTCCGAGCACGCTGTCCTTTGGTGTTATTTGTGAATTCTTGTTTTTTTTATTTCAACAATCATTTATTAGTAATTTTGCGTTTTCTCCAATCTGAAGACATCCTAGACCTTGAAATGGTTTTTGCATGCATTATACATGTTCAAACATGTCGAGACCTGTTGTTCATACTTCACCAATTTTTATTTCATGATTTAATCTTACATCCCCACGTCAATTAACACATCCAATGTGCTTCCCCATCTCAATACCCCCGCTCTCCCTCCGATTCACTACTCTCTATCTTCAGTATAGCGGCGTAGCCAATCCATCTCAATTTTCTCACTTATACTTCCCCACCTAATTCTCCCTTTAAACCTTTTACTCAGACACACATCCAAGCAATTTTCTTTAGATTTCATCATAGTCCACTACTCTTAGCACCATCATGCTTCGCCCCTGTTCAACACCTACAACCTCTCTAGATCGTCTGACATTTTCATCATAACCCGGTCTACCCATACATAAACCTACATTCTTCGTCCATTAGCCTTTCCCTCTGAGTCAGTCAAACTTACCCACCTCAAATCATCTTCAATGCACATACCCACATCAATTATTCTAAAACATAATCTTTAATTATAATAGTTCTACTTCCTCAGACCTATTGTACTTCTTCCAATCCGGCAGAGACTTTGCAACCCACACCTAATCCTCAGGCCTTTCTCCTAATTTTTATGACTCACTTCTACTTCCCCACATCAATCGTCTAATTGTTTTTTCTCAACTTGTCCTTACCAATTTTCTGTTCTCTACTTCTAAAACCTTTTACTCATACATACCCGCCCATACACGCGGAGTAATCTTTAGATCTAGATGTACCTTTCCATGGATACATTCTTAGGCTAACATGCAGTATATTCAACTTACGTTATGTTACATACTACTTCTCATCTCCAGCACTTAACTTACTTAGCACCTCTACTGTATTCCAATCCTCGTTTATAGCGGTCAAAACAATTTCTTTTTCCTTCCACCAACCGTCCTCTACTGTAATTGCTCTCCTAACCTTCTCAAACCCCCGCACAATTCTGATAACGACCAATCCATCCCAATATTCTGCTCTCCACTTCTACTTCCCCAACATCATATCAAGTTAGAACCCTACAAGTGTAGACTACTGCCCCGTCAACATTTCTTTCTCATTCAAACCACTTCTATCCCACCTCTCACTCAGACATACCTGCACACTTGCATCACATGCAGAAAATCAAATTTAAATGCTTCTCCCTACCTAAACCGCCAGGTCAACACCCCCACAGTTCTCGTCGATATTTAGATTCGCATTTCCAATATTACTTTACCATCACTATTTTACGACTAATAACCTACAATCTAGCAGGAACTTAAATCATCCCCCTGCACAACACTACTCCGGATATATTCAGAACCCACTCCCACACATCTGAGCACCAATAGAACGCTAACCTAGGACCCCTGCTGTGTAGGCTCACTCACATTGGTACCTGTCAACCCATCTTTATAACTGCAAAAGCCGGGGGTAATTTCATATTCAAGTATTTTTCCTAAGATTTCATACTGATGAAGGCTCTAGACCCCTTCATCACCAACGAGATCAGTTAAAGAACTATTTTATAACACAGCCCCAACGTACATATAAGGTGTGTCCAATACAATAGGAACTCTTCTTATATAGCTATCCTAAGAAGAAGTCATTGAAAACTTTACCCATTGAGCCGGATAATTATTTATAGTAGAGATACTAATATTTTTTGAATGGGTAGGCCTTGTGTAACATTTCATTATCAGAGATTAACTGCGATGTACTTTTCTACAAATCAGAGACTATGCAGAGACAATAGAATCCTTCCGAGAGATCCAATATATCGTCACGACACAACACTTCACAAAAATACGGAATTGTTCACCTATCCCTATATACATCACTCAACTGCAACTTCCCCAAATCTAAAAAACTTAGAAGTCGCTCGGACACATTTTAAAAACCCCACCACTCTTCTATATACTTCCTCAGCTAAATTCTTTCCCTGGTTCCCCTCTATAGTATATCTTAAACTCTAAAGTAATCCCAACCCGAACACCATTCCTATCAATCTAAACTTTTATTTCTCAGTCATGCACCATAGATAGGGTTTTCTATAGGTGCTATCACCAATCTCCTACATGCATATATATATATATATATAATATATTTTCAATAGTTCCCCCCGACATTTTTCTACAACTAACACTCAACCGTTCCTCAATTAATATTATAACGCAGCCCTCACACCCATACTCCATTGTATTTATTTTTCAAGTCCCAAGCTCTTCGTCTAATATACATCACAGTTCCCACCGGTATTTGAGAACCCATATAGTATTATTGTTCCATCCTCACCCACATCTCATGGACCCCACAATTCAGCCCTCCTTCCCCGCATATATGGTATTGAGAGCCAAAACACTTACGATGACCCAATACAACAGTTATTTTACCGATTCATCTTCATAGCCACAAAACCTGGGATTATTTAATATTTTAGTATATTTCTTTTGTCATTATTTGTCACAGGTTTTTTTTTCCTCACATACAACGCCTACTCCACTCAACTGTTTTTTCTTAAAGTCCTATACATATCTTACATCCTTTCATATATTTATTTTTTATTTAGTCTCATATTATTTTATATTTTATGCGATTAATATTTATTTACATTTTCGAAAATTTACGTAAATTATGAAAATTTTGTAGCATATTCAGGAACATTTTTTGTGATGAATGTGACTGCGTATTAACTATCGTGATTATAAGAAAAATTGGTGAGTACAAGCTGGTCAGTATTAAGAATTAAAAATCGTATATAGGTTCCATATCATAGGCAGTTTCTTATTGTTGTTGGGGCTAGGTGTATTGCTGGAAACCCATTAATGATCGGCTCTTCTCGGCTAGTCTCTGATTTTATCGGCTCCTTTCGTTGCATGTAGGATGAAAAAAACTATAAATACGTTCTATTTGGTCAGTAGTTATCTGTTTTCATTGTGAACGTGTTAACAACGTTGAGATAAATAAAATCTGATCATTCACTATTTATTGAACTGAAGTTGTCAACCCTGTTACAATAAATACGGTCTGTTTGGTGATTATTAGGCAGACTTCATTGATCTAGTAATCCACAGCAGGTTAGATACCATGGGGGTCAAACGAAACGCTCTCACTATAGAAAATAAAATAAAAATAATTAAACTTTTTGATGAAGGAGAAAAGGTTGGAGAAATATCGAAACATTTCAAGATTCCTCAATCCACGATTTCTTCAATTTTAAAGAGGCGAGCAACCATTTTTCAATTGGATACATGTGGTAAAAGACATATTAAACGAATTAGAACTAATGGTGATTATCCAATGGAACAAGATGAAACTGAGGATACACCCCCTCTTGCCTTCAACGGAGAGAATTACACACAACAACACACAGACTCTTCAGAGGACGATGTGGGTGAACACTCCAGTTCATCACAACAGCAAACGGACTCTTCACAGCATGATTCGGGTGAAGACGGAAGTGAACGAATTCATTCAACAGAACACCGACGAATAGTATATGGTGATAAAAAACCAACAAAAAAGTTCAACCTTCCTAAACCCGTAAAAGGCTTAATACCTCTTTCTAAGGAAAATATGACGTTTTTACGTTTGGTCGGGTATAAAGTTCTGTCATCAACGTATAGATGTTAGATTTGGATAGTTCAAAGAGGGGTTCGGATATCATTCTCATTACCGAAAACATCGGGGGTATAGATGGAATAAGAAAATCTGTTAGACATGAAAACACTCTATCTATTTAAAAGGTAGATTTTTTCAAGGAGAATGGGACAACGACAGTTGCAACATTCTAAAAGTGGTTTTTGTTCAATTCCAGTGCTTCCAGGGTAATAACTCGGACTATATTTTGAAGGATATATCAATAATGGGCATTAACTTTATTGGGAATAGGTACACAGCATATCACAAACGAAAAGATTATTAGAAAGAATCAAATCGAATGCTGTGAGGTTGAAGGCTTGGAGAGGCTATAAACGCACGCAGGTCGTATGAGTGAAGGTTTGGAGAGGATATAGACGCCCGCAGACCAGTGTGATCACCAGCAGTTCTAAATGTTGAAAACACTGATTTGAGGAAAAGTAGGAGAGTAAAATCGTGTTAAGCATAGAAATATGCCTGTATTTTTGATTTGCAGGAAAGGGCCTTGCCCCTTTTTATTCATGCTTTGTATCCAAAAGTATATATATTTCAGTTTTCATTTGACTATATGCTTATATCATCTCTTTGTGAGAGCGGTTCTAAATCTGCTGGGTAAGTTTCGTTCTTGAGCAGTGTCTACGTGTACCCCCAAAATCCTGTTTCTTTGAACCAAATTCAACTCAGTCAAATCGATTCAAATCCCTATATTATACTGCAATATTCTCGCTCAAACATCACTACACTCTCCTTCTAGTTATATATATATAAATATAGCGATATCGTTATAACTAGAAGGAGAGTGTAGTGATGTTTGAGCGAGAATATTGCAGTATAATATAGGGATTTGAATCGATTTGACTGAGTTGAATTTGGTTCAAAGAAACAGGATTTTGGGGGTACACGTAGACACTGCTCAAGAACGAAACTTACCCAGCAGATTTAGAACCGCTCTCACAAAGAGATGATATAAGCATATAGTCAAATGAAAACTGAAATATATATACTTTTGGATACAAAGCATGAATAAAAAGGGGCAAGGCCCTTTCCTGCAAATCAAAAATACAGGCATATTTCTATGCTTAACACGATTTTACTCTCCTACTTTTCCTCAAATCAGTGTTTTCAACATTTAGAACTGCTGGTGATCACACTGGTCTGCGGGCGTCTATATCCTCTCCAAACCTTCACTCATACGACCTGCGTGCGTTTATAGCCTCTCCAAGCCTTCAACCTCACAGCATTCGATTTGATTCTTTCTAATAATCTTTTCGTTTGTGATATGCTGTGTACCTATTCCCAATAAAGTTAATGCCCATTATTGATATATCCTTCAAAATATAGTCCGAGTTATTACCCTGGAAGCACTGGAATTGAACAAAAACCACTTTTAGAATGTTGCAACTGTCGTTGTCCCATTCTCCTTGAAAAAATCTACCTTTTAAATAGATAGAGTGTTTTCATGTCTAACAGATTTTCTTATTCCATCTATACCCCCGATGTTTTCGGTAATGAGAATGATATCCGAACCCCTCTTTGAACTATCCAAATCTAACATCTATACGTTGATGACAGAACTTTATACCCGACCAAACGTAAAAACGTCATATTTTCCTTAGAAAGAGGTATTAAGCCTTTTACGGGTTTAGGAAGGTTGAACTTTTTTGTTGGTTTTTTATCACCATATACTATTCGTCGGTGTTCTGTTGAATGAATTCGTTCACTTCCGTCTTCACCCGAATCATGCTGTGAAGAGTCCGTTTGCTGTTGTGATGAACTGGAGTGTTCACCCACATCGTCCTCTGAAGAGTCTGTGTGTTGTTGTGTGTAATTCTCTCCGTTGAAGGCAAGAGGGGGTGTATCCTCAGTTTCATCTTGTTCCATTGGATAATCACCATTAGTTCTAATTCGTTTAATATGTCTTTTACCACATGTATCCAATTGAAAAATGGTTGCTCGCCTCTTTAAAATTGAAGAAATCGTGGATTGAGGAATCTTGAAATGTTTCGATATTTCTCCAACCTTTTCTCCTTCATCAAAAAGTTTAATTATTTTTATTTTATTTTCTATAGTGAGAGCGTTTCGTTTGACCCCCATGGTATCTAACCTGCTGTGGATTACTAGATCAATGAAGTCTGCCTAATAATCACCAAACAGACCGTATTTATTGTAACAGGGTTGACAACTTCAGTTCAATAAATAGTGAATGATCAGATTTTATTTATCTCAACGTTGTTAACACGTTCACAATGAAAACAGATAACTACTGACCAAATAGAACGTATTTATAGTTTTTTTCATCCTACATGCAACGAAAGGAGCCGATAAAATCAGAGACTAGCCGAGAAGAGCCGATCATTAATGGGTTTCCAGCAATACACCTAGCCCCAACAACAATAAGAAACTGCCTATGATATGGAACCTATATACGATTTTTAATTCTTAATACTGACCAGCTTGTACTCACCAATTTTTCTTATAATCACGATAGTTAATACGCAGTCACATTCATCACAAAAAATGTTCCTGAATATGCTACAAAATTTTCATAATTTACGTAAATTTTCGAAAATGTAAATAAATATTAATCGCATAAAATATAAAATAATATGAGACTAAATAAAAAATAAATATATGAAAGGATGTAAGATATGTATAGGACTTTAAGAAAAAACAGTTGAGTGGAGTAGGCGTTGTATGTGAGGAAAAAAAAACCTGTGACAAATAATGACAAAAGAAATATACTAAAATATTAAATAATCCCAGGTTTTGTGGCTATGAAGATGAATCGGTAAAATAACTGTTGTATTGGGTCATCGTAAGTGTTTTGGCTCTCAATACCATATATGCGGGGAAGGAGGGCTGAATTGTGGGGTCCATGAGATGTGGGTGAGGATGGAACAATAATACTATATGGGTTCTCAAATACCGGTGGGAACTGTGATGTATATTAGACGAAGAGCTTGGGACTTGAAAAATAAATACAATGGAGTATGGGTGTGAGGGCTGCGTTATAATATTAATTGAGGAACGGTTGAGTGTTAGTTGTAGAAAAATGTCGGGGGGAACTATTGAAAATATATTATATATATATATATATATATGCATGTAGGAGATTGGTGATAGCACCTATAGAAAACCCTATCTATGGTGCATGACTGAGAAATAAAAGTTTAGATTGATAGGAATGGTGTTCGGGTTGGGATTACTTTAGAGTTTAAGATATACTATAGAGGGGAACCAGGGAAAGAATTTAGCTGAGGAAGTATATAGAAGAGTGGTGGGGTTTTTAAAATGTGTCCGAGCGACTTCTAAGTTTTTTAGATTTGGGGAAGTTGCAGTTGAGTGATGTATATAGGGATAGGTGAACAATTCCGTATTTTTGTGAAGTGTTGTGTCGTGACGATATATTGGATCTCTCGGAAGGATTCTATTGTCTCTGCATAGTCTCTGATTTGTAGAAAAGTACATCGCAGTTAATCTCTGATAATGAAATGTTACACAAGGCCTACCCATTCAAAAAATATTAGTATCTCTACTATAAATAATTATCCGGCTCAATGGGTAAAGTTTTCAATGACTTCTTCTTAGGATAGCTATATAAGAAGAGTTCCTATTGTATTGGACACACCTTATATGTACGTTGGGGCTGTGTTATAAAATAGTTCTTTAACTGATCTCGTTGGTGATGAAGGGGTCTAGAGCCTTCATCAGTATGAAATCTTAGGAAAAATACTTGAATATGAAATTACCCCCGGCTTTTGCAGTTATAAAGATGGGTTGACAGGTACCAATGTGAGTGAGCCTACACAGCAGGGGTCCTAGGTTAGCGTTCTATTGGTGCTCAGATGTGTGGGAGTGGGTTCTGAATATATCCGGAGTAGTGTTGTGCAGGGGGATGATTTAAGTTCCTGCTAGATTGTAGGTTATTAGTCGTAAAATAGTGATGGTAAAGTAATATTGGAAATGCGAATCTAAATATCGACGAGAACTGTGGGGGTGTTGACCTGGCGGTTTAGGTAGGGAGAAGCATTTAAATTTGATTTTCTGCATGTGATGCAAGTGTGCAGGTATGTCTGAGTGAGAGGTGGGATAGAAGTGGTTTGAATGAGAAAGAAATGTTGACGGGGCAGTAGTCTACACTTGTAGGGTTCTAACTTGATATGATGTTGGGGAAGTAGAAGTGGAGAGCAGAATATTGGGATGGATTGGTCGTTATCAGAATTGTGCGGGGGTTTGAGAAGGTTAGGAGAGCAATTACAGTAGAGGACGGTTGGTGGAAGGAAAAAGAAATTGTTTTGACCGCTATAAACGAGGATTGGAATACAGTAGAGGTGCTAAGTAAGTTAAGTGCTGGAGATGAGAAGTAGTATGTAACATAACGTAAGTTGAATATACTGCATGTTAGCCTAAGAATGTATCCATGGAAAGGTACATCTAGATCTAAAGATTACTCCGCGTGTATGGGCGGGTATGTATGAGTAAAAGGTTTTAGAAGTAGAGAACAGAAAATTGGTAAGGACAAGTTGAGAAAAAACAATTAGACGATTGATGTGGGGAAGTAGAAGTGAGTCATAAAAATTAGGAGAAAGGCCTGAGGATTAGGTGTGGGTTGCAAAGTCTCTGCCGGATTGGAAGAAGTACAATAGGTCTGAGGAAGTAGAACTATTATAATTAAAGATTATGTTTTAGAATAATTGATGTGGGTATGTGCATTGAAGATGATTTGAGGTGGGTAAGTTTGACTGACTCAGAGGGAAAGGCTAATGGACGAAGAATGTAGGTTTATGTATGGGTAGACCGGGTTATGATGAAAATGTCAGACGATCTAGAGAGGTTGTAGGTGTTGAACAGGGGCGAAGCATGATGGTGCTAAGAGTAGTGGACTATGATGAAATCTAAAGAAAATTGCTTGGATGTGTGTCTGAGTAAAAGGTTTAAAGGGAGAATTAGGTGGGGAAGTATAAGTGAGAAAATTGAGATGGATTGGCTACGCCGCTATACTGAAGATAGAGAGTAGTGAATCGGAGGGAGAGCGGGGGTATTGAGATGGGGAAGCACATTGGATGTGTTAATTGACGTGGGGATGTAAGATTAAATCATGAAATAAAAATTGGTGAAGTATGAACAACAGGTCTCGACATGTTTGAACATGTATAATGCATGCAAAAACCATTTCAAGGTCTAGGATGTCTTCAGATTGGAGAAAACGCAAAATTACTAATAAATGATTGTTGAAATAAAAAAAACAAGAATTCACAAATAACACCAAAGGACAGCGTGCTCGGAATTGAAGATAAATGCTTTTTTTCCATCATATTACTCCAGTTTAAAATAATACTGAATATGACGAGCTTTGAATTATATTTTTAAATGCAATACTTTTCAAGGCACCGAAGGACGGCATGCTCAAAAGTGTAGGTAGGCGATTTTTCCATCATATTACTCCAATCGGACAACATACTCAATATGATGAGCTTTGAATTATATTTTTAAATGCAATACTTTTCAAGGCACCGAAGGACGGCATGCTCAAAAGTGTAGGTAGGCGATTTTTCCATCATATTACTCCAATCGGACAACATACTCAATATGACGAGCTTTGAGTTATATTTTTAAATGCAATACTTTTCAAGGCACCGAAGGACGGCATGCTCAAAATTGTAGGTAGGCGATTATTCCATCATATTACTCCAGTTTAAAATAATACTGAATACAATGATGATGATGATCATGCTAGGACATGATAAGGTAGGCTACAATGCAGGGTTCGACATGTTAGATCATGCAAGTGCCTGTTCAAGGTCACGAAATCAGACCAAAAAAAATGTTAATTATTAATAATCGATAGGAATAATCATTACTACCCCAGAATACACCATAATTGTTACTTGATATCTGAAAATGTATGACTTGAACGTTATATACCTAGATTACAGCTCCTTTGTACAAACATGTCATGAAAGACGAGGGGTTAGCAAGCCAGACTCCAAAATGGAAGGTGGTGAGTTAGAATCCCGTCCGGTATGGTTTTTTTTTTCTTAAGTTGATTTAATATCAATAATAATTTGATTTCTAGACGCTAGTGGGCTAATTAAAAAAAATGCAAAGCAGGGTGTAGAGGGAGAGTGGAAACTTATTGAGGTGTAGAGGGAGAGCGGAAACTTATTGAGGTGGGGAAGTACGATGTTGGGTGATTCAAAGGGGAGAGCGGAAACTTATTGAGGTGGGGAAGTACGATGTTGGGTGATTCAAAGAGGGAGAGTGGAAACTTATTGAGGTGGGGAAGTACTATGGTGGGTGATTCAAAGGGGAGAGTGGAAACTTATTGGGGTGGGGATGTACGATGTTGGGTGATTCAAAGGGGGGAGCGGAAACTTATCGAGGTGGGGAAGTACGATGGTGGGTGATTTAAAGGTTGTCACAGATCCACCACCACCTCCGAAACTCTGCTCCTCCTCCTCCTCCTCCTCCGAAACTCTGCTCCCCCCAGATCCCCCACCACCACATCTGCTCCTCAATTCTGCTCCTCCTCCTCCTCCTCCTCCGAAACTCCGCTCCCCCAGATCCCCCACCACCACATCTGCTCCCCCCCTTTGGGTGGTGCCAGAACCGGCCTTTATACTCTACTTCTTTGTAAATCCGAGTGTAAAGTTTGTTAAATGGAATTTTTTTTGTTGTATACGTGTACTTTCTTAAAAATGGCACCTCTTTAATTATTGATTATATTTTTTTAGGGCTATTTTCGAAAAACTACTGTAGAAATCAAAATTTTAATAAACAAAAAAGATCAAATTTCTACAGGAAATGTGGTAGCAAACAAGTTTTTATCACAACATACTTAATTTCTAATATACAAAAACAAATCTTAATCTAAAAGTGTACAATTAATCCTTAACCTAAAAAAATGTTATCTTAAAATTATAAAATTTGGAATTAATTGAACATCAAAAAAATAACATAATACTACATTTTTACATATTTACAGGATCAGTCATAGTCGTGAAATTAAGTTTGGAAATAATTTAGATGCAGATTTAAGAAATTGCCAATTCATTTTACTTTCCGCCTTTATCATCAATATACAATTGTATGTATTCAAAATAATTATATAAAAAGATTGTATATAAAAAATTTACTTGAAATACAAATTAAATAAATCCTTCGGTTTTTTTTGGTTTTTTTTTCACACTTTCAAAATATTACTCAGCAATCAAAATTAGGTCTCACGCCGGGTAATAATTAATACAAATTTAATTTATTTAATATATATAATACTTGTCTTTTGAGGTATAAAATTTTTTGAGACGTCCTTCATACTTCCTAACTAAAAAAAAGTGTATCACATATTTTTACTTAAACTTCCTTCTCTACTAATAACTCCCTAATAATAATAACTTCATCGTCGACGTAGCAAAAATACGGTTCCTCCTATCTCAGGTAAGTAACCAACACTACACCATAAATCTCCTATATATATATATATATATATATATATATATATATATATATATATATATATATATATATATATATATATATATATATATATATATATATATATATATTGAAAATTGATCTTGCTAACAACGATTTAAACTAGACAGCCGCGCAGAATTAGATCCGTTGATCAAATTAACCGTAATTATTAACGACAATTTCAAATTAAAAGCTCTTTATGATTGCGGCTCTAATGTCACATTAATTAACCAACGAATTGCTGATTTGCTAAAGTTGAAACTAATAGAACAAAAGAGTGTACTCAAAACGATCAGCGGACCTAATTTCACTTCAGCCCGGGCTACAATTATGCTTCGTATTGGAAACATTACGGATTCCCTAACAACTTACGTTGTCAAAAATGATAATTTCTCCTATGATCTTTTACTTGGTATCGATGCTATTAAGAAATTTAAGTTGATTCAATATGACAATTTACTCATTTGCCAGCGCATGGATAGCGGCAAATTGATAGATCTACAGGGAGACCAATCCAATAGTGATCAGAAAATTTTTTTTCAACGATCAAATGATGATCAGATACAGATTCCAAACGATACTGAAGTTTTTGATGAATATATTGAGTTAAATTTCAATGAAAATTTAAATACATGCGAATTTGAAGCTGACTTACAGCATATTGATGATAATTATAACAAACGAACGATTTTACGACTTATAGAAGACTATAGGCACTTGTTTGCCAAAGACAAATTCGATATTGGCAAAGTGCGATCGAAAGAAGCAGAGATAAAACTACTTAGAGACGAATATGTCACTTCTCGCCCATATAAATGTTCGATCCCGGATGATGAAGAAATAAGGACTCAAATCAAGAAACTATTACAAGCAGGAATTATTGAGGAATCTGATTCTCCATTTGCTTCTCCTGTTACCCTTGCATACAAGAAAGATGATGGGAGAAGATCTCGTTTATGTATCGACTTCAGAAAGTTAAACAAATTGGTGGTACCAGAATGAATATAAGGAAGCCAGGATAATTGTCGGCATCCTGTGTATAGTAATTATATTGTCGGCATCATTATTTTGTTAAACAGGTTTTTCACATAACTCTAATTAATATCCGCTGGGATTCACAGCTTAATATCCGCAGGCTATCACAGAACTCTCAAGTGGTCACCGGTGATTGGCTGAGGATGGGGTGGGCGGAGACTGACGACCAATGAGACATCAGGAATCATCCCCACTTTTCACTCTTAGCTCTTGGCTCAAGACTCTTCGGCGATTATTCTTCAACTCATCGCTCTTGTGTCAACAGTTCACCACGTTCCTTTTATATTTTGCCATTAGCTCAGTATGTGAATTTACACTCTTGGCAACACTTCGCTTTTGTATCAACCGGTCACCACGTTACTATTATATTTGACAGTGAGTTTCAGTATGTGATTGTAGATTCTTTGGTTCACGTCTTGGATGATCAACACTTATAGTTTATATTTGACAGTGAGTTTGAATATGTGAATTGAGCAGTGTTCGTTCATGTTTGGAGCCATTCAGGCGAGTGAGATACATTTTGATTTCGGACGCACATAAACTCAGTGAACAATCTAAATTCTATTGTGGCCTCCAGGCAGACCTACAAGGACTAGGTGAGTAGATGGGGTCTGAGGGATGTACGTCAAGGATGATCACATCGCCACCTCCAGGGATCAGTATCGAGATACCTCGTAATTAAGGTAGAAAGTCCTTCAGACATATGGCCAATTTATATTCAATTGTTTTTTCTTTTATAAATATTATACTTTCTTCTAAAATAAATATGTTACTGTTCTAGGGTTTGAGTTGTCCATTCTATTTCCCCCTTCCCATTCTTCTTCTGGTTGACAGCAATAATTAATTATTGTTAATTACTGATGTCAACCCACAGTTAGGAACTTGTACCCGTCCTTCTCGTGGGAGTGCATTTGGCTATCCAGGTATTGTTTTTTATTAAAGTCGCGATGTAAAAATACTCAATTTTAATAATTTTTCCGATATAATTTTATATTTACTAATTACGTAAAAATGCACTCACGCAGGAAGGATAGGTGGTATAATATATTATATTATAATAAAAAAAAATAACTTTTTATTCATAAAAAAAAGTTCCGTAATTTACATCACATTTGCCTTTTCCTTCTTTAAAAAAAAATGTTTGTTCACAATTTTTTTTTTTTTTTTTATAAGTTCTTGCAGATTTAATTTCTTCCAATACACAGGTTGATTAGCTTCTTCCTCGAATTCACATGATAAGCTTCCTCCTTCAATACACAGATGGATTAACGTCTTCCTCCAATTCACATGATAGGCTCCTCCTCGAACGCACATGTTGTCTGGCTCCTTGGTGTCTTCAACTCATTGCTCAACGATGTATCGAAGTCTCTCTCTCACTTACACTCACTGATTTATTATTTTTTTATATGCCCAATTCGACACTCTTTTTATATATATGCCCATTTTTATTTTACAACTACTGTTTACAATTATTAAACTTATATATCTACATTGTGATGTACACTACGGAACATTTTTTTATGAATAAAAAGTAATTTTTTTTATTATAATATAATATAGGTATATATATATTATATATATATCAAGGTGTTTAAAAAAAAAAAACAAGAAAAGATATAAAACAGCTGTGAAACAAATGGAGTAGAGTCGAGAGAGTTGAGTCGTGAGCTAGCTGGAACAGTGCACTGTGAATTGATATGTTTTAAATAAAATGAAGTTGAACAATTAGATGAACGTTGACTGGGGTGAAGTTGAGATGTGGAAATTAATCGAAGTCTAAATTATGTGGTAGAAACTTGAAAAGAAGGTACAATTAATAATATATATTTATCAATTGTAATATTGGGGGGTTTGCGTGTCGCGGTTTTAATAAAAAATGATATTTTGAATTTACTTTAATCGAAATTGCGGAGATTTTCTATAAAACTGCTGTGTCTTTACTAATCCACAATGTCCAAAGGATGCCAGATCGCTTATGTACTAGACGATCATTTAAATTTACTGATTTTAATATATAAATTGAATTTCTATAACCAAAGGCGAAGGATTCGTCAGCGAAAAGAGTTTTGAAAAACCAAATTGTTAAATCATATCTGACTTGGGATAGAGCATAGGAACAAACAACTAAAATTTAGTAACTCATATTTAAAATGAATATATTAACAAAAAAAATGAATAATTAAAATTAAAAATAAAATATAACATAAGATATAAACCTTATTAGATATACGTTGTATGGAGACAGGGGCTTGAGCTACTCGGATGATGAGGGCTGGAGCTTCTGCGAGGGTTTGAGAGTGGAAGAACAGACTAGCGGCTGAGTTCCTCCTGAACTCCTGGGGTTGGATGATGGCTGGAGATTCTCTCGAGGGCTACTGGATCAGAACTCAGACTTCAACTGGTGGATCAGAGACTGGCCACTTCCCTCTCTCAACTAGGACTCCAGGAAGTGAACCCTCTGACTCTTGGATCCAGACTGTAACTGAATGAACTTGAGCTCCCTGCACTTCCCGGAGGCTCTCGATGTTCTTCCCCCTCCTTCTACCAGTTTACCCTACTCTTCTCCTTCTTTCTTCTCCTCGGCCATTTCGGAATTTTGCCTGCGAGGCAATCAATTTGACCTCTGTTCACTTTAGTTTGGACATTCCAGATAGTTTTATGGGCCACCTACAGCGGGCTTGGAGCTCTAATCTGGTACCTGACTGTAGCCAGATTGTAAAATCCGGGTTGTAAAAGGCCATATAAATATTCATCCAGGTGCCTGATGTTCCATCCTTTTACTGCACCCTTAGCTACCTGAGCCTCCTTGTCACCCTTTCTACCTCTCTCTTCAGCCTCTGAAGTTTATGGTTTATCTAACCCTTATATACCTTGTTTATTTTACAAACTTTAAATAAATTATAAATAAAATGGAATTTTACAATAAATTTGGCCGATGCAACTATTGACTACATTACATTTAAAAATACATTCTACAATATATTTGACCTAGTCGCAAATCCATTACACTACATTTACCCTCTTCTGGTTTTACCAAAATTGTACGTAGGACAATTTTATTATTATTATTTACAACAATTCCAATATAAATTAATTACATAAAAACAAAAAGTAGTATCTGAACAACTTAGATTTATATTAAATCTATAATTAACATAAAAACCAAATTATTATTTTCAAACTACAATATATACAGGAATTTAATTAAAAAAAACACAACTTACTAACTAGGGTTTGAATAATACATATATTTACAAAACATCTATAATTAATATAAAAAAATAAATTATTAATTTTTACTATGGGTACCAAAACTTCAATATTTATTTTACATAATTTTCGTCCTTTCTCCATTTTTCACAGTAATCAACTTATTTTATGCAAAAGCAAAAAAAAAACATAACATCAACTAATTTTCTCTAAAATATGGATAACCAATTCACCTAATAACACTTTAATATTAAAATTTCTCAAAAAATCTAGGTCGACTTGAAAATGTTTTCTTTGTTTCTTATCAATGACACAAAACAAAACGGGTTGCCTTCTAAATTCAAAACTTTCCTTCTTTGGTTCCATTTTATAAATATTTTACTCTATTATCTACCTTTGAGCAATCAAAAAAAAATGTATCCTATTTTCTTATTTATTCAATATATCCCCCCTTTTTAATTACATGTTTCTTATTATATATATGTGACGCTACTCAGGTCTTCACCCATTCCCTACCTATTCTTTATTTCTCTTAAAACTCAAAAAAAAATCTCATATACTCAAAAAAAATATCTCATATGTTTCTAACACATCTTATTACTTTATATCGTCGTAGATTCCATGGATCCTCCCTTCCTTGGGTAGGCCATCTCATAATTATATCGTCGTAGTACAGATAGATTCCTCCTTACTCTGGGTAGGCAATCTCATAATAAATAAAATTCTCATCTATATACTTAAACAAATAGCCCATTTTCACCTAATAACTTTTCTCCATATTAATTCTCTCGAAGTTTTACTAACGTCACATAAAAAACAAAAAAAAACATCCCTATTTATTTTTCTAATTATTCTTTATTATTATTTGCTCTTTTATGAATCAATCCTGGATAAAATTATTTATAAAACCTTTTATACCGCGCATGTTATTCCTTTCTTTCCCACCTTACCCTTTTTAAAACTATCATTTTCTATCTTAAAATGATTTTACCAAAAAAAAAAAACGACCACAAGCATCTTCCTATCAATAGAACAAAAACTTCTAGTTAAAAAAAAATTCCAAATATAATTTCGTATTTTAAAATCTTAAATTCCTTTCTTCCCATTAAATTCTTAAAGACAATATTGTGTCTCGACCAATAACACTTCTTAATTATTTTCTCCTTTTATCATTATAAAAAATCTTCTTATTTTAACCACTAACTTTTCTCACTGACTAATTAATTCAAATAAAAATATACTTATATAAACCACAAAAATTCTCTCAAATATTTCTTTTAATTAAAAAATAATACCCATAAAAAATCAAATATATCAATCACTTACAAAAAAAAAACTTTCTTACTTCTTCAAAATCTATATAAATAATTCAAACCGGTCAATAAACAAAATTAAACGAACTTCATAAATATTTATCATAACTCTTAATAATACTAAATAACCAAAGAACCAACACCATATTGTATTTTAATTTACGTTTTGATAAATATTATATATCAATTCGAACTATTATCACTAAATCTTATTTATAAAAATATCTTCTCCCAAAAAAAATTACCGAAATAAATTAATCCTATATCAAAAAAAATACTAAAAAATTAACTTGCTATTTAGTTCACTTCCAAAGCCTCAATCGATCTATAAATAAATGCAATATATAAAATTTAAAATAACTCCAATTGTTCAAAAATATTATCAATAAATCTAACGCATAAAAATTCATCTTATCAAAAAAAAAATCAACCAAACAAAAAGAAAACTTCCCAAATCTAAAATGAATCTCGTTTATATTTCTAAAATTACTAAAAAAATTTAACTCACTTTTAACTACACTTCCTAATCCTCACTCAATCATATAATCAAATACTCAAATTGTCAAAAAAAAAAATCAATAAATTTCATTCACACATAAAATAATTCTCACTTTCATTGGACTATTCAATTTCACATCTTCATTTATTCGAAGTCTTCTGTTGTTTTCTGTCTAAATCTTCGTAATTTTCTGTTTAAATTTTGTTTTCGTAAGTCTGTCTGTAATGTCTGTAACTCATTCGAGTTTCATAAAAAGGGTATTTACTGTAAAATGGCGGCTAATACAAATTTTGATTGCAAAGCCTAAAATTAATTATTTTCTTTTTTCGGATACCCCGACGTACGATGTCTTCGAAAATCCCCTCCCCCTTATTTACTATAATTCGTTGTAGTCTGTTTGTCATTGTTTCTTCTGATTGTTCATTCCCTTTTACTTTAAAACTTTTCTGTCTCGTTTGTCTGTTTGTTTCTATAAAAATTCTTTCTAAATTGTTCACTGTCTCATATAAAATGTTAGTATCGTCATTTTTCCACGCATTTATTAAAACATTTACACACGCACATTCACTTATTTCTAAATTAACTTTTCTTAAATGCTTATTCATAATTATTTCCTCCATTGATAGAAATTTCCTCACTATTTTCCTTCGATTCGGAACTTTCTTTCCTATTTCTAAATATGTTTTATGACTTTCTAAACTACTTCTAGAATCTATTTCGGAAATTATTTTATTCTCCTTCACTTTAACCTCTAAAACTTTTATTATTTTTTCTTCCTCTACTAAAATGTCTAAGTTAGGTTTCTCTACTTCTAAAATTTGAAATTCTTCCTTCCTAGAATTATTTTCAATATCTTCTATTTGATTTAGGACTTCTAACTTCTCTATCCTTTCCGAAATTTTATGAAATTTAATCTCATTTTCTTTTCTATTAGTTAATAATTTTGTTTCTAAAATTAGAAACCGCGCATCGCAATTTTCCTCAGCCTTCTCTAACCGACTTATTATTTTTTCTATATTTGACCCTATTTCAGTTTCTAAATTAGTAATTTGTGACCCCACTTTACTTTCTAAACTACTCATTCCACTTCCTAAATTTCCTATTTCACTACTTAAACTAGCTATTTGTGTCCCCATTTTACTTTCTAAATTTTTTTCTAAATTTCCCATATCACTTCTTAAATCAGCTATTTGTGATCCCATTTTACTTTCTAAATTAGCACTTTGTGCCTCCATTTTACTTTCTAAATTTCCCATTACCTTCAATAATTCCTTAAACATATCTCCCGTAAAAACTTGGGTCTCCTCTTTCTCATTAATGACATTCGTTTTGCGTGACCTTGTCCCTGCCGAGACTGGAATATCTACATTTTCTATCTCACTATCAACACTCGCTTCCTCGAATTGCTCAATATTCTCAAAAACTAATTGTTTATCCATATTTAAAGACGATATAAAATTTAAAAAAAAATTAAAAAAATTAATAAATGTAAAATATCAAATCAAGTTTGTTCCCAGCTCCCCAAGTCAATTTTGTTTTAAAAATTTCGCTTTTCCTCTCTTGCTGAATAATAATGATTTTACCAAAATCTCCACAAGGGCATGCCAATTTGTAATATTTGTAGGGTGCGCGTCTCGTTTTTTAATAATAAAAAAATGGTATTTTGAATTTACTTTAATCGAAATTGCGGAGATTTTCTATAAAACTGCTGTGTCTTTACTAATCCACAATGTCCAAAGGATGCCAGATCGCTTATGTACTAGACGATCATTTAAATTTACTGATTTTAATATATAAATTGAATTTCTATAACCAAAGGCGAAGGATTCGTCAGCGAAAAGAGTTTTGAAAAACCAAATTGTTAAATCATAACTGACTTGGGATAGAGCATAGGAACAAACAACTAAAATTTAGTAACTCATATTTAAAATGAATATATTAACAAAAAAAATGAATAATTAAAATTAAAAATAAAATATAACATAAGATATAAACCTTATTAGATATACGTTGTATGGAGACAGGGGCTGGAGCTACTCGGATGATGAGGGCTGGAGCTTCTGCGAGGGTTTGAGAGTGGAAGAACAGACTAGCGGCTGAGTTCCTCCTGAACTCCTGGGGTTGGATGATGGCTGGAGATTCTCTCGAGGGCTACTGGATCAGGACTCAGACTTCAACTGGTGGATCAGAGACTGGCCACTTCCCTCTCTCAACTAGGACTCCAGGAAGTGAACCCTCTGACTCTTGGATCCAGACTGTAACTGAATGAACTTGAGCTCCCTGCACTTCCCGGAGGCTCTCGATGTTCTTCCCCCTCCTTCTACCAGTTTACCCTACTCTTCTCCTTCTTTCTTCTCCTCGGCCATTTCGGAATTTTGCCTGCGAGGCAATCAATTTGACCTCTGTTCACTTTAGTTTGGACATTCCAGATAGTTTTATGGGCCACCTACAGCGGGCTTGGAGCTCTAATCTGGTACCTGACTGTAGCCAGATTGTAAAATCCGGGTTGTAAAAGGCCATATAAATATTCATCCAGGTGACTGATGTTCCATCCTTTTACTGCACCCTTAGCTACCTGAGCCTCCTTGTCACCCTTTCTACCTCTCTCTTCAGCCTCTGCAGTTTATGGTTTATCTAACCCTTATATACCTTGTTTATTTTACAAACTTTAAATAAATTATAAATAAAATGAAATTTTACAATAAATTTGGCCAATGCAACTATTGACTACATTACATTTAAAAATACATTCTACAATATATTTGACCTAGTCGCAAATCCATTACACTACACAATATGCCCAAACAAAAAAAAAAATAGTTTTTAAGTATTTAGTTTAACGATTTTGTTTTTTTGGTTTTTTCTTTTGTTCTGTTTTGTTCAATGTTTAGTTTTTTTAAGTATAATGTGTAAATAAAGCAAATAACCCTTATATTTGTCCTCTTAAAATTCTATTCTATTCATCTTCCCTGTTGGCCCAGTAGTATCATTTGAAAAACCTTTGGATTAGAATTAATATTATTTAAAATTATTAAAAAACTGATATCTCTTTGTAAATCTGAGTGTAAAGTTTGTTAAATGGAATTTTTTTTGTTGTATACGTGTACTTTCTTAAAAATGGCACGTCTTTAATTATTGATTATATTTTTTTAGGGCCATTTTCGAAAAACTACTGTAGAAATCAAAATTTTAATAAACAAAAAAGATCAAATTTCTACAGGAAATGTGGTAGCAAAAAAGCATTTATCACATTTTTGGCATATCCCTTGTGTGGACGATTTTCGCCACAAAGCCCCATCATATTTTGGCAAAACCTTGATGGGAGAATTTTTTTTATATTAATTAAAGTAGGGAGACAGGTTGAAAAGATGAAAAGAATAGAATAGAGACAAATACGGGTTACATTTAATTTAGAGAAATATTATTTTTTTGCAAATTTAAAAAGAAGGTTACTTACTATTTTATATAACATTTTTTTGTTTAGTATTAATATATTTAATTAAGTAAGAAAATGCCAATTACCAGAGGAGAGGCGAAGAGATTGGAGGAGGAAAGTAGAGAGGAAGGGTCGAATTCGGAGGAAAGATCCGATATGGAATTATCGGAAGATGGAGGAAGGGAGACTCCAGCTGCAATGGAGGGTACAGGTGAGGAGAAATCAGATAAGCTAGATAGATTTATGGAATTAATGACCCAGCAATTAGCAAATTTAAATAGCAATATGAATCAAAAAATGGAAGAGCAAAGTAATAAATTAGGAAATTTAGTAACAAAGTTAACTGGGTATATGGGGAATATCAATCAAAAAATAGAAGAACAGGGAAAAGAATTAAAGGGAGAGATGGGAAATTTAAGAGGCGACATTAAAAATTTAGAAGTCAAATTAAATAAAAAGGTGGACAATTTGATGAACCAAGAATAGATAAAGTAGGAGAAAACTTAGAAAAGCACTTTAATCAAAAAAATAACAAGTTGGATGAAGGGAATTCTGAAGTAGAAAAAGAGGTTCTTATTATTGACAGTCAGTCACAAGTTGATGAGGTAGAAGGAACAGAGAATAACAGTGGGGAGGAACAGACCCAAATTATAGAGAAAGAGGTGGAGGAAGAGAGTCAAAATGTAGAAAAATTAAAATTAAGTGAAATTCAAGAAAATAGGATTAATATTGATGTGGATGGACAGAGTGAAAGGAACATTTTGATGTTATTAGACAAAACAAACGAACAGATCGAGGACAACAAACAAAAGACAAATTTTAGTTTTAAAGAAAATATTGTAGAAACCTATAGACAAACTGGAAATAGAAAGAAGGCTAATAAAAGATTTAAGAACAATTTTAAAAAGAGAGTAAAAGAATTTGAGCTGGTATTAAGGACAACATTAACACTGAATAAATATTTAGAAAAGGGGGACGGGATGTTTAGAGACACCATTCGCCGGGGCATCCGGAAAAAGAAATAAATAAATTTGGGCTTTGCAATATAATTGCATTAGCCACTTTTTATGGTGAACATTTTTTTTTTTTTGCAACTCGGATGAGTTTGAGGAAATGACTGACAGACTAACATGACAGAATTAGGATTAATTTAAAATATGACGAAGTGACATTGGACTAATATAATAGTATGGATGATAAATTAATTTTTTGAATGAGAGAATTTTGGTACATGAAGAGTATGGATGACTTTTGGTATAGTTCTGCGTTGAAATTAATTAGGATTTATATTTTTTAGGATTAAATTATATGTTAGGATCAGTATAAAATTAATCTAGAATTATATTTAGGGATTAGTCATCCAAATTTAATATATACAAATTATTTATCTGAGACTTATTTGTTAGTAATGATTTAATTGAAAATTAAAACATATACATACAACTGATTTTTTTTAACGAACATAATATAGAAGCTAGATTTTTTTATTACAAAATGTTAGAAAGATAAAATCAGCAGGCTGAGAGATGCTTAGATCTCTTTGGAGTCATGACGAACTTCCTGAAGCCGAGTCAAGGGGACAGATTTTCTGTTTCGGAACTGTTCAGCTAGGATACCGGACGTGAATAAATCATAATAATATGATAAATTGGGATAAAATGGGAAGAGTTGTAGGAGCACATTATATAACTTTAGGAATAGGAACAAACGAAGGGTATATTAATTAGAGAAGTTTGAAATTCAATTGCTGATGACATTCTTTTAGACGTCGAGATTATATAGATTTGTTTTGGGAGAAATTATTTTTTTTAAATCCTAGTAAGAGCTAGTGATTAATTAGAGATTGATATTTTTTTTGATCCGTGGGAGATGATTTTTTTTCATGTCGACTAGAAAGAACTAGCGATATATTGGAGATTTATATTGTAGTGTTGGTTGCCTACCTGAGATAGGAGGAACCGTAATTTTGCTACATCGACGAGAAAGTATTCTTAGGGTGTAATTAGTTAGGGAAGTAAAATTGAATTGAAATATATTTGAGATACATTTTTTTTTAGTTAGGAAGTATGAAGGACGTTTCAAAGAATTTTATACCTCAAAAGACAAGCATTATATATATATTAAATAAATTAAATTTGTATTCCTTATTACCCGGCGTGAGGCCTAATTTTTATTGCTATGATATATTTTGAAAGTGTGATGAAGTAAATAAAGAAGGATTTATTTAATTTTTATTTCAAATAAATTTTTTTATATACAATCTTTAAACAAAGTAAACATACATTGATATATGTAGGAAGATATTTTTCCAATGGAAATTCCTGAAAACAAACATTCTCCGCCTCATCAAAATATTCCCTTCGAATATCATCGTCAACCTTCACAGCTATTGTTCTATAACCATTTATATTTTTTATAACAGCTGTTGCATTTTGAATTGATTTTTTTCTTGATAACATCGTGTGAAACTTTAAACTCTTAAGTTCGTCTGGTAAAACATACCACAACTTCTTATCAATAGAAATACCTTGGATTACAAAGTCCTGGGTTTTCTTCACAACTTGAAAATAAAGCTGAGCCATCTTCTACCAGTTGAAATCTTGAAATTTAATTTGTAAGATGTTTTTTTCAACGTGATTTTATTCTGTAATAAAAGTACAAACAAACAATATTAAAATACAATATTTAAACAAAGTAAACATACATTGATATATGTAGCATGTTTACCTGTAATAAAAGAATTAAATTTCACGTTTCTTCAACGTAGTAGAAAACCAAAAACAATAATCAATTAGAACACAACCTATAACAATTATGTAGGGTTCCAGCTGTGCAGCCAGCCTTTACACCTCCCCCCCTGAAGACGCTTCGCGCGGGGTTAAGGGAAACAGCTTACTGGAGTGGAAGAAATTGGAAACCCTCTTTTTTTTTTCACAAGCAACTTCATAAAAGGATTGTGAAATCTGTCTGATAATCGGAAAAGGCCCAATTCGAACTGGGTCCAACTTAGTACGATTCAATTTACTACCATTCTCGATGTAGACTAAATCATTAACGTTAAAAGTATGCTGACGCCGATTCTTATCTACACGGTTCTTTTCCGAATTTGAAGCTGACTTACAGCATATTGATGATAATTATAACAAACGAACGATTTTACGACTTATAGAAGACTATAGGCACTTGTTTGCCAAAGACAAATTCGATATTGGCAAAGTGCGATCGAAAGAAGCAGAGAAAAAACTACTTAGAGACGAATATGTCACTTCTCGCCCATATAAATGTTCGATCCCGGATAATGAAGAAATAAGGACTCAAATCAAGAAACTATTACAAGCAGGAATTATTGAGGAATCTGATTCTCCATTTGCTTCTCCGGTTACCCTTGCATACAAGAAAGATGATGGGAGAAGATCTCGTTTATGTATCGACTTCAGAAAGTTACACAAATTGGTGGTACCAGAATGTTTTCCATTCCCTACGATCCAAGATGTGATCGACAAAGTAGTGAATTGTGAATAAATACGGTAAAAATACGGTTCCTCCTATCTCAGGTAAGTAACCAACACTACACCATAAATCTCCTATATATATATATATATATATATATATATATATATATATATATATATATATTGAAAATTGATCTTGCTAACAACGATTTAAACTAGACAGCCGCGCAGAATTAGATCCGTTGATCAAATTAACCGTAATTATTAACGACAATTTCAAATTAAAAGCTCTTTATGATTGCGGCTCTAATGTCACATTAATTAACCAACGAATTGCTGATTTGCTAAAGTTGAAACTAATAGAACAAAAGAGTGTACTCAAAACGATCAGCGGACCTAATTTCACTTCAGCCCGGGCTACAATTATGCTTCGTATTGGAAACATTACGGATTCCCTAACAACTTACGTTGTCAAAAATGATAATTTCTCCTATGATCTTTTACTTGGTATCGATGCTATTAAGAAATTTAAGTTGATTCAATATGACAATTTACGCATTTGCCAGCGCATGGATAGCGGCAAATTGATAGATCTACAGGGAGACCAATCCAATAGTGATCAGAAAATTTTTTTTCAACGATCAAATGATGATCAGATACAGATTCCAAACGATACTGAAGTTTTTGATGAATATATTGAGTTAAATTTCAATGAAAATTTAAATACATGCGAATTTGAAGCTGACTTACAGCATATTGATGATAATTATAACAAACGAACGATTTTACGACTTATAGAAGACTATAGGCACTTGTTTGCCAAAGACAAATTCGATATTGGCAAAGTGCGATCGAAAGAAGCAGAGAAAAAACTACTTAGAGACGAATATGTCACTTCTCGCCCATATAAATGTTCGATCCCGGATAATGAAGAAATAAGGACTCAAATCAAGAAACTATTACAAGCAGGAATTATTGAGGAATCTGATTCTCCATTTGCTTCTCCGGTTACCCTTGCATACAAGAAAGATGATGGGAGAAGATCTCGTTTATGTATCGACTTCAGAAAGTTAAACAAATTGGTGGTACCAGAATGTTTTCCATTCCCTACGATCCAAGATGTGATCGACAAAGTAGTGAATTGTGAATAAATACGGTAAAAATACGGTTCCTCCTATCTCAGGTAAGTAACCAACACTACACCATAAATCTCCTATATATATATATATATATATATATATATATATATATATATATATATATATTGAAAATTGATCTTGCTAACAACGATTTAAACTAGACAGCCGCGCAGAATTAGATCCGTTGATCAAATTAACCGTAATTATTAACGACAATTTCAAATTAAAAGCTCTTTATGATTGCGGCTCTAATGTCACATTAATTAACCAACGAATTGCTGATTTGCTAAAGTTGAAACTAATAGAACAAAAGAGTGTACTCAAAACGATCAGCGGACCTAATTTCACTTCAGCCCGGGCTACAATTATGCTTCGTATTGGAAACATTACGGATTCCCTAACAACTTACGTTGTCAAAAATGATAATTTCTCCTATGATCTTTTACTTGGTATCGATGCTATTAAGAAATTTAAGTTGATTCAATATGACAATTTACGCATTTGCCAGCGCATGGATAGCGGCAAATTGATAGATCTACAGGGAGACCAATCCAATAGTGATCAGAAAATTTTTTTTCAACGATCAAATGATGATCAGATACAGATTCCAAACGATACTGAAGTTTTTGATGAATATATTGAGTTAAATTTCAATGAAAATTTAAATACATGCGAATTTGAAGCTGACTTACAGCATATTGATGATAATTATAACAAACGAACGATTTTACGACTTATAGAAGACTATAGGCACTTGTTTGCCAAAGACAAATTCGATATTGGCAAAGTGCGATCGAAAGAAGCAGAGAAAAAACTACTTAGAGACGAATATGTCACTTCTCGCCCATATAAATGTTCGATCCCGGATAATGAAGAAATAAGGACTCAAATCAAGAAACTATTACAAGCAGGAATTATTGAGGAATCTGATTCTCCATTTGCTTCTCCGGTTACCCTTGCATACAAGAAAGATGATGGGAGAAGATCTCGTTTATGTATCGACTTCAGAAAGTTAAACAAATTGGTGGTACCAGAATGTTTTCCATTCCCTACGATCCAAGATGTGATCGACAAAGTAGTGAATTGTGAATATTTTTCAGTTTTAGATATCAACTCTCCGTTCTGGTGTATCACACTGAAATTGCAAGATAAGGAAAATACTTCTTTTGTCACAAAATATGGAAAGTTTATGTTCCGGGTTCTTCCCTTTGGTCTTAAGAATGCACCAGCAATATTCCAAAGAATATTATCAAATATTATCCGACGAAATAATTTAGATGAATTTTGCATTAACTACATAGATGATATTTTGATTTTCTCCCGAACTTGGGAAGATCATCTTCAACATATTGAAACATTCTTACACGTTATTGACGCTGAAGGTTTTAAGTTGAAACTTGTCAAATGTTTGTTCGCAGCGAAATCAGTAAAGTATCTGGGGCATGTCATTTCAAAGAATAAGGTTTCGCCAGCACAAGGGAATTTGTTCTCGATCCAAAACCTTCAACGGCCTTCTGATAAGACTGGTGTGCGTAGTATTCTGGGTTCCATAAACTTTTATTTGAAGTATATTGAAAATAGTACTCAGAAACTGGACCCACTACATCGGCTATTGCAGAAAGATGTCAGATTTAAATGGTCTGATGATTGTGAACGGACCTTCAATATGATCAAGGATTATCTATGCTCCACACCCATTCTAGCCATTTATGATATTGAGAAGCCCATCTTCATAGAGACAGATGCCAGCTACAAAGGTATCGGTGCCACGCTGAAACAACCACAAGAAGACGGAATCCTACATCCTGTAGCCTATTACTCGCGAAAGCTTTCGAATAAAGAAAAACGATTGAACGTTATTCACTTGGAATGCAAGGCCATTAAGGATGCAATAAAGTTTTGGCAATATTACTTAATTGGGCCTCATTTTACTGTCTGTAGTGATCACAAACCTTTGGAAAATTTAATGACAAAAGCCAGAACTGATGAAATCCTTGGAGACTTAATTCTTTATTTATCACAATTCGACTTCAATATTATATATAAAAAAGGCAAAAAAAATATTCTCGCGGACCTATTGTCCAGAAATCCGGTCCTTGAATATTTCGAGAATGAAGATGCGATCCAGGTTGTAAACTTAATAGATCTTCCTACTATATTAGAGGACCAAGCTGAACATCTTTCTGATTTGAAAACGGCTAAAAATATAGAATTTAAACAAGGAATAATGCTTAAGAAATTAAAAGAAAAGTCAAGGATTTTTGTTTCTCCGACCTTAGGACAAGAAATAATTGAACTTGTGCATCACCATTATGGTCATATCGGTCCAGCACATATGATCGCTACGATCAGACCACATTATTACTTCAAGGGTCTCAACCAAGCTATACATGCCTTCTGTAAGACTTGTAAGATTTGTATTGAAAACAAGGTTCGTCGTAGTCGTGCTATCGGCCTCCTCTCACAAATGGGTCCTGCTACAGAGCCTTTTCAAATCATGTTCCTAGATAGTGTAGGAGGATTTGCGGGGAACCGTTCTCCCAAACGATTTTTGCATATCTTGGTAGATCATTTCACCAGATATGCGTGGATTTCCACCACAAAGGGTCAAAATGCCCAGGACTTCATAAATTTACTTTCTCCGATTGCAAAACAGAATAATATTTCGATACTCTTAGTCGATCAATATACTGGTATCAATTCTGCCGCTTTTAAAACCTATTTAGACAAAGCAGGAATACATATCGTTTTTACTTGCGTTGATCACCCTGAATCTAATGGTCTCAATGAACGCTTAAATCAGACATTGGTAAATCGCCTCCGATGTAAAATAAACAATGCTAATCGAAGAGCCTGGTCAACCCTTGCAAAGGAATGTGTCGACGAGTACAACGATACAACTCATAGTTCCACACAGTTTGCACCGTCATATCTACTACTTGGTACGAAACCTACGATCTCACCTCTTCCAGATAACAGCAAAACGACGCTAGAGGAAGACCGCAAACTAGCTTTTCAGAACTCTATGAAAATTTTTCAGGTTAATAAGAACCGTGTAGATAAGAATCGGCGTCAGCATACTTTTAACGTTAATGATTTAGTCTACATCGAGAATGGTAGTAAATTGAATCGTACTAAGTTGGACCCAGTTCGAATTGGGCCTTTTCCGATTATCAGACGGATTTCACAATCCTTTTATGAAGTTGCTTGTGAAAAAAAAAAGAGGGTTTCCAATTTCTTCCACTCCAGTAAGCTGTTTCCCTTTACCCCGCGCGAAGCGTCTTCAAGGGGGGAGGTGTAAAGGCTGGCTGCACAGCTGGAACCCTACATAATTGTTATAGGTTGTGTTCTAATTGATTATTGTTTTTGGTTTTCTACTACGTTGAAGAAACGTGAAATTTAATTCTTTTATTACAGGTAAACATGCTACATATATCAATGTATGTTTACTTTGTTTAAAGATTGTATATAAAAAAATTTACTTGAAATAAAAATTAAATAAATCCTTCTTTATTTACTTCATCACACTTTCAAAATATATCATAGCAATAAAAATTAGGCCTCACGCCGGGTAATAAGGAATACAAATTTAATTTATTTAATATATATATAATGCTTGTCTTTTGAGGTAAAAAATTCTTTGAAACGTCCTTCATACTTCCTAAATAAAAAAAAATGTATCTCAAATATATTTCAATTCAATTTTACTTCCCTAACTAATTACACCCTAAGAATACTTTCTCGTCGATGTAGCAAAATTACGGTTCCTCCTATCTCAGGTAGGCAACCAACACTACAATATAAATCTCCAATATATCGCTAGTTCTTTCTAGTCGACATGAAAAAAAATCATCTCCCACGGATCAAAAAAAATATCAATCTCTAATTAATCACTACCTCTTACTAGGATTAAAAAAAAATAATTTCTCCCAAAACAAATCTATATAATCCCGACGTCTAAAAGAATGTCATCAGCAATTGAATTTCAAACTTCTCTAATTAATATACCCTTCGTTTGTTCCTATTCCTAAAGTTATATAATGTGCTCCTACAACTCTTCCCATTCTCATCTACTCTCTCTATTTGTTGAGGCCTGGCATTTCCCTATTCCTTCCCCCCCCCCCCCCCCCCCCTCCCTCCCCTGCCTTGTAGTGAGTGTACATCGCAGCGCCACTAGGCCCGTTGCAGCTAGCGCAATCTATCTATGAGGAGAGGAGCGGACCTGAACTCATCAGTAGTTGTTGATCATCTGACCTGATCTGTCGAACATCAATTGTTGACCATCTAACCTGGTCCATCACCTAACCTTGACCTCGTTCACCCATGCCGTGAGTAGAGGCCATGCTTTCATTTTTACCCTTTTTTATATACAGTCCACTTTTATCAGTTATACATACACCCGGCGTGTACACTATTAAAAAAAAATTTACGTAAAAAAAAAACATGTTATTCAAAGTAATAAATAAATTTGTTTAACTAGTAGAATTTATAACAAAAATTTAATAATTTATGCTTACACACAATTTATAATATATATTATCCTTTCAAGGCTTCTAAATAGTTTCGATCGTCTTTCTAATTTATCATATTATTATGATTTATTCACGTCCGGTATCCTAGCTGAACAGTTCCGAAACAGAAAATCTGTCCCCTTGACTCGGCTTCAGGAAGTTCGTCATGACTCCAAAGAGATCTAGGCATCTCTCAGCCTGCTGATTTTATCTTTCTAACATTTTGTAATAAAAAAATCTAGCTTCTATATTATGTTCGTTAAAAAAAATCAGTTGTATGTATATGTTTTAATTTTCAATTAAATCATTACTAACAAATAAGTCTCAGATAAATAATTTGTATATATTAAATTTGGATGACTAATCCCTAAATATAATTCTAGATTAATTTTATACTGATCCTAACATATAATTTAATCCTAAAAAATATAAATCCTAATTAATTTCAACGCAGAACTATACCAAAAGTCATCCATACTCTTCATGTACCAAAATTCTCTCATTCAAAAAATTAATTTATCATCCATACTATTATATTAGTCCAATGTCACTTCGTCATATTTTAAATTAATCCTAATTCTGTCATGTTAGTCTGTCAGTCATTTCTTCAAACTCATCCGAGTTGCAAAAAAAAAACATGTTCACCATAAAAAGTGGCTAATGCAATTATATTGCAAAGCCCAAATTTATTTATTTCTTTTTCCGGATGCCCCGGCGAATGGTGTCTCTAAACATCCCGTCCCCCTTTTCTAAATATTTATTCAGTGTTAATGTTGTCCTTAATACCTGCTCAAATTCTTTTACTCTCTTTTTAAAATTGTTCTTATATCTTTTATTAGCCTTCTTTCTATTTCCAGTTTGTCTATAGGTTTCTACAATATTTTCTTTAAAATTAAAATTTGTCTTTTGTTTGTTGTCCTCGGTCTGTTCGTTTGTTTTGTCTAATAACATCAAAATGTTCCTTTCACTCTGTCCATCCACATCAATATTAATCCTATTTTCTTGAATTTCACTTAATTTTAATTTTTCTACATTTTGACTCTCTTCCTCCACCTCTTTCTCTATAATTTGGGTCTGTTCCTCCCCACTGTTATTCTCTGTTCCTTCTACCTCATCAACTTGTGACTGACTGTCAATAATAAGAACCTCTTTTTCTACTTCAGAATTCCCTTCATCCAACTTGTTAATTTTTTGATTAAAGTGCTTTTCTAAGTTTTCTCCTACTTTATCTATTCTTGGTTCATCAAATTGTCCACCTTTTTATTTAATTTAACTTCTAAATTTTTAATGTCGCCTCTTAAATTTCCCATCTCTCCCTTTAATTCTTTTCCCTGTTATTCTATTTTTTGATTGATATTCCCCATATACCCAGTTAACTTTGTTACTAAATTTCCTAATTTATTACTTTGCTCTTCCATTTTTTGATTCATATTGATATTTAAATTTGCTAATTGCTGGGTCATTAATTCCATAAATCTATCTAGCTTATCTGATTTCTCCTCACCTGTACCCTCCATTGCAGCTGGAGTCTCCCTTCCTCCATCTTCCGATAATTCCATATCGGATCTTTCCTCCGAATTCGACCCTTCCTCTCTACTTTCCTCCTCCAATCTCTTCGCCTCTCCTCTGGTAATTGGCATTTTCTTACTTAATTAAATATATTAATACTAAACAAAAAAATGTTATATAAAATAGTAAGTAACCTTCTTTTTAAATTTGCAAAAAAATAATATTTCTCTAAATTAAATGTAACCCGTATTTGTCTCTATTCTATCCTTTTCATCTTTTCAACCTGTCTCCCTACTTTAATTAATATAAAAAAAATTCTCCCATCAAGGTTTTGCCAAAATATGATGGGGCTTTGTGGCGAAAATCGTCCACACAAGGGATATGCCAAAAATGTGATAAATGCTTTTTTGCTACCACATTTCCTGTAGAAATTTGATCTTTTTTGTTTATTAAAATTTTGATTTCTACAGTAGTTTTTCGAAAATGGCCCTAAAAAAATATAATCAATAATTAAAGACGTGCCATTTTTAAGAAAGTACACGTATACAACAAAAAAAATTCCATTTAACAAACTTTACACTCAGATTTACAAAGAGATATCAGTTTTTTAATAATTTTAAATAATATTAATTCTAATCCAAAGGTTTTTCAAATGATACTACTGGGCCAACAGGGAAGATGAATAGAATAGAATTTTAAGAGGACAAATATAAGGGTTATTTGCTTTATTTACACATTATACTTAAAAAAACTAAACATTGAACAAAACAGAACAAAAGAAAAAACCAAAAAAACAAAATCGTTAAACTAAATACTTAAAAACTATTATTTTTTTTGTTTGGGCATATTGATAAATATATATTATTAATTGTACCTTCTTTTCAAGTTTCTACCACATAATTTAGACTTCGATTAATTTCCACATCTCAACTTCACCCCAGTCAACGTTCATCTAATTGTTCAACTTCATTTTATTTAAAACATATCAATTCACAGTGCACTGTTCCAGCTAGCTCACGACTCAACTCTCTCGACTCTACTCCATTTGTTTCACAGCTGTTTTATATCTTTTCTTGTTTTTTTTTTTTTAAACACCTTGATATATATATAATATATATATACCTATATTATATTATAATAAAAAAAATTACTTTTTATTCATAAAAAAATGTTCCGTAGTGTACATCACAATGTAGATATATAAGTTTAATAATTGTAAACAGTAGTTGTAAAATAAAAATGGGCATATATATAAAAAGAGTGTCGAATTGGGCATATAAAAAAATAATAAATCAGTGAGTGTAGGTGAGAGAGAGACTTCGATACATCGTTGAGCAATGAGTTGAAGACACCAAGGAGCCAGACAACATGTGCGTTCGAGGAGGAGCCTATCATGTGAATTGGAGGAAGACGTTAATCCATCTGTGTATTGAAGGAGGAAGCTTATCATGTGAATTCGAGGAAGAAGCTAATCAACCTGTGTATTGGAAGAAATTAAATCTGCAAGAACTTATAAAAAAAAAAAAAAAAATTGTGAACAAACATTTTTTTTTAAAGAAGGAAAAGGCAAATGTGATGTAAATTACGGAACTTTTTTTTATGAATAAAAAGTTATTTTTTTTTATTATAATATAATATATTATACCACCTATCCTTCCTGCGTGAGTGCATTTTTACGTAATTAGTAAATATAAAATTATATCGGAAAAATTATTAAAATTGAGTATTTTTACATCGCGACTTTAATAAAAAACAATACCTGGATAGCCAAATGCACTCCCACGAGAAGGACGGGTACAAGTTCCTAACTGTGGGTTGACATCAGTAATTAACAATAATTAATTATTGCTGTCAACCAGAAGAAGAATGGGAAGGGGGAAATAGAATGGACAACTCAAACCCTAGAACAGTAACATATTTATTTTAGAAGAAAGTATAATATTTATAAAAGAAAAAACAATTGAATATAAATTGGCCATATGTCTGAAGGACTTTCTACCTTAATTACGAGGTATCTCGATACTGATCCCTGGAGGTGGCGATGTGATCATCCTTGACGTACATCCCTCAGACCCCATCTACTCACCTAGTCCTTGTAGGTCTGCCTGGAGGCCACAATAGAATTTAGATTGTTCACTGAGTTTATGTGCGTCCGAAATCAAAATGTATCTCACTCGCCTGAATGGCTCCAAACATGAACGAACACTGCTCAATTCACATATTCAAACTCACTGTCAAATATAAACTATAAGTGTTGATCATCCAAGACGTGAACCAAGAATCTACAATCACATACTGAAACTCACTGTCAAATATAATAGTAACGTGGTGACCGGTTGATACAAAAGCGAAGTGTTGCCAAGAGTGTAAATTCACATACTGAGCTAATGGCAAAATATAAAAGGAACGTGGTGAACTGTTGACACAAGAGCGATGAGTTGAAGAATAATCGTCGAAGAGTCTTGAGCCAAGAGCTAAGAGTGAAAAGTGGGGATCATTCCTGATGTCTCATTGGTCGTCAGTCTCCGCCCACCCCATCCTCAGCCAATCACCGGTGACCACTTGAGAGTTCTGTGATAGCCTGCGGATATTAAGCTGTGAATCCCAGCGGATATTAATTAGAGTTATGTGAAAAACCTGTTTAACAAAATAATGATGCCGACAATATAATTACTATACACAGGATGCCGACAATTATCCTGGCTTCCTTTCTATTCCCCATCTCTATTAGTTTGTCCGTTTGGATATTCACATTGGTCATTGGATCTTCTCGAAGAAACACCTAAAACAGACAAATGAATATTGAAACCGTAGAAATGTAAGTACATTTTATCAAGTAGGTAGTACCTACTTGAAATTTAAAATAAAACACGATTTGTAGGTGTGCTTTTCAAACTATCTCATCGGGTACAACGCGGAGGCTATTTAAAAACGTTTTCGTAAAAACAATGAATCACGGTAGCTATCCACCTAATTATCTACACAGTGTAGGTACCTACCTGAAACATCTAAATAGTAGGTATATAACACAATTTAAATTATTACATTTCATAATGTTTAAAATTTTACTTACAGAAACATTATGACATTGCTTCTTCATGCTGGCTTGAACAGTGCCTTTCAGTACACAAAAAACCGGGTCGAACACCATACTCTTCACATGGTTGGAGTTTCAACTATTTTCTCCTTTCTGTAGGATCTTCAACTCCTTAAAAAACTCCATAATTTTGAAGTTTGTTATAAATTAACTCACATTATTTAAAAAATTATTAAATAAATAAAAAGGAAAAAGAAAAAAAGATTAATGAACACACCACTTGGTAAACACAAGGAAAGTAAAGTAACATTCAGATACAGAGAGACTTGTGTCATGTTATCCTTATGTCATACTGACGAGGTCTATATTAACCTTTTCTGTTTTTTGTAACAGTAAAAACCATCGATTCGGCAAAATAAAAATAATTCTCGAACTGATCTGTCTTCATCAGATCCAACTCTGAAAATTCGCCCTGACGATCTAGTCCAACAAGATTTTCCAGTATCTTTTCTTGTAACGAATCAAACTTCGTTTTTAATTGCTCCATTCCCTTCCATCGAGCAAGAAAAACTCCTACGTTTTCATCGTCGTCTCTTAGACTTAAGGCTAGATCGTACGTAAGTTTGGCATTACTAAGAATTAAAATGATCGTTTCGCGGTCTGTAATTAATTGTTTCTCCTGTCTGGAAGTCATACTGAACACTGGTATACAATTTTAAATATAATTAAATATATACAACAATTGCATAAAAACGTTATGCTAACGACCATGTGCAAACTACCAGGGTACAGGTTACAAACGTGGTTTCAGTTAAACCCATTTTAAACACAAAAAGGAAAACAAAAAAACTGATTCATCCAGCCCGATAGGACCAAAAATGTTCTGTATTCTCGCTGAAAATGGACTATAATAATTTGCACTAACCGTGCTGATCTCAAACTGAGAATTAGCCTAGCTGGCAATAAGTTTGGACTTACCAACGCACGTTCTGTGGGACAAGTGAAGATTTCACCCAATCTTCCGACAGTCAGCACTGCCATAGGTGATGATCTAACTGAAACTCACTTTAGACCAAACGGTGGGTGGGAAGGGGGGGGGGGGGGAGTCTATATATATATTGTAACATGTAGAAATAGGGGGGAGGGGGGGGGGGGCTGTAGCTGTTCAGCTCTGGCGATCGTTTTCTCGATAAATATATAAAATACCCAAACTTGTAATTTGTGGCAATGTATGTTTTTGTGGTTCCATTTAGTAGATTTAGTATTCATTTATATTTTTTGAAGGGTGCAATGGGCAACTAGTGCCATAATATTTTTTTTTTTTTAATACCCAAACTTGTAGATTGTGGCACAATAAATCTATATATTTTAACGGCTGTTAGCTTACATTTTTAATTATAATAAAATATGAATAATTTGGTTGAAAGTAAAAATCACATGGTAAGATGTTACATTGTATAATTAAATTATTTTATTTTATTATTATTTTTTTTTTAAAATTCAGTCTATGGTCTGCCTTCATCCAGGCCAAACCTACGTTGGACACGTCCCAGTTTTTGTGAAAATTAGTGATGTGAAGTGAGTAAACATTGAAATCTTTATGTGAAGTGACCGGGAAAGAGTCGAGATAGTGGAGAAGAAGTGCTGCTCCATTTTTTTTTATTGAAGGATGTAATGTACCACATGATAATTGAAGATATCAAAAAATATAAAAAGACAGATGATAAAAAATATAGAGATCGAATGTTTTTTGAATGTGAAAATAAAAGAAATGTTATTGGTTATAACATCGTTCAATTATAGTTATTAGAAATAACTGACAATTTGGCGCAGTCGGTAGGACACGGACTGAAGACTAAGGTATATATGCTTCATTATACTATAAATTATGTCTTCCATAGAGTTCAAGTTCAGATTTAAGAAATTTGGAGATAAATGCATTCTATATGCATTCAAAGAAAAAAATAGCACTGATTGGGTTACAATAGAACCCGCATTTCGAGACCTGCAATTCCACACAGGGCTTCTGTCGGTTGAGGGTGTTCGACATATCCTCCAAGAGGATTTCAGGCAAAAGTCTATATCAATAAGCATTACTAAAGAATTGGCTGAGGTTTATCGTTCACCCTCCTGTTCTCAGGACGTAGAAGATTCGGATCTTGAAGAAGAGGGGGTTGACTCTCATTCTTCGGATCCACCGGTGTCCCTTGGCCAAAGTCCTGAGCGGCAAATGTTGTTGACGCTATTAGAATATCAACAGCGCCACAACCAGGAGCTGATACAAAGTAGTCAGCAGGGGGTACAGAAAATGATGGAAGCAACGATGGCATCTTTTGCTGAAGTTATAACAAAATTGAACTGTAAACCGGAGAAGATGGGTATTAAGAAATTCGACGGAAAAAATGAAGATCCCAATACCTGGATACTTATATATGAAAAAGCCTGTTCCTCCAGCAACTGGGACAGTGACCATTTGAAAATTTGTAATCTAGTTTCCCATCTGGTACCCCAGAGCACTGCAGAGAAATGGTACCATTCCCTCATGGCGAAAGAAACTCCAAATGAATGGGCCCTTTGGAAAAGCTCATTCCTGAGTTCGTTTCAACAAAACCTTTTGGAACTAGCGATAAGATGCAATAACTATGTCTATCGTGGACGGACAATGTTGGAGTATTTCTTTGAGAAAGAACGTCTTACTAATCTTGCCTACGGCAGTCTCTCAGATAAGGCCTTTCTCATAATGGTTATGTTGGGACTACCCGAAGATCTCCAGAGCCAGTTGTCCATCCTCAACATAGAAACAAGGGAGGAACTCGGGCAGCTCTCGTCAAGCTGAAGCCGGCCGCCGCTACTTTCCAATCTTTTGGAAGATCTTGGAGCTCTCAGGAGAGAAGAAAGAAGCCGAGCGAAATAATAAAAAAAGGAATTAATAATATAGACGGTGATGAAGGAGTGGATAATGGTAAAATAAATGATATTTGTTTATACTCATGTTTTACCTCTCTTTTTCCTCCAACTAGCCAACTAAATGTGAATAATGTTAACCTGACTGCCTTGCTAGACACAGGCTCCAGTGTGAACATAGTCAGGTATGAGGTGGTAAGGGCTCATGGCTGGAACCTCGTCCCGGACAGACAGGTACTTCGGGGGTTCAATGGGGCCACAGAAACAATTCTCCATTCTGTCTGTATAAAAATAAATTACGGCATATTGGCCATAGAAACAAAGGCGTACGTAGTGCCTCGCCTATGTTATGATATAATCATTGGGCTCTCCACCTTAAAAGAGTTAGGCTATTGTCTTGTCAACAAAGTAACTCGGAAGGAATCGGATGCTGGTTCACAGTTAAGAGCGGTCTGCGTAAGTAGCAAACATCTATTCGTCAAGGAGGATGTTACAAAGATGTTTCCTATTCCTGAAGAAAATGTGCTCTACTCAGTATATTCTGTCCCTTTTAATTTGAAAAAAGATGCTCCGATAATTCAATTAAAACCTTACAGATTGTCAAGAGACAGATATTCTTGGGCTCAAGAGAGGATCAAGGAGTTACTTGATAGAAACATCATAAGGCATTCAAGTTCAAAATACGCATCGCCCTGCGTTACAAAAGAAAACGGTTCTTTAAGTTTATGCCAGGATTTTCACTATCTTTTTAAAATTGTTCTTATATCTTTTATTAGCCTTCTTTCTATTTCCAGTTTGTCTATAGGTTTCTACAATATTTTCTTTAAAATTAAAATTTGTCTTTTGTTTGTTGTCCTCGGTCTGTTCGTTTGTTTTGTCTAATAACATCAAAATGTTCCTTTCACTCTGTCCATCCACATCAATATTAATCCTATTTTCTTGAATTTCACTTAATTTTAATTTTTCTACATTTTGACTCTCTTCCTCCACCTCTTTCTCTATAATTTGGGTCTGTTCCTCCCCACTGTTATTCTCTGTTCCTTTTACCTCATCAACTTGTGACTGACTGTCAATAATAAGAACCTCTTTTTCTACTTCGGAATTCCCTTCATACAAATTGTTAATTTTTTGATTAAAGTGCTTTTCTAAGTTTTCTCCTACTTTATCTATTCTATTTTCAACTCTTTTATTTTCTATTTGCAATTACTCTATTTGATCCTCCAAATTGTCCACCTTTTTATTTAATTTAACTTCTAAATTTTTAATGTCGCCTCTTAAATTTCCCATTTCTCCCTTTAATTCTTCTCCCCGTTCTTCTATTCTCTTTTTAATATTTCCAATCTCCCCATTTAATTATTTTCCCTGTTCTTCTATAAAACCTTACAGATTGTCAAGAGACAGATATTCTTGGGCTCAAGAGAGGATCAAGGAGTTACTTGATAGAAACATCATAAGGCATTCAAGTTCAAAATACGCATCGCCCTGCGTTACAAAAGAAAACGGTTCTTTAAGGTTATGCCATGATTTTCGTGCTCTGAACAGACATACCGAACTTGATCCTTTCCCCTTTCCGATCATCGATGGTCTGATCTGTAACTTTGGCGGTTGTACCTTTTTTACTAAAATAGATCTGAAAGATGGATTTTATCAAGTTCCATTGACGGAGGAAACGAAGCATTTCACAGCTTTTGTTCTTCCCTTTAGACAATATGAATTCAATTTTTTACCATTTGGTTGGAAAAACTCGCCTCCTCAGTTTCAAAGATTCATCACGAAAGTTCTTGGAAATTTACTAGAGGACCCACTCATTTGTGATTATATTGACGACATATTGATAGGTGGACGCACGAAGGAGGAATGTGCAAGTAAAACCTATTTAGTCGTCGAAAGGTTAACTGGGGAGCATGTGAAGCTCAACCTAGAGAAAAGTATTTTCTGTCATCCTAGTGTTCCCTTTCTTGGAAGAATTATCGATGGGAAAACGAAGACAACTAAACAGGAATCCATCGAAAAGGTCAGAAATATTCGGAGGCCACACGACGTTCACACTGTGCCGGTATTTACGGGCCTCACCAGTCAGTTCAGGGCCTGTTCAGACCATCTGAAAAACATTTCAATATACTATGTTGGACATGTACAGCGATATCTATTTGAAATCAGATGTTTTAATTTTATCGGACACATTTGAATCATTTCGAAATATGACTATGACAAACTATGGAGTAGATGCGGCCCACTACTATTAACACTACTACAGGATTTGTAAGGTTTCTTTATCATTAATTATTATAAATAATAAAATTATGTTAATATATTTGTAAATAATTGTAAGATTTTATTCTATATGTTAATTATTAATCTATATAATAAAAATGAATGTCTAAATTTGCTATGCGCAAAACTCGAGAACGGCTGGACCAATTCGGCTAATTTTTTTTTTCAAATATTTGTTGAAGTCCGAGGAAGGTTCTTATGAAGAGAGTTCCTAGCTGTCAACTGGAGGGAGGGGGGGGGGGGGGGGAGTTGTAAGGGGAGTTTAAGCATAAAAATTGCTCTAGCACAATAACGGATGGACGGATTATCATGAAATTTACCATGTAGTATTCTTAAAAGCCAATTTGAAAAATAGGCTACGTGGCGTCCATAAATATAGAACGGGAAGGAGGGTTGTAAGTGAGGCCTAACCATAAAAATTGTTCTAGCTCATTAACGGATGGTCGGATTGTCATGAAATTTCACGTGTAGTATTCTTAAAAGCTTAGTTAAAAAATAGGCTATGTGGCGTCCCTAAATATTGAACGGGAGGGGGGGTTGTAAAGGGGGCCTAAATATAAAGTGATACCAACACTCTTCCCGTGACATTCTCGCACGAGCCAAGAACAACTATAAAAACTTCCCCAATTCTATATGATTGGCCCGCGATAGTAGTTCACCTTTAAGCTACTAGGTGGAACTACCATCACGCCACTGTCCCCAAACCTTTTAGGCCCCTGGCGAGTCAGCCCCTGGGGCTGTTAAGCGGTTGGGAATCCGTGCTAGAGGGCCCCTAGGCTCAGCTGACGCCTGACGCTACCTCTGATCGGCTCCCGCCCCCTCAGCAGCTCTGGATTAAGGGGCCGCTAGTTGGAACTTTTGATACCATTGGTCCAACTAGTGTGCCCTGCCCAGCTCGCTCGGGGTTCGACATATATCCAATAAAAAAAAGAAGCAGAGTGCAGAGGCCGAGTTTTTAGAGCATGTCCGGCCTATATGTAGACTCCTTCGACTTATGCCAGAAGCATTCATCGTTGGTGTAATAACTCCTCAGCTGACCCCGGAGTTCCGCGAGAAGGCTAGAAAAGTCAATGCACGGAGTTTCGCAGAGCTACTCATTTTGGACGAAAGGAACCCTCGACTCCTCCCAACTGGACGACTGCTCGAACAAACATATAAAAAGTCGGAGCAGCCCAGAATTGATCCCAACGGACAGAGGCGTTGTTGGTACTGTCCCGGGTACAGAGAGGACCCCGCAATCAAGAGGCGGACAAGCAGTAATGAGTGTCATCCAGACATCTCTGCTCACCGTAACGGTGGAAATAGAGGGTCGACCAGTCCAAGCTCTCGTCGACACTGGAGCATCCGCAAACTTCATTTGCAGGGAACTAGTAGTGGAGGGAGCTCAAAGAGGAGGACAGTCTACTGCGATGATAGCACAGAGAGGACTAAGCCTGAAGCTCGATGGGTGCTGCGAGATCTCCTTCATGCTCGGCGGGGAAGCCTACACTGAACTCTTCCATGTGAATGAGGATCTTGCCATCCCCTTGGTTCTCGGATATCCCTGGCTGCGCGACCACCAGGCAGTGTGTGACTTCCAACAAGCCAGCTTGTGCCTTGGAACAGCGAAACGACACACAGTCTACTGGCGACCCAGGGCCAAGGAACCTGCCGCCATCGTGGAGGAGGCCATCTGCCACGGAGTGCCCCCGGAGCAATTCGGTGAGTTGTTTCCACTTTTACTTAGTTTTAGTGAAGTGTTCGCGGAAAACGTCCCATTTAACACCACTCGCTCTGCGAAGCATCACATTGAATTGTCCTCATCTGTCCCCGTTAAGCATAAACGGTTCCACTATTGTGAGGAGCAGCGACGGTGCAAGTTCGAGCAGACTGAGGATATGCTACGAGATGGCATTATTCGGGCAAGTTCCTCCAACTACTGCTCTCCGGTGGTACTCGTAAAGGACGGGACCTAACGCTTCTGTGTCGATTACCGCGACCTCAATAAGGTCACAAAGGACACAGTCACTGTGATGCCTCGCATCGAAGATTTACTGCAGGACGCCGGAAGGGCCGGCACCGTACACCGCGTTCAGCACCCCAGATGGGAGTCTATACGAATTTATCCGTATGCCGTTTGGGTTAAAAGGAGCTCCAAACACATTCCAAAGGCTGATGAGCGGTACGGTCCTGCAGGGCTTTCACGATTTCGCCCGTGCCTATTTAGACGATATCATCGTGTTTTCGGGAAGCTGGGATGAGCACCTGAATCATGTGAATCTGGTTTTGGAAAGGCTCCGGCAGCATGGGCTTGCGTGTAAACTTGAGAAGTGTCGATTCGGATGCGCCGATCTGCAGTATCTGGGTCGCAAGCTAACCGAAGCTGGTGTCGCGGCCTGCGAGTCTCACATTAAGGCTGTTCATGCTGCACCCGTTCCCCGAACGCGTAAACAACTCAGATCATTTCTTGGGCTTTGTGGATGGCTTCGCGAACATGTCCCAGGTTACTCCGTCATAGCTGCACCCCTGACCGACTTGCTGAGCACAAAAAGAATTTTCAAGTGGAGCGAAACGGCTCAGCGTGCCTTCGATGCTCTCCGTGATGCTCTGACGTCCCTATCTAAACTTCACCTTCCGGATCTTCGCCTCCCAATGATCCTTCAGACGGACGCGAGTGGAGTCGGGATGGGGGCTGTGCTTCTTCAGGAGGACGATGGCCGCAAGCTGATTGTTAGTTATGGTAGTGCTAAGTTCAATAAGCACGAACGGCGGTACCATTCTAACGAACAGAAGTGCCTCGCGTTGGTCTGAGCATGTTAGAAGTATCGGCCTTACCTAGAAGGGCAGAAGTTTATTGTGCGCACCGACAACAAGGCGTTACAGTGGCTCCATAAATTTCGAGAAACCAACACTAAGCTGACCCGGTGGGCTCTCTTACTCCAGGAGTTCAATTTCGACGTAGAGCACTGCCCGGGGAAGGACAATCACCTAGCTGACGCATTGTCCCGCAACCCCGACAATACTCGCCGTTCCGACCAATTGGACTTAGAGGAGAAGGCCTTACCATGTTTCCTTATCAACCTAGGAGTGGTGCACCAGGAGCTAATCGAAGCGCAGCGCAACGACCCAGAGATGCGGCAGTGCATCGAACATCTAGGGCGCATGGTAAGGCAGGATGAACAGGATATCCCACTAGCCCTCCGTCTGGCACATCAGCACCACCAACTGAAGCAGGGTCTCCTATGGACGCGACAGGACGATGACAGCCCCTGGCGGATCATGGTGCCAGCACCTATGCGGAGTCCGATATTGTATGCCTACCATGAGGACGACGAAGCAGGACACCCGGGTCAGGAGGAAACATACCGGGCCATCGCCGAGAAGTTCTACTGCGGCAGGAGGTGACACAGTATGTGCGCAGCTGTCGCACATGCGCTGCCTTCAAAAAGAACTGCCATCCATCAGCCGATATACCCTCAGCCCGCAGACCTCACGGGGCCATATCCGGCATCGACTAGGCGAAAGTTCAGGTTCATCTTAGTGGTAACGGACCTTTTCAGCCGGTGGGTGGAAGCCTTCCTAGTGAAACAACCCATCTCGTCAGCCGTCTTGGAACAACTAGGGAATGAAATTTTCCCTCGCTGGGGCTATCCCAGAGCGATGCTGACCGATAATGGGGCGTGTTTCGACGTGTTTTCGTAGAAAATGGAAGCAGACTTGCGACTCCTGGGGAATCGAAACATGGACAACCCCACTGTACCACCCCCGCGCCAATCCCACGGAACGCCGTAATCAAGAAATTAAGACTTCTCTGAAGATCCACATGAGGGGAAAGGAGGAGAATGAGTGGGCCGCACATCTCCCCGCAGTCCTGTTCAACCTCCGTACACGGAACAACGCCGTCATTGGCTTCAGCCCTAGCCAGGTCTTGTTCGGCCATCGTCTGCAGAGTCCAGGCGAATGGCGGTTTCATCGGCCAAAGGGGACCGCGATGAGAGGGAATCCTTGCGCCGTAGGTCGACGCCGGCGGAACCTGTGTGGTCATTCCCAGACAGACAGAGAGCATTCAGAGGAATAGCCACCGTGAACCATGCCGGTTGTCTGGACATGTTCTGTTTTGTGTTGTGTTGCTCTGTTCAAATTGTTGTGTTCTATTTGTTGCATTCTAATTATTGTGTTCTATTTGTTGTGTTCTAATTTTTTTTTTTTTTTTTTTAATAAATGAGCTGCTTTGTCCTCCAGTACCTGCTCCTGCCGGCCGTGCGAGAATAGTCAACGGGGGTGGGGGAAATTGATACCAACTCTCTTTCCGTGACATTCTCGCACGAACCGAGAACAACTATAAAAACTTCCCCAATTTAATATGATTGGCGCGTGATAGTAGTTCACCTTTAAGCTACTAGGTGGAACTACCATCACGCCACTGTCCCCAAACCTTTTAGGCCCCTGGCGAGCGCGGATGCGGTCCGGGGCTGTTGAGCGGTTGGGAATCCGTGCTAGAGGGCCCCTAGGCTCAGCTGACGCCTGACCCTACCCCTGATCGGCTCCCGCTCCCTCAGCAGCTCTGGATTAAGGGGCCGCTAGTTGGAACTTTTGATACCATTGGTCCAACTAGTGTGCCCTGCCCAGCTCGCTCGGGGTTCGACATATATCCAATAAAAAACAGAAGCAGAGTGCAGAGGACAAAGCCAGTTGCAGTAAACCAGTCTCCAATCTATCCTATCCAGCTGTGAAGCCAAAGGAGTCATCTCCACATCCCCCCCCCCCCCTCCACGCCTTCCGGGGTATTTTTGGGCGGCCGGCTCTGCTGGCCAGTACATCACTCTACATCCCCCTCCGACATCAAAAGATAGTTCTGTCATTAAAGGATGCTCGGATTGTTATGGAAGTTTATATGTAGTTTTCTTAAAGGCAAAATTGAAAAATGCGCTCATGTGGTACATTACATACCCCCTTTCTTAGGAGCTTCATTGCTCCTGCAATGATAAACCGCCACATTCATAATGGTAGCCACCTGCTCTGCTCCCGAGTCGTCCTCATACAGAATAGTCTTCGGGAATCCATTCATCATGATGACTTTCTTGACTTTGAAAGGCCCCCTAACAACAGGGTTCTTCCCTCGATAGCCGGCCTGCAAAAGGATTTGATCCCCTTCTTTTATGGTTGGGAATTTTTTTGCGTGTCGTTTATCGAAGTACAACTTCACACTTTCTTTATATTTCTTAGATTTTTCCTCAGACATGGGCACCTCTTTAATCATATCGGGTGAGATACCAAACTTATTATCAGCAGGAAAGATTGGTTTAATTCCAAAGGCTTTGAACTGGGGAGAACAACCAAGGAACGCGGTGTATGACCTATTCAGATGTCTTACAGCTGCTTCCAAACAGTTTTTCCATCCCCCTTTAAAGCTGGGATACAAAGACATGAACTGTTTGATATCCCTAATTTTTCGTTCTGCCAAACCGTTTCCAGCAGGATGATACGGTGCTGTGGTAACCAGCCTAATTTTTCTCTCTTCGGCGAATTTCTTGAAGGCCTCCGAGACAAACTGCAGTCCGTTATCACTAACGACTTTCTTCACCTTGTTTATGTGAGGAAATTCATTAAGAAACTTTATCAGAGAACTTGCATTTTCTTTAATGGCTTTGGCAAAAATAAATCTAGAATATTCATCCACGGCAACAATGAATGACTGTGTCTTTCGATTTGTTTCGGATTTCTTCAGTCGTTCACCGAAGTCCAAATGAATACACTCGAAAGGTGCTGGAGCTACATCTGAAATTATCATAATGTCTGGTTTTGGTTTAAATTTAAATTTTACCACTTGACATTCATGACAACTCTTCACATAATCCAGAATACACTGTTTCATATTTGGCCAATAAAACCTAGATTTGATCTTAGTATAGGTTTTCCAAAACCCGTCGTGACCTCCTGAGTCGGGATCATCATGGTAGGAACGCAGAATCACCTGTACCATGTCAAATTTCACCTCGATCCTAGAATTAGTGTTGCTACCTGTTGTGGATTGACCATTCTGTCAAATTTGGTGAACATCGGTTTCTACGCACAATCTAGAGATAGCATCTGCATCATCCAGTTCTTTTCCTTTCCGGTGATGAATTTTGATGCAGTAGCTCATCAGGAACATTTGCCACCTTGCGAGTATCCCTTTAGGTTCAGCCATGGTTATTATATGGGTGAGGGCTTGGTGGTCAGTGTGTACGGAGATCTCCCTCGCCTCGATATATGACCTGAAATATTTCATTGCCTTCACAACAGCCAGGGCCTCTTTTTCTGTTACAGAATAATTGAGCTCTGCCTTTGTGAAAGAATGGGAGAAATACCCGATCACTCTCAACTGCTGTTTCTTGGGTAGCGCTTGGTTTCTTTGATACAGTATAGCTCCACAGCCGAAGTGAGAGGCATCAGTGCACAGCTCGAATGGCAAGTTCCAGTCCGGTAGCTGAAGCACAGGGTTGCTAGTAATTTTCTCCACTAAGGTCCTAAAAGCACTCTCTGTTTCTTCGGTCCAAACAAAGTCTACCTCCTTGCCTTTCAGCTGATCTAGAGGTCTAGAGGACAGAAAATACTTTTCTCTAGGTTGAGCTTCACATGCTCCCCAGTTAACCTTTCGACGACTAAATAGGTTTTACTTGCACATTCCTCCTTCGTGCATCAACCTATCAATATGTCGTCAATATAATCACAAATGAGTGGGTCCTCTAGTAAATTTCCAAGAACTTTCGTGATGAATCTTTGAAACTGAGGAGGCGAGTTTTTCCAACCAAATGGTAAAAAATTGAATTCATATTGTCTAAAGGGAAGAACAAAAGCTGTGAAATGCTTCGTTTCCTCCGTCAATGGAACTTGATAAAATCCATCTTTCAGATCTATTTTAGTAAAAAAGGTACAACCGCCAAAGTTACAGATCAGACCATCGATGATCGGAAAGGGGAAAGGATCAAGTTCGGTATGTCTGTTCAGAGCACGAAAATCATGGCATAACCTTAAAGAACCGTTTTCTTTTGTAACGCAGGGCGATGCGTATTTTGAACTTGAATGCCTTATGATGTTTCTATCAAGTAACTCCTTGATCCTCTCTTGAGCCCAAGAATATCTGTCTCTTGACAATCTGTAAGGTTTTATAGAAGAACAGGGAAAATAATTAAATGGGGAGATTGGAAATATTAAAAAGAGAATAGAAGAACGGGGAGAAGAATTAAAGGGAGAAATGGGAAATTTAAGAGGCGACATTAAAAATTTAGAAGTTAAATTAAATAAAAAGGTGGGCAATTTGGAGGATCAAATAGAGTAATTGCAAATAGAAAATAAAAGAGTTGAAAATAGAATAGATAAAGTAGGAGAAAACTTAGAAAAGCACTTTAATCAAAAAATTAACAATTTGTATGAAGGGAATTCCGAAGTAGAAAAAGAGGTTCTTATTATTGACAGTCAGTCACAAGTTGATGAGGTAAAAGGAACAGAGAATAACAGTGGGGAGGAACAGACCCAAATTATAGAGAAAGAGGTGGAGGAAGAGAGTCAAAATGTAGAAAAATTAAAATTAAGTGAAATTCAAGAAAATAGGATTAATATTGATGTGGATGGACAGAGTGAAAGGAACATTTTGATGTTATTAGACAAAACAAACGAACAGACCGAGGACAACAAACAAAAGACAAATTTTAATTTTAAAGAAAATATTGTAGAAACCTATAGACAAACTGGAAATAGAAAGAAGGCTAATAAAAGATATAAGAACAATTTTAAAAAGATAGTGAAAATCCTGGCATAACCTTAAAGAACCGTTTTCTTTTGTAACGCAGGGCGATGCGTATTTTGAACTTGAATGCCTTATGATGTTTCTATCAAGTAACTCCTTGATCCTCTCTTGAGCCCAAGAATATCTGTCTCTTGACAATCTGTAAGGTTTTAATTGAATTATCGGAGCATCTTTTTTCAAATTAAAAGGGACAGAATATACTGAGTAGAGCACATTTTCTTCAGGAATAGGAAACATCTTTGTAACATCCTCCTTGACGAATAGATGTTTGCTACTTACGCAGACCGCTCTTAACTGTGAACCAGCATCCGATTCCTTCCGAGTTACTTTGTTGACAAGACAATAGCCTAACTCTTTTAAGGTGGAGAGCCCAATGATTATATCATAACATAGGCGAGGCACTACGTACGCCTTTGTTTCTATGGCCAATATGCCGTAATTTATTTTTATACAGACAGAATGGAGAATTGTTTCTGTGGCCCCATTGAACCCCCGAAGTACCTGTCTGTCCGGGACGAGGTTCCAGCCATGAGCCCTTACCACCTCATACCTGACTATGTTCACACTGGAGCCTGTGTCTAGCAAGGCAGTCAGGTTAACATTATTCACATTTAGTTGGCTAGTTGGAGGAAAAAGAGAGGTAAAACATGAGTATAAACAAATATCATTTATTTTACCATTATCCACTCCTTCATCACCGTCTATATTATTAATTCCTTTTTTTATTATTTCGCTCGGCTTCTTTCTTCTCTCCTGAGAGCTCCAAGATCTTCCAAAAGATTGGAAAGTAGCGGCGGCCGGCTTCAGCTTGACGAGAGCTGCCCGAGTTCCTCCCTTGTTTCTATGTTCAGGATGGACAACTGGCTCTGGAGATCTTCGGGTAGTCCCAACATAACCATTATGAGAAAGGCCTTATCTGAGAGACTGCCGTAGGCAAGATTAGTAAGACGTTCTTTCTCAAAGAAATACTCCAACATTGTCCGTCCACGATAGACATAGTTATTGCATCTTATCGCTAGTTCCAAAAGGTTTTGTTGAAACGAACTCAGGAATGAGCTTTTCCAAAGGGCCCATTCATTTGGAGTTTCTTTCGCCATGAGGGAATGGTACCATTTCTCTGCAGTGCTCTGGGGTACCAGATGGGAAACTAGATTACAAATTTTCAAATGGTCACTGTCCCAGTTGCTGGAGGAACAGGCTTTTTCATATATAAGTATCCAGGTTTTGGGATCTTCATTTTTTCCGTCGAATTTCTTAATACCCATCTTCTCCGGTTTACAGTTCAATTTTGTTATAACTTCAGCAAAAGATGCCATCGTTGCTTCCATCATTTTCTGTACCCCCTGCTGACTACTTTGTATCAGCTCCTGGTTGTGGCGCTGTTGATATTCTAATAGCGTCAACAACATTTGCCGCTCAGGACTTTGGCCAAGGGACACCGGTGGATCCGAAGAATGAGAGTCAACCCCCTCTTCTTCAAGATCCGAATCTTCTACGTCCTGAGAACAGGAGGGTGAACGATAAACCTCAGCCAATTCTTTAGTAATGCTTATTGATATAGACTTTTGCCTGAAATCCTCTTGGAGGATATGTCGAACACCCTCAACCGACAGAAGCCCTGTGTGGAATTGCAGGTCTCGAAATGCGGGTTCTATTGTAACCCAATCAGTGCTATTTTTTTCTTTGAATGCATATAGAATGCATTTATCTCCAAATTTCTTAAATCTGAACTTGAACTCTATGGAAGACATAATTTATAGTATAATGAAGCATATATACCTTAGTCTTCAGTCCGTGTCCTACCGACTGCGCCAAATTGTCAGTTATTTCTAATAACTATAATTGAACGATGTTATAACCAATAACATTTCTTTTATTTTCACATTCAAAAAACATTCGATCTCTATATTTTTTATCATCTGTCTTTTTATATTTTTTGATATCTTCAATTATCATGTGGTACATTACATCCTTCAATAAAAAAAAATGGAGCAGCACTTCTTCTCCACTATCTCGACTCTTTCCCGGTCACTTCACATAAAGATTTCAATGTTTACTCACTTCACATCACTAATTTTCACAAAAACTGGGACGTGTCCAACGTAGGTTTGGCCTGGATGAAGGCAGACCATAGACTGAATTTAAAAAAAAAAAAAATAATAAAATAAAATAATTTAATTATACAATGTAACATCTTACCATGTGATTTTTACTTTCAACCAAATTATTCATATTTTATTATAATTAAAAATGTAAGCTAACAGCCGTTAAAATATATAGATTTATTGTGCCACAATCTACAAGTTTGGGTATTAAAAAAAAAAAAATATTATGGCACTAGTTGCCCATTGTACCCTTCAAAAAATATAAATGAATACTAAATCTACTAAATGGAACCACAAAAACATACATTGCCACAAATTACAAGTTTGGGTATTTTATATATTTATCGAGAAAACGATCGCCAGAGCTGAACAGCTACAGCCCCCCCCCCCCCCCCCCCTCCCCCCTATTTCTACATGTTACAATATATATATAGACTCCCCCCCCCCCCCCCCCCCCTTCCCACCCACCGTTTGGTCTAAAGTGAGTTTCAGTTAGATCATCACCTATGGCAGTGCTGACTGTCGGAAGATTGGGTGAAATCTTCACTTGTCCCACAGAACGTGCGTTGGTAAGTCCAAACTTATTGCCAGCTAGGCTAATTCTCAGTTTGAGATCAGCACGGTTAGTGCAAATTATTATAGTCCATTTTCAGCGAGAATACAGAACATTTTTGGTCCTATCGGGCTGGATGAATCAGTTTTTTTGTTTTCCTTTTTGTGTTTAAAATGGGTTTAACTGAAACCACGTTTGTAACCTGTACCCTGGTAGTTTGCACATGGTCGTTAGCATAACGTTTTTATGCAATTGTTGTATATATTTAATTATATTTAAAATTGTATACCAGTGTTCAGTATGACTTCCAGACAGGAGAAACAATTAATTACAGACCGCGAAACGATCATTTTAATTCTTAGTAATGCCAAACTTACGTACGATCTAGCCTTAAGTCTAAGAGACGACGATGAAAACGTAGGAGTTTTTCTTGCTCGATGGAAGAGAATGGAGCAATTAAAAACGAAGTTTGATTCGTTACAAGAAAAGATACTGGAAAATCTTGTTGGACTAGATCGTCAGGGCGAATTTTCAGAGTTGGATCTGATGAAGACAGATCAGTTCGAGAATTATTTTTATTTTGCCGAATCGATGGTTTTTACTGTTACAAAAAACAGAAAAGGTTAATATAGACCTCGTCAGTATGACGTAAGGATAACATGACAAAAGTCTCTCTGTATCTGAATGTTACTTTACTTTCCTTGTGTTTACCAAGTGGTGTGTTTATTAATCTTTTTTTCTTTTTAATTTTTATTTATTTAATAATTTTTTAAATAATGTGAGTTAATTTATAACAAACTTCAAAATTATGGAGTTTTTTAAGGAGTTGAAGATCCTACAGAAAGGAGAAAATAGTTGAAACTCCAACCATGTGAAGAGTATGGTGTTCGACCCGGTTTTTTGTGTACTGAAAGGCACTGTTCAAGCCAGCATGAAGAAGCAATGTCATAATGTTTCTGTAAGTAAAATTTTAAACATTATGAAATGTAATAATTTAAATTGTGTTATATACTAGGTATATAACACTATTTAGATGTTTCAGGTAGGTACCTACACTGTGTAGATAATTAGGTAGATAGCTACCGTGATTCATTGTTTTTACGAAAACGTTTTTAAATAGCCTCCGCGTTGTACCCGATGAGATAGTTTGAAAAGCACACCTACAAATCGTGTTTTATTTTAAATTTCAAGTAGGTACTACCTACTTGATAAAATGTGCTTACATTTTTACTGTTTCAATATTCATTTGTCTGTTTTAGGTGTTTCTTCTAAACACTAAGTCTCATCATATGGTAGCTTTTTTATATGAGGCACAAAAAAACATTTCCTAAACCGACCCGGCTTGCAGGTGGTCTAAAAGAAGCAATCCTGATGAAAAAATCCAATCAGTTGAAGAAGCGTTTGGGTGTAAAACTTTCGACCCATTTAAAACTGCAGTGGACCACAGCGGAATAAAATCCATGTTTAATAACGAACTAAAAGCCTACAACGGCATTGTAGGGTACTCTTGGCTTCTATCACCGGAGGCCCCACAAGAGTCACCACATGGGGTGATACAATAGACGTTTTGGACGTTGGCAAATTCTCCTTTTTTCCTTCTGCAAAATGGCAACTACATATAAAATTGTTATTTGTGGGTGTGTTATCAGCACGTCTGTAATTAAAAATATATATTATGAATAACAACACTACAGTGTATTAAGGTACCTATTAACTTAATGTAGGCACATACAAATTCACTTGTAATACCTACATACCCTATTCTAATTCGTTCGTGGAATGTTATTTTTATCTATGTACATACCTAGGTAGGTATCAATTCACAAATTAAGGATTATATATCCATAATATTATTAGGTATTTACTATATAAATAATAAAATGATCCACATGATATTTATCTATGTTGTAAGTAAAATTATAAAATTGTAGTGTAGCAAATACTTTTTGAGTTGAATAATTCAATCAGACAATGTGTTTTCCTTACTTTACAAGTTGTATCCATTTAATAGCTTTTTTTCTTTTGGAAAACGAAAAAAACTGCAATAATGAATATCATTATCATGGCTACATTGTGGTTCAAAGCAAACAACCATTTTTTAAATATTTTTTACTATTAAATTATTTAAATTTCTAATAAAAGACAAATCACAACACAAAATAACAAAGGCAAAATAACCTTCAGATACGACAAACTTTACGGAAGGTAATCATGACGTCACGACTGACGAGGTCTATAAAGTCAAGTTTCCAAGAATTTCTCTGCCAACTTTTTCAGGGGACTTTTTAAAGTGGAAAAGTTTTTATGACCTCTTCAGTTCAATTATACACACTCACAGTGATGACAGTTTGTCTAATGTAGAAAAGTTTTATTATATAATTCTAGCCTTGCTGGTGAAGCATTAAGGTTAATTACAGGTATACCAGTTTCAAATGAAAATTATCAGTTGGCATGGAATTGCCTTATCACTAGATACGATAATTCACGATTAATTGCCGAAAACCATATGAAAAAGTTATTTTCTGTTTCCCTTATTAAACAGGATTCCATAACAAACTTAAAGTACTTTATTGATTCCTTTGTGGATAATGTGTCAGCTTTGAAGGTTTTAGGTGTTAAAGACCTTTCAGGTAATTTCCTATTTTATTTAGCTTCGAAATCGTTGGATATTGATACTAGAAGGGAATTCGAAACACAGTTCAAATCCACAAGGTATGTTGATAAGTCTACCTAAGTAATTAAAAGTAACCTTAATGCCAGTTTGGGCACGATGTGTGTACTGTGTAATGATCTCCATAATTTGTCTAGTTGTGCCAAATTTAAATCTTTGAGTGTAGATCAGAGAATTGCGAAGGTGTCATAAAACAAGCTGTGTTTTTATGTCTTAGCCATGGGCATTTTGCAAGTAACTGTAGAAGTAAAATCACTTGTAGAGTGTGCAATTACAAGCACAATTCTTTAGTTTGCCATAAAGATTTAAAACTCCAGGTGATATCTTATCAGCAAATAGTGTGTCTAATAAATCTAGTGTTTTGTTGACCATAGTATATATACATACTAGATTCAATTATAATATTAAAGTACGTTGTTTGATTGACCCAATGCTCTTTCATTAGCACAAAATGTTTTAGAAGGCTAGGTTTGAAAGGCAGGTCTTGTTTTGTTGAGTGTTCGGGCATAGGCTAAGTCTCGTTGCCAACTGTGAGAAATACTGTTCGTGTTGAATTATCACCGCTTAATGATAATTCTAGTATTTTTCATGGAGAATGTTTGATTGTAGACAAGGTGACAGGTATAAAATCATTAGAAGGTCTAACTGCAGACTTGCCTACTGAGTTTAGTACAATTAAGTTAGCAGATAAGAATTTTCACGCCCCAGGTAAGGTGGACCTTCTCATTAGAGCTGACTTGTACCCTCGGATTGTGATAGATGGACCGTTAATCAGGAGAGGAACTCTCCTAGCCATTCCTACTATTTATGGCTATATTGCAACAGGTCCTTTGTATCAAACTCAGACCACTAATGTTGTCCATTGTAATTTTGTTACTCAGGAAACTGAGCATATCACTCTAACTGAAGGTCTTCGACTCCTCCTTTGGAACTGATCCTCCACTTCTAGACTTCTTCGATGCTCCTGGACTGTTCCCCCTCTCCTCCTCTTTTCCCTTTCTCCTTCTCTTCTTCAGGGGAACTTAGCGGTTGAAGCCTCCAATTTGTCCTTGTCATCTTTATGTTGGCAGTTTTATATGCCACTAACAGCGGGCTTGGAGCTATAATCCGGTTAATACCTTCCTAGTTCCATTCTTCTGTCAACTGGATGGGTTGTAAAAGGCTATTTGAATACTCACAGGTAACTGGTGTCCCTTCTTTTATTGCACCCTTGTTACCTGAGCCGGGTCCCTCTAGCAAGCCTCCAGAATTAAAAGTTTATTTCTTACTTATTTACATATATGAAAGACACAGAGTTGTTGTCCACTCACAAGTTTTATTAGCATAGCCAGCCTTCGGTCCTATAAGACCATCTTCAGTGCTAACTATATTAGACAGGTAAAAGATAAAAGTTATACTAAAAATATGTGCATACAAAAACAACATAAAAAATTATATATATATATATATATATATATATATAAAAGATATATATATCAATTAACAAATCAAAGATTTGATGTCACAATTTAGTTATTAAAAAATTATGTTAAATAATATAACAAATATAACAAAAACCACAAAACTTACCACTTTACAAAGGTAGTGGTCTCGACCAGTCTCTGATTGCCACTACACATCTTGGACTGGTCCAGGGGTATCAGAGAGAGGTGGAGGGGAGAGAATGGAATCTCGAATCTGGTATTGAGATTTTGGGAACTTTGATAAAAATTTCTCTTTATCTCCATAGACTCAAGAGAATTCAGCTTTTTGCTTTTTCTAGCCCTGTGGAGATTTTGGACCCTGTGCTCTATATGCTGTGCATGGTGTTCCATAGTAGGGAGATCTACAGCCAAAATGCACACAAAAGAGACATAAAACATTGGTGTAGCCTGCCGTACCTGGGTCCTATTTCGGTTGCAATGGGAGAGGTACTCAGCCGTCATAACATCGGAGCTTCCTTCAGGAGTAGCCGAAGTTTGGCACAGGTCTTTTCTAAACCGAAGGATTCCATAGCGCCTAGTGAGAACTCAGGGGTTTACAAAATATCCTGCGGGGCCTGTGGAATTTCTTATGTTGGGCAAACTGGCAGATCTTTTAAAACCCGGGTAAAAGAGCACCTAAGGCGGGAAGACTCACGGTTTTTGCAGCACATTGTGTCGGAACACCATGCACATCATATAGAGCACAGGGTCCAAATTCTCCACAGGGCTAGAAAAAGCAAAAAGCTGAATTCTCTTGAGTCTATGGAGATAAAGAGAAATTTTTATCAAAGTTCCCAAAATCTCAATACCAGATTCGAGATTCCATTCTCTCCCCTCCACCTCTCTCTGATACCCCTGGACCAGTCCAAGATGTGTAGTGGCAATCAGAGACTGGTCGAGACCACTACCTTTGTAAAGTGGTAAGTTTTGTGGTATATTTCATTGTTTTTGTTATATTTGTTATATTATTTAACATAATTTTTTAATAACTAAATTGCGACATCAAATCTTTGATTTGTTAATTGATATATATATCTTTTATATACGTATATATATATATATATATATATATATATATATATATATATATATATATATATATATATATATATTTTATGTTGTTTTTGTATGCACATATTTTTAGTTTAACTTTTATCTTTTACCTGTCTAATATAGTTAGCACTGAAGATGGTCTTATAGGACCGAAAGCAACTTGTGAAAGAAATAAAACTTGTGAGTGGACAACAACTCTGTGTCTTTCATTAAATACAGCTCACAACAACCTCCAAGAAATTCCTCATATTTACATATACTATTTACAAATTTTAAATAAAATTATATTTTACCATATATTTGGCCTGTAGACGCAAATTGACTACATTACAATATGTATATAACTACCGGTTTCGGCTTTATACCATCGTCAGGTCTAGTTATGAACTAAGTCAGTTTGCAGAGAGCGACCCTTCTAATACATCTCGGGTGAAAGGGTGCCATTAAAACTTGGGAGTCCCCCGGCTGTACCGTTAGCTAACTCATGAAATATTTCCTAACAAAACCTAGTTCTAAATTTACATAAAACAATATTACTAGACTAATCGTGGCAAAACAAATAAATAAGTACAAATACAAATAAATAATAAAATTAGAAATATAATTAATAATAATATTAAGATTTAGATAACATTAAATATATATGTGGAACCAAATATTAATAACAAATAATACAAACATATCATGAGTTAGCTAACGGTACAGACGGGGGACTCCCAAGTTTTAATGGCACCCTAACACCCGAGATGTATTAGAAGGGTGGCTCTCTGCAAACTGACTTAGTTCATAACTAGACCTGATATATATATATATATATATATATATATATATATATATATATATATCGTGCAATAGACAATATTTCAAAAATAAGTTTGTTTTATTCATTTATTACAAGTTTCCACAATATGTCCGCGTTCCTCAACTTAGAAGTTGTTATTGCATTATTCGTAACAGTCTCTTGTACGATTACCAATATTAGGCAATGAGTAATTATAGGTACATAAGTCTTCACAGTGAAACAAGTTATTATGGCACAAAATTTATTGTCATCTACATAACAAAAAAAATAAACTCCATCCTGAAATTTGGTCAAATTTAACCGAAACATCGAGAAACTCAACTTTTAATAGCTCAGACGAGCAATTGTTTTATTTATTTTTTTGTTAACATAACAGCTATGGTAATAAATCAATACACAGTCACTAGTTGGTAACTCCTGTTCACTAGTAGGAACCTAACTTTTCAAACTACAAAATCACTTAAAGCTTTCGAAGTAATGAGGCTCATTAATTATTTTAAGATATATAATTATAATTATCACAGTAGTTTTAAGTAATATTTAGGAACTTTAAACCACCTTATTTGGCAATTACGTTAATAGTTTGTAGACAGCAGGTACACATGAGTCGTTTACTAAAGGTAAGAGGAAAGAACACGATAAATACAAAATCAATTAACACTGTTGTGAATGGAAAGTATCATTGCTCCCCAATTTTCTGGCTGAATTTCAATTGCTTATAAAAAACATGTTGAACATTAGGTATTGCTTGAGTATTGCAAAGTGACTGTAAATCCCCTAAATTCCCTAAAAAATAATAAAATTGTAGCGTAGCACTTAATATGTATGAGTAATTAAAAATCAAATTCTCAACACGAACTTCTCAATATATCTTTCTCAACTCACAATGGTTAACAATATAAAAACATCTAGCATAGCAACAACAGCTGGTTGCTACACTTTCCCCCTCCCAATAGCAGCCGCCTTCCCGGTGTAGCCTTTCAGCCGGTTGACATGCACCACTAGCCGCCGCCTCCGGTTCCTGCCATTCTGCACCCTATAGGTCACGTCTGAGAGTCGCCTCACCACCGTGTAGGGACCCTGCCATGGCCGGTGGAACTTGGAACTCCGGCCTCTTCTGGTCACCGGGTACCAGACCCACACAATGTCACCTTCCTGAAATTTGAGTTCCTGGCTCTTCTTGTCATAGTAGTCTTTCTGACGTACCTGGCTTTTATCCAACTCCTTGCGCACTGATGCGAAAACGGCCTCCAGCTGCGCCCCTCGCTTGCGGACGTACTCGTGGAGATTCATATCTTCCCTTTCTTCCGCTAGCCCATACATAACATCGAGCGGGAGACTCATCTCATGCCCAAACAGGGCATAGTATGGGGTGATGTGTGTAGAGTCATGCTGGCTGGCCCTGTACGCCATCATCACTAAAGGTAACAGCTGGTCCCACGAAGTTTCCCGTCCCACTACAAAATGACACAACATACCGCACAGAGTCCTGTTAAACCGTTCAACCATACCATCAGATGCTGGGTGATAGGGGCTAGTCCTCGTCTTCTTTATGCCCAGACGGCTACACAGATCCACAAACAGCTGCGCCTCAAACTGTCTACCCTGATCGGTGTGCAGCTCGTACGGTACACCGTATCGACTAACGAACTCCAGGACAAATACCTCAGCGACCGTTGCTGCCTCAATGTTCCTCAGAGGATATGCCTCAACCCATTTGGTAAAATAATCCGCAACGACAACAATGTATTTATTCCCGCGATCAGTAGTTGGGAGCGGTCCAAGTATGTCCATAGCAATTCTCTGGAATGGAAATCCCGCGGTCACTCTCTGCATTGGGGCTCGTGTTTTCGTTCCTTTCCTCGCCGCACAATCAGGACAGGCATTGATCCAGTTTTCAATGTCCCGTCTGTGACCTGGCCAAAAGAACCTGTCGCTCAGCTTCCGAAGGGTTCTTGTGATTCCCTGGTGCCCACCTCCCGCTGAACTGTCATGCAAGCTCCTAAGCACTTCCTCAACAAAGGTTCGAGGCAACAATAGCTGATGCCTGGTAGGCTTTCCATCCTCCTCCCACCGCCGATGAATCAGCCCATTGAGCAGTTTCAGTCGATTCGCTTGAGTCCACAGGCTTAGAAGTTTTGGATTACTTCCTCTGACATCTTCGAATTTTGGCCGAGTTCCCTCCTCTAGCCACTTGAAGACAACAGAAAGAATGGGGTCTTCTTGCTGAGCAACTCTGAGCTCGTCATCAGGGAGTATGGCTGCGACGCAGCTCGACCCTTCATCTCTCTCTTCGCTCACCTCACTGCGACGATCTCGCTCCACGGCTTCCAGAACATTTTGCTCAACATCACACTGACGAATGTTTTTTTCCTGGTCGGTGTATCACTTCGAAGTCGTATGGGGACAACTGCTCGAGCCATCTCGCTACCTGGCCCTCTGGTTCCTTAAACGACTGGAGCCATTTTAGTGAATTATGGTCAGTGCGGACAGTAAATCTTCTCCCGTAAACGTAATACCAAAATTGCCGAATGCCATAGACCAGGGACAACATTTCCTTCCGTGTCGTACAATATCGCCTTTCCGTCTTTGACAGTGATCGGCTCGCTTATGCTATGACCCTTTCCTGGCTGTATTGCATTTGGCTCAACACGGCCCCTAGCCCCAGGTCACTAGCATCGCAGTCCACAATGAAGTCTCCCGGACTTTTGGGTAAGACAAGTACCGGGGCTTCCACTAGGGCCGTTTTTAAATGGCTGAAGCTCTTCCACAACTCCGGCTTTAAAGAGAACTTCTCCTTTTTGTCGGTCGCTTTGTATAGAGGAGCGGCAATTTCAGCGAAATTTCTAATAAATCGTCGATAGTATGCTGCGAAATCTAAAAATGCCCTTAACGTCCGAGCATCAGCCGGCTCTGGCCAGTCCCTTACCGCTCTAATTTTTTCAGGATCGTTAGCTACACCCTCGCTCGATACTACGTGACCTAAGTAACTTATCTGCTCCTGGAGCAGCTGACATTTTCTAGGTTTCAGTTTGAGATGGGCGTTTCGAATTCTTGTGAAGACCTCCCTTAGATGTTCCAAATGCTCATCTACTGTCGGACTCCATATAACAATATCGTCCAGATAGACCATCGCAGTCTTTCACTTTAACCCTCCTAAGACCAGGTCCATCAACCGTTGGAACGTGCTAGGGGCATTGCACAACCCAAACGGTAATACTTTAAATTGGAAGAGCTCCTCAGATGTTATGAAGTCCGTCTTCTCCCGATCCTGTGGATCCACTTCAACCTGCCAGTACCCAGAGGCGAGGTCCAACGACGAAAAGCACATTGCATTCCTCAGATTGTCCAAGATGTCATCCACTCCCGGCAGCGGATAAGCATCCTTTTTTGTGACCCCATTCAGCCGCCGGTAATCCACGCAGAATCGTACTGACCCGTCATTCTTCTGAACCAAAACGATCGGGCTAGCCCAAGGTGACGCCGATGGTTCGATGACGTTTTGCTCTCTCATCTCCCCAATCATTCTCGCAACCTCCTGTCGGCGTTGTAAAGGAATACGACGAGGTGGCTGGCGTATTGGCATAGCGTCAGCGGTGCCAATTTGGTGCTTCATAAGGCCAGTGCGCCCAAGATCTGTGGGACCTGTTGAGAAAATGTCTCGGAAATCCTCTAGCAGTCTCACGAGGTTCTCCCTCTGAGTCGGGTTTAGTGCCACATTATCCAGGTCAAACAACTCGTCCGCCCTACAATTGAGTCCTGCTTCGGTCTCCATCGATTCTACGAAGGTGTTAGATGCCGCTGTTGGTTTCTCTACCTTTCCTATACTGGTCCGAGCAAAAAGTGTCTTCGGGTCAAGATCCGGATTCATCATCCGGACGGGGATCATCCCATGGCGAACTATAGCAGCTACCCTGGCTAGACATAGGCCATGCTTCTCCTTGACATCATCCCTAGACTCGAAAATTACTTCAACTCCATCCTCAGCCTCCACCCTCGCACTGACAGCAACTCATGCCTTCCTGGTATAACTATAGTTTCCGGAACGAATGCGTGAATTACATTGGCGACTGGTATGCTTGCGCTTAGCGGTACTTTCACTCCCCCGATCTGCAGCGTGCCCCTGCCAAGTATCAGATACGCTGACGCCGCCTCCAGGACGTCGTAACCTAAGATGACGTCGCGCCATATATCCCCGATGACACATTTGTGCTCGCCTTGATGCGATCCGATAGTTATTGTGGCCCAGGCAGACCCCTGAACACTGATACTGCCCCCATTGGCGTTCTTCAGATATTGCTTGTAGGGTGCATCTGGTTGCAAGCCCATCTTTCCAGCAAAATCACTGCTAATTAACGTCACGCTGGCTCCCGAATCAACAAGAGCATGAGTAGGAACCCCATTAATGTTCACCGCCACCTAGTTCCTCACGTTGCAAGCCCCAGTTCGGATAGTGGGGACCTCCTGTAGCCCGGCCGACAACTGGTCCCTGTCGCCGGCCGGCTTCAGTTTCTCTTTGGTGGCTTCACCGAACAGTGGGCTTGGATATGCCCCGACCTGCCGCAGGTCCAGAACCGGACCCATTCGGCCTGTATCCGCACGCGTCGTCTCCTTTTGAACCACCAGCTCCGCCACTGCCCTCGTAAGTGCCGTTATTTTTTCATTTTGCTCTCGCAGCATCATGTGTAACACTGAGGCTCCTGGGATAGGGTCAGTAGCCGCTACAACCGGGCTATCCCCCATATCCTGAACCTCGGAGGCATACGTCAATGAGCCATGACGTAGAGCTATGATTTCCATTTTCGATGCTCTGTTTAGTGCTGACTCTAGAGTGTCAGGGGACGTTAACGCAGTCTGAAATCGAACGTTTTTGTCCCTGAGACCCTCCAGGAAGTGGTCCTTTAAGGTTTCCTGTCGCACCGCCTCCCCAACTCTCTCCGGGTAGGCCTCGTTGTAGAGAGTCTCCAGGGCAGTGGCGAACTGTGTCAAAGACTCTTCCGTCGCTTGCCGCCGCCCTTTGAACTCACCTTTCTTGAGCTCCCACCGCTCAGGAAGGTCGGCGAAATTACCTTGGTCTTCCACAGACATGTTCCTGTATATGCTAAGGCTTTCCCCTGTCAGACACAAAGATAAAAATAGCCCTTTTACATCGTCAGTCCACTTATTAACTCGACTTACCTTGTTGAAATACTCAACGTAGTCATTCCATGACCCCGAAGTGAACTCTTTCGGGAAAATGAGGGGTCTCCCGTCGACTGACTCATCGGCGCCGATCCTCTTCCCTCTTTCTTTTTCGGAATCCCACCGCTGCCACCAAATGTAGCGTAGCACTTAATATGTATGAGTAATTAAAAATCAAATTCTCAACACGAACTTCTCAGTATATCTTTCTCAACTCACAATGGTTAACAATATAAAAACATCTAGCATAGCAACAACAGCTGGTTGCTACAAAATGATACAATATGACCAGACAAAATTACTGATTAGAGAATACTTTTAGCAATATAATTACCTTCGTATTTTTTTATTTCTTCGTCAGTTAGAACATTACTATATCTTTTCGGGAGGTAAATACCGAATGATTCCCCTTCCTGGTCTACCAACAGTGTTACAACTGCCGGTCCGTACAGCGTCTTCGTTCTTTTGAAACTGAGCACTCTGTAATTATAGTCTATAGTAAGATCAGAAATGTTTCTGATATCGATTTTATCCCCTACTGAGTTCAATTTTTCTTTTAGACCAGCCGTCTGAAACAGTTTCCATCAGAAAATAACATTGCCATGAGGATAAAATGAACACTGGCTTGTTTAAACCCTACCCCACCACTAAAATAATTCCAAAAATGTTAAAGAAAAAAGGTCTTGCTAATTGCAATTATAATATGAAAACAGATAAATGTTTAGCACACTAAAAATATAGTGCTCGAATAGAACATTCCAGTAAGAAATTTTGAGCTCAAAGAAAAAAATATTTAAGAGAATTAACTAATATTTAAGCACTTTATAATTATACAGAACATACCTTTCCTGTTTGGTGTGAAACGTTTTGAAATCACGAGAAGACTGAACGATCGATCGATGGATTATTTCCCTTTATATAGCTTGTATGTCCGAAAGAGGGGAGGAGGAAGAGGAAATGCATAAGTGCAAATAAGACTGCAAGGTTAATTGGCGAGGTCTTTCCTCGTTGCACAAATGCATATAAAGCTGCTAGATCACTTGCCAAGGCCTTTCCTCATTGTACATCTTGAAGATACCCAACGCCTTACAGTAGCTAGTGAGTTTTTTTTTTTTACTTAATAATATCTCATTCCTAATTATTTTCTTTCATGAAATTGTTTACATTCAACAGACTAATTTTCGAAAATCTCGGTCCTAACATGACTTCTTTGAAATACATTCTAATTTCCGAAAATGGTTATGTCCCAACGAAGGGAACAGCATTTTCAGCGGGCTTCGATTTGAGAAGGTACTTATATCCATGTTAATTTCCTATAAAAGCATTTTTGCTCTTCATCGTTTTTACGGCGAAAAAATAATAATCAGCGCTTTTTTATTTATTTTTTAAAATCACATTTTGTACGTTGCTTTTGTAGTTCCCATGATGCAGTCGTCCCGCCACGAGGTCTATCATTGATTGAAACTGGTTTGATAATACAAGTTCCAGATAATTGTTATGGACGAATTGCTCCACGATCTGGCCTAGCATTAAAAAACTCTCTGGATGTGGGAGGTATAGTTTATTAACTGTCTCTAACGCGAATCGAAAGGCATTCAGATATTGCTTTCATTTTTTTTTTTTTTTTTTTTTTTTCAGCTGGAATAATAGATAGGGATTATCGTGGGGAAGTAAAAGTTATATTATTCAATCATTCTGATAACCCTTTCATTATCAAAAAAGGGGACGCCATAGCTCAACTAATTTGTGAAAAGATATCGTACCCCAAATTGGAACAAGTTAAGGTACTTAAAAGGTTAATCGAAGCTCTAGACCTATAACTCTATTTCTTGCAATAGACATTTTCTATATTTTTTCAGTCCTTACCTCCAACTGAAAGAGGCAAGAAAGGTTTCGGCTCTACTAGCTTTTAATCGTTAAAAAAGGTTTGGTTCATAAAAGGTAGAATGGAAATTATTTATACTGAATTGCAATTTAGTGATGTTTTTTTTTTTTTTTTCAGAAAAAATGCCGGCTATACAACCTTTTGTAGACTGTCGACAATATCGGTGTGTAATTATAAGATACTACTCATGCGAGGAAGGGCGACCAATTTGTCACGGCTGTGCCAAGGACATGTAATGTAAACAAGCCCGTTGCCAAGACAACTGATGTAGAAGCAACGTTATATTTTTTTGAACCAATTTAGAAAAGGACAAAGAAAATAAAGAAGAAAGAAACCTAAGGATGAAGAAAATAAAATAGAAAATCAACAGGAAGAAAGTAAGAACAACTTTAAAAGGAAGAAAAGATAGCTGTAGGCCTAACCTAACAGTTATCAACTTACATTTTGTACATCAATTACAAGATCCACCGACTTTAAAATGAAACCAAATTTTCAGAAGGGATTAATTTAACGCCCAGGAATAAAATGAAACAGCTAAAAGAAGAAGGAATGAAGAAAATTTGAGGAAATTATAAGCAAAAATAAAAAAAGATCAATAATTAAAAAACGAGTCGGTAGAAGGTTTTGGAAATTTTTAGAAAAAGACAGTTAATTATTAAGAAGAATTTGAAAAAGGAAAAGAAGAGAAAAACTACCCACATCAGATGGAAAAGCCAGCTCAAAATTTTGAAAAGGAAGCATGTTCCAAAAGTGATCCAATTGTAGAGGACGGATCCAATCCAAAGCGGTATAAATGATCTGAAGGTGTATAGCACAAGATTTGCATGCTATTTTCAAGAAATGAAGAAGCCAAAATTAAAAAGAAAAGTAACAGAAAATTCATGCAACATTTAATAAGAAAGAAACCAGGGAAGAAAACGCCAAAAAAGATTAATATTTAAGAGAAACAAAGGACGGAAAACAGAAGACATCCGAATTTGCCGACCCACAATGCAGTGCAAACAGCTAAAATTCAGTCTATGCTGGGTTCTGGTAGAGGTGGAACCTATGAGAGACTAGTCTCTAATTGTTTTGACAATTTTAGTGAAAAGAGTGAGTTAACAAGTTAAAGTGAATACTAAGTGAACAGTGAAGGGTAGAGAGGATGCGGGAAGAACGCGGACCTCATGATTTATGTTAAAAGAGTAAAATTTGTAAATATAATTCACGGTGACGTCACGAGGTAGGATTCATTTTATTTTTGTATATATTTCAATGGCCAATTTTCAAGTTCGAAGTTTTTTTTTTATTTTATTAAAATAGTTTTCATTGTAAATATGTTTTGATTTTTTTTTATTCCCCATATGCTCTCTCAACGAAGTTAAAATTTCAAAACTCATGGGGCTCCCACGAATCTTCGCCTTGAGGTATGTACCAATTAATCGGGACAGAAGAATTAATAATGCATTTTTTTACTCGGGAAACATAACTTGATTTTTTTGATTGGTACAATTAACGTAATTTTAAAAATTTTTTAGAGTTGTTTATGACATAGTTTTTTCCTTGGGAGCTTCACTCCATTAATCAATTTATAATTCATTTTTTTAGTAAACTTTAGTAAATTAACTTCAATAAAATTTCAAATCAGTCTAATATGATTTCTTTTTATATAGATAATATCAATTCAAATAAACAATAATCCTTTCATAATGGTATATCCCTTGTGTGGAATTTAATTCATTTTTTTAATTTATTCAATTTGATATAAATGAAGGCTTAGATATAATAAAGAATCCTTTCATTATGGGACCCTTTTTGTGGGGATATTTTAAAGCACACAACTATAATAATTACCTTTCATTATGCCAATCCCTTGTGGAGAATTAAATTCATTTTTTTATCTATTCAATGTAATATAACTATAGTCTCTTAAATACCTTTCAGACATTTCTCTCCAGCGTCTGTCTCCGACAAGTATTCATTTACTTGTCACAAAGATGATGAAATTATCAATTATTATAAACATTTTGAATGTATATTTTGCAAATCAAATTTAATTGAAATTCATTCTGATGTTTTAAATTGGTGCAGTAAATGTGATTCAGAAATTGGCATAATGCTAATAGATCGAGCCATCAAAGAAAATTATACAATTATAGTATGAAAATAAAAGCTACTAGATATGTTCTCTTTTTATTTCATTCCTATATCAATCAAAGGAAAAAGGGCTATTTTATCTGATTTCCCTGTAGTTTAAAAAAAAAATTTATATTCATTCCATTCTTCAAAATTGAAATAAATAATATTTTTCTTACCACATATCGCTAATGTTGGAGAGGTTGCAAAAGTTCTATCCTAACACACTTGTTTTTACTCGGAGAAAATTTTGTAACAAACGCGATGTCGGAGTGATCCATCACTTTGTTTGAATAACAAACAACTGCTCTTTCAAACTGAATCACTTGCATTTATGATTATGTTTTATTTTTTTTTATTGTTGACCTTCAAGTTTCAAAGATATTTCCTGGTTACATAATTCCTTTTTTTCTCTGAAGAAACAAAAATCAATTTTCTCAAGTTTTCTTGCAGAATTTTAAAATAAATTTTATATCACTGTCTTTAGCTCGACGAGCTGCATAGAAAGAAATTTTTCTCGAGACCAATAACCCAAAATTTAAAATTTTTCACAATTTGTATTAGAAAGATTTTTTTCTTCTTCTCTTGCATCTCTAATGACCGCGACGTTTAAATAATAATTACCCTGTTACGCAATTCCTTCATTGGAGAGAAAAAAAGGCATTTTTCTCACGTTTCCCGAAATGTTACCAAAATAAATTTTATATCACCATCTTCAAATTTTCAAGATCTATACAGTCAAATTTTTTCCCAATCAAATATTCCAATATTTACCACTTTTCATATTTTGTACTGGGTCACGGTTCAGATCTAATTATACATGTCATCATTAGAGAGAGAAAACGGAAGACAGAGATGGACTGAGGAGTGGGGGGTGTTTTCAGTATAAGCCAATATTGGAGGGGATGAGCTCCATAGGATTAACCATTGATTTGTCGTTGGTGGGGTGGCTCCGAGCTCACCCTACCATTTCACCCTACTACCGCAATGAAAAATAGTCGTATTTTGCGCCGGTCCCAGAAATAAATAGCCACATTTTGCCTTGGTCGTTAAATTGTTAAATATTTACTTTAAATAACACAATATCATCATCATGTATATATAATTATGTATTATTCATGATGTATTTATAATATGCATTTAATCATACATAATAATAAATATAATTGATAGAAGTACTGAAAATATATCATATAGAATGTTAACTGGATTAGAACCATCTAGTTTTTTTTTTAAACATGTTTTCAAAACGTTGTATCTCAGAGTCTATACGACCTGGCGAAACCAGTTTCACCTTAAACTTCAGCTATTTATCTCTACTACATCTGTTATTATGTCAAACTTTGTCGTAGGATTCACCATTTAGTTGCTACCGAGCAATAACCAACTGAGAATTTGAACTAATCATATTTTTTGGAAAAAAAAAACCTAAAATTCAAAGAGCTCTATCTCAAGAAGTATTACAGCTACACGTTTTGTATTAGTCTCAAAACTTAGATAATTTAAATAAGTAAAACAAAAGGTCAGTTACTTTTGGCTTCTTAACACCGTATCAGTTTATATATAAATAAAGAAAAAAATATTTTTGAAAAGGATCCAATGTAGATGTTGCTCTAGAGAACTCGAAGAAGATATTGTTCATTTTTTATTAAACTGTCCTTTGTACAATAATATTAGAGAATGATAATTATCTAAATATATTAAAGCCTCTGATGAAGATGAAACTAATATGTATTATTAGAATATTAGAGATTGTCTCTATAGATCAAATTAATGATGAATATTATGTAACATGAACTAAACATCACCATAGCAACAAGATGAACATGCAACATTTTTCCATTAAGAACATAATTTACAATAAAGAAGGGAATCAAAACACCCCAGAAAGGAATTTTAAGTAACATTAAAAGGAAAATAAGACTTACAATAAAGAGTAAAAAACAACAAAGAACCAATTTAGAAAAGGAATCCACCAAGAAACTGAGTAAGGAAATAAAAGAAGACATCAGATTTATTAAGCTAAAAGATGAAAGCAACAAAAATACTAAATGTATGTATTAGTTAAATTGGGAATTTTTACAACATAAATGGGGAAGGTGCGAGTCTATAGGGATGAATATTTTTTATAAGTAATTGCTTAACTTAACAAGAACTAAACGAAACCAAATTTATAGAAAAGCTCAATTAGACATCCAAGAAGAAAATAAAACTGTGAAAAGGAGGAACAATGAAGAAAAACGAAGAAATAAATGAAACAAGGAAGACAATTAAAAGAGTCAATAACAAGAAAACTGGTAGGATGAATCTTTTGAAAATTTCCAATAAAGAACCACCGTTTATTTAAAGAAGATTGAAAAAAGAAAAGAGGAAGAAAGTTGCAGTTTTAAATAAATTATAAATGTAAAAAAATAAGCCAGTTTCAGCTTAGTTCAAGTTCTTCCCGCTTGGCGTGTTATGATTCCAAAAGTATACATTACAAAATATACAAATACAGTTTAAGTTCTTTTTTCAAAAAATAGGAGTTGACATTAAAAAGCAAGGCCATAGAAAATTAAAAGAATAAATAAGAAAACAAAAGCAAAAGAAGAAAGGAAAGAAAACGTTCAAAAAATTTCCACATTTATGCAATATCAAGTTCCGAGGGACAAAACATTCACGAAAAGTGGGTGCCCAACCATCTCTGGGAGGCAGAAAGTAGTCTATTGCTAGCTAGCGAACTGTTCATACTGGTGTAATGAGTGTCTTTCTTTTCAAAGTTAAAATGATGTGAAAGTTACTAAACAGTGAATTCATATTGTGAAGTGACAGTGAGAAGGGTTGGATTAATGGAGTTTTTTTTTTAATTTTCTTTCTATTAATACAAAAGTAATTGTTAGTGTGAAAGATGTGACTTCACAAACTGTGAGTAAAAATCCTGTTATTTTAATGGCCGCCAAATTCAATAAATTAATTTCAATTTTGTAAATTCGTAAATATGGTTTAGATATTTTTTATTCCTTCATATCTCTCTAAAAGCAAATCTTAAATTCTCAAAGCTTATGGATCTTACGAACGAAGCGCCTTTGTGGTGAGTACCAATTTCGGGACACATAAATAATTTATTTCACTAAAGGTTTAAATTGGGAGAAGTATATTTTTTTAATCGGTACAAAAGTAAAGTATAATCTGTTTTTTTCCATAGAGTTATTTATAACATTTGTTTTTTTTATTAAGAGCTTCACTCAATTAATTATTTGATTTGTTATTTTTATTTTTAATGATAAATTACACTTTTTTTTTTTTTGATTAATAAAGACAATTATAACTTAACTTCATTTTATTTTAAATATTTTTTATTAATAATAATAATCATTAACAAATAACTTAACTCAATTTTATTTTGATGGAACAGCTGTGATATTGATATAGTAAACATCATTTTTTTTGTGCTCTTCAATATTTTTGTTGAAAAAGTATATTCTGTTAAATTTGTTTAAAATCTTATCTTACTTTTGGTTTGAGTTGCTTTGTTTTGTTTAAGAACTTTTTCATAATGCAAGTCAAAACATCGTAAGCTAGGTGATTTTTATTTATTTATTTATTTATTATTTTTTTTAATTAATTTTTTTTTTATTATTATTTTCTTCTATTTCATTTAATGGCAACCATTGAGGAAAAGAAAGAAGTCAACAATGCTGTGCCAGTAATCACACCGTGGCAAAAAGCATTTTCCAGAAAGAGGTCCGTATAGAAAATAGAGACCCAAGGAAAATCGCTCGTCCTGCAGACACCATTCCTGTAAGTAACCCTTACACTCCATTAGCAACAAAAGATGACAACATGGAGACAGTAAAGGAAACTTTCGAGAAACCTCCTCCTATTTTCATTAAAGATGAAGTGACCAGTTGCAAGCACTTCATTGAAGAATTAATTAAAACTTCTGGGCCCGATTCCTTCATATTGAAAGCCACGACAAGAGGGATTACCTTATATCCCACGAAGCCCGAACACTATAGGGCATTCATCCATCTTCTCGATAACCATAAAGTTGAGTATCACACTTATCAACTGAAGTCGGAAAAGGTGCCGAGGGTGGTAGTTCGTGGCCTTCATCCTTCGTCCGACAAGGAGGAGATCATCGCAGCCTTCAGTGAGAAGGGTTATCAGGTGAAAGGAGTCATGAATGTCTACAAGAAATCATGGCTCCAACAAGACCCCAGTGTGCCCGACTCCGCTCCAATCAATGTCCCCCTCCCACTATTTTTTATCGACATAGAACCGAAGACATTTAACGAAAATATCTTTGATATTAAATCTTTACTGTACTGCAAAGTGACAGTAGAGGAACCCTATAGAACAAGGTCTATAGTCCAGTGCAAAAGATGTCAGTCGTACGGACACACCCAATCATTTTGCAGATTGCGCCATAAGTGCGTGCGGTGCGGTCAGGACCTCTGGTACATGCCAGAAACCAAGAACCACTGCAGCCACATGTGCTAACTGCAAGGGCTCTCACCCTGCCAACTACAGGGGGTGCATTGTCTACCAAGAACTTCGAAATCGACGGACAATTTCTTCTACTCCAATAGACAACAAGAGGTTTACGCCGCCGATGAATTCAACAGCTTTTCCCGTCATGCCTCAAAGGACTCAACCAACTCCGGCGACTCATCCTGCAGCGACTGGGCGGCCACATGTCAGTGCCCTCCGTCCACCACCCGCTACAGAAAGGAAATCTAGCTACGGAGATTCCCTTCGACGTCAGAGAACTTCTGGACTGGACAGGTCCGATCCTCCGTCAGGGGGCATGGGAGAGGAAGGGTCCCAGTGGTCACCTCCTAATAATGGTATCCCTCCACATTTTAATAACTTTTTATCAAGTCTACAAACTATCATCCAGCCCCTTGTCACCCTCCTTTCACAGTTATCACAAATGACACAACTCTTCACACAGTATGCACACTAATTCACTCACCATTGGTTCCTTGTCAGTTCTTCTGTGGAATGCGAACGGACTTATACAACATAAAAACGAACTGGACATACTTCTACATGACAGACGGATTGACGTTGCCCTAATCTCTGAAACCCACCTGACGTCCAAATCAAAATTGTCTTTCCGGAACTATACTATACATCGAGCTGATCATCCCGACGACACTAGTCACGGCGGGGCAGCTGTTGTCATAAAGTCCTCACTCACACACTACCCACTTCCGAACGTAACCACACCTCACATCCAGGCAGCAGCTATCACTCTACATACACGACACAAAAAGATTAACCTTGTTGCCGTTTATTGCCCTCCGAGGTTCGCCATAGCTCCTGCTACATTTTCAGCATTTTTCAGGAAATGGGGATCCTGTTTCATTGCCGGTGGAGACTACAATGCTAAACACCAGCAATGGGGCTCGCGGCTCTGTACACCGAGGGGAAGGAGTCTCAATACTACAATCAACAATGACAACTTACAAACCACTTCACCGAGTACACCAACATACTGGCCAAGTTCAATACGCAAATTACCAGACCTACTTGACTTTTTTGTACACAAAGAGTTAAGAGGTATGCCATCATCTGTCAGCACCACGACCGACCTCTCTTCGGATCATTCACCGGTGTTTTTAAACGTCTGGGCGGAGCCGTCTCAAAAGGAGACTAAACCGACGCTAACTCCAGGACTGATGGACTGGGAGTTATTCAGGGAAACCTTAAACGCTAAGCTCTCTGTACCATATTCCCTAAAGACAGAGGAGGAGCTAGAGCAGGCAGTGGAGTTCTACACATGTAGTGTTCAGGAAGCCGCATGGTCTTCATCATTTCCCTCAAAGCTGGCTTCCAGGCAAGATCTACCGGCTTACCCAGAGTACATTCGCAGATTGATCAGGGAGAAGCGGAGAGCACGGCAGATATGGCAATCCTCCAGACTACCGACTGACAAACAGATATACAATCGACTGAATAACAAACTGAAGACGGAAATTAAACTATTTCGAAAAGCTAAATTTGATACTTACTTCTCCAACTTGAATGCTGAAAATGGCAGTCTCTGGCGAAAAACTCGTCGGGTGCTGCGTCAACCAGCAACGTCAGTACCTCTGCGATATGACAATGACTCATGGGCCATAACAGACGAGGAGAAAGCAGAGCGCTTCGCCTCCCATCTCACACAAACCTTCACACCTCATCCAGACATGCATGATTTAACACATGAAACACATGTCTCACAAACACTACATATCCCATTACCCCTTTCACTCCCTCCTAAATCATTCACACCTTCTGAAGTCGCATTTGAAATTCAACACCTCCCCAAAATGACCTCATTATGGCTGAAGTTCTCAAGGAATTACCTCGGAAAGCTGTCGTGTTCCTGACAACCCTGTTTAACTGCATACTACGCACAACACGCTTTCCAATTCAATGGAAACTCTCACACATTCTTATGATACTAAAATCAAAGAAGCCAGAACTCTCCTTCCTCCTACCGACCTATCAGTCTTCTTCCACTATGTTCTAAACTCTTCGAAAAATTACTATACAAAAGGCTCATAACTATTCTTTCCAGTCAGCAAACACTTCCTCATCATCAGTTTGGCATCCGCTCAGAACACTCCACAATACACCAGTTACACAGGGTTGTGGATTACGTGGCGTCTGCCCTAGAAAGAAAGTTTTATGCAACGGGGGCGTTCCTTGATGGAAGTCAGGCTTTTGACCGAGTTTGGCTCGCGGGACTTCTTTATAAATTGAGACCGTTGCTTCCTCACACATATTATTTAATCATTCATTCATATCTAACAAACAGATACTTCGCCGTCCGTCAGGGCTCTGCTATCTCCTCAATAAGACCCATATTGGCGGGTGTACCGCAGGGTTCTGTCTTAGCTCCTTTATTATATACAATATACACATCTGACATGCCCACCTCCATCCACACAATGACAGCTACATACGCCGATGACACCGCCATCTTAGCTGCTGCTGACCTTCACATACACGCCTCATTTACACTACAACACCATCTCACACAAATTGAAAACTGGTGCAACACATGGAAAATCAAACTAAATACAGAAAAATCACAGCACATCACATTTACACTTCGACGAGAAACATGCCCCCCCGTTTTCATCTACGACAAGCCCCTCCCTCAAACTAATACTGTACGATACCTAGGACTGACATTGGATCGAAGACTGACATGGAATCCTCACACACGTCTCACACGAAACACGCTGAACCGTCGACTCAAAATACTCTACGGACTTCTAAATAGACGATCAAAATTAGACATGACACAAAAACGGAACTGTTATACTTACTTACTTAGACCATTATGGACATACGGAGCACAGATATACGGTTCAGCAAAAACATCCAACATCAAACTAATTCAGGCATTTCAGTCAAAAACCCTCAGACTGATAACACAATGCCCCCCATACATAAACAACAGAACACTTCATAACGATCTTATGATACACACAGTACCCGACACAATACAAACTATTTACATACGTTTTTTTAGAAAACTTTACACACATACAAACCCAGAAATACGTACTTTATCTTCACAACACTTACCACAAAACCCCCCACGAAGGTTGAAGAGGAGGTGGAACCGCGACTTACTGCCACCTTAATTCCTATTCGTTCTTAATATTTTTATTTTTTTTTATTCTTTTACATTATTTTCCTTCACTTTTATCATCTCTCTTACCCATTCCATCAAAGTTGTCTTTCAATTCCTTTTTATTTATTTATTTTTAATTATTATTATTTTTTTATTTATTTTTTTTTTCCCTTGTCCTTATAATTAATATAAATTTTCGTCCCGAGGACCTACCACTGGGTGGCCTTCCTCTCACATGCCATTCACGCCAACGTCTCCATACCTACCAACATAGATGCTGGTTGTTGCCCCCTAGCAACAGTTGCATCTTTATGAATAAAAGCCAAAAATTTTATTTTGAATTCATTCATTTTTTTGTTAATTAATAATCATTAACACATTTTAAAATATATTACAATTACTATATCCTAAATTCTATTAATTTAAAAAAGCAAACATTAAAAAAACCTAACTTACAATAAAAATTAAAGAAAAAAATGAAATAAAAATTAAGAATAGAGTACAAAAATAATAAAGAAAATGAAAAATGAATTAAAGTTGAGATTTTAATATTAAGTTTTTGTTAAATACTTGTTATTTACAGTTCAAATACAAAGTGGTTTGACTTAATGTTTATTACTTTGGTTTTATTATAATATTTTTGTAATTGGTATTTTTATAATATGTATTGTAATGATCGCAACGGCTTGGATTGGGCGCCATTAAAATTACCAGAGTAATCTTAAAAAATTAAATTAATTGCATCATGTTTGCTCTTATCTCAGGGTTTATTAGATTTTACTAATCGAAGGTTCTTTAAAGGAGCGAGTGATAAACAGAACAGATTTACCTTAAAGATTATCTTCTGCGGCTGCATAAATATACGAAGAGAATAAAAATACTTGAATTGGAATTGGTTGGCGGTACATAAATATTAAACTGCACACATTTTACTTAGAAAAGTGAAAATATTATATTTTTTCATCATAAATTAACATTTAAATATCATACATAAAAACATATAAAATAAGTTGCGAGTATCTTTGGTTACGCTTAATACTTATCATAGAACTCCCTTTATTGCGAATTGAAACTATTTTTTATGTAAATTAGATAAATTTATTATTTAAAAAATATTTTTTTCAGTCATATTTGAAATTAGATTAGATTAATGATGAAATTTGGAGTGTACTCATCCAAACATGGTGTTCGAAGTCATCCTTTCCTCGTGAGATTCCAAAAAGTACACCTGCGTCCATGTGGTTTTTCATCCTGTTTTATCGTTGGCATCGATCATTCCAGCCACAATTCCAAGGCTGCCTCCATACAACGGGATATTGTTGCATCAAATCTCCTCCTCCAGATATACTGCACTACTGTAACATTAGGTATAAAAAATGAATTTGCTATATAGCAATAGACAGGTGATCCACCCGGAGTCGCGAATTCGCCAAACACACAAACTGTGTGCTCGAGATTAAGACAGAGACTGATTCTTCTTTCTTTTTCAGCTGGTTTCCCCTCTCTTTCTTCTCTTATCACTGCCACCTAATTATTTTTGTTTTATTTTATGCCTGTATTTTTCATTTGTTATGATTTATATATTATTTTTATAATTGTAATTATATTAGTACTATTATTTCACTCATATAAGAAATTTATAAATGACAATGTATCATTTCTCTGCCGTCAGTCGATATGGGACTGATTACAAATATATCAATTCTTTTCCTATCATTATACATGTTCTCTTTTCAGACCCCCCCCCCCCCCCCCCCTTTTCTATACATGGGACGGTTGTTCAAACTGTCACATATCCTCGGACATTGGGTAAAAAAAATATACTGTAGCGGTCTATGTGACCCTACATGGATGTATGAGAGTAGAGGGGAGTATTACTGCCGACTAGACCACGCCTACTAGAGTTGCATAGGGGTTATCCGTATTGCATTTTTTTCTGTCAATAAAATTAAATAATGTTGATGATTGGCCTGCATAAAAATAATGATGTAAACCTGTGATGTCATGAAGTTGTATAAAAAAAAAATATGTTAATGGTTTTAAAAGAAAAAAATTGAAAAGGCACTGTAACATGTGACCAATGAAATGTCGACATGATATAAGGAGGCCATGTTTTCTAGGCATGGTAAAAAAAAGAGGGTTGTTCGTTGTGAGAGTGTCAGTGGGGAGGTGCTTAGAGGAGTGACATACTAATAAAAATGTGTTTAGTGAACGAGTGATATGCCTGAGGACCCGGAAGCACCGCTAAAGAGTATCACGTTATGATCGATGGTCATGTGATAACGAGACATTGAACGAGAGTACGAAAGTCGAGAGAACAGAACATGATATAATTCAAGGGATAAACCCCAGGAGTCAGAAGGCAACGCGATGGACATACCTGCAACTTATTTTCGCAAATGAAACAACAACTGGATCATCTTGCCATCAGTTGGAATATTTCAAGCCTGTATGTGTGGTAAATCTATGTGTGTACACCATGTAACTAACACCAAATTTTTTTATAAAAAAAAAAATAGATAAAAAAGGAAATTTTAAGATATAAAATAAACTAATTTTTAAAAAAAATGTAATTTATTGTTCATTGTTTCTTTTAATGTTATAGCAACCATTTAATCTCATCTTTTTTATTATGAATTTATGTACTTCGTTTTATAGTATCTTTTTCTTATCGCGATTGATAAAATCAAAAGGAAAAAACGAGCTTTACAAATGTCGCCCTGAACGAGGGACTTGAACGTAAATTTTTATATGGCGCCCGAAAAGAAATAAAAAAAAACCTTATGTGTAATTTTGTAAAAATATTTGTAAAAATTAATTTCAAAACTGTGTAAAAAGTTAGCGTCCAAAATGGCCGACTATAATAGAGGTTCTCAGAGAACGAATCCGAACAATAATGGCGGACAAAATAGAGTAACTTATGATAATTGCGAAAATAGAATGGGAGGTAATAGTCCGATGTTTAGAACGATTTTTGAAAGGAAAGTTCCGGAATTTGCAAATAAATCAAATGAAAATCCTGCAGAATTTATAATTGAGTTAGAAAAGTATTTTGATAATTTTGGAATTACGAATTGGGCTCAACAAAAATTAGTCATTCGAGAATGTTTTATGGAAACTGTAAAAGTATGGTGGAGTACTGAGAGGGATATTTTAACTAATTTGAAAAATTTAAAGAAAGGTTTTTAGCGAAATATTGGAACTATGAAAGACAGCAAAAAATATGGGAGAAAATAGATTTTGGTCATTATAAAAGAGGAGGCGATTTGTCTATGGACGATTATGCTAGAAAGATGTCCAACGAATGTCAATTTTTAGATCCTGAAATACCGGAAAATTATTTCATAAAACAAATAATTGAACATTACGAAACGGATGTTAGAAATGCGTTGTGCATATCGAATTTTACAGATCGGTATCATTTGTTTGATGTGTTAGCAAAGCTTGATCAGGTTAAAAATAATTATCCAAATAAACATGAACATTTCAATAAAAATAAATTTAAAAATCAACACGAAGAAAAAATAAAAGTTGAACCTTCTCGTTGTCAAGTCGCGAATTTGGAAATTAATCCAACAAGATTTAATGATGTAAATGACAAAATAAATGAAAAATTCATAGAATTAGAATCTCAAATTAATAGAAAATTCGAAAAACAGTTTGAACAATTGAGAATGGAATTTAATAAAAAATTTGATCAACAAGAATCCTTTAATTATCAATTAAATGAAAAATTTACTAAGCAAAATTCTAATCTTTCCCAATTAAAATCGGAAATAAAAAAAGATAGTGACAACCAAAATTGTAAATATGATCAATTAAGAAAATATTGTGAAAATCAAGAATATAATTATAATAAAAGGTTAGATCAAAATTTCGATAAACAATGCGAACAGTTTACTAAAAAGTTCGAACTACAAAAGACAGAGCACAATGAAACTTGCGAAAATATAAATTTTAAGTTGGACAAAATAAACGATCAAGTTCAAAAAGTAACATTAAAATTAGAAGAGAATAATATAATGAAAATAAATAAAAAATTAGAACTAATCGATTCGGAATTTGAACAAATTAATGAAAAACTCAAAAATCAAAATTCAGATATTTGCCTATTAGATACAAAAATAAATAAAACAGTAAGTGAACAAAAATTTGAGGTTGATAAAATAAATCAGAGATTTGACGAACAAATCAATAATAAATTTAATCAATTTAACAAAATTGTTGATATGAAATTGTCTACGATTACCGAAGTAAATTCAAAATCGAAAGAAGATAATGATCAAATAAAATTATATTTTAATAAAAAATTTGATGAACAAACAGCTAAAATTAATGAAAGTTGCGAACAGTTGGATAATTTGAATCAAAGATTCGAAAGACAGGAAGTTAAAATTAATCAAATAAATAACAAGGTTGATAAAGTTTATGAGCAAATTTTAGAAATAAATCATAAATGTGAACAATTAAATAATAAGATAAAAAGTGCGGTAGAAGCTGTCGAGAGTAAATTAAATCGAAATATGATTGTAGATAGACAGGAAAATGGAGAAATAAAGGAAAATATAAACATCAATAAGGTGCTAGAGAAATTTAAATATATTACAATTCAAATAACAAATGGTAGTGTGGTGAAAAGACCGAATCATAATAAAAATAAAGAAACAAGGAAATTATACAATAAAAAAATCACAAACTTAAGAAAACATGAGATAAATAAAATTAAAAGTCCTAGAAAAATCGGATATCGAAAAACAAATTTTCATAGATGTGTAAATAAACATAACTATAACAAGTGTAAAAAACTTGAGTTCAAAAATAATCAGAATAAAAATAATTTGAAAAATTCGAAAACAAAATATCTGAGTCAAAGAAATAAACGAATAAAGAAAAAGATAAGTTTAAACATTAGTAACAAATTTAGAAAAATAGATAATCGAAAACTAAATTATAAATATAAAAGAAAGAAATAATAGGTATTTAACCGATGCAATTTTGGATATTGAAAATTGCTTGTCTTGGATTAAATTGTAAATGGAAATCTAAAATGAATAATTGAAATTAAATTAAAAATAAATAAATAAAATATTGAACGCAACAAAAATTTTAAGTGTCATCGAAGTTCTGTCTAAAAGAATAAAAAAAAAAATTATAGTATAAATAAATAAAAATGTACCTGAACTATATGACATGGGAAGGTTGTCTGTTGAATGAAAAATTTTGTTGGATTTGCATAAAAGAAATCATATTAAAAAATTGAAGTATAAATTAATGAAAGGAAAAATATGTAAACAAAGACACTATCACTTAAGTATTTGAATTTTGTCTATTAAATAACTTATATTAAAGTAAAAACTAAAATAACAAGATATGGAGCGTAAAAGGAATGACATGTTAACAAAGTTAGGTCTCAAGTTAAACTGTTAAACTAATCAGACAGCTGTTTAGAGTATTAGGATGTTGTTATGAATGCAACTGAGTTGTAAATAGTGCAACAAATGTAAATATTTACTGTAGGTATTTTACTTATGATATGTGTTTTTCTTATGATGTATGCTATTTTCTTGAATTTCATAGTGGTTATATGTCGTATGAGAGATATAACAATGATAAAAATAGGTATCAGAATAATTAATAAAGTTGATAGGGGGCTGCTATGTCTAATAAAAAATAATAATAATAATTTAATATTTAAAGTATGTAGGAATATTAATAATAATTTAATATAAATTATATTTAAATAATGTTAGTATATTGGACACTCTGAACACAATAATTTCTTATTTTTCTATGTTTTTAAAGCAAAAACATAATTATTTATTGTAGTATAATATTATATTTATGATATATTAAAAATTCTGGGGGTATTGAGGGTCAGTCAATGAAGAAAATACTATTCAAATGCCAACGTTTCGATATATTTCATATCATCATCAGGGCCTATATTTATGGTGGTTATTTTATGGGAAATTTGATAATAAGGGTTAGTATCGGTGTGAACTATTTTATGATATATTTATGCATGCGTTTTTTTTATGGTATTGGTGATAAAAATAAAAATATTAATAATAAAAAAAAATATTAGTTTAAAGGGTTTGTTATTGTTATTAAACCGTAATTGTCAACAACGTGGGCCCTGTTGATTTAAGGAGTTTGGCGTCCTTACGGAAACGAGCTATATTAACCCACAAATGGTTTTTGTTTTGAGCAATAATCGCTCGTAGGTTCAGAATAATAGATTGATAAAAGGAATTATCCTAAATTGGATAATAAAAAAATAAAAACATATAATATTGAAATATAACCTTGAACGTAATTATGTATAATAATTAAAAAAAAAAAAAAAAAAAAAAAAAAAAAAATTGTAAGTGAAACGGGGAAAATGTTATAAGAATATGTTTTTTTAAGAATATCATCTTAAAAGCATTATATAAAAATTAGTACAGTAAATCAATAGGGAAAGTAAGTCGAAATAGTGTAAATAAAAGTAGTAAAAAAATAAAGGAATAATATAACCATAATAAAATGAACTGAAAATATAAATAATTATCCGGGTTATGTCTAGTTGTTGTAGAAATGATGGAAATAAATAGACGAATTGAGAAAAGTAGCATTGATATTGGTAAATGGAATATTAAATAATAAATAAATATTGTAATGAAGGAAGTAAATAAGAAAAAAAAATAGATAATTGAAAGGAGAGAGGGAATTGTACTTTTAAATAGAAGGAAGGATTAAAGAATGAATATTAAAAATTTTTAGGCTTAGCCTATAGGTGGGAAGGAATTGGATTATGAGTATTTTATGATAGTAGGCGAAGATCCAAGGAGATCAGGATGGTTAAGAGATACCAGGGAGATTATTTAATACATTTATATTATAGTTAGGATAGTTGGTATATTGTATGGAAAAAGTTGAGTATTGTTGGATTTTTGGATGTGCATTGGTGTATGTAGAAGAGAGAAGTGATGGATAGTATGAATTAAAAAAAAGTAAGGTAATTGTTGCAGTAAGGAATCAGCGTCGTCCTGATTTAGTTAATAATAATAAAAGAAAAATTAATATAATACATAATCTAGCCTAAGGTAAATAAAATAGTAGATCATAATTGTCTTTTTACCATCTTTGGATAGTATTGTAAAGTGAAAAGTTACCCTCAGAAGTATTTAAAAAAAAAAGGAAATTTTAAGATATAAAATAAACTAATTTAAAAAAAAATGTAATTTATTGTTCATTGTTTCTTTTAATGTTATAGCAACCATTTAATCTCATCTTTTTTATTATGAATTTATGAATGTAACTTCGTTTTATAGTATCTTTTTCTTATCGCGATTGATAAAATCAAAAGGAAAAAACGAGCTTTACAATACATTATCATTTTCACATTATTTTTTTTTTTAAATAATCCACTAACATTACTAACAATATATTTCTTTTCACATTATTCTTTCCTCGCAACTCTTGCATTTGATAACAATATTTCTGAACACACATGCATAATATTATTTAATTTTTATTTTACTTTATTTATTATATATTTACTTAAATCTAATATCACCAATCGATAATATGGTTGATAAACATATATCTAAACTGAGTGAAACTGGCAACACTGTCAACTATGGATTGATCCAGGCTAGAACAAACAATCCACCATACTCACTCAATCTAGTTATTGATTTATATTCTCTAAATCATCTGGCAACACTGTCAACTATGGATTGATCCAGGCTAGAACAAACAATCCACCATACTCACTCAATCTAGTTATTGATTTATATTCTCTAAATCATCTCTCCAAGAATAAGCAACCCATTTAAAAGACTCGTAAGTCCACTTTATTAATACATGCATTTATCCCAATATTAAATATTTGTAAGATCAAATTGGATACTAATTTTCCCTTAACGAAATAATGTTTTTGTTTTCTTTTCAGAAAGAGTGTATTCATTACATACTACATGTTTTGTTTCACAACACTTGTAACCTGATTCTCTCGAATAGACAAATTACATGAACCTCGCTATTTGGTTAGTATTTCTACCGTCAATTACCTTTACTCTTATTGCATTAATTAACTCTGGATAGATTTATAATTACTAAAACATTAGCGTTTACATTTCCTTTGTTTTTTTAGATATATATATTTTCTATTTATTCTTTCACATTATTATTTCTTTTATTCTTTAAATAAACCAATAGTCCCTTCTACCATACATATCACTTACTCGCAAAAAACACAATCAAAGCCTCATACTAAATTATTTTTTTATTATAATATATCCCATCTACATAAAATAACACCCGCTGATTATTACAGACTCCATAATTATTAGGTTCTTTTGACCCGTTCAACTAATTTTTTAGGAATAGAAATAAATTATTACCGACTACCAATAAATTTCTTCTCAATATCATACTACATAAATTCTAATCAAAATAGTTTTAAATCATGCCCATCCTTCACTACCACATCTCACCATAATTATCTAATGTTTATTTATTTATTTTTTTTTATTTATTTTTTTTTATCTTTTTATTTTCTTTTTTATTATTTTTTTTTAAGTTATTTAATGGAGTATTCGACCAAACAAATTCTATTTGTTTATATATTTTAGGAACATACTTAAATCTATTTTTTACGTCTATCATCTATCAGGTAATCTGTATTATTTCTATTTATCATATAGTTTATAATTTATTGCTACTTATTTATCTTTTATCATATATATTTTTTTTTTTATTCCGGGCTAACGGGATTTAACCATACCTAAAATCAATGTTCATATATCGTCACTATCATACATACGAATAGAGAACCATCTACAGTTTTACATCGTTTGTATCGATGTTTATACCGTTTACATTTTTACATTATTTTTACTTTCATTATTACTATAATAACTAGACATATTCCAGCACATTATTTATACTCTCATTTTATTTTATATTGTTTACTTATCATTAGAATTTCTGTTATTTATATTACACAGATTTTCTCTCCTTATTGACTGTTATAATTTAGCTATAATGCATTCAAGATGATATTTTTTCAAAAAAAATATTCTTGTTACATTTCCCTTATTTATTTAGATTTACATTTTATTTTATATATATTTTTTTTAAATGTTTACACAGAGTTACGTTAAGAGTAATATTCTAAATTTTATTATACATTATTTTCTATTCATCCATTTGGATATATAATTTTATTTATTTTTTTTATATTCTGAAACTATGAACAATTGTTTGCTTTCAAAACCAGTTATGGGTGAATTCAAGCTCACATAGCGTAGGATCGCTGATCTTCCTATTCCAAAATTAAATATTTTTGAGTGTTACGCAATTTAATAACAAACCCTTTAAAACTATATATTGTAGTGATCCATATTGACCTCTACAATCGAAAATAAAAAAATACAAATAAAATGGTGTCATTACGCAAAGTCTAGATATCTCGGAGGTTATACGAGGCTATCAACATCGATTATGCACCATGGTCGAGTCCTATTAAAAAGTTAAATCATGTATTCGATTATTATTGATATTTTATGTAGAAATATAAATGTGAAACAAAAAAATTTTAGAAATAAGAATGCAAATAGAATAAAAAAAAAATAATAGAAAAAAACAAACATCTGTTTTTTATTTTTTTATGGCTGTGCATAATTTTAGCCAATCAGTAATAAGAATGAGTGCAAAAATGGATACCTTGGCTGGTCTCTGAGAGAGGAGAGGTTGTCTTGTGAAAGATCTGTTCGAGTGTGGTTCTGTGAGTTAGTAAAAAAGTGTAACAAGAAATTATATGAGGAATCACTGCAATATTGGAAGATAGAAGACACCAAGGGGAGATACCCGGAACGTCATAGAAGTATGATGCAAAATTTTATTAAAAAAGAAATGTTTTAAACCACAAATCAACCATAGAAGAAAGAAGATTATGAGACTATCATAACTACAACCCATTGCACTCGTTACCAGGATTTTTAATCACCTCAGCAACGGAGAAATGAAGAAATTAAACATCACTCAAGGTTTCCTAAATGTTGTAAAATTTTTAATTAAGTGTCACTAACCCTTTTAAAATTGTTATGAAAGATTTTTTTGATATAAAAAAAAACATTAAAAAAAAAGATAAATCAAATAAATGTAACGCTTATTTTTAAAAAATATGATTTTTTATTGCTATTTTTACCATTTTAAATTATTATTACATAGAATAATTGTATTAGAGTGTATTCAGGTGTAAGCACCGTTACATAATTGGCTCCCGAGAACAGGGACTAAATTAAAATTAATTAATTCAAATGCAAGCATATAAGCACCGTTGTATAATTGTCGCTGCGAACAGGGACTGAAAATTGGAAAATTTTTATATGGCGCCTGAAATTTTGTAATCCTGTTTGATTTAAAAAAAATATATATAGTATTGTCTTAATTGTAAATTTTTAAAAGTATTTCATAATTTCCATTGTAAAGAGATAGCATCAAAAATGGCGGAGCATAGTATAAAGGGGTATGATGCCAATAGTCCGATCAAAGATAGTGGACAAGATAGAGTAAATTATAATAATGGTGAAAATAGTATAGGAGGTAGTAGTCAGATGTTTAGAACGATTTTTGAAAGGAAAGTTTCTGAATTTACAAATAAAATTAATGAAAATCCTGCAGAATTTATAATTGAGTTAGAAAAGTATTTTGATAGTTTTGGGATGACGAATTTGGATCAACAAAAATTAGTCATTCGAGAATGTTTTATGGAAACTGTAAAAGTATGGTGGAGTACTGAGAGGGATATTTTAACTAATTTTGAAAAATTTGAAGAAAGGTTTTTAGCGAAATATTGGAACTAACAAAGACAGTTAAAAATATGGGAGAAAATAGATTTTGGTCGGTATAAAAGAGGAGGCGATTTGTCTATGGACGATTATGCTAGAAAGATGTCCAACGAATGTCAATTTTTAGATCCTGAAATGCCGGAAAATTATTTCATAAAACAAATGATTGAACATTACGAAACGGATGTTAGAAATGCGTTGTGCATATCGAATTTTACAGATCGGTATCATTTGTTTGACATTTTAGCAAAGCTTAATCAGGTTAAAAATAATAATCCAAATAGACGTGAACATTTTAATAAAAATAAATTTAAAAATCAACACGAAGAAAAAATAAAAGTTGAACCTTCTCGTTGTCAAGTCGCAAATTTGGAAATGAATCCAACAAAATTTAATGATTTAAATGACAAAATAAATAAAAAATTCATAGAATTAGAATCTCAAATTAATAAAAAAATCGAAAAACAGTTTGAACAATTGAGAATGGAATTAAATAAAAAAATTGATCAACAAGAATCCTTTAATAATCAATTAAATGAGAAATTTGCTAAACAAAATTCTAATCTTTCCCCATTAAAATCGGAAATAAAAAAAGATAGTGACAACCAAAATTGTAAATATGATCAATTAAGGAAATATTGTGAAAATCAAGAGTGTTATTATAATAAAAGATTAGAGGAAAATTTCGATAAACAATGCGAACAGATTACTAAAAAGTTCGACCTACAAAAGAAAGAGCACAATAAAACTTGCGAAAATATAAATTTTAAGTTGGACAAAATAAACGATCAAGTTCAAAAAGTAACATTAAAATTAGAAGAGAATAATATAGAGAAAATAAATAAAAAATTGGAAATAATCAATTCCGAATGTGAACAAATTAATAAAAAACTAAGAAATCAAAATTCAGATATTTGCCTATTAGATACAAAAATAAATAAAACAGTAAATGAACAAAAATTTGATAATCTATTGTGATGTACACTACGGAACATTTTTTTAATGAATATTTTTATGAATAAAAAGTAATTTTTTTTTATTATAATCTAATATCATATATATATTAGATATATATCAAGGTGTTTGAGAAACAAAACAAGAAAACATATAAAAAACAGCTGTGATATAGTGTTAAATGGAATGGAGTCGTGAGCTAGCTCTTAAACGGTGCATGTGGTTTGATATGTTTTAAATAAAATGAAGTTGAACAATTAGATGAAAGTTGACTGGGGTGGAATTAAAGTGTGAAGAGTTGGCGGGGTCTGGTTTTTGTGGTAGAGGCGTCGAAAAGGTACAATTAATAATATATATTTTTCAATATGCCCAAATAAAAAAAGAAATAGTTTTTTAAGTATTAATTTAATGTTTTTGTGCCATTGTAAATTTTTGTTTTGATTGTTCAAATAAGTTTTTTTTTAAATTTAAATATGTAAATATAGATAATAACCCAATTATTTGTCCTCTTCAAATTCTATTCTATTCATCTTCCCTGTTGTCCCAGTAGTATCATTTAAAAAACCTTTGGATTAGAAATTAATATTATTTAAAATTATTAAAAATTGGTATGTATCTCTTTGTGAATCCAAGTGTAAAGTTTGTTTAATTGAATTTTTTTCGTTGTATACGTGTACTTTCTTAAGAATTGCACGTCTTAAATTATTGATAATATTTTTTTAGGGAAATTTTCGGCAAACTACTGTAGAAATCAAAATTTAAATAAACAAAAGAGATCAAATTTCTACAGGAAATGTGGTAGCAAACAAGCTTTTATCACATTTTTGGCATATCCCTTGTGTGGACGATTTTCGCCACAAAGCCCCATCATATTTTGGCAAAACCTTGATGGGAGAATTTTTTTATATTAATTAAAGTAGGGAAACAGGTTGAAAAAGATGAAAAGGATAGAATAGAGACAAATAAGGGTTACATTTAATTTTGAGAAATAATATTTTTTTTTTCAAACTTCAAAAGAAGGTTACTATTTTAACATTGTTTTTGTTTAGTATTAATATATTTAATAAAGTAAGAAAATGCCAATTACCAGAGGAGAGGCGAAGAGATTGGAGGAGGAAAGTAGAGAGGAAGGGTCGAGTTCGGATATGGAAGTATCGGAAGATACAGGAAGGGAGACTCCAGCCGCAATGGAGTCCACGGAGGGTACAGGTGAGGAGAAATCAGATAAGCTAGATAGATTTATGGAATTCATAACCCAGAAATTTACAAATCTAGAGACAAATTTAAGAGGGGATATAGAAAAGCAGGGTAATAAATTAGTAAATCTAGAGAAAAATTTAAGAGGGGATATGAATCAAAAAATGGAAGAGCAAAGTAATAAATTAGGAAATTTAAGGGGGGATATTGGAAATATCAATCAAAAAATAGAAGAACAGGGTAGAGATTTAAGGAGGAATATGAAAGAGCAAGGAATAGAATTAAGGGGGGATTTGGAAAATATAAATCAGAGAATAGAAGAACAGGGAAAAGAATTAAAGGGAGAGATGGGAAATTTAAGAGGCGACATTAAAAATTTAGAAGTTAAATTAAATAAAAAGGTGGACAATTTGATGAACCAATTAGAGAAAATTCAAATAGAAAATGAAAGAGTTGAAAGTAGGATAAATAAAGCAGGAGAAAACTTAGAAAAGCACTTTATTCAAAAAATTAACAAGTTGGATGAAGGGAATTCTGAAGTAGAAAAAGAGGTTCTTATTATTGACAGTCAGTCACAAGTTGATGAGGTAGAAGGAACAGAGAATAACAGTGGGGAGGAACAGACCCAAATTTTAGAGAAAGAGGTGGAGGAAGAGAGTCAAAATGTAGAAAAATTAGTATTAAGTGAAATTCAAGAAAATAGGATGAATGTTGATGTGGATGAACAGAGTGAAAGGAACATTTGGATGTTATTAGACAAAACAAACGAACAGACTGAGGACAACAAACAAAAGACAAATTTTAATTTTAAAGAAAATATAGTTAAAACTTACAGACAAACTGGAAATAGAAAGGAGGTTAATAAAATACATAAGAACAATTTTAAAAAAGGAGTAAGAGAATTTAAACAGGTATTAAGGAGAAAATTAACACTGAATGAATATTTAGAGAAGGGGGAGGGGATTTTTAAAGACATAATTCGCCGGGGCATCCGGAAAAAGATAAAATTAAATTTAGGCTTTGCAATATAATTGCATTAGCCACTTTTTATAGTGAACCTATTTTTTTTGCAACTCGGATGAGTTTGAGGAAATGACTGACAGACTAACATGACAGAATTAGGATTAATTTAAAATATGACGAAGTGACATTGGACTAATATAATAGTATGGATGATAAATTTATTTTTGGATGAGAGAATTTTGGTATATGAAGAGTATGGATGAATTTTGGTATAGTTCTGCGTTTAAATTAATTAGGATTTAAATTAATTAGGATTTACATTTTTTTTAGGATTAGATTAGATGTTAGGATCAGTATAAAATTAATCTAAGATTATATTTAAGGATTAGTCACCCAAATTTAATATGTGAAAGTTTTTTATTTAGAAGTTACCTATTAATAATGATTATTGAAAATTAAAACATATACATATAACTGATTGATTTTGAACGAACATAATATGGAAGAAGATAGATTTTTTTATTATATTTTTTATTACAAATGTTAGAAAGATAAAATCAGCAGGCTGAGAGATGCCTAGATCTCTTTGGAGACATGACGAACTTCCTGAGGCCGAGTCAAGGGGACAGATTTTCTGTTTCGGAACTGTTCAGCTAGGATACCGGACGTGACTAAATCATTATAATATTATAAATAAGAAAGACGAACGAAACTGTATAGAAGCCTTGGAAGGATAATATATTATATAAATTGTATGTATGCATAGGTTAGTAAATTTTTGTTATTATAAATTCTATTATTTAGACAATTTCATTTATTATTCTGAGTAACATGTTTTTCTACGTAAATTTGTTTAATAGAGAGAGTAGATGAGAAGAGTTGTAGGAGCACATTATATAACTTTAGGAATAGGAACAAACGAAGGGTAATATTAATTAGAGAAGTTTTGAATTAATTGCTGATGACATTCTTTTAGACGTCGGGATTATATAGATTTGTTTTGGGAGAAATTATTTTTTTTAATCCTAGTAAGAGCTAGTGATTAATTGGAGATTTATATTTTTTTTTGATCTGCGAGAGATGATTTTTTTGTGTCGACTAGAAAGAACTAGCGATATATTGGAGATTTATATTGTAGTGTTGGTTGCCTACCTGAGATAGGAGGAACCGTAATTTTGCTACATCGACGAAAGTATTCTTAGGGTGAAATTAGTTAGGGAAGTAAATTGAATTGAAATATATGTGAGATACATTTTTTTTTAGTTAGGAAGTATGAAGGACGTCTCAAAGAATTTAATACCTCAAAAGACAAGTACTATATATATATTAAATAAATTAAATTTGTATTCCTTATTACCCGGCGTGAGGCCTAATTTTGATTGTTAAGTAATATTTTGGAAGTGTGATGAAGTAAATAAAAAAGGATTTATTTAATTTTTATTTCAAGTAAATATTTTTGTATACAATCTTTTTATATAATTATTTTGAATACATACAATTGTATATTGATGGTAAAGGCGGAAAGTAAAATAATTGGCAATTTCTTAAATCTGCATCCAACTTGATTATTTCCAAACTTGATTTCATGACTATGACTGATCCTGTAAATATGTAAAAATTTAGTATTATATTTTTTTTTTATGTTCAATTAGTTCAAATTTTTATAAATTTAAGTTAACATTTTCTTTAGGTTAAGGATTAATTGTAAATTTTTAGATTAAGATTTGTTTTTGTTTATTAGAAATTAGGTACGTATATATTGAAGTGACCTTTGCTTGGGGGCTTTAAACTTTTATTAATTACTATGAAAATGATTTTACTTTTGGGGTTAACATGCGTACTCAGAAGGTGAACTAGGCTGTAGAGAATTTAGAGAACAATTTATAAGACAACATACATTTATTAACACAATTATTGACATATATTAGTGAGGCGTCCCTCCATAATCGCACATCTGGAATAAAATATCTATCAAACATGAAATAAATTATATAGACTTAAATGTTCTGGTAACTCCCGCAACATGAAGGTGTCTATTGATGATCATCCAGCCATTCGTCTCGATGCCGGAGAAATGTAAAATAAATGATTCCGTTACCTTGTAAGTCTTCTTTTTCTAACCACACTCAAGCCTGTGGCCTCTCCTCCAGAATTCAGGACGATTGAGGAACTTCCAGTCCTTTTGAAGTAGGCAGCAGGGATGATTTCCCTCTAGCAGCAAAATTAGAGTCTTCGGTCTCCTACGTCCGGTCAAACAGGAGTCTCCTTCTTCCCACAGCTCAGCCAGGAATGTCTTCTCCCTCAATAGCTCAACTCTGACTCCTTTCTCGTAGCTGAACGAGGACCGACTAACTCCTCTGATAGCTGACTGAAGACTGTCTACCTCCTCTGACACATCAGCCACGACTCTCTTTCATACCGCACTTCAGCGAGGAATCCTCCAATTTCCATCCCCTCCACTTCATGTATCTTCCACTAGTGCGCTTCTCGTGGTCGCTCTCATAACTATAATTAACAATCGTTCTGGGATATGCGATATATCACAATTGCCTCCCTTTGATTAAAAAAATTGCGGAGATACATTAGTTAAGGTAGCGACGTAATTTTTTTTTTTTTTTTTTTTTACACTTGGCTCTAACTTCACTCACTTCTGAACACTTCTTATACTACACTGTACAATTTTATACTATATTACAATTTTTTACAATATATAACGATGGATTTAAAAATGGCTTGAAAGTCTGTTTCGTACTTTATCAACTTCGTCCTGTCTGTCTGTCTCATATTTTATCAGCTTTGTACTGTCTGTCTGTCTCATATTTTATCAGCTTTGTACTGTCGGCTTATTTAATTAAATTATTACTTTAAATTATTTATTCTTTATTATTTATTCCTCAAATTCTCCTTAAATTCTTTATTATTCATCGATACATGTGCCTTAGTAATAAAATTCCTTTTTTTTTTTTTTTATAACTATCAACCTTCATTTTCCTGCTATCATATCTCATTCCAAATACCCCACTTAGGTATCAATTATTAACGACGACCGACGAAGAATGCTTCCACAGCATTAAAATACTAATAACGACGAAATATGCTCTCAACGCATCTATATCCACAATTACTACCACAATTATCGACGAAGAATGTCTTTCCTGACATCGTAGATTGGCCCTATTTCGGCTCACAAAATTCTTCATAAACTTTCATATCATTATTTATCGTCTAATATCCTTCTCTGTTTAATAATTACCAATACCATTCTTTCTTTACTTCGCACCATATTTAATCATCAAGGCAACCAAGAGTAACAATGTTAATAAAATTTTCCTTATTTATCTATCAATATTTAATCAGCCGACAGTCAAAAGAATCAAAATACTCTGTTGAGTTATCTTTCCAAAGTGGAAGCCGCTATCGTAACAATGTGTCGAAGTTAATTTAATTTCTATATTATATCTAATGTTCTGTCCTGTATCGTCATGTTGAAACCTGCAAGCCGCTATCATAATACCTCCAAATGTTCTGTCCTGTCTGTTCATGTTGAGACCTGAAGCCGCTATCTTAACACTGTTCTAAAATTAATTTGTTATCTACATAACTTGAACAATCCTGTCCTGTCAGGTTTAGACCTGAAGCCCGCCAAATGAATAACTAACAAAAAAAATATTAACACAAAACGAAACGAAAAATATATGAACGCTAAACTATATAATATTTATTTACAATTTTTATTTACAAACATGCCCAGTATGGATATTTTCCTGAATTCCGAAAAATACCCAATTGCACTCAACTAGCCGGGGGTTCGTGGGACCCCAAGAATCCTGGTCAATTCCGTCTGCGGCGTTGATTTAGTCCCGGGCTCTCCCCTTGTCAATTTCCTGCGTCAATTTCGACCCTTTTCTCTCATATCTTTTCAAAAGAGAAATATGAAAACGTCCCCTTTTTTGTCCTGTATCTTGGTTAGCTAATGTATATGTCGAGGGGCTATGTTTAATTATTACTACATAAGGTCCTTCCCAGTATGGCAATAGTTTATAAACTTCTTCGTTATTTTCCGGTATCCTTAAGGGTTCAACTAATACTAATCCCCCCATGATTAATTTCTGAGTTCTATGTTGTCTATCGTCTGTACCTATACGGATAGTATCGTCTGTCTTATGTACGCATACCAGTGGAGACATGTATTGGCTTTCTGTATTCTTATTTATTTGTACGCACTCGTCTGTCAGTTCTGTTTTCGTATCTACTGTTTCTTTTTCTATTATGTCCCCTTGTTGTACAGTTTCCGTAGTTAATTCTTGTCCCTGAATATCCATGTCAGTCTGTAATTGTTTATTATGATCGGTCACGTCCTCAATTTTTATGCTCAATTCTCGGAAACCATTTCGTATATCTGTCCTTATTGATTCTATGTTCTCTGTCATCTTTGTCATGAACAATTTATTATTTTCTGTCATCTTTGTCATAAACAATTTATTATTTTCTGTCATCTTTGTCATAAACAATTTATTCTCCGTCCTAATTGATGTCATATTTGATTCTATTTTTTCTGTCATCTCTGTCATTAATAATTTACTATTTTCTGTCATTGTTTTCATGAATGTTTCTATGTCTATACTACTTATGTTTCTGTCTGTCGTCTTTTCTGTTGTTTCGTTTGTCTCCAGTATTAATTCCCCATTCGTCTCTTCGTCATCCCTTTGGTCACCCTTTGTCATTGACTCACGTATTTTTGACCTTGTCCCTTCAGCCATTTTTAAATACAAAATAATATAATAGATATAAATCAATATAAATTATAAATTGTTCTCTTATCTCACCGGATTTCTTTCGTACCCGGCACAATCCACCATAAATTGAAGTGACCTTTGCTTGGGGGCTTTAAACTTTTATTAATTACTATGAAAATGATTTTACTTTTGGGGTTAACATGCGTACTCAGAAGGTGAACTAGGCTGTAGAGAATTTAGAGAACAATTTATAAGACAACATACATTTATTAACACAATTATTGACATATATTAGTGAGGCGTCCCTCCATAATCGCACATCTGGAATAAAATATCTATCAAACATGAAATAAATTATATAGACTTAAATGTTCTGGTAACTCCCGCAACATGAAGGTGTCTATTGATGATCATCCAGCCATTCGTCTCGATGCCGGAGAAATGTAAAATAAATGATTCCGTTACCTTGTAAGTCTTCTTTTTCTAACCACACTCAAGCCTGTGGCCTCTCCTCCAGAATTCAGGACGATTGAGGAACTTCCAGTCCTTTTGAAGTAGGCAGCAGGGATGATTTCCCTCTAGCAGCAAAATTAGAGTCTTCGGTCTCCTACGTCCGGTCAAACAGGAGTCTCCTTCTTCCCACAGCTCAGCCAGGAATGTCTTCTCCCTCAATAGCTCAACTCTGACTCCTTTCTCGTAGCTGAACGAGGACCGACTAACTCCTCTGATAGCTGACTGAAGACTGTCTACCTCCTCTGACACATCAGCCACGACTCTCTTTCATACCGCACTTCAGCGAGGAATCCTCCAATTTCCATCCCCTCCACTTCATGTATCTTCCACTAGTGCGCTTCTCGTGGTCGCTCTCATAACTATAATTAACAATCGTTCTGGGATATGCGATATATCACAATATATAAGTTTAATAATTGTAAATAGTTATAAAAAAAAAAAAAAATGGGCATATATATGAAAAGAGCGTCGAATTGGGCATATAAAAAATAAAAATAAATCAGTGAGTGTAAGTGAGAGAGAGACTTCGATACATCGTTGAGCAATGAGTTGAAGACACCAAGGAGCCAGCCAACATGTGCGTTTGAGGAGGAAGCTAATCTACCTGTGTATTGGAGGAAGACGTTAATCCATCTGTGTATTGAAGGAGGAATCTTATCATGTGGATTCGAGGAAGAAGCTAAATCAACCTGTGTATTGGAAGAAATTAAATCTGAAAGAACTTATATAAAAAAAAAAAAAAAAAAAATTTGTGAACAAACATTTTTTTTTTTAAAAGAAGGAAAAGGCAAATGTGATGTACACTACGGAACATTTTTTTAATGAATATTTTTATGAATAAAAAGTAATTTTTTTTTATTATAATCTAATATCATATATATATTAGATATATATCAAGGTGTTTGAGAAACAAAACAAGAAAACATATAAAAAACAGCTGTGATATAGTGTTAAATGGAATGGAGTCGTGAGCTAGCTCTTAAACGGTGCATGTGGTTTGATATGTTTTAAATAAAATGAAGTTGAACAATTAGATGAAAGTTGACTGGGGTGGAATTAAAGTGTGAAGAGTTGACGGGGTCTGGTTTTTGTGGTAGAGGCGTCGAAAAGGTACAATTAATAATATATATTTTTCAATATGCCCAAATAAAAAAAGAAATAGTTTTTTAAGTATTAATTTAATGTTTTTGTGCCATTGTAAATTTTTGTTTTGATTGTTCAAATAAGTTTTTTTTTAAATTTAAATATGTAAATATAGATAATAACCCAATTATTTGTCCTCTTCAAATTCTATTCTATTCATCTTCCCTGTTGTCCCAGTAGTATCATTTAAAAAACCTTTGGATTAGAAATTAATATTATTTAAAATTATTAAAAATTGGTATGTATCTCTTTGTGAATCCAAGTGTAAAGTTTGTTTAATTGAATTTTTTTCGTTGTATACGTGTACTTTCTTAAAAATTGCACGTCTTAAATTATTGATAATATTTTTTTAGGGCAATTTTCGGCAAACTACTGTAGAAATCAAAATTTAAATAAACAAAAGAGATCAAATTTCTACAGGAAATGTGGTAGCTAACAAGTTTTTATCACACTATATTAATAAAGCTGAAACGGGGTTTGTTTGTTTGTTTGTTTGTTTGTATGTATGTATGTATGTATGTTTGTTTGTTCCAGCATCACGCCCAAACCGCTGGACGGATTTTTATGAAACTTCTCATGTAGCATTCTTTTGAGCCCGATTGAATAATAGGCTATGTGGCGTCCCAAAATTTTGATAGGGAGGGGGGTTGTAAGGGGGGCCTAAGTATATAAATAGTGCTAACTCATCAACTAATGGTCAAATTGTCATGAAATTTCACAGGTAGTCTTTTTAAAATCCAAACAGGAAAAAAAAGGTGTGTGGCGTCCCAAAGTTTTGAAAGGGAGGGGGGGTTGTGGGGGGGCCTAAGTATAAATATAGAGCTAACTCTTTAACAGTTGGTCGGATTGTCACGAAGTTTCACATGTAGTATTCCTGAAGACCAAATAAAAAAATAAGCGGTGTGACGGCTAAAAATGTTTTACGGGAGGGGGGTAGTGGGGGGGCCTAAGTATAAATATAGAGCTAACTCATTAACTAATGGACGAATCGTCATGAAATTTCACATGTAGTATTTTTAAAAGCCAAATAGGAAAAAAAGGTGTGTGGCGTCTCAAAGTTTTGAACGGGAGGGGGGGTTGTGGGGGGGCCTAAGTATAAATATAGAGCTAACTCTTAAACGGTTGGTCGGATTGTCACGAAATTTCACAGGAGTATTCCTGAAGACCAAATAGAAAAATAAGGTGTGTGGCGTTCCAAAGTTTTGATCGGGAGGGGGGGTTGTAAGGGGGGCCTTAGTATATAAATAGTGCTAACTCATTAACTAATGGTCGAATTGTCATGAAATTTCACATGTAGTATTCCTAAAGGTCAAATAGATATATTAGGTGTGTGACGGCCCAAAATTATGAACAGGAAGGAGGGTTGTGGGGGGGGGGGGGGGGGGCTAAATATACATATAGAGTTAGCTCATTAACGGTTGGTCGTATTGTCACGAAATTTCGCATATATTATTCCTGAAGGCCAAATAGAAAAATAACGTGTGTGGCGTCCCGAAGTTTTGAACGGGTGGCAGGGTTGAGGGGGGGGGGGGGTACTAAGTATAAATATAGAGCTAGCTCATTAACGGTTGATCGTATTGTCATGAATCGGATAGTCATGAATTTCACATATAGTAGTAGTAACTATGTATTCGCTGTGGGGTTCACTGTTGCAAGACATTTACTAGCTGTGATGTCCAGCGTTCCTAATATCGTACTAGCTGTGGGGTCCGCTGTTGCAAGGCACTTACTAGCTGTAGTGCTCAGCCCCAGCGTCCCTAACTATGTACTGGCTGTGGGGTTCGCTGTTGCAAGGCACCTACAAGACATTTACTAGCTGTGATGCCCAGCGTTCCTAATTAGGTACTAGCTGTGGGGTCTGCTGTTGCAAAACTCATACTAGCTGTGATGCCCTGTGGTTCTAACTACATACTATCTGTGGGGTCCGCAGTTGCAAGGCACCTACTACCTGTAGAGCCCAGCGTTCCTAAAAACGTACTAGCTGTCGGGTCCGTCGTTGCAAAAGCATACTAGCTGTGATGCCCAGGGTTCCTAATATCGTACTAGCTGTGGGGTCCGTTGTTGCAAGGCACTTACTAGCTGCGGTCAATAGCGTTCTTAAGTACGCACTGGCTAGGATGTCCAGCGATGCTAAGTATTCACTATCTGTGGTTTTCGCCGTTGAAAGACGCATACTAGCTGTGATGCCCAGGGGTCCTAAAAACTTACTAGCTGGGGTGTTTGACGTTGAAGGACTATAAGCCTTATTCCGTATGAATAATTGAAAATTATAACATCATGAATGTACTGTCGAGGAACTGAATAGCCTTATAGGAGATATTGGGAGAAAAGTCAAAGTTCCCCGGGCAACGCCGGGTATTACTGCTAGTATAAAAGAAAGAAATAAGATGATCTATCCGATGGAAAGTTGTGTTAGAAGGAAAATTTGCTTGTTTTGGATTATATTGTAAATGGAACTCTAAAATGAATAATTGAAATTGAATTAGAAATTGAAATAAACAAATAAGATATTAAACGAAGGAAACTGTATAAGTGTCATTGATGGTTATATTAAAAGAATAAATTAAGATAGATAAATAATTGCTATTACAGATATTTTGAATTGTGTATGATGAATAGAATTAATGAATAAAGAAATGGAAATATACCTGAGGTATTTGATATCACAATTTTGTATGTCGAGAAATGTTTTATGTAGGATTTCAGTAAATGAAAGTAAATAAAGAAACATGTAAACAAAGAAGTTATCAATTGATATTTGAATGGTGTCTAATGAATAAATAATTGAAATTAAAGTAAAAACTAAAATAACAAAATATGGAGCGTAAAAGAAATGATATGGCAACAAAGTCTTTGTTGAGGAGTCGAACCGATAAACAGATAAGTGATATGACAGCTGTGTTGACATTTAATGATAATAATGAACTGAGTTGTAAACAGTTCTAAAAGGTAAATATTTATTGTATATATTTTTTTTATGATGTATACTGTTTTATTGAATTTTTATTGAATATGGTGTATTATGAGAAATTTAGTAGTGAAAATTAGGTATAAGAATAATTAATAATGTTTATAGGGGTACAATTATAATTAAATAAAATCATATAGCTAAATAATGTTTAGTATTTTGTTTGTGACACTCTGAACAGAAAATTTTTGATATTTTTAAAATAAAAAACATAATTATTTATTGAAATTATATTATATTTAAATGGTGGTTGTGGATATTTTATATGGGTAAGTTTTATATAAAGGGTTGATATGAGTATCAGTAAGTTAGTGATATATTCTTTTGCATGCGTAAATGGGTGGAGGTTTGTTCGATATTTTAGAAAATAAAAAAAAATTAGTTTAAAGGGTTTGTTGTGTTTGTTGTGCTTGGTTGGAAGAAGGCACAAATCTAGCCTTCTTGACGTTAGAACGTTCAGGGGAGCCAATATAGATTCAGACCACTTCTTGAGTATTGCCCATATATACACTCGGATTAGTAACAAGCGATCTGGAGGACCTGCCCCTAAACGCAAAAGCTTCGATACTAATAAATTGAAGGACCCAGAAGTTCGAGTCCAATATGCAGAGGCGTTGGACCGAAACCTGTTAGTAATTAACAACGACGGCGACGTGAACTCACAGTGGAAAGCCTGCTCCAAAGCAATGGAAGAGGCCGCTGAGAGCATATTGGGACCCATGCGGAAAGAACCGAGGTCCCCCTGGTTTGACGTGGAATGCAAAGTAGTCACAGATGCAAAGAACAAAGCCTACAGAACAATGGTCCAAAGAGGAACTCGGCAGACAGTTGAAAACTACCGCCAAAGACGAAGGGAAGAAAAGCTTCTTCACCGTAATAAGAAACGTGCATGGGAAAGAGAAGAACTGGCTAAAGCGGAGCTCCTCCGGGGTGAAAAGCAATTTAGAGACTTCTTTCGGAATGTGAACCAAAGTAGAAGACCTTTTATGCAAAAGCAAACCTACTATGTAAATAGCGATGGAGAGCTCCTCACTAACAATGTAGACATTCTCGCTGAATGGAGAGAATATTTTTCAAATCTCCTCGACAACGAAGGAACAGTTGAGAACTCAGAGGAAGTGGCAAATTCACCAAGGCCAGAATCCGATCTGGAGCCTCCTGAGGAGGACGAGATCATTGACGCCATAGAAAAGCTAAAAAACCACAGGGCACCTGGTCCAGATGGACTCCCTGCTGAGCTTTTTAAATACGGTGGAAGTGAGCTCATTAAAGTACTCCAGGACCTCGTACTCTCCATTTGGACCGAAGAAGAGCTGCCAGACTCTTGGAGCACCTCAGTGATTTGTCCCATACACAAAAAAGGAGACAAACTCCTCTGCTTTACAGAGGGATATCTCTCCTAAACTGCGCGTACAAGGTCCTCTCGAACATCCTTTTCCAACGACTTCAGCCTCACACGGAGAACATAATTGGTCTTTACCAGTGCGGTTTTAGGAAAGCTAAATCTACAACAGACCAGATATTCTCCCTCCGAACGATTCTCGAAAGAGGTAGAGAGTTCAACCAGAGATCCCACCACCTATTCGTTGACTTCAAGGCTGCCTACGACAGCGTTAATCGTGTAGAACTTTATAGGGCAATGAGGGACCTTGATATACCTGAGAAACTTCTTAGACTGGTCAGGCTTACGATGAGGGAGGTAAGATGTATGGTACAGGTCAATGGAGAGAGATCAGAGGAGTTTAAATCAGGGAAAGGTCTGAGGCAAGGAGATGCTCTAGCCTGCCTCCTTTTCAACATAGCTCTCGAGAAGTGCATCAGGGAATCAGGGATACAAGTGGGCGGAACCATCTTTAACAGGCTTGTACAGATTCTCGCCTATGCTGACGACATTGACATAGTGGGCCGCTCTGAAAGGGCAGTCAGTGACGCATTTAGGGCTTTAATGGGCCCTGCAGGAAGAATGGGTCTTGAGGTGAACGCAACTAAAACCAAATACATGGTCATTGGAGAAGTGCCTACCCAAGGTGAGACCCTTGAAATAGGTCCCCACAAATTTGAGAAGGTCGCAGAATTTACGTACTTGGGCTCCATAGTTACACAAGACAATGTTAACGAAACTGAGATAAGGAAAAGAATCTTTGCGGCAAACAAGTGTTACTATGGTCTCAGCAAGCACTTCAGAAGCAACCACATATCCAGGCTGACTAAAGTCGTTCTATATAAGACCCTTATCCGCCCAGTTCTTCTGTATGGCTCAGAAACCTGGACAACTTCGAAAATGAGCGAACAGAGCCTATTGGTGTTCGAAAGGAAGATTCTGCGCAGAATATTTGGAGGAGTGCAAGTAGGCCATGCATGGCGCAGACGCACCAACCAGGAGCTCTACGAACTCTATAGAGAACCAGATGTTCTGCAAGTCATGAAGATTGGGCGGTTAAGATGGGCGGGACATATCGCCAGGATGGAAGCTGAGGAAATGCCGAAGAAGCTGCTAATGGAGCCCATTCATGGAGTAAGACGGCAAGGAAGACCTAAGCTGAGATGGACTGATGGTGTGGCAGAAGATGCCCGAAACATGTTCCGCACCAGGAACTGGATGGCAGCCGCACAGGATCGGGACAATTGGCGGCTGTTGGTGGAGGAGGCCAGGACCCGTCACCGGGTTGTAGCGCCACGATAGATAGTTGTGTTAAAACGTAGCACCTAACATCGTGGGGCTCTGTTGGGATATGAAGATTAGCGATCCTGCGTTTCTCTTTTTTTTTGCGAGCTATATTCACCCACAAAATGGTTTTTAGAGCAATAATCGCTCGAAGTTTCAGACTAATAGATTGATAAAAATTTAATGTCATCAATTGGATGAATAAAAAAAAATATGTCTCATAAAATTTTTTTTAGATAGATAACACTTAAAGTAATTCTGTATAAATATTTAAAAAAATATATATAAGCGTAGCAGGTAGGGATGTAACAGGAATATCTTTTTATGTAAAATATGGTCTTGTAAAACATCATAGCAAAATTGTAAAAGAATAAATCAATAGGGAAAGTAAGTCCATATAACGTAAAACTAAAAGAAGTTAAAATTAAAAGAATTATTAACCGATAAAAAAAAATATACTAAAATATAATATAAGTGTCTGAGTTATCAGAGTAATATTGAAAATAAATAAATAAAAAAGGATATATAGTAAAAAAAAAAAAAAAAAACTAGAGAAAAGTAAATGTGATATTGGTAAAAGGAATATTAAATAAATAAAAATAGTTTAATAAAGGAAGTAAATAAGAAAAAAAGGAAATATAATTGGTAGAATGGAGTGAGCTGAGTTTTCAATGTGGATTTGTTGTTTTTTGATAAGTAGATCGGACAAAATCAGTAATCCGAGGCCAGCTAAACAAAAAAAAAATATATGGTTAATAAGAGAATTAGCTTGATAACCTATTCATTTAAATTAAAATTTCGTGAATATGAGTAGATGGGAAGTAGTTACCTTCATTATGAACAGAGTAGATATTGCCATAAATAATTGAAGTACCATGATTGCAGGCAGCTTACAGCTGATTTACAGTCGAAGTGACACACTAAACAAAACAAAAAAAATATAAATCAATAATCAAAGTGAAGAATATTATTGAATAATAAAAACTATATGGTTATTGGGGATTGATTTTATAAATTTATATAATAGATCGCATATAGCTAAAAGATGGGAGTTATTACTTACTTCAGTAGAAGACTTCATAATGATGCATCCGTGTTCTGAAACGATTTGTGGATTGAGATATTTAAATGGATGTTTCTATTGTAATATAGAATGTGTATAGCCTGGTAAATTGTTATAAATAGGGAGACGAAAGACGCTATCTCTAGTAAATCTAAGGTAAGACTTTAAAGTCTGATATTTGTATGATTTAATATAGTAAGGTCTAATGTTGTCTAAAAAAAAAATGTATTGTATTTTTTTTTTTTTAATCTAGGATAAGGCAAATGTAGTGGTCCGTATTGACCTCTACAATAGAAAATAAGAAAATACAAATAAAATGGTGTCATTACGCAAAGTCTAGATATCTCGGAGGTTATACGAGGCTATCAAACATCGATTATGCACCATGGTCGAGTCCTATTAAAAAGTTAAATCATGTATTCGATTATTATTGATATTTTATGTAGAAATATAAATGTGAAACAAAAAAATTTTAGAAATAAGAATGCAAATAGAATAAAAAAAAAATAATAGAAAAAAACAAACATCTGTTTTTTATTTTTTTATGGCTGTGCATAATTTTAGCCAATCAGTAATAAGAATGAGTGCAAAAATGGATACCTTGGCTGGTCTCTGAGAGAGGAGAGGTTGTCTTGTGAAAGATTTGTTCGAGTGTGGTTCTGTGAGTTAGTAAAAAAGTGTAACAAGAAATTATTTGAGGAATCACTGCAATATTGGAAGATAGAAGACACCAAGGGGAGATACCCGGAACGTCATAGAAGTATGATGCAAAATTTTATTAAAAAAGAAATGTTTTAAACCACAAATCAACCATAGAAGAAAGAAGATTATGAGACTATCATAACTACAACCCATTGCACTCGTTACCAGGATTTTTAATCACCTCAGCAACGGAGAAATGAAGAAATTAAACATCACTCAAGGTTTCCTAAATGTTGTAAAATTTTTAATTAAGTGTCACTAACCCTTTTAAAATTGTTATGAAAGATTTTTTTGATATAAAAAAAAACATTAAAAAAAAAGATAAATCAAATAAATGTAACGCTTATTTTTAAAAAATATGATTTTTTATTGCTATTTTTACCATTTTAAATTATTATTACATAGAATAATTGTATTAGAGTGTATTCAGGTGTAAGCACCGTTACATAATTGGCTCCCGAGAACAGGGACTAAATTAAAATTAATTAATTCAAATGCAAGCATATAAGCACCGTTGTATAATTGTCGCTGCGAACAGGGACTGAAAATTGGAAAATTTTTATATGGCGCCTGAAATTTTGTAATCCTGTTTGATTTTAAAAAAATATATATAGTATTGTCTTAATTGTAAATTTTTAAAAGTATTTCATAATTTCCATTGTAAAGAGATAGCATCAAAAATGGCGGAGCATAGTATAAAGGGGTATGATGCCAATAGTCCGATCAAAGATAGTGGACAAGATAGAGTAAATTATAATAATGGTGAAAATAGTATAGGAGGTAGTAGTCAGATGTTTAGAACGATTTTTGAAAGGAAAGTTTCTGAATTTACAAATAAAATTAATGAAAATCCTGCAGAATTTATAATTGAGTTAGAAAAGTATTTTGATAGTTTTGGGATGACGAATTTGGATCAACAAAAATTAGTTATTAGAGAATGTTTTATGGAAACTGTAAAAGTATGGTGGAGTACTGAGAGGGATATTTTAACTAATTTTGAGAAATTTGAAGAAAGGTTTTTAGCGAAATATTGGAACTAACAAAGACAGTTAAAAATATGGGAGAAAATAGATTTTGGTCGGTATAAAAGAGGAGGCGATTTGTCTATGGACGATTATGCTAGAAAGATGTCCAACGAATGTCAATTTTTAGATCCTGAAATGCCGGAAAATTATTTCATAAAACAAATGATTGAACATTACGAAACGGATGTTAGAAATGCGTTGTGCATATCGAATTTTACAGATCGGTATCATTTGTTTGACATTTTAGCAAAGCTTGATCAGGTTAAAAATAATAATCCAAATAGACGTGAACATTTTAATAAAAATAAATTTTAAAATCAACATGAACAAAAAGTAAAAGTCGAACCTTCTCGTTGTCAAGTCGCAAATTTGGAAATGAATCCAACAAAATTTAATGATTTAAATGACAAAATAAATAAAAAATTCATAGAATTAAATGTATAAAATAGGGGGCACATTTAGTTTTTTTGACTCGTACTCGGAACATTCACCCTGGGATCCCTTCGGCCTGCGGTTGTCTTCCCGTAACTGCGTTTACAGTCCGACTATTCCCTTCCGGAGGTCGCGAACCGTCACCTTGGGTATTATATCTACCCCGTTGTCCCCGATGAAAATCCCTTTGTGGCGGACTCTCCTGGAATCTTCTCTCAAAATTCCCCCGATTCTGAGGTGAAGTGTTTCCACCTCTCCAATTCTGCCTATAAGAATGAGAAAAATCATTCATATTCCCCCCATAGTGATTATAATTGTAATTTACATTTTTAAATGGGGAGGACTGCCTCCAATCCCTTACGTTATTGCGCGCACCCCTCGACTGATCCTCTCTTTGGTAACTAATTTCTTTTAATTTATCTAGAGCTGTGAGTAATTGTTTTTTATCAATAATTTCCGATAATAATAACATTCCCTGAATATGAATTGGAAAATGTCCAATTATTTTTTTAAATATGACATGTTCTGGAAGTGTTGCCTCACCATAATTACATTCTGCTGTAACTTTCAATACATAATCTCTCATTGAAATGTTCCCATTAATAGAATATCTCCCATTATTTAAATAATCATAAACTTTTGCCTGCATATCTTTGCTCCAATAATTTTTTTTTAAATACTTTCTTAAAATCTTCATATTCACCGAATTCATTACGGAATGTCCACCACCACGTACTCGCAATAGCTGAAAAACACCCTGACATAATAATTTTCTTTTGATTCCAGTCCGAAATACCTATATTTGAAAAATAGTCTTTCAATCTTTTGATAAACTCGACTGGATTTTCATTCGCATCGTCTTAATAAGTTGGCAAAGTACACGTCGACTGGATCTGAAGTACTTTACTAATTCCCCCAGAAGTTATGCCTCCCCCAACTAAGACTACCCTGATCTAACCGACTTTTCATCACCTCGATAGCTTCAGTGGCACATTTGTTTCCGTTCTAACATCAACAATTGTGTTTTGTAAACAGGTAATGTTATCATTGAGTCCCGTTATTTGTGTCTGGTTCTTAATCCGTTCAGTACAAATATCGCTTTCAATATGTGTCAGTCGGCTATCGACTTGTGTCCTATACTGGTCTTCGTTTTCAGTGATAGTTTCGCCTACCTTTACTATTTCTTTCCGAATTTCTATCTTAAAGGCTGCACTATCACCTTGAATATGACTTATTTGTTTTTGTGTTTGGACTATATGATCACGTAAGTGTTTTTTTATAACTTCTCTATCACTTTTATTTTCTAATTCGGCTGAGAGAATATTATCTTCAATATTTTTAATTTTATTGTCTATCAATTCTAATTTTTCTACGGTAAATTTTTTATGTTTTTCAAAATTCTGACTCATAGTTTCTTGTTGTGTTTTTAATTATTTAATAGCTGTTTGGGCCTACATTGTTATGGTCAGGGAGTGATAATCCTTGAATATTACCCCCTCCCTCTGGACCAACTTGGTCCTGAGACCAGAGTCCAGTTTCGGCCCCGGCGTCAACGTGTGTGGTTGACCCCGGTCGTTCTAGTGTAGAGTTTCGGCCCCGGCGTCATCGAGTGTGCTTGACCCCGGCCATTCTCGTGTGATAGGCAAAAGTTTGTATGAGTCTAAGACTAGTGGTTTTCATCGTGGGAAACGTTAATAAGTGTTACCTACGCTAATCTATTTATGTTTGCTTATAGTCAAGAGAACAGTAAAATCCCTGATCAATTTGGTACAAGCCTGGCCAGGCACCCTATATTTCACTCATTAATTGTGTTCCCCCCCCCCCCCCCCCCCCCCCTCCCCCCTGTTTATTATGTACCTTGCAGAAGCGGTTAATTCCAGTGTAGAACGCCACCAATCGTGAGTACATAGAAGCTTTAAGAAATATTAAAGGAATGGAAGTTTGTCTCGTTTCGTGTTAACTAGATTTTAATGATCTAGCACCGATCGCGTACAGTCCACTTCAGAGAGATTGCCGTGTCTACGAAGTTGTGCGTAGACAATAGCCATTGTTTGTTTATCCATTTTATTTGTTAATTCATTTTTAACTTCGGTTATATTTTTATTTTTGTCCTGACCACTGGTATATTTCTTTTTTTATTTCAGTTATATTCTTATTTGTTTCAGTAGAATTTTCGTTTATTTTTTCCATCATTTGGATTAACATTTGCATTACATCCGAATTATCTTTATTCGATAGATAAACTTTTTTATTGCACAAAAGATTACAATCCTCATGGCAATGAGTGGGTTTTTTTTTCACAAAATAAATAACAAAAGAAGTGTAAATGAAACAATTCGAAAATTATATAAAACAAAAAAACACATGAATAAATAAAAAAAAAAACATACTACATGTATAAATAAATAAAGTAATAATAATAAAAACAAAAAATATATATCTCCATCTTACAAGCACAAATTAAATTAGATTATTCTTTATTTTTAAAGCAACCGAAAAAAATAAAAATAAATCGTTAATTTCTCTAACTTTTAAATTATTTAAAATATGTACAAATGTTTCTGAGTTATATTCTGGTCTATTGGTGAGATGATTATGGAGAAATGCTTGCCTGGGGATACACAAGGCGGGACAATTGAGCAAAAAGTGTATGAGATCATCCTTCTCATCTAAGGTACTTTTTATCTATCTATCTATCTTTATTCTCTCGATTTTTCGTTCTAGACTGACTTGGAGTAGACGTTATCCCTACCATATCCATGTACATAGTAGAATCGCCCCTACCATAATCTGCCTCTTCATCGCAGTAATGTACATGCCTTCCACTATCGTAATTTTCGGACGGTCTATCTTTATGTTTTAAAATTGGTTTATTTTTTTTTCTGACCTATCACTATAATCACTTTCGGGACTTCTCTCGCTATTAATTTGTACACTATCCGGATTCGATACCTTATCGGTTTCTATTATTTCCCTCGGTTGCTGATTGTTTTCAGATTCGTAATCTATATAAATAAAGCTGAAACGGGGTTTGTGTGTGTGTTTGTGGGTTTGTGGGTTTGTTTGTTTGTATGTTTGTTCCAGCATCACGCCGAAACGGCTGGACGGATTTTTATGAAACTTCCCATGTAGCATCTTTTTGAGCCCGATTGAATAATGGGCTATGTGGCGTCCCAAAATTTTGAACGGTAGGGGGGGTTGTAAGGGGGGCCTAAGTATATAAATAGTGCTAACTCATTAACTAATGGTCGAATTTCACGAAATTTCATACGTAGTATTCCTAAAGGTCAAATAGTAATATTAGGTGTGTGGCGTCCCAAAATTTTGAACGGGAGGGGGGGTTGTGGGGGTAGGCCTAAATTTGAAGATAGTGATAGCTCATTAACTAATAGTCAGATTGTCACAAAATTTTACATGTAGTATTTTTAAAGGCCAAATAGAAAAATAGGGTGTGTGACGGCCCAAAACTTTGACCCGGAGGGGGGGTTGTGGGGGGGCCTAAGTATACATATAGAGTTAGCTCATTAACAGTTGGTCGTATTGTCACGAAATTTCGCATGTATTATTCCTGAAGGCCAAATAGAAAAATAAGGTGTGTGGCGTCCCGAAGTTTTGAACGGGTGGGGGGGGGGGGGGGAGAGGGGCTAAGTATAAATATAGAGCTAGCTCATTATCGGGTGGTCGCATTGTCACGAAGTTTCACATGTAGTAAAAAAAAAAGGTGTGTGGCGACCCAAAGTTTTGAATGGGAGGGGGGGTTGTGAGGGGGAGGGGGCCTAAGTATAAATATAGTGCTGGCTCATTAACGGTTGGTCAGATTGTCACGAAATTTCACATGTAGTATTCCTGAAGACCAAATAGAAAAATAGGCGGTGTGACGGCTCAAAATTTTGCACGGGAGGGGGAGTTGTGGGGGGGGGGGGGGGGGGCTAAGTATAAATATAGTCGTAGCTCATTAACGGTTGGTCGTATTGTCATGGAATTTCCCATGTAGTATTCATAAAGGCCAAATAGAAAAATAGGGTGTTTGACATCAAAAAATTGTGAACGGGAGAGGGGTTATGGGGGTAGGCCTAAATTTGAAGATAGTAATAGGTCATTAACGGATGATTGGATTGTTATGGAATTTCATATGTAGTATTCTTAAAAGCCAAATAGAAATATAGGGTGTATATGGACTATATATATATATATATAAGGACTATAAGCCTTATTATGAATAATTGAAAATTATAACATCATGAATGTACTGTCGAGGAACTGAATAGCCTTATAGAAGATATTGGGAGAAAAGTCAAAGTTCCCCGGGCAACGCCGGGTATTACTGCTAGTCTATATTAATAAAGCTGAAACGGGGTGTGTTTGTTTGTTCCAGCATCACACCCAAACCGCTGGACGGATCTTCATGAAACATCACATGTAGCATTCTTTTGAGCCCGATTGAATAATAGGCTATGTGGCGTCCCAAAATTTTGAACAGGAGGGGGGGGTTGTAGGGAGGGCCTAAGTATATAAATAGTGCTAACTCATTAACTAATGGTTGGATTGTAATGAAATTACGTATGTAGTATGCTTAAAGGCCAAATAGAAATATAAGGTGTGAGGCGTCCCAATGTTTAGAACGGGAGGGGGGGGTGGTGGGGGGGCCTTAGTATAAATATAGTGCTAGCTCATTAACGGTTGGTCGTATTGTCACGAAATTTCACATGTAGTATTCCTGAAGCCAAATAGAAAAATAAGGTTTGTGGCGTCCCAAAAATTTGAACAGGGGGGGGGGGGGGTGTTGTGGGGGGTAGGCCTATGTATAAAATATAGTGCTAACTCTTTAACGATTGGTCGGATTGTCACGAAATTTCACATGTAGTATTTTTAAAAGCCAAATAGAAATATAAGGTATGTGGCGACCCAAAGTTTTGAAAGGGAGGGGGGGTTGTGGGGGTAGGCCTAAGTATAAATATAGTGCTGGCTCATTAACGGTTGGTCGTATTGTCACGAAATTTCACATGTAGTATTCCTGAAGGCCAAATAGAAAAATAGGCGGTGTGACGGCTCAAACTTTTGTACGGGAGGGGGGGCCTAAGTATAAGTAAAGTGATAAGTCATTAACGGATGATCGTATTGTCACGAAATTTCACATGTAGTATTCATAAAGGCCAAATAGAAAAATAGGGTGTGGACGTCAAAAAATTGTGAACGGGAGGGGGGTTTTGGGGGTAGGCCTAAATATGAAGATAGTGATAGATCATTAACGGATGATAGGATTGTCATGGAATTTTCACATGTAGTATTCTTAAAAGCCAAATAGAAATATAGGGTGTATATGTCACAAAATTTGGAAACGGGAGGGTGGGTTGATGGGGGCCTAAGTATAAGTATAGTGATAGTCATTAATGGATGATAGAATTGTCATGGAATTTCAAATGTAGAATTCTTGATGGCCATATAGAAAAATACACTATGTGACATCTTAAAAATTTGAGAAGGGGGGGGGGGGGAGGGGGGGCTAAGCATAAAAATAATGCTGACTGATTAAAGGGTAATCGGATTGTCATGAATTTCACATGTAGTAGTAGTAACTATGTATTCACTGTGGGGCCCAGCGTTCCTAATATCGAAAGTAGGGGAGATAAGTTACTTCTGGCGCAATGGCAAATGCGCAAGATGGCGGCCATCCCCACTCCTCTCCCACCACCACCACCCTTCACCCCCCGCCCAGCTCTGAATCACCCAACATCGTACATCCCCAGGTCAATAAGTGTCCGCTCTCCCTCTAAACCTCAATGAGCCCCCCCCCCCTCCCCAAATTTTTTCATCTCAATTTTTGTCCATTGATTCACTACCAATCTACTTCCCCATCTCAATAAAGTTTCTGCTCTCCCTCTCTACCTCACCCCTCTTTCATTTTATTTTTCTAATTAGCCCACTAGCGCTCCCAAGCGTCTATAATTGCAATACATTTTTAATAAAGTAGTTAGGGTCGACTTCTTAAGAAAAAAAAATAACTTGACCTTACGAGAGTCGAACCCGCCTTCTTTGCCTTGAGAGGCTGACTTGCTATCCATACGACCATTGTGACATGGTCGGACAAGGCGGTGATATACTAGGTATATAAACTTACGGCCGTGTATTATCACACTAGTAACACCAAGGTTCAGCGGTTTGTAGCCTTTTTCACTAGAGCATATTTTTGATCGCCCCTCATCGAAAAATTACAGTCCTACACCCTCATATAAGTTTCCGCTCCTCCATTTCAAAGTCATTCATTATTATAATAATACCTCCTCGGTCTTTAACCATCTTTATACTAATTCATTACATTACCCTCTCCTAATTTTCTGCTCTCTTCTCCCCCACATCAATTGTATACACTTTTCCTTAGCATCATCCTGCTTCACACTTTTCTTCGCCCAACTCCTACAATCTCTCTAGATCGTTTAACATTTTTTCATCATAACCCGGACTACCCATACATAAAGCTACATTCTATGTATATTAACCTCTCCCCGCTCTACCTGTAATATTCAGGTCTTTTCACATTTATTTCAGGAGTCTCAATATCTTAGGCTAACATGCGGTATATAACTTACATTTATTTTCTTCGTAGGCTGCTTCTCGTCTCCAACTTTCTTAGGATGTTTCTCACCAGGATCTCTACATCAGGTATTTGATAGGGGTGTGTATTTCTTTTAGTTCGCTTTATTGACTAATCAATAAACCGGTAAGCCTCTTCACCAGCGCCAAGGTAGAAATACGTCGAAGAGGTGGGTGGGGATAGGGAAGGGATAAAGGCTCAAGTCAGGGCTTCTCTTCAATTTCAAGGTATTTTTACTTTTCTCCATTTTTCTACTTTCATACAGGTTTACGGGTTTTACACCACGCCAGTGACCAATTGGGTTTACGGGTTTTCTACAACCTCGCCAGTGACCAATTAGGTTTACAAGTTTTCAACCACGTCCATTCAAAAACCAAAAGACATCAGATCAGTCTAGACTAAGCCTCAAGAGGATTTTAGGAATAGGATAGGAATAAGAATTTTCCAATATTTAAGTCCCCTCGGAAAAATGGGTAGCCAGGTTATACCTCCCAGCATTAGGTTTGAATTGAGTAATGTCCGTGAGCTAAGGTATGAATACCATCAGATAAAACTACTCTTTTATCATCTTCCGACGACAACGCCTTTTTATTAATTCTAACACTGAACAACTCATGTTTTTTTTGACTGAATCATTCTCATGTCTGTATATACTATTTTTCCTTCAAAAAGTGATTTCTCAAAATCTTGCAACGATATATTTTTTTCAACTGCTGCTTTTTTAACACCTTTAATACATTTTTTAATTTTTTTATTTATATCCATAGCATATATCTTAGGTTTAAGTCCTACAAATGTATTAATGATAACACCATTAGTCTCGTCTTTGAACTTGCCAAGAATTTTTTTATTTAAAACAGAATAGCACGGATGCTCTTTGGGGAAGTCTGATGTATCGAAATAATGCTCCATCGCTTTCATGTCCTGATACCAGTCGGGTGTATTAATTAAATAAACTAAACTGTCCGTATCTGTGTACATTAATTTTAGAGTATTAGGATTATATTTTTTCATCATTACATTACAGTGAAAATCGTACATCACAATTTTGGACAAATCTAAAATCGACATGCCTACATATATAGGCTTATTAAATAATAATTTTGTTTTACTCATAGTTACAGATACCAAATTCTCGTGATAAATTATCCTGTCTAAAAAGTTAGCTTTGGCGATGAGTTTCATTAATTTTTTAGAGTCTGTAACTAGCATCATGTTCATACGGTTTCTTATGTTCTCCATGGTTTTCCCAAATACTGCATTATTTAATAATTTATAAAAGTCTTTTTCAAAATCATTTTTCGCTTTTTTACGAAGCTCAGTATTACAATCAATGTAAGACTGTAACCAACGAGACTGTCGAAATTGTATCGCCCTATGAATTTTTTTGACTTTTAAGCCATGTTTAATCGCTTGCTTTAAGTTGACGTAATGCACAACATATCGCTCACGAGGATTGAAATGAGCAACTAATTTGTTTACTTTCCCGCCTGGAGGACTCATTGTCTCAGGTAAAAATGGTAAATCGTTATGAGCTGTGTGTAACTCGGGGGGATAGACTACATCAACCTCCAGAATACATCCTAATTCTCCATCATCGTCCATGATTTCAATATCTATGCTTTCAGGGTCTTTCACCCATTCAAAACTCCCATAAGGTAGAGGTCTACTCATAGCATGCCCATAAAGATTATTAGCATCTAAATAGGCAATATATGAGGACTCTTTTTCGGGATCATATTCGGGCATATAACTATTATTAGCACTCGCATACCGGTGGGATGCTTGACATAAACCTCCCCTGATCCCCCGCTCAAAGAATAATATCATGTCATAATCCATTAATTGTTCCAATTTCACCTTAGTATGCTTCAACATCGCATCCCATGTCATCCCAGGAGCAGTGAAATAATGTGCGGGGTCCACCTTGTGACTAATAAGCATAACATCTCGAAAATTCTGGAAAATGTCCGCGAGGATGAGTACATCCGTTTTAAGATAGATGTCGCTGTATTCTCCAAGGGTAGAGCACTTGAACATATCCCAAACACGTAGCCCACGCTTATAGTCCTCTTCACTCAACGGGGTATCAGTCAAAGTATTATAAAATTTTTCCCGGGGAGGTAGACATTTCTCATCCAGTTTATCCCAAGCGTCAACATAATCGTAACAGAAAACCCCTTTTTTGATCACAAGAGGAAGCTCATCCTCAGTAAAGTATTTAGAGGTTTCCCTAAAGGCTGTTTTCGGAAGCACGCTAGCCATATAGTCAAGACTACGACTTAAAAAGCGATAAGAATCGATAAATCGAAGCTTAACACCGTGAACATGCTTAGTGAAGCTTATATATTTCTCCTCGGTATTTGGAATGACATCAACCCGCTCTGAATCTTTACCCAGCTCCATAACTATAATGTTTGCATCATAATTGGACCAATTATGAAAAATTACGGGTATATATGATGGAGTTTTACACCGCAGGTTACAGCTATTACAGGCTGCTCCTCTATATTTTCCGGTCAAGTGGTCATGATCCTTAACTTTAGGATTAATCTCAGAGAAACTCCCTTCGCAAAGGTAACAATTTTGATCGTTTTCCCACTTCATCTCTTCGTCTTTTGTTATAATGATGAGAGTGTTTTTTTTAGAAATTTCTGAAATTTTGTAAGCTAATGAATCTATATATTTGATAAAGTGAGCTCACCTCTATAAATGTACGGGGGTATATTCATAGAACCATCGGATACTAGATGCACGCAAAAAGACATGGGTACATGTCGCTGATAAGGAACAGTCGCTATCGATGTATCTTCAGAGAGGGGAGTCAACATGGTTTCAAAATCAGCATAAATAACAAAGGGTAAACGAAGTTGCCGTTCAACATTTTTGAATTCCAAAATGGGATCCTTAGGGAGCTCTATCCTAACAGGATTGTTTTTATCGCAATACATTTTATGTTCTCCTAATTTATTCTCACTCAACCTGCCATACTGATTGTCAAAGTGCTTAAAGTATCGCTTACAAATTATAATTTTGTTTCGGTGTTTAGTGATTTGTGTGTGTACGAGACGCTCAAAATTTTTAATGTATATATAATGCTGCTTCTCCCCTTCTGTCAAAAGAAGTAAATCACGATGGTCGGTCTTTTCCGTTTCAACAACTTTAATAGGGTACACATCACTGTTTTCGTCCAACCCGAACACATTTATGGAAATATTGTTGGAGTTTTCAAATTTCTTAATTTCATTGAGCGGAGTCGGGAAAGAAATGTCTGAAAAGTCATACCCGTGCTCCAAATTTTTATACTTAGTAACACGCTGTGGGTCTTTTTCTACAAATTTAGATAGGATGGAATACATGAAACAGTGGTGGTCGTCGTTTTCGACATTTATACAAGCCTTCCGGGCTTCAATGTTCTTTGGTAGAGGAACGTACGTACTTCCACGAAGGGGCCGATATCTGTTTATTCGTAATCTCAATCCATCCACGGCAGTAAGAAACCATCCGCTCTTCTTCATTTGCGCTTCTTCCATCTCCACAGTTAATCTCTTAAAAGATACATCTAAGTATTTGTCTATATCTGTATCCTTGAAGATAGGGCGATTTTTAGTCTTGAAAGCTTTATCCGTTAGATCGCCTACGACATTTTCAAACAAGCACTCTACTAGGAAATTAACTTTTAAAGCCGAATGTATCTGAAGTTGTTCCAAGATGTTTTTCTTTAGACAATCGCGCACATCTTCCAAAAAGCATTCTAGGTCTCCGTGTTTATTGGATCTAACAAAATAAGACTTAACTCTACCCTCGAAAGAAGTATCATAGAGAACCAGATTAGACTCATTAGGTACAAGTTTTAATAAAGTTTTCTTAAGAGGTTCATTCTTGGGTTTTTTCATAACCGGGGCATCATTACACACAGACTCATGTCGACTACCATTAAACCTATTGGAAAATTCATGTCTACAGTGTTTACACTTATAGACCGTTCCACAACTAAGTTCATGACGTTTTAGGCTACATGATTTAGTAAAACTTGACTTACAATGTTTACACATAAAACTAGGTTTAACCCCATGATTTAAAGCCATATGTATGTCAAAGTCACTTTTCAAGGACAGTTCATCACTACAATAATTGCACTTATACATGATAAATCAGTACTTATCCCAAGATAACCGAATGTTTAAAGTACAGTTCACCTTCGCAGATCTCAACGATGTTGACACCTCAAAGACTCAATCAAGACTGAATAAACTGATCACACAGACTATTTATATAGAATAGAGGAACCGATCACACCTGAAGGGAGCCGATGATAACCGAAACACAGTTCACCTTCACAGATCTCAGCGATGTTAACACCTCAAAGACTCAATGAAGTCTGAAAGAAACTGATCACGCAGACTATTTATATAGGATCGAGGACCCGAATACACCTGAGCCGAGCGTACCCGATGATAGCCGAGCGTACCCGATGATAGCCGAGCGTACCCGATGATAGCCTAACCAAACGATCGTTGACACTTTTGATCGTGACACACAAATTTAGAATTTAACTATATAAAACACGTAAGCAAACAACGAATGAAACAAATTTGAAATATAACTATATAAACAATAAACGAAACAAATTCAAGAACACAATGAACGAAACTAATTAATTTACATAGATAATAACAGAACTAAAGAGAAAACAAATATATATATATAACACTCAAAAATATAATTAAGAGACAATCAAATAATTACACAAAGTACTTACTGTAGCAGCAAACTCGTAGGTAGATCTCTTCAATAGCACTGAAGAATGAGCTTCCCCAGAGGGAGCTGCTCCTTATATAGACCGATTCTGCGCATGCGCAGTCTTAAACATCAGTCTTAAAAAATATTAAAAATAAAAAATAAGTGAATAAAACACGCAATATTATAACGATATCGTTATAAATATATCACAGTAGTTATAACGATATCGCTATAAATATATCACAGTAGTTATAACGATATCGGTATATTTATAACGATATTACTGTATTTATAACGATATCGCTATATTTATAACGATATCGTTATAACATTGCGTGTTTTATTCACTTATTTTTTATTTTTAATATTTTTTAAGACTGATTTCGTGACCTTGAACAGGCACTTGCGTGATCTAGCATGTCGAACCCTGCATTCGTGTAGCCTACCTTATCATGTACTAGCATCATCATCATCATCATTGTATTCAGTATTACTTTAAACAGGAGTATTATGATGGAAAAATCGCCTACCTACACTTCTGAGCATGCCGTCCTTCGGTGCCTTGTATGGTATTGCATTTAAAAATATAATTCAAAGCTCTTCATATTGATTATGTTGTCCGATTGGAGTAATATATGCGAAAAAAATATTTATCTTCAATTCCGAGCACACTGTCCTTTGGTGTTATTTGTGAATTATTTTTTTTTATTATTATTTTTTTTAAATATATACTATGCTTTGGAAATGACCTTCGTATCTGTAGGGATTAAGTCGTTGTTTACATTTTCAAACATGTCAAGATATTTGGGGATTATTTCTCTCGTGACCCTGAACAGGCACCTGCATGTTCAAACATGTCGAGACCTGCAGTTCCCCCTCCCTCTTTTTATCGATTACTGCGCATGCGCAGAATCGGTCTATATAAGGAGCAGCTCCCTCTGGGGAAGCTCATTCTTCAGTGCTATTGAAGATATCTACCTACGAGTTTGCTGCTACTGTAAGTACTTTGTGTAATTATTTGATTGTCTCTTAATTATATTTTTGAGTGTTATATATATATTTGTTTTCTCTTTAGTTCTGTTATTATCTATGTAAATTAATTAGTTTCGTTCATTGTGTTCTTGAATTTGTTTCGTTTATTGTTTATATAGTTATATTTCAAATTTGTTTCATTCGTTGTTTGCTTACGTGTTTTATATAGTTAAATTCTAAATTTGTGTGTCACGATCAAAAGTGTCAACGATCGTTTGGTTAGGCTATCATCGGGTACGCTCGGCTATCATCGGGTACGCTCGGCTATCATCGGGTACGCTCGGCTCAGGTGTATTCGGGTCCTCGATCCAATATAAATAGTCTGCATGATCAGTTTCTTTCAGACTTCATTGAGTCTTTGAGGTGTTAACATCGCTGAGATCTGTGAAGGTGAACTGTGTTTCGGTTATCATCAGCTCCCTTCAGGTGTGATCGGTTCCTCTATTCTATATAAATAGTCTGTGTGATCAGTTTATTCAGTCTTGATTGAGTCTTTGAGGTGTCAACATCGTTGAGATCTGCGAAGGTGAACTGTACTTTAAACATTCGGTTATCTTGGGATAAGTACTGATTTATCATGTATAAGTGCAATTATTGTAGTGATGAACTGTCCTTGAAAAGTGACTTTGACATACATATGGCTTTAAATCATGGGGTTAAACCTAGTTTTATGTGTAAACATTGTAAGTCAAGTTTTACTAAATCATGTAGCCTAAAACGTCATGAACTTAGTTGTGGAACGGTCTATAAGTGTAAACACTGTAGACATGAATTTTCCAATAGGTTTAATGGTAGTCGACATGAGTCTGTGTGTAATGATGCCCCGGTTATGAAAAAACCCAAGAATGAACCTCTTAAGAAAACTTTATTAAAACTTGTACCTAATGAGTCTAATCTGGTTCTCTATGATACTTCTTTCGAGGGTAGAGTTAAGTCTTATTTTGTTAGATCCAATAAACACGGAGACCTAGAATGCTTTTTGGAAGATGTGCGCGATTGTCTAAAGAAAAACATCTTGGAACAACTTCAGATACATTCGGCTTTAAAAGTTAATTTCCTAGTAGAGTGCTTGTTTGAAAATGTCGTAGGCGATCTAACGGATAAAGCTTTCAAGACTAAAAATCGCCCTATCTTCAAGGATACAGATATAGACAAATACTTAGATGTATCTTTTAAGAGATTAACTGTGGAGATGGAAGAAGCGCAAATGAAGAAGAGCGGATGGTTTCTTACTGCCGTGGATGGATTGAGATTACGAATAAACAGATATCGGCCCCTTCGTGGAAGTACGTACGTTCCTCTACCAAAGAACATTGAAGCCCGGAAGGCTTGTATAAATGTCGAAAACGACGACCACCACTGTTTCATGTATTCCATCCTATCTAAATTTGTAGAAAAAGACCCACAGCGTGTTACTAAGTATAAAAATTTGGAGCACGGGTATGACTTTTCAGACATTTCTTTCCCGACTCCGCTCAATGAAATTAAGAAATTTGAAAACTCCAACAATATTTCCATAAATGTGTTCGGGTTGGACGAAAACAGTGATGTGTACCCTATTAAAGTTGTTGAAACGGAAAAGACCGACCATCGTGATTTACTTCTTTTGACAGAAGGGGAGAAGCAGCATTATATATACATTAAAAATTTTGAGCGTCTCGTACACACACAAATCACTAAACACCGAAACAAAATTATAATTTGTAAGCGATACTTTAAGCACTTTGACAATCAGTATGGCAGGTTGAGTGAGAATAAATTAGGAGAACATAAAATGTATTGCGATAAAAACAATCCTGTTAGGATAGAGCTCCCTAAGGATCCCATTTTGGAATTCAAAAATGTTGAACGGCAACTTCGTTTACCCTTTGTTATTTATGCTGATTTTGAAACCATGTTGACTCCCCTCTCTGAAGATACATCGATAGCGACTGTTCCTTATCAGCGACATGTACCCATGTCTTTTTGCGTGCATCTAGTATCCGATGGTTCTATGAATATACCCCCGTACATTTATAGAGGTGAAGACGCGGGTGCTCACTTTATCAAATATATAGATTCATTAGCTTACAAAATTTCAGAAATTTCTAAAAAAAACACTCTCATCATTATAACAAAAGACGAAGAGATGAAGTGGGAAAACGATCAAAATTGTTACCTTTGCGAAGGGAGTTTCTCTGAGATTAATCCTAAAGTTAAGGATCATGACCACTTGACCGGAAAATATAGAGGAGCAGCCTGTAATAGCTGTAACCTGCGGTGTAAAACTCCATCATATATACCCGTAATTTTTCATAATTGGTCCAATTATGATGCAAACATTATAGTTATGGAGCTGGGTAAAGATTCAGAGCGGGTTGATGTCATTCCAAATACCGAGGAGAAATATATAAGCTTCACTAAGCATGTTCACGGTGTTAAGCTTCGATTTATCGATTCTTATCGCTTTTTAAGTCGTAGTCTTGACTATATGGCTAGCGTGCTTCCGAAAACAGCCTTTAGGGAAACCTCTAAATACTTTACTGAGGATGAGCTTCCTCTTGTGATCAAAAAAGGGGTTTTCTGTTACGATTATGTTGACGCTTGGGATAAACTGGATGAGAAATGTCTACCTCCCCGGGAAAAATTTTATAATACTTTGACTGATACCCCGTTGAGTGAAGAGGACTATAAGCGTGGGCTACGTGTTTGGGATATGTTCAAGTGCTCTACCCTTGGAGAATACAGCGACATCTATCTTAAAACGGATGTACTCATCCTCGCGGACATTTTCCAGAATTTTCGAGATGTTATGCTTATTAGTCACAAGGTGGACCCCGCACATTATTTCACTGCTCCTGGGATGACATGGGATGCGATGTTGAAGCATACTAAGGTGAAATTGGAACAATTAATGGATTATGACATGATATTATTCTTTGAGCGGGGGATCAGGGGAGGTTTATGTCAAGCATCCCACCGGTATGCGAGTGCTAATAATAGTTATATGCCCGAATATGATCCCGAAAAAGAGTCCTCATATATTGCCTATTTAGATGCTAATAATCTTTATGGGCATGCTATGAGTAGACCTCTACCTTATGGGAGTTTTGAATGGGTGAAAGACCCTGAAAGCATAGATATTGAAATCATGGACGATGATGGAGAATTAGGATGTATTCTGGAGGTTGATGTAGTCTATCCCCCCGAGTTACACACAGCTCATAACGATTTACCATTTTTACCTGAGACAATGAGTCCTCCAGGCGGGAAAGTAAACAAATTAGTTGCTCATTTCAATCCTCGTGAGCGATATGTTGTGCATTACGTCAACTTAAAGCAAGCGATTAAACATGGCTTAAAAGTCAAAAAAATTCATAGGGCGATACAATTTCGACAGTCTCGTTGGTTACAGTCATACATTGATTGTAATACTGAGCTTCGTAAAAAAGCGAAAAATGATTTTGAAAAAGACTTTTATAAATTATTAAATAATGCAGTATTTGGGAAAACCATGGAGAACATAAGAAACCGTATGAACATGATGCTAGTTACAGACTCTAAAAAATTAATGAAACTCATCGCCAAAGCTAACTTTTTAGACAGGATAATTTATCACGAGAATTTGGTATCTGTAACTATGAGTAAAACAAAATTATTATTTAATAAGCCTATATATGTAGGCATGTCGATTTTAGATTTGTCCAAAATTGTGATGTACGATTTTCACTATAATGTAATGATGAAAAAATATAATCCTAATACTCTAAAATTAATGTACACAGATACGGACAGTTTAGTTTATTTAATTAATACACCCGACTGGTATCAGGACATGAAAGCGATGGAGCATTATTTCGATACATCAGACTTCCCCAAAGAGCATCCGTGCTATTCTGTTTTAAATAAAAAAATTCTTGGCAAGTTCAAAGACGAGACTAATGGTGTTATCATTAATACATTTGTAGGACTTAAACCTAAGATATATGCTATGGATATAAATAAAAAAATTAAAAAATGTATTAAAGGTGTTAAAAAAGCAGCAGTTGAAAAAAATATATCGTTGCAAGATTTTGAGAAATCACTTTTTGAAGGAAAAATAGTATATACAGACATGAGAATGATTCAGTCAAAAAAACATGAGTTGTTCAGTGTTAGAATTAATAAAAAGGCGTTGTCGTCGGAAGATGATAAAAGAGTAGTTTTATCTGATGGTATTCATACCTTAGCTCACGGACATTACTCAATTCAAACCTAATGCTGGGAGGTATAACCTGGCTACCCATTTTTCCGAGGGGACTTAAATATTGGAAAATTCTTATTCCTATCCTATTCCTAAAATCCTCTTGAGGCTTAGTCTAGACTGATCTGATGTCTTTTGGTTTTTGAATGGACGTGGTTGAAAACTTGTAAACCTAATTGGTCACTGGCGAGGTTGTAGAAAACCCGTAAACCCAATTGGTCACTGGCGTGGTGTAAAACCCGTAAACCTGTATGAAAGTAGAAAAATGGAGAAAAGTAAAAATACCTTGAAATTGAAGAGAAGCCCTGACTTGAGCCTTTATCCCTTCCCTATCCCCACCCACCTCTTCGACGTATTTCTACCTTGGCGCTGGTGAAGAGGCTTACCGGTTTATTGATTAGTCAATAAAGCGAACTAAAAGAAATACACACCCCTATCAAATACCTGATGTAGAGATCCTGGTGAGAAACATCCTAAGAAAGTTGGAGACGAGAAGCAGCCTACGAAGAAAATAAATGTAAGTTATATACCGCATGTTAGCCTAAGATATTGAGACTCCTGAAATAAATGTGAAAAGACCTGAATATTACAGGTAGAGCGGGGAGAGGTTAATATACATAGAATGTAGCTTTATGTATGGGTAGTCCGGGTTATGATGAAAAAATGTTAAACGATCTAGAGAGATTGTAGGAGTTGGGCGAAGAAAAGTGTGAAGCAGGATGATGCTAAGGAAAAGTGTATACAATTGATGTGGGGGAGAAGAGAGCAGAAAATTAGGAGAGGGTAATGTAATGAATTAGTATAAAGATGGTTAAAGACCGAGGAGGTATTATTATAATAATGAATGACTTTGAAATGGAGGAGCGGAAACTTATATGAGGGTGTAGGACAGTAATTTTTCGATGAGGGGCGATCAAAAATATGCTCTAGTGAAAAAGGCTACAAACCGCTGAACCTTGGTGTTACTAGTGTGATAATACACGGCCGTAAGTTTATATACCTAGTATATCACCGCCTTGTCCGACCATGTCACAATGGTCGTATGGATAGCAAGTCAGCCTCTCAAGGCAAAGAAGGCGGGTTCGACTCTCGTAAGGTCAAGTTATTTTTTTTTCTTAAGAAGTCGACCCTAACTACTTTATTAAAAATGTATTGCAATTATAGACGCTTGGGAGCGCTAGTGGGCTAATTAGAAAAATAAAATGAAAGAGGGGTGAGGTAGAGAGGGAGAGCAGAAACTTTATTGAGATGGGGAAGTAGATTGGTAGTGAATCAATGGATAAAAATTGAGATGAAAAAATTTGGGGAGGGGGGGGGCTCATTGAGGTTTAGAGGGAGAGCGGACACTTATTGACCTGGGGATGTACGATGTTGGGTGATTCAGAGCTGGGCGGGGGGTGAAGGGTGGTGGTGGTGGGAGAGGAGTGGGGATGGCCGCCATCTTGCGCATTTGCCATTGCGCCAGAAGTAACTTATCTCCCCTACTATCGAACTAGCTGTGGTCACAAACGTTCTTAAGTACGCACTGGCTAGGACGTCCAGCGATGCTAAGTATTCACTAGCTGTGGTTTCCGCCGTTGAAAGGCGTAGAAAACAAAATATCTACGTCAAAGAAATAAACGAATAAAGAAAAAGATAAGTTTAAACATTAGTAACAAATTTAGAAAAATAGATAATCGAAAACTAAATTATAAATATAAAAGAAAGAAAATAATATATTCGAAAACGCCGATCAGAAGCTTTGCGTAAGCGACTTAGTCGAGAAACTAAAGTCTGTAATAGTAAAAATAAAAAATTCAGTAAAACTGAAAAGCACGGCCAAGTACGAAAAAAATATCTACCGAAGTAATTAATAAACATAAGTTTGATTCATTAAATGTTGTGATATATAAAAAAATTCTGGTCAAGTACGATCTTCCATGTATATATACTTCAAAAATTTATTCCTTTTATTTTATTATTGTACGTTGTTTGTTTGTACGTAGAATATATTGTAATTAAACTCTTTAACTGACCGTTTAATTAAAAGAAGTTCAGGTTGTTGAACCTGTTCCACCTTTATATCGATTATTTAAACATACGAATACGCAAAATGTGCGCGCATATTTCTGAGCGAGCGGAGCTCATTTCAGGTACTTGGCGACCTGCCGCGAAGATTAAGTTTACACAATGCTATCTACCTGGAATATGGTATCAATCAATGCAAATTTGAAAACACATGTAATCATGGAATTTTTCTAGAAACAAACTAAATGCTCAGGGGAGAAACAATTATTATAGGCAGTCGGGTAATACAGACAGGAACCGTTTTACCATAAATATTCGATATTTTGTTTATATTAATATTTTTTCATAGCAAAAGATATAATTAATTTATTTTTATAGGAAAAAATATGGCTGCAGTGATCTAAATCGAATGATATATGAACGATTCAAATTTGCGATTTAAAAGAAATAATTTGTTAAAAACAATTCAGTGCTTTAAATCAATAACAACAATTAAATAACAAAATGCTCAAAACCGAAGAAAATTTTGAAAAGATAACGAAAACATAAAAAAACAACAAAATGCATAAAAAATAAGGATTGGATCTGTAGGTTTCCTCATTGTATATTAGTTTTTCAGCTTAGAAAAGAAACCTATGAGTTTTGTCTTTTTTATGTCTTTTCTTTTTCAGTTTTGTATCGAATTTTCTGTCAGTTTTGTACGTATTTTTTAAGACTTGCAATACAATGTAAGTTTTTTGAATTCTGTTAGAAAGATTTAAAATAGACATCTACAAGTATTACAATTTCTATGCCTTGACCCTTAGTCAGTCATTGACAGCGGATCAGTAAGTCATTTAAATTGTGTCGCATAAATTTCCTGAATGATAAAAGAATAATCAAAAATGAAAATAGATGGATGAATATAACAAACAATGTTACATGTTTCAAAACTTTTTTAATTTTATATTCATGTTATTGCATTCAGTATTCATCTATATCCAACAACAAAATGTTTCTATTCATTTAGATTGAATTTCGTTGTAACAAATGCCAATATTGAAAAGGTTTCTTCAGCGGCAGGTCGCCAAGTACCTGAAATGAGCTCCGCTCGCTCAGAAATATGCGCGCACATTTTGCGTATTCGTATGTTTAAATAATCGATATAAAGGTGGAACAGGTTCAACAACCTGAACTTCTTTTAATTAAACGGTCAGTTAAAGAGTTTAATTACAATATATTCTACGTACAAACAAACAACGTACAATAATAAAATAAAAGGAATAAATTTTTGAAGTATATATACATGGAAGATCGTACTTGACCAGAATTTTTTTATATATCACAACATTTAATGAATCAAACTTATGTTTATTAATTACTTCGGTAGATATTTTTTTCGTACTTGGCCGTGCTTTTCAGTTTTACTGAATTTTTTATTTTTACTATTACAGACTTTAGTTTCTCGACTAAGTCGCTTACGCAAAGCTTCTGATCGGCGTTTTCGAATACTTTCCAAAGACAAAACATTCTCGAGACGAGATGATGTAGGAAAATGCGTGATCAAACCACTCAAGAACATGTTTATTAAGTGTTGTCGCATAGTACTATGTTCGTATTGAACATTTTCTGGTTTTATATTAAATAATATTGACGTTGCAAACGCTATTGCGAATACGCCGCTATCGCTCGAGTTTGGTTGGTTTTGCACAGTAGGAAACTTTATCGGATTTTTTTCGAATTCGTAGAAAGGGAACAAATGTCGTAAATATGTCATTATATCAGTTGATACTAACACTTGATTACTTTGTCTACTTTTTAAAGAAGAATCATAAATGAAAATTTTTTTACTGTCGTAAAAACAGCAAACCCAGTGTGATTCAGCAATAGGTAGAAGTTGGATGTAAATGCATTTTGATTGTTCTAATGGTATAATTCTTTTGACATCGGTCAAATAAAGTGAATCTTGAGGTTTAAAGTCTGAAAATTGTTTAACCATGTGATAGAAAAAAGATATATGATCATTATATAACCACTCACCAGATGATATTCTGTCGTAATCAGAATTTTCTAAAATAGGTACACTATTTATGTACTTCATTTCGAATAAAATTTTAGTCTATTAAATGATAGAATTTTAATAATTTTATACTGAATTTGTAAAGATATAGTACAGTAAATAGATCTACATTATCAATGTTTCACTATTAGTCAATAATAAAAGTACAGCGCTTACAGCAGCAGTTCAAACACAAAATAACAAACACAATTTTTTCACTTTTTTCTTGATATTTTATCAATTTTCTACATATGTTTGATCGTTACCGTCCAAAATCTCCTGAATTGATCACCTGTAAAAAAGTAATTAAAATTGTACAAAAATAAGAATAATATATTTTAAGCGTGTGCTATTCGCCCTGTCATTTTTCAACATACATTACGATCAGATTTTTTTATGATAAATTGAAAAAAATGAGAAATTTTAGATTAAAAAATCAAACAACAGAATGAATGAATAGAAATAAGCATCGAAAAACAATTCACTAATTAGTACACGTATACTGATACAAGCATTCAACCATGCATAAAAATATGAAAAGTAAGTGCATAAATAGAATCAAGTATATTAAAAACATACCAAGGATTCGCTCATTCTGTGCTGCTCGTTATCGGCACGTTCACACAATGAAACGTAGTACCGCTGAGATCAAATAAAATTACATCGTGTCAATTTATATCGATACATACAATAAAGCGCGGGAAATACAAATTATGATCATTAAATCTTGGTCAATGACCTAATCAAAATTATTCACAAATTCTCTTACATTTGTCACTAACGATTAAAAGCCACGATATAATGCTATTTCTGTCAAATTGTGACCGTCATGCTGTCACTATTACACTGTCACTGTCAAACTGTCAAATTGTAACTGTCAAACTGTAACTGTCGGTATTGTTCGATTATTATTCTGGCTTAATTAATAATTTTCGATATATTCATCATTTATTTCATAAATAATCAAAATTCATGTTAATGATTTTTTGAGATAAATGAAAAAAATAAATTTTGCAAATATACAAACAAAAATATCATTTATTCAACCGAATTTGTAAAACACGGTCAAACTGTCAAAGTCTCAAACTGTCAAACTGTCAAAGTGTCAAACTGTCGAACTGTCAAAGTGTCAAACTGTCAAAGTGTCAAACTGTCAAAGTCTCAAACTGTCAAAGTGTCAAACTGTCAAACTGTCGAAGTGTCAAACTGTCACTGCCAAACTGTCACTTTTCAAACTCACTGTCAAACTGTCACTGTCGAACTGTCATTGTCATACTGTCACTTTCAATCTGTCATTGCTACGGTAGCCCTGTTTTCGAAAATCACTCTCACTGTCAATTTTACGCGGTTTTCACTTTGTTTATTCACTTACACTGTTTTTGTCCCGCTGTCACTGCCAAATTGTCACTGACACGCTGTCACTGTCACATTATCACTCTTTACACTGTCACTATTACACTGTATTAACTATCACTGCATAACAACGTTCCACATAATTAAAATGAAATATTTTGAAACTTTGATGACGTCATCCGGACGTCCGGACACTGAAAAAGGAAGAAGAAAAAGTTACTTTTGTTGATGCAAAAAGTGGCATTTAGTGTCACGAGAAAAGTTACAACACAGCAGTACCTTTTTCTTTCTTTTTTTCCGGACTTGGCCAGAGACACTGCCGTGTCTCCTGATTTTTTGCTGACTTTTTGACCCCTTGTAACTTGGTCAAATATGAACTTTTTTGTCTACTTTTTTTTTTCATTTTGTTCAGCTCGGAGTTCTCGACACAACTATGTAGAGAAAAATGTTATTTTGTTATTGCATAACATACTTTTGTTGATGCAAAAAGTGGCATTTAGTGTCACGAGAAAAGTTACACAGCAGTGTCTTTTTCTTTCTTTTTTTTCGGACTTGGCCAGAGACACTGCCGTGTCTCCTGATTTTTTGCTGACTTTGACCCCTTGTAACTTGGTCAAATATGAACTTTTTTGTCTACTTTTTTTTTTCATTTTGTTCAGCTCGGAGTTCTCGACACAACTATGTAGAGAAAAATGTTATTTTGTTATTGCATAACATACTTTTGTTGATGCAAAAAGTGGCATTTAGTGTCACGAGAAAAGTTACACAGCAGTGTATTGCAGCAGTGGCATTTAGTGATACGTACAAAACTGACAGAAAATTCGATACAAAACTGAAAAAGAAAAGACATAAAAGACAAAACTCATAGGCTATTCGTAAAGTAAGTTGACATTACTGGTGGGGATTCGAACCCCCAACCCTCTGGTCCGTAACGTGAGCATTTTGTAAAGTAAGTTGGTATTATTGGGAGGGATTCGAACCCGCAACCCTCGGGTTTGTAAAGAGAGCTATTTGTAAACTAAGTTGACATTACTGATCGGGACTCGAACCCGCAACCCTCCGGGTGGTAACGTGAACTATTTATACAGGAAGTCATTATTACTGGTAGGGATTCGAAACCGCATCCCTCGGGTTGGTAAAGTAGGATATTTGTAAAATAAGTTGGTATTACTAGTGGGGATTCGAACCCGCAACCCTCGGGTTCGTAACGTGAGCTATTTGTAAAATAAGTTGATATTACTGATCGCGACTCGAACCCGCAACTTTCGGGTTGGTAACGCAAGCTATTTGTAAAATAAGTTGATATTACTGATCGGGACTCGAACCTGCAACCCTCGGGGTGGTAACGTGGGCTATTCGTAAAATAAGTTGATATTACTGATCGGGACTCGAACCTGCAACCCTCGGGGTGGTAACGTGGGCTATTCGTAAAATAAGTTGATATTACTGGTGGGGATTCAAACCCGCAACCTTTGGGTTCGTAACGTGAGCATTTTGTAAAGTAAGTTGGTATTATTGGTAGGGATTCAAACCCACAATCCTCGGGTTGGTAAAGAGAGCTATTTGTAAAATAAGTTGACATTACTGATCGGGACTCGGACCCGCAACCCTCGGGGTGGTAACGTGAACTATTTATATAGGAAGTCGTTATTACTGATAGGGATTCGAAACCGCAACCCTCGGGTAGGTATCGTGGGCTATTCGTAAAATAAGTTGATATTACTGGTGGGGATTCAAACCCGCAACCCTCGGGTTGGTAACGTGGGCTATTTATAAAGTAAGTTGATATTAGTGGTGGGGATTCGAACCGCAACCTTCGTGTTCGTGACGTGAGCTACTTGTAAAGTAAGTTGATATTACTGGTGGGGATTAAAACCCCCAACCCTCGAATTCGTAACGTAAGCTATTTGTAAAATAAGTTTATATTACTGATCGGGACTCGAACCCGCAACTTCCGGGATGGTAACGCGAGCTATTTGTAAAATAAGTTGATATTACTGATCGGGAGTCGAACCCGCAACCCTCGGGGTGGTAACTTGAGCTTTTTGTAAAATAGGTTGATATTACTGATCGGGAGTCGAACCCGCAACCCTCGGGGTGGTAACTTGAGCTTTTTGTAAAATAGGTTGATATTACTCGTCGGGATTCGAACCCGGAACCCTCGGGTTGGAAACGGGAGCTATTTATATAATAAGTTGATATTACTGGTGGGGATTCGAACCCGGAGCCCTCGGGTTGGATACGGGAGCTATTTATATAGTAAGTAACGTGAGCTATTTGTAAAATAAGTTGATATTACTGATCGGTACTCGAACCTGCAACCCTCGGGTTGGTAACGCGAGCTATTAGTGAAATAAGTTGATGTTGCTGGTGGGGATCAGAACCCAACAATTTCGGGTTGGTAACGTGAGCTATTTGTAAAATAAGTTGATATTACTGATCGGGACTCGAACCCGCAACCCTCGGGTTGGTATTGTGAGCTATTTGTAAAATAAGTTGATATTACTGATCGGGATTCGAACCCGCAACCCTTGGGTTCGTAACGTGAGCATTTTGTAAAATAAGTTGATTGATATTACTCGGGGGGATTCGAACCCGCAACCCTCGGGTTGGTAACGTTGGCTATTAGCAAAGAATGTTGATATTACTGGTGCGGATTCGAACCCGCAACCCTCAGGTTGGTAACGTGGGAATTTGTAACTGTCACTATTACACTGTATTAACTATCACTGCATAACAACGTTCCACATAATTAAAATGAAATATTTTGATGAAACTTTGATGACGTCATCCGGACGTCCGGACACTGAAAAAGGAAAAAAAAAAGTTATTTTTTGCTGACTTTGACCCCTTGTAACTTGGTCAAATATGAACTTTTTTGTCTACTTTTTTTTTTCATTTTGTTCAGCTCGGAGTTCTCGACACAACCATGTAGAGAAAAATGTTATTTTGTTATTGCATAACATACTTTTGTTGATGCAAAAAGTGGCATTTAGTGTCACGAGAAAAGTTACACAGCAGTGTCTTTTTCTTTCTTTTTTTTCGGACTTGGCCAGAGACACTGCCGTGTCTCCTGATACTAGCTGTGGTGCCCAGGGGTCCTAAAAACTTAATAGCGTTACTACAGTTGAAGGACTATGAGCCTTATTCCATTTGAATAATTGAAAAGAATAACATCGTGAATGTACTGTCGAAGAATTGAATAGCCTTATAGGAGATATTGGGAGAAAAGTCAAAGTTCCCCGGGCAACCCGGGTATTACTGCTAGTCTATATTAATAACGCTGAAACGGGGTTTGTTTGTTTGTACGTTTGTTCCAGCATCACGCCGAAACGGCTGGACGGATTTGTATGGAACTTCACATGTAGCAGCCCGATTGAAGAATGGGCTATGTGGCGTCCCAAAATTTTGAACGGGAGGGGGGATTGTAAGGGGGCCTAAGAATATGAATAGTGCTAACTCATTAACTAATGGTTGGATTGTAAGGAAATTACGTATGTAGTATTCTTAAAGGCCAAATTGAAAAATATGGTGTGTGACGGCTCAAAATTTTGTGCGGGAGGGGGGTTTGTGGGGGAGCCTAAGTATAAATATAGAGCTAGCTCATTAACGGTTGGTCGTATTGTCACGAAATTTCATATGTAGTATTCCTGAAGGCCAAATAGAAAAATAAGGTGGGTGGTGTTCCAATGTTTTGAACTGGAGGGGGGGTTGTGGGGAGGGGGGGGGGAGGGGCTAAGTATAAATGTAGAGCAAGCTCATTAACGGTTGGTCGTAGTCACGAAATTTCCCATGTAGTATTCCTGAAGGCCAAATAGAAGAATAGGATGTGTGACGGCTCAACAATTTGTACGGGAGGGGGGGTCGTGTGGGGGGCTAAGTATAAATATAGTGCTAGCTCATAAATGGTTGGTGGTATTGTCACGAAATTTCCCGTGTAGTATTCCTGGAGTCCAAATAGAAAAATGAGGTGTGTGGCGTCCCAATGTTTTGAACGGGAGGGGGGAGGTGTTGTGGGGGGGCCTAAGTATTAATATAGTGCTAACTCTTGAACGGTTGGTCGGATTGTCACGAAATTTCACATGTAGTATTCTTTAAAGCCAAATAGAAAAATAGGGTGTGTGACGTCACAAAATTGAGAAAGGGAGGGGGGTTGTGGGGGTAGGCTTAAATATGAAGATAGTGATAGGTCATTAACGGATGATCGGATTGTCATGGAATTTCACATGTAGTATTATTGAAGGACAAATAGAAATTTAAGGTGTGTGACATCAATAAATTATGAACGGGAGGGGGGGTTGTGGGGTTAGGCCTAAATATGAAGACAGTGATAGATCATTAACAGATGATCGGATTGTCATGGAATTTCTCATGTAGTATTTTTGATGGCCAAATAGAAACATTTTAAAAATTTGAACGGGAGTGGGGGCTAAGCATAAAAATAATGCTGACTGATTGAAGGGTATTTGGATTGTCATGAATTTCACGTTGTAGTAGTAACAATGTATTCGATGAGGGGTCCACTGTTGCAAGGCATTTACTAGCTGTGATGCCCAGCGTTCCTAACTATGTACTAGCTGTGGGGTTCGCTGTTGCAAAGCACTTACTAGATGTGACGCCCAGCGGTCCTAATTATCTACTACTACTACTAATAATAATAATAATAATAATTTATTTCCGTTAAACCAATACATGGTAATAGGATACGTCAAATGAATTTATACATTAAGATAGCTTATATTTTAGATATATAACTACTTGAGTCTAACACATCTATGATTAGTAGTAACATAAAAACCATTACAAAAAGTAAAATGAAATTAATAAAAACTGTACAACTAAATACTTAAAAATATATGAGTATATATAAAATAATAGTAATAATACAAGATTCGTTCATAATAAGTAGACACATTTTTCAATTTAATACAAATTAAGATAACTATTTTTCAAAAAAACTCTTCGGATGTGTCTTTATCCCCCAACCATGTTACGAACATCAGGTCCCAATGTGGCGAGATATAGAAAAGAAAGAAAACAATGTAACTATAACAATATATGAAAAATAATATATATATATTGTAATGTTCTATATTGTCCATTACATGTAATATTTAAGAAATGGAAAATAAAATACGTAAATACAATCAGTTTAGTAGACCTAAGGAAGGTTACTGGGGGTTATCTAATCGATTTGTACCAGGGTCGATATAGTTTCAAAATATATCAAATCATTTATTTCAATTATGTCATAAAATTAAATGTTAGGCTAATAATTGGTTAACAATAAATGTAAGCAATTAGGATTGTATACGGGAATATGAAAGTGGTATAAAAAAACCCAGATGTTTAGTGCTAAAGGCTGTAAAAATTGTGGCCAATGACGGAGCTGAATCCAAAACGAGAGAGAAGTGGGCTGTCCCCTCGTGGAATGAGTGGGTTTTTTTATCAGCTCTGTTCAGAGTAGGTAGTAGATGTATGAGAGAACTGTGCAGAGAGAGATGGGTCAGTGAAAGTGAGTGTGGTGAATGGTAGAAAATGTAAGTGATCTCTTAAAGGCTGTGATAAGAAGGAAGAGTAGCTGAAATACTTGGAATCCAGAAGAGAGGAGAGGACGTGGCCGCAGTTGCGACACCCCATATTCAACGTACCACGCTGGAGACATCATGTTACCCACCAGCACAATAGAAGAAAAGAAAGCTGTCCCGCAGGTTTAGTTGAATGTTGTGTTTACAAAGAAAAATCTCGATGTCTGTAAAATTTATGTGATACTAACCCATAAAAAAATGTGTCATGATGAAATTTAAAATAAAAGAAAAATGTAACAAATTATCTTAAAGTAATTATTTTTATTTATAAATCATACATAACCCGGTCCTCTAATAATCGTTATTGTATATAACTATTATTAATATAAATTTAAAAAAGAATATCAAGTAGCGCAATATAATGAACGTTACAAATGTCGCTTCGAACAGGGACTTGAAAAAGTAAGGACTTGAAACATTAAGGACTTGAAATATTAAATTTTTATATGGCGCCCGAAAAGAAAATTATAAAAGGACCTTATGTATAATTTTGTAAAAAAATATTTGTAAAAAAACTAATTTTAAAACTGTATAAAAAGTTAGCGTCCAAAATGGCCGACTATAATAGAGGTTCTCAGAGAACGAATCCGAACAATAATGGCGGACAAAATAGAGTAACTAATGATAATTGCCTTCAGCCGGAGAGTGAGACAAATGTAAGTTTAAACACCATGATGGAAATGTTAATAAAAAATATGAACGCAAATCATTCGGAAATGAATTCAAAATTTGAACAACAATCAAAACATTTTAATGAAATGAATTCAAAATTCGAGCAACAATCAAAAATTTTTAATGAAATGAAGTCAGAAATAAAGTTAGAATTAAATTCAAAAATTGAGGAATTAAAGGAAGACGTAAGCATAAAATTTGAAAATGTAAAAAAGAATGTAAACAAACGTTTCGATCAATTTAATAAAATTGTTGATCTGAAATTTAGTGATCAAAGTTTAGAAATAAATCATACATGTGAAAAATTAAATAATAAGATAGAAAGTGCGGTAGAAGCTGTCGAGAGTAAATTAAATCGAAATATGAGTGTAGAGGGACAGGAAAATGGAGAAATAAAGGAAAATATAAACATCAATAAGGTGCTAGAGAAATTTAAATATATTACAATTCAAATAACAAATGGTAGTGTGGTGAAAAGACCGAATCATAATAAAAATAAAGAAACAAGGAAATTATACAATAAAAAAATCACAAACTTAAGAAAACATGAGATAAATAAAATTAAAAGTCCTAGAAAGATCGGATATGGAAAAACAAATTTTCATAGATGTGTAAATAAACGTAACTATAACAAGTGTAAAAAACTTGAGTTCAAAAATAATCATAATAAAAATAATTTGAAAAATTCGAAAACAAAATATCTACGTCAAAGAAATAAACGAATAAAGAAAAAGATAAGTTTAAACATTAGTAACAAATTTAGAAAAATAGATAATCGAAAACTAAATTATAAATATAAAAGAAAGAAAATAATATATTCGAAAACGCCGATCAGAAGCTTTGCGTAAGCGACTTAGTCGAGAAACTAAAGTCTGTAATAGTAAAAATAAAAAATTCAGTAAAACTGAAAAGCACGGCCAAGTACGAAAAAAATATCTACCGAAGTAATTAATAAACATAAGTTTGATTCATTAAATGTTGTGATATATAAAAAAATTCTGGTCAAGTACGATCTTCCATGTATATATACTTCAAAAATTTATTCCTTTTATTTTATTATTGTACGTTGTTTGTTTGTACGTAGAATATATTGTAATTAAACTCTTTAACTGACCGTTTAATTAAAAGAAGTTCAGGTTGTTGAACCTGTTCCACCTTTATATCGATTATTTAAACATACGAATACGCAAAATGTGCGCGCATATTTCTGAGCGAGCGGAGCTCATTTCAGGTACTTGGCGACCTGCCGCGAAGATTAAGTTTACACAATGCTATCTACCTGGAATATGGTATCAATCAATGCAAATTTGAAAACACATGTAATCATGGAATTTTTCTAGAAACAAACTAAATGCTCAGGGGAGAAACAATTATTATAGGCAGTCGGGTAATACAGACAGGAACCGTTTTACCATAAATATTCGATATTTTGTTTATATTAATATTTTTTCATAGCAAAAGATATAATTAATTTATTTTTATAGGAAAAAATATGGCTGCAGTGATCTAAATCGAATGATATATGAACGATTCAAATTTGCGATTTAAAAGAAATAATTTGTTAAAAACAATTCAGTGCTTTAAATCAATAACAACAATTAAATAACAAAATGCTCAAAACCGAAGAAAATTTTGAAAAGATAACGAAAACATAAAAAAACAACAAAATGCATAAAAAATAAGGATTGGATCTGTAGGTTTCCTCATTGTATATTAGTTTTTCAGCTTAGAAAAGAAACCTATGAGTTTTGTCTTTTTTATGTCTTTTCTTTTTCAGTTTTGTATCGAATTTTCTGTCAGTTTTGTACGTATTTTTTAAGACTTGCAATACAATGTAAGTTTTTTGAATTCTGTTAGAAAGATTTAAAATAGACATCTACAAGTATTACAATTTCTATGCCTTGACCCTTAGTCAGTCATTGACAGCGGATCAGTAAGTCATTTAAATTGTGTCGCATAAATTTCCTGAATGATAAAAGAATAATCAAAAATGAAAATAGATGGATGAATATAACAAACAATGTTACATGTTTCAAAACTTTTTTAATTTTATATTCATGTTATTGCATTCAGTATTCATCTATATCCAACAACAAAATGTTTCTATTCATTTAGATTGAATTTCGTTGTAACAAATGCCAATATTGAAAAGGTTTCTTCAGCGGCAGGTCGCCAAGTACCTGAAATGAGCTCCGCTCGCTCAGAAATATGCGCGCACATTTTGCGTATTCGTATGTTTAAATAATCGATATAAAGGTGGAACAGGTTCAACAACCTGAACTTCTTTTAATTAAACGGTCAGTTAAAGAGTTTAATTACAATATATTCTACGTACAAACAAACAACGTACAATAATAAAATAAAAGGAATAAATTTTTGAAGTATATATACATGGAAGATCGTACTTGACCAGAATTTTTTTATATATCACAACATTTAATGAATCAAACTTATGTTTATTAATTACTTCGGTAGATATTTTTTTCGTACTTGGCCGTGCTTTTCAGTTTTACTGAATTTTTTATTTTTACTATTACAGACTTTAGTTTCTCGACTAAGTCGCTTACGCAAAGCTTCTGATCGGCGTTTTCGAATACTTTCCAAAGACAAAACATTCTCGAGACGAGATGATGTAGGAAAATGCGTGATCAAACCACTCAAGAACATGTTTATTAAGTGTTGTCGCATAGTACTATGTTCGTATTGAACATTTTCTGGTTTTATATTAAATAATATTGACGTTGCAAACGCTATTGCGAATACGCCGCTATCGCTCGAGTTTGGTTGGTTTTGCACAGTAGGAAACTTTATCGGATTTTTTTCGAATTCGTAGAAAGGGAACAAATGTCGTAAATATGTCATTATATCAGTTGATACTAACACTTGATTACTTTGTCTACTTTTTAAAGAAGAATCATAAATGAAAATTTTTTTACTGTCGTAAAAACAGCAAACCCAGTGTGATTCAGCAATAGGTAGAAGTTGGATGTAAATGCATTTTGATTGTTCTAATGGTATAATTCTTTTGACATCGGTCAAATAAAGTGAATCTTGAGGTTTAAAGTCTGAAAATTGTTTAACCATGTGATAGAAAAAAGATATATGATCATTATATAACCACTCACCAGATGATATTCTGTCGTAATCAGAATTTTCTAAAATAGGTACACTATTTATGTACTTCATTTCGAATAAAATTTTAGTCTATTAAATGATAGAATTTTAATAATTTTATACTGAATTTGTAAAGATATAGTACAGTAAATAGATCTACATTATCAATGTTTCACTATTAGTCAATAATAAAAGTACAGCGCTTACAGCAGCAGTTCAAACACAAAATAACAAACACAATTTTTTCACTTTTTTCTTGATATTTTATCAATTTTCTACATATGTTTGATCGTTACCGTCCAAAATCTCCTGAATTGATCACCTGTAAAAAAGTAATTAAAATTGTACAAAAATAAGAATAATATATTTTAAGCGTGTGCTATTCGCCCTGTCATTTTTCAACATACATTACGATCAGATTTTTTTATGATAAATTGAAAAAAATGAGAAATTTTAGATTAAAAAATCAAACAACAGAATGAATGAATAGAAATAAGCATCGAAAAACAATTCACTAATTAGTACACGTATACTGATACAAGCATTCAACCATGCATAAAAATATGAAAAGTAAGTGCATAAATAGAATCAAGTATATTAAAAACATACCAAGGATTCGCTCATTCTGTGCTGCTCGTTATCGGCACGTTCACACAATGAAACGTAGTACCGCTGAGATCAAATAAAATTACATCGTGTCAATTTATATCGATACATACAATAAAGCGCGGGAAATACAAATTATGATCATTAAATCTTGGTCAATGACCTAATCAAAATTATTCACAAATTCTCTTACATTTGTCACTAACGATTAAAAGCCACGATATAATGCTATTTCTGTCAAATTGTGACCGTCATGCTGTCACTATTACACTGTCACTGTCAAACTGTCAAATTGTAACTGTCAAACTGTAACTGTCGGTATTGTTCGATTATTATTCTGGCTTAATTAATAATTTTCGATATATTCATCATTTATTTCATAAATAATCAAAATTCATGTTAATGATTTTTTGAGATAAATGAAAAAAATAAATTTTGCAAATATACAAACAAAAATATCATTTATTCAACCGAATTTGTAAAACACGGTCAAACTGTCAAAGTCTCAAACTGTCAAACTGTCAAAGTGTCAAACTGTCGAACTGTCAAAGTGTCAAACTGTCAAAGTGTCAAACTGTCAAAGTCTCAAACTGTCAAAGTGTCAAACTGTCAAACTGTCAAACTGTCACTGCCAAACTGTCACTTTTCAAACTCACTGTCAAACTGTCACTGTCGAACTGTCATTGTCATACTGTCACTTTCAATCTGTCATTGCTACGGTAGCCCTGTTTTCGAAAATCACTCTCACTGTCAATTTTACGCGGTTTTCACTTTGTTTATTCACTTACACTGTTTTTGTCCCGCTGTCACTGCCAAATTGTCACTGACACGCTGTCACTGTCACATTATCACTCTTTACACTGTCACTATTACACTGTATTAACTATCACTGCATAACAACGTTCCACATAATTAAAATGAAATATTTTGAAACTTTGATGACGTCATCCGGACGTCCGGACACTGAAAAAGGAAGAAGAAAAAGTTACTTTTGTTGATGCAAAAAGTGGCATTTAGTGTCACGAGAAAAGTTACAACACAGCAGTACCTTTTTCTTTCTTTTTTTCCGGACTTGGCCAGAGACACTGCCGTGTCTCCTGATTTTTTGCTGACTTTTTGACCCCTTGTAACTTGGTCAAATATGAACTTTTTTGTCTACTTTTTTTTTTCATTTTGTTCAGCTCGGAGTTCTCGACACAACTATGTAGAGAAAAATGTTATTTTGTTATTGCATAACATACTTTTGTTGATGCAAAAAGTGGCATTTAGTGTCACGAGAAAAGTTACACAGCAGTGTCTTTTTCTTTCTTTTTTTTCGGACTTGGCCAGAGACACTGCCGTGTCTCCTGATTTTTTGCTGACTTTGACCCCTTGTAACTTGGTCAAATATGAACTTTTTTGTCTACTTTTTTTTTTCATTTTGTTCAGCTCGGAGTTCTCGACACAACTATGTAGAGAAAAATGTTATTTTGTTATTGCATAACATACTTTTGTTGATGCAAAAAGTGGCATTTAGTGTCACGAGAAAAGTTACACAGCAGTGTATTGCAGCAGTGGCATTTAGTGATACGTACAAAACTGACAGAAAATTCGATACAAAACTGAAAAAGAAAAGACATAAAAGACAAAACTCATAGGCTATTCGTAAAGTAAGTTGACATTACTGGTGGGGATTCGAACCCCCAACCCTCTGGTCCGTAACGTGAGCATTTTGTAAAGTAAGTTGGTATTATTGGGAGGGATTCGAACCCGCAACCCTCGGGTTTGTAAAGAGAGCTATTTGTAAACTAAGTTGACATTACTGATCGGGACTCGAACCCGCAACCCTCCGGGTGGTAACGTGAACTATTTATACAGGAAGTCATTATTACTGGTAGGGATTCGAAACCGCATCCCTCGGGTTGGTAAAGTAGGATATTTGTAAAATAAGTTGGTATTACTAGTGGGGATTCGAACCCGCAACCCTCGGGTTCGTAACGTGAGCTATTTGTAAAATAAGTTGATATTACTGATCGCGACTCGAACCCGCAACTTTCGGGTTGGTAACGCAAGCTATTTGTAAAATAAGTTGATATTACTGATCGGGACTCGAACCTGCAACCCTCGGGGTGGTAACGTGGGCTATTCGTAAAATAAGTTGATATTACTGATCGGGACTCGAACCTGCAACCCTCGGGGTGGTAACGTGGGCTATTCGTAAAATAAGTTGATATTACTGGTGGGGATTCAAACCCGCAACCTTTGGGTTCGTAACGTGAGCATTTTGTAAAGTAAGTTGGTATTATTGGTAGGGATTCAAACCCACAATCCTCGGGTTGGTAAAGAGAGCTATTTGTAAAATAAGTTGACATTACTGATCGGGACTCGGACCCGCAACCCTCGGGGTGGTAACGTGAACTATTTATATAGGAAGTCGTTATTACTGATAGGGATTCGAAACCGCAACCCTCGGGTAGGTATCGTGGGCTATTCGTAAAATAAGTTGATATTACTGGTGGGGATTCAAACCCGCAACCCTCGGGTTGGTAACGTGGGCTATTTATAAAGTAAGTTGATATTAGTGGTGGGGATTCGAACCGCAACCTTCGTGTTCGTGACGTGAGCTACTTGTAAAGTAAGTTGATATTACTGGTGGGGATTAAAACCCCCAACCCTCGAATTCGTAACGTAAGCTATTTGTAAAATAAGTTTATATTACTGATCGGGACTCGAACCCGCAACTTCCGGGATGGTAACGCGAGCTATTTGTAAAATAAGTTGATATTACTGATCGGGAGTCGAACCCGCAACCCTCGGGGTGGTAACATGAGCTTTTTGTAAAATAGGTTGATATTACTGATCGGGAGTCGAACCCGCAACCCTCGGGGTGGTAACTTGAGCTTTTTGTAAAATAGGTTGATATTACTCGTCGGGATTCGAACCCGGAACCCTCGGGTTGGAAACGGGAGCTATTTATATAATAAGTTGATATTACTGGTGGGGATTCGAACCCGGAGCCCTCGGGTTGGATACGGGAGCTATTTATATAGTAAGTAACGTGAGCTATTTGTAAAATAAGTTGATATTACTGATCGGTACTCGAACCTGCAACCCTCGGGTTGGTAACGCGAGCTATTAGTGAAATAAGTTGATGTTGCTGGTGGGGATCAGAACCCAACAATTTCGGGTTGGTAACGTGAGCTATTTGTAAAATAAGTTGATATTACTGATCGGGACTCGAACCCGCAACCCTCGGGTTGGTATTGTGAGCTATTTGTAAAATAAGTTGATATTACTGATCGGGATTCGAACCCGCAACCCTTGGGTTCGTAACGTGAGCATTTTGTAAAATAAGTTGATTGATATTACTCGGGGGGATTCGAACCCGCAACCCTCGGGTTGGTAACGTTGGCTATTAGCAAAGAATGTTGATATTACTGGTGCGGATTCGAACCCGCAACCCTCAGGTTGGTAACGTGGGAATTTGTAACTGTCACTATTACACTGTATTAACTATCACTGCATAACAACGTTCCACATAATTAAAATGAAATATTTTGATGAAACTTTGATGACGTCATCCGGACGTCCGGACACTGAAAAAGGAAAAAAAAAAGTTATTTTTTGCTGACTTTGACCCCTTGTAACTTGGTCAAATATGAACTTTTTTGTCTACTTTTTTTTTTCATTTTGTTCAGCTCGGAGTTCTCGACACAACCATGTAGAGAAAAATGTTATTTTGTTATTGCATAACATACTTTTGTTGATGCAAAAAGTGGCATTTAGTGTCACGAGAAAAGTTACACAGCAGTGTCTTTTTCTTTCTTTTTTTTCGGACTTGGCCAGAGACACTGCCGTGTCTCCTGAAATGTTTAACCGATGAAATTTTGGATATTAAAAATTGCTTGTCTAGGATTATGATCTGGAACTATAAAATGTAACATAGAAATTAATAAAGAAAAAAAAAATATAAACATAGAAAGTATCAGTTAATATGTTGAATTTTGTCGAAATGAATAATTGCAAAATAAAATGATATAATTAATTAATGAAAAATGTACCTGAGATTTGATATCACAATTTTATCTGTCAAGAATTGTTTGCATGTAAAATTTGAGTTAATAAAAATCAATAAAAATGAATAAAATTAATGTAAACAAAGAAGTTGTCACTCGAGATGTAAATAGGGTCTAATTAATAAATAATTGAAAATAAAGAATAAATTAAACTAAAGTTAGAAATAAAAATATGGGACGTAATTAACATGATATGTCAACCAAGTCTAGGTTGAGGAGACGAACTGATAAATAGATAAAGGATAAGACAGCTGTTAGAGTCTTTTATGATAAACAACTGAAGTTTGTAAACAGCCCAACAAATGTCAATATTGGGTGTGTGTATTTTATTTTATGGTATGTCTTGTTATATTTTAATATGATGTATGCTATTTTTGTTGTATTAGAATGGTTGTATTATGAAATAGGTAATAATGACCAATTTTGGGTCTGAGACTGATTAATGAATATTATAGTGGGTGATGTTCTGTCATAGAATAAAAAAAAAAATTATATAATTAAAATTAGATGTAAATAATGTTTAGTTTACTCTGCACTCTGTACAGAAAATTTGTGATTTTTAAATGTTTTTAAATAAAAACATATTTAGTTATTGAAATATTATATTTATGGTGGTTATTTTTATGGGAAATTTTATAATAAGGGTTAGTATCGATGTTGAACTATTTATTGATATTTATGCATGCATTTTTTTTTATGGTATTGGTGATAAAAGGGTAATAATAATTGAAAAAAAAAAAAAAATATTAGTTTAAAGGGTTTGTTAGTGTTATTTAACCGTAATTGTCAACAACGTGGGCCATGTTGATTTAAGGAGTTTGGCGTCCTTACGGAAATGAGCAATATTAACCCACAAATGGTTTTTGAGAGCGATAATCGCTAGTAGTTTCAGAATAATAAGTGATGAAATTAGAACATCCACATGGATGCATAGATTACAAACGTTAAAAAAAAAAAAAAAAAAAAAAAAATATTTTTTAATCATAACCTTGTAAGTAATTCAGTATAATAATAATAATAATAATAAATAAAAAAAAAAAATTTTTTAAGTGAAACGGGGAAAATGTTATAAGAATATTTTTTTTTAAGAATATCATCTTAAGAGCATTATAAATATAAAAATTAGTGCAGTAAATCAATAGGGAAAGTAAGTCGAGATAGCGTAAATAAAAGTAGTAAAATATAAATAATTATCTGAGTTATGTCTAATTGTGACAGTGATGTTATTGATAAATGGAATATTAAATAATAAATAAATAAAGTAATTTAAGAAAGTAAATCTAATATAACATTATGGTAAGACGTAAACAAAATAATTGAATTGGATTTGTTACCTAATTGTTGTTTAATATTATTAAAGAGAGTTACCTTGAAGAATGTATTCCATAATAGACAAAAAATTTGTGTGTAATTAATTAATTATAGAAACTGGGTCACCATGTTATTTTGAGTCGCCAAGTGGTACAAATAACCATAAGATTATGAAATAGTTTGGTACTAAACACTTATGTAAGCAAATGAATGATATATTTTGATATTTTTAGCAGAGGGCAATGTAATGTTCTATATTGTCCATTACATGTAATATTTAAGAAATGGAAAATAAAATACGTAAATACAATCAGTTTAGTAGACCTAAGGAAGGTTACTGGGGGTTATCTAATCGATTTGTACCAGGGTCGATATAGTTTCAAAATATATCAAATCATTTATTTCAATTATGTCATAAAATTAAATGTTAGGCTAATAATTGGTTAACAATAAATGTAAGCAATTAGGATTGTATACGGGAATATGAAAGTGGTATAAAAAAAACCAGATGTTTAGTGCTAAAGGCTGTAAAAATTGTGGCCAATGACGGAGCTGAATCCAAAACGAGAGAGAAGTGGGCTGTCCCCTCGTGGAATGAGTGGGTTTTTTTATCAGCTCTGTTCAGAGTAGGTAGTAGATGTATGAGAGAACTGTGCAGAGAGAGATGGGTCAGTGAAAGTGAGTGTGGTGAATGGTAGAAAATGTAAGTGATCTCTTAAAGGCTGTGATAAGAAGGAAGAGTAGCTGAAATACTTGGAATCCAGAAGAGAGGAGAGGACGTGGCCGCAGTTGCGACACCCCATATTCAACGTACCACGCTGGAGACATCATGTTACCCACCAGCACAATAGAAGAAAAGAAAGCTGTCCCGCAGGTTTAGTTGAATGTTGTGTTTACAAAGAAAAATCTCGATGTCTGTAAAATTTATGTGATACTAACCCATAAAAAAATGTGTCATGATGAAATTTAAAATAAAAGAAAAATGTAACAAATTATCTTAAAGTAATTATTTTTATTTATAAATCATACATAACCCGGTCCTCTAATAATCGTTATTGTATATAACTATTATTAATATAAATTTAAAAAAGAATATCAAGTAGCGCAATATAATGAACGTTACAATATATATATAATATATAATATTAGTCAATTATAAATGAATGTATAAAAATGTCTAAATAAAAATATATATATAAATGAATAAATAAAACAATAACGTACATAGGACTGACTTTTAAGGTGTGGAGGAACTCTGCCCAAAATATAAAAATGAATGCTTTGTATCAAATAATGATTTTGTATATGAAAAACGATTTTTTATTGTGATTATATTATTCTTTTTGAACAGTGAGAATAAAATTCCGTTTTCGTGTAAAGGGTCTCCTCTAACATGAACATTTTTAGTTGAAATTTAAATTTTTTTGTTGTATCTATTGACTTCAAGAAGTGGGGGAGGGCATTAAATAAATTAATTCCTTTATGAGTTATACTTTTTTCAAAAAGAGAAGAGCAATGTTTAGTTATTCGAAAGTCTTCTTTCTTCCTGGTATCGTAATCGTGACTAGTATTGTTGCGAGGGAAAATATTTATATTTTTCCTAATAACCATTAATGTTTCAAATATAAACAGCGATGGCAAAGGCAGGATTTTAAGTTGTTTAAATATTTCTCTGCAGCTTGTTCTTTGAGTAATATTGTTTATATGCTTTTTTCTGAAGTCTGAAAATATTAATACTCGAGCTACATGATCCCCAATGTATTAAACCGTAACTGATTATGGAGTGGAAATAGGCGTAATAGAGAGTAGTTAACGTTTCCTTTGGCACGATCTTTTTAAGATTTCGAAGTAAGAAGCAAACGGAACTCAGTTTCTTACCGATAATAGCCGTATGTTCAGCCCATGTAAGTTTCGTATCAATATGGAGACCTAGGAATATTATATTATCTTTGAATGATACGGAAAGAGTATCAACAGTTAATGTTTGTTTCTCTTCTGGCAATTTATTCGTACTTTTGAAGTTTAAGATAGTTGTTTTAGACGCATTTAACATTAAATCATTGAAGAGAAGCCATTCGTTTAAAATTCCAAGAACTTTGGATATGGATTCATTCAAAGAGGTGTGATTTTTTGCCGTCACGAGAATATTAGTATCATCCGCAAAAAGGACCGAATTAAAGGGTTTCATATAAATAGGTAAATCATTATGTATATGAGGAACAGCGAAGGTCCTAAGATTGATCCTTGAGGAACACCGCATGTAATTTCTCTCCATTCTGATGTATACATTTCCCCAGTTACATCCTGAGCTTCGACTCTTTGTAGCCTTCCAGATAAGTAACTACCAAAGAGATCAAGCGCTATACCTCTAATGACGTAATGGCTCATTTTTTTAAGAAGTATGTACTTCGTGATTCACCAGATCGAAGGCTTTAGTTCAATCAGCGAATATACCAGACACTTGTTCTTTTTTTGTCTAGAATTGAAATTATTTGTTCAATAAATTCAAAAGTGGCATTTGAAGTCGATTTATTTTTTCTAAACCCGAATTGTTCGCCAGTTAGCAGTCTATTAATTTCCAAGAAATCAATAAGTCTTTTGAACATAATTTTCTCAACAATTTTCGAAATTGTTGGGAGCAGTGAGATCGGTCTATAATTTTCCGTTAATAGTGGCTTTATTCTCGCTAATTTCAGTGAGTTAGGAAAACAACCTGATTCAAAACAATGATTGATTACGATACTCAGAGGCTCTGCGATATTTTTGGAAAGGCTTTTGATTATTTTGTTCGATAAATAATACGTGTCGTAAGATGCTTTATTTTTCATTTCACTGATAGTATTAATGACTTCCTCACTCGTTGATGGATAGAGAAACATGGATTTAACGTTTGATTTACTAACTTTGTTTAGTATTTCAATTGATTTACACGTATCGATATTGGAACCATTAGGCTTCAGTCTATCTTTAATTGTTATGAAGTATTTATTTATTTCGTCAACTGCTTCTTTTTCTATCAGAACCGTTCTACCGTTACTTATTTGTAATTTTTCTATTGTGTCATCTTTTCTTTTTATTTCGGTATTTATTAGACTCCAGGCTGTTTTAATTTTATTATCTGACTCTTCGACCGTTTTTTTGAAATGTAGCTGCTCTGAGCGTTTTCCTATAGACTCTTTTGTACCGATTTATATACTCTCGTAATTGAGGGTCTAAATGACTCGAAGAGGATTTGATGGCATGAAGCGATTTCATTTTACCCGATGAGATTTTAAGGCTTAAGATAATATATTTCGAACTTTTGTCTGTTTTATAACAGTTTTTATAGGCATTGTCTTGTTCACATGTTCTAGTAGTAATTCTTGAAATCTGTTACAAATGTTATTTGCATTATTTTGATTATTATTCAGGAGATCTTCCCAGGTCTCCTTTTCGAGAGCTTTGTTTAATTCGTCAAGTTTTTGGTTACTAACATTTCTATATTTAAGACTTTGAACAGTGTTTTTAATAGTGTCCGGAACGCTAAATGACATGATAATTCCTTCATGGTCCGAGATCGCGGTTGGTTCTATATTCGCTTCAATAAGATCTAATGGGATATTGGTTGCTACATAGTCTAGGGCTGATGATTTATATTTCCCTATCCTCGTTGGTACATTAGTTGTTATTGTTAAATTAAAAGAGTCTAGTAATTCTAGAGCACTAGAAAAGATAGGTATTCTCGTCCGCCATTTTGGACCCTTCTGTCCTAACCTGCTAATGTAAACTGTATAGTGTTCATACAGCGTTGACGGAAAATCTACTTCAATTGTTGTAAAAAGTTGAACAACAGGAAAACAAATTTAAAGTGCATTTCAATCAATGTAGATCATCTGGAGTTCCAAAAAGAAGTGTTTTATTAATATATATTTAAGTAATAATTTAATTATTCTTCATTAATAAGTAATATTTTTTTTATTTTCCATTCAATATTCTCTGACATAGCAGTTAGTATTAAGTATACTTTTTAAAATTCTTTCATTATAGTATTTTTTCGTTGTTACTATGGTATTTTTTTATTATACTTTATTGTTATATTTATCAATTATTTTACTTATTATTTCCAAAATGAATAAATTTCTTTTATTTCATTAGGGGTCAAATCATGCATACATTTCTATTAATATTTACATGTTTTACAAATTTTTGTACATACGAATAGAGCTTATACCTATTATTTACAAACAATTAAGTATAAAAAAAGGACAATTACTTATAGTAAGTTATCAATGAATAAAAGAAGTCTGCATTCAATTCTTGGCAGTATGTACATGCTATTTTCACCGTCGCAGAACCGTAGACAATTTTTTCGCTACTGAAGTTCTCGGAGTCATTTTTAACGCTAAATGACCGCACTGTGAAGTAATGTTTTACAATTTTATGAATCAGTTCGCAGTAGCAAGCAGTGAAAGTAATGTTTGCCTTTTTATGATCAATTCTATTAAAGATAACCTTCCATTCCTCAACATAAAGTCTTTGTAGATTTTGTAATAATGTTCGCAAAACAAACTCAAACCTTATTGTGAAGCACTTCAAACTGTTTACAACGTGAAAACGAATCACTTTTGTAGATTCCTTAATTTTTTCATTGAATTTTCAATGAAGTTAACAAAAAAGTACCGGAATTGCATTCGTATGCCGTTGTTGACAATCCACGACTGGGTCCAAAATGGCGGACGAGAATACTCGTATATTCTAGTTCCTTAGTAATTCTAAAAGCTGGGTTTTCCCCGGTGAGGAACACAGTTGGTCAATATTTAAGTCACCACCGAGGACCATAAAACCTTTTTTGTGATTGATTACACCTAGTACCTGCTCTAGGTTACGGAAAAATATACCTGGGTCACCATTCGGTGGTCTGTAAACGCAAATAATATAATAATTTTTTGAATTCTTTTCAGAAAATTTAACCTTTAGACCGCAACACTCAATGTGTTCCTCAATGCAAAATTAATTTAATTCTATTTTTTTATATGCTATTTGCGAGTTATGTTTTTTAAGTATGCAAGCTCCGCCGTGCTTTTTGTGTGACCTATTGAATGAACTTACAATACTATAGCCTTCTATATTAAATACAGCCATCTGTAACTCATTGAGCCAGTGTTCAGTAAGACAAATAAAATTAATTGGTTTCAAAAATTGTGAAATAAGTATTTCTAATTCTAATTTTTTATTGCTTAAGCATTGAATATTTTGGTATAATACCGTTACCCGATTTGAATCTACTTTAGCCTTATCTTTATTTTTGGTATTTTCTACATATTGATTTTCACTAATTATTTCCTGGGCAGAGACATTGAGTTGCTAAATAGGCGGCGACCTTTTGATGGTGAGACTACCTTAGCCAAACCAGCACAGACAACTTGTTTGCCAGACCTATTGAAATGTAGGCCGTGCCTGGTGTAATGATTCCGAGAAAACTCGGAATTAAGCTTTATACAGGTAAAATTCGTCAAGCTGCACATATTAGATAAAATCTTATTATAATCTTGAATTTTAAAATTTAGGAAAGGTTTATCGTACCTGTACGGAACTTGAACAAATGAGACTCGGGGATGGAGGCCGGTAAGTCGGTTGAGCGGAGGTGGTGCAGCTCGATCGGGTATGTCATTGGTGCCGCCCATGACGATCAGATGATCATCGCTGGTCAGCCCCGCACCGTTCCTTCGAGCAGCAGCATCTACTAGCTGTTGGGTCCGCTGTTGCAAGGCACTTACTAGATTGATGCCCTGCGTTTCTAACTACATACTAGCTGTGGGGTCCGCCGTTGCAAAACCGATACCAGCTGTGATGCCCAGTGGTTCTAACTACGTACTATCTGTGGGGTCCGCTGTTGCAAGGCACTTACTAGCTGTGATGCCCAGAGTTTTTAACTACGTACTAGCTGTGGTGCCCAGCGTTGCAAGGCACATACTAGCTGTGGTCACAAGCGTTCTTAAGTACGCACTGGCTAGGATGTCCAGCGATGCTAAGTATTCACTAGCTGTGGTTTCCGCTGTTGAAAGGCGCATACTAGCTGTGGTGCCCAGGGGTCCTAAAAACTTACTATCGTTACTATAGTTGAGGGACTATGAGCCTTATTACGTATGAATAATTAAAAATTATAACATCATGAATGTACTGCCGAAGAATTGAATAGCCTTATAGGAGATATTAGGAGAAAAGTCAAAGTTCCCCGGGCAACGCCGGGTATTACTGCTAGTCTATATTAATAAAGCTGAAACAGGGTTTGTGTGTTTGTTTGTTCCAGCATCACGCCCAAACCGCTGGACGGATCTTCATGAAACTTCACATGTAGCATTCTTTTGAGCCCGATTGAATAATAGGCTATGTGACGTCCCAAAATGTTAAACGGTAGGGGGGGTTGTGGGGGGGCCTAAATATAAACATAGTGCTAACTCTTTAACGGTTGATCGGATTGTCACGAAATTTCACATGTAGTATTCCTGAAGTCCAAATAGAAAAATAAGGTGTGTGGCGTTCTAAAAATTTAAACGGGAGGGGGGGTTGTGGGGGTAGGCCTAATTATAAATATAGTGCTAATTCTTTATTGATTGATCGGATTGTCACGAAATTTCACAAGTAGTATTCCTGAAGACCAAATAAAAAAATAGAGTGTGTGACGGCTCAAAATTTTGTTCGGAAGGGGGGGTTGTGGGGGGGCCTAAGTATTACTATAGTGCTAGCCCATTAACGGTTGGTCGTACTGTCATGGAATTTCACATGAAGTATTCTTAAAAGCCAAATTGAAATATAGGTTGTATATGTCATGATGGTGGCCTAAATATAATTATAGTGATAAGTCATTAACAGATGATCGGATTGTCACGAAATTTCACATGTAGTAGTAGTAACTATGTATTCGCTGTGGGGTCCGCTGTTGCAAGACATTTACTAGCTGTGATGTCCAGCGTTCCTAATATCGTACTAGCTGTGGGATCCGCTGTTGCAGGGCACTTACTGCTCAGCCCCAGCGTTCCTAACTATGTACTAGCTGTGGGGTTCGTTGTTGCAAGGCACCTACAAGCTGTGATGCCCAGCGTATCTAACTACGTACTAGCTGTGGGGTCCACCGTTGCAAAACACATACTAGCTGTGGTGCCCAGGGGTCCTAAAAATTTACTAGCGTTACTATAGCTGAAGGACTATAAGCCTTATTCCATATGAGTAATTGAAAATTATAACATCATGAATGTACAGTCGAAAAATTGAATAGACTTATAGGAGATATTGGGAGAAATTTCAAAGTTTCCTCGGGCAACGCCGGGTATTACTACTAGTCTATTATATTTCTATCATGTTCCCCCTCCATGGACACCTATTACCTCATTCGAGTCGGCCATCTTTATATAATTATTTGAATTAAATTTAATTATATATATGCGCTCACCAGTTCCACAAAATACTTCCTCTCTTCACCGCTTTTCTGTTTTTATTTATTCACCTTCCTCACCTACGTGTGCAAATTCTCAAAAAATTTAATCTTCAAAATCTTTACCGAAGATAGAAATTTTAATTTTTCAAAAAAAAATTTTTTTAATATATTAGGTACCTACTGAATTAAAATTATGCAAATACAATTATCTTTTGTAACCTCTTAAGAAATCTTTACAATCTTTAGATTTGCTCCATGCTATTGGGCGCCATTGTAATGTTCGCAACGACTTGGGTTGGGCGCCATTAAAATTACCAGAGTAATCTAAACAAATTAAATTAATTGCATCATAGTAGTATAGAAATGTATGTCCTGGGACACAGATAACGATCAAGGGACTTAGCGACGTCACAGAATGAAGTTTGGGGGTGTGTCCGCCCCATCCTGGCACGCTGATTGGCTGACAGGCGAGATAACATGCTTAGCCACGTCACAGGACTTGATATTTCAAATCCAATGTCCCAGGACATACATCCGGGTTTTGAGGAATTTGTGTCCTAGAAAAGTAAGGAATGCGTCCCAGAACATACACCTATGTATTTCAATGGGGATAGATAAGATGTTTGTAAACAAGTCAATAAAAACAGATTAGAAAAAATGCAATTCATTATTTTTAATTGGATAGATAACGGAGCCTAGTTGGTAAACAATAGTAAAAACACTATTTGCTTCCTTATTATGAATGGGATGTTTGTAAAATAGTTTTTTTAAAGGCAGTAGCAAAAGATAATAATTCTCATTCATTGATAACTATCTTGTGTACACATTAGAATGAATCTTCATGCGTAGGAGTATCTTGGGGGGGGGGGGGGGGGGGCGGGTATTGATAAAAATTGCCTATGATGACATTACAATACGTCACTGAGGGCATACTGTAATAATGTTAACAACGTCATAGCCCATAACGTAAGAGGGTTAACAAGCTTGTAAAGGTGGGCTTTAGCAAAATCAAGCTTTTTTAAATTACTTAGGAAATAAGGGGATTTTTTTTATTTGATATCCTGGCATGTAAATTTTCTCCTTTGTGGAGAGTGAAAAAATTGTTTAGAGCGTAACACCGTACAAGAAAGGATCTGAAAATCGTATTCAGGCTATAGCGAATCAGACAAAAGATGAGTTGTCTTGAAATCAATTTGGGTGCGGAAGACTTAACAGGCGAAAATGATATACGAATCCCAAGATAATATCAATTGGGAATTAGAGAAGATAGACTGGCATAAAGCATGTAGGCATCTAGTATTTTCTGAAGATTTCATAATTAATCATCAGGACTACATGAGAACTTATTCATTTCAAGAATATATTGCATATTTGCGTTAAAATAAATAACATATTAAATTTTTATGTTTTCTTTTTCCATCCTGTACTACTATTGAATTTCGAGGGGGTTATGAGTAATTTAAGCATTTTGTGATAAAGTATTTATTGAATTATACTTATATATACATTATGTTTCAAAAAAACGCTTTAACAATTTTTATTGAAATATTATCAATTATAAATATACATATAATTTATACAAAAATTAATTACACAGAGTTAATAATATATACTTAATGTTATGAGATTATTTGATGCTCTGAGAATACAAATAACATTCATAGCGCTGTGGTTAGCCTATTACATTGAATATTATGTAGCTATGATGCTCAATGTAACAAGTTCGCTAACAGCGCTGTGAATGTTATTTTTTTTTTTATAATACATTGTATTTGGAGAAAATTTAAAATAATATACTTTTAACATTTATCATAATAAAAAAACGTTGATTAATTGCCAGATGAACCAAAACCAAGAGCACCTCTTGGTGTTTCTGGCATATTTTCAATGGAAGACAATTCAATAATAGCAGGAATTGTAATTTGTTCACAAATTAGCTGCGCTATTTTCATTTTGTATGTAACCTTAAAGTCCATATCATTATTGTTTATTACTATTATCCCGATATTGCCGGTGTAGTCATAATCGATTACACCTGCCCCAATATCAATGTTTTGTAAAGACAATCCACTCCGAGGTGCGATTCTACCATAATGTCCTTTTGGCAAAATAATTCGAAGATCGGTTGGAATTAATCTTCTTTGCCTGGGGGGAATGGTCACCGTGTAGGCACTATATAAATCCATACCTGCAGAGAGTGGAGTGTTTCGAGTAGGTGAAGTGGCGAGGGGGGATAATTTCTGAAATAATAATTGACTCATATTTTAACTAACAAACGACAATATTATACGGACTAAAATATTAAAGTCAATAGGGGATAGTATAAGTTTTTATATACAGTATATATACGCTTAGATAACGCATTTTAAAAATATTATTGTTGATAACATATCAAATGATTGACAAGGATGTTGACATATGGATAAAATAGAAAATGCATTCTTATAATTGTGAAGATAAAAAATTGGAAAACAAGGAAGAATTTGATGATATTAAAGTGCATAGGTTAAGGGAAAAATATCAGTAAACAAGGCCGAATAACACGCATTTCGTAAACAAATTAAGAAACACGCTGAGGCTGATTGCAACGAGTTCAAAGGTTATTGCCAGTATTAATTTGGTAAAAAAGATAATTTATTCAATGTATTAATTAAATATAAATATAAAATTGAAGACAGCCAACAGGCGCAATATTTTGACTTGGGTGCTGAAGAGGTCTGCTTAGACGTAATTAAGGAACTTGTCGCCGGGTCCGTCGAAGTATATGATTCTAAAAATGCCGACGAAATTATTACAATGATTAGTCGGCTATTGGTTAAGCAGCAAAAATCTATTAAGCGTAAAGTTATTTCTAAAATTTCTGCCACTAGCTCTATACCTTGTATGAGTAGAACTAGTTCAGAAACAATCACTATTGACGAGAACTCTGATTTATCCGATTCAGAGGATATTTTAGATTTTTTATTCGAAAGTAAGAAAAGGAAATTGGAGGAAGCTTTGATCCAGCAAAGTTTAACAATTAATTCGAATGGAAATTCCCATAAAATTAGTACACCCGGTGAAGCAAATGGGACACATTTGGTTGAAATCGAAATTAGCGATTTAAAAGATTTGAGTGATACTCCATCAAACGACTGGTGGAAGCATGTTAATAAAAAATTATATTTTTTAACAGACTCGAAAAAATATACTTTTTATAAAGATTTAAATGGGATGATTAAACTGGCCGGATCAAAACTTCTGAAAATTCCAGGATTACAAAAGAAACCAAAAGCTTGTATGGATTTAGGCGTTTTTAATAAGTTATAATTTTTGTTGTTTATTCCATATAGAATCATATATTCGTATATAAAACATAATAGAATCATATTTTTACTTTTATAGATTTTTGATACTTATACATAATTAAAACTAGTGTTGGTTTTTTTTAAATATAGGGAATTATATGGAGGATATTGTTTTATCTGAAATGGAAGACGAGATGGAAAATGTAAAAATTTATAATGATTTCGTTAAGTTAAAAAACGAAAACATTTTTTATTTGAAAAATAGTATAAATATAAGTAGTATAAGTTTAGTTATTAACTCGTATTATTACCAGTTTTTGCATATTTTATCTGATTTAATAGGTATTTATAAAAAAATTAATATATCTTTAAAAGTAAATTGTGAATATAAAAATATTAATGATAATATTATGCATAATATTACATATCCTATTAAGAAATCTATTCAAAAAATAGAAGATATAGATGTTACATTACAAAATATCAAGTCTACCTTACATTTTTTTGATTTAAAAAATCGTATGCAGGATCATGTATTTCAAAAAGTTAACAATATTTTATTAATTGTTTCACCTAATGTTGGTATGAATACATTGGATTTAACTGATGGCAGTGAATATAGTGATGTTGATGATGAGAGTGATAATGATGAATCTATTATTGTACAAAATGCTAATTTAAAAAAAAAGAAGGATAGGCTTCAATTTTGTAATATAAATAATAAATTTATAGAAATTGAAAATGCATTTAAATGCAATTTACAAACTTTTTATGTGAAAAATACCGATTCAAGTTTTAAAAATATTCAACTTTTATTATTATATTATAAAAATGAAATGAAACATATATTAGAAAATGCTTTGAGAAAACATGGGTCAATTAAGTTCAATTTATTACTTGAAGCAACATATTTTAAACCTGTAATAAATGAATATCAAAATAGATCATTTAAAACAAATAATTCTATATTATATAAAGAAACAAATATAAATAATTTATTATTAAAATGTTTTGAAAAATTGAAAAATGAGGAGGCTAATTATGAAGGGCAAAAAAGTGGGTGGTCATTATTCCATATCGATGGTATAATGATACGAATTAATAAATTTACCCCATTAAGAGGTTCATCTTATTTAAAACTTCCAAAAAAATTAGCTAGCAAAAAAGCTATTATAAATCCTAAAAATAATGATATATATTGCTTCAAATGGGCAATATTAAGTCGGTATGTAAACGGTCCTCATAGGGAAAGGGTAAATCACAGATATTTTGCACTAGAATCAAAATTCAATTTTAGTGGTATTAATTTCCCAGCTCCGATACAACAAATATCGAAATTTGAAAAAAATAATAAGGTATCCATAAATATTTACGCCTATAATGACAATATGAATATTTATCCTTTAAAAGTTACAACAAAAGAGATGAAGAATCATTTTGACTTACTTCTTATCACCAATAATGAAATATTTCATTATGCATACATCACATCTTTATCAAAAATAGTAAGATCTCAAATTACATGTAATACTAGGAAAATACATATTTGTAAAAGATGTTTAATATTTTTCCATTCGAAACAACGGTTAAACAGCCATAAAAAAGAATGCTGCGAACATAAGCCTGTTCGGGTGATAATGCCTGATTCGTTTAATAACGAAATTAATAAAGAATATTTACCTATATTGAAATTAAAAAATTATCATTACCAATATAGATTACCAATAGTAATATATGCCGATTTTGAGAGCCTCTTAAAACCTTATAGTACATGTTTACCTTCTGAAACAATATCATTTACAGAATTTAAACAATTACATGAACCAATGAGTTTGTGCATATATTTTGTTATTGATGAAAGCGTGCCAGAACTTATTCGATCTAAATTACCTAATGAACCATATTTGTATCGAGGGCTTGACGCATCCAAGCATTTCATAAGATATATTGTTAAAATGTGTAACTATATAGGCCAATTATGTAGTATAAATGTTAAATTAATTATGTCCAATGAAGATACGCATAGGTTTGAAAACAGTTTGAAATGCGAAATGTGCCAAAGAAATTTTAGTGATATTTGGTCGCCGGTTAAAGACCATGACCATTTAACAGGCCAATACCGTTCTGCATTATGTTCATCTTGCAATCTTAAACGAAAAAAACAGACTTATATTCCAGTAATTATTCACGGCTTTTCTAATTATGACAGTCATTTCATTGTCAGAGAATTAGGATATGATATAGAAAATATTCGTGTAATTCCTAATACTAGAGAAAAATATATAACAATTTCAAAATCACTTAACGATGAAATGCAAATTCGGTTTATTGATAGTTATCGTTTTATGCCTAGAAGTTTAAATGAATTAGCACAAAATTGCACTAAAGACCAATTTTATCATTTACAAAAAGTATTTTCGCATAATGATTTTCCTATTATTACACGTAAAGGTATCTATCCTTATGAGTATACAGATACTTGGGATAAATTAAAGGAAACACAATTACCTCCTAAAGAATGTTATTATAGTTCTCTTACAGATGATCATATATCTGATGAAGATTATGATTATGCTAAAACCATTTGGAGCCATTTTAATATACAAAATCTTGGAGAATATTCTGATTTATATTTAAAAATTGACGTGATGCTTTTATGCGATATATTCGAGAATTTTAGGCAATTGTGTATAAATAATTATGGCTTAGATTGCGCCCATTATTTTAGTATTCCGGGATATACATTCGATGCAATGTTAAAATTTACAGGTGTTGAATTTAACTTTTAACAGATTATTCAATGTATCTATTCTTAGAACGTGGTAAAAGAGGGGGGATATCAATTTGTAATAAAAGATATAGTGTTGCGAATAATCCATACCTTGGCCACTTATATGACTCTAATAAACCAACATCTTATTTGATGTATTTAGATGCAAATAATTTATATGGATGGGCATTGTCACAGTATATGCCAATATCCAATTTTAAATGGAGAACCAATTTAAATCTTAATATTTTGGAACTCCCTGATGATTCTGATATTGGGTATATCTTAGAAGTGGATATAAAATACCCTGAGAAATTACATGATGAACACAATGATTTTCCTTTTTTACCTATAAATGAATGTCCCCAAGGTTCTAAATTAAAGAAATTATTGTTAACATTAAAAGATAAAAAAAATATGTCGTTCATTATCGAAATTCAAAACAGGCAATGCAAAATGGGCTTATTTTAACTAAAATTCATAGGATTTTACAATTTAATCAATCACCATTTCTAAAGCCATATATAGACTTTCATACTCAGAAACGAAAAGAAGCAGAAAATGATTTTGAAAAAGAACTATATAAAAATGTTATTAATTCCATGTTTGGAAAAACCATGGAAAATATACGCAAGCGAATTAACTATGAATTAAGTAGTAATCCAAAGCGAGTGCAAAAACTAATTAATAAACCCACATTTCTTGATAGGGTAATATACAATGAATTTTTATGCGCTATAGAATTGCAGCAGGAATCTATATTTTTTAATAAACCTATTTATATCGGGTTGAGCTAAGTAAAACATTAATGTATGATTTCCACTATAATATTATTAAAAAAATGTATAAAAATTATGTCACCATAATGTATATGGATACAGATGCATTATTTTATGAAATTATATATCCCGAAAAAAGCGGTGATTTTTATAAAGATTTAGTAAGCGACCCTGTGTTTATGAATCATTTTGACACTTCAGATTATCCTCCTTCTCACCCATGTTATTCTATAGTTAATAAAAAAATATATGGAAAATTTAAAGACGAATGTGCAAGTATTCCAATTTTAAAATATGTTGGCCTTAGATCAAAATTGTATACTTTTATTAAATTTATAAATGAATGTGTATCTAGTGATAAGCTTCCAACTACTATGAAAGTTAAAGGCATTAAGAAATCTGTTGTTAAAAAATCAATTACTTTTGATGATTTTCTAAAATGTTTGAATAATCAACATTTTAAATTAAGAAGAGTTATGCATGTAATACGTTCCCAAAAACATATACTTCAAACACTCTCTGTAAATAAAATAGCTCTAGATTTTAATGATGATAAGCATTATATATGTGAAAACGGAATTGACACCTTAGCCTATGGGCATTATAAAATTCCAAAATAAAATTATTATATACTATCTGTCGCTTTTTCCACAAGTTGAATAAACAATGTAAACATTTTTTAATCTGTGTTTTTCTATTCCTTATTCCTTTTATTTTTTAATGAAAATGTATATATATATTTGAAGAGTGTGTGTTGTTTATTACCTATTTTTCTTTATTTTTATAATTAAATAGTATGAAGCAGTACAGGTGGTGCAAATGAAATAAAAACATAAGTTGCTTTTTAGGTTTTTATTGGTAATAAAAGTTACAGAAAGCAAAAGAGAAATAATACAAAAAATATTTTATTCACATAAGATTACACAAGAGTTACAAAAAATAGTAAAAACGTATTAATGTATATATTTTGTAAATTTTTAAAAACATAAATATAAACGCATTAAAAAGCCAATTCATTTATATAATTTTTTTTATCATGCCGGATAAAGCATTCTTCTACAATAGCATCATGAATTATCAGACAGTAAACTACTCTGTTTGTTGGAATGTTAGATTTTAATTCGAAATCTATGCGGCAGTCTACACTTCCCGTCTTTAACGTTTCATCCTGTTTACTACAAACAATTACAATTAGTGGTGCCTTAGTTTTAAAAATATCCGAATTCAGAATAGGTTCACTCTCAGTTCCGTTAAACATTTCTTGCATATCCGAATACATTTTATACATTATTGTACTATTCCCATTTAAATTATCGTATGGGAAATATTTTGAATTCAAATATAATTTGGCATTTTTGAGAGCACAAAAATCAAACTGGCTCATATTTTTATGCTTTGAATTTTTTCGTTCGGTCTGAAATCCTATTATTGCATAGCGAGGCTTTTCCAGCCTCTGGCTTGTTCTTAGTGTCCATTGGTAAGTATCGGTATCCTTCCAGGTATGTAATTCATACAACTGCCATTTTCGAAAAGGAATTTGTATAGATTCATCACGGTTAACAGTTTTCAGCAAATTTATTCGAACAATATCAGTGACATCAATGTGTTGCATCTTCCAATTCAATACATTTATAGCGAGATCATAGTCTTGTATTAATTGAGGTACTTCTACAGCATTATCATTAGTAGACGAACGTAACAAAATAAGTTCCTGCTTCATATTCAATAATATGCGATTATAATCCTCAAAAAAACCCATGATCATTTTTAGAGGTATAATAAAAGAAAAGGAACCATCATTAGAGAGAAATATCGTTGTCAAGTCTTGATGCCAGCCCATCATGGGTAATTTCATCATTTGACTCTTCTTGTATGTAACTAAATTTTTTAATCAAGATGTAATGCCAGGGTTTTTTACATTGTCCACGGTTTCTCAATTTATTTCATAACGTATTTCTTCAAACAAGAATGATATTGCATTTGTTATTAGTTTTAATGTAGCATCATATTTCTTATCTTTTCCCAGTAGCCTACCTTCGATGAATATATAACTCGTATGCGGTAGCGTATACTTATCCTGTTGTTGAATTGGTATTCTTATTTCATCGTTATTTTTGAATGTACTTGATCCTAATGCAGGATATGTGTGATATTCCGCTCCTGTGATAACTTCTTCAAATGTTGCTTTGTCCTTTACTTGCAATATATTGGGAAAGACGCTCATGATTGTGCCGTGGATACAATGTATCCTAAAGAGTGTAGAAACTGCTGATTCTTAGGGGTTAAATATTTCTGCTGATGATTCCTTTGATCAGGATGCAGTAATCTTGATTCCGCAAAGTTTTGAGTATTAATGACCGTTTGTCCTAATGCTTTTTGGCTTTTAAAAACTAACCCCATCCCTTCTTTTCTGCCCTAAATGCGCTTCAATTGTAAATAAATCAGCGAGTGTTCGTTCTGGAAATCGATTAATTTCCCGTTTTGATTTTCAATTCTTAATTCTATTTTTTCAATTTTTGTTGTATTCAGCGGATAAAAAACAATATTCTTAGGTATTTCTATTATTTTGTAACCACTGCCAACGTTCGGAGTGAACTGATGAATAATATGATCTTCAATACCGTTTTTATAGGAACCTCGAGCAATGTTACATACGAACGGTATAACGTTCACAGAAGTAATATTTATATTGTTTTCAGAGACGTGCCATTTATTAGGTTTCAATAGGACATTTTTGAAGCGTAATAGGGGGGCAATAGTATTCAATTTCTTAAAATCTATCCATTTATTAGATAAAATTTCGCATTTTGCTGTTGTCTTATCAACACGAATACGTAGCTGAACATCATCTACTAAATTACTACTTGTTAAATATCTTTCAATTTCATTGTTTAGCCTTGATTCGATGTCACTAATTTCATACGCACCTGTAGGAAGTTTAACTGCATGCGTCCGAATTTTACCAACATTTTCTTCAGGATTTTCATCATAAAAGTATAATTTATTATTTTTCCCTTCCACCACATTGGGAATTGTATTGTACCCGAAGAAATTGACACATCCTACATACCAACCTCCTTCACTTAAATCTATTGGTTCATCAAAATAACTAGTGAGGAAAGAGGTACGTCCATCTAGAAAAAATCCAAAGGACATTGTTACTCTAACACTTAACTTCAGCTAATGACTGAATGACCAAAGAAAATGCATACATAAATGCCCGCAATTTGACGTATTTGGTAGACGTATAACGCTTATGATTGTAATAGATTTCAGCATGAGGCCCTAAAAACTTTATTAACTCCAAAGGAGGTCTAAGATTTCCAAAACTATCAAAATATGGTATTTTGTTCTCAAGTTTAAAATAACACACCCAATGTGTGCCAGGACCATTTGTGCCATCTAAATTAATTGTAGCAGAATCTAATTTTTTAGCAGTTTTTGGTAACGCGTCCCTCATAAACACCCCCCTAAAATGTTTAATACCCAATTTTTTGGCGTATAGCATTAAATCAAAATTACTTAAAGCTCTTTGTGGAATACTCTCAATTATTCGATGTTTTTTTTTACCACAACATCATAAACACCACGTTTTTTCTTTTTTGCAATGCCACAAATAAGAGAACCGACCGCAGATTGAATACCATTTAAATTACTCCTTATAATTTTTTTCGGCTTCCCCCCCTTTTTTTTACCCCTTTTGGTTTTTAAACCAGATCCAATTTTACTTTTTGCTTTCATAATGTTGGTAACCACCCAAGCAGCAGATTTTTCGCCTATACTAGAATCAGGTGCTTTAACGCGCTCCCAAGCAGTTTCAGCCAATGTTTTATCTGCAGCAGCTCTTCTTGCTCATTCTTTAAATTTAGAATAAGCTATGTCATGTTGTTTACAAGCAGCATCTAATTTATTAATTCCGGTGTCCCCCCGCTTCAATCTTTTTTCAAGTTTAGTTCCCGGCCCACAAAATTGATATCCTCCAGGAATATGTAATTCTACAGGTAATTTGTCAATAACCCGATTCACAATATCTCCGAAAATACCACTTCCTCTTCTTTGCATTTTTTTACTCGACTATTAACTGTAATTAGTAAAAATAATTTGCTATGTTTAAATCTACTTAGTGAATGATTAGTTTTTCTTTTGTCTCCCTATTATTATACCTGCTTCTTCCAATTCTTCAATAATCGATTGAATTTCATTTCCATGGCCTGTATGTCCAGCTTTCTGCGAGGCTACCAATACTTGTAAACGTTCACACAATTCATTAACATCATCATAATAAATATAATTTGGCTTTTTATCGGTAACAGTCATCATTCCACTTCCTAACGACATTTCCATATCATTATCACTGCTATAATCATGAATGGACCGACGATATCGAGACTTACGTTTTTCTCTTGGTGTTACCTTTTTGTTTGGGAAAAGTTTTGCTATAATATTAATATATTTATAACCCCTGTTCGTTTGAATTCTTTTCGTAGCTGAATTACCTTGTCTGTGGGCGATTGTATTTTTTAAAATATCTGCATAGACCTCGTTATCTGTATATAGGTACTCATTAGGCCGAGATTTAAACAGAAGTTCATATAAGCCAGGAGACCCTTCATATTTAACATTGTTAATAATGAAATCGTCCTCTTCTAATTCGATTTGTGAATCTCCAATTATAAATTTATCACCATCGAAACGGACCCCATACACTTTATCTACATTATCCTCCTTAATGAGTTCGATGAAATATTTCTTTGATATTTTCCCCTTGAAGTTTTCTTTTATCCATTTAACAGCTTTATTTTTACCTTCGTCCGATTCTAGCTCTAACATAGGATAAGACGATTCAAAAACTTCTTCATCTTCGTTATTATCATTGGTACTATCTTCATTTATTGACTCGGCTTCCATGTTATTATCACTCTCTGATTCTGTGTCCATAAGACTTTCAGGTATGAGTGGAGCACGCTTGGATAATATCTCTTCTTCATCAGTAATTTTTCTTTTGTTTGCAGAACGCCGTTGAGCTTTATTTGTAAATGTAGGCTGCTTTTTTAACGATTCATTTTCTCTCTTAACTCCTCGACTCAATAGTACTTTACTAGGTTTAGGGTATTCATCATCAAGAGTATTTTCTTTTTCCTCTTTAACAGCGGTTCTTTTCTTGACACTTTCATTCGGTTTTTTCACATAAGAAATAATATTAGTATCTACATCTCTTTTCCTTTTCAGAGGATTAGACGATGCTTCAATAATTGCAGTTGTAATTGGTTTAAATTTTTTCTCGTACAGCTCCTCCGTTTCGATAACATCGTGTTGGAGGGTATGATGCTTTTTTTTATTATCTTCACTGATTTTTTTAATTTCCTGAGTGATCTTCTCTTGGTTATTCAAGACTAGCAAATAAAGAACGCCTGTAATACCTCACTTTATTTATTACTTTTTATTATGCTTCCTCCTTCTCCTCTTCTTTGTATTTACATTGATATTTATACCTTTACCGCCAAATTGGGTTTCACCATAAGGCCACGGATTTAAATAAACACCCTTTCCGTTTTTTCTAAAAGCATTGATTAAACTTGATGTGCCTCCCATAAGGCTCCCTAAAGCAGAAATACCTGCTATAATAGGCACTAAAGGTAGAGCACCACCTTTTTCCTTTATTTTTTTAGGATGTTTCAAATTATATATTTTTCTTTTTGATGAAGTGCATTTTTTAGATTTTTTTCGCTTTGCCATTATTGTTTATTTGCACGCTAACAACTGTCTTTACCTCTCTTTTTGGCTGACCAAATTATACTGATTGATTTTATGCAAAGGTTTTTCCTTTATTTATAATTTCTTATTCAATGGAGGTACAATTAAAAAAGTATCAAAACTAGATCTATAACGTCCATTGTTTATACAACGTTCTTTATCTATTACTAGGAAACCATTACCGGCACAGTTCCACGCCTTTAAACATATGTCTCTAAATTTATTAAATGTCATGTCACTGTTCACATGATCATCATAAATGTGCCGTAAATTCCGATCGTCCTGTTTGAACGCTACCAGCAGATTAACATTATCACGAATCAGTTGTTTAGGAATACTACTATATGTTTGGCCCAATAAAAAAACATCTATATCCTTATGACGAGCCGTAGTAAAATAATTCCGTATATTATTCTGTCGTTCACATGCAATGTCATCAAAAATGAAAATAGACCTGGTTTTAGCTTCGTTCATTGAAAATACTTCATCATTTTCTGAGAACTCATAATACCCTATACATTTCACTTTATCTGTTAAAATATGTTTCAATAATTTATATTTAGGCTGGTATAGAGACTTGGGGAAAAAATATAGACATTTTCAAAACATAGCCCATTTTCATTAAACAGTAAATTCAACATCAAATTAGTTTTTCCTGAATTAGATGGTCCACAAATTATACACCTAATATTTGAAGTTAATAAATTACCATGCCGTTTAAATTTCATGGCCATATTTGTTTTTTCACAACTTAATTTATCAAAATTTACAATGTTCAATTTTTGCTTTTGTTTAATAGTCTTAATACAGGGCTCCATACTATATGAAAGAAGTAAACTATCCATAGACTGACATTTATATAATAGCACTTCTAGGAATCCAAGAATCAAATTTAGGGTTCATACCAAGCCATCTGACATATACTTTATCCTTTTTTGATTTTAATACTTTTTCTACTAAATATAAATCACCGTATTTCACTTTACTCAATTCTTGCTCGTAAAACCCCCCTTTTAAAATATCACTATTCCATAACTTCTAAGTTGAGAAACGCGGACATATTGTGGAAACTTGTAATAAATAAATAAAACAAACTTATTTTTGAAATATTGTCTATTCCACTAAAGATATATACATATATAACTACCGGTTTCGGCTTTATACCATCGTCAGGTCTAGTTATGAACTAAGTCAGTTTGCAGAGAGCGACCCTTCAAATACATCTCAGGTCAAAGGGTGCTATTAAAACTTGGGAGTCCCCCGGCTGTACCGTTAGCTAACTCATGAAATATTTCTTAACAAAACCTAGTTCTAAATTTACATAAAACAATGTCACTAGACTAATACGTGGAAAAATAACAAATAAATAAGTACAAATACAAGTAAATAATAAAAAATAGAAATAAAATTAATAATAATGTTAAGATTTAGATAACTTGAAACATATATGTGGAACCAAATATTAATAACAGATAATACAAACATATATGTGGAAACAGAACTGGTTTAGGGTGTTAACAAAGGGTAATAGTTGAAATAAATTTGGTCATTCATACAAATGTTCCTTTTGTTAGCTTTATTTATTTCTAATTGTTCCAAGCTATTAAGTAGCCTGCTTTTTTGGCAATAATGAGATATTTGATGCCTGTAGATGGGTCGAAAGTGTGGCTATTGTCAATTATGTGGGTCGCGAATGTAGAACGGTTTCCTCGGTTCTTTATTTCGGCCTTGTGTTCTTTAATTCTTTCCTTAAAACGACGTCCTGTCTGTCCAATGTATAATTGACTGCACGTCGCACACTCTAGACTATAAACACCGCTTTTATTTTCAATATCTGTTTTGTCCCTACCTCTCTCTAGGCACTGGCTTATGGGATTGATAGTTTTAAACCCGATATTGAAACCTTCTTTTTTCAACTCTTTACCTATTTTTTCTGAAATTTTTCCGTGGTAAGTTAAGCTGACCCATTTATTATAAACTTTATTTTGTGTTTCTAATTTGGTCAGTTTGTTCCTAAAATTATGATTTTTGACCTTCTTTTCAATTTTATTTATTGTTTTTTGTGGGTAGCTATTGTTTTTGGCTATTTCCTTAATAATCTTAAGTTCTTTATCTTTTGATTGTTGGGTCATTGGAATTGAGTAGGCTCTGTGGAACATGGAATAAAAGGCCGCGTATTTGTAACTGGAAGGACAGTTAGAAGATGGGTGTATTACCGTGTCTGTTGTAGTCGGTTTTCTGTGAATGCTAAATTCGAATTTCTTGTTATTAATTTTGATCTCCAAGTCCAGAAAATTTATGGTTTGACCTCCTATTTCCAACGTGAATTTTATTTTGTTATGGACTTTGTTGACAAAGTCAAAAAATAAGTTAATTTGTCTTTCTGTTCCGTTAAAAAGTATCAAGATATCGTCCACGTACCGCTTCCAAAACATGATATTACTGATAAATGGAGACTTCTCTAGAATTTCCCTCTCAATTCTATCCATGAATATATCAGCTAACAGGGGGGACAGGCTGGACCCCATCGCTAGCCCCTCTTTCTGTTTATATAATTCACTATTGAAGATGAAAATTGATTGATAAAATGCCTTAATTTTCTATTGACGAATTTCGATAATTTATATGTAGGGGAATTTATGTAAGATACCACCGGTCTAATGGGGGCATCATTTTTGTGAATTTTGGGCAGACCAGATAATTTGGGGGGTGAAGGGTTCATTACTATTAGGTTCTGTTTCCACATACCTTTTGTGATTATCGCGGCTTCTGACACAGCTGCTCGGACTTGTTTTTGGAATAGAGGCGTTGGATCTTTTCTTATTTACGAAAAACCATTCTCTTGTAGGAAACTGTCCACTTTATTGATGTAATCCACACGTTTAATAAGAACCGTCGTATTTCCTTTGTCCGCTTTCACTGTTAAGATGTCATTCTCTTTGAGTTTTTCACTAAGTATATAAATAATACATATAAATTATCGAAATTCGTCAATAGAAAATTAAGGCATTTTATCAATTTTTCGCCACCTTTCACCGTTATCAATTCATTAGATCTCGTCAATAAGATTAGAGATGTAAAGGTGCCTCACGGAGCCAAGTTAATATCATTAGACGTCTCTAACCTCTTTACGAATGTCCCCGTAACCGAATGTCTAGAGTTAGTTAGGGGCCTAATAAACAACTCAAATAGGTCCATTTTTAAACAAAATAGAACTTTGTAACCTTTTAGAACCGTGCGTAGAACAAAATTATTTCATCTTCAATAGTGAATTATATAAACAGAAAGAGGGGCTAGCGATGGGGTCCAGCCTGTCCCCCCTGTTAGCTGATATATTCATGGATAGAATTGAGAGGGAAATTCTAGAGAAGTCTCCATTTATCAGTAATATCATGTTTTGGAAGCGGTACGTGGACGATATCTTGATACTTTTTAACGGAACAGAAAGACAAATTAACTTATTTTTTGACTTTGTCAACAAAGTCCATAACAAAATAAAATTCACGTTGGAAATAGGAGGTCAAACCATAAATTTTCTGGACTTGGAGATCAAAATTAATAACAAGAAATTCGAATTTAGCATTCACAGAAAACCGACTACAACAGACACGGTAATACACCCATCTTCTAACTGTCCTTCCAGTTACAAATACGCGGCCTTTTATTCCATGTTCCACAGAGCCTACTCAATTCCAATGACCCAACAATCAAAAGATAAAGAACTTAAGATTATTAAGGAAATAGCCAAAAACAATAGCTACCCACAAAAAACAATAAATAAAATTGAAAAGAAGGTCAAAAATCATAATTTTAGGAACAAACTGACCAAATTAGAAACACAAAATAAAGTTTATAATAAATGGGTCAGCTTAACTTACCACGGAAAAATTTCAGAAAAAATAGGTAAAGAGTTGAAAAAAGAAGGTTTCAATATCGGGTTTAAAACTATCAATCCCATAAGCCAGTGCCTAGAGAGAGGTAGGGACAAAACAGATATTGAAAATAAAAGCGGTGTTTATAGTCTAGAGTGTGCGACGTGCAGTCAATTATACATTGGACAGACAGGACGTCGTTTTAAGGAAAGAATTAAAGAACACAAGGCCGAAATAAAGAACCGAGGAAACCGTTCTACATTCGCGACCCACATAATTGACAATAGCCACACTTTCGACCCATCTACAGGCATCAAATATCTCATTATTGCCAAAAAAGCAGGCTACTTAATAGCTTGGAACAATTAGAAATAAATAAAGCTAACAAAAGGAACATTTGTATGAATGACCAAATTTATTTCAACTATTACCCTTTGTTAACACCCTAAACCAGTTCTGTTTCCACATATATGTTTGTATTATCTGTTATTAATATTTGGTTCCACATATATGTTTCAAGTTATCTAAATCTTAACATTATTATTAATTTTATTTCTATTTTTTATTATTTACTTGTATTTGTACTTATTTATTTGTTATTTTTCCACGTATTAGTCTAGTGACATTGTTTTATGTAAATTTAGAACTAGGTTTTGTTAAGAAATATTTCATGAGTTAGCTAACGGTACAGCCGGGGGACTCCCAAGTTTTAATAGCACCCTTTGACCTGAGATGTATTTGAAGGGTCGCTCTCTGCAAACTGACTTAGTTCATAACTAGACCTGACGATGGTATAAAGCCGAAACCGGTAGTTATATATGTATATATCTTTAGTGGAATAGACAATATTTCAAAAATAAGTTTGTTTTATTTATTTATCACTATTCCAATCTGACAATGTGTATGTAATAGGGTAGGTTTGATTAATTTTATATAGGTTGAATATCTCATTAGTCCAATTAGGTTTATAACCTTTTGTAAATATTCTTTTCTCTCGGCTTATCCTAACCTTATCATTAACTTTAAACTTTGGCTTATTTTTACTAAATTGTCTAATTTTTACTTTTAAGTTATTGCTAATTCGCTTTAAAACTTCTTTCTCGTTTTCAATATTTACTTCATTCGGCCTCATTCCAATAGTTATATGCAATGTATTATTGTATTGCTTTACCAAATCAAATAGACTATTAATCCACTTAAAATGTCCTTGTTCAGTAAATTTACACCACATATTTGACTTTAAAGTCCGATTAAACCATTCAACAATGGACGCCTTTTTACCAGAAAAAGTAGAATAATGATTTACATTGAAAGATGTTAATAACTTTTTCACGGATCGGTTATACCACTCCTTACCTTCCGTCTGAAAGTGCTTCATAGAATGCTTTTTAAGTATAGGTTTTAGAGCTTTTACAATTTCAGAACTACTTTTATTTTTCAAAGGAACTGCATAAGCAATTTTACTGAAACAATTTATTATAGTCATTATATACTTATAACCCTGATTATATTTCGAATATGGAATCATTTCCACAAGATCTCCTTGATACAAATCATTTATTCCTTTTATCTCTACGGTTCGAGTTGGAAAATATTTCCTTTTTTTGCTTATGCAATTCTTTAGCTAATTCTGCTCTCACACCCATCTCTTAACTAATACTGGATTCTTCATACAAAACATATTATCTTATAAATGATAATAGGATGAATAAAAAACAAAAATAGTGTAACAAATAATTTATTACAAATTCATATACAAAAACTCGCAATCTGGGTTTGAATTATAATGTTCAATAATTGGATCGTCATCAGAGTCCCAATTGTTTAATATAAGGCCGCAAACAATACATTCTGTATCATCACCATCTCCAGTATAGAAAAATCCTGCTTTTACTAAGTTTTCTCGTGTAGGCAAGCTCTTGGGGAAACATTTGAATGATTCATGCATCATTTTCAGCATCTTTTCTTTACAATTTTTGGCTTTCAAATAGAGGCGGCAGGTTAAACGCAGGCTCATGATGGTACTACCAATGATGAATATTGAACAATAAAAAATATATTCCATCATTCGGAAATTTGTTCTTCTTTATAAAACGAATGGACAACTACTTATAACTATCTGACGTTTTTATCTTTTATAGACAACATTTGCATTTTTTTCATAATCATATTATTTTCATACAATGTGATTTGTTTCTTCAACAAGTGTAATTCATTTCAATATTTATCGATTCTATACTTTTTATTTTCATAAATTGTCAACGACATCCTCGCCCTCAAAAAGAATAATCCATTCACGAAGAGGCTGTAGTCGATTTTCCACTTCTCGCAAGCACTGAAAGCACTCTAAAAGCACTGAATTATTGTTTAATATTGCCACACGATCTTCAGGAAAAACATCTTTTATAAGAAATAATAATTGCGCCACAGGATATGCATAACTTGTTATAACAAATGTGCATTTAAACATTTGCTCTTCTTTTACTCCATTTACACATACCATGTTTCACTAACTCGCTGAACAATATAATTACAACTGATTGCTTCAATGAGGGTAGCATCTACTTATTATCAGCAACTATGACGTAAAAGGTTCTAAGATAAGAATAATTATGCAATTAATAGGAAATACTCATAAACTTCAACGGCACAGCCCCCCTATCGTTAGCATAAGACAACGTAAAAACGGCAATTTAACGAGTACCTCAACAAGGACATTAACGTAAATTAACGTAATCGTTAACTTAAATTAACATAATCGTTAAGTTAAATTAACGTGGCGTTAACCTAAATTAACGTGATGTTAACCTAAATTGGCGTAGAGTTAACCTAAATTGGCGTAGAGTTAACCTAAAGTAACGTAAATTTAACCAACATAACGTTAATGTATTATAGGTAACGAAATGATAATAGTTTTAAAAATTTCAAGATGTTTTAATTATTTTTTGAAAATTTACATTGATTACCATTCCATTTTTTTCTTATTATCTTTTTTACACTGTTTAAGAAGTATTTGCAATCGCTGATTTTTCCTTTTTTCATGTTTTTTTATTATATATTTATCTTTTTCTAGCGAAAGTAAAGTATTATTCATACGTGTAATAAAATTATAAAGCTCAGTAATTTTATTATTATATTGACGGATATTTTCCTTCAAGTCTTCTTGCATTTTCACATAGCCATCTAAACGCTCATAACATTTATCATCATCCATTTCGCTACTAGTATCGAGATTTTTACCATCAAGTTTCTCCTCTTCAGAGGTCTCCTCTCTCAAAATACCATCTTCTACGTCAGCTATTATGTCATCCTCATCCTTCGTACTTGAAACATTTTCATGAAGCAATTTATTAACCATACCATAACTGATATTAAAAAGAGGATGATTCTCCAAATATGGCGCGTACTGAATTTTCACTTTCGTATCTGCCACTCCATGAGTTATATGAGTAGACCCATTAGGCCAATGCTGAGAAGTAAAATTCGAATATCCTATCATTGGTATAGGTAAGGCAATTATTAAAAATAGCATACTTCTCATATCTGCTGTGATAGACAAGAGAACTGGAAATAATTGAAGTTATCAGAGAAACAATCCTTTTTATATCATGAAGTCACGTGTATATAAGCTGCTTCAAACATAATTCATTTGATACATTGATCCCTGCACCATGCATATTACGTTCACATTCATCTTTCCATTTATACAAAATCTATTACTATCATCATCTATTTTAAAAAAATATATACTTTATAATCATATAATAATATACAAAGGCTTTAATATATTAAAAAAATTAATCTTCAGAAAATTGTTCATGGTAATATATTTTATTTTGGATGTAATACTCTTCTAAATCTTTTTTTATTGTGCCAGGAATATTTATTTTATCAATATCTGCCAATTCTGAAATAATCTTATTTTTAATAACATATATTGTTGCTATCTCTTTCAAACTTTTAACATTATTATTTTTTTCATTCCTTTCCTTCATCTTAGAAAGCATATTTTTTATTTTATCTGACTTACAATAACTAATATTTCGAAAAAAAAAATGTTCAATCTTTATGCACTTGATTTTATTGAAAAAAAGCTTGGCTTTGCTAAAGCTCACCTCAACAAATATTATGTTTTTATTTCCTGTATATCATTCCTTTTTTTGAACGTGTTTACATGGGTTATTTAGAGTATGTCATCTCTCTGGTGCATGTACATACACACTATTGTGTCTAATCTAATTTCATGAATGGGGAATTAAATACGTGACACACCCCTCATGATACGTCACAAAGACTTGTCTACTATCCACTGGCTGATAATATTTAGCCAATTAAAAATAATGAATTGCATTTTTTCTAATCTGTTTTTATTGACTTGTTTACAAACATCTTATCTATCCCCATTGAAATACATAGGTGTATGTTCTGGGACGCATTCCTTACTTTTCTAGGACACAAATTCCTCAAAACCCGGATGTATGTCCTGGGACATTGGACTTGAATATATCAAGTCCTGTGACGAAGCTAAGCATGTTATCTCGCCTGTCAGCCAATCAGCGTGCCTGGATGGGGCGGACACACCCCCAAACTTCATCCTGTGACGTCGCTAAGTCCCTTGATCGTTATCTGTGTCCCAGGACATACATTTCTATACTACTCATCATGTTTGCTCTTATCTCAGGGTTTATTAGATTTTAATAATCGGAGGTTCTTCTAAGGAGCGAGTGATAAACAGAACAGATTTACCTTAAAGATTATCTTCTGCGGTGGCATTAATATACGAAGAGAATAAAAAATACTTGAATTGGAATTGGTTGGCGGTACATAAATATTAAACTGCCCACATTTTACTTAAAAAAAGAAAAGTAAAAATATTATATTTTTTCATCATAAATTAACATTTAAATATCATACATAAAAAAATATAAAATAAGTTGCGAGTATCTTTGGTTACACTTAATACTTATCATAGAACGTCCTTTATTGCGAATTGAAACTATTTTTTATGTAAATTAGATAAATTTATTATTTAAAAAATATTTTTTTCAGGCATATTTGAAATTAGATTAGATTAATGATGAAATTTGGAGTGTACTCATCCAAACATGGTGTTCGAAGTCATCCTTTCCTCGCGGGATTCCAAAAAGTACATCTACGTCCATGTGGTCTTTCATCCAGTTTTATCGTCAGCATCGATCATTCCAGCCACAATTCCAAGGCTGCCTCCATACAACGGGATATTGTTGCATCAAATCTCCTCCTCCAGATATACTGCACTACTGTAACATTAGGTATAAAAAATGAATTTGCTATATAGCAATAGACAGGTGATCCACCCGGAGTCGCGAATTCGCCACACACACAAACTGTGTGCTCGAGATTCAGACAGAGACTGATTCTTCTTTCTTTTTCAGTTGGTGTCCCCTCTCTTTCTTCTCTTATCACTGCCACCTAATTCTTTTTGTTTTATTTTATGCCTGTATTTTTCATTTGTTGTCATTTATATATTATTTTTATAATTGTAATTATATTAGTTCTATTATTTCACTCATATAAGAAATTTATAAATGACAATATATCATTTCTCTGCCGTCAATCGATATGGGACTGATTACAAATATATCGATTCTTTTCCTATCATTATACATGTCCTCTTTTCAGACCCCCCCCCCCCCCCCCCCCCCCCCTCTATACAAATCATATATGGGACGGTTGTTCAAACTGTCACAGTATAGGTGTATGTATGTATATGAAAGTATATATATTTTTTTGTTTGCATTTTTCTTGGCTGTATGTACAAGTAAATGTGCGCATTTATTATAATATTTAGATATTTAGAAAGTTATTAAGCTGTAATATTCTTACTTTATTATTATATAGGATGTATATTCAAATTGTATCCCAACTCTCTACAATAAACCTTAATAGGCTTCAATGTAGTAATAAATAAATAAATATTTATTCACTAATTTAGTTAGTTCATTTCTAACAGCTGTTTTTTTTTGTTATTTTTATAACAATAAACATAATTACTTCAAACAACAACAATAATATTATTCATAATTACAATCAATGTGTGTAATTATATACATCAGACTCTATTGAATATATAATCGATGTATGTAACTCAGTTGTATAAAGAAGTTTACTGTAAATACTGATAATATTCGTGTTGTTGGAACGATGATAGTAGTGGATTAGTGATAATAAATTGAAGAAATTCAACTTATTCTATTTACAGCTCATCGTTACCTGCGATGACCAATTTTTAATTACTTCTAGTGTAAAAGGAATATTGTGTATTTGGGAAATAGAGCATTGTAGTACACTCGATGAAATGTGCAGGTCACTTTCAATAACGAATAGTGATAAAGTGATACTTAACAATGAAGATTACTATTCCGATATTGAGCTTCTCAAAGAATTAACCACTTTTCAAAAAGTGGTGAAATGTTATTTTTACTCCAGAAAAGTACATTTTAAACAAAAATTAGATTTTATTAAAAATAAATTTTATTTTTTGTTGAGAGATACTTTATTAAAATTAATTGTAATCTACAATACACAGTGATATATTTTATTTCCTGAAGAACGTCTTAATCTGTAAATATGCGTCAGTCTGTTGCTACTGTCTCACGAAGCTTACTATTTTTACCCACACAATTACTACAGATAATTCAGAAGCCAACAGGGAAGTCAAATATTATGTTATCGCTCTGTTATGTTGGCTTTGAAGAGAGAGCGAAAATGTGATTGATCAATTGTTGTGAATAAATACATAACCTGTGATTCACCAATTATGTTTTTTTGTCCGCTGCCCCATATAGGTGTGAGATTTTCACTTTTTCATTATCCCAGGCTTACTTTAATTTCACCTGAATCTTTTTATTTTTTTCTTATTATTTCTCTTACGTAAATTCAATTATTCTGACTGGAGTTTCCTTTTTTTTTTTTTAGTAGACAGACACTTTTAACGCATAGGCCGTCCCCTCCCACTTCATCATACACCTCCGATATGAGGTATGATGTCTTAGAAGAGCATCTAGGTTGCAGGTGGGTCCCTTTAAAACAATTGAAACACAGCCTGAGGGCTTGAACCCGTTCTTGGCGCTGGTGTGGCTTCAATTGAAGAAAGTCGGGACACTTATAAATTGTATTATGAAGTTTGTAAACAGGACAGGCATTAGTAGGCGACCACGCTGAGGTCGATCCAAATCCTGGTTTGGCGAGCATATTGTCCGGTGACTTTAATAAAGTCTTCTTCCCACCAGAAAATAGAATCCTAGGGTTCAGTTTTATCTGCTTAATGGTCTGGGAGACCTCCAAAACATGAGCCTGATGCTGTATGTTTGTAACAAGATGGTCCCTAGTTGGGATTTCTTGATTGATATGATGGTGCTCAAAATTCGTTTTCGTCTCATAAGGCAGATAGCGCAAGGCAACATGCATCAATATGAAACCAGGTAGGTTTGCAATTTCCAAATGATGTAAGGCGGATGCGACCTCACAGAATTCCTCCAAAAATTGGTTAAAACTCTGGTGACTCAGTGTGAAGACGACGAAAATTGAATTTAGTATGTCTCTCTAATATGTCCGCTCCGAGGATGCTTTTATTTTGATACTTGTTCAGGAGAGCAGCCCAAACAATGGGATAGTCGTCAACACTGATGGCCAGGGTTCTAACAAAAGACAAGGCTGGGACATAAACTGACGAAATCAGATAATGAATCTTTTCCACGGCGGTGATTGCAGGATTCTCATGGTTGAGGAATTTGAATTGTTCATAAAAGAGGGTGGGCCCTCAAGGGGGACCCCTTGAGAGACCCTTCGAAAGTCGGCAGTGACAATTTGAGTAGCAGAGGTTGGACTGCCTTTACTGTCTGTTCTACGGAACCCTGAGCCGGCTTGAGCAAGTTTCCAGCTGCTGTTTTGATGGCGAAGTACATCTCTTCAAATGCATCCACATTTTGATGCACATTGATATGCTCCACCAGTTCTTTGAATCCTGAGCGGACCTCCTCTATCTGTTCATACCGGATTTTGAAAATCGCGATCTTGCTTTGATTCTGGCCCGCAACAACGAACTCATTATATAATAGCTGCAGCTTCCGAAACTTATTCTACTTCTTACCCACAAAAGTTTTACCTGTGACTTTGGCTTCATTGTTATTGGCAAGGAGAAGAAAAAAAATAAATACATATATATAGATTGTTATGAACGCAATGGCTTGGGTTGGGCGCCATTAAAATTACCAGAGTAATCTTAAAAAAAATTAAAATAATTGCATCATGTTTGCTCTTATCTCAGGGTTTATTAGATTTTACTAATCGTAGTTTCTTTTAAGGAGCGAGTGATAAACAAAACAGATTTACCTTAAAGATTATCTTCTGCGGCTGCATAAATATACGAAGAGAATAAAAATACTTGAATTGGAATTGGTTGTCGATACATAAATATCAAACTGCACACATGTAACTTGGAAAAGCGAAAATATTATATTTTTTTATCATAAATTAACATTTAAATATCATACATAAAAATATATAAAATAAGTTGCGAGTATCTTTGATTACACTTAGTAACTATCATTTAACGTCCTTTATTGCGAATTGAAACTATTTTTTATGTAAATTAGATAAATTTATTATTTAATAAATATTATTTTTAGGCATATTTGAAATTATGTAGGATTAATGGTGAAATCTGGAGTGTACTCATCTAAACATGGTGTTCGAAGTCATCCTTTCCTCGTGGGACTCCAAAAAAGTACATCTACGTCCATGTGGTCTTTCATCCAGTTTTATCGCCCACATCGATCATTCCAGCCACAATTCCAATGCTGCCTCGATACAACGGGGCATTGTTGCATCAAATCTCCTCCGCCAATATACTGCACTACTGTAACATTAGGATATAAAAATGAATTTGCTGAATAACAAGAGACAGGTGATCCACCCGGAGTCGCGAATTTGCCACACACACTGCTTGCTCGAGATTCAGAGAGAGACTGCTTTCTTCCTTCTTTTCAGCTGATGTCCCCTTTCTCTCTCCTCTTATCACTGCCACCTCATTCTTCTTTCTTTTTTTTATGCCTGTTTTTTATTTGTTATGCTTTATTTATTATTTTAATTATTGTAATTATATTATTATTACTATTTTCAATCATACTATAAATTTATCATAGACAATGTATTTTGACTTCGCCGTCAGTCGATATGGAATTGAATAGAAATATATCGATTTTTTATATCATTTTATGTGATCCAGGGTAAAAGGACCAGGCCTTTCCGTGAATAACTCGCACCTCTTGAACTCAGCGGCTGCTTATCCATTGCAGAGAACAGCAAGGATTCTTTTTGGACTACTCCCGCTGTCGTCCTGGGGTAACAGTTATGTTCTAGTTATTAACGAAACTACTCAAATCCCTATCCCTTCAATCTAAGCCGATTTGATAGCACAAGTGTTCATGGAAGAATTTGTCTGCATATATGGTTGGTCTGGTCTTTTTAAATAAAACTATTCTTCCTTATTCCCCTACAACAAATATACTCTTTAACTTTGTAGATTATAAACAATCGATACGTTATTCTTTTTTTTTTTTAATTTTTTTTTAATTTTTTTTTTATTCATTTTTTTTATTTATTTATTAAAGGCTTTAGCTTGACGCCATTAGCCATCGTTCTATAATAGTAGTATTAATCATTATTCAAAATTACTCAATCACTAATTCCAATACAGCTAATATACGTTCCAACAGCATCAAGTGTTTTCGAGGTATTAGTCGAGATATCTAGATAAGTGGGAGAGGGCTTCCCCAGAAGAGAGCTTATAGTTCTCATATAGTGTCATCTTTCAGCTGCATATTTCATACAGAACATGATGTGTAATATTGGAAGAGTTGCGCGTCGCGTTTTTAATAAAAAATTAAAATTGAATTTACTTTAAATCTAAATTGCGGAGATTTTCTCAAAAATGCTTTGTCTTTACTACTTTAAAATGTCCAAAGGATGCCAGATCATCTATGTAATAGACTGATCATTTAAATTTACTGATTTTAATATACAAATTGGATTTCTATAACCAAAGGCGAAGGATTCGTCAGCGAAAAGAGATTTGAAAAACTAATTCTTAAATCAATAGTGACTTTGGGTGGAGCATAGGAACAAACTACGGAAATTTAGTAACTCATATTTAAAAAAATATATTTATGCCAAAACAATTAATAATTAAAATAAAAAATAAAATATAATATAAAATATAAACCTTATTACGTAGATAGCTGACTGGATGCTGGGTCCTGGATATCGCTGCGGGGACTTTCGAGTAGAAAGGATGTCGGCTGGGTGAGGTCCTCCTCAAGGTCTGGGCATCAACGGCTCATCTGGACTGGAGCTGAAGATTTCCACTGGTGGATCTCGACTCTGATCTGTCCACCTCCACCTCTAGACTAGAACTGTAGTCTTCAACTGGTGGATCTCGACTGCCGAATCTCGACTGACTCTTGGATCTAGACTTGACTGACTTGAGCCCTGCACTTCCCGAGGCTCCTAGACTGGTTCCCCCTCTCCTTCTCCTTCTACCTTCTCCTCTGTTATATTGGGAAGTTTCGGCATTTTCCTTGGAGACATCTAGTTTGACTCGTCAAATTTATCTGGAAGTTTATATGCTTCAAAACGAAGGTTTTATGGGTCCATTATCCGGCTAAGGTCCCACTTTTATTGCATCTTGTCAGCTTATTTTAGGCCAGTACTTGATGAAGGCAAAATATGGATACCTGTCTGGTACCTCTCTCCGTTACCATTACTACCTGACCCTGATACGTCTAGCCAGCCTCCAAATTTATTGTTTATTTCTCAATTATACATATTTCACTTTACAAACTTTAAATAAAAATATTTTACCATATATTTGGCCTGTAGACGCAAATTGACTACATTACAGATGTAGATCATCTCTCTGCTCACACAACTCACACACATCATCAAACCGTCTACCGATCTTATGTAGGAAAGCTCCTCAGTCTGCACATAACTCGGATCCAATTTCTGGGGGCAGAAACGTTTCTAAACCGGGGAACATGGATAACTCCAGGATTATGACAACCTGACTACTTTCGTAATTTTTCTGCCAATCAAATCGCAATTTTTGCTTAAAATGACAGTGTACACCGTTGTAAGGAACGAAACGACCCTAATCATTAGAACGTGTAGCACCCTTGGCAAGAAGGTCAACAATTTCGTTGTTTTTATTCCAGAGTGACCTCTGATCCAGGCAAATTTAATGACTCTCCAAGATTGAAATAACTATATTGTTCAAACGGGAACTGAGACTTACATTTCCAAGCATCTGAATGGCGTTCAAGCTATCAGTAAGAATCAAAACCCTAGAATAACTTACTGATTGTAAGTATTGAAGGGCATTCGCCAAGGCAGTTAGCTCAGCTGTGTATACTGAAGCAGAATCTGTAAGCCTGATTGATATATTTACATTGGAGAAAGGATCAAAGACAACCGCCCCAACTCCACTGTCCATCTTTGATCCGTCTGTAAATATGGTAAAGAAAAGAGGAAACTTGGTTCGTAGAAACTCATCAAAGTAAGAGTTGCGTTGACTCTCAGGTATCAAATCAAAATTAGGAAGAGAGACAATTGATGGTTTCAAAATGACAGATTCGAAACTGGACTGAAATACAGGCAGGATCTTGCTAGAATAAATACTGCCTTGAAACATAGCACTTCTTGTGAATCCTTCAACCAGTAAGGGGTTAGGTTTAATCTTCGAATAGGGGTGTGTGAGCACCTCCATTGAGAGATGAGCATCTTTTGATAAGGTTCCACGGACATCATCTTTACAGCGAACTTGGAGGCTAACATTTCTCGTCTTAGCTGCAACGGGGGCTCTCCAGCCTCAACCAATATATTGTTTACTGGGGTGATGTTAAGTAGGCCAAGACATAGCCTCAGAGACTTGTTCTGTATGACATCCAGACAGTGAAGTCTGCTCTTACAGGCGTTACCGTAAAATAAAGATACAAAATCAATAACAGCTATAATAGTGGCTCTGTAGAAATTGAGGTAGACATTAGGATCGGCTCCCCATCTGGTGAAGCAGACTGCTCTTAAGATGTTTAGGTACTTTTCACACTTCAGACACCGTAGAGAGATGGATATTCCAATTTAACTTCGAATCCAAAAACTCACCTAAGAATCGAACAGTTCTATGCATAGCAAAATTATTGTTTCCAAAAGATATTTCCTCACAATTAGGAATGAATCTTTGTCGTGAAAAGGGACAAACTATGGTTTTATCTCTTGATATCGTGAGACCCTTATCGTCAGCCCATTCGAGAATATTGTTTACAACAGGAGTTAACAGATCTGAACAAGGTTCAATGGTTCTATCGGAAGAGTAGAGGCAGACATCATCAGCATACTGGACCAGATGGCAACCTGGCAACAATTGAGTGTTTATATCGGAGACATAGACAGCATAAAGGAGACAACTAAGGATCCAACCCTGTGGGAGACCCACGCGGCTGATCCGTAACCCAACGTACTCTCCATTGATCCTCAAGTGCAAACGCCCTTCTCTAAATAAAGATAAAATTCTAGATACAAAGGCTACAGGAAGACCCATGTTTTCCATCATGCCTCCTAAATAGGACAGAACAACAGAATCATAGGCTCATATGTCCATGAACACCCCAAAACAGATTCCTTTTTAGTGAAAGCTGAGTAGACGTCCATAAGAATTTGGGATTGACACATATGGACAGTTTTACCTTTCCTAAAACCGTATTGGTTAGCAGGTAACAGGCTATTGTGCTCCAGAAACCACTCAAAACTGAGTTTTACCAATCTTTCAAATGTCTTAAAAATACATGAGGACAAGGATAGCGGCCTATACGAAGAAGCATATTTACCATCTTTACCAGGCTTTTATATAGGAACAACAAGGTAATCCTTCCAGGCCAGCGGGAAAAAAACTTTTACCCACATATCATTGAAAATATCAAGAAGCAATTTTTTGGACAAAAGTGGCAGATTAGAGAGCATGGGATAGTGAATCTGATCTTTGCCTGGAGCAGTGTTGTTAGCGGACTTGAGCACCATATCTAGCTCGCTCATTGAAAAGGAGCCCAGCAACATGTGGTTACATCTAGAAATATTTGGGGCTACCTCTGGTTCGACAGATAGAGGACACAAACCATCAAAAAATTCCTCAGCCGAATCTCCTCCTGTAATAGGTGGACGATTGCTAATTTTTCTATTTTTTAATTTTTTTAGGGGAGTCCAAAAAAGTGAAGGGTTGGTGTCTTTAGAGATCGAATTACAGAAGTCCATCCAGGATTTTCTCTTAGATTCTTTAATTATTATTTTAACCTTAGCAACTGACTTCTTGTAATTCATATACGTTTCAAAATTAGAGGTAGAAATATAATCAGGGTATGCTTTTTTCCTTTCATTAATAATAATTTGACACTCGGTATTCCACCAAGGATTTCCAATGTTATTGTTCGGAACTAAGTGTGATCGAGGGATATTTTCCATTGCAGCCCTGTTCAAGTTACTAACGAAAAGGTCATATTCCAAGGATTTATGTGAATTTAGCTGTTCTAGGGAGTACCTAGATATTAAAAGACGATATTTGTCCCAGTCGGCATCCCGCAGCCTCCACCGCCACTGGGAGGTGAGACCCGGAGTACAGCCAGAGGGGGGAGAGACCAAAGGTGAGAGAAGAATAGGAAGATGGTCCGAGCCCATGGGCTCCTCCAATATACGCCACTCGTACAGGAAGGATAGGTCCGGAGATACCAGACTAATCTCGTTGGTCTGAGAGATGCTCTTCACTAAGGTAGGAGACCCGTCATTCAAGACAATTAAACCATTCTTACCAATAGACTCATTCAATTTCTGCCCTTTACCATCTGAGACTGAACAGCCCCAGGACTGGTGATGACAGTTATAGTCCCCTGCCACTATGCAAGGCACACTAGCAAAAAATGTATCCCATTCACTCACTGCAATATTGTTAGTAGGGTGGTTATATACAGACACTATTGATAGTGGTTTATTTCTATAAGTAACTTCAAGGCCAATAACCTGAAGTTTATCGTTAGTTTTGTAAATGTTTGTCAATTTTGAATAAGGAATACTGTTTTTAACTAAGATAGCGAACCCTGTTCGGCCGTCAGGCCGATCCAAGTGAACATTGTAGTAACCTGAAAAATTAACGTATTGGTTCGGGCGAAACCAAGTTTCACTAATAATGGCGATATCAATATTATGTTCGGATAAAAGTAATTCTAGATCTCCTTTATTCGAAATTGCTGATCTGGCGTTCCAATGTAAAATTTGAACATAAAATAGATTAAGTTTAGTATAATGATTAGAATTTAATAATACCATGAGAACATAATAATGAAACATAAAACATAAATGAAAGTAAGGACATGTATACTGTAAGTAAACAAACCGTTGCCACGGCAACTAACGTCTATGTAACGTTATAATTTTTTTTTGAACCAATTTGAAAGGATGAAATCAAAATAAAGAAGAAAGAAACCTAAGGATGAAGAAAAGAAAATAGAAATTCAGCAGAATAAGAACAACTTTAAAAGAAATAAAACACAATAAAAGGAAGGAAAGGTAGCTTCAGGCCTAACCTTAAGGTTATCAACGAACATTTCAAACATTAATCACGAAACCAACCAACTTCAAAAAGAAACTAAATTTACAGGGAAGATTAATTCCACACCCAGGAAGAAAATAAAACAGTTAAAAGGAGAGAAAATGAAGAAGAATTGAAGAAAATATAAGCGTAAATGAAAAAAGATCCATAGTCAAAAAACTGGTCGGTAGAAGGTTTTGAAATTTTTTAGAAAGAAACAGTTAATTATTAAGAAGAGATTGAAGAAGGAAAAGAAGAGAAAAACTGCCAACATCAGATAGAAAAGCCAGTTCAAAATTTTGAAAAGGAAGCCTGTTCCAAAAAGAATCAAATCATAGAACCCGGATCAATCCAAGCCTACTCATTCAATGTAATCCGGATCCGAAAGTGTATACCACCAGGTTTATATATTGTTTTTGAGAAATGTAGGAGTCAACATTAAAAAGAAAAACTACAGAAAATTCAGGGAATATTTAATAAGAAAGAAGGAATGGAAGAAAGGGGAGAAAAAGTCAAAAAAATTTAAAATTTAAGAAAAACAAAAGACGGAAAACAGAAGACATCCGAATTTGGCTACCCAGAATACCTTGGAGAGCTAGGACGTCAGTCGATTGTCGCCCTTCATATAGAGCAAACCTGTTGATGGACTTGTTACAGTTTTGGTGTAAAATTTGTGAAAATGAAGTGAGTGACAGTGATATATGGGTGCGAGATGATCGGTGAAGAGTTGTGGTGATGGGAGGAAGTATGAACTCCATTATTATTATTATTATTATTGGAGAATTGTGGTACAGTTTACAAGCGTGACGTCGCGAAGTTCCAAATGGCCACTTTTTTTTTTTTCAATTTCATAATTTTTTATTAAAGAAGTTAAATTTGTAAATATGTTTTAATCTTTTTCTTGATTCCCCATCTTTCTCTCAATGAATTTCAAGTTTCAAAACTCATAGGCTTTACGGATTAACACCTTTGTGGGAAGTACCAATTAGCGGGACGTAATATTTAATAATCTTAATTTTCAGAAATACATTCGGGAGACAATTGGATTTTTTTTTAATTTGGTACTATTAACGTAGCTTGAGAAATTTACAGAGTTATTTATAACATATGTTTTTTTTATTTTTATTTAAGAGCTTCACTCAATCATATGATGAATTATTTTATTTTTTGAAATTATAAAATTAATTAAACTTCATTTTTTTTTAATTCAAATTTTTATTGTTTATTATTATCAATTTGGTCAACTTAATTTATATAAATAATTGCAATCAATAATAAACCTCACAATTGGCACCCTTCTTGTGGGGATATCTTAAAAAACATAACTAAAGTAATATATAATAAACGTTACAATATGGCATATCCCTTGTGTGGAAAATTAAATTCATTTGATATCTTATTATTCAATTTGACATAACTATAATAAACCTTTACAATTGGCATTCCTTGTGTGGGAGAATTTCTTGTTTTTTTTTATTTTGTATTCTTTAATCAATAAATAACTCGCATAGAGTCACCGAAACATTTTTTTAATAAAGATTAAATATGCCTAAAGTTGCATCTTATTTAAAATTAAGGAAATAGGGCTGTGAGGAGACTTGAGATTCGTTGAGGAGAAGGGGAATATATCACATGAATTTTTTTTCATATACATACAAAAATATTGAACCAAAGATTTTTTTTTACATTTATAACCCTATATCCCGCCTCTAATTCCACGACACACTCACAAACCCATAGTTAGGGGGATATTTTATGTATAACATAATAAATAACGATGTATTAATATAATGTTGTATAATAATAATGTAGATAGAGAATGTTAAAATTGTTTAGAACTTCATGGACCCAAATAAGAAGCTTATAGAACAAATAGATTAAATGGAACATTCTAGAAGCAATGGCTTCTATGACTTATACTTTAATATATTTTCTATATAAGAATCGTGAAATTATGTATGGTGTAATTATGATAAATATATATAGTAGAATATGGTAAAAATAATTTGTAAATAAAAATACCTGTAGATATAGAAAAGTCAGGTTATGTATAGACCTTTTGGCACATAGGTCCAGAACATTCGATGGCGCTATATATAGTTCCCATAGAGATAGTTCCCATATATATATATAGTCAGTCAGATAGAGCCATATATAGTCAGTCAGATAGAGCCATAGATAGACAGTCAGATTGATAGATAGACACATATAGTTGATATAGTTATTCAGTCTCACTCACTATTACCTTGTTATTGTAAATTCTTGTAAAAGCACAGTCTGTTCATTTTATTTTATATCCAGTTTCTTTATTGTTCCTCTGTGTGAGCTATTGCCCTGTGGTCTATTGTAAGTAGCAAATATATATAAATGTTTGTAACTTGTCTGACTTCTTTAATTTTTTATTACGATCTGTCCGACCTTATTTAATACACGTAATAAACGGTAGCAAATCGTAATAAGTACCAATTAGCGGGACATAATATTTAATAATCTTAATTTTCAGAAATACATTCGGGAGACAATTGGATTTTTTTTTGAATTTGGTACTATTAACGTAGCTTGAGAAATTTACAGAGTTATTTATAACATATGTTTTTTTTTTTATTATTTAAGAGCTTCACTCAATCATATGATGAATTATTTTATTTGTTGAAATTATAAAATTAATTAAACTTCTTTTTTTTTTAATTCAAATTTTTTTTGTTTATTATTATCAATTTGGTCAACTTAATTTATATAAATAATTGCAATCAATAATAAACCTTACAATTGGCATATCCCTTGTGTGGAAAATTAAATTAATTTGATATCATATTATTCAATTTGACATAACTATAATAACCTTACAATTGGCACCCTTCTTGTGGGGATATCTTAATAAACATAACTAAAGTAATATATAATAAACATTACAATTGGCATTCCTTGTGTGGGAGAATTTCTTGTTTTTTTTTTATTTTGTATTCTTTAATCAATAAATAACTCGCATAGAGTCACCGAAACATTTTTTTAATAAAGATTAAATATGCCTAAAGTTGCATCTTATTTAAAATTAAGGAAATAGGGCTGTGAGGAGACTTGAGATTCGTTGAGGAGAAGGGGAATATATCACATGAATTTTTTTTCATATACATACAAAAATATTGAACCAAAGATTTTTTTTAACATTTATATTGATATTTTTTTTTTGTATTCGAGATATAAAATTTATTATTTAAGATGAAGCTCACTAAAGAGGTATCAGACAAGATGGATAGATTTATGGAATTTATGATGAGAAGCATGAAAAGTTTAGAGACAAATTTAGAGACAAATTTGAGAGGGGATATTGGGAATATTAATCAAAAGATGGAAGGTTTAGAAGAACAGGGTAGAGATTTAAAGGGAGAAATGGGAAATTTGAGAGGTGACATTCAAGATTTAGGAATGAAATTAGAAAGAAAGATGGACAATTTGCAGATAAGAGACCCAAGAGATCTGAATAAAGTAGAAAATATTAAAAATGAAGGTATAGAGGAACCGAAATTTACAAGTAGAAAAAGAAACAAATTTAGAAATTTCAGTAGAGGGAGACAATATAATAAGAGACTTAGATTTAGAGATGAAGGAAGTTAAAATAGTTTCGGAAATTAGTTATAGAAATAGTTTAGAAAGTGAAAGGACAGATTTAGAAGTTAAAAATAAGTTTCAAAGTAGGGTAAAATTGGTCAGAAAATTTCTTTCCAAGGGAGAAATTACAATGAATTATCATTTAGTGCAAATTAATGTGGAAGTAAGAAAGTGTGAGGGTGTGGATGTTTTGCTGTGTGGATGGAGAGTGGACTTGACAGAGATATTATATAGGACAGCTGACAGGTTCATAAAAATTTTTAGGGAAGAATATGGACAAATTGAACTGAAAATTTATGAAATTAAGGGAAATGTACAAAACGACGATATACTGACAGACAGACTACGCAAGATTTTATTTAGTGGGGGGGGAAGTATTTGACGACATTATTCGGCGAGGCATTAGAAAAAAGTATGAAGTTAATTTAAGGATTTGCAATTATTAAATTGCATTAGCCGAATGGACAGTAAGTAACTATTTTTGAAACTCGAATGAGTTATAGACAATAACAGACAGACAAAATGAATAAAACTATAGACAAACACTGACAAAAACTATGGATGAATGCAATTTAAAATTGATACAATGGAATGAATGAATATATATTGTAATGATCCATATTGTTCATTACATGAATATTTAATAAATTAAAAATAATGTACTTAGTTGCAATCATTGTATGAGACCTAAGGAAGGTTACTGGAGGTTATTAAATCGATAATGTACCAGGGTCGATACAGTATAAAAATATATCAATTCATTTATTTCAATAATGTAATAAAATTAAATGATAAGGTAATAATGTGTTAACAATAAATGTAAGCAACTAGAATTGTATACGGAAATATGTAATTGCTATGAATATAAAAAAAACCAGATGTTTAGTAGTTTAAAGGCTGTAAAAAATTGTGGCCAATGAGAGAGCGGAATCCAAAACGATGGAGAAGTGGTCTGTCCCCTTGTGAGGGAGTCGTTTTTTAAGAGTCTTGTTCAGGAGATCGTGGTTCAGGGTAGTTTGTGCGTAGAGATCTATAATAAGATCTTAAGAAATATGTGTAGTGCAGTGAGTACTGTTGTGTGATAAACACTTAGCCGGAGCCCGCTGGTGTTACTTACCACCATGAGGATCAAGAAATAGAGGCATACAGGAGTAGAATATCCAGAGATCATAATTGTGCACCACCAACTAAGAGAAAAATATGAGAGGAGCACGAGTCAGTATTTAAGAAGAGTCATTCCATCACATCACCACAAAAAAATATGAAGATACCACCCTCATCAAATCTCAATCATCAAGACCGGTTATATTGGGGTAATTTATGTTTGTAAAAAAAATGTGACTAACCCTTTTAAAAAAAAATAAATAAATCTAAAAACAAATTATAATGTCCGTCTTATCTTTTATAGTCATTTAGTACCATTCTTTAATTATAGTATAGTATTATAGTTAAAGTAAAATGTAAGCGAGTATAAGTACCGTTACATTAATGTCGCTTCGAACAGGGACTTGAAACATTAAATTTTTATATGGCGCCCGAAAAGAAATAATAAAAAGACCTTATGTGTAATTTTGTAAAAATATTTGTAAAAATTAATTTCAAAACTGTGTAAAAAGTTAGCGTCCAAAATGGCCGACTATAATAGAGGTTCTCAGAGAACGAATCCGAACAATAATGGCGGACAAAATAGAGTAACTTATGATAATTGCGAAAATAGAATAGGAGGTAATAGTCCGATGTTTAGAACGATTTTTGAAAGGAAAGTTCCGAAATTTGCAAATAAATCAAATGAAAATCCTGCAGAATTTATAAAAGAGTTAGAAAAGTATTTTGATAATTTTGGAATTACGAATTGGGCTCAACAAAAATTAGTCATTCGAGAATGTTTTATGGAAACTGTAAAAGTATGGTGGAGTACCGAGAGGGATATTTTAACTAATTTTGAAAAATTTAAAGAAAGGTTTTTAGCGAAATATTGGAACTATGAAAGACAGCAAAAATATGGGAGAAAATAGATTTTGAAGAGTAGGCGATTTGTCTATGGACGATTATGCTAGAAAGATGTCCAACGAATGTCAATTTTTAGATCCTGAAATGCCGGAAAATTATTTCATAAAACAAATAATTGAACATTACGAAACGGATGTTAGAAATGCGTTGTGCATATCGAATTTTACAGATCGGTATCATTTGTTTGATGTTTTAGCAAAGCTTGATCAGGTTAAAAATAATAATCCAAATAGACGTGAACATTTCAATAAAAATAAATTTAAAAATCAACACGAAGAAAAAATAAAAGTCGAACCTTCTCGTTGTCAAGTCGCAAATTTAGAAATGAATCCAACAAAATTTAATGATTTAAATGACAAAATAAATGAAAAATTCATAGAATTAGAATCTCAAATTAATAAAAAAATCGAAAAACAGTTTGAATGGAATTTAATAAAAAATTTGACCAGCAAGAATTCTTTAATAATCAATTAAATGAGAAATTTGCGAAACAAAATTCTAATCTTTCCCAATTAAAATCGGAAATAAAGAAAGTTAATGACAACAAAAATTGTAATTATGATCAATTAAGGAAATATTATGAAAATCAAGAGTGTTATTATAATAAAAGATTAGATCAAAATTTCGATAAACAATGCGAACAGTTTACTAAGAAGTTCGAACTACAAAAGACAGAGCACAATAAAACTTGCGAAAATATAAATTTTAAGTTGGACAAAATAAACGATCAAGTTCAAAAAGTAACATTAAAATTAGAAGAGAATAATATAGAGAAAATAAATAAAAAATTAGAAATAATCGATTCAGAATTTGAACAAATTAATAAAAAACTAATAAATCAAAATTCAGATATTTGCCTATTAGATACAAAAATAAATAAAACAGTAAGTGAACAAAAATTTGAGGTTGATAAAATAAATCAAAGATTTGAGGAACAAATTAATAATAAATTCGATCAATTTAACAAAATTGTTGATATGAAATTTTCTACGATTACCGAAGTAAATTCAAAATCGAAAGAAGATAATGATCAAATAAAATTATATTTTAATAAAAAATTTGATGAACAAACAGCTAAAATTAATGAAAGTTGCGAACAGTTGGATAATTTGAATCAAAGATTCGAAAGACAGGAAGTTAAAATTAATCAAGTAAATAACAAGGTTGATAAAGTTTATGAACAAATTTTGGAAATAAATCATAAATGTGAACAAGTAAATAATAAGATAGAAAGTGCGGTAGAAGCTGTCGAGAGTAAATTAAATAAAAATATGAGTGTAGATGGACAGGAAAATGGAGAAATAAAGGAAAATATAAACATTAATAAGAAACTAGACACATTTAAATTTATTAAAAACATAATCAGAATAAATGGTACTGTGATAAAAAAACATAAGTATGGTAATTGTAGAAAAATAAAAGTATTATATCTTAAAAAGATCCCAAACTTAAGAAAACATAAAAGAAATAAAAGTAAGAGTCCTAAAAAATTTGGATGTAGAGAAATAAATTCAGATAAATGTGTAAATGAACGTAACAAAAGTAACAATTATAAAAATAATAATAATCGTCAGAAACTAAATTGCAAACATAATTTCAGAAAGAATAATAATAAAAATAACTTTAAGAATTCGAAAATATGATATATTAGTCAAATAAAGGAACCAATAAATAGAAAAATAATTATAAATAATAATCATAAATATCGGAGAAAAGATAATCGTAAACTAAATTTTAAATATAAGAGAAAGAAAGAATAAATGTTTAACCGATGAAATTTTGGATATTGAAAATTGCTTGTCTAGGATTATGATCTGGAACTATAAAATGTAACATTAAAATTAATAAAAAAATAAACATAGAAAGTATCATTCAATATGTTGAATTTTGTCGAAATGAATTATTGCAAAATAAAATGATATAATTAAGTGATGGAAAAATGTACCTGAGATGTGATATCACAATTTTGTGTCTGTCAAGAATAGTTTGCGTGTAAAATTTGTATTGATAAAAATGAATAATATAAATGTAAACAAAGAAACTCAGTATTTGGTATTTGAGCTGTGTTTAATTAATAAATAATTGAAATTAAAGTAAAAACTAAAATAACAAAATATGGAGCGTAAGAGAAATGATATGGCAACTAAGTCTTTGCAAGTTGAACTGATAAATAGATAAAGGCTGTTTAGAGTCTTTTATGATAAACAACTGAAGTTTGTAAACACGTCAAATAATGTTAATATTGATTGTGTATTTGTTTATGGTATGTCCTGCTGTTTATTGAATTTTGTAGTGAATCTGTAATGTTATAAAAGATATAACAATGATAAACTTTAGTTATAACCATAATAATGTAAATATTGATGGCAGGTATTTTTATGGTGTGAATATTTTATTGAGTTTTATATTGAATATGTTATAGGATGAGAGATAGAACAGTGGTAATTAGAAATAATTAGAATAATTAATGAATATTATAGTGGGTGGTGCTCTGTCAAAGAATAAAAAAATAAAAATAATTATAATTAAATTAAATTATATGTAAATAATGTGTAGTGTACTCTGCACTCTGAACAGAAAATTTGAGACTTTATATGTTTTAAAATAAAAACATAATTATTTATTGGAATATTATATTAATGGTGGATGTTGTTATGTTATGGGAGATTTTATATAAGGGTTAGTCTCGATGTGAACTATTTATTGATATTTATGCATGCGTTTTTCTTTTTATGGTATTGTTGATAAAAATAAAAATATTTATAAAAATAAAAAAAAAAAATAATAAATAAAAATAGTTTAAAGGGTTTGTTGATGTGGTTTTTTTTTAAACGTAGCCATCAGCAATTTGGGAAATGTTGATCCAAGGAAAATTGCGACCTTACGTAGGCGAGTAAAATTCACCAATAAATGGTTTTTGAGAGCGATAATCGCTAGTAGTCTCAGAATAATAAGTGATGAAATTAGAACATCCACATGGATGAATAAATTACAAACGTCATAAAATTCCAATCATAACCTTGTAAGTAATTCTGTGTAAATGAATAAAAAAAAATAAATAATAAAAATATGAGCATAATAGGTAGAGATGTAACAGGAATATTTTTATGAAAAAATATGGTCTTGTAAAAATCATCATAGCAAAATTAGTACAGTAAATCAATAGGGAAAGTACGTCGAGATAGCGTAAATAAAAGTAGTAAAAAATAAAGGTATAAAATAACCATAATAAAAGGAATTGAAAATATAAATAATTATCTGAGTTATGTCTAATTGTGATAGTGATGTTATTAATAAATGGAATATTAAAGAAAAAATATTATTAATGAAGGAAGTAAATAAGAAAAAGAGGAAATATAAGTGGTAGGATGGAGTGAGGTGTAATTTTAATTAAAATGAAGGAATAATGTATGAATATTAAAAAATTTAGTGGCATAGCCGACGGTGTAAGAGAATTTGTGTGAGTATATTTTTTTTTGAAGTAGGTAAAAATCCAAAGAGATTGGGATGGTTAAAAATTAATACCAAAGAAGATTATCTATTTAATTTTAGATTATATTTAGGATTGTGGGTAAATTGTATGGCAAATAATGATTATTGTTGGAATTTTGAATGTAGAATTTGCGTATGGAGAATAGAGTAGTGGTAGATAGAAGAAATGAGGAGGATAAAATAATATATTCCAAGAAAATAAAGTAATATAAGAAAGTAAATCTAATATAACAATATGTTAGTTGAATCACTGATTTTCGGATTAATAGAAACTGGGTCACCATGCTATCTTGAGTCGCCAATTTGTACATGTAACCGTAAGCTTATGAAATAGTTTGGTACTAAACACTAATGTAAGAAAATGAATGATATATTTTGATATTTAGCAGAGGACAATGTAATGATCCATATTGTTCATTACATGAATATTTAATAAATGAAAAATAATGTACTTAGTTGCAATCATTGTATGAGACCTAAGGAAGGTTACTGGAGGTTATTAAATCGATAATGTACCAGGGTCGATACAGTATAAAAATATATCAATTCATTTATTTCAATAATGTAATAAAATTAAATGATAAGATAATAATGTGTTAACAATAAATGTAAGCAACTAGAATTGTATACGGAAATATGTAATTGCTATGAATATAAAAAAAAACAGATGTTTAGTAGTTTAAAGGCTGTAAAAAATTGTGGCCAATGAGAGAGCGGAATCCAAAACGATGGAAAAGTGGTCTGTCCCCTCGTGAGGGAGTCGTTTTTTAAGAGTCTTGTTCAGGAGATCGTGGTTCAGGGTAGTTTGTGCATAGAGATCTATAATAAGATCTTAAGAAATATGTGTAGTGCAGTGAGTACTGTTGTGTGATAAACACTTAGCCGGAGCCCGCTGGTGTTACTTACCACCATGAGGATCAAGAAATAGAGGCATACAGGAGTAGAATATCCAGAGATCATAATTGTGCAACCACCAACTAAGAGAAAAATATGAGAGGAGCACGAGTCAGTATTTAAGAAGAGTCATTCCATCACATCACCACAAAAAAATATGAAGACACCACCCTCATCAAATCTCAATCATCAAGACCGGTTATATTGGGGTAATTTATGTTTGTAAAAAAAATGTGATTAACCCTTTTAAAAAAAAATAAATAAATCTAAAAACAAATTATAATGTCCGTCTTATCTTTTATAGTTATTTAGTACCATTCTTTAATTATAGTATAGTATTATAGTTAAAGTAAAATGTAAGCGAGTATAAGTACCGTTACAATATATTTTATGAATGAAATTTAATTTGAGATATACACACTTTTGTTGTTGTTGAAATTATAATATGTTAATGTAATGGGTTGAATTAGGTTAGTATAGTGTAATCATGATGTTTATTTGATTTTTTTTCCTTTCGAATTTGAGTTTGTAAACAATGGGGAGAGAGAAGGTAACCTCCCATGGAAAGGTTATCAACAAGGGAGAACTAGTTTGTTTATGATGAAACCGAACGAGTACAGAAGGTGACCGACTTGGTTCATTAAGTGAACCGTTCATTCAGTGACCGGTAACCACACTTTTGGATAGGGCTATCCAATTTTCTTAGAATAAGAATAAATATATATATATGATTTTTTTTTATTAGAATTTTTTTGTTTGTTGAATTTAGTTTATTTAGTAATTTACCGAGAATATAAGGAATGGAATGAATGAATTAAATTAGTTTTTTTTTTATAAGCAGGCAGAGACAATTTGGTCTCTTGCAGTCTTGGCGTCTGTACTTCTGCCGAGCCTAAAACAGTAGACTGGGACCTCGCCTGGGCCTCCTTGAAGTTTGACGAACTTCCTGTAAGTCGAGTCACAGGATTGGTTCCAGACAGGGCTGATCGGGGAGAGAGAGTGCGGATCGCCTCATCTCTTCGGCACAGAGTGTCAGCATCTGGAAGGAACTGTCCACCTGGGGGTCAGAGAAGGATTTTAGCTGATCCTATGGGATCCCAACCTAGCCATCTCAGGAACATTTAGACAAAGCTAACACACAAAAAACATACATTATTTGTGTGATTTAGCTTTGTCTAAATGTTCCTATTTATTATATGATTTATTTAATACATTTATGTTACACCATACGGACAACACAACATTAAGAAACGAAATTATTTTACATTACTCAACTTACACAATACACAGGAGGGAATATTTTTTATTATTTTGCATTTTTTTATTATTTATCTGTAAATAGTGTAGATACGTTATTATTAGGATTAGAGGGATGAATGCTAGTGTGAAAGAAGTTAAGAGTGAACGATCGCGGAATATAGGATATAGAATTTTCTTTTAATATAAAATAATTAATATAATAATGTGTTTTTTTTTTTGTTGTACATGTAAATTAAGGTTTACAAGGTCAATAAGGCGGGTGGTAGGAGATGATATGATTTTATTTTGCAAGGAATTTATAATTAAATAGGATTTAGTGAAATATGTAAGACCGTAAGAAAGTTAAGACAGAGTAGCTATGCTGCCAGGTATTTTTTTAAGTTTTTTTTTTTAGGGGTGGTGAATGAAAAGGATGAGGAATATTCGCGGGAAGAATTAAGAATTTTATAAATAGTTTCATTTAGATATGTTTTGTTTGAGATAAAAGGGGATAAAATATAATTAATAATAAAATAATTAGAATACATGGGAATATTTTTTCTTTGAGACTTATAAGACGTTACTGAAAACTTAGATATTGAGGAAGTTATTTAAGAAGTTAGAGCTATTAGAGAATAGATAGCTGAATATTTTGTTTTTTTGTGTGAGATAGCCTACCCAAGGAAGGGAGGATCCACATTTTCTGCGACGATATATGAGGTATTATAGACTACGATGATATAAGAAGTTATTAAGGATATTTTTTTTGAGATTAAGAAGTTGAAGTTTTTTTTTTGAGCTATAGGAGAAGTAAGGGAAGGGGCGAAGGCCTAGGTAACGTCGAAATAATAGGATAAGGAATATTTATACTTTGTAAAGGGGGGATTTGGAACTTGAGAAGTTGACGTAGGAAGTTGAATTTTATTTGAACCAAAGATATAGGAGGAAATATTTAGAAAATGAGGAATGAGGAACTGAATTTCGAAAGGCAACCCAATTATAAATTTTTTTTTGTTTATGATTTCAAGAAGAATATACATTTTTTTTTGAGATTAAGATAGAAAGAAGGATGGATATTGAGTGGTGAAACGGCAATATAATAATTAAATATGATTTTGTTTTGTTCTGGTACATATATCCAAAGGATATTAATAATGGTAAAGTTTTTATTTAGGCAATGTTCAATATTTTTTTATATATGGAAATTAAAAGACATCTTTTTTGTCTTTCGCTCGTCCAAATTGTGAAGGACTGAGCTCAGTTTATAATTAGTGTGTAAGAAATTTTTTTTGTTCAATGTAAATTTGCTGAAAATAACAGTGGGGAATGAAGTGAAGTGACAGGTGCGGGATGAATTTTTTTGAGGTGGTTTATGAGCATAGACACACCCGAAAGTGCCGGTTCACGACGACCAACTGGAGACAGAAAGGAGAGGAATAAGAAGGGACCTGTTGAACAAAAACTGTGATTCCAGAAACACAATTTTAGTTCTGAAAAGTGGGAGAAGGCAGTTGTAATGTAAACAAACCATGCCATGACAACTAACGTCCATGCAACGTTATAATTTTTTTTGAACCAATTTGCAAAGATGAAATCAAAATAAAGAAGAAAGAAACCTAAGGATGAAGAGAAGAAAATAGAAACTCAGCAGAATAAGAACAACTTTAAAAGAAATAAAACAGGAATATATAATAAATAAGGAAGGAAAGGTAGCTTCAGGCCTAACCTTAAGGCTATCAACGAACATTTCAAACATTAATCACGAAACCAACCAACTTCAAAAAGAAACTAAATTTACAGGAAAGATTAATTCCATACCCAGGAAGAAAATAAAACAGTTAAAAGGAGAGAAAATGAAGAAGAATTGAAGAAAATATAAGCGTAAATGAAAAAAGATCCATAGTCAAAAAACTGGTCGGTAGAAGGTTTTGAAATTTTTTAGAAAGAAACAGTTAATTATTAAGAAGAGATTGAAGAAGGAAAAGAAGAGAAAAACTGCCAACATCAGATAGAAAAGCCAGTTCAAAATTTTGAAAAGGAAGCCTGTTCCAAAAAGAATCAAATCATAGAACCCGGATCAATCCAAGCCTACTCATTCAATGTAATCCGGATCCGAAAGTGTATACCACCAGGTTTACATACTGTTTTTGAGAAATGTAGGAGTCAAAATTAAAAAGAAAAACTACAGAAAATTCAGGGAATATTTAATAAGAAAGAAGGAATGGAAGAAAGGGGAGAAAATGTCAAAAAATTTTAAAATTTAAGAAAAACAAAAGACGGAAAACAGAAGACATCCGAATTTGGCCACCCAGAATGCCTTGGAGAGCTAGGAAGTCAGTCGATTGTCGCCCTTGATATAGAGCAAACCTGTTGATGGACTTGTTACAGTTTTGGTGTAAAATTTGTGAAAATGAAGTGAGTGACAGTGATATATGGGTGCGAGATGATCGGTGAAGAGTTGTGGTGATGGGAGAAAGTATGAACTTCATTATTTTTATTATTATTGGAGAATTGTGGTACAGTTTACAAGCGTGACGTCACGAAGGTAGGAGTAGATATAATTTTTGTTCAAAATGGCCACTTTCTTTTTTTTTCAATTTCATAATTTTTTATTAAAGAAGTATAATTTGGAAATATGTTTTAATCTTTTACTTGATTTCCCATCTCTCTCTCAATGAATTTCAAGTTTCAAAACTCATAGGCTGTACGGATTAACACCTTTGTGGGAAGTACCAATTAGCGGGACATAATATTTAATAATCTTAATTTTCAGAAATACATTCGGGAGACAATTGGATTTTTTTTTAATTTGGTACTATTAACGTAGCTTGTGAAATTTACAGAGTTATTTATAACATATGTTTTTTTTTAAATTTATTTAAGAGCTTCACTCAATCATATGATGAATTATTTTATTTTTTGAAATTATAGAATTAATTAAACTTCATTTTTTTTTTATTCAAATTTTTTTTGTTTTTTATTATCAATTTGGTCAACTTAATTTATATAAATAATTGCAATCAATAATAAACCTTACAATTGGCATATCCCTTGTGTGGAAAATTAAATTCATTTGATATCTTATTATTCAATTTGACATAACTATAATAACCTTACAATTGGCACCCTTCTTGTGGGGATATCTTAATAAACATAAATAAAGTAATATATAATAAACACTACAATATGATGAACATAAGTGGATAGTTACGTGGTCCAACGTAGGATCAAGCGGGGGTTGGCTGCCATAAGTCGAGTTCCCATGAGATACAATATCCCGACTGAAAGGTTATATAAAGGCTAATGATGAATGAATAAAAATGACAAACACTGAATAAAAATGACAAACACTGAATTTCCACAAATGTTCCTCACTCGGGGCACTATAATGTTTGGGTCTGGGTCGGACACTTAGTATTGCGAAGCAAAGGCTCGATGACCTGAAAAACCCTCAGGGGAGTAAAATGTGTGAGAAATAAATGCGGAAATAGTGAAAATAAGAATTCTAATTGGAAACACCGTAAATTAATTGGAATGAATGTCACTTGGTCACTGTAAACAGAACGTTCTGGTCGATTCGGCTGTGTCGCTCCTTGGTGGTCTGTGACGATAGACGAGATCGGAGGGGGTCCTCACGAGGAAGTCTTCGTGTGCCCGGGGGATGACCGTGAAACGTTCATGGGTGATGTATCCCGAGCGGGCTGTGGCTTACGTGCAGACTTCACGATGAAATGATGAGGGGAGCGAGCGAGCTAAACGTGGCATAGGGCCCCCAATGGGGGGCGCGGGCTCATCTCAGTAGTCAATGTTATTAGAGAATTGTAACTAAAGTGTTTTTGAAGCGAAACGTGAACATTATTATAGAATTATACCAGATATATAGAATTATACCATAATAATTTAATGCCTAGTAGTTTTTTAACAGATGTGTTTTTTAACAGTTGTTGTAATTGAACAATATCTATTTATAGAAATTATATGATTTCAAAATCTACAGCCTTGGGAGTGCTGCTGAGTTAATATAAAAATGTAAACAAATACAACGTGGCCAATTCAATGCAGGATGAGGGGAGACGAATTAAGAAATTTGAAAGGAATCGGCAGGGGAATTCCAATACTCACCGATTTGTGTGTTTCCACAACCTTTTAGAGTATCCAGTATTCACCGATGCTGGGATGGTTTCTGCGGGAACACATGAGCGCCGCCATATTGTTAAAAACCCGATTATTTCCTCCTATTCACGCACATTCAATTTTCAACTTATAAGTTGAGGCACGCGGACATATTGTGGAATTTGTAATCTATAATTATTATAGAACAAACCCCGTTTCAGCTTTATCTATATTAATAAAGCTGAAACGGGGTTTGTGGGTTTGTGTGTTTGTATGTTTGTTCCAGCATCACGCCCATACGGCTGGACGGATTTTTATGAAACTTCACATGTAGCATTCTTGTGAGCCCGAATGAACAATAGGCTATGTCGCGTCTCAAAATTTTGAACGGGAGGGGGGGTTGTAGGGGGGGCCTAAGTATATAAATAGTGCTAACTCATTAACGGTTGGTCGGATTGTCACGTAATTTCACATGTAGAATTCCTGAAGGCCAAATAGAAAAATAAGGTGTGTGGCGTCCCAAAGTTTTGAACGGGTGGGGGGGGTGAGGGGGGGGGGGCTAAGTATAAATATAGTGCTAAATCTTTAACGGTTGGTCATATTGTCACGAAATTTCACATTTAGTATTCCTGAAGGCCAAATAGAAAAAAAAAGTTGTGCGGCGTCCCATAATCATGAACTGAACAGCGGGGGTTGTGGGGAGGGCTTAAATATAAATATAGAGCTAGCTCAATAACGGTTGGTGTGATTGTCATGAAATTTCTCATGTAGTATTCCTGAAGGCCAAATAGAAAAATAAGGTGTGTGCCGTCCCAAAAATTTGAATGGGAGGGGGGGTTGTAGGGGGCCCTAAGTATAAATATAGAGCTAGCTCATTAACGGTTGGTCGTATTGTCACGAAATTTCACATCTAATATTGTAGTATTGAATAATAGGCTATGTCGCGTCCCAAAATATTGAACGGGAGGGGGGTTGTAGGGGGGGCCTAAGTATAAATATAGTGCTAGCTCATTAACGGTTGGTCATATTGTCACGAAATTTCACATTTAGTATTCCTGAAGACCAAATAGAAAAATAAGGTGTGTGGCGTCCCAAAAATTTGAACGGAGGGGGGGTTTTGGGGGGGCCTAAGTATAAATATAGAGCTAGCTCATTAACAGTTGGTCGTATTGTCACGAAATTTCACATGTAGTATTGCATAATAGGCTATGTCGCGTCGCAAAATTTTGAACGGGAGGGGGGTTGTAGGGGGGGCCTAAGTATATATATAGTGCTAGCTCATTAACGGTTGGTCATATTGTCACTCAATTTCACATTTAGTGTTCCTGAAGGCCAAATAGAAAAAAAAAGGTGTGTGCCGTTCCAAAAAATTGAACGGGAGGGGGGGTTGTAGGGGGCCCTAAGTATAAATATAGAGCTAGCTCATTAACGGTTGGTCATATTGTCACGAAATTTCACATTTAGTATTCCTGAAGGCCAACTAGAAAAATAAGGTGTATGGCGTCCCAAAAATTTGAACGGGAGGGGGGGTTTTGGGGGGCCTAAGTATAAATATGGAGCTAGCTCATTAACAGTTGGTCGTATTGTCACGAAATTTCACATGTAGTATTGCATAATAGGCTATGTCCCGTCCCAAAATTTTGAATGGGAGGGGGGTTGTAGGGGGGGCCCAAGTATATATATAGTGCTAGCTCATTAACGGTTGGTCATATTGTCACTCAATTTCACATTTAGTATTCCTGAAGGCCAAATAGAAAAAAAAAGGTGTGTGCCGTCCCAAAAATTTGAACGGGAGGGGGGGTTGTAGGGGGCCCTAAGTATAAATATAGAGCTAGCTCATTAACGGTTGGTCGTATTGTCACGAAATTTCACATGTAATATTGTAGTATTGAATAATAGGCTATTTCGCGTCCCAAAATTTTGAACGGGAGGGGGGTTGTAGGGGGGCCTAAGTATAAATATAGAGCTAGCTCATCAACGGTTGGTCATATTGTCACGAAATTTCACATTTAGTATTCCTGAAGGCCAAATAGAAAAATAAGGTGTATGGCGTCCCAAAAATTTGAACGGGAGGGGGGGTTTTAGGGGCCTAAGTATAAATATAGAGCTAGCTCATTAACAGTTGGTCGTATTGTCACGAAATTTCACATGTAGTATTGCATAATAGGCTATGTCGCGTCCCAAAATTTTGAACGGGAGGGGGGTTGTAGGGGGGGCCTAAGTATATATATAGTGCTAGCTCATTAACGGTTGGTCATATTGTCACTCAATTTCACATTTAGTATTCCTGAAGGCCAAATAGAAAATAAGGTGTGTGGCGTCCCAAAAATTTGAACGGGAGGGGTTAAGTATATATCTATATTAATAAAGCTGAAACGGGGTTTGTGGGTTTGTGTGTTTGTATGTTTGTTCCAGCATCACGCCCATACGGCTTGACGGATTTTTATGAAACTTCACATGTAGCATTCTTTTGAGCCCAATTGAATAATAGGCTATTACGCGTCCCAAAATTTTGACCGGGGAGGGGTTGTAGGGGGGGCCTAAGTATATAAATAGTGCTAACTCATTAACTAATGGTCGAATTGTCATGAAATTTCACATGTAGTATTCCTGAAGGCCAAATAAAAAAATAAGGTGTGTGGCCTCCCAAAAATCTGAACGGGAGGGGGGTTGTAGGGGGGGCCTAAGTATATATATAGTGCTAGCTCATTAACGGTTGGTCATATTGTCACTCAATTTCACATTTAGTGTTCCTGAAGGCCAAATAGAAAAAAAAAGGTGTGTGCCGTTCCAAAAATTTGAACGGGAGGGGGGGTTGTAGGGGGCCCTAAGTATAAATATAGAGCTAGCTCATTAACGGTTGGTCGTATTGTCACGAAATTTCACATGTAATATTGTAGTATTGAATAATAGGCTATTTCGCGTCCCAAAATTTTGAACGGGAGGGGGGTTGTAGGGGGGCCTAAGTATAAATATAGAGCTAGCTCATCAACGGTTGGTCATATTGTCACGAAATTTCACATTTAGTATTCCTGAAGGCCAAATAGAAAAATAAGGTGTATGGCGTCCCAAAAATTTGAACGGGAGGGGGGGTTTTAGGGGCCTAAGTATAAATATAGAGCTAGCTCATTAACAGTTGGTCGTATTGTCACGAAATTTCACATGTAGTATTGCATAATAGGCTATGTCGCGTCCCAAAATTTTGAACGGGAGGGGGGTTGTAGGGGGGGCCTAAGTATATATATAGTGCTAGCTCATTAACGGTTGGTCATATTGTCACTCAATTTCACATTTAGTATTCCTGAAGGCCAAATAGATAATAAGGTGTGTGGCGTCCCAAAAATTTGAACGGGAGGGGTTAAGTATATATCTATATTAATAAAGCTGAAACGGGGTTTGTGGGTTTGTGTGTTTGTATGTTTGTTCCAGCATCACGCCCATACGGCTTGACGGATTTTTATGAAACTTCACATGTAGCATTCTTTTGAGCCCAATTGAATAATAGGCTATTACGCGTCCCAAAATTTTGACCGGGGAGGGGTTGTAGGGGGGGGCTAAGTATATAAATAGTGCTAACTCATTAACTAATGGTCGAATTGTCATGAAATTTCACATGTAGTATTCCTGAAGGCCAAATAGAAAAATAAGGTGTGTGGCCTCCCAAAAATCTGAACGGGAGGGGGGTTGTAGGGGGGGCTTAAGTATAAATAGTGCTAGCTCATTAACGGTTGGTCGGATTGTCATGAAATTTCTCATGTAGTATTCCTGAAGGCCAAATAGAAAAAAAAGTTGTGCGACGTCCCATAATGTTGAACTGAACAGCGGGGGTTGTGGGGAGGGCTTCAATATAAATATAGAGCTAGCTCAATAACGGTTGGTCGGATTGTCATGAAATTTCTCATGTAGTATTGTAGTATTGAATAATAGGCTATGTCGCGTCCCAAAATTTTGAACGGGAGGGGGGTTGTAGGGGGGGGCCTATGTATAAATATAGTGCTAGCTCATTAACGGTTGGTCATATTGTCACTCAATTTCACATTTAGTATTCCTGAAGGCCAAATAGAAAATTAAGGTGTGTGGCGTCCGAAAAATTTGAACGGGACGGGGGGTAGTGCGGATAGGCCTAAGTATAAATATAGTGCTAAATCTTTAACGGTTGGTCGGATTGTCACGTAATTTCACATGTAGAATTCCTGAAGGCCAAATAGAAAAAAAAGTTGTGCGGCGTCCCATAATCTTGAACTGGAGAGGGGGTTGTGGGGAGGGCTTAAATATAAATATAGAGCTAGCTCAATAACGGTTGGTCGGATTGTCATGAAATTTCTCATGTAGTATTCCTGAAGGCCAAATAGAAAAATAAGGTGTGTGCCGTCCCAAAAATTTGAACGGGAAGGGGGGTTGTGGGGGGGCCTAAGTATAAATATAGAGCTAGCTCATCAACGGGTGGTCGTATTGTCACGAAATTTCACATGTAGTATTGTAGTATTGAATAATAGGCTATGTCTTACCGTTCTATTTGGAATTCAGGAATATAACACGTGAAATTTCGTGACAATCCGACCAACCGTAATGAGCTAGCACTATATTTATACATAGGCCTACCCCCACTACCCCCCCTCCAGTTCAAGATTATGGGACGCCGCACAACTTTTTTTTCTATTTGGCCTTCAGGAATTCTACATGTGAAATTACGTGACAATCCGACCAACCGTTAATGAGTTAGCTCTATATTTATACTTAGGCCTATCCACACAACCCCCCGTCCCGTTCAAATTTTTGGGACGCCGCACACCTTTTTTTTCTATTTGGCTTTCACGAATACTACATGAGAAATTTCATGACAATCCGACCAACCGTTATTGAGCTAGCTCTATATTTATACTTAAGCCCTCCCCACAACCCCCCCTTCCCGTTCAAGATTATGGGATGCCGCACACCTTTTTTTCTATTTGGCATTCTAGAATACAACACGTGAAATTTCGTGACAATCCGACCAACCGTAATGAGCTAGCACTATATTTATACATAGGCCTACCCCCACTACCCCCCCTCCAGTTCAAGATTATGGGACGCCGCACAACTTTTTTTTCTATTTGGCCTTCAGGAATTCTACATGTGAAATTACCTGACAATCCGACCAACCGTTAAAGATTTAGCACTATATTTATACTTAGGCCTATCCGCACAACCCCCCGTCCTGTTCAAATTTTTCGGACGCCACACACCTTATTTTTCTATTTGGCTTTCAGGAATACTAAATGTGAAATTGAGTGACAATATGACCAACCGTTAATGAGCTAGCACTATATTTATACTTAGGCCCCCCCTAACCCCCCTCCCGTTCAAAATTTTGGGACGCGACATAGCCTATTATTCAATACTACAATACTACATGTGATATTTCGTGACAATACGACCAACCGTTAATGAGGTAGCTCTATATTTATACTTAATAGAAAGTTGTGCGGCGTCCCAAAATCTTGAACGGGAGGGGGGGTTGTGCGGATAGGTCTAAGTATAAATATAATGCTAAATGTATAACGGTTGGTCGGATTGTCACGTAATTTCACATGTAGTATTGTAGTATTGAATAATAGGCTATGTCGCGTCCCAAAAGTTTGAACGGGAGGGGGGTTGTAGGGGGGGCTGAAGTATAAACAGTGCTAGCTCATTAACGGTTGGTCATATTGTCACGAAATTTCACATTTAGTATTCCTGAAGGCCAAATAGATAAATAAGGTGTGTGTCGTCCCAAAAATTTGAACGGGAGGAGGGGTTGTGGGGGGGGGGGGGGCTAAGTATAAATATAGAGCTAGCTCAATTACGGTTGGTCGGATTGTCATGAAATTTGTCATGTATTATGTATTGTAGTATTGAATAATAGGCTATGTCGCGTCCCAAAATTTTGAACGGGAGGGGGGTTGTAGAGGGGGCCTAAGTATAAGTATAGTGCTAGCTCATTAACGGTTGGTCATATTGTCACGAAATTTCACATTTAGTATTCCGGAAGGCCTAATAGAAAAATAAGGTGTGTGGCGTCCCGAAAATTTGAACGGGAGGTTAAGTATATATCTATATTAATAAAGCTGAAACGGGGTTTGTGTGTTTGTATGTTTGTTCCAGCATCACGCCCATACGGCTGGACAGATTTTTATGAAACTGCACATGTAGCATTCTTTTGAGCCCGATTCGATAATAGGCTATGTCGCGTCCCAAAATTTTGAACGGGAGGGGGGTTGTAGGAGGGGCCTAAGTATATAAATAGTGCTAACTCATTAACTAATGGTCGAATTGTCATGAAATTTTACATGTAGTATTCTTAAAAGCCAAAAAGGAAAATAAGGTGTGTGGCGACCAAAAGTTTTGAACGGGAGGGGGGGTTGTGGGGGGGCCTAAATATAAATATAGAGCTAACTCATTAACTAATGGGCGAATTGTCATGAAATTTCACATGTAGTATTCCTGAAGGCCAAATAGAAAAATAAGGTGTGTAGCGTCCCAAAAATTTGAACGGGAGGGGGGGTTGTGCGGATAGGCCTAAGTATAAATATAGTGCTAAATCTTTAACGGTTGGTCGGATTGTCACGTAATTTCACATGTAGAATTCCGGAAGGCCAAGTAGAAAAAAAAGTTGTGCGGCGTCCCATAATCTTGAACTGAACAGCGGGGGTTGTGGGGAGGGCTTAAATATAAATATAGAGCAATTTCTCATGTAGTATTCCTGAAGTCCAAATAGAAAAATAAGGTGTGTGCCGTCCCAAAAATGTGAACGGGAGGGGGGGTTGTGGGGGGGCCTAAGTATAAATATAGAGCTAGCTCATCAACGGGTGGTCGTATTGTCACGAAATTTCACATGTAGTATTGTAGTATTGAATAATAGGCCATGTCGCGTCCCAAAATTTTGAACGGGAGGGGGTTTGTAGGGGGGGCCTAAGTACAATTATAGTGCTAACACTTTAACGGTTAGTCGGATCGTCACGAAATTTTACATGTAGTATTCAGGAAGGTCAAATAGAAAAATAAAGTCTGTGGCGTCAAAATGTTTTGAACGGGAGGGGGGAGGGGGGAGGGCTAAGCATAAAAATAATGCTGAATGATTAAAGGGTAATCGGATTGTCATGAATTTCACATGTAGTAGTAGTAACTATGTGTTCTTACTATCTTATTATTGGGGTTCACTGTTGCAAGACATTTACTAGCTGTGATGCCCAGCGTTCCTAATTACGTACTAGCTGTGGGGTCCGCTGTTGCAAAGCACCTACTAGCTGTAGGGCCCAGCGTTCCTAAAAACGTACTTGCAAAAACATACTAGCTGTGATGCCCAGCGTTTCTAACTAGTTACTAGCGGTGGGGTCCGCCGTTGCAGAACACATGCTGTGATGCTCAGCGTTTCTAACTATGTACTAGCTGTGGGGTCCGCCGTTGCAAAACACATACTAGCTGTGATGCCCAGTGGTTCTAACTACGTACTAGCTGTGGGGTCCGCTGTTGCAAGGCATATACTACCTGCGGTGCCCAGCGTTCCTAACTACGTACTAGCTGTGATGCCCAGCGTTGCAAGGCACATACTAGCTGTGGTCACAAACGTTCTTAAGTACGCACTGGCTAGGACGTCCAGCGATGCTAAGTATTCACTAGCTGTGGTTTATACTAGTGTGGTGCCCAGGGGTCCTCAAAACTTACTAGCGTTACTACAGTTGAAGGACTATAAGCCTTATTCCGTATGAATAATTGAAAATTATAACATCATCAATGTACTATCGAGGAACTGAATAGCCTCATAGGAGATATTGGGAGAAAAGCCAAAGTTCCCCGGGCAACGCCGGGTACTACTGCTAGTTATTATAATAAAGCTGAAACGGGGTTTGTATGTTTGTTCCAGCATCACGCCGAAACGGCTGGACGGATTTTTATGAAACTTCCCATGTAGCATCCTTTTGAGCCCGATTGAATAATGGGCCATGTGGCGTCCCAAAACGGGAGAAGGGGTTGTGGGGTAGGCCTAAATTTGAAGATAGTGATAGCTCATTAACTGATGGTCAGATTGTCACTCAATTTCACATTTAGTATTCCTGAAGGCCAAATAGAAAAATAAGGTGTGTGGCGTCCCAGAAATTTGAACGGGAGGGGGGGAGGTGGGGGGGGCCTTAGTATAAATATAGTGCTAGCTCATTAACGGTTGGTCGGATTGTCACGTATATAACGTATATAATTGCCCCGAAATTTCCCATGTAGTATTCCTGAAGGCCAAATAGAAAAATAAGATGTGTGGTGCCCCAAAGTTTTGAACGGGAGGGGGGGTTGTGGGGGGGGGGGGCTAAGTATAAATTTAGATCTAGCTCATTAACGGTTGATCGTATTGTCACGAAATTTCCTATGTAGTATTCCTGAAGGCCAAATAGAAAAATAAGATGAATAATAGGCTATGTGGCGTCCCATAATTTTGATCGGGAGGGGGCGTTGTAAGGGGGGCCTAAGTATATAAATAGTGCCAACTCATTAACTAATGGTCGAATTGTCATGAAATTTCACATGTAGTATTTTTAAATGCCAAATAGGAATATAAGATGTGTGGAGACCCAAAGTTCTGAACGGGAGGGGAGGTTGTGGGGATAGGCCTAAGTATAAATATAGTGCTGGCTCATTAACGGTTGGTCAGATTGTCACGGAATTTCACATGTAGTATTCCTGAAGGCCAAATAGAAAAATAGGCGGTGTGACGGCTCAAAATTTTGTACGGGAGGGGTGTTGTGGGGGGGGGGGGGCCTAAGTATAAATATAGTGCTAGCTTATTAACGGTTGGTCGTATTCTCATGGAATTTCACATGTAGTATTCATAAAGGCCAAATAGAAAAATAGGGTGTGTGACGCCAAAAAATTGTGAACGGGAGGGGGTTTTGGGGCTAGGCCTAAATTTGAAGATAGTGATAGGTCATTAACAGATGAACGGATTGTCATGGAATTTCACATGTAGTATTCTTGATGGCCAAATAGAAAAATACACTATGTGACATCTTAAAAATTGGGGTGGGGGGGGGGGAGGGGGGGCTAGGTATAAATATAGTCCTAGCTCATTAACGGTGAGTCGAATTGGCACGACATTTCATATGTAGTATTCCTGAAGGTCAAGTAGAAAAATAAGGTGTGTGGCGTCCCAAAAATTTGAATGGTAGGGGGGGTTGGGGGGAACCTAAGTATAAATATAATACTATCTCATTAACGGTTGGTCGAATTGCCCCGAAATGTCACATGTAGTATTCCTGAAGGTAAAATAGAAAAATAAGGTGTGTGGCGTCCCAAAATGTTGAACGGGAGGGGGAGGGGTTGGGGGGGGGGGGGGGGCCTAAGTATAAATATAGTCCTAGCTCATTACCGGTTGGTCGGATCGTCACAAAATTTCACATGTAGTATTCCTGAAGGTCAAATAGAAAAATAAGGTCCCAAAATTAAAAAATACGCTACGTGTCATCTCAGAATTTTGAACGGGAGGGGGGTTGTGGTGTTAGGCCTAAATATGAAGATAGTGATAGCTCATTACCGGAATATCGGATTATCATGAAATTTCACATGTAGTATTCTTAAAATCCAATTGAAAAATAGGGTGTGTGTCCTCCCAAAATGTTAAATGGGAGGGGGGGGGGGGGGGGGGGGTTGTGGTGGTAGGCCTAAGTATAAATATAGTGCTAGCTCATTAACGGTTGGTCAGATTTTCACCAAAAGTTCACATGTAGTATTCTTAAGAGCCAAAAAGAAATATAGGGTGTATATGTCACAAAATTTTGAACGGGAGGGTGGGTTGACGGGGGCCTAAGTATAAGAATAGTGATAAGTCATTAACGGATGATCGGATTGTCACGAAATTTCACATGTAGTATTCATAAAGGCCAAATAGTGACATCAATAGGCTATGTGGCGTCCCAAAATTTTGAACGGGTGGGGGGGTTAAGTATAAATATAGAGCTAACTCATTAACGGGTGATCGTATTGTCACGAAATTTCCCATGTAGTTTTCCTGAAGGCCAAATAGAAAAATAAGATGTGTGGTGTCCCAAAGTTTTGAACGGGAGGGGGGGTTGTGGGGGGGGAGGCTAATTATAAATATAGATCTAGCTCATTACCGGTTGATCGTATTGTCACGAAATTTCCCATGTAGTACTCCTGAAGGCCAAATAGAAAAATAAGATGTGTGGTGTCCCAAAGTTTTGAACGGGAGAGGGGGTTGTGGGGGGGGGGGGGGGGGCTAAGTATAAATATAGAGCTAGCTCATTAACAGGTGATCGTATTGTCACGAAATTTCCCATGTAGTTTTCCTGAAGGCCAAATAGAAAAATAAGATGTGTGGTGTCCCAAACTTTTGAACGGGAGGTGGGGTTGTGGGGGGGGGGGGGCTAAGAATAAATATAGAGCTAGCTCATTAACGGTTGATCGTATTGTCACGAAATTTCCCATGTAGTATTCCTGAAGGCCAAATAGAAAAATAAGATGTGTGGTGTCCCGAAGTTTTGAACGGGTGGGGGGGTTGTGGGGGGGGGGGCTAAGTATAAATATAGAGCTAGCTCATTAACGGTTGATCGTATTGTCACGAAATTTCTCATGTAGTATTCCTGAAGGCCAAATAGAAAAATAAGGTGTGTGGCGTAACAAAGTTTTGAACGGGAGGGGGGGGGGTTGTGGGGGGGGGGGGGGGGGCCAAAGTATAAATATAGAGCTAGCTCATTATCGGGTGGTCTAGCATTCTTTTGAGCCCGATTGAATAATAGGCTATGTGGCGTCCCATAATTTTAATCGGGAGGGGGCGTTGTAAGGGGGGCCTAAGTATATAAATAGTGCTAACTCATTAACTAATGGTCGTGAATCATGAAATTTCACATGTAGTATTTTTAAATGCCAAATAGGAATATAAGATGTGTGGAGACCCAAAGTTCTGAACGGGAGGGGAGGTTGTGGGGATAGGCCTAAGCATAAATATAGTGCTGGCTCATTAACGGTTGGTCAGATTGTCACGGAATTTCACATGTAGTATTCCTGAAGGCCAAATGGAAAAATAGGCGGTGTGACGGCTCAAAAGTTTGTACGGGAGGGGTGTTGTGGGGGGGGCCTAAGTATAAATATAGAGCTAGCTTATTAACGGTTGGTCGTATTCTCATGGAATTTCACATGTAGTATTCATAAAGGCCAAATAGAAAAATAGGGTGTGTGACGCCAAAAAGTTGTGAGCGGGAGGGGGTTTTGGGGCTAGGCCTAAATTAGTGATAGGTCATTAACGGATGAACGGATTGTCATGGAATTTCACATGTAGTATTCTTGATGGCCAAATAGAAAAATACACTATGTGACATCTTAAAAATTGGGGGGGGGGGGGGAGGGGGGGCTAAGTATAAATATAGTCCTAGCTCATTAACGGTGAATCGAATTGGCACGACATTTCATATGTAGTATTCCTGAAGGTCAAGTAGAAAAATAAGGTGTGTGGCGTCCCAAAAATTTGAATGGTAGGGGGGGTTGGGGGGAACCTAAGTATAAATATAATACTATCTCATTAACGGTTGGTCGATTTGCCCCGAAATGTCACATGTAGTATTCCTGAAGGTAAAATAGAAAAATAAGGTGTGTGGCGTCCCAAAATGTTGAACGGGAGGGGGAGGGGTTGGGGGGGGGGGGGGGGCCTAAGTAAAAATATAGTCCTAGCTCATTACCGGTTGGTCGGATCGTCACAAAATTTCACATGTAGTATTCCTGAAGGTCAAATAGAAAAATTAGGTCCCAAAATTAAAAAATACGCTACGTGACATCTCAGAATTTTGAACGGGAGGGGGGTTGTGGCGTTAGGCCTAAATATGAAGATAGTGATAGCTCATTACCGGATGATCGGATTATCATGAAATTTCACATGTAGTATTGTTAAAATCCAATTGAAAAATAGGGTGTGTGGCGTCCCAAAATGGTAAACGGGAGGGGGGGTTGTGGAGGTAGGCCCAAGTATAAATATAGTGCGAGCTCATTAACGGTTGGTCAGATTTTCACCAAAAGTTCACATGTAGTATTCTTAAAAGCCAAATAGAAATATAGGGTGTATATGTCACAAAATTTTGAACGGGAGGGGGGGTTGTGGGGGTAGGCCTAAGTATAAATATAGAGCTAGCTCATTAACGGTTGGTCGGATTGTCTCGAATCTTCACATGTAGTATTCCTGAAGGCCAAATAGAAGAATAGGGTGTGTGACGGCTCATGATTTTTACGGGAGGGGAGGTTGTGTGGGGGCCTAAGTATAAATATAGTGCTAGCTCATTAACGGTTGGTGGTATATATAAGCTATCAAGTAGCCGCCTTTAGAGCAACAATGGAGATATTTTTTGCCTGTAGATGGGTCAAAAGTGTGGCTGTTGTGGATAATGTGAGTTGCGAATGTAGAACGGTTGCCTCGGTTTTTTATTTCGGCTGTGTGTTCCTTGATCCTGTCTTTAAAACGACTAGAGGTAGTTAGGGGTCTAATAAACAATTCAAATGGTATGTCCATTTTTGAAAAAATAGAACTAATTAATCTTTTAGAACCGTGCATAGAACAAAATTATTTTATATTCAATAGTGAACTATATAAACAGAAAGAGGGGCTAGCTATGGGTTCCAGCCTGTCTCCCCTGTTAGCTGATATATTCATGGATAAAATTGAGAGAGAAATTCTAGAGAAGTCTCCATTTAACGGTAATATTATGTTTTGGAAGCGTTACGTAGACGATATTTTGATACTTTTTAACGGGACAGAAAGGCAAATTAATTTATTTTTCGATCATGTAAACAAGGTTCACAATAATATAAAATTTACGTTGGAAATAGGAGGTCAAACCATAAATTTTCTGCACTTAGAGATCAAAATTAATAACAACAAATTCGAATTTAACATTCACAGAAAACCGACAACAACAGATACTGTTATACGTATACATATGTAAATTAAGAAAAATTAGTGTTTTGTCAAATATTTCATGATGTAGCTAACGGTTAAGCCGGGGGATTCCCTAATTGAAGTGGGAACTTTCACCAGAGATGTATTGGAGGGGTCGCACCCTGCAAGCTAACTTAGTTCATAACTAGACCTGACGATGGTGTGAGGCCGAAACCGGTAGTTTTATTTTTATAAATATCTTTAGTGGAATAGACAATATTTCTAAAAATAAGTTTGTTTTATACATTCAATTTTGCCTATTTTTTGTAGAGAGATGGTGGTTTTCGTTAGTGATGTCTCCGGAATGATGATGATATTTGATTTTATCAGTTAATTGCAATTCAGGTACACAAAGAATATAACATCAGAGACCTGAAGGAGGCGCATAAGGAATACAAAGAGGAACAAAAGCTACAAGAAAAAGATATTAAGAACCAAGAAGTTGTTTATCAATTTAAATTACTAAAGCAATATAGGAGGCTAAAGATTTTGGAGGCGAAATTAATTGGTCGAAGTGATGTTGTTATACGGTACATTATATTTCAAAGCAGTATTAGTCTTATCATTACATTATTTTTGTAATAAGAATTTTCACTTTTTTTGCCATAATAATAGGAAGTGTTTCGAAAATTCCCGAACGAGTTTTTAGAGAAATCTTAGGTTTCAAGGTCCGCTGACATGATTTGACAATTTTCTCGATGATTCTGTCTGTGGTTGTGGTTGGTACTGATGTGTACATTTACATGTATGTAATAAATATATTGTAACGGAGGACCCGAGACTTGGGCGATCGGCCACCGTCAGCTCCTGCCTACCTCCCCACCACTACTCACACCCTAGAGAGGGAGTGGGGAGATGGGGACTGTTACAAGCTGGAGGAGAGAGAGTTACAGTCTGGAAGAGGGAGAGACAGGGCCCGCCAGCAGAGTCTGCCACCAGGGGTAGTGGGCCGGGCGTGTTGGGTGTCGTCCTGATACTAATGTAAAATAAAAGTTATGCACTGGGAGTGAGTGGACTTCTTCAATTTCTTCCCGATGCCCTGTACAATTTCCCTGGCAAAGTGAGGCGCACTAACGGGCAGAGAGGCCCGATGTAACAATATGAGCCGGTGAGAATGATAGTTGTGTAAGTCAAGTTTCCTTTATTTAGAGACTCTACTAGAGTAGATATGGGGATCCTGGGGCTAACTCAACGGTGGCACCCTTGTGGCCACTCATGTGAGGCTCCCTTATGAGGCTCCTCTTTGTGGCACCCTCTGAGACACCTTTCCCCATGACTCGCGCAGCTCAACCTATGATGTACTTCCCCTGCTCAACCTCTGAGCACCCCCATCTTCGGATTTTTTTCTACAAAAGTGTATGGAGAAAATATAGCCCATGACGTCACGCCGACATGTCCAGACCTGCAGGCACCCCACACCGACATGTTTAGACCTGCTTTCCTATGAGGTATGGAGGACGACTTGCAATGTGGTTCTATGAGGTATGTATAAAGTTTCCGCTCTCCCTAGAAACCCTCGCCCCTCAGACTAGCGCTCCCAAGCGTATAGAATTGAAGTTAATAATTTATTTAGTGAAGCTTCTTAAGAAGAAAAAAAAAAAATTTCCTTACGGGGATCGAATCCGTCTAATTTATCTTGAAGGCCGATACGCTAACCTCGCGACCATTGTGACATGGTTAGGTGGTAATAATCTGGGTATATAAAACTCCGGACGTGTTTTATTAGCAGCACCAAGGTTCAGCGGTTTGTAGCCTTTTCGCTCATTTTTGATCGCCCCTCATCTCAAAATGTTTTCATGTCATCCTTACTATTTTAATATCTTCTTTATACTGATTCATGACATTGTTCTCTCATAATTTTCCGCGATCGTATAGCAATGTGGTTCCTCTGAGGTATGGAGTAAGTATAAAAATGTACCTCCCCAGCTACATCCTATGCATAGACAAAGTATTGTAATATGCCCCCTTCCCAAAAAATTCTTTGAGGGTGCTCAACTGGGTTTTTTGAGACGTAACCAGAGAGCCCCCACTTTCCCAAATATGTAAGTTTCCGCTCTCCCAACTCAAGGTCATTCACTCCTTATGAACAGATCCTCATTTCTTTTAATTTTTTCATTTCAATCTAGTCTTACACATCAATTGTATAATTTTTGTCTAAGTTGGCGTAGCCAATCGCCCCTCCCCAAACATTTCCATCTCCCAGACATCCTCATCACATTACAGAAGCCACTATGATGTCAACCTATACTAGAGTTGTTCACTTTGAATCACATTCAATGTACCATCCCACATCAACTCTTCACCCAATGTACCTCCCCAGCTCAACACTATTATAATAAGTCATCTCTCTCTTGAATCACTTCTCCAGCTCTCTCCAACCCATACAAATAATAACATATATTTCTGACCAGGTATGCTCCACTCTCCAGTACTTTAGTAGACAAACGTACTGGATAGAGGGGGCAGATCTAACTTATGAACTGGTTGAGCGAAGAAATTATGACATAAACGACACCGATTGCTGAACCCGAAGTCAGCCGTATTTAAGAATTCTTATCTACAGGAAGCATTTCCTGTTACATGGAATATGAATTCTCCAGTTTATTTAAATTAAGCTAGTACGTTCCAGAGCAAAATGTAGGGGAGCGCTACCTAATATATTTGATATACTAATTCATCACATTGTCCTCTCCTAATTTTCAGCTCTCTACTTCCCCACATCAATTGTATACACTTCCTCTAAAATCTAAATTTGTATTACAATTCTACTTCCCCACAATAATTATTCTAAAATCATAATCTTTAATTATAGTTCTACTTCCCCAGATCAATTATACTTCTCATACATCCTCTCCAATATTCTTACTTCAGATCCTATGATCCTAGCACCCTAGGTCTTCATTTACACCCCTGTTTTATATGTATTTAAATATTTTCCCATACCTAATCCGCAATGGCAACATCCACAGTTCTCGTCGATATTTAGATTCGCATTTCTAATATTACTTTAGCCTCACTATATTTTACGACTAAAACCTAGAACCCAGCATGAATTAAATCACACAAACACCCCCGACACAACACTACTCCGGATATATTCAGAACCCATTCCAGAACATAGACACATCTGAACACCAATAGAACTCTAACCTAAGACCCTATGATTCAACGGTCAATTACATAGGTAACTGCCAAAACCCACATTCATAACTACCAAAGCTAGGAGTAATTTAATATTCTAGTATATTTAATTTTTTACTACTGTATAAAAATTGGTCTAAAGGTAAACCAAAAGTAGGAACCATCCAAATGATGCTAGAATACATTTCAGTATCAGAGATTAGCTGCGATTACTTTTTACAAATCATGCTATGCTTACTTCCTACAATAGCGTCCTTCCGAGAGATTCAATATATATTTACGTCTCAACACTTCACAAAAATATGGAATTGTTCTTGCACATTGAAAGAGTCAGCATTTCTGAATTATATTTTTCAGGAGACATGCAACACACCCATACATCATGATTTATATTTTTCAACACATTTTTACAGTCTTCAATTTTAACATACCGAAAAAATTCATACACACTTGAGGTACACATCCCTACATTTTCCAATACGCATATACATCGGTAGCTTTAATTCATACTCCAGCACCAACATCCTACCACCAATAGACCTCACCTACTATATTACGTACCTCTTATCTAGGACTTCATACTCTTTACTCTACAACCTATTACACACATATGTACATCTGCGAAATTGTTTTTTATTCCTTTGAAACTTAACCAACAAACCATCCTACGCGAAGAAGTCATTGAACAATTTACCCACTTAGCCGGAAAATTATTTTTAAATGGTAAAATATAGGCCTTGTAGGCCGCAAAACACATCAGATCTTTACATTTATAATCAAGGAGCACAGACTCCGATAACCAAATGCAGGAACCATTACAACATCCAACTAATGCTAGAATAGTATAGCCTAAGATAAAATATATAATTTTACATACTTTACATCACATCATTCGAGAACGTAACCTATCTTAAAGTTTTCAATACACATATCGCAGACCATACATAATTTTTAAATTTTTTTACACAAAACAACACATTACAGAGGTCTACAACTTTATTACTACGAAACCACCGGTTCAAAACTTCTCTTCTTTCAAACACATTGATACTCCTCGCAATAAAACTCTACACATTAGTACAATCCATATCATATCTTGACATAACCTTTGGCAACAACAATACTTCAAAATCCCGTTTTTTTTCTTCTTTAGGTTCTACATTACACATTTTCATATACATCACAGACCCCATCATTTTTGAATCCTATCCTCATAAAAATCATTCATTAAAACTACGTCACTACCTAACTAATTTTTTTCATCTAAGGACGTACAGCACAGTCGGAAGGTTATAGTTCACACCGACCTTACTCATACACCACACATACTTACATACACCACACACTCACACGCACTTACATACATATACATACAATTTGATTTTAATTCATACCCCTATAAAAGTATAACCATCAGCCCCTGTATTATTCTCAAACTGTGCCAAAAGCGCTACAAACCCCCCTACATTTTTGTTCACATGTGACATCTATTATAGTCTGACAGTCCTACACAAACACCATCCACCCCTTACAGCGAACTCTATCACAAGTAGCTAAGTCCATCTCTTTGGCATGCAACATATTTCGATTAGTATCCTTTTTTAAGTAATTTTTTTCATCTATGTGGCTTTTTATCGCCCACATACCTATGAAACGTGGCGAAAGAGGCGGCACGCGACGTAGATCTTCTTCCGAGCTACATCAAATACCCGAAGACGCTTCTAACGACGAAGCCGAGATGGACGTCCATCCTGAAATGGAAGGAGCAATGGGGGCGGGCACATAAAGGTGCTGTTACAAGGAGCTTCTTCCCGACTGTAGAGGACAGGTTGGCGATGAAGAACGACAAACCGTTCCCATCCAAGATGACCATGCTCCTAAGTGGACACCGCAAGATGAGGCACTACCTCTACAGGTTCAAGATCTTTGATTCGCCTCTCTGCCTCTGCGGCACCCAGGAGCAGACAGTCCATCATTTCATCTACACCTGTGAACTATTGGAGGGTCTAAGAAGTTCTCTAGTGAGATTTGTAATGGTCAATGGTGAAAGTTGGCCTTCGTCAACAATTATATTAGTGCGACGTTTTTATAAACAATTTTTGAATTTTGTACAGAAGATTAATTTTGATGAACTATAACATTATTTTCTAAATTATTGTATGTCAAATTCAAAATTAAGTTGTGTAAAAGCATGTAATATACATATGGCGCATACAGATAAATATATTCCCTTCTAGTAGGGATACTACTGGATGGAAATAGAAGAAAAAAAACAAAAAAAAACTATGAAACAATCTGTGGGTACATCAACTAATATTCCTAATATATTTTGCATATTTCATACATTCATTTCTTTTATGTCACTTAGGATGCTGCTTGCCAGAATCAGAGCTTTACACCAGGATTCCCTCAGACCCGTATCATACTGAAAATAGACTTTCTAGCCCCCCTCAAATAATTTTTCCTGGTTCTGATCAGTCTTACCTCCCAACATCAATTGTCTGCTCTTTCAGGAATCTCATAATTTCTCACACCGTCCCACATCAGTTGCCCCACTTCTTACAATCCTTCATGTCAAAACAGAGAATATTTGCGGAGAGTCTTAACCCCAATAGGAGCCCTTGTACCGAACCTCCCATTCCTCCTTTGTAGAGGTCAGACACTTACAATTTCTTTGACATCTAACCACTTTTTTACCCCAAACCAGCCTACATCCTAGTCAATCATGCATCATAATTCTAGTATAGACCACCTTATCCTTACCGCGAACTCCGGTATTTCATACATTCATTTACTTTATGTCACAGGTTGCTTCTCACCACCATCGACATAGATCAAACCTGAAGGGGGAGCCGCTTAAAGCCGAACACACCCGATGTTAGACGGGTCAAACGATCGGAGGATGCCTGTTAACAACGTATACCAAGTTAAACTAGATAAATATTTATATAAAAATATGGAATTATACATAAATCGGACCAAAAACTGTATAATTATTGAAAACACGTGATATTTTTACATAAATCAGTCTAAAACGAGGTAATGGGACAAATTAGACATTATAAACTGGATAATGTTGTTAACTCAGCACAACCGGCAGAAGACTGCTCTCCGAGGGACAGGGTGCTCAGATGTCCGGTTATAGGAGTCCCTGAATCTAATTTTTCTGCGGAGTTTCATAGAACTTGAAGTAATATTTGTAACATCTACTGACTGACTATTGCGAGAGATGTGGGCTGCAAAGAGTTGGGGTCTCCTAACGGAGTAACTACTACAGCCGGGGGTCTGTATATAATATAGCTGGTGTGAGGGTCTTTTAGACTTTTAGCAAGAGATGGGGGCTGTATAGCCGAGCCGTATGAGGGGCTGTATGCATCTCTTCTATGCGGAGACAGAGGGATCGGGAAGGAGACACTGCTAGAATCATACCGATATCAAATTTCATAAAACATGAGGAAAATTAGTTGAGATAGGGAGAAATTGAAACACCTCTGGCTGAGTGGTTAGCAGTGCTGGTGACCATGAAGGGAGAGCTGAAACATTCTAGGTGGAGAAGTACATTGGTAATGATTCCAAGAACAAAAATTTATATGAAAAATCTAGTTGGAGATGGCATCATAGGGTTGAAGTGGAGACCTCAGGATGGTTAGCGGTGGTTAGGGCTGGGTTTCAGGGGTTATCGGTAGTTGGGGCTGGGTTTAAATGGTATGAGGTGGTTGGGGCTGGGTTTAAGTGGTTTGAGGTGGTTAGGGCTGGGTTTCAATAATTAGAGGTGAATAAGGCTGTGTTTTCAACTGGGGAGAGGTGACCACCAATCTTGCGCCTCAGGTCGTATGGTAGTCACCCCTCCCCAGTTGAAAACACAGCCTTAATCGTTTAAACTGTATACGTCTGAGCACACTGTCTCTCGGAGTGCAGTCTTCTGCCGGATGTGCTAATGTAACAACATTATCCAGTATATAATGTCTAATTTGTCCCATTACCTCGTTTTTTTGACTGATTTATGTAAAAATACCACATTTTTTCGATAATTATAAACATTTTGGTCCGATTTATGTATAATTTCACATTTTTATATAAATATTGGATTTTTATCTAGGAAGAGATAGTTGGATGATATGATAGGGTGAGCTAGAGCCACCCCACCAACGGCAAATCAATGGATAATCCTATGGAGCTCATCCCCTCCAATATTGACTTATACTGAAAATACCCCCCACTCCTCAGTCCATCTCTGTCTTCCTTTTTCTCTCTCTAATGATGACATGTATAATTAGATCTGAACCGTGGCCCAGTACAAAATATGAAAAGTGGTAAATATTGGAATATTTAAATGGGAAAAAATTTGATTGTATAGATCTTGAAAATTTGAAGATGGTGATATAAAATTTATTTTGGTAACATTTCGGGAAACATGAGAAAAAGCCTTTTTTCTCTCCAATGAAGGAATTGCGTAACAGGGTAATTATTCTTTAAATGTCGCGGTCATTAGAGATGCAAGAGAAGAAAAAAAAATCTTTCTAATACAAATTGTGAGAAATATTAAATTTTGGGTTATCGGTGTCGGGAAAAATTTCTTTCTATGCAGCTCGTCGAGCTAAAGACAGTGATATAAAATTTATTTCAAAATTCTGCAAGAAAACTTGGGAAAATTGATCTTTGTTTCTTCGATTGATAGAGGAATGAAATAAAAAGAGAACATGAACTAATAGCTTTTATTTTCATACTATAATTGTATAATTTTCTTTGATGGCTCGATCTGTTAGCATTTTGCCAATTTCTGAATCACATTTACTGCACCAATTTAAAACATCTGAATGAATTTCAATTAAATTTGATTTGCAAAATATAAATTAGTTGAGATAGGGAGAAATTGAAACACCTCTGGCTGGGTGGTTAGCAGTGCTGGTGACCATGAAGGGAGAGCTGAAACATTCTAGGTGGAGAAGTACATTGGTAATGATTCAAAGAACAGAAATTTATATGAAAAATCTAGTTGGAGATGGCATCATAGCAGTGGAGACCTCATGATGGTTAGCGGTGGTTAGGGCTGGGTTTCAGGGGTTATCGGTGGTTGGGGCTGGGTTTAAATGGTTTGAGGTGGTTAGGGCTGGGTTTCAATGGTTAGAGGTGAATAAGGCTGTGTTTTCAACTGGGGAGGGGTGACCACCAATCTTGCGCCTCAGGTCGTATAGTAGACACCCCTCCCCAGTTGAAAACACAGCCTTGATCGTTTGTACTGTATACGTCTGAACACACTGTCTCTCGGAGTGCAGTCTTCTGCCGGATGTGCTAATGTAACAACATTATCCAGTATATAATGTCTAATTTGTCCCATTACCTCGTTTTTTTGACTGATTTATGTAAAAATACCACATTGTTTCGATAATTATAAACATTTTGGTCCGATTTATGTATAATTTCACATTTTTATATAAATATTGGATTTTTATCTAGGAAGAGATAGTTGGGTGATATGGTAGGGTGAGCTAGAGCCACCCCACCAACGACAAATCAATGGCTAATCCTATGGAGCTCATCCCCTCCAATATTGACTTATACTGAAAACACCCCCCCCCCCCCCCCCTCCCCCCCACTCCTCAGTCCATCTCTGTCTTCCGTTTTCTCTCTCTAATGATGACATATATAATTAGATCTGAACCGTGGTCCAGTAACAGGGTAATTATTCTTTAAATGTCGCGGTCATTAGAGATGCAAGAGAAGAAAAAAAAATCTTTCTAATACAAATTGTGAGAAATATTAAATTTTGGGTTATCGGTGTCGGGAAAAATTTCTTTCTATGCAGCTCGTCGAGCTAAAGACAGTGATATAAAATTTATTTCAAAATTCTGCAAGAAAACTTGGGAAAATTGATCTTTGTTTCTTCGATTGATAGAGGAATGAAATAAAAAGAGAACATGAACTAATAGCTTTTATTTTCATACTATAATTGTATAATTTTCTTTGATGGCTCGATCTGTTAGCATTTTGCCAATTTATGAATCACATCTACTGCACCAATTTAAAACATCAGAATGAATTTCAATTAAATTATGTTTGCAAAATATACATTCAAAATGTTTATAATAATTGATAATTTTATTATCTTTGTGACAAGTAAGATGAATACTTGTCGGAGACAGACGCTGGAGAGAAATGTCCTTGGCATAGCCATGACAAATTGGTCGCCCTTCCTCGCATGAGTAGTAATTACACACCGATATTGTCGACAGTCTACAAAAGATTGCATAGCCGGCATTTTTCTGAAAAAAAAAACATGACTAAATTGCAATTCAATATAAATAATTTCCATTCTACCTTTTATGAACCACCTTTTTTAACGATTAAAAGCTAGTAGAGCCGAAACCTTTCTTGTCTCTTTCAGTTGGAGGTAAGGACTGAAAAAATATAGAAAATGTTTATTGTAAGAAATAGAGTTATAGGTCTAGAGCTTCGATTAACCTTTTAAGTACCTTAACTTGTTCCAATTTGGGGTACGATATCTTTTCACAAATTAGTTGAGCTATGGCGTCCCCTTTTTTGATAATGAAGGGGTTATCAGAATGATAGAATAATATAACTTTTACTTCCCCACGATAATCCCTATCTATTACTCCAGCTGAAAAAAAAAAAAAAAATAATGAAAGCAATATCTGAATGCCTTTTGATTCGCGTTAGAGACAGTTAATAAACTATACCTCCCACATCCAGAGAGTTTTTTAATGCTAGACCAGATCGTGGAGCAATTCGTCCATAACAATTATCTGGAACTTGTATTATCAAACCAGTTTCAATCAATGATAGACCTCGTGGCGGGACGACTGCATCATGGGAACTACAAAAGCAACGTACAAAATGTGATTTTAAAAAATAAATAAAAAAGCGCTGATTATTATTTTTTCGCCGTAAAAACGATGAAGAGCAAAAATGCTTTTATAGGAAATTAACATGGATGTCAGTACCTTCTCAAATCGAAGCCCGCTGAAAATGCTGTTCCCTTCGTTGGGGCATAACCATTTTCGGAAATTAGAATGTATTTCAGAGAGTCATGTTAGGACCGAGATTTTCGAAAATTAGTCTGTTGAATGTAAACAATTTCATGAAAGAAAATAATTAGGAATGAGATATTATTAAGTAAAAAAAAAAAAAACTCACTATCTACTGTAAGGCGTTGGGTATCTTCAAGATATACAATGAGGAAAGGCCTTGGCAAGTGATCTAGCAGCTTTATATGCATTTGTGCAACGAGGAAAGACCTCGCCAATTAACCTTGCAGTCTTATTTGCACTTATGCATTTCCTCTTCCTCCTCCCCTCCTTCGGCCATACAAGCTATATAAAGGGAAATAATCCATCGATCGATCGTTCAGTCTTCTCGTGATTTCAAAACTTTTCACACCAAACAGGAAAGGTATGTTCTGTATAATTATAAAGTGCTTAAATATTGGTTAATTCTCTTAAATATTTTTTTCTTTGAGCTCAAAATTTCTTACTGGAATGTGCTATTCGAGACAACTTCAGCACTATATTTTTAGTGTGCTAAACATTTATCTGTTTTCATACTATAATTGCAATTAGCAAGACCTTTTTTCTTTAACATTTTTGGAATTATTTTAGTGGTGGGGTAGGGTTTAAACAAGCCAGTGTTCATTTTATCCTCACGGCAATGTTATTTTCTGATGGAAACTGTTTCAGATGGCTGGCCTAAAAGAAAAATTGAACTCAGTAGGGGATATAATCGATATCAGAAACATTTCTGATCTTACTATAGATTATAATTACAGAGTGCTCAGTTTCAAAAGAACGAAGACGCTGTACGGACCGGCAGTTGTAACACTGTTGGTAGACCAGAAAGGGGAATCATTCGGTATTTACCTCCCGAAAAGATATAGTAATGCTCTAACTGACGAAGAAATAAAAAAATACGAAGGTAATTATATTGCTAAAAGTATTCTCTAATCAGTAATTTTGTCTGGACATATTGTATCATTTTATTATTTTTTAGGGGATTTACAGTCACTTTTCAATACTCAAGCAATACCTAATGTTCATCATGTTTTTTATAAGCAATTGAAATTCAGCCAGAAAATTGAGGAGCAATGATACTTTCCATTCACAACAGTGTTAATTGATTTTGTATTTATCGTGTTCTTTCCTCTTCCTGTTTCTTTTCATAGTTACCTTTAGTAAACGACTCATGTGTACCTGTTGTCTACATACTATTAACGTAGTTGCCAAATAAGGTGGTTTAAAGTTCCTAAATATTACTTAAAACTACTGTGATAATTATAATTATATATCTTAAAATAATTAATGAGCCTCATTACTTCGAAAGCTTTAAGTGATTTTGTAGTTTCAATAGTTAGGTTCCTACTAGTGAACAGGAGTTACCAACTAGTGACTGTGTATTGATTCATTACCGTAGCTGTTATGTTAACAAAAAAATAAATAAAAAAATTGCTCGTCTGAGCTATTGAAAGTTGAGTTTCTCGATGTTTCGGTTAAATTTGACCAAATTTCAGGATGGAGTTTATTTTTTTTTGTTATGTAGATGACAATAAATTTTGTGCCATAATAACTTGTTTCACTGTGAAGACTTATGTACCTATAATTACTCATTGCCTAATATTGTGTACAAGAGACTGTTATGAATAATGCAATAATCAAAGATATTGTGTAAAATTGGTTTTACGTGTAGGTATTTTTGCGATAGCCAACTTTTATCTTTTTTGCGCTGTGTTGCGTAACATTTTTATGATCTTCTGTTACAATTATTATATTATAATTATCCATTTTGCAATTAAATTGAGATTTGAAAAATTAGTTAGTGTCGTTTCATGGTATCCCCAGGACTAATAAGTGTTTTCTTACTTCAATAGTGGCACTATGCGCCACAAGAACGGTTAAGTCCTAATAACAATGACAATGAAGGAAAAAAATAAAAAATGACACAAATTTTGAAATCCAAGGGGATTATATGGGACCATTTGGAATTTATTACGACGAAAAATAACAACAAGAACTTAAGCCAAAGTGCATAGAAAACTTTAAACTCATTTATCTCGAAACAATGTTTTTGGTATAGTGTCACTGTTGAACTCGAGGGGGTAGGACGTAGTGCCACTCAGGCAGCGATATATAAGGGGCGACAAGCCACGTCATACAAAATTATTTTTGAATAATTAAAAAAATATTTATGTAGAGATATAATAATAATAAGATTAACAGTTTTCTATAGGTCTTAACCCTGATAAATAGAAGTTAAACAATAAAAAAAATTTATTACCTACAAAATTGTGGTTGTACTATGTGAATATTGTGGGAAAACTTATTATAAATATGCAAACCTTATACGACATCAATTATCATGTAAATTTAATAAACAACAACCGCCACAATAACAACAAATTCAAATTCCTCCTCTTGACCAAGTTTCTACATCTAGTTGCATAAAACAAGTATTAAACGACACAATAGTGTATGAAATTCTAAAAAATGAAGAAAATATACCATCTCCTTCATCGTTTTTAAATTCAAAAAACGTTGAAGTTCAAAGTATTATCAAAAATCATCTTAAAAGAAAACCAAATTTTAAAATTCAGTTTTTATTAGAATGTGAACATATCAAACCTTTTACTAGTGGGGAAGAGCAAAGACGCACAACATGTTTTAAAACAGTTATGACTCAAGTTGACATTAGTACCGAGCTAACAGAGTTTATTGATACTTCTTATGAAAAAATATTAACGAAATTGGATGAATCACACTTGGAAAGAGGTAGTGGATGGGCTTTATCAAAAATAAATCATCTTTTACTTAAAATATGTAAATATTTACCACTCCAAGGAACTTCATGTTTATGTCTACCTCCAAGTGTTTTAAATCCGGGGGTACCTCCACAAAATCGGGGCAGCAACAACAGCAGACTGCCCCGCGTGCCTTGGTGAGACGGAGTCGGCGGAGCATGTCCTCCTCAAATGCCCCAGATTTGAGGAGGGAAGGAAAAATCTGGAGTGCAGCATGGGCGCCCCGCTGACTGCTACCAGTTACGTGGACGCTATGCTGCGCTCCCAGGAGTCGTGGGATGAAGGCTGCGATTTTGCAGCGCTCATCATGGGCGGGTTGGCCCTTCAGGAGAGGGCTGACAAGGAACAGTAGCGGTAATAAAACAGAAGAAGGGGCGTTACCAGCCACCCTTCCTCCCTTCCGCGAAGTAATGACGGACCGTCAGTTCCGCGGAAGGGAATCAGGATCGGCAAGGAGGGGGTTTTAGTGGGTATGGTGATGGTGAACCGTCTCGAGTCCCACACTATCCAGGGCTACCTTCCCTGGATGTGCGTCACAGCATTTCCCCCTCCAATGCAAAAAAAAAAGAAAAAAAAGTGTTTTAAATAAGAGAGCTATAATAAATCCTAAAAATTTGGATATTTATTGTTTTAAATACGCTATTTTATCGGCCCTATTGCCCAATGAAATACTCGACAAAGGCAATGTATCTAATTACCGAAATATTAATCATAATTTGAATTTCGAATGTTTAAAATTTCCGGTGCAAATAAAAGACATTGAAAAATTTGAAACTGCAAATAGTGTAAGTGTTAACGTATATTCCCTAGGGGCTAAAAATGAAATATACCCTGTTAGAGTTACTAGAAAGGAAAATATTCAACATTTCGATCTACTTTATTTAACTGATTTAGACTCTGAAAACACTCACTATTGTTTAATTAAACACTTTAAGAGATTAGTTAAAACACAGTAAAAACACAACTATAATAAATCAGCATAAATTAATGAGTTATGGGTTTTATGTAAAATCAGATATCGAACATCCTAGTATTCCCACGCATCCAGAGATTTACACGGGAGAAGATGCAATACAAAAATTTGCGAAGAGTCTTTACAAACTAGCTATTTCGGTTTCAAATATATACCAGCAAAATCGCGCAATGAATCCACTAACTGAGGAGGAATATTCTCGCATATCTAATGTTAATGACTGTGAGATATGTCATCTTCCCTTTAACGATATTAACAATACCAAAGTACTTGATCACTGTCACGTCACGGGTAATTTTCGCTTTGTTTGTCATTCAAATTGTAACTTAAAATTAAAAAAACCAAAATGTATTCCAATAATATTACACAATGCTTCTCACTTTGACAATCACTTCATAATAAAAGCTCTTGCAGAAGAAAAATCTGGTGAAATAGACGTCATAGCAAGCACAGAAGAAACCTATATAAGTTTTTCAAAAAAAGTGGGTGCAATCAAATTGAGATTTATTGATTCCTATAGATTCATGTCCTTTAGCTTAGGTAAACTAGTTAGCTTTCTTAATAATTTCCCAATAATTGAAAAGTTTTTTCCCAACACAAGTAAGAAACACCTTCTAACAAAAAAGGAATATTTCCATATAATTATATAACCACATTTGAAAAATTGAATGAAACATCATTGCCAACAAAGCAACACTTTTATAACTTACTAACTGAAGAGAACATAAGCGATAAAGAGTATGAACTCGCTATGGATGTTTGAGAAACCTTCAATATTCAAACATTAAAGCAATATGGAGAACATTATTTAAAACTTGATATTTTGCTCCTTTGTCAAGCGTTTGAAAATTTTAGAGAAAACTCAATAATAGTAATAAATTAGACCCAGTTTGGTACTTCTCAGCCCCAGGTTATTCATGGGATGCAATGCTATATTATACAAAGGTAAAATTACAATTGCTTACTGATTATGACCAAATACTTATGATAGAAGAGGGGATACGTGGGGGTATGACGCAATGCATTACAAGATACGCTAAAGTGAATAATCCTAAATAAATAATAAAGGAAAAATACAATCCAGATATAGCAACCAGTTACATTATTTATTTAGATGCCAATAACTTGTATGGATGGGGAATGAACCAAATGTTGCCCTATGGAGGCTTTGAATGGGTTGATGTAGACGATGATTTTCAAAAAAACACTAAACATTTATTGAATTCATTGACTCCAGAGTCATCTTTAGCCTACATTTTTGATGTAGATGTAAATTATCTTGTTGAATTGCATAATTTACACAATTTTCTTCCCTTATTTCCAGAAAAAAAGTCCACCTGATGGCAGCAAAAATAAAAAACTAATGAATACTATAGACAACAAATGAAACTATATATGTCATTATTTAAATCTTAAACAAGGTCTAGATATGGGACTTGAACTCATCAAGATTAACAGAGCCTTAAAATTTAATCAATCTCTATGGCCAAAACCATATATTGAGTTAAATACTAAAAAAAGATCGGAAGCTACTTGTGAATTTGAAATACAACAATTTAAATTAATGAACAACACAATATTCGGCAAAAGTATTGAAAATATCAGGAAGCGTCAAAATATAAAATTAGCAAACAATGAAAATCAATTACTGAAACTTATTCGTCGCTCAAAATTTATTGACTGTACAATTTTTGATGAAGAGTTGGCGGCGGTACATTTACAAGTAGAGGTGGTTGAGTTCAATAAACCCATTTATATAGGTTTTTCGATTCTGGAATTACCCAAATTGTTAATGTATAATTTTCATTACAATATAATGTTAACTAGATATAATTTAAATAGTTTACAGTTATTGTACACTGACACAGATAGCTTAATGTATAATATCTTTTCGGAGGATATTTATAAAGATATGAAAAGTATGTCAGATGAATTTGATTTTTCCAGCTATCCTCAAGATCATTTTTGTTATTCAAATAAGAATAAAAAACAGTTGGGCAAAATGAAAGATGAAACAAATGGAAACGTTATTACTGAGTTTATTGGGTTAAGGCCAAAAATGTATAGTTTCAAAATTCTAATTTTGATGAAATTATCAAAAAACGTATTAAAGGTGTTAAAACATACGCAGTTTCAAAAAAAATAAGCTTTGACGATTTCCTTAAATCACTTCATGAATTAACTGAGAAGTATACATTTTTTTACACATTACAATCTAAATTACATAATGTCTATACAATCAAACAACAGAAACTTGCATTGTCTCCTTAAGACAACAAAAGTTATATTAAACCAAACAATACAGATACGTTAGCATTTGGACACAAAGCTATTGAATAAGTTTCTCGTTGTGCAATATTCACATTAGTATTTACCATTATGTTAGAATGTATTTGAATATCATTCAATATTATCAATATTGTAATTTACAGTACCTAGTATTATTACCATTATGGTAGAATGTATTCACTCAATATTGTAATTGAATTGATAATCAATAAGTGCCGATTGGGATGCCTTTAGTGAAACTATTAATGACACCATAGGTAACTTAAAACAGCAGAGACATTTCCGAATAGCCGACATTGGAAACATTGTTGATAGCTTTTCTGCTCTGATTATTAATGCTGCACTAAAATGCATTGGAAAAATTAAGTACACAAAAAATAGAACTTTAGTGCCTTGGTGGAACAATGAATGCAAAATGGCTGTAAGAAACTCCAAGCATGCTTCAATAGGTACAAAAAACAGAAAACCATTGACAACTTAATTAGTTTTTAGAAATACAGGGCCATTTCCCGCAGAGTTATCAAAGAGAGTAAAAGGAAATCTTGGATGGAATATGTGTCAACAATGACGAATCAAACCCCTCCAAAAGTAATTTGGGAAAAGCTTAAGAAGATAAAAGGGTATCATTCCTTTTCAGGTATAAGTGGCATCGAGACAGCTCCAGGCAACATCGTTACCGAAAGTAAGGATATCGCGGACGCGCTAGGTAGAGTCTTCTCGGAAAATTCAAGCGATGGAAATTACGACCCGTTTTTTCTAGAGCGAAGAAATGAGGATGACACTTTCTACGTTTTAAACCCTGCTGATAATGATACCAATTTCAATGCTCCCCTACAATTCTTGGAGCTGACGACAGCGTTGGAAAGTTGTACAGGTGCTAGTCCAGGTCCCGACGATATTCCGTATGCATTCCTAAAGAAATTGCCTATTTCAGGAAAAAAGTATCTCCTTGACATTTTTAATTTCATTTGGCTCAACAATGTTTTTCCCTCTTCTTGGGCCTTAGCTACCGTTGTCCCGATCTTAAAACCGCATAGAAACAAACTTTTACCTCAAAATTATCGTCCTATTTCTTTATACGCTCTAAATGTAAAGTCCTCGAAAAAATAATCAACAGGAGATTACAATGGATCCTAGAAAAACAAAAATTCTTCTCAAAGTTCCAATATGGTTTCAGAAAATTACACTCAACTGCGGATTTTCTGATAAACCTAGAAACTGAAATTTTAGAGGCCTTCACAACTAACGAATACGTTCTAGCAACATGTCTTGATGTACAAAAGGCGTATGAAATGGTATGGAAACCCTTGATTTTCAGAGGACTGCTCCAAAATAACATCAAGGGTAATATGTTACTATTTATCAAAAACTTCATAGCGAATAGATTCCTACAGGTTAGAGTCAACGGAGTATTCTCTGGAGAATATGAGCTCCGAAATGGTGTCTCCCAAGGCTCCGTCTTAAGTGTGACCTTGTTTCTAATAGTAATTAATCATGTAGTTAAGGAAGTGGCATTACCTGCAAAAGCATTTCTATATGCAGACGATCTCACCATATGCTGTAGAGGCAGGTTCATAAACACCATCCAGGACACAGTACAAGAGTCCTTAAATAATCTAGAAAACTGGACAACTAGAACTGGTTTCAAATTCTCCCCACAAAAATCGGAATGTATGTTTACTCGAAAACGCATTGCACCTCAACACCCCAGACTTCTTCTTCACAACACCGAACTGAAATTTTTAGATACAGTCAAGATTCTCGGCTTAATTTTCGACTCCAAATTAACATGGGCACCCTACCTATGAGCTCTAAAAGACGAGTGTAAACGGAGACTGGATACTCTAAAGGTAATAACCCATCAAAATTTGGGAGCAGAAAACAGATACACCGGCACTTTATACAGAAACACAATGACATATGCAGGAGACACATGGACTACACCAGGATCTACACAGACGCATCCAAGATGGAGGAGGGTGTGGGATGTGCCGTAGTCACCCCAGTTTCGAACTGGACGTTCAAAATCAATCCAGAATGCAGCATTTTCACAGGAGAACTTTTCACGTTACTGCAAGCGTATTATATATTCACATCCCAATCACAAAATTCCAAATTTCTTATTTTCACAGATTCTCTTAGCTCGATTCTGGCGATTCAAAATCTATGTTCGGTTGACAAAAGCATTCAAGAAATTCACTCATGGCATTCAAAGTTAATTAAAAAACAAAAAAAATTAAAACTAATTTTGGATCCCGTCCCATGTTGGCATTTCTGGGAACGAAAAAGCAGACATTGCTGCAAAAGACGCTGCACCCTCCTCCTTACTGCCGCAACAAACAGTTAACAAAGCACAAGACCTTTCAACCTACTTCAAAAAAAAATTGAACAACACTGGAACAATCAATGGACTCAGACGGAAGAATAAAACTCCGAAAAATAAAAGACGAAAACAAGCCATGGAAACTTCCAAGCACCATGAACAGACGAGGCACGTTAGTCATCACAAGACTAAGACTTGGACATACGAAACTGACACATTCCTACTTACTTCTTGGACTTGAACACCCGACATGCTCCTGCAACCAAGACTACACAGAGCTCACAGTACAACATATACTGACTAACTGCACAAACTACACCGCATTAAGAAACAAATACAAACTACCGACTGACATGAAAAAACTACTTCAAATACCCACCGACGAATACGACGGACTCATCCAGTTCCTTCAAGACACAAAATTCTACGAAGACATATAGAAGCAATAGTCGTCGCTAATGGCCCTGCAGTCGATGCGACGTTAAATAAAAAAGAATAACTCATAGGCAATAAATAATCATTTATATTGTTCAATTAGAAAAAATAAAAATGTAATTTTTATTACCTATATTATATTAATTGTTTATTGTGGTATTGGATTAATAAATGCATGTTTACAGTAATGAAAATTTTATTCTCTTTTTCCTGATCATTCTTATACATTAAAATAAATGGAAGAGGTGAGTAAAAAAAAATAATAAAAAATAATAATAATCATGGATTTCTGCTTAACAATGTCAAAGGATTTTACCCAAGATTTTATGAAACCCTAACCATTTTCCATAGAGTTTGTCTTTTTTTCTCCTTAACACTCTTTCAATTAAAAATACGTCTGGGTATGTAACCTTTTGCCATTCTTCAATATAAAAGCCACCTTTAATCGGCTGCTTTGTCAAATCTTCAAGTAAATAGGTAACAGGTGCGGTATCTTGAATTTTAACAATTTTGAATATTTCATTGGACCAATTAAAGGTAAATCCCTTTGAAAATTGACTTTTGTTTTTGGATACTCTCACAAAATCACCTATGGAAAATTTATTTTTCTTGATTACAGCCTTCGGAGATTTATATACAGTTTCTAAAAGAAAATTCTGCATAGATGCAATAACATCCTTTGGTTTCATATGGATGGTTTGATTGACTGTGTTGTTATACTCCTTCACGAGTATTGGTAGCAAATCCAAGTATTTATAATTGCCTCTTACACTAAACATTTTCCACATCATGGATTTGAATGTTCTGTTAAACCTTTCCTCTAAACTCGCCTTCAAAGTGCTAAAGGTACTCTAATGATTTATATGATTTTTCTTCATTAGTCTCTGAAACGTTTTATTGTAGAACTCTGAACCTCTATCAGACTGAATATTTCTGGGAATTCGACCTCCACTGTCTTGTATCACTTTCTGCATAGACTCGGTCACATCCTTTCCATTTTTGCTTTTCACAGATGTCACCCAAGCAAGTTTTGAGAAACAGTCAATAACAGTTAACAAATATTTACAACCTTTGTTCTGTTTGGCGTAGGGTAACATCTCTACGAGGTCAATTTGCCAAAGATCACCAATCCCTTTCAAAATTACATTTCTTCTCTTATATCTTCACCGAGCTGGTTTGTGTAGCTCATGAACAATAACTTGTTTTATTTTTGTAGTCATGATTATTCCTTCTTTTTATCTTCTTTCTTGTCTAACTCAAGTTGAAGATAGGCAAGAGTAACTACATCATCTTCTGATATAGGTTCCAATACATTTGATATTCTTCTCTTTTTTGCATTAAAAACGTTTTCTATTGTATTACCATTTTTATCTTTTGGTATAACAAGAGCCGAATTTTTTCCATAAAATTTCTCGTTACAACATCATTCGGATCAATAGGATTAGCGACGGAGACTAAACGTTTCCCAGCTCCTGATATATAAGCGCCAGGCCAATTTTTTTAATGGGTATAATATAGTGCTAAAGAGTCAACATAAACTTTCGCTACCACATCTTACTTGCAATACCGTGTCCCAAATTAACAATTCTTCTATGTCCAACATCAATAGTTGCATCTTCCTTAAACAAAGACTTAAATCTTTCCTCTCCTTCAAGAGCTCTCACTCTCTTTTTCAAATCATCCAACTTGCGATAGTGTTTCTTCACAATATGATGACCAAATTTGTCTAGCGTCATCTTTGGGATACAATTAATAACTGATATTTGCCTCTTGAAGTTCTTCTATTATAGAGGCATATTCATTATCATGACCATGGTGGCCAGAAATAGATGATGCGATCAAAATATGCAACCTATCAACAAGATTATTGGGATTGTTCCAATAGTCATAAGTATGCTGCCCTTCTTTCATCATAAGACCAAATCCTTTTTTCTATTTATGCAATTTACTTTGCAATCTTGTCTTGATATTTAGTTGTGGGGATTCAAACAATTTAGATATAATTTGTTTGTATTTGTCACCCCGATTACCGCTGATGTGTTTTTGAGAGCTGTAACTTTGCTTATGTGCATTTGTAGCAATTAATACTTTTTTATAATTTTCGAAATCTGTCGTTGTATATGTTTTTATTTTTTTTTTCAAAAAAAGAAGTTGATACAACCCTGGAGTTCCTTCATACCATTCGTCTTTCACATTAATGTCATCGTTATCTATAGTCACATTACTATCACCAATACTCATGCCCCCTTTTGGTTGAATCCGAATACCATATCTGTCATCCATGTCTTGAGTTCTTCCTTCAATCGCTTTTGCAATGTAAGGCCTTATATTAACACCTATGTTAGCATTATCCATAATTTCTTCAATCTTCTCCAAACCTGCTGCAGATTGGGCGATATTTTTAATTTTATCTATTGGAGTAGTGGAAGCATCTAGCTCATAAATCTCTTCTTCACCTTCTGCTATGCCGCTTATTGCTGTTTCAATATTTGATTCTATCTTTAAAGGTGTAGGAAATATTGTTCTCCTATGATAAATGAATGGAGTTATGCTTGTAGAAGCTGTCACAGCGTCTTCTTCCTCTTCTCCTTTATCTTTTACTGTATATATTGCTTCTTGAGATGGCTTAACCTCCTCACTTTTTATTTTTTGCTCCAGAGGAGTGTTAAGAACATGTTTTGTGAGCATTTGAAGTGGTTGTGTTATGGGACCCAACGATTTTTCCAACTGTTCGTTAGCTTCATTCAAATCTCGTTTAAGAGATTTAAATTTCTTTCGAAGTTTCTTATTAGTGTTAATGATGGTGTGCGTGAGCGAGCGTTTCATTGTAGACTAATGAATGATCTACGTTAACACATGCATTTCTATTAATTAGCTAGAAAATCATAAAGGAATCAAATCCTTTACGATATCGTCCTTGGCTTTTCCTTGATTTATCAATAACAATAAAACCATACGGATTATCTATCCAACAGAGATTGCAAATTTCTTTGAATCTTTCAAAATTCATATCTGGTGTACTCACATGATCATTAAATACATGTCTAAGATTTAAATCATCTTGATGAAAAATTATAATAAGTTTGCATTATCTCTAATCAAATGTTTTGGAATCCGAGCGTAGCTTTGAGTTAAATAGAAACTATCCAATGCTCTATGTCGGCCCATGCTAAAATATTGTCGAATAATATCTTGGTTGACTGAGGCGATGTCATCAAAAATACAAATTGAGTTTTGTTTAGCCTCAGAAGGCTCAATAACATTTTCACCATCATCGAATTTATAGTATGTGACTTCAGGAACTGATTGCTAAATTCTTTCCAAATACTTATACTTCGATTGGTCCAATGATCTACTGTATATTTATATGTTTTCAAAACGAAGACCGTTTTCATGAAGAAGTAAACTAATTATTAAATTAGTTTTCCCACATGCAGATGGACCACATACAATCGATCGTATACTATTCGGTAACAAAACTCCATGTCGTTGAAATTCTTCTTCTTGTTTCTTATTCTTCTCTCTTTCGTCCACATCAGATAAAATATTTGACACTTGGAGTCGATCCTTTTGTTGTTTTAAACGCATCTTTACTGAAGTAGTTATATTTTTACATTATATATATTGGTATAAATAAACTTTGGAAGAAATATATATATATTCAGTATGAACCGAGGAAAGGTTCGAAGTGGAAATGGTTTAATCAACTCACTTATAAATAAATTACCCTTTGAATTTCATTTTCCTGGTTATAATTATTGTGGTCCGGGGACAAGACTTGAGGATCGATTAATCAGAGGTGATAAAGGAATTAATCCATTAGACGAGGCCTGCAAGGAACACGACATATCTTATTCCAGATACAAAGATTTACCCAACCGTCATAGAGCTGACAATTTATTAGCAGAAAGAGCTTGGCAAAGAACGACGGCAAAAGAAGCATCTCGAGGTGAAAAACTTGCTGCTTGGACTATAACTAACGCAATGAAAGCTAAAGTTAAATTTGGGGGTGGAATTGGTGGGGGTAAAGGAAGAAGACCACTAAGAAGGAAATGAAACAAAAATTACTTTACCAATCTCTTAAAAGCTGCACGTTTAAGTCCCAACAACGTATTAACATTGCCCCTTCAGAAATCATCATCATTAGCTTTAAAGAAAGCCCGAAAATTTTTGAAAAGTAATAAGAAAAAATATCCATTCAATCAAATATCTCCTCCACGAATTCTTCCTATTCCTAATAAATCTGGTGGGTTTTTACCATTTTTAGTTCCATTATTTGCAGGTCTCTTCGCTTTAGGAAGCTTAGCGGGAGGCGCTTTCGTAATCGCTAAAACGGTAAATGACGTGAAAACGGCGCGTGAGAAAATAGAAGAGATGAAAAGACATAATCGTGTGTTAGAAGAGCAAAAAATTGGTAATGGGATGTATATTAAGCCGTACAAAAAAGGTTATGGACTTATTTTTAAAAAAGGTAAATTTAGAAAACAATGACTATTTAAACAATTACCTAAAAGAGCACTAACAAATGCTGAATTGGACGAATTTGCGAAAAAAACTAGAACTACCTTTTTTTAGAGGAGTATTTATGCGAGATACATTACCTCTTTCACCTAATAATAACGAATGCGCAATAGTTAATTTAGATTCAATACGAAATCCTGGAACTCATTATGTATGTTTCTTAAAGAAAGGATCGCAAGTCAAATTTTTTGACCCATTTGGAAACCTTCGTCCACTTCCTGTTCTCATCAGTTATTTAAAAGATTGTACTATTGTGTATAATAGAAAAAGATATCAAAAATGGAATACACCTTATTGTGTCCACTTATGTCTAAGTATAAGGAATATTTGTATAAGGAATTGAAGTGGTATGAAAAAGCTTAATCATGAGCTTAACGTTTACATTAACGGGTAAATCGAATGTGCTCACCGCCAACTTTTTCCCTCCTATTGAGTTAGATGATAACGAATACAGTATTGCTCTCTTAAGTTTTGAAAGCTACAATTCCATTCCGAGCATTACGGATAATGAAAATAATTTTTTTTATTATGGCAATAAGTCAATCATATTGCCAACTGGAACGTATGAATTAAACGCAATCGCGGAATATTTGGAAGAAAATATAGAATCACCAAATAGTGTTATATTAAGAGCAAATAATAATACTTTAAAGTGTGAATTAACGTGTTCAGTCGCCGTTTATTTTTGTTGAGATGGCAATATCACTGTTAATATAAAAGTCACATGTTTATAAAAAGTATAAAATGTTCAGTTCAATATTACAGTTAATAAAAATGAAACATAGTTCCCAATAGTTTGTCTTTGTATTTTCTTATCCTATTTTCATGTAATAAATTTAATAGGGTTATGGGCCCAGTTCGTCAAGATCATTGAAGATTAAAAAATAGGTAAGAGTAAAGGTAAAAATATAAATGGCAACGAAAGAAAAGTACTATAACCTTACGCCGTTTGCTGGTGAAAACTTTAGTGCTTGGGCATTTCGAATAAAAAGTATTTTGAAGGAAAATGGCATAGAAAAAGCAATCGAAGATGAAACCTATATAACGGTGGAGGCAAATGCAAAAATGGAAGCAAAAGCACAAGCCATAATTATTGGAGGCGTGGCAGATAGCCACTTGGAATATCTGAAGGATAAAGCTAGTGCTTATTTAATGTATAAAAATCTGGAAGACAATTTCGTGAAGAAAAGTGTGCGAGGACAATTGTTTATTAGAAGAAAGTTGAGTGAAATTAAATATAACGAAAACAGCCCATTATTAAATCATCTTGTTAAGTTAGAAGAGTTATTCGGTCAATTAAAAGATGCAAATGCTGACATAAAAGAAGAAGAAAGAGTAAGCTACATTTTACTATCAATGCCTAAATCATATGAGGCAGTGATTACAGCACTAGAAACGGTGGAAAGTTTAAAGGTGGATTTTGTGAAAGACAGACTATTGGGTGAAGAAGAAAAACGAAAGAAATCAATGGGAGGAAATCAAGATGTCGATTATGCATTCTTGTGCTACGGATGTGGTAAACCAGGTCATAAGAAATGGCAATGTCGTCAACGACGACAGAATTATCAAGGACAAGGTAGAAGCTATGGTTTTACGAAATATAGACAAGATAATTTTCATACACAAGGAGACAACGGTGGAAATAGATACCAATACAACCGAGGAAGAGGTCGCAGTCAACAAGAGCATCGAGGAAGAGGACAGGGAAGAGAGTCTCACATGCTGGAAGAACTACATGATGACGCGATATACGTATGTGAAAGAGAGGTGCTTAAGTGTGAAAATGTAAACAAGGAAAGCGTTGTGTGGTGTATGGATTCTGGGTGTACTGACCACCTAATAAACACAAAAGAGTGGTTTGTTGACTATATCGAATTGACAAAGCCGAGACAAATAGCAGTGGCCAAGAACGGAATGAGTCTCAAAGCAACAGGTATCGGAAATCTAAAATTGTATAGTATGATAGGTAGGAAAAAGCAAGTGTGTACGATAACAAATGTGTATTATGTACCGGAACTGAGGAAAAACTTACTTTCTGTATCTAAAATTGAAGAGAAAGGTTTTCAAATAGTATTTTCTAGGGGTAAGGTAAAAGTATTTAAAAACAATATATTAACAATGATAGGAGATAAAGTAGGTAGTCTATATATTGTTGAGACATTTTGTGATATGTTAAACTGCAATTATTCATCAAAGAATGAACAAAATTTAATAAATTTATGGCATAGACGGTTCGGTCACTTAGGGCTAAATAATTTAAAAATACTGATACAAAGAAATCTGGTTAAAGGTATGAGTGAAATTGAAAATATGCGAATTGAGAGTACGTTATGTGAGTCCTGTACCTTAGGGAAAATGACGAAATTACCATTTAACAGGAAAGGGTATAGAGCGACTAAACCGCTAGAGTTAGTACATACAGATGTTTGTGGACCAATAACACCCGAGACATGGGACGGTAATAAGTATTTTATAACATTTATAGATGACTACACCCATTTTGTTGTCGTGTACCTAATGAAAAGCAAATCGGAAGTGTTCGATAAATTTAAAAAATTTTATTATTATGCAACACGACATTTTAATATTAATTTGTTAAAACTAAAGTCAGACAATGGTAGAGAATATCTGTCAAGTGAATTTTTGAAATTTTGTGAAGTGAGTGGAATAAGGTTACTACACACTGTAGCATATAATCCTGAAATGAATGGTGTAGCCGAAAGACTTAACAGAACATTAATGGATAAAGCGAGAACCATAATGATTGAATCAAACGTGCGAAAGGAATTTTGGGGAGAGGCGGTACTCTACTCAAACTACGCAACGAATAGAAGTCCAGTATCAGGAAGAGAAGTAACTGCTAGTGAAATGTGGGAAGGCAGAAAACCTGATGTATCAAACATGCGAGTTTTTGGTAGTGTTGCATATAATCACGTACCTAAAGAATGGAGAAAGAAACTAGACAATAAAGGGAAGAAAATGATAATGATGGGTTACTGTCAAGGAGGATATAGACTATGGGATGATGAAAACTATAAGATAGTGAGTGCAAGAAACGTAATATTCGATGAACGACCAAAAGTTAAAGGAGAGATGGTTTATATACCGGCTATTGAAGATAGATCTATCGATAAAGAACCTGAAGTTAAAGAGAAAAATAAAGAACCAGAAAAAGAAACTAGGGTAATTCCTAAAATAATAATTAAAGATCAAGACCAGACTGAAGATGATAATAGTCAGAAAAGAGCAATACAAGGTCAAGATTCAGGAAGAGTAAAGAGGAAAGTTCAAAAACCTCAATGGCAAAAAGATTTCGCAATGGACATGAGCTACGAAGAGCAGAATGAATCATTATATGCTCTATTGGGAAGCCTAACTGATGTACCTAAAAACTATGAAGACATTGAAGAAAGAAAAGATAAAAAACTATGGAAAGAAGAAATAAAAGTATTAAAAGAAAGTGAGACATGGATAACAGTAGCAGCTCCTGAAAACGTTAAGTTGATAGACTGTAAATGGGTATTTGCAAGGAAAGAGGTGAAAGACAAAGAGGTGTACAAAGCGCGATTAGTAGTAAGGGGCTTCCAACAAGAAGATAATTTTAGTGAAGTGTATTCTCCAGTACTAAGATTTCAAACGTTAAGATCAAAATTTAGAATGAAAGATATGGGCCATGAAAATTTAACGTACTTAGGCATTGCAATAACTAAAAGGTCTGATAGTATTGTCATTGATCAGTCTAAATATTTAAAAGGTGTGTTAAAGAAATTTGGAATGGATGACTGTAAGGAGTGTGATACTCCTATGTGGATTAAAAAATTATTAGAAGAATTATCAATTAATGTCAAGACTGTTAAAATTTTCGAAGATAATCAGAGTACAATATATGCTGTTAAAAATCCAGATCAGAAACGTTTAAAACATATGGATGTTAAATTTAAATTTGTGAAACAGATGGCAGAAGATAAGGTGATTGAAGTTGAACATTTGTGTAGTGAAAAACAGTTAGCTGATGTGCTAACTAAACCATTAAGCAAAAAACTATTTCTATTTTTTGTTAATCAATTAGGTTTGATAAATTTCACAAACAGTGATATTGAGGAAGAGTGTTGAGATGGCAATATCACTGTTAATATAAAAGTCACATGTTTATAAAAAGTATAAAATGTTCAGTTCAATATTACAGTTAATAAAAATGAAACATAGTTCCCAATAGTTTGTCCTAGTATTTTCTTATCCTATTTTCATGTAATAAATTTAATAATTTTAATATAGACGGAAAACCATCTTCAATCGGATCATTATTGGGTAGGAATAAACCAGTTATCCTCAATGCTACAGTGAATAGCTTTCATATACCTCCAAATGTTGTGAATATTAACAAAGTTAATGCTATTGGAATAGATTGCAACATTGCTTCAGGATCATACAGAAATGACAAACCTGTCCATTCTATGTATGAATTCTTTACTACAGTTGAACCTGGCTATAAAATAGTTGAAAATCCCTCTAATATCATTTATCTCCCAGTCATTGTCAAGAGTATAGATAACATTACAGTACGAGTTGTGAACCAAGAAGGAGATCTTATAGACTTCCGAGGGGAAACACTTACTGTGCGACTTCACTTAAAGAAAAAATATGGGGATTGATTTTAACAAGACCAGTGTTGATGATTGCTATTTAAAACTATATAAAAGTAGAAATAGATCAAATCAAGATGTTAGTATGCCAAAGTGCATTAAGCGATTAACACCTCACAACGCGCGATTTTTGCAAAGTGTAGGATTTAAATAAAAATCCAAATGAATAAGTTCTTAAATATTTCTGAAGAAGTCTTTTTTGATGACTCTATAATTTATTATGAATATCATACGCATCAACCATACGCTTCATCAAGTTTCAACAACTCAGATGAAATACGATTACCAATACAAAACCAAGATGTTTATATATTGCCATCTCAAAGTTTTATCTATCTTGAAGGACGTATTTTAAAAAAAGATGGAGGAATTACAAATACTGTTCAATTCATTAATAATGCATTTCCCTTTCTGTTTGAAGAAATTCGATATGAAATAAATGGCATAGAAATTGATCGAGTCCGCAATCCCGGAATTACGAGCACTTTGAAAGGTTATTCATCATTTTCACCGCTTCAGATTAAAGCCTTAGAAAACGCTGGTTGGGTTTAACCAAAAGGAGTGACAACTTCGATAACAGATCCAATATCAAAATTAGCAACAAATGTTTTGACACCAGTGACAAGTGTTATAACTGAACAAGGATATTTCAACATTTGTCTTCCCTTAAACATCTTGATGGGATTTGCCGAAAACTACAAACGGATATTGATGAATGTTAGGCAAGAATTAATCCTCATTAGAGCTCGAAACGACTTGGATTCAATCATTGGCTCTGAAGAAGTAAACATTAAATTGGAAAAAATACAATGGAAAGTCCCTCATATTCGTGTGTCTGATGAACAAAAATTGAAACTTTCAAAATTAATTGATCGAGGTCAATCACTTAACATACCGTTTAGATCTTGGGATCTCACAGAATATCCAGTGTTGCCAGTGAATAACAGACAAAGTTGGAGTGTAAAGACAACCTCACAACTAGAAAAGTCACGTTACATAATACTTGCTTTCAAACTGGACGAAAGGATCAGCAAGGAAAAGATTGCAGTCAATTCGATTCTTTCTAAATTCAGAAGTGTATCCCTACGATGATTTGAACTTTAACAAAGGTCAAATCGCTCTTTTACATGAAATGTATTTAAGCTTTCAAATGAGTTATTACAACAAATCTCTCGAAGAGCCCTTGCTGTCAAGGAAAGATTTTATGACAATAGCACCAATTGTGGTTATAGATTGTTCCAAGCAAAGTGAAGCTATTCAATCAGGAACAGTTGATATAAGACTTGAATTTGAAGCAAGTGAAAACTTTACAGACAATACATGTGCCTATTGTCTAATATTACATGATAGAGTAGTGGAATATAATCCGTTGACGGGTTATGTTCGAAAAATATAAATGACACATGAGAAAATGTTGAAGTTTTAGTATCTCATAGATAGTGGTAGGATAACCATCATGCAGGAGTACGTAGTTGTTGATTTTCAAGGTTATCAAGGCAAAAATTGAGAATTCGTTGTAAAAGAACTTAGTGTTTTGGACAATACTCAAGTTTATCACTGGTTTTTCAAACCTCCACCATCATGTCATCAAATTTATGATATTGGATACAGCAGAGAAGACATTTGGGTGAAACGTTGTTTGCATGGAATTGATTATACTTATGGAGAGCTGGATTACTACTTGCTGGAGCAGCTCCTAAAAGGAGCTACATTGCATCATAAGTATTTATGGGCCAAAGGATTGGAAAAATGTAAATTTATTGAAAGGATTATTAATAAACCTGTATATGATCTTTCAAACTTCAATTGTTCAAGCTTAAAGGTTTTGCCTAACAATAAAACCAAGTGTCATTACCATGAGGGAACAACTTTTAATTGCGCACTCAATAAAGCTCGTAAACTTCTGAACTGGATCAACGCCAATAGAAGAAATGTTGATTTCAGCTATGAGGATGTACGTGAAATAACTTTCAAAAACTCTTCAAATCAACACCTGGTTTTCAGTGGATTTATCAAATATTTAGATTCATTGTGTTGTTTTCATTGTAACTATAAAATTGACTTATCTTTAACCTCATATCCCTATAAAAATCATATTCAAAACAGTCCTAATTGTCATTTAGCTACACATCACCCTTGAGTTAACATTTACAATGGATGAAGCTATTCATCTCCTTTCTCAAACTGACATTTGGTACCTGGAGCCTCATCAACTGCGCTGTTTACCCAAATCATTCTTATTGTATTTTTACGATTATTCTATTGAATATCGATGGGAAGACCTTCCTTTGGAATTGCAACAAGATCCAGCCTTCCAAAGAAGAAGAAGATGCAGTCAACATCATACATTCAATTCCTCCTTCGATGAAATAGATGGAAGCCCTCCAATGAAAAAAGACTGTATTTTATGTTCACAATCAAATATTGACATGATTGAACCTGAACCAATGTAATTGTGTTAAAATCAAATATAACATTTTTTTATATTTATTTCTTGTCTTTCACTTATTTTTTATTAAAAATTCTTATCATACTATTAAGAGGAAAATGAAGCACAGTTTTTCAATTTAATGCTAAGTAAATCTAGATACAATTGATTCCATTGTAATATATTCATTTGGTTTGAAATTAACAACTGACTCTCTTCTGATGGTGGCAGTAAATCTTCACACGCTGCTTTAAAGCTGGCCAACAACTTGAAACAATTGTCCATTTTGTTAGAATTTTGTAGCCACTTCAAAGTTTCCATTTTGCTTAACTTGACTTCGGGTGAGGTTAATTCCATATGAGGTGACGCATTTCGAACTATCAATGCCATCCATGTATAAACGGTGTCTATCTTTAAACATAGATTTCTCGCAGATTTTGTGAAATGTAGCATACTATTCCCAACACGAATAGATGGATATTCGCTATCTTGGCTTTTTTTCTTTGATGTGAAATATTTTAAAATGATATCAGTTTTTTCTTTCAATTCATTCCATTCTTCAAAATTGAAATAAATAATATTTTTCTTATCACATATCGCTAATGTTGGAGAGGTTGCAAAAAGTCCTATCCTAACACACTTGTTTTTACTCAGAGAACACTTTGTAACAAATGCGATGTCTGAGTGATCCATCACTTTGTTTGAATAACAAACAACTGCTCTTTCAAACTGAATCACGTGCATTTATAATTATATTTTATTTTTTTATTGTTGACCTTCAAGTTTCAAAGATATTTCCTGGTTACATAATTCCTTTTTTTCTCTGAAGAAACAAAAATCAATTTTCCTAAGTTTTCTTGCAGAATTTTTAAATAAATTTTATATCACTGTCTTTAGCTCGACGAGCTGCATAGAACGAAATTTCTCCCGAGACCAATAACCCAAAATTTAATATTTTTCACAATATGTATTAGAAAAATTTTTTTTTCTTCTCTTGCATCTCTAATGACCGCGTCATTTAAGGAATAATTACCCTGTTACGCAATTCCTTCATTGGAGTGAAAAAAAGGCATTTTTCTCACGTTTCCCGAAATGTTACCAAAATAAATTTTATATCACCATCTTCAAATTCTTAAGATCTATATATTTAAAATTTTTCCCATTCAAATATTCCAATATTTACCACTTTTCATATTTTGTGCTGGGCCACGGTTCAGATCTAATTATACATGTCATCATTAGAGAGAGAAAACGGAAGACAGAGATGGACTGAGGAGTTGGGGGGGTGTTTTCAGTATGTCAATATTGGAGGGGATGAGCTCCGTGTTATTTTATCTAGTTTCAGATAGGCCAAGTATCTTTTGTCATAAGATTGGTCGATTTTTAGATTCAAAAAGTGGGATTTTGAGTGACGACTGATTAACCGTTCCATCTGATTTATGAGTTGAGATTAGGATTTTTTTATTTGTTATTTCACCTAGTTTCAGATAGGCCAAGCTTCATTTGTCTTAAAATAAGTCGATTTTTGAGTTAAAGAACTGGGATTTTGAGTGAAGTCTGATTCGACGTTCCTTCTGATTTATGAGTTCAGACTAGGATTTTTTAAGTTGATATTTTATCTAGTTTCGGTTCGGCCAAGTTTCCTTTTGTCATAAGATTGGTCGATTTTTGGGTTCGAAAAGTGGGATTTTGTGTGACATCTGAGTTCCATCTGATTTATGAGTTCAGACTAGGATTTTTTAAATTTTATTTTATTTAGTTTCAGATAAGCCAAGTTTCATTTGTCATGAAATAAGTCGATTTTTGCGTTCAAAAATTGTGATTTTGAGTGACGCCGAATTAAACGTTCCTTCTGATTTATGAGTTCAGACTAGAATTATTTCAATTATTTATTTATCTAGTTTCAGATAGGCCAAGTTTCATTTGTCATAAAATAAGTCTAAGATTTTGAGTGACGACTGATTAACCGTTCCATCTGACTTATGAGTTCAGATTAGGATTTTTTCATTTGATATTTTATCTAGTTTCAGATAGGCGAAGTTTCCATTGTCTAAAGATTGGTCGATTTTTTGGGTTCAAAAAGTGGGATTTTGAGTGACGTCTGATTCCACGTTCCTTCTGATTTATGTGTTCAGACTAGGATTTTTTAAGCTGATATTTTATCTAATTTCAGATAGGCCAAGTTTCATTTGTCATAAAATAAGTCGATTATTAGATTTAAAAGTGGGATTTTGAATGATAACTGATTAACCGTTCCATCTGACTTATGATTTCAGACTAGGATTTTTTAAGTTGTTATTTTATCTAGTTTCAGATAGGCCAAGCTTCATTTGTCTTACAATAAGTCGATTTTGAGTTAAAGAAGTGGGATTTTAAGTGGTCTGATTCGACGTTCCTTCTGACTTATGAGTTCAGACTAGGATTTTTTAATTGATATTTTATCTAGTTTCGAATAGGCCAAGTTTCCTTTGTCATAAGACTGGTCGATTTTTTGGTTAAAAAAGTGGGATTTTGTGTGACATCTGAGTCACCGTTCCATCCGATTTATGAGTTCAGACTAGAATTATTTTAATTATTACTTTATCTAGTTTCAGATAGGCCAAGTTTCATTTGTCATAAAATAAGTCGATTTTTAGATTCAAAAAGTGGGATTTTGAGTGACGACTGATTAACCGTTCCATCTGATTTATGAGTTCAGATTAAGATTTTTTTATTTGATATTTTATCTAGTTTCAGATAGGGCAGGTTTCATTTGTCATAAAATAAGTCGATTTTTGGGTTAAAAAAGTGGGATTTAGGGTGACGTCTGAGTCACCGTTCCATTTGATTCATGGGTTAAGACTAGGATTTTTTTATTTGATATTTTATTTAGTTTCTCAAAGCCCAAATGTCATTTGTCATAAAATTAATCGATTTTTAGATTCAAAAAATGGGATTTGAGTGACATCTGAACCAACGTTCCTTCTGATTATCTGCGTCCTGTCCAGCATTTTTTTAATTGATATCTTATCTAGTTTCAGATAGGCCAAATTTCCTTTGTCATAAGATTGTCGATTTTTGGGTTCAAAAAGTGGTATGTTGAGTGACGTCTGATTCCACGTTCCATCTGATTTTTGAGTCAACTAGGATTTTTCAAGTTGATATTTTATCTAGTTTCAGATAGGCCAAGCTTCATTTGTCTTAAAATAAGTCGATTTTTTTGTTAAAAAAGTGGGATTTTGATTGGTCTGATTCCACGTTCCTTCGGATTTATGAGTTCAGACTAGGATTTTTTAAGTTGTTATTTTATCTAGTTTCAAATAGGCCAAGTTTGATTTGTCATAAAATAAGTCGTATTTTAGATTCAAAAAGTGGGATTTTGTGTGACGACTGAATAACCGTTCCATCTGACTTATGATTTCAGACTAGGATTTTTTAAGTTGTTATCTTATCTAGTTTCAGATAGGCAAAGTTTCATCCGTCATGAAAATATTCGATTTTTGGGTTAAGGAAGTGGGATTTTGAGTGGTCTGATTCACCGTGCCATCTGATTTATGAGTTCAGATTAGGATTTTTTTATATTTTTTTTCACCTAGTTTCAGATAGGCCAAGCTTCATTTGTCTTAAAATAAGTGGAATTTTGAGTTAAAGAAGTGAGATTTTGAGTCAAGTCTGATTCCACGTTCCTTCGGATTTATGAGTTCAGACTAGGATGATTTAAGTTGTTATTATATCTAGTTTCAGATAGGCCAAGTTTCATTTGTCATAAAATAAGTCGATTTTTAGATTCAAAAAGTGGGATTTTGTGTGACGACTGATTAACCGTTCCATCTGACTTATGATCTCAGACTAGGATTTTTTAAGTTGTTATTTTATCTAGATTCAGATAGGCAAAGTTTCATCTGTCATGAAAATATTCGATTTTTGGGTTAAAAAAGTGGGATTTTGAGTGGTCTGATTCGACGTTCCTTCTGATTTAATAGTTGAGACTAGGACTTTCTTAATTGATATTTTGTCTAGTTTCGGGTAGGCCAAGTTTCCTTTGTCATAAGACTGGTCGATTTTTTGGTTAAAAAAGTGAGATTTTGTGTGACATCTGAGTCACCGTTCCATCTGATTTATGAGTTCAGACTAGGATTTGTTTATTTGTTATTTCACCTAGTTTCAGAGAGACCAAGCATCATTTGTCTTAAAATAAGTCTATTTTTGAGTTAAAGAACTGGGATTTTGAGTGACGTCTGATTCACCGTTCTATTTGACTTATGAGTTCAGACTGGGATTTTTTAAATTGTTATTTTGTCTAGTTTCAGATAGGCAAAGTTTTATCTGTGATGAAATAAGTCGATTTTTGGGTTAAAAAAGTGGAATTTTGGGTTGTTCTGATTCACCGTTCTATCTGATTTATGAGTTCAGATTAGGATTTTTTACCTAGTTTCAGATAGGCCAAATTTCATTTGTCATAAAATAAGTCGATTTTTTTTGTTAAAAAAGTGGGATTTTGTGTGACAACTGAACCAACGTTCCTTCTGATTATCTGCGTCCTAATTAGCATTTTTTAAATTGATATTTTATCTAGTTTCATGTAGGCCAAATTTCCTTTGTCATAAGATTGGTCGATTTTTGGGTTCAAAAAGTGGGATTTTGAGTGACGCCTAATTCACCGTTCTATTTGACTTATGAGTTCAGACTAGGATTTTTTAAATTGTTATTTTGTCTAGTTTCAGATAGGCAAAGTTTTATCTGTGATGAAATAAGTCGATTTTTGGGTTAAAAAAGTGGGATTTTGTGTGACGACTGAATAACCGTTCCATCTGACTTATGAGTTCAGATTAGGATTTTTTAAGTTGTTATTTAATCTAGTTTCAGATAGGTAAAGTTTCATCTGTCATGAAAATATTCGATTTTTGGGTTAAAAAAGTGGGATTTTGAGTGTTCTGATTCACCGTGCCATCTGATTTATGAGTTCAGATTAGGATTTTTTTATTTGTTATTTCACCTAGTTTCAGAAAGGCCAAGCTTCATTTGTCATACAATAAGTCGGTTTTTGAGTTAAAGAAGTCTGATTCGACGTTCCTTCTGATTTAAGAGTTGAGACTAGGACTTTTTTAATTGATATATTATCTAGTTTCGGATAGGCCAAGTTTCCTTTGTCATAAGACTGGTCGATTTTTTGGTTAAAAAAGTGGGATTTTGTGTGACATCTGAGTGACCGTTCCATTTGATTTATGAGTTCAGACTAGGATTTTTTAAATTGTTATTTTATCTAGTTTCAGATAGGCCAAGTTTCATTTGTCATAAAAAATGTCGATTTTTGCGTTCAAAAAGTGGGATTTTGAGTGACGCGTAATTCAACGTTCCTTCTGATTTATGAGTTCAGACTAGCATAATTTTAATTATTATTTTATCTAGTTTCAGATAGGCCAAGTGTCATTTGTCATAAAATAAGTCGATTTTTAGATTAAAAAAGTGGGATTTAGTGTGACGTCTGATTAACCGTTCCATCTGATTTATGAGTTCAGATTAGGATTTTTTTATTTGTTATTTTATCTCGTTTCAGATAGGCCAAGTTTCCATTCTCTGAAGATTGCTCAATTTTTGGGTTCAACAAGTGGGATTTTGAATGACGTCTGCTTCCACGTTCCTTCTGATTTATGAGTTCTGACTAGGATTTTTTACCTAGTTTCAGATAGGCCAAATTTCATATGTCATAAAATAAATCGATTTTTTTTTGTTAAAAAAGTGGGATTTTGTGTGACATCTGAACCAACGTTCGTTCTGATTATCTGCGTCCTAATTAGCATTTTTTTAATTGATATTTTATCTAGTTTCAGATAGGCCAAGTTCCGTTTGTCATAAAATAAGTCGATTTTTAGATTCAAAAAGTGGGATTTTGAGTGACGACTGATTAACCGTTCCATCTGAGTTATGATTTCAGACTAGGTTTTTTTAGGTTGTTGTTTTATCAAGTTTCAAATCGGCAAAGTTTCATCTGTCATGAAACAAGTCGATTTTTGGGTTAAAAAAGTGGGATTTTGAGTGGTCTAATTCACCGTTCCATCTGATTTATGAGTTCAGATTAGGATTTTTTTATTTGTTATTTTACCTCGTTTCAGATAGTCTTAAATTAAGTCGATTTTTGAGTTAAAAAAGTGGGATTTTGAGTGAAGTCTGATTCGTCGTTCAATCTGATTTATGAGTTGAGATTAGGATTTGTTTATTTGATATTTTATCTAGTTTCAGATAGGTCAAGTTTCCATTGTGTAAAGATTGGTCGATTTTTGGGTTAAAAAAGTGGGATTTAGTGCGACGTCTGAGTCACCGTTCAATCTGATTCATGAGTTAAGACTAGGATTTTTTTATTTGATATTTTATTTAGTTTCAGATAGCCCAAATGTCATTTGTTATAAAATTAATCGATTTTTAGATTCAAAAAGTGGGATTTGAGTGACATCTGAACCAACGTTCCTTCTGATTATCTGCGTCCTGACCAGCATTTTTTTAATTGATATCTTATCTAGTTTCAGGTAGCCCAAATTTCCTTTGTCATAAGATTGGTCGATTTTTGTGTTCGAAAAGTGTTAGTTAGAGTGACGTCTGATTCACCGTTCTATCTGACTTATGAGTTCAGGCTAGGATTTTTTAAATTGTTATTTTATCTAATTTCATATAGGCCAAGTTTTATTTGTCATACAATAAGTTGATTTTTGAGTTAAAAAAGTGGGATTTTGAGTGAATTCTGATTCGTCGTTCCTTCTGATTTAAGAGTTAAGACTAGGACTTTTTTAATTGATATTTTATCTAGTTTCGGATAGGCCAAGTTTCCTTTGTCATAAAATAAGTCGATTTTTAGATTCAAAAAAAGGGATTTTGAGTGACGACTGATTAACAGTTCCATCTGAGTTATGATTTCAGACTAGGTTTTTTTAGGTTGTTATTTTATCAAGTTTCAAATCGGCAAAGTTTCATCTGTCATGAAACAAGTCGATTTTTGGGTTAAAAAAGTGGGATTTTGAGTTGTCTAATTCACCGTTCCATCTGATTTATGAGTTCAGATTAGGATTTTTTTATTTGTTATTTTACCTCGTTTCAGATAGTCTTAAATTAAGTCGATTTTTGAGTTAAAAAAGTGGGATTTTGAGTGAAGTCTGATTCGTCGTTCCATCTGATTTATTAGTTCAGATTAGGATTTTTTTATTTGATATTTTATCTAGTTTCAGATAGGTCAAGTTTCCATTGTCTAAAGATTGGTCGATTTAGGGTTAAAAAAGTGGGATTTAGTGCGACGTCTGAGTCACCGTTCAATCTGATTCATGAGTTAAGACTAGGATTTTTTTATTTGATATTTTATTTAGTTTCAGATAGCCCAAATGTCATTTGTCATAAAATTAATCGATTTTTAGATTAAAAAAGTGGGATTTGAGTGACATCTGAACCAACGTTCCTTCTGATTATCTGCGTCCTGACCAGCATTTTTTTAATTGATATCTTATCTAGTTTCACGTAGCCCAAATTTCCTTTGTCATAAGATTGGTCGATTTTTGTGTTCGAAAAGTGTTAGTTAGAGTGACGTCTGATTCACCGTTCTATCGGACTTATGAGTTCAGGCTAGGATTTTTTAAATTGTTATTTTATCTAATTTCATATAGGCCAAGTTTTATTTGTCATACAATAAGTTGATTTTTGAGTTAAAAAAGTGGGATTTTGAGTGAATTCTGATTCGTCGTTCCTTCTGATTTAAGAGTTAAGACTAGGACTTTTTTAATTGATATTTTATCTAGTTTCGGATAGGCCAAGTTTCCTTTGTCATAAAATAAGTCGATTTTTAGATTCAAAAAAAGGGATTTTGAGTGACGACTGATTAACAGTTCCATCTGAGTTATGATTTCAGACTAGGTTTTTTTAGGTTGTTATTTTATCAAGTTTCAAATCGGCAAAGTTTCATCTGTCATGAAACAAGTCGATTTTTGGGTTAAAAAAGTGGGATTTTGAGTTGTCTAATTCACCGTTCCATCTGATTTATGAGTTCAGATTAGGATTTTTTTATTTGTTATTTTACCTCGTTTCAGATAGTCTTAAATTAAGTCGATTTTTGAGTTAAAAAAGTGGGATTTTGAGTGAAGTCTGATTCGTCGTTCCATCTGATTTATTAGTTCAGATTAGGATTTTTTTATTTGATATTTTATCTAGTTTCAGATAGGTCAAGTTTCCATTGTCTAAAGATTGGTCGATTTAGGGTTAAAAAAGTGGGATTTAGTGCGACGTCTGAGTCACCGTTCAATCTGATTCATGAGTTAAGACTAGGATTTTTTTATTTGATATTTTATTTAGTTTCAGATAGCCCAAATGTCATTTGTCATAAAATTAATCGATTTTTAGATTAAAAAAGTGGGATTTGAGTGACATCTGAACCAACGTTCCTTCTGATTATCTGCGTCCTGACCAGCATTTTTTTAATTGATATCTTATCTAGTTTCACGTAGCCCAAATTTCCTTTGTCATAAGATTGGTCGATTTTTGTGTTCGAAAAGTGTTAGTTAGAGTGACGTCTGATTCACCGTTCTATCGGACTTATGAGTTCAGGCTAGGATTTTTTAAATTGTTATTTTATCTAATTTCATATAGGCCAAGTTTTATTTGTCATACAATAAGTTGATTTTTGAGTTAAAAAAGTGGGATTTTGAGTGAAGTCTGATTCGTCGTTCCTTCTGATTTAAGAGTTGAGACTAGGACTTTTTTAATTGATATTTTATCTAGTTTCGGATAGGCCAAGTTTCCTTTGTCATAAAATAAGTCGATTTTTAGATTCAAAAAGTGGGATTTTGAGTGACGACTGATTAACCGTTCCATCTGAGTTATGATTTCAGACTAGGTTCTTTTAGGTTGTTATTTTATGAAGTTTCAAATCGGCAAAGTTTCATCTGTCATGAAACATGTCGATTTTTGGGTTAAAAAAGTGGGATTTTGAGTTGTCTAATTCACCGTTCCATCTGATTTATGAGTTCAGATTAGGATTTTTTTATTTGTTATTTTATCTAGTTTCAGATAGGTCAAGTTTCCATTGTCTAAAGATTGGTCGATTTTTGGGTTAAAAAAGTGGGATTTAGTGCGACGTCTGAGTCACCGTTCAATCTGATTCATGAGTTAAGACTAGGATTTTTTTATTTGATATTTTATTTAGTTTCAGATAGCCCAAATGTCATTTGTCATAAAATTAATCGATTTTTAGATTCAAAAAGTGGGATTTGAGTGACATCTGAACCAACGTTCCTTCTGATTATCTGCGTCCTGACCAGCATTTTTTTAATTGATATCTTATCTAGTTTCACGTAGCCCAAATTTCCTTTGTCATAAGATTGGTCGATTTTTGTGTTCGAAAAGTGTTAGTTAGAGTGACGTCTGATTCACCGTTCTATCGGACTTATGAGTTCAGGCTAGGATTTTTTAAATTGTTATTTTATCTAATTTCATATAGGCCAAGTTTTATTTGTCATACAATAAGTTGATTTTTGAGTTAAAAAAGTGGGATTTTGAGTGAAGTCTGACTCGTCGTTCCTTCTGATTTAAGAGTTGAGACTAGGACTTTTTTAATTGATATTTTATCTAGTTTCGGATAGGCCAAGTTTCCTTTGTCATAAAATAAGTCGATTTTTAGATTCAAAAAGTGGGATTTTGAGTGACGACTGATTAACCGTTCCATCTGAGTTATGATTTCAGACTAGGTTCTTTTAGGTTGTTATTTTATGAAGTTTCAAATCGGCAAAGTTTCATCTGTCATGAAACATGTCGATTTTTGGGTTAAAAAAGTGGGATTTTGAGTTGTCTAATTCACCGTTCCATCTGATTTATGAGTTCAGATTAGGATTTTTTTATTTGTTATTTTACCTCGTTTCAGATAGTCTTAAATTAAGTCGATTTTTGAGTTAAAAAAGTGGGATTTTGAGTGAAGTCTGATTCGTCGTTCCATCTGATTTATGAGTTCAGATTAGGATTTTTTTATTTGATATTTTATCTAGTTTCAGATAGGTCAAGTTTCCATTGTCTAAAGATTGGTCGATTTTTGGGTTAAAAAAGTGGGATTTAGTGCGACGTCTGAGTCACCGTTCAATCTGATTCATGAGTTAAGACTAGGATTTTTTTATTTGATATTTTATTTAGTTTCAGATAGCCCAAATGTCATTTGTCATAAAATTAATCGATTTTTAGATTCAAAAAGTGGGATTTGAGTGACATCTGAACCAACGTTCCTTCTGATTATCTGCGTCCTGACCAGCATTTTTTTAATTGATATCTTATCTAGTTTCACGTAGCCCAAAATTCCTTTGTCATAAGATTGGTCGATTTTTGTGTTCGAAAAGTGTTAGTTAGAGTGACGTCTGATTCACCGTTCTATCGGACTTATGAGTTCAGGCTAGGATTTTTTAAATTGTTATTTTATCTAATTTCATATAGGCCAAGTTTTATTTGTCATACAATAAGTTGATTTTTGAGTTAAAAAAGTGGGATTTTGAGTGAAGTCTGATTCGTCGTTCCTTCTGATTTAAGAGTTGAGACTAGGACTTTTTTAATTGATATTTTATCTAGTTTCGGATAGGCCAAGTTTCCTTTGTCATAAAATAAGTCGATTTTTAGATTCAAAAAGTGGGATTTTGAGTGACGACTGATTAACCGTTCCATCTGAGTTATGATTTCAGACTAGGTTCTTTTAGGTTGTTATTTTATGAAGTTTCAAATCGGCAAAGTTTCATCTGTCATGAAACATGTCGATTTTTGGGTTAAAAAAGTGGGATTTTGAGTTGTCTAATTCACCGTTCCATCTGATTTATGAGTTCAGATTAGGATTTTTTTATTTGTTATTTTACCTCGTTTCAGATAGTCTTAAATTAAGTCGATTTTTGAGTTAAAAAAGTGGGATTTTGAGTGAAGTCTGATTCGTCGTTCCATCTGATTTATGAGTTCAGATTAGGATTTTTTTATTTGATATTTTATCTAGTTTCAGATAGGTCAAGTTTCCATTGTCTAAAGATTGGTCGATTTTTGGGTTAAAAAAGTGGGATTTAGTGCGACGTCTGAGTCACCGTTCAATCTGATTCATGAGTTAAGACTAGGATTTTTTTATTTGATATTTTATTTAGTTTCAGATAGCCCAAATGTCATTTGTCATAAAATTAATCGATTTTTAGATTCAAAAAGTGGGATTTGAGTGACATCTGAACCAACGTTCCTTCTGATTATCTGCGTCCTGACCAGCATTTTTTTAATTGATATCTTATCTAGTTTCAGGTAGCCCAAATTTCCTTTGTCATAAGATTGGTCGATTTTTGGGTTCAAAAAGTGGGATTTTGAGTGACGTCTGATTCCACGTTCAATCTGATTTATGAGTTCAGACTAGGATTTTTTAAGTTGATATTTTATCTAGTTTCAGCTAGAACAGCTTCATTTGTCTTAAAATAAGTCGATTTTTTTGTTAAAAAAGTGGGATTTTGAGTGGTCTGATTCACCGTTCCATCTGATTTATGAGTTCAGATTAGGATTTTTTTATTTGTTATTACACCTAGTTTCAGATAGGCCAAGCTTCATTTGTCTTATAATAAGTCGATTTTTGAGTTAAAGAAGTGGGATTTTGAGTGAAGTCTGATTCGACGTTCCTTCTGATTTAAGAGTTGAGACTAGGACTTTTTTAATTGATATTTTATCTAGTTTCGGATAGGCCAAGTTTCATTTGTCATAAAATAAGTCGATTTTTAGATTCAAAAAGTGGGATTTTGAGTGACGCCTAATTCAACATTCCTTCCGATTTATGAGTTCAGACTAGAATTATTTTAATTATTATTTTATCTAGTTTCAGATAGGCCAAGTTTCATTTGTCATAAAATAAGTCGATTTTTGGGTTCAAAAAGTGGGATTTTGAGTGTTCTGATTCACCGTTCCATGTGATTTATGAGTTCAGATTAGGATTTTTTTATTTGTTATTTCTCCTAGTTTCAGATAGGCCAAGCTTCATTTGTCTTGAATAGGTCGATTTTTAGATTTAAAAGTGGGATTTAGAGTGACGCCTAATTCAACCTTCCTTCTGATTTATGAGTTCAGACTAGAATTATTTTAATTATTATTTTATCTAGTTTCAGATAGGCCAAGTTTCATTTGTCATAAAATAAGTCGATTTTTAGATTAAAAAAGTGGGATTTTGCGTGACGACTGATTAACCGTTCCATTGGATTTATGAGTTCAGATTAGGATTTTTTTATTTGATTTTTTATCTAGTTTCAGATAGGTCAATTTTCCATTGTCTAAAGATTGGTCGATTTTCGGGTTCAAAAAGTGGGATTTTGAGTGGAGTCTGATTCAACGTTCCCTCTGATTGATGAGTTGAGACTAGAATTTTTTAAATTGATATTTTACCTAGTTTCAGATAAGCTAAGTTTCATTTGTCATAAAATAAGTCGATTTTTGGGTTAAAAAAGTGGGATTTTGTGTGACATCTGAACCAACGTTCCCTCTGATTATCTGCGTCCTGATTAGCATTTTTTTAATTGATATTTTATCTAGTTTCAGGTAGGCCAAATTTCCTTTGTTATAAGATTGGTCGATTTTTGGGTTCAAAAAGTGGGATTTTGAGTGACGCCTAATTCAACGTTCGTTCTGATTTATGAGTTCTTTCTACGCACAACTTTGTAAACACGGCAAGCTCTCTGTAGTGGACTGTATTCGATAGTGCTGGTTCCGGGAGAAGACCAGCTTAACATAAATTGAGGCAACTCAGGACCAAAACATTGATCCTTAACATGAATTGAGGCAAATTCTATTATTCTAATATTTCCTTAAACTATGTACTTACAGATTGCAGTCTGTGGTCCAGGCTGGTCCATAAAATACAACGGGCTAGAAACACTGTAATAATTTAACTACATATATCGCCTGGCCAGGCTATACAGAAAGAACAGGGCTTTACTATAACACTATGAGTGGCTATGACTCCACAAGAGATGGCATGTAAAACCGTACTCTTACACGATAGGCACACTTTGAGTAACCAGAACCTGATACAGAACGGGAAGGCCGTCCTACACCCACAACTATTAGTTTGGTACTCCACTAGACTCACACAAACTTGAGACTAACACGCGAGAGTGGCTGGGTCAAGCTCACACGTTGACGCCAGGGCCGAAACTGAAGCACACAGAGCGACCAGGGTCAACCACACACGTTGACGCCGGGGCCGAAACTGAGATGGCTAGGGTTGTACTCTGTACCCTAAGTGCAAAGGGTGGGGAGAAATTCACTATGTAAGTAGAAGGGAAATGGGGACTTTGGATCAGTTGCCCCTCATGACCTTTGACCCCACGGGGTCACGTGACCCTCACCCCCCGCCACCTCCACTCCCCCCCACCCTTCCCAGCTCCGAATCACCCACCATCGTACATCCCCAGCTCAATAAGTTTCCACTCTCCCTCTAAACCTCAATAAGTTTCCGCTCTCCCTCTAAACCTCAATAAGCCCCCCCCCTCCCCTAATTTTTTCATCTCCATTTTTGTCCTTTGAATCACTACCAATCTACTTCCCCATCTAAATAGGTTTCCGCTCTCACTCTAACCTCAATAAGTTTCCGCCCTTCCTGTAAACCTCAATAAGTTTCAGCTCTCTCCCTAAACCTTAATAAGTTTCCGCTCTCCCTCTAAACCTCAATATGTTTCCGCTCTCCCTCCAAACCCTTCTTTACATTTCTCACCCCTCGCCTGTGCCCCTATATTTTTTTTAATTAGCCCACTTGTAACAATTTTTATATTTTTAAGACTGATTTCGTGAACTTGAACAGGCACTTTCGTGATCTAACATGTCGAACCCTGCATTCGTGTAGCCTACCATATCATGTCCTAGCATCATCATCATTGTATTCAGTATTATTTCAAACTGAAGTATAATGATGGAATAATCGCCTACCTACAATTTGAGCATGCCGTCCTTCGGTGCCTTGAAAAGTATTGCATTTAAAAATATAACTCAAAGCTCGTCATATTGAGTATGTTGTCCGATTGGAGTAATATGATGGAAAAATCGCCTACCTACACTTTTGAGCATGCCGTCCTTCGGTGCCTTGAAAAGTATTGCATTTAAAAATATAATTCAAAGCTCGTCATATTCAGTATTATTTTAAACTGGAGTAATATGATGGAAAAAAAAAAGCATTTATCTTCAATTCCGAGCACGCTGTCCTTTGGTGTTATTTGTGAATTCTTGTTTTTTTTATTTCAACAATCATTTATTAGTAATTTTGCGTTTTCTCCAATCTGAAGACATCCTAGACCTTGAAATGGTTTTTGCATGCATTATACATGTTCAAACATGTCGAGACCTGTTGTTGCAGGCATACTTCACCAATTTTTATTTCATGATTTAATCTTACATCCCCACGTCAATTAACACATCCAATGTGCTTCCCCATCTCAATACCCCCGCTCTCCCTCCGATTCACTACTCTCTATCTTCAGTATAGCGGCGTAGCCAATCCATCTCAATTTTCTCACTTATACTTCCCCACCTAATTCTCCCTTTAAACCTTTTACTCAGACACACATCCAAGCAATTTTCTTTAGATTTCATCATAGTCCACTACTCTTAGCACCATCATGCTTCGCCCCTGTTCAACACCTACAACCTCTCTAGATCGTCTGACATTTTCATCATAACCCGGTCTACCCATACATAAACCTACATTCTACGTCCATTAGCCTTTCCCTCTGAGTCAGTCAAACTTACCCACCTCAAATCATCTTCAATGCACATACCCACATCAATTATTCTAAAACATAATCTTTAATTATAATAGTTCTACTTCCTGAGACCTATTAGACTTCTTCCAACCGGCAGAGACTTTGCAACCCACACCTAATCCTCAGGTCTTCCTCCTAATTTTTATGACTCACTTCTACTTCCCCACATCAATCGTCTAATTGTTTTTTCTCAACTTGTCCTTACCAATTTTCTGTTCTCTACTTCTAAAACCTTTTACTCATACATACCCGCCCATACACGCGGAGTAATCTTTAGATCTAGATGTACCTTTCCATGGATACATTCTTAGGCTAACATGCAGTATATTCAACTTACGTTATGTTACATACTACTTCTCATCTCCAGCACTTAACTTACTTAGCACCTCTACTGTATTCCAATCCTCGTATATAGCGGTCAAAACAATTTCTTTTTCCTTCCACCAACCGTCCTCTACTGTAATTGCTCTCCTAACCTTCTTAAACCCCCGCACAATTCTGACAACGACCAATCCATCCCAATATTCTGCTCTCCACTTCTACTTCCCCAACATCATATCAAGTTAGAACCCTACAAGTGTAGACTACTCCCCCGTCAACATTTCTTTCTCATTCAAACCACTTCTATCCCACCTCTCACTCAGACATACCTGCACACTTGCATCACATGCAGAAAATCAAATTTAAATGCTTCTCCCTACCTAAACCGCCAGGTCAACACCCCACAGTTCTCGTCGATATTTAGATTCGCATTTCCAATATTACTTTACCATCACTATTTTTACGACTAATAACCTACAATCTAGCAGGAACTTAAATTATCCCCCTGCACAACACTACTCCGGATATATTCAGAACCCACTCCCACACATCTGAGCACCAATAGAACTCTAACCTAGGACCCCTGCTGTGTAGGCTCACTCACATTGGTACCTGTCAACCCATCTTTATAACTGCAAAAGCCGGGGGTAATTTCATATTCAAGTATTTTTCCTAAGATTTCATACTGATGAAGGCTCTAGACCCCTTCATCACCAACGAGATCAGTTAAAGAACTATTTTATAACACAGCCCCAACGTACTTATAAGGTGTGTCCAATACAATAGGAACTCTTCTTATGTAGCTATCCTAAGAAGAAGTCATTGAAAACTTTACCCACTGAGCCGGATAATTATTTATAGTAGAGATACTAATATTTTTTGAATGGGTAGGCGGCCTTGCGTAACATTTCATTATCAGAGATTAGCTGTGATGTACTTTTCTACAAATCAGAGACTATGCAGAGACAATAGAATCCTTCCGAGAGATCCAATATATCGTCACGACACAACACTTCACAAAAATACGGAATTGTTCACCTATCCCTATAAACATCACTCAACTGCAACTTCCCCAAATCTAAAAAACTTAGAAGTCGCTCGGACACATTTTAAAAACCCCACCACTCTTCTATATACTTCCTCAGCTAAATTCTTTCCCTGGTTCCCCTCTATAGTATATCTTAAACTCTAAAGTAACCCCAACCCGAACACCATTCCTATCAATCTAAACTTTTATTTCTCAGTCATGCACCATAGATAGGGTTTTCTATAGGTGCTATCACCAATCTCCTACATGCATATATTGAGACAACTAATAATTCTTCTATACGGTAAAATATAATTATATATATTTTTTTTTAAATTAGCCCCACGTTGGGCGCCAATGATACAACTAATTATTCTATGAATTGATTAGTTTCCTACTTTAATTTATAAATCTAACAAAAAAAACAGGGATGGCATTCTTTTCCTTATTTAGAGTGCTTAGGTAAAAATGAAGGAAAAATGATAACTACATTTTTAAATCATAAGGTTTTATAAGTTGTATATTTTTAATTTCTTTTTGTAAATGGTTTAAAAAAAAAGGTTAATGGGTTAGTAAACTATTATAATTTTTTGACAATAGATTAAATAAAACCTCCTATAAGTTAATTTAGACAAAAAAAAATGTACTCTTGGCAAATGACAACAAACTATATGGTTACAAATATGGATTATAAAATTTCTGGCAACTCACGGCATCCTATATCCTCTTTTGTATCTTTCCTTCTTCGTAACTTTCTTCTCAGCCTTTTCTTCCTTCCATATACAAAATTTAATCTTCTCGGGACTTTTCTTTATTCTGCTTCCACGACAATCCTTCATATAAATGTGCTATCTTCCATCTTCTACGCTCTTCAAAAACACCCGACACCTCCTCCAAGTTCCTCCAAAAACAGACTACACCTCCTCCAAGATCCTACAAAACCCTACTACCTCGAGTCGGCTCCTTCTGCCCTTCTCGCCATCTTTTCCCCCACCCAATGTCATCAGGTTAGTCTTTTCTTTTACAATTAATCATATTCTTTTTTCTTACTTTTAATATCTTTTGCCAAGATGTACCTACATTTTTATTTATTTGTACTTACTATTTTTTTTCTACTATTTTTATAAAGAATAACAATTTCTTTTATTCTTAGTGACCCCCCCATTCTACACGTCACATATCCCCTTCCTATATACAAAAGAAATCTGTTATTCTTTACAGCCCTATGCATACAAATACTTTGAACCTTTTGACACATATTTTATGTAAACAGTATGTAAACATTTTTTTTTTTTTTTTTTTCAATAATACAATATCCTCTCTCAAACATCCTAATAACATTTTTAAATACTTATGCAATCAATCCTCTAACCAATATTATAACATGTACAATTTCATAGAAACCATTTTTTTTTTTTTATATAAAGGTAACTAGCAAACAATTTTTTTTTTTTTTTTTTTTTTCTTAAAGCAATAATACATTAACTAGCAAACAAATTTTTTTTTCTTTTTATTAATTTTTTTTTTTTTTTTTTTTTTTTTTCAAAACACCCTACATCCATTAACACATGCAAAATATATCACTAACTAGCTTAGGCTCATATAAACCTCTATATAAAATTTACCATAAAAATCACAACACCCATCTTTGAATATAATATAATTTCAATAAATAATTTTGTTTTTTTTATCATAAAAAAACATTAAAATATCAAAATTTTGTTCAGAGTGGAGAAGGCACTAAACACCTTTTTTTTTTTTTTTTTTTTAACAATATCACATATTTCCTAATAAATAATCCATAGCTAATAAAAAAATTTTTTTTTTTTTCTACAATTTCTATATAACCATAAAATGTAAGAATATGCATAACCAAAAAAAAAACAATTCAATTTCATAAACTAAGAAAAAAAACATATGATCAAGCGAGGCTTATATGACCCAGACAAGCCGATCCACACACACATGGAGCAAGGTCTCTCATGATTTGAACATATAAGAGGTCATACTTGATCAAAACAAAATTGCCATAGCAAAGACCGACAAGTCACATAATGTTATTATGTCTCCAACAAAAACACTCGACAAGAACGCTCGAAGACCGCAGTTTAAAATGTTTGGTTTCTCCCCTCTCCACAGCTATACCTATTTGTCAGGTCCCAACCTCTCATGCTGCCTTACCGACACATAACCTAGCTGACACCATTTCCGCTATCTTCCCAGGAAACATATGGTAATATGGGTCAGTAGGGCTTCTCTAATTCTGTAAGACCGGCCTCTAATCCTCTCGGACACAACACACCACCTCCCTTTAAACTGATAACTTTCGATTGTTTTTTTTTTTTTTTTTTTTTACGTTTTTAAACTATTATAATTTTTTTAGCTAGATATCGGTCATTAGGTCAGACCTACATGCATTGTTTATATGGGTCAAACTATCATAATCCTATTTGACGTGTGTACTACCTCTCTGTCCCACAGGATCCCGTTAGTTGCAGTCCGTCTCTCCACCAGAATCTATCTTCCATCAACATGTTGGTTTAGTGATATCAGTTTTATAAGTGACCGTACTACCAATTCTGATTTTATTATATTTTGATTTTCATATTTCAATAGTTTCGACTTCTCAATTTAAGATTTTTTTAAAATCCTTATTTCCAAGGTGAGAAACACACAACAAAGCTATTATTTGATACTTCGTAATAAAAACAATTTATTCATTAGATGATTACTTTTAATTTATAATTTTATTTTATTTTTAATTATTATGATTTAAGAAAAATATATTTAAAAAACACAAACCATAGCCATGAATCCATTACAAAAATCCAATTTCGAGTTCCTTGTTATCAAAAATAATCCATCGGTTTATCTGAAGGAAACTTTCTTTTTTTTTTAAATTTCTTATGTTTTTTAATTTTCTTTAATTTAGGGATCTTTTTACTTAACTTTATTAGTTGTGGTATTTTAAAGTGCTTACTTTGTTTTTGTTTATTTCCATATCTGTACAACTTTATTTTCCGATATCTAATTCTCCTCGACTTTGGCTGCAACATTACTTTAGCTTTTCTTTTATGATTAGTTTTCTTTAATTTTTTCTCATCACAGCTTACTTGGCAAATATGGCCCAAATTCCCCTTACAAATATTCTTATAATTTATTTCTGTTAATTTTACTTTCAAGATAACGATATTTTTATTTTTTATTTTATCTTTGGATATTTTTGAAAATGTATAACTTTTTCTAATAAAACCTAGCCGACATAATGCATTAAACGGAATATAATCTTTATTTATTTCTTTGTTCAATTTTATTTTTCTATTTTCCTTTCTATTTTTGTTCCTATTTGATTTGCTTTTACTTATTTCTAATTCATTTTTCTGAGCATTACCTATTTCATTTAATTTCTTTTTCTCATCTGTTATTAATTTATTTTCACATTTATTTTCAACTTCAATAAGATCTGTTTTTGTCTCCACTATTATTTCATTCGTGTTATTATTTTGTTGTTCCCCCCTTAGTTGCTCTATATTTTTATTTATTGTTTCATTTATTGTTTCTAACTTACAACTTAACTGTTGATTTAACTGTTCAAATTGATGATCCATCTTTTCGAATGTTTTTTGCATGATACGATCCATCATTTGCTCAAATTGACTCGGATTATCGTCTTTATTTTTGTTTGCATCCTCATCCCCCGAATTCGACCTCCCTATAAGCGGACTCGTGACTATAATAGAATTTTCTCCCGTTCCTTCTACAAATCCAGATTCCCGAACATCGCTATCTACGTTCCGGAGTCCTAATCCGCCGAGGCCACTCCCGATTCCGTCCATTCCTGCAGCTAATTCTCCCGCCTCCCCATCGTAAACAAACTCCGGACCTTGCTCTCCCGCCATGCTATGGGTCGACTCACCTGTGTCCTCGTCCGCCATCTTGCTTCACAAATCTATCCTCTATAATAAATATAATACATAAAATATATTACAGCAATTTCTAAACTTATAAATCTGGACAACTCAAAAAAAATTTTTTTTTCTCTATTCCATCATTTTTATTGCCAAAACGTTGGGCGCCAATGAGACAACTAATTATTCTTTGAATTGATTATCTGTTCATTTTTTTTAGCAAATGCCCCACGTTGGGCGCCAATGAGACAACTAATAATTCTTCTATACGGTAAAATATAATTATATATATTTTTTTTTAAATTAGCCCCACGTTGGGCGCCAATGATACAACTAATTATTCTATGAATTGATTAGTTTCCTACTTTAATTTATAAATCTAACAAAAAAAACAGGGATGGCATTCTTTTCCTTATTTAGAGTGCTTAGGTAAAAATGAAGGAAAAATGATAACTACATTTTTAAATCATAAGGTTTTATAAGTTGTATATTTTTAATTTCTTTTTGTAAATGGTTTAAAAAAAAAGGTTAATGGGTTAGTAAACTATTATAATTTTTTGACAATAGATTAAATAAAACCTCCTATAAGTTAATTTAGACAAAAAAAAATGTACTCTTGGCAAATGACAACAAACTATATGGTTACAAATATGGATTATAAAATTTCTGGCAACTCACGGCATCCTATATCCTCTTTTGTATCTTTCCTTCTTCGTAACTTTCTTCTCAGCCTTTTCTTCCTTCCATATACAAAATTTAATCTTCTCGGGACTTTTCTTTATTTTGCTTCCACGACAATCCTTCATATAAATGTGCTATCTTCCATCTTCTACGCTCTTCAAAAACACCCGACACCTCCTCCAAGTTCCTCCAAAAACAGACTACACCTCCTCCAAGATCCTACAAAACCCTACTACCTCGAGTCGGCTCCTTCTGCCCTTCTCGCCATCTTTTCCCCCACCCAATGTCATCAGGTTAGTCTTTTCTTTTACAATTAATCATATTCTTTTTTCTTGCTTTTAATATCTTTTGCCAAGATGTACCTACATTTTTATTTATTTGTACTTACTATTTTTTTTCTACTATTTTTATAAAGAATAACAATTTCTTTTATTCTTAGTGAACCCCCCATTCTACACGTCACAATATATATAATATATTTTCTATAGTTCCCCCGACATTTTTCTACAACTAACACTCAACCGTTCCTCAATTAATATTATAACGCAGTCCTCACACCCATACTCCATTGTATTTATTTTTCAAGTCCCAAGCTCTTCGTCTAATATACATCACAGTTCCCACCGGTATTTGAGAACCCATATAGTATTATTGTTCCATCCTCACCCACATCTCATGGACCCCACAATTCACCCCTCCTTCCCCGCATATATGGTATTGAGAGCCAAAACTCTTACGATGACCCAATACAACAGTTATTTTACCGATTCATCTTCATAGCCACAAAACCCGGGATTATTTAATATTTTAGTATATTTCTTTTTTCATTATTTGTCACAGGTTTTTTTTTCCCCACATACAACGCCTACTCCACTCAACTGTTTTTTCTTAAAGTCCTATACATATCTTACATCCTTTCATATATTTATTTTTTATTTAGTCATATTATTTTATATTTTATGCGATTAATATTTATTTACATTTTCGAAAATTTACGTAAATTATGAAAATTTTGTAGCATATTCAGGAACATTTTTTGTGATGAATGTGACTGCGTAATAACTATCGTGATTATAAGAAAAATTTATGAGTACAAGCTGGTCAGTATTAAGAAATAAAAATCGTATGCAGGTTCCATATCATAGGCAGTTTCTTATTGTTGTTGGGGCTAGGTGTATTGCTGGAAACCCATTAATGATCGGCTCGTCTCGGATTTTATCGGCTCCTTTCGTTGCATGTAGGATGAAAAAAACTATAAATACGTTCTGTTTGGTCAGTAGTTATCTGTTTCATTGTGAACGTGTTAACAACGTTGAGATAAATACAATCTGATCATTCACTATTTATTGAACCGAAGTTGTCAACCCTGTTACAATAAATACGGTCTGTTTGGTGATTATTAGGCAGACTTCATTGATCTAGTAATCCACAGCAGGTTAGATACCATGGGGGTCAAACGAAACGCTCTCACTATAGAAAATAAAATAAAAATAATTAAACTTTTTGATGAAGGAGAAAAGGTTGGAGAAATATCGAAACATTTCAAGATTCCTCAATCCACGATTTCTTCAATTTTAAAGAGACGAGAAACCATTTTTCAATTGGATACATGTGGTAAAAGACATATTAAACGAAATAGAACTAATGGTGGAACACACTCCCAGAATACACCCCCACTTGCCTTCAACGGAGAGAATTACACACAACAACACACAGACTCTTCAGAGGACGATGTGGGTGAACACTCCAGTTCATCACAACAGCAAACGGACTCTTCACAGCATGATTCGGGTGAAGACGGAAGTGAACGAATTCATTCAACAGAACACCGAAGAGTAGTATATGGTGATAAAAAACCAACAAAAAAGTTCAACCTTCCTAAACCCGTAAAAGGCTTAATACCTCTGTCTAAGGAAAATATGACGTTTTTACGTTTGGTCGGGTATAAAGTTCTGTCATCAACGTATAGATGTTAGATTTGGATAGTTCAAAGAGGGGTTCGGGTATCATTTTCATTACCGAAGCCATCGGGGGTATAGATGGAATAAGAAAATCTGTTCGACATGAAAACACTCACACTTTGCCATCATATAGGTTTATCTATTTAAAAGGTAGATTTTTTCAAGGAGAATGGGACAACGACAGTTGCAACATTCTAAAAGCAGGTTTTGTTCAATTCCAGTGCTTCCTGGGTAATAACTCGGACTATATTTTGAAGGATACATCAATAATGGGCATTAACTTTATTGGGAATAGGTACACAGCATATCACAAACGAAAAGATTATTAAAAATAATCAAATCGAATGCTGTGAGATTGAAGGCTTGGAGAGGCTATAAACGCACGCAGGTCGTATGAGTGAAGGTTTGGAGAGGATATAGATGCCCGCAGACCAGTGTGATCACCAGCAGTTCTAAATGTTGAAAACACTGATTTGAGGAAAAGTAGGAGAGTAAATCGTGTTAATATGCCTGTATTTTTAATTTGCAGGAAAGGGCCTTGCCCCTTTTTATTCATGCTTTGTATCCAAAAGTATATATATTTCAGTTTTCTTTTGACTATATGCTTATTTCATCTCTTTGTGAGAGCGGTTCTAAATCTGCTGGGTAAGTTTCGTTCTTGATCAGTGTCTACATGTACCCCCAAAGTCCTGTTTCTTTGAACCAAATTCAACTCAGTCAAATCGATTCAAATCCCTATATTATACTGCAATATTCTCGCTCAAACATCACTACACTCTCCTTCTAGTTATAACGATATCGTTATAAATATAACGATATCACAGTAGTTATAACGATATCGCTATATTTATAACGATATTACTGTAGTTATAACGATATCGCTATATTTATAACGATATTACTGTAGTTATAACGATATCGCTATATTTATAACGATATTACTGTAGTTATAACGATATCGCTATATTTATAACGATATTACTGTAGTTATAACGCTATCGCTATATTTATAACGATATTACTGTAGTTATAACGATATCGCTATATTTATAACGATATCACAGGAGTTATAACGATATCGCTATATTTATAACAATATTACTGTAGTTATAACGATATCGCTATATTTATAACGATATTACTGTAGTTATAACGATATCGCTATATTTATAACGATATTACTGTAGTTATAACGATATCGCTATATTTATAACGATATTACTGTAGTTATAACGCTATCGCTATATTTATAACGATATTACTGTAGTTATAACGATATCGCTATATTTATAACGATATCACAGGAGTTATAACGATATCGCTATATTTATAACAATATTACTGTAGTTATAACGATATCGCTATATTTATAACGATATCACAGTAATTATAACGATATCGCTATATTTATAACGATATCACAGGAGTTATAACGATATCGCTATATTTATAACGATATTACTGTAGTTATAACGATATCGCTATATTTATAACGATATCACAGGAGTTATAACGATATCGCTATATTTATAACGATATTACTGTAGTTATAACGATATCGCTATATTTATAACGATATCACAGTAGTATCGATATATTTATAACGATATCACAGTAGTTATAACGATATCGCTATATTTATAACGATATCACAGTAGTTATAACGATATCGCTATATTTATAACGATATCGTTATAACAAGAAGGAGAGTGTAGTGATGTTTGAGCGAGAATATTGCAGTATAATATAGGGATTTGAATCGATTTGACTGAGTTGAATTTGGTTCAAAGAAACAGGACTTTGGGGGTACATGTAGACACTGATCAAGAACGAAACTTACCCAGCAGATTTAGAACCGCTCTCACAAAGAGATGATATAAGCATATAGTCAAATGAAAACTGAAATATATATACTTTTGGATACAAAGCATGAATAAAAGGGGGGCAAGGCCCTTTCCTGCAAATCAAAAATACAGGCATATTAACACGATTGTACTCTCCTACTTTTCCTCAAATCAGTGTTTTCAACATTTAGAACTGCTGGTGATCACACTGGTCTGCGGGCATCTATATCCTCTCCAAACCTTCACTCATACGACCTGCGTGCGTTTATAGCCTCTCCAAGCCTTCAACCTCACAGCATTCGATTTGATTATTTTTAATAATCTTTTCGTTTGTGATATGCTGTGTACCTATTCCCAATAAAGTTAATGCCCATTATTGATATATCCTTCAAAATATAGTCCGAGTTATTACCCAGGAAGCACTGGAATTGAACAAAACCCGCTTTTAGAATGTTGCAACTGTCGTTGTCCCATTCTCCTTGAAAAAATCTACCTTTTAAATAGATAAACCTATATGATGGCAAAGTGTGAGTGTTTTCATGTCGAACAGATTTTCTTATTCCATCTATACCCCCGATGGCTTCGGTAATGAAAATGATACCCGAACCCCTCTTTGAACTATCCAAATCTAACATCTATACGTTGATGACAGAACTTTATACCCGACCAAACGTAAAAACGTCATATTTTCCTTAGACAGAGGTATTAAGCCTTTTACGGGTTTAGGAAGGTTGCTTTTTTTTGTTGGTTTTTTATCACCATATACTACTCTTCGGTGTTCTGTTGAATGAATTCGTTCACTTCCGTCTTCACCCGAATCATGCTGTGAAGAGTCCGTTTGCTGTTGTGATGAACTGGAGTGTTCACCCACATCGTCCTCTGAAGAGTCTGTGTGTTGTTGTGTGTAATTCTCTCCGTTGAAGGCAAGTGGGGGTGTATTCTGGGAGTGTGTTCCACCATTAGTTCTATTTCGTTTAATATGTCTTTTACTACATGTATCCAATTGAAAAATGGTTTCTCGTCTCTTTAAAATTGAAGAAATCGTGGATTGAGGAATCTTGAAATATTTCGATATTTCTCCAACCTTTTCTCCTTCAAGTTTAATTATTTTTATTTTATTTTCTATAGTGAGAGCGTTTCGTTTGACCCCCATTGTATCTAACCTGCTCTGGATTACTAGATCAATGAAGTCTGCCTAATAATCACCAAACAGACCGTATTTATTGTAACAGGGTTGACAACTTCGGTTCAATAAATAGTGAATGATCAGATTGTATTTATCTCAACGTTGTTAACACGTTCACAATGAAACAGATAACTACTGACCAAATAGAACGTATTTATAGTTTTTTTCATCCTACATGCAACGAAAGGAGCCGATAAAATCCGAGACGAGCCGATCATTAATGGGTTTCCAGCAATACACCTAGCCCCAACAACAATAAGAAACTGCCTATGATATGGAACCTGCATACGATTTTTATTTCTTAATACTGACCAGCTTGTACTCATAAATTTTTCTTATAATCACGATAGTTATTACGCAGTCACATTCATCACAAAAAATGTTCCTGAATATGCTACAAAATTTTCATAATTTACGTAAATTTTCGAAAATGTAAATAAATATTAATCGCATAAAATATAAAATAATATGACTAAATAAAAAATAAATATATGAAAGGATGTAAGATATGTATAGGACTTTAAGAAAAAACAGTTGAGTGGAGTAGGCGTTGTATGTGGGGAAAAAAAACCTGAGACAAATAATGAAAAAAGAAATATACTAAAATATTAAATAATCCCGGGTTTTGTGGCTATGAAGATGAATCAGTTAAATAACTGTTGTATTGGGTCATCGTAAGAGTTTTGGCTCTCAATACCATATATGCGGGGAAGGAGGAGTGAATTGTGGGGTCCATGAGATGTGGGTGAGGATGGAACAATAATACTATATGGGTTCTCAAATACCGGTGGGAACTGTGATGTATATTAGACGAAGAGCTTGGGACTTGAAAAATAAATACAATGGAGATTGGGTGTGAGGGCTGCGTTATAATATTAATTGAGGAACGGTTGAGTGTTAGTTGTAGAAGAATGTCGGGGGAACTATAGAAAATATATTATATATATATGCATGTAATGAAATGTTACACACGGCCGCCTACCCATTCAAAAAATATTAGTATCTCTACTATAAATAATTATCCGACTCAGTGGGTAAAGTTTTCAATGACTTCTTCTTAGGATAGCTATATAAGAAGAGTTCCTATTGTATTGGACACACCTTATATGTACGTTGGGGCTGTGTTATAAAATAGTTCTTTAACTGATCTCGTTGGTGATGAAGGGGTCTAGAGCCTTCATCAGTATGAAATCTTAGGAAAAATACTTGAATATGAAATTACCCCCGGCTTTTGCAGTTATAAAGATGGGTTGACAGGTACCAATGTGAGTGAGCCTACACAGCAGGGGTCCTAGGTTAGAGTTCTATTGGTGCTCAGATGTGTGGGAGTGGGTTCTGAATATATCCGGAGTAGTGTTGTGCAGGGGGATGATTTAAGTTCCTGCTAGATTGTAGGTTATTAGTCGTAAAAATAGTGATGGTAAAGTAATATTGGAAATGCGAATCTAAATATCGACGAGAACTGTGGGGGTGTTGACCTGGCGGTTTAGGTAGGGAGAAGCATTTAAATTTGATTTTCTGCATGTGATGCAAGTGTGCAGGTATGTCTGAGTGAGAGGTGGGATAGAAGTGGTTTGAATGAGAAAGAAATGTTGACGGGGCAGTAGTCTACACTTGTAGGGTTCTAACTTGATATGATGTTGGGGAAGTAGAAGTGGAGAGCAGAATATTGGGATGGATTGGTTTGAGAAGGTTAGGAGAGCAATTACAGTAGAGGACGGTTGGTGGAAGGAAAAAGAAATTGTTTTGACCGCTATAAACGAGGATTGGAATACAGTAGAGGTGCTAAGTAAGTTAAGTGCTGGAGATGAGAAGTAGTATGTAACATAACGTAAGTTGAATATACTGCATGTCAGCCTAAGAATGTATCCATGGAAAGGTACATCTAGATCTAAAGATTACTCCGCGTGTATGGGCGGGTATGCATGAGTAAAAGGTTTTAGAAGTAGAGAGCAGAAAATTGGTAAGGACAAGTTGAGAAAAAACAATTAGACGATTGATGTATGGAAGTAGAAGTGAGTCATAAAAATTAGGAGAAAGACCTGAGGATTAGGTGTGGGTTGCAAAGTCTCTGCCGGATTGGAAGAAGTACAATAGGTCTGAGGAAGTAGAACTATTATAATTAAAGATTATGTTTTAGAATAATTGATGTGGGTATGTGCATTGAAGATGATTTGAGGTGGGTAAGTTTGACTGATTCAGAGGGAAAGGCTAATGGACGTAGAATGTAGGTTTATGTATGGGTAGACCGGGTTATGATGAAAATGTCAGACGATCTAGAGAGGTTGTAGGTGTTGAACAGGGGCGAAGCATGATGGTGCTAAGAGTAGTGGACTATGATGAAATCTAAAGAAAATTGCTTGGATGTGTGTCTGAGTAAAAGGTTTAAAGGGAGAATTAGGTGGGGAAGTATAAGTGAGAAAATTGAGATGGATTGGCTACGCCGCTATACTGAAGATAGAGAGTAGTGAATCGGAGGGAGAGCGGGGGTATTGAGATGGGGAAGCACATTGGATGTGTTAATTGACGTGGGGATGTAAGATTAAATCATGAAATAAAAATTGGTGGGCGATAATAACCGAAGTAGTTGTTCGCCCAAAATAACCAACCAACCAACCAAAATTGGTGAAGTATGCCTGCAACAACAGGTCTCGACATGTTTGAACATGTAAACAACGACTTAATTCCTATAGATACGAAGGTCATTTCCAAACCATGTTAGATATAAAAAAATAAAAAACAAGAATTCAAAAATAACACCAAAGGACAGCGTGCTCGGAATTGAAGATAAATATTTTTTCGCACATATTACTCCAATCGGACAACATACTCAATATGACGAGCTTTGAATTATATTTTTAAATGCAATACCATTCAAGGCACCGAAGGACGGCATGCTCGGAATTGAAGATAAATATTTTTTCGCACATATTACTCCAATCGGACAACATACTCAATATGACGAGCTTTGAATTATATTTTTAAATGCAATACTATTCAAGGCACCGAAGGACGGCATGCTCGGAATTGAAGATAAATATTTTTTCGCACATATTACTCCAATCGGACAGCATACTCAATATGACGAGCTTTGAATTATATTTTTAAATTCAATACCATTCAAGGCACCGAAGGACGGCATGCTCAAAAGTGTAGGTAGGCGATTTTTCCATCATAATACTCCAGTTTTAAATAATACTGAATACAATGATGATGATGATGATGATAAGGTAGGCTACACGAATGCAGGGTTCGACATGCTTGAACACGCAAGTGCCTGTTCAAGGTCACGAAATCAGATTGAAAAAATTTCAAAATTGTTGGTAGTGGGCTAATTAAAAAAAATTAGGGGCACAGGCGAGGGGTGGGTTAAAAAAGTAAAGCAGGGTTTAGAGGGAGAGCGGAAACTTATTGAGGTTTAGAGGAAGAGCGGAAACTAATTGAGGTTTAGAGGGAGAGGGGAACTTATTGAGGTTTAGAGGAAGAGCGGAAACTTATTGAGTTTTAGAGTGAGAGCGGAAACTTATTTAGATGGGGAAGTAGATTGGTAGTGATTCAAAGGACAAAAATTGAAATTAAAATTAGGGGGGGGGGCTTATTGAGGTTTAGAGGGAGAGCGGAAACTTATTGAGCTGGGGATGTACGGTGGTGGGTGATTCGGAGCTAGGGAGGGTGGGGGAGTGGTGGTGGTTGGGGGTGATGGGTCACGTGGGGTCAAAGGTCATGAGGGGTAACTGGTCCAAAAAAAAAAATTGGGGGGGGGGGTAGGGAGGGGTGGGGCTCATTGAGGTTTAGAGGGAGATCGGAAACTTATTGAGCTGGGGATGTACGATGGTGGGTGATTCGGAGCTGGGGAGGGTGGGGGAGTGTTGGTGGTGGGGGGTGATGGGTCACGTGACCCCGTGGGGTCAAAGGTCATGTGGAGCAACTGATCCAGAGTCCCCATTTCCCTTCTACTAAAGAAAATTGCTTGGATGTGTGTCTGAGTAAAAGGTTTAAAGGGAGAATTAGGTGGGGAAGTATAAGTGAGAAAATTGAGATGGATTGGCTACGCCGCTATACTGAAGATAGAGAGTAGTGAATCGGAGGGAGAGCGGGGGTATTGAGATGGGGAAGCACATTGGATGTGTTAATTGACGTGGGGATGTAAGATTAAATCATGAAATAAAAATTGGTGAAGTATGCCTGCAACAACAGGTCTCGACATGTTTGAACATGTATAATGCATGCAAAAACCATTTCAAGGTCTAGGATGTCTTCAGATTGGAGAAAACGCAAAATTACTAATAAATGATTGTTGAAATAAAAAAAACAAGAATTCACAAATAACACCAAAGGACAGCGTGCTCGGAATTGAAGATAAATGCTTTTTTTTCCATCATATTACTCCAGTTTAAAATAATACTGAATATGACGAGCTTTGAATTATATTTTTAAATGCAATACTTTTCAAGGCACCGAAGGACGGCATGCTCAAAAGTGTAGGTAGGCGATTTTTCCATCATATTACTCCAATCGGACAACATACTCAATATGACGAGCTTTGAATTATATTTTTAAATGCAATACTTTTCAAGGCACCGAAGGACGGCATGCTCAAAAGTGTAGGTAGGCGATTTTTCCATCATATTACTCCAATCGGACAACATACTCAATATGACGAGCTTTGAGTTATATTTTTAAATGCAATACTTTTCAAGGCACCGAAGGACGGCATGCTCAAAATTGTAGGTAGGCGATTATTCCATCATTATACTTCAGTTTAAAATAATACTGAATACAATGATGATGATGATGCTAGGACATGATATGGTAGGCTACACGAATGCAGGGTTCGACATGTTAGATCACGAAAGTGCCTGTTCAAGGTCACGAAATCAGTCTTTAAAAATATAAAAATTGTTACTAGTGGGCTAATTAAAAAAAATATAGGGGCACAGGCGAGGGGTGAGATAAAAATGTAAAGCAGGGTATGGAGGGAGAGTGGAAACTTATTGAGGTTTAGAGAGAGAGTGGAAACTTATTGAGCTGGGGATGTACGATGGTGGGTGATTCGGAGCTGGGAAGGGTGGGGGGGAGTGGTGGTGGCGGGGGGTGAGGGTCACGTGACCCCGTGGGGTCAAAGGTCATGAGGGGTAACTGATCCAAAGTCCCCATTTCCCTTCTACTTATTGTTACCACCAGTAGTTGTCCCCTGGGTAGGAAGCGCCACCAGTCACCCCCCACTACTCCTGCACCCCGGTGTGAGAGTGGGGGGTACTGGAGGTACCTGACCTAGGTATAAATACGGCGGTCCCAGCCCATAAGGGCAGACTATCAGAAACCAGAGAACGAGAACCACCTCCAGACCTACAGAAGATGTCTCATTTCTTTCTACCATGAAGAACCCGATCACCTGCCATCTCTAAGTGCGGTGACATATTGGCGCCCAACGACCGACCTCATGATCCTAAGGAGCATGACTACGATGGACTCGAGTGCAGAGATGTCGGGCCCTGCTGAGGCAACCACTCAGTGCACACCCTCTGCTCAGATGGCAACGGCGAGCGCAACCTCTGCCTCCCCGACCATCGTCAGTACGGGTGTCACTCAGACCGGTCCCTCCAGTGTACCCTCTTCTAACCTCGCCTTCCAGGACCAACCGTCCACCACTTGGCCGGCTGAGCCATCCCCTGGTCAACCTTCCTGCCGGCCCTCCACAGGTGCGCAGTATTCTGCTGTGCCCAGTGAGTCTGCGCAGAACTTCCCGCAAGACAGCTGCCTCTCGCAGCTGTCCAATACTACTCTGCGTGGGTCATCGCCCGGCCGGCAACCTGCCTGCCGGCCCTCCACAGTGGCGCAGTATTCTGCTGTGCCCAATGAGTCTGCGCAGAACTTCCCGCAAGACAGCTGCCTCCCGCAGCTGTCCAATACTACTCTGCGTGGGTCATCACCCGGCCGGCATCCTGCCTGCCGGCCCTCCACAGGGGCGCAGTATTCTGCTCTGCCCAGTGAGTCAGCGCAGAACTTCCCGCAGGACAACTGCCTCTCGCAGCTGTCCCCTACTGTGCTGCGTGACGCCTCGCCTGGCCGTCAACCTGCCTACCGGCCCCGCACAGTGCCTCAATATCCAGCTGCGCCCTGCGAGTCAGCGCAGAACTTCCAGCAGGACAGCCGCCTCCTGCCGCTGTCCGCAACTGTGCCGTTTGAGTCATCGCTCGGCCGTCAAGCTGCCTACCGGCCTCCCACCGTGGCGCAGTATTCCGCTGCGCCCTGCGATTCAGCGCAGAACGTCCAGCAGGCCAACCGTGTCTCGCAGCTGTCCTCCGTGCCGCTCGAATCCATCCCTGGCCATCAACCTGACTGCCGTACTGCCTCAGCAATGCAGGATTCCTCCAGGAGCTATGTGATGCAGCCGACAGCTCCTCTTGACGCACTGCAGATGAGCTTCGCGGTGCATCAGACTAGACATCCCCACGTAGCGCCGTTGTCTGACCTGGACACTACTCCGTCGGTCCTCAGCTCTCTACAGCTGACTCTAAGAAAGGCCCTGGACTACTTCTATCGCCTTGACGTCCGCCCTAGTACGGCAAACACGCTCCAGGCCCTACGCTCCAGTCTGATGAACGCCGCCGACCTCACTGCTTTGCTGAACGATCAGCGTCCTACGATTGCTGCAGGGCCCACATCCAGCCGCTTGGAGGTTCCAGATCGGCAGCCCGCATCAATTGTATCCGATGGAATGCCACGACAGCTCCCAGTGACAGCGGACTCAAACCAGGTACCCCATTCACAACATTTTAAAGTGGTCCCAACTCCTGAGCCCCCTCTATTAACACCTGCAGACTTTTTGCCCACGTTTTCCGGTCGGGATTTTGAAGACCCAAAAGTGTTCTTCAGACGGCTTGAGGGTGTTGGAATCCGGTATGGCTATTCTCCCTCTGGCTGGGGCCTCTATGTACTGGCGAAAAAGCAGCTAAGAGGGGACGCGGAGTCCTTCAACGCGCCTTACGACCACATAGACGGCTACACGGACCTTAAGGCACGCATTGTCGAGCGTTTCGACGGCAACACCCACTTGGTCCGCCTCCGGCAGAAGCTCCTCAATTCCGTCCAAAACACATCTGATGACGTTGGTGAATACCTGCGCAGCCAGCATGTTCTATGGAGGCGGCTCTATCCCGCGGAACAGTGGCAGATGATGGTGTCTCATCTGACAAGACAGTTAGAGCCTCGGATACAACAAACCCTCGATGCGGTCGGTGAATTTTGGAGCTTCGAGCATTTTGTTGGATCGGCTATTAGAATTCAGGAAGGGATCCGCTACCGTCAACAGGCCAGGACTAAGTCGAAGTCGGAAAACTTCCTAGGGGCCGGACCGCAATAAGCCCCAATTGCCCTCCGACCCCCGTAACACTTTCCACTGGCTCACTCCCCAACCTACCACGCCTCCAGGTACAGATCAAGGGGCGATCGTACCTCGCTCTAATTGATTCCGGGGCGTCGTACAACTTGATAAACACCAAATTGATCCCGCCTTCTTCGTCAGGGTCAATTATTTTTGTGACCATGGCCGATGGTCGGTCCAAAATGAAGGTTAGTGGGCCCCTCCTAGTCCCGCTAGGAATACAGGATGTGGTTTATGATGCCAAATTCTTTGCGTGCTCAACTCTGGCTAGCGACATAATACTGGGAGCACCCTTCCTAGAAAGTTGTGCCGCCACCATGGAATATGGGCATCGATGTACACACCTGGGACGCACTCCCAGACACACCGTCTACTGGAGTACTACATCGCCCAGAACCGCACAGGTGTTACCGAGAGCGACCCCACAAAGTGGATTTCCACAAAGCCTAAGACCCCAGTTTGAAACTCTGTGCCAGAATTTTGCGTCTACCTTTAGCGGGCTTTCTGTGGGCACTGCTCGAGCGGTGCAACATCGTATCCAACTGACGCCTCACCAACCGTTTGCCCTTCGACCCTACCCCTGCAGCGAGGCGAAGAAACAGCTGATACAGGCACAAGTCGACGAGATGTTAGCCAGCGGGGTCATCGAGCGTAGTTCCAGTCCATACTGCTCGCCTGTAGTAGTGGTGAAAAAGAAGGATGGTCGGCCACGCTTCTGCGTTGACTTCAGACGGCTCAACGCCCTCACGAGCGACGAAGCAGCTCCTCTTCCCCTCATCCAAGATGCGATCCGCGACTTTGGGCCTGCTCGCGTTTTCTCTAGCCTGGATCTACGCTCTGGATACTGGCAAATACCGCTCAGGAGGAGCGATAGGAAGTTCACAACCTTCGCAACCCATGACGGAGCAACCTATCAGTTTAAGGTTATGCCATTCGGCCTAAAAACGGCACCAGCTACATTCCAGAAATTAATGACCCAAGTTTTAGAGGGTTTTGGGCGATTTTCTAGGTGGACGATGTACTGGTGTTCTCAAACAACTACGAAGAACATCTTACCCATCTTCGTCTGGTTTTGGAACGATTACGGGAGCACGGTCTCGGCTGTTCCCTGGAGAAGTGTCACTTCGGGAAGGAGGAACTCACATACCTGGGTCACCGAATCGCCACCGACGGGAACCATCCGGAACCGAGGCATCTCGACGCTATACAGAGTTTCCCAGTGCCCAAGACCAGGAAGGAGTTGCGAAGTTTTCTAGGTGTATGTGGATGGCTGCGAGAATATTTGGAGAATTACACCATCCTCGTGGCTCCCCTCGAGGACCTCCTATCGGAAAAAAAGGCTTTTCGTTGGGGTCCCTCAGCTCAGAGGTCATTTGAGGAAACCAAAGCCGCCCTGAATCGACCACTCACTTTACACCGCCCGGACCCTGCTCTTCCCTACGTTCTTCAGACGGATGCCAGTGGGGAGGGCATCGCAGCAGTGCTATACCAGGAGGTAGATAAACAGAGGCGAATAATCTCCTACTCTAGCGCTAAGCTGACGGGACCTCAGAAGCGCTACCACATCAATGAACAAGAATGTATGGCAGTGATCTGGGCAATCAAGAAGTATCGGCAGTACTTGGAGGACCGGCCTTTTAAACTGAGAACAGATAGTAAGGCCTTGGTATGGCTTGACCGGTCGCGCGACGCGCAGTCAAAGCTGACCAGGTGGAGTCTACTTTTGCAGGAATTCTCTTTTACTGTCGAACATTGCCCAGGAAAAGACAACGAACTGGCCGATGTCTTGTCCCGACATCCTGCCGGGAGCGAGGAAGATGAAGCCATCTCCGTAGAAATAGATAGGATCCTCCCTCCAGCGGGACTTCCCGGTGAAGCTTCTGTCGGGGAAGCCCCTGGTAAGTTACCCATGGTGCAAAACCTAGAGGGTATCACACTAGCTGATGAGGTGAGACAAGCCCAATCTAAAGATACAGAGTGCCGCGCATTAATCGCCAAGCTGCAGGAGGCCCAAAGAGGAGGACAACCCACCGCCCAGGAGAGTCTTTTGCTACGACACACTAAAGTAGACGATGGATCTCTCTTGTTCGAGAATAAGCTGTACGTCCCGGAGGGCGTGAAGGAAAGAGTGTTGCACGAGCACCATGGCAGTGCTTCAGCTGGACATCCGGGCGCCGAGGAGACATTAAGGGCACTGAAACTTCATTACTACTGGCCCAGGATGAAAAAGGACGTGCAAAATTACGTCCGCTACTGTCTCCTGTGCGCATGTATCAAGAGAGGAGCTGCCCAACCGGAACCACCTCTGCAATCACACGTTCCTACACGACCCTTCGAGACAGTTGCAGTAGACTTCATGGGACCCCACGAGGAAGACAGTCAGGGCCATCGATTTATATTGGTGGTAACCGACCTCTTCACCAAATGGACCGAAGCCTTTCCGACAAAATCGAGCGCTGCTGAGGTAGTCATCCGCAAGCTACGGGACGAGGTGTTCCGACGCTTCGGGTTTCCGCGGACCCTCATTACCGACAATGGCCGACAATTCATCAGCGCACAGTTCAAGAAAGCACTATGGACTTGGCACATCCAACATTTTACTACAGCGGTCTACCACCCACGGGCCAACCCTGCGGAGCGGCGAAACCAGGAGCTTAAGAAAAGTTTACGAGCTCTGAGATTGCAGCAGCCAAACCACCCCTGGGGAGAACATGTGGCTACAGCCGCCTTCCAACTGCGATGCCGAGCCAACGCTGCAACTGGACAAACCCCAAGTCAAGTGCTGTTCGGCCACGAAATCACTCGGCCTGGTGAGTGGAGCGCCCCACGAACAAATGTGGTCAATCGACCCGTGAGGGAGATCCAACGCGACGTTCTGGCTCAACAAGGAAAGTATCGGAGGCGATATACCGGACGGAAACCGCGTAACCCCCCTCGATTTGAAACTGGAGACCTGGTGATGCTGCGCTGCAGGCCTCGAGGAAGAGGTCTCCATCCATTATGGCTCGGCCCTCGGAAGATTATCATTCCAGCGGGGGAACATTGCTATTGGGTGGAGCGAGAGGATGAAGACCACACTCCCGTGAAGGTACACGTCCTCGATCTTCGGCCGGCACCTAGGGCGGTACAACCTGAGCTCACCGAACCTCGGGAACGGGACGAGGAGGGACAGCAACAGTCGGACCCCCTGGAGCTGGATCCACATGACCACCAACCAGCGACCACAGCACCGGGGCTAGGAAGAGCAACCACTTCAAATCAATAAAAATAAATAATAATAAATAAAAAAATAAAAAAAAAATATATATAATATATATTATAATAATTATTGTATATACTTTGTATTATTTTCATAATAAACAAGAGATGGTTCTCGTTCTTCGAAGTTGGGGGGGAATGTTACCACCAGTAGTTGTCCCCTGGATAGGAAGCGCCACCAGTCACCCCCCACTACTCCTGCACCCCGGTGTGAGAGTGGGGGGTACTGGAGGTACCTGACCTAGGTATAAATACGGCGGTCCCAGCCCATAAGGGCAGACTATCAGAAACCAGAGAACGAGAACCACCTCCAGACCTACAGAAGATGTCTCATTTCTTTCTACCATGAAGAACCCGATCACCTGCCATCTCTAAGTGCGGTGACATTATGTATTTGTCCGCCTTACCCATAGCAAAAGTAGGCCCAAACATACACCCACCAAAAATTTGAACTAATTTTTCAAACGTGAGTTACACATAGTGAACAAACTTCACAATAGAGTGATATCGCAAACATAAACGAATCACTATAAAATCACACAACAAAATAATTAAAGAAACTTACTTAACTAAGAAAAAAAATCAAATAAACTTCTAAGAATTATCCTAGAACACAAAAAAAAATTAAAGAAACTTATTCAACTAAGAAAAAATCAAATAAACTTCTAAGAATTACAGCACTCTCGCAAACCAAGAGGGGATGAGGGAAGGATTGAGAAGGAAGTAAGGAACCACACTGCGTTCTTCACTTCAGAGGGGGCTATCACTGAAGACTTCGCGCTGGGGAAGCCCTCGGAATGGGAACACAACACTCTATGGAGAGCGAGAGAGCACTAACGAAACTTAAACTGACACCTTGACCAGCTTAGATACTGGTCGCGTGTATTCAACAAACAACAAAGCTTGGTTGCCAATCACATTTGTAAGATGTGACTTAGCAAAACGAATATTTGCCTCCCAAATACCGCCAACGTTAGGAGTAAATGGAGGTTGGAAATGCCAAGTAACTGAGCGCTTGGACATAGCTGACGGTAGGAGGTCAGCAGCGAACAATGTTCTGTAAGCTTCACGTAGGATTCTATCGGCTCCTACAAAATTGCGACATTCATCGGAGTAAACATTTGAGCACAGACCTCTACGACTTGTAAATCGGTCAAATGCTGCAAGAAACGCTTCCGAGGAAAGAGCAGACACTAGTTCAAGATGAACTGCTTTAACAGATAGACACACGAAGATACACAGGTAAGCTTTGAACTGCTTAGAGTTCCTGCGCAGAGATTCCTTAACAAGGAATGGTCCAGCTAAATCTACACCACTATGTAGAAATGGACGAGAGTAACTAACTCGAGGCGCAGGCAAATTGCCCATTAGAGGGACAACAGGGCGAGCATTGCACTTGCGACACACATGGCACATACCCAAAACACGACGTATGGCGCAACGAGAGGATATAATCCAAAACTTTGAACGAAGTAAATAATTGAGCGTATTAGCTCCAACATGTAAAAACAAATTATGATAATGTTGTATGAGAAGTTCCGTAACAACGCTTGATTTGGGTAAAATCATTGGGTGTTGAGCATAGAAACTAAGATCAGAATTTTGAAGTCTTCCACCCACCAGTAAAAGACCTTGGGGATCAAGAACTGGAGTCAGCGATTTGAGCTGAGCAGAGCATTCTTTGCCTTTTCTAATAGCTATAATATCTTGAGCGAAATACTTCTGTTGAGTCATCTTAACTAACGCTAAAGTAGATTGGTGTAACTCTCCAAGAGATAACTGGCCAACCACCTTCGGAGATAATCTCAGATTTCGCATGTATCTTAACCAATAAGCTATAGAACGCTGAAGCTTGGAAAAGTTCGAACATGTTGCTAATTGATCTTCTATGTCAAACGAAACGTCTTGTGTAGACGCCACAAGAGTGCTAACTCTTAACTCAGGAACTTCACTAATATTACCTTCTCGAGATTTAGGCCACTCACCTATGGATGAAGTGAGCCAGATGGGACCATGAAGCCAAAGAGGATCCTTTAAAAACTGAGCAGGTAAACATCCTTTAGAGGCGACATCGGCTGGATTATCTTGAGAAGAAACATGGTTCCAATTCAGTGTAACAGGTGAACTGAGAATGGAAACAACACGATGACACACGAACGTCTGTAACTTATGTGGCTCTGTTCTGAGCCAACTCAACACAACGGAGGAGTCCGTAAATGTTAACACATTGGAAATAATCACTGAAGCACACAGAGCTTCATGAACGTGATTCACTAACTTCATAAGGTGAACTGCACCTAGAAGTTCTAAACGAGGTATAGTAACTGGTTTAACTGGCGCAACTTTAGTTTTGGCCATCAGAAGGTGTGAACTTCCACTTTCACTTAAATTCTGGCTGCGTAAATACACAACTGCAGCATAACCTTTCTCACTGGCGTCACAAAATCCAATGAGACTGCACTCTACAGAATCAGGGGGAAGAATGATTCTTGGAACACGAAACTGCGAAACTAGTTTGAGAGAAGTGACAAACATATGCCATTCACTACATTCCTGCTCAGGCAAGAGGGTATCCCAGTCTAGACCTAAACGCCACAATTTCTGAAGAAATTGCTTAGCCCAGACTGTAACAGGACCGATCCTACTAGGCGGATCTAAAACACGAGCTATATTAGAGAAAACTGCTCTCTTCTTATTAGCTGTTGGTGACAGATTAACTGTATAACAAAACTCATCAAACTGAGAAATTTTCACAAATTTTCCTTTAACAGAATTAAGACGCATAGATGCACTATTGAAGGATGAACCTAACTTTGAACTTTCATCAGGTTTCACAAGTAGTGGAACTACATAACTACCTGATTCTTCACGGTAATGAAGATTGGTAAACATTTCTTCAGCTAGCATTTCTTCGGGACTCAAAGACACACTACTGGCTGAAGGAATTTCCTCTAACTCCCAGAACTGCTGGAGGAGTTTATTAACTTCACAATTTAACTTAACACTTACAGTAGATGTAAGTGTTTGAACTGGTCTGTTGGTTTCAACATTTTGGGTGCCACACTGACCCATTAACACATAACCAAAGACTGAATTCCACGCTGTAGGAACACCAGGAGGAAACGTTATTTTTTCACCAGTTATAATTGAACTAAATAACTCAGCGCCTATAAGAACATGAATATCACTTGGTATATAAAACTTGGGATCGGCTAACTTTAAATGGTTAAAGTTATCACAAACCGAAGGAGAAAGATTCACTAAAGGTTGCAGATTTGTTATCTTAGGAATAACAAATGCTTGAGTGCACAAACTTGTCTTTGATTTCTCAGGGTGTATCAACAAATTAACAACACCTGAAGGAGATTGGGACGGCATGTCGCCAATACCAGAACACGTAACATTCGCACGCTGTTTTTTCAAACCGAGGATTTGAACACACGAAGCAGTAATAACTAGCTTGGCTTCCAGGATCTATAAGTGCCCTAAGATGATGAATTCTGCCTCCTTTTCCACAAACACAAATAACAGCAGTTCCCAAAAGAACTGTAAACGAGGAGACAGTATTTGTCACTTGAGCTGAGCACGAACTCAATTGAGTAACATCAGAGGGACCCTTTAAGGGTTCTTGTGACACTGTACGAACCTGATTATCACGAGAACGATCTATAGGAGATGCTATTCGTGAAAACTTCTTGAAACACAATAAGGAATGATGTTTTAATTTGCAATTATAACAACGGCCGCGAGATGGGCATACTTTCACTTTGTGATTTGGAGATAAGCAATTAAAACAACAGTTCTTACTTTTAACAAAACTATTTCTCTGAAACGAACTAAGAGATTTGAATTCAGGACAAACAAATATCCTGTGTTGTTTATCACAATATAAACAAGTAGTAAGAGAACTTATAACACCAGTACGAGAACTAATAAGGCTTATCTTATGATAAGAACTTACCTTATTTTTTGGAGAATTTACCTTAGGCTCAGTGCAAGGTTTGACTTTAGTTTCACCCATAGCCTTTCTATGGTTCTTCACGAACTCTACCAATTTTTCCAGAGTAGGAAACTCGACTTTGTTGTTTTCCAACAAGAATTGTTTTTTGCTATCTGGATCTAGGACCTTGAAGGCTATATAAAACAAGAGAAACTCACTGACATTAGGAATAGACAACTGATTAAATGCTAGACCTAACTCTGCAAAAGTCGCCAGAAATCTGTCCAGGTTATCCGGTGAATTGGTATAAAAACTAGGAAAACTCAACACTTCTATGGCTATAGCACGATTTGAGTCATAATGTTCCAGTAAAGCTGCGATGGAGTAATTGGAATCTGAAATACTGAGATGATTTATAAGAGATAAAGCCTTACCTTTCAGACAACTTTTGAGGTAATTGAACTTCATAGAAGATGATAAACGCTCATTTTGATGTACAATTGAAATGTAAAGATCCTTAAATGCACACCATTTAAGACAATCTCCTGTAAACTCAGGGAGACTTATTGTGGGTAACGGGTTGCTTACGGAAAAGTTTTTTGAATCAACAACACAAATTTTTTCTTCACTATTTGAAAAAATCGATTCGTAGTAACCTTTTACCTTATAAAACATTAGATTTACACTCAGGTGCATATCTGTCATCTCTTGGGGTATTGGTATGTCAGATATAGCGAAACACTCCACTATTTTAGAATAGGTATCGGAAGATTCTTGATAACTTGATTCCAAGTTAGGAATCATTACTTTAAACACAAATTTTAAACTGTTATCAAGTTCTACACTTTCTACAAACGAATGAATTTGCACAATATTTTGTAAAATAGTATCATTTTTGAGCTTTAAAATATTGAAACTCTTCAATGTTTTCGAATCCATAATGAATACTAATTTAAGCACGTAAGAAATATTATAAACACAAGAGAAAGCTAATTATAACACGAAAGAGAAATTAATTGCAATCATGAAATAGAAAACAATTATAAGACACATATGAAACTAATTATTAGTTTAAAACTAAATTTACAATTGATTGTAAATTCAAACACATTTAATAATTAATCAACACGAGAGATAGATAACCAGTAGCAGGTTACCAAAATCACAATATGTTACTGAGAGCACGTATCTAGTAACTGTGATTTTAGAATGAAAATGTTACTCCAGTAACAACTTTGGAGTAGCAGTTTTTTTCATGCACGGATAATGTCGGCCAGACAAGCACATTCAAGAAATTATTAAAAGAACAGAATTTTGCCAAATTTGGATCAAAACATTTAATCCGACCCGGCTTAGGACCAAAAACATTTTAATTCGGCCTGGACCAGACCAAAACATGTCTACGCACAACTTTGTAAACACGGCAAGCTCTCTGTAGTGGACTGTATTCGATAGTGCTGGTTCCGGGAGAAGACCAGCTTAACATAAATTGAGGCAACTCAGGACCAAAACATTGATCCTTAACATGAATTGCGGCAAATTCTATTATTCTAATATTTCCTTAAACTATGTACTTACAGATTGCAGTCTGTGGTCCAGGCTGGTCCATAAAATACAACGGGCTAGAAACACTGTAATAATTGAACTACATATATTGCCTGGCCAGGCTATACAGAAATAACAGGGCTTTACTATAACACTATGAGTGGCTATGACTCCACAAGAGATGGCATGTAAAACCGTACTCTTACACGATAGGCACACTTTGAGTAACCAGAACCTGATACAGAACGGGAAGGCCGTCCTACACCCACAACTATAAGTTTGGTACTCCACTAGACTCACACAAACTTGAGACTAACACGCGAGAGTGGCTGGGTCAAGCTCACACGTTGACGCCAGGGCCGAAACTGAAGCACACAGAGCGACCAGGGTCAACCACACACGTTAACGCCGGGGCCGAAACTGAGATAGCTAGGGTTGTACTCTGTACCCTAGGTGCAAAGGGTGGGGAGAAATTCACTATGTATTTGTCCGCCTTACCCATAGCAAAAGTAGGCCCAAACAAGTTCAGACTAGAATTACTTTAATTATTACTTTATCTAGTTTCAGATAGGCCAAGTTTCATTTGTCATAAAATAAGACGATTTTTAGATTCAAAAAGTGGGATTTAGTGTGACGTCTGATTAACCGTTCCATCTGATTTATGAGTTCAGATTAGGATTTTTTTATTTGATATTTTATCTAGTTTCAGAAAGGCCAAGTTTCCATTGTCTAAAGATTGCTCAATTTTTGGGTTCAAAAAGTGGGATTTTGAGTGACGTCTGATTCCACGTTCCTTCTGATTTATGAGTTCAGACTAGGATTTTTTAAGTTGATATTTTATCTAGTTTCAGATAGGCCAAGTTCCATTTGTCATATAAAAAGTCGATTTTTGCGTTCAAAAAGTGGGATTTTGAGTGACGCGTAATTTAACGTTCCATCTGATTTATGAGTTCAGACTAGAATAATTTTAATTATTATTTTATCTATTTTCAGATAGGCCAAGTGTCATTTGTCATAAGATAAGTCGATTTTTAGAAAAAAAAAGTGGGATTTAGTGTGACGTCTGATTAACCCTTCCATCTGATTTATGAGTTCAGATTAGGATTTTTTTATTTGTTACTTTATCTCGTTTCAGATAGGCCAAGTTTCTATTCTCTAAAGATTGCTCAATTTTTTGGTTCAAAAAGTGGGATTTTGAATGACGTCTGCTTCCACGTTCCTTCTGATTTATGAGTTCAAACTAGGATTTTTTAAGTTGTTATTTTATCTAGTTTCAGATAGGCCAAGTTCCATTTGTCATAAAATAAGTCGATTTTTAGATTCAAAAAGTGGGATTTAGAGTGTTCTGATTCACCGTTCCATCTGATTTTTGAGTTCAGATTAGGATTTTTTTATTTGTTATTTCACCTAGTTTCAGAGACGCCAAGCTTCATTTGTCTTAAAATAAGTTTATTTTTGAGTTAAATAACTGGGATTTTGAGTGACGTCTGATTCACCGTTCTATCTGACTTATGAGTTCAGACTAGGACTTTTTAAATTGTTATTTTGTCTAATTTCATATAGGCCAAGTTTTATTTGTCATTCAATAAGTTGATTTTTGAGTTAAAAAAGTGGGATTTGAGTGAAGTCTATTTCGACGTTCCTTCTGATTTAAGAGTTGAGACTAGAACTTTTTTAATTGATATTTTATCTAGTTTCGGATAGGCCAAGTTTCCATTGTCATAAGACTGGTCGATTTTTTGGTTAAAAAAGTGGGATTTTGTGTCATCTGAGTCACCGTTCCATTTGATTTATGAGTTCAGACTAGGATTTTTTAAATTGTTATTTTATCTAGTTGCAGATAGGCCAAGTTTCATTTGTCTTAAAATAAGTCGATTTTTAGATTCAAAAAGTGGGATTTTGAGTGACGCCTAATTCAACATTCCTTCCGATTTATGAGTTCAGACTGGAATTATTTTAATTATTATTTTATCTAGTTTCAGATAGGCCAAGTTTCATTTGTCATAAAATAAGTCGATTTTTGGGTTCAAAAAGTGGGATTTTGAGTGGTCTGATTCACCGTTCCATGTGATTTATAAGTTCAGATTAGGATTTTTTTATTTGTTATTTCACCTAGTTTCAGATAGGCCAAGCTTCATTTGTCTTAAAATAAGTCTATTTTCGAGTTAAAAAAACTGGGATTTTGAGTGACGTCTGATTCACCGTTCTATCTGACTTATGAGTTCAGACTAGGATTTTTTAAATTGTTATTTTGTCTAATTTCATATAGGCCAAGTTTTATTTGTCATTCAATAAGTTGATTTTTGAGTTAAAAAAGTGGGATTTGAGTGAAGTCTGATTCGACGTTCCTTCTGATTTAAGAGTTGAGACTAGAACTTTTTTAATTGATATTTTATCTAGTTTCGGATAGGGCAAGTTTCCTGTGTCATAAGACTGGTCGATTTTTTTGTTAAAAAAGTGGGATTTTGTGTGACATCTGAGTCACCGTTCCATTTGATTTATGAGTTCAGACTAGGATTTTTTAAATTGTTATTTTATCTAGTTTCAGATAGGCCAAGTTTCATTTGTCATAAAATAAGTCGATTTTTAGATTCAAAAAGTGGGATTTTGAGTGACGCCTAATTCAACATTCCTTCCGATTTATGAGTTCAGACTGGAATTATTTTAATTATTATTTTATCTAGTTTCAGATAGGCCAAGTTTCATTTGTCATAAAATAAGTCGATTTTTGGGTTCAAAAAGTGGGATTTTGAGTGGTCTGATTCACCGTTCCATGTGATTTATAAGTTCAGATTAGGATTTTTTTAATTGTTATTTCACCTAGTTTCAGATAGGCCAAGCTTCATTTGTCTTAAAATAAGTCGATTTTTAGATTTAAAAGTGGGATTTTGAGTGACGCCTAATTCAACGTTCCTTCTGATTTATGAGTTCAGACTAGAATAATTTTAATTATTATTTGATCTAGTTTCAGATAGGCCAAGTGTCATTTGTCATAAAATAAGTCGATTTTTAGAAAAAAAAAGTGGGATTTAGTGTGACGTCTGATTAACCGTTCCATCTGATTTATGAGTTCAGATTAGGATTTTTTTATTTGTTATTTTATCTCGTTTCAGATAGGCCAAGTTTCTATTCTCTAAAGATTGCTCAATTTTTTGGTTCAAAAAGTGGGATTTTGAATGACGTCTGCTTCCACGTTCCTTCTGATTTATGAGTTGAAACTAGGATTTTTTAAGTTGTTATTTTATCTAGTTTCAGATAGGCCAAGTTCCATTTGTCATAAAATAAGTCGATTTTTAGATTCAAAAAGTGGGATTTAGAGTGTTCTGATTCACCGTTCCATCTGATTTTTGAGTTCAGATTAGGATTTTTTTATTTGTTATTTCACCTAGTTTCAGAGACGCCAAGCTTCATTTGTCTTAAAATAAGTCTATTTTTGAGTTAAAAAACTGGGATTTTGAGTGACGTCTGATTCACCGTTTTATCTGACTTATGAGTTCAGACTAGGATTTTTTAAATTGTTATTTTGTCTAATTTCATATAGGCCAAGTTTTATTTGTCATTCAATAAGTTGATTTTTGAGTTAAAAAAGTGGGATTTGAGTGAAGTCTATTTCGACGTTCCTTCTGATTTAAGAGTTGAGACTAGAACTTTTTTAATTGATATTTTATCTAGTTTCGGATAGGCCAAGTTTCCTTTGTCATAAGACTGGTCGATTTTTTGGTTAAAAAAGTGGGATTTTGTGTGACATCTGAGTCACCGTTCCATTTGATTTATGAGTTCAGACTAGGATTTTTTAAATTGTTATTTTATCTAGTTTCAGATAGGCCAAGTTTCATTTGTCATAAAATAAGTCGTTTTTTAGATTTAAAAAGTGGGATTTTGAGTGACGCCTAATTCAACATTCCTTCCGATTTATGAGTTCAGACTGGAATTATTTTAATTATTATTTTATCTAGTTTCAGATAGGCCAAGTTTCATTTGTCATAAAATAAGTCGATTTTTGGGTTCAAAAAGTGGGATTTTGAGTGGTCTGATTCACCGTTCTATCTGACTTATGAGTTCAGACTAGGATTTTTTAAATTGTTATTTTGTCTAATTTCATATAGGCCAAGTTTTATTTGTCATTCAATAAGTTGATTTTTGAGTTAAAAAAGTGGGATTTGAGTGAAGTCTATTTCGACGTTCCTTCTGATTTAAGAGTTGAGACTAGAACTTTTTTAATTGATATTTTATCTAGTTTCGGATAGGGCAAGTTTCCTTTGTCATAAGACTGGTCGATTTTTTGGTTAAAAAAGTGGGATTTTGTGTGACATCTGAGTCACCGTTCCATTTGATTTATGAGTTCAGACTAGGATTTTTTAAATTGTTATTTTATCTAGTTTCAGATAGGCCAAGTTTCATTTGTCATAAAATAAGTCGATTTTTAGATTTAAAAAGTGGGATTTTGAGTGACGCCTAATTCAACATTCCTTCCGATTTATGAGTTCAGACTGGAATTATTTTAATTATTATTTTATCTAGTTTCAGATAGGCCAAGTTTCATTTGTCATAAAATAAGTCGATTTTTGGGTTCAAAAAGTGGGATTTTGAGTGGTCTGATTCACCGTTCCATGTGATTTATAAGTTCAGATTAGGATTTTTTTATTTGTTATTTCACCTAGTTTCAGATAGGCCAAGCTTCATTTGTCTTAAAATAAGTCTATTTTTGAGTTAAAAAATTGGGATTTTGAGTGACGTCTGATTCACCGTTCTATCTGACTTATGAGTTCGGACTAGGATTTTTTAAATTGTTATTTTGTCTAATTTCATATAGGCCAAGTTTTATTTGTCATTCAATAAGTTGATTTTTGAGTTAAAAAAGTGGGATTTGAGTGAAGTCTGATTCGACGTTCCTTCTGATTTAAGAGTTGAGACTAGAACTTTTTTAATTGATATTTTATCTAGTTTCGGATAGGGCAAGTTTCCTTTGTCATAAGACTGGTCGATTTTTTGGTTTAAAAAGTGGGATTTTGTGTGACATCTGAGTCACCGTTCCATTTGATTTATGAGTTCAGACTAGGATTTTTTAAATTGTTATTTTATCTAGTTTCAGATAGGCCAAGTTTCATTTGTCATAAAATAAGTCGATTTTTAGATTCAAAAAGTGGGATTTTGAGTGACGCCTAATTCAACATTCCTTCCGATTTATGAGTTCAGACTGGAATTATTTTAATTATTATTTTATCTAGGTTCAGATAGGCCAAGTTCCATTTGTCATAAAATAAGTCGATTTTTAGATTCAAAAAGTGGGATTTTGAGTGACGACTGATTAACCGTTCCATCTGAGTTATTATTTCAGACTAGGTTTTTTTAGGTTGTTATTTTATCTAGTTTCAAATCGGCAAAGTTTCATCTGTCATGAAACAAGACGATTTTTGGGTTAAAAAAGTGGGATTTTGAGTGGTCTGATTCACCGTTCCATCTGATTTATGAGTTCAGATTAGAATTTTTTTATTTGTTATTTTACCTAGTTTCAGGTAGGCCAAGCTCCACTTGTCCTAAATTAAGTCGATTTTTGAGTTAAAGAAGTAGGATTTTGAGTGAAGTCTGATTCGACGTTCCTTCAATTTTAAGAGTTGAGACTAGGACTTTTTCAATTGATATTTTATCTAGTTTCAGATAGCCAAATTTCATTTGTCATAAAATAAGTCGATTTTTTTTGTTAAAAAAATTGGGATTTTGTGTGACATCTGAATCAACGTTCCTTCTGATTATCTGCGTCCTAATTAGCATTTTTTAAATTGATATTTTATCTAGTTTCAGGTAGGCCAAATTTCCTTTGTCATAAGATTGGTCGATTTTTGGGTTCAAAAAGTGGGATTTTGAGTGACGCCTAATTCAACGTTCCTTCTGATTTATGAGTTCAGACTAGAATTATTTTAATTATTACTTTATCTAGTTTCAGATAGGCCAAGTTTCATTTGTCATAAAATAAGACGATTTTTAGATTCAAAAAGTGGGATTTAGTGTGACGTCTGATTAACCGTTCCATCTGATTTATGAGTTCAGATTAGAATTTTTTTATTTGATATTTTATCTAGTTTCAGATAGGCCAAGATTCCATTGTCTAAAGATTGCTCATTTTTTGGGTTCAAAAAGTGGGATTTTGAGTGACGTCTGATTCCACGTTCCATCTGATTTATGAGTTCAGACTAGGATTTTTTAAGTTGTTATTTTATCTAGTTTAAGATAGGCAAAGTTTCATCTGTCTGAAGTTAAATCTATCTGATTTATGAGTTCAGAATAGGATTTGTTTATTTGTTTCTTCACCTAGTTTCAGAGAGACCAAGCTTCATTTGTCTTAAAATAAGTCTATTTTTGAGTTAAAGAACTGGGATTTTGAGTGACGTCTGATTCACCGTTCTATTTGACTTATGAGTTCAGACTAGGATTTTTTAAATTGTTATTTTGTCTAGTTTCAGATAGGGAACGTTTTATCTGTGATGAAATAAGTCGATTTTTTGGTTAAAAAAGTGGGATTTTGAGTGTTCTGATTCACCGTTCCATCTGATTTATGAGTTCAGATTAGGATTTTTTTATTTGTTATTTCACCTAGTTTCAGAGAGACCAAGCTTCATTTGTCTTAAAATAAGTCTATTTTTGAGTTAAAGAACTGGGATTTTGAGTGACGTCTGATTCACCGTTCTATCTGACTTATGAGTTCAGACTAGGATTTTTTAAATTGTTATTTTGTCTAATTTTATATAGGCCAAGTTTTATTTGTCATACAATAAGTTGATTTTTGAGTTAAAAAAGTGGGATTTGAGTGAAGTCTGATTCGACGTTCCTTCTGATTTAAGAGTTGAGACTAGGACTTTTTTAATTGATATTTTATCTAGTTTCGGATAGGCCAAGTTTCCTTTGTCATAAGACTGGTCGATTTTTTGGTTAAAAAAGTGGGATTTTGCGTGACATCTGAGTCACCGTTCCATCTGATTTATAAGTTCAGACTAGGATTTTTTAAATTGTTATTATATCTAGTTTCAGATAGGCCAAGTTTTATCTGTGATAAAATAAGTCGATTTTTGGGTTAAAAAAGTGGGATTTTGAGTGTTCTGATTCACCGTTCCACCTGATTTATGAGTTCAGATTAAGATTTTTTTATTTGTTATTTCACCTAGTTGCAGAGAGACCAAGCTTCATTTGTCTGAAAATAAATCTAGTTTTGAGTTAAAGAGCTGGGATTTTGAGTGACGTCTGATTCGACGTTCCTTCTGATTTAAGAGTTGAGACTAGGACTTTTTTAATTGATATTTTGTCTAGTTTCGGGTAGGCCAAGTTTCCTTTGTCATAAGACTGGTCGATTTTTTGGTTAAAAAAGTTTTCGTGTGACATCTGAGTCCTCGATCCATTTGATTTATGAGTTTAGACTAGGATTTTTTAAACTGTTATTTTATCTAGTTTCAGACTGGCCAAGTTTCATTTGTCAAAAAATAAGTCGATTTTTAGATTCAAAAAGTGGGATTTTGAGTGACGCCTAATTCAACGTTCCTTCCGATTTATGAGTTCAGACTAGAATTATTTTAATTATTATTTTATCTAGTTTCAGATAGGCAAAGTTTTATCTGTGATGAAATAAGTCGATTTTTTGGTTAAAAAAGTGGGATTTTGAGTGTTCTGATTCACCGTTCCATCTGATTTAAGAGTTGAGACTACGACTTTTTTAATTGATATTTTGTCTAGCTTCGGGTAGGCCAAGTTTCCTTTGTCATAAGACTGGTCGTTTTTTTGGTTAAAAAAGTGGGATTTTGTGTGACATCTGAGTCCTCGTTCCATTTGATTTATGTGTTTAGACTAGGATTTTTTAAATTGTTATTTTATCTAGTTTCAGATTGGCCAAGTTTCATTTGTCAAAAAATAAGTCGATTTTTGGGATCAAAAAGAGTGATTTTGAGTGGAGTCTGATTCCACGTTTCCTCTGATTTATGAGTTGAGACTAGGATTTTTTTAATTGATATTTTACCTAGTTTCAGATAGCCAAATTTCATTTGTCATAAAATAAGTCGATTTTTTTTGTTAAAAAAGTGGGATTTTGTGTGACATCTGAACCAACGTTCCTTCTGATTTAATAGTTGAGACTAGGACGTTTTTAATTGATATTTTATCTAGTTTCGGATAGGCCAAGTTTCCTTTGTCATAAAATAAGTCGATTTTTAGATTCAAAAAGTGGGATTTTGAGTGACGCCTAATTCAACGTTCCTTCTGATTTATGAGTTCAGACTAGAATTATTTTAATTATTACTTTATCTAGTTTCAGATAGGCCAAGTTTCATTTGTCATAAAATAAGACGATTTTTAGATTCAAAAAGTGGGATTTAGTGTGACGTCTGATTAACCGTTCCATCTGATTTATGAGTTCAGATTAGGATTTTTTTATTTTATATTTTATCTAGTTTCAGATAGGCCAAGTTTCCATTGTCTAACGATTGCTCAATTTTTGGGTTCAAAAAGTGGGATTTTGAGTGACGTCTGATTCCACGTTCCTTCTGATTTATGAGTTCAGACTAGGATTTTTTACGTTGTTATTTTATCTAGGTTCAGATAGGCCAAGTTCCATTTGTCATAAAATAAGTCGATTTTTAGATTCAAAAAGTGGGATTTTGAGTGACGACTGATTAACCGTTCCATCTGAGTTATTATTTCAGACTAGGTTTTTTTAGGTTGTTATTTCATCTAGTTTCAAATCGGCAAAGTTTCATCTGTCATGAAACAAGACGATTTTTGGGTTAAAAAAGTGGGATTTTGAGTGGTCTGATTCACCGTTCCATCTGATTTATGAGTTCAGATTAGAATTTTTTTATTTGTTATTTTACCTAGTTTCAGGTAGGCCAAGCTCCACTTGTCCTAAATTAAGTCGATTTTTGAGTTAAAGAAGTAGGATTTTGAGTGAAGTCTGATTCGACGTTCCTTCAATTTTAAGAGTTGAGACTAGGACTTTTTCAATTGATATTTTATCTAGTTTCAGATAGCCAAATTTCATTTGTCATAAAATAAGTCGATTTTTTTTGTTAAAAAAATTGGGATTTTGTGTGACATCTGAATCAACGTTCCTTCTGATTATCTGCGTCCTAATTAGCATTTTTTAAATTGATATTTTATCTAGTTTCAGGTAGGCCAAATTTCCTTTGTCATAAGATTGGTCGATTTTTGGGTTCAAAAAGTGGGATTTTGAGTGACGCCTAATTCAATATTCCTTCCGATTTATGAGTTCAGACTGGAATTATTTTAATTATTATTTTATCTAGTTTCAGATAGGCCAAGTTTCATTTGTCATAAAATAAGTCGATTTTTGGGTTCAAAAAGTGGGATTTTGAGTGGTCTGATTCACCGTTCCATGTGATTTATAAGTTCAGATTAGGATTTTTTTATTTGTTATTTCACCTAGTTTCAGATAGGCCAAGCTTCATTTGTCTTAAAATAAGTCTATTTTCGAGTTAAAAAAACTGGGATTTTGAGTGACGTCTGATTCACCGTTCTATCTGACTTATGAGTTCAGACTAGGATTTTTTAAATTGTTATTTTGTCTAATTTCATATAGGCCAAGTTTTATTTGTCATTCAATAAGTTGATTTTTGAGTTAAAAAAGTGGGATTTGAGTGAAGTCTGATTCGACGTTCCTTCTGATTTAAGAGTTGAGACTAGAACTTTTTTAATTGATATTTTATCTAGTTTCGGATAGGGCAAGTTTCCTGTGTCATAAGACTGGTCGATTTTTTTGTTAAAAAAGTGGGATTTTGTGTGACATCTGAGTCACCGTTCCATTTGATTTATGAGTTCAGACTAGGATTTTTTTAATTGTTATTTTATCTAGTTTCAGATAGGCCAAGTTTCATTTGTCATAAAATAAGTCGATTTTTAGATTCAAAAAGTGGGATTTTGAGTGACGCCTAATTCAACATTCCTTCCGATTTATGAGTTCAGACTGGAATTATTTTAATTATTATTTTATCTAGTTTCAGATAGGCCAAGTTTCATTTGTCATAAAATAAGTCGATTTTTGGGTTCAAAAAGTGGGATTTTGAGTGGTCTGATTCACCGTTCCATGTGATTTATAAGTTCAGATTAGGATTTTTTTAATTGTTATTTCACCTAGTTTCAGATAGGCCAAGCTTCATTTGTCTTAAAATAAGTCGATTTTTAGATTTAAAAGTGGGATTTTGAGTGACGCCTAATTCAACGTTCCTTCTGATTTATGAGTTCAGACTAGAATAATTTTAATTATTATTTGATCTAGTTTCAGATAGGCCAAGTGTCATTTGTCATAAAATAAGTCGATTTTTAGAAAAAAAAAGTGGGATTTAGTGTGACGTCTGATTAACCGTTCCATCTGATTTATGAGTTCAGATTAGGATTTTTTTATTTGTTATTTTATCTCGTTTCAGATAGGCCAAGTTTCTATTCTCTAAAGATTGCTCAATTTTTTGGTTCAAAAAGTGGGATTTTGAATGACGTCTGCTTCCACGTTCCTTCTGATTTATGAGTTGAAACTAGGATTTTTTAAGTTGTTATTTTATCTAGTTTCAGATAGGCCAAGTTCCATTTGTCATAAAATAAGTCGATTTTTAGATTCAAAAAGTGGGATTTAGAGTGTTCTGATTCACCGTTCCATCTGATTTTTGAGTTCAGATTAGGATTTTTTTATTTGTTATTTCACCTAGTTTCAGAGACGCCAAGCTTCATTTGTCTTAAAATAAGTCTATTTTTGAGTTAAAAAACTGGGATTTTGAGTGACGTCTGATTCACCGTTTTATCTGACTTATGAGTTCAGACTAGGATTTTTTAAATTGTTATTTTGTCTAATTTCATATAGGCCAAGTTTTATTTGTCATTCAATAAGTTGATTTTTGAGTTAAAAAAGTGGGATTTGAGTGAAGTCTATTTCGACGTTCCTTCTGATTTAAGAGTTGAGACTAGAACTTTTTTAATTGATATTTTATCTAGTTTCGGATAGGCCAAGTTTCCTTTGTCATAAGACTGGTCGATTTTTTGGTTAAAAAAGTGGGATTTTGTGTGACATCTGAGTCACCGTTCCATTTGATTTATGAGTTCAGACTAGGATTTTTTAAATTGTTATTTTATCTAGTTTCAGATAGGCCAAGTTTCATTTGTCATAAAATAAGTCGTTTTTTAGATTTAAAAAGTGGGATTTTGAGTGACGCCTAATTCAACATTCCTTCCGATTTATGAGTTCAGACTGGAATTATTTTAATTATTATTTTATCTAGTTTCAGATAGGCCAAGTTTCATTTGTCATAAAATAAGTCGATTTTTGGGTTCAAAAAGTGGGATTTTGAGTGGTCTGATTCACCGTTCTATCTGACTTATGAGTTCAGACTAGGATTTTTTAAATTGTTATTTTGTCTAATTTCATATAGGCCAAGTTTTATTTGTCATTCAATAAGTTGATTTTTGAGTTAAAAAAGTGGGATTTGAGTGAAGTCTATTTCGACGTTCCTTCTGATTTAAGAGTTGAGACTAGAACTTTTTTAATTGATATTTTATCTAGTTTCGGATAGGGCAAGTTTCCTTTGTCATAAGACTGGTCGATTTTTTGGTTAAAAAAGTGGGATTTTGTGTGACATCTGAGTCACCGTTCCATTTGATTTATGAGTTCAGACTAGGATTTTTTAAATTGTTATTTTATCTAGTTTCAGATAGGCCAAGTTTCATTTGTCATAAAATAAGTCGATTTTTAGATTTAAAAAGTGGGATTTTGAGTGACGCCTAATTCAACATTCCTTCCGATTTATGAGTTCAGACTGGTATTATTTTAATTATTATTTTATCTAGTTTCAGATAGGCCAAGTTTCATTTGTCATAAAATAAGTCGATTTTTGGGTTCAAAAAGTGGGATTTTGAGTGGTCTGATTCACCGTTCCATGTGATTTATAAGTTCAGATTAGGATTTTTTTATTTGTTATTTCACCTAGTTTCAGATAGGCCAAGCTTCATTTGTCTTAAAACAAGTCTATTTTTGAGTTAAAAAATTGGGATTTTGAGTGACGTCTGATTCACCGTTCTATCTGACTTATGAGTTCGGACTAGGATTTTTTAAATTGTTATTTTGTCTAATTTCATATAGGCCAAGTTTTATTTGTCATTCAATAAGTTGATTTTTGAGTTAAAAAAGTGGGATTTGAGTGAAGTCTGATTCGACGTTCCTTCTGATTTAAGAGTTGAGACTAGAACTTTTTTAATTGATATTTTATCTAGTTTCGGATAGGGCAAGTTTCCTTTGTCATAAGACTGGTCGATTTTTTGGTTTAAAAAGTGGGATTTTGTGTGACATCTGAGTCACCGTTCCATTTGATTTATGAGTTCAGACTAGGATTTTTTAAATTGTTATTTTATCTAGTTTCAGATAGGCCAAGTTTCATTTGTCATAAAATAAGTCGATTTTTAGATTCAAAAAGTGGGATTTTGAGTGACGCCTAATTCAACATTCCTTCCGATTTATGAGTTCAGACTGGAATTATTTTAATTATTATTTTATCTAGTTTCAGATAGGCCAAGTTTCATTTGTCATAAAATAAGTCGATTTTTGGGTTCAAAAAGTGGGATTTTGAGTGGTCTGATTCACCGTTCCATGTGAGTGATGATTTCGGACTAGGTTTTTTTAGGTTGTTATTTTATCCAGTTTCAAATCGGAAAAGTTTCATCTGTCATGAAACAAGTCGATTTTTGGGTTAAAAAAGTGGGATTTTGAGTGGTCTGATTCACCGTTCCATCTGATTTATGAGTTCAGATTAGGATTTTTTTTTATTTGTTATTTTACCTAGTTTCAGATAGGCCAAGCTTCACTTGTCTTAAATTAAGTCGATTTTTGAGTTAAAGAAGTGGGATTTTGAGTGAAGTCTGATTCGACGTTCCTTCTGATTTAAGAGTTGAGACTAGGACTTTTTAAATTCATATTTTATCTAGTTTCGGTTAAGCCAAGTTTCCTTTGTCATAAAATAGTCGATTTTTAGATTCAAAAAGTGGGATTTTGAGTGACGACTGATTAACCGTTCCATCTGATTCATGAGTTAAGACTAGGATTTTTTTATTTGTTATTTTATTTAGTTTCAGATAGCCCAAGTGTCCTTTTTCATAAAATTAATCGATTTTTAGATTCAAAAAGGGGGATTTGAGTGACATCTGAACCAACGTTCCTTCTGATTATCTGCGTCATGACCAGCATTTTTTTAATTGATATCTTATCCAGTTTCAAATCGGAAAAGTTTCATCTGTCATGAAACAAGTCGATTTTTGGGTTCAAAAAGTGGGATTTTGAATGACGTCTGATTCCACGTTCCATTTGATTTATGAGTTCAGACTAGGATTTTTTAAGTTGATATTTTATCTAGTTTCAGATAGGCCAAGCTTCATTTGTCTTAAAATAAGCCGATTTTTGAGTTAAAGAAGTGGGATTTTGAGTGAAGTCTGATTCCACGTTCCTTCTGATTTATGAGTTCAGACTAGGATTTTTAAGTTGATATTTTATCTAGTTTCAGATAGGCCAAGTTTCATTTGTCATAAAATAAGTCGATTTTTAGATTCAAAAAGTGGGATTTTGAGTGACGACTGATTAACCGTTCCATCTGACTTATGATTTCAGACTAGGATTTTTTAAGTTGTTATTTTATCTAGTTTCAGATAGGCAATGTTTCATCTGTCATGAAAATATTCGATTTTTGTGTTAAAAAAAGTGGGATTTTGAGTGGTCTGATTCACCGTTCCATCTGATTTATGAGTTCAGATTAGGATTTTTTTTATTTGTTATTTCACCTAGTTTCAGAAAGGCCAAGCTTCATTTGTCTTGAAATAAGTCAGGTTTTGTGTTAAAGAAGTGGGATTTTGAGTGGTCTGATTCGACGTTCCTTCTGATTTAAGAGTTGAGACTAGGACTTTTTTAATTGATATTTTGTCTAGTTTCGGGTAGGCCAAGTTTCCTTTGTCATTGAACTGGTCGATTTTTTGGTTAAAAAAGTGGGATTTTGTGTGACATCTGAGTCACCGTTCCATCTGATTCATGAGTTGAGACTAGGACTTTTTTAATTGTTATTTTATCTAGTTTCGGATAGGCCAAGTTTCATTTGTCATAAAAAAAGTCGATTTTTAGATTAAAAAAGTGGGATTTAATGTGACGTCTGATTAACCGTTCCATCTGATTTATAAGTTCAGATTAGGATTTTTTTATTTGTTATTTTATCTCGTTTCAGATAGGCCAAATTTCCATTCTCTAAAGATTGCTCAATTTTTGGGTTCATAAAGTGGGATTTTGAATGACGTCTGATTCCACGTTCCTTCTGATTTATGAGTTCAGTCTAGGATTTTTTTATTTGTTATTTCACCTAGTTTCAGAGAGGCCAAGTCTTAAAATAAGTCTATTTTTGAGTTAAAGAACTGGGATTTTGAGTGACGTCTGATTCACCGTTCTATCTGACTTATGAGTTCAGACTAGGATTTTTTAAATTGTTATTTTGTCTAATTTCATATAGGCCAAGTTTCATTTGTCATAAAATATGTCGATTTTTTTGTTAAAAAGTAGGATTTTGAGGGACGACTGATTAACCGTTCCATCTGATTCATGAGTTAAGACTTAGATTTTTTTATTTGATATTTTATTTAGTTTCAGATAGCCCAAGTGTCATTTGTCATAAAATTAATCGATTTTTAGATTCAAAAAGTGGGATTTGAGTGAAATCTGAACCAACGTTCCATCTGATTTATGAGTTCAGATTAGGATTTTTTTTGTTTGTTATTTCACCTAGTTTCAGAAAGGCCAAGCTTCATTTGTCTTGAAATAAGTCGGGTTTTGAGTTAAAGAAGTGGGATTTTGAGTGAAGTCTGATTCGACGTTCCTTCTGATTTAAGAGTTGAGACTAGGACTTTTTTAATTGATATTTTGTCTAGTTTCGGGTAGGCCAAGTTTCCTTTGTCATAAGACTGGTCGATTTTTTGGTTAAAAAAGTGGGATTTTGTGTGACATCTGAGTCACCGTTCCATCTGATTTATGAGTTCAGACTAGGATTTTTTAAATTGTTTTTTTATCTAGTTTCAGATAGGCCAAGTTTCATTTGTCATAAAAAAAGTCGATTTTTGCGTTCAAAAATTGGGATTTTGAGTGACGCCTAATTCAACGTTCCTTCCGATTTATGAGTTCTGACTAGAATTATTTTAATTATTATTTTATCTAGTTTCAGATAGGCAAAGTTTTATCTGTGATGAAATAAGTCGATTTTTGGGTTAAAAAAGTGGGATTTTGAGTGTTCTGATTCACCGTTCCATCTGATTTAAGAGTTGAGACTAGGACTTTTTTAATTGATATTTTGTCTAGCTTCGGGTAGGCCAAGTTTCCTTTGTCATAAGACTGGTCGTTTTTTTGGTTAAAAAAGTGGGATTTTGTGTGACATCTGAGTCCTCGTTCCATTTGATTTATGAGTTTAGACTAGGATTTTTTAAATTGTTATTTTATCTAGTTTCAGATTGGCCAAGTTTCATTTGTCAAAAAATAAGTCGATTTTTGGGATCAAAAAGAGTGATTTTGAGTGGAGTCTGATTCCACGTTTCCTCTGATTTATGAGTTGAGACTAGGATTTTTTTAATTGATATTTTACCTAGTTTCAGATAGCCAAATTTCATTTGTCATAAAATAAGTCGAATTTTTTTGTTAAAAAAGTTGGATTTTGTGTGACATCTGAACCAACGTTCCTTCTGATTTAATAGTTGAGACTAGGACTTTTTTAATTGATATTTTATCTAGTTTCGGATAGGCCAAGTTTCCTTTGTCATAAAATAAGTCGATTTTTAGATTCAAAAAGTGGGATTTTGAGTGACGCCTAATTCAACGTTCCTTCTGATTTATGAGTTCAGACTAGAATTATTTTAATTATTACTTTATCTAGTTTCAGATAGGCCAAGTTTCATTTGTCATAAAATAAGACGATTTTTAGATTCAAAAAGTGGGATTTAGTGTGACGTCTGATTAACCGTTCCATCTGATTTATGAGTTCAGATTAGGATTTTTTTATTTGATATTTTATCTAGTTTCAGATAGGCCAAGTTTCCATTGTCTAACGATTGCTCAATTTTTGGGTTCAAAAAGTGGGATTTTGAGTGACGTCTGATTCCACGTTCCTTCTGATTTATGAGTTCAGACTAGGATTTTTTACGTTGTTATTTTATCTAGGTTCAGATAGGCCAAGTTCCATTTGTCATAAAATAAGTCGATTTTTAGATTCAAAAAGTGGGATTTTGAGTGACGACTGATTAACCGTTCCATCTGAGTTATTATTTCAGACTAGGTTTTTTTAGGTTGTTATTTTATCTAGTTTCAAATCGGCAAAGTTTCATCTGTCATGAAACAAGACGATTTTTGGGTTAAAAAAGTGGGATTTTGAGTGGTCTGATTCACCGTTCCATCTGATTTATGAGTTCAGATTAGAATTTTTTTATTTGTTATTTTACCTAGTTTCAGGTAGGCCAAGCTCCACTTGTCCTAAATTAAGTCGATTTTTGAGTTAAAGAAGTAGGATTTTGAGTGAAGTCTGATTCGACGTTCCTTCAATTTTAAGAGTTGAGACTAGGACTTTTTCAATTGATATTTTATCTAGTTTCAGATAGCCAAATTTCATTTGTCATAAAATAAGTCGATTTTTTTTGTTAAAAAAATTGGGATTTTGTGTGACATCTGAATCAACGTTCCTTCTGATTATCTGCGTCCTAATTAGCATTTTTTAAATTGATATTTTATCTAGTTTCAGGTAGGCCAAATTTCCTTTGTCATAAGATTGGTCGATTTTTGGGTTCAAAAAGTGGGATTTTGAGTGACGCCTAATTCAACGTTCCTTCTGATTTATGAGTTCAGACTAGAATTATTTTAATTATTACTTTATCTAGTTTCAGATAGGCCAAGTTTCATTTGTCATAAAATAAGACGATTTTTAGATTCAAAAAGTGGGATTTAGTGTGACGTCTGATTAACCGTTCCATCTGATTTATGAGTTCAGATTAGAATTTTTTTATTTGATATTTTATCTAGTTTCAGATAGGCCAAGATTCCATTGTCTAAAGATTGCTCATTTTTTGGGTTCAAAAAGTGGGATTTTGAGTGACGTCTGATTCCACGTTCCATCTGATTTATGAGTTCAGACTAGGATTTTTTAAGTTGTTATTTTATCTAGTTTAAGATAGGCAAAGTTTCATCTGTCTGAAGTTAAATCTATCTGATTTATGAGTTCAGAATAGGATTTGTTTATTTGTTTCTTCACCTAGTTTCAGAGAGACCAAGCTTCATTTGTCTTAAAATAAGTCTATTTTTGAGTTAAAGAACTGGGATTTTGAGTGACGTCTGATTCACCGTTCTATTTGACTTATGAGTTCAGACTAGGATTTTTTAAATTGTTATTTTGTCTAGTTTCAGATAGGGAACGTTTTATCTGTGATGAAATAAGTCGATTTTTTGGTTAAAAAAGTGGGATTTTGAGTGTTCTGATTCACCGTTCCATCTGATTTATGAGTTCAGATTAGGATTTTTTTATTTGTTATTTCACCTAGTTTCAGAGAGACCAAGCTTCATTTGTCTTAAAATAAGTCTATTTTTGAGTTAAAGAACTGGGATTTTGAGTGACGTCTGATTCACCGTTATATCTGACTTATGAGTTCAGACTAGGATTTTTTAAATTGTTATTTTGTCTAATTTTATATAGGCCAAGTTTTATTTGTCATACAATAAGTTGATTTTTGAGTTAAAAAAGTGGGATTTGAGTGAAGTCTGATTCGACGTTCCTTCTGATTTAAGAGTTGAGACTAGGACTTTTTTAATTGATATTTTATCTAGTTTCGGATAGGCCAAGTTTCCTTTGTCATAAGACTGGTCGATTTTTTGGTTAAAAAAGTGGGATTTTGCGTGACATCTGAGTCACCGTTCCATCTGATTTATAAGTTCAGACTAGGATTTTTTAAATTGTTATTATATCTAGTTTCAGATAGGCCAAGTTTTATCTGTGATAAAATAAGTCGATTTTTGGGTTAAAAAAGTGGGATTTTGAGTGTTCTGATTCACCGTTCCACCTGATTTATGAGTTCAGATTAAGATTTTTTTATTTGTTATTTCACCTAGTTGCAGAGAGACCAAGCTTCATTTGTCTGAAAATAAATCTAGTTTTGAGTTAAAGAGCTGGGATTTTGAGTGACGTCTGATTCGACGTTCCTTCTGATTTAAGAGTTGAGACTAGGATTTTTTAATTGATATTTTGTCTAGTTTCGGGTAGGCCAAGTTTCCTTTGTCATAAGACTGGTCGATTTTTTGGTTAAAAAAGTTTTCGTGTGACATCTGAGTCCTCGATCCATTTGATTTATGAGTTTAGACTAGGATTTTTTAAACTGTTATTTTATCTAGTTTCAGACTGGCCAAGTTTCATTTGTCAAAAAATAAGTCGATTTTTAGATTCAAAAAGTGGGATTTTGAGTGACGCCTAATTCAACGTTCCTTCCGATTTATGAGTTCAGACTAGAATTATTTTAATTATTATTTTATCTAGTTTCAGATAGGCAAAGTTTTATCTGTGATGAAATAAGTCGATTTTTGGGTTAAAAAAGTGGGATTTTGAGTGTTCTGATTCACCGTTCCATCTGATTTAAGAGTTGAGACTACGACTTTTTTAATTGATATTTTGTCTAGCTTCGGGTAGGCCAAGTTTCCTTTGTCATAAGACTGGTCGTTTTTTTGGTTAAAAAAGTGGGATTTTGTGTGACATCTGAGTCCTCGTTCCATTTGATTTATGTGTTTAGACTAGGATTTTTTAAATTGTTATTTTATCTAGTTTCAGATTGGCCAAGTTTCATTTGTCAAAAAATAAGTCGATTTTTGGGATCAAAAAGAGTGATTTTGAGTGGAGTCTGATTCCACGTTTCCTCTGATTTATGAGTTGAGACTAGGATTTTTTTAATTGATATATTACCTAGTTTCAGATAGCCAAATTTCATTTGTCATAAAATAAGTCGATTTTTTTTGTTAAAAAAGTGGGATTTTGTGTGACATCTGAACCAACGTTCCTTCTGATTTAATAGTTGAGACTAGGACGTTTTTAATTGATATTTTATCTAGTTTCGGATAGGCCAAGTTTCCTTTGTCATAAAATAAGTCGATTTTTAGATTCAAAAAGTGGGATTTTGAGTGACGCCTAATTCAACGTTCCTTCTGATTTATGAGTTCAGACTAGAATTATTTTAATTATTACTTTATCTAGTTTCAGATAGGCCAAGTTTCATTTGTCATAAAATAAGACGATTTTTAGATTCAAAAAGTGGGATTTAGTGTGACGTCTGATTAACCGTTCCATCTGATTTATGAGTTCAGATTAGGATTTTTTTATTTTATATTTTATCTAGTTTCAGATAGGCCAAGTTTCCATTGTCTAACGATTGCTCAATTTTTGGGTTCAAAAAGTGGGATTTTGAGTGACGTCTGATTCCACGTTCCTTCTGATTTATGAGTTCAGACTAGGATTTTTTACGTTGTTATTTTATCTAGGTTCAGATAGGCCAAGTTCCATTTGTCATAAAATAAGTCGATTTTTAGATTCAAAAAGTGGGATTTTGAGTGACGACTGATTAACCGTTCCATCTGAGTTATTATTTCAGACTAGGTTTTTTTAGGTTGTTATTTCATCTAGTTTCAAATCGGCAAAGTTTCATCTGTCATGAAACAAGACGATTTTTGGGTTAAAAAAGTGGGATTTTGAGTGGTCTGATTCACCGTTCCATCTGATTTATGAGTTCAGATTAGAATTTTTTTATTTGTTATTTTACCTAGTTTCAGGTAGGCCAAGCTCCACTTGTCCTAAATTAAGTCGATTTTTGAGTTAAAGAAGTAGGATTTTGAGTGAAGTCTGATTCGACGTTCCTTCAATTTTAAGAGTTGAGACTAGGACTTTTTCAATTGATATTTTATCTAGTTTCAGATAGCCAAATTTCATTTGTCATAAAATAAGTCGATTTTTTTTGTTAAAAAAATTGGGATTTTGTGTGACATCTGAATCAACGTTCCTTCTGATTATCTGCGTCCTAATTAGCATTTTTTAAATTGATATTTTATCTAGTTTCAGGTAGGCCAAATTTCCTTTGTCATAAGATTGGTCGATTTTTGGGTTCAAAAAGTGGGATTTTGAGTGACGCCTAATTCAACGTTCCTTCTGATTTATGAGTTCAGACTAGAATTATTTTAATTATTACTTTATCTAGTTTCAGATAGGCCAAGTTTCATTTGTCATAAAATAAGACGATTTTTAGATTCAAAAAGTGGGATTTAGTGTGACGTCTGATTAACCGTTCCATCTGATTTATGAGTTCAGATTAGGATTTTTTTATTTGATATTTTATCTAGTTTCAGATAGGCCAAGTTTCCATTGTCTAAAGATTGCTCATTTTTTGGGTTCAAAAAGTGGGATTTTGAGTGACGTCTGATTCCACGTTCCATCTGATTTATGAGTTCAGACTAGGATTTTTTAAGTTGTTATTTTATCTAGTTTAAGATAGGCAAAGTTTCATCTGTCTGAAGTTAAATCTATCTGATTTATGAGTTCAGAATAGGATTTGTTTATTTGTTATTTCACCTAGTTTCAGAGAGACCAAGCTTCATTTGTCTTAAAATAAGTCTATTTTTGAGTTAAAGAACTGGGATTTTGAGTGACGTCTGATTCACCGTTCTATTTGACTTATGAGTTCAGACTAGGATTTTTTAAATTGTTATTTTGTCTAGTTTCAGATAGGCAAAGTTTTATCTGTGATGAAATAAGTCGATTTTTGGGTTAAAAAAGTGGAATTTTGGGTTGTTCTGATTCACCGTTCTATCTGATTTATGAGTTCAGATTAGGATTTTTTACCTAGTTTCAGATAGGCCAAATTTCATTTGTCATAAAATAAATCGATTTTTTTTGTTAAAAAAGTGGGATTTTGTGTGACGTCTGAACCAACGTTCCTTCTGATTATCTGCGTCCTAATTAGCATTTTTTTAATTGATATTTTATCTAGTTTCAGGTAGGCCAAATTTCCTTTGTCATAAGATTGGTCGATTTTTGGGTTCAAAAAGTGGGATTTTGAGTGACGCCTAATTCAACGTTCCTTCTGATTAATGAGTTCAGAATAGAATTATTTTAATTATTACTTTATCTAGTTTCAGATAGGCCAAGTTTCATTTGTCATAAAATAAGACGATTTTTAGATTCAAAAAGTGGGATTTAGTGTGACGTCTGATTAACCGTTCCATCTGATTTATGAGTTCAGATTAGGATTTTTTTATTTGATATTTTATCTAGTTTCAGATAGGCCAAGTTTCCATTGTCTAAAGATTGCTCTATTTTTGGGTTCAAAAAGTGGGATTTTGAGTGACGTCTGATTCCACGTTCCATCTGATTTATGAGTTCAGACTAGGATTTTTTAAGTTGTTATTTTATCTAGTTTCAGATAGGCAAAGTTTCATCTGTCTGAAGTTAAATCTATCTGATTTATGAGTTCAGAATAGGATTTGTTTATTTGTTATTTAACCTAGTTTCAGGGAGACCAAGCTTCATTTGTCTTAAAATAAGTCTATTTTTGAGTTAAAGAACTGGGATTTTGAGTGACGTCTGATTCACCGTTCTATTTGACTTATGAGTTCAGACTAGGATTTTTTAAATTGTTATTTTGTCTAGTTTCACATAGGCAAAGTTTTATCTGTGATGAAATAAGTCGATTTTTGGGTTAAAAAAGTGGAATTTTGGGTTGTTCTGATTCACCGTTCTATCTGATTTATGAGTTCAGATTAGGATTTTTTACCTAGTTTCAGATAGGCCAAATTTCATTTGTCATAAAATAAATCGATTTTTTTTGTTAAAAAAGTGGGATTTTGTGTGACGTCTGAACCAACGATCCTTCTGATTATCTGCGTCCTAATTAGCATTTTTTTAATTGATATTTTATCTAGTTTCAGGTAGGCCAAATTTCCTTTGTCATAAGATTGGTCGATTTTTGGGTTCAAAAAGTGGGATTTTGAGTGACGCCTAATTCAACGTTCCTTCTGATTTATGAGTTCAGAATAGAATTATTTTAATTATTACTTTATCTAGTTTCAGATAGGCCAAGTTTCATTTGTCATAAAATAAGACGATTTTTAGATTCAAAAAGTGGGATTTAGTGTGACGTCTGATTAACCGTTCCATCTGATTTATGAGTTCAGATTAGGATTTTTTTATTTGATATTTTATCTAGTTTCAGATAGGCCAAGTTTCCATTGTCTAAAGATTGCTCAATTTTTGGGTTCAAAAAGTGGGATTTTGAGTGAAGTCTGATTCGACGTTCCTTCAATTTTAAGAGTTGAGACTAGGACTTTTTCAATTGATATTTTATCTAGTTTCAGATAGGCCAAATTTCATTTGTCATAAAATAAATCGATTTTTTTTGTTAAAAAAGTGGGATTTTGTGTGACGTCTGAACCAACGTTCCTTCTGATTATCTGCGTCCTAATTAGCATTTTTTTAATTGATATTTTATCTAGTTTCAGGTAGGCCAAATTTCCTTTGTCATAAGATTGGTCGATTTTTGGGTTCAAAAAGTGGGATTTTGAGTGACGCCTAATTCAACGTTCCTTCTGATTAATGAGTTCAGAATAGAATTATTTTAATTATTACTTTATCTAGTTTCAGATAGGCCAAGTTTCATTTGTCATAAAATAAGACGATTTTTAGATTCAAAAAGTGGGATTTAGTGTGACGTCTGATTAACCGTTCCATCTGATTTATGAGTTCAGATTAGGATTTTTTTATTTGATATTTTATCTAGTTTCAGATAGGCCAAGTTTCCATTGTCTAAAGATTGCTCAATTTTTGGGTTCAAAAAGTGGGATTTTGAGTGACGTCTGATTCCACGTTCCATCTGATTTATGAGTTCAGACTAGGATTTTTTAAGTTGTTGTTTTATCTAGTTTCAGATAGGCAAAGTTTCATCTGTCTGAAGTTAAATCTATCTGATTTATGAGTTCAGAATAGGATTTGTTTATTTGTTATTTCACCTAGTTTCAGGGAGACCAAGCTTCATTTGTCTTAAAATAAGTCTATTTTTGAGTTAAAGAACTGGGATTTTGAGTGACGTCTGATTCACCGTTCTATTTGACTTATGAGTTCAGACTAGGATTTTTTAAATTGTTATTTTGTCTAGTTTCAGATAGGCAAAGTTTTATCTGTGATGAAATAAGTCGATTTTTGGGTTAAAAAAGTGGAATTTTGGGTTGTTCTGATTCACCGTTCTATCTGATTTATGAGTTCAGATTAGGATTTTTTACCTAGTTTCAGATAGCCCAAATGTCATTTGTCATAAAATTAATCGATTTTTAGATTCAAAAAGTGGGATTTGAGTGACATCTGAACCAACGTTCCTTCTGATTATCTGCGTCCTGACCAGCATTTTTTTAATTGATATTTTATCTAGTTTCAGGTAGGCCAAATTTCCTTTGTCATAAGATTGGTCGATTTTTGGCTTCAAAAAGTGGGATTTTGAGTGACGCCTAATTCAACGTTCCTTCTGATTTATGAGTTCAGAATAGAATTATTTTAATTATTACTTTATCTAGTTTCAGATAGGCCAAGTTTCATTTGTCATAAAATAAGACGATTTTTAGATTCAAAAAGTGGGATTTAGTGTGACGTCTGATTAACCGTTCCATCTGATTTATGAGTTCAGATTAGGATTTTTTTATTTGATATTTTATCTAGTTTCAGATAGGCCAAGTTTCCATTGTCTAAAGATTGCTCAATTTTTGGGTTCAAAAAGTGGGATTTTGAGTGACGTCTGATTCCACGTTCCATCTGATTTATGAGTTCAGACTAGGATTTTTTAAGTTGTTATTTTATCTAGTTTCAGATAGGCCAAGTTTGATTTGTCATAAAATAAGTCGTATTTTAGATTCAAAAAGTGGGATTTTGTGTGACGACTGAATAACCGTTCCATTTGATTCATGAGTTAAGACTAGAATTTTTTAATTTGAGTTTTGAGTTAAAGAGCTGGGATTTTGAGTGACGTGTGATTCGACGTTCCTTCTGATTTAAGAGTTGAGACTAGGACTTTTTTAATTGATATTTTGTCTAGTTTCGGGTAGGCCAAGTTTCCTTTGTCATAAGACTGGTCGATTTTTTGGTTAAAAAAGTTTTCGTGTGACATCTGAGTCTTCGTTCCATTTGGTTTATGAGTTTAGACTAGGATTTTTTAAACTGTTATTTTATCTAGTTTCAGATTGGCCAAGTTTCATTTGTCAAAAAATAAGTCGATTTTTAGATTCAAAAAGTGGGATTTTGAGTGACGCCTAATTCAACGTTCCTTCCGATTTATGAGTTCAGACTAGAATTATTTTAATTATTATTTTATCTAGTTTCAGATATGCCAAGTTTCATTTGTCATAAAATAAGTCGAATTTTGGGTTCAAAAAGTGGGATTTTGAGTTAAGTCTGATTCGACGTTCCTTCTGATTTGAGAGTTGAGACTAGGACTTTTTAATTGATATTTTATCTAGTTTCGGATAGGCCAAGTTTCCTTTGCATAAAATAAGTCGATTTTTAGATTCAAAAGAACTGGGATTTTGAGTGACGTCTGATTCACCGTTCTATTTGACTTATGAGTTCAGACTAGGATTTTTTAAATTGTTATTTTGTCTAGTTTCAGATAGGCAAAGTTTTATCTGTGATGAAATAAGTCGATTTTTGGGTTAAAAAAGTGGAATTTTGGGTTGTTCTGATTCACCGTTCTATCTGATTTATGAGTTCAGATTAGGATTTTTTACCTAGTTTCAGATAGGCCAAATTTCATTTGTCATAAAATAAATCGATTTTTTTTGTTAAAAAAGTGGGATTTTGTGTGACGTCTGAACCAACGTTCCTTCTGATTATCTGCGTCCTAATTAGCATTTTTTTAATTGATATTTTATCTAGTTTCAGGTAGGCCAAATTTCCTTTGTCATAAGATTGGTCGATTTTTGGGTTCAAAAAGTGGGATTTTGAGTGACGCCTAATTCAACGTTCTTTCTGATTTATGAGTTCAGACTAGAATTATTTTAATTATTACTTTATCTAGTTTCAGATAGGCCAAGTTTCATTTGTCATAAAATAAGACGATTTTTAGATTCAAAAAGTGGGATTTAGTGTGACGTCTGATTAACCGTTCCATCTGATTTATGAGTTCAGATTAGGATTTTTTTATTTGATATTTTATCTAGTTTCAGATAGGCCAAGTTTTCATTGTCTAAAGATTGCTCAATTTTTGGGTTCAAAAAGTGGGATTTTGAGTGACGTCTGATCCCACGTTCCTTCTGATTTATGAGTTCAGACTAGGATTTTTTAAGTTGTTATTTTATCTAGTTTCAGATAGGCCAAGTTTGATTTGTCATAAAATAAGTCGTATTTTAGATTCAAAAAGTGGGATTTTGTGTGACGACTGAATAACCGTTCCATTTGATTCATGAGTTAAGACTAGAATTTTTTAATTTGAGTTTTGAGTTAAAGAGCTGGGATTTTGAGTGACGTCTGATTCGACGTTCCTTCTGATTTAAGAGTTGAGACTAGGACTTTTTTAATTGATATTTTGTCTAGTTTCGGGTAGGCCAAGTTTCCTTTGTCATAAGACTGGTCGATTTTTTGGTTAAAAAAGTTTTCGTGTGACATCTGAGTCTTCGTTCCATTTGATTTATGAGTTTAGACTAGGATTTTTTTAACTGTTATTTTATCTAGTTTCAGATTGGCCAAGTTTCATTTGTCAAAAAATAAGTCGATTTTTAGATTCAAAAAGTGGGATTTTGAGTGACGCCTAATTCAACGTTCCTTCTGATTTATGAGTTCAGACTAGAATTATTTTAATTATTACTTTATCTAGTTTCAGATAGGCCAAGTTTCATTTGTCATAAAATAAGACGATTTTTAGATTCAAAAAGTGGGATTTAGTGTGACGTCTGATTAACCGTTCCATCTGATTTATGAGTTCAGATTAGGATTTTTTTATTTGATATTTTATCTAGTTTCAGATAGGCCAAGTTTCCATTGTCTAACGATTGCTCAATTTTTGGGTTCAAAAAGTGGGATTTTGAGTGACGTCTGATTCCAGGTGCCTTCTGATTTATGAGTTCAGACTAGGATTTTTTACGTTGTTATTTTATCTAGGTTCAGATAGGCCAAGTTCCATTTGTCATAAAATAAGTCGATTTTTAGATTCAAAAAGTGGGATTTTGAGTGACGACTGATTAACCGTTCCATCTGAGTTATTATTTCAGACTAGGTTTTTTTAGGTTGTTATTTTATCTAGTTTCAAATCGGCAAAGTTTCATCTGTCATGAAACAAGACGATTTTTGGGTTAAAAAAGTGGGATTTTGAGTGGTCTGATTCACCGTTCCATCTGATTTATGAGTTCAGATTAGAATTTTTTTATTTGCTATTTTTCCTAGTTTCAGGTAGGCCAAGCTCCACTTGTCCTAAATTAAGTCGATTTTTGAGTTAAAGAAGTAGGATTTTGAGTGAAGTCTGATTCGACGTTCCTTCAATTTTAAGAGTTGAGACTAGGACTTTTTCAATTGATATTTTATCTAGTTTCAGATAGCCAAATTTCATTTGTCATAAAATAAGTCGATTTTTTTTGTTAAAAAAATTGGGATTTTGTGTGGCACCTGAATCAACGTTCCTTCTGATTATCTGCGTCCTAATTAGCATTTTTTATATTGATATTTTATCTAGTTTCAGGTAGGCCAAATTTCCTTTGTCATAAGATTGGTCGATTTTTGGGTTCAAAAAGTGGGATTTTGAGTGACGCCTAATTCAACGTTCCTTCTGATTTATGAGTTCAGACTAGAATTATTTTAATTATTACTTTATCTAGTTTCAGATAGGCCAAGTTTCATTTGTCATAAAATAAGACGATTTTTAGATTCAAAAAGTGGGATTTAGTGTGACGTCTGATTAACCGTTCCATCTGATTTATGAGTTCAGATTAGGATTTTTTTATTTGATATTTTATCTAGTTTCAGATAGGCCAAGTTTCCATTGTCTAAAGATTGCTCATTTTTTGGGTTCAAAAAGTGGGATTTTGAGTGACGTCTGATTCCACGTTCCATCTGATTTATGAGTTCAGACTAGGATTTTTTAAGTTGTTATTTTATCTAGTTTAAGATAGGCAAAGTTTCATCTGTCTGAAGTTAAATCTATCTGATTTATGAGTTCAGAATAGGATTTGTTTATTTGTTATTTCACCTAGTTTCAGAGAGACCAAGCTTCATTTGTCTTAAAATAAGTCTATTTTTGAGTTAAAGAACTGGGATTTTGAGTGACGTCTGATTCACCGTTCTATTTGACTTATGAGTTCAGACTAGGATTTTTTAAATTGTTATTTTGTCTAGTTTCAGATAGGCAAAGTTTTATCTGTGATGAAATAAGTCGATTTTTGGGTTAAAAAAGTGGAATTTTGGGTTGTTCTGATTCACCGTTCTATCTGATTTATGAGTTCAGATTAGGATTTTTTACCTAGTTTCAGATAGGCCAAATTTCATTTGTCATAAAATAAATCGATTTTTTTTGTTAAAAAAGTGGGATTTTGTGTGACGTCTGAACCAACGTTCCTTCTGATTATCTGCGTCCTAATTAGCATTTTTTTAATTGATATTTTATCTAGTTTCAGGTAGGCCAAATTTCCTTTGTCATAAGATTGGTCGATTTTTGGGTTCAAAAAGTGGGATTTTGAGTGACGCCTAATTCAACGTTCCTTCTGATTTATGAGTTCAGACTAGAATTATTTTAATTATTACTTTATCTAGTTTCAGATAGGCCAAGTTTCATTTGTCATAAAATAAGACGATTTTTAGATTCAAAAAGTGGGATTTAGTGTGACGTCTGATTAACCGTTCCATCTGATTTATGAGTTCAGATTAGGATTTTTTTATTTGATATTTTATCTAGTTTCAGATAGGCCAAGTTTTCATTGTCTAAAGATTGCTCAATTTTTGGGTTCAAAAAGTGGGATTTTGAGTGACGTCTGATTCCACGTTCCTTCTGATTTATGAGTTCAGACTAGGATTTTTTAAGTTGTTATTTTATCTAGTTTCAGATAGGCCAAGTTTGATTTGTCATAAAATAAGTCGTATTTTAGATTCAAAAAGTGGGATTTTGTGTGACGACTGAATAACCGTTCCATTTGATTCATGAGTTAAGACTAGAATTTTTTAATTTGAGTTTTGAGTTAAAGAGCTGGGATTTTGAGTGACGTCTGATTCGACGTTCCTTCTGATTTAAGAGTTGAGACTAGGACTTTTTTAATTGATATTTTGTCTAGTTTCGGGTAGGCCAAGTTTCCTTTGTCATAAGACTGGTCGATTTTTTGGTTAAAAAAGTTTTCGTGTGACATCTGAGTCTTCGTTCCATTTGATTTATGAGTTTAGACTAGGATTTTTTTAACTGTTATTTTATCTAGTTTCAGATTGGCCAAGTTTCATTTGTCAAAAAATAAGTCGATTTTTAGATTCAAAAAGTGGGATTTTGAGTGACGCCTAATTCAACGTTCCTTCCGATTTATGAGTTCAGACTAGAATTATTTTAATTATTATTTTATCTAGTTTCAGATATGCCAAGTTTCATTTGTCATAAAATAAGTCGATTTTTGGGTTCAAAAAGTGGGATTTTGAGTTAAGTCTGATTCGACGTTCCTTCTGATTCAAGAGTTGAGACTAGGACTTTTTTAATTGATATTTTATCTAGTTTCGGATAGGCCAAGTTTCCTTTGTCATAAAATAAGTCGATTTTTAGATTCAAAAAGTGGGATTTTGAGTGACGCCTAATTCAACGTTCCTTCTGATTTATGAGTTCAGACTAGAATTATTTTAATTATTACTTTATCTAGTTTCAGATAGGCCAAGTTTCATTTGTCATAAAATAAGACGATTTTTAGATTCAAAAAGTGGGATTTAGTGTGACGTCTGATTAACCGTTCCATCTGATTTATGAGTTCAGATTAGGATTTTTTTATTTGATATTTTATATAGTTTCAGATAGGCCGAGTTTCCATTGTCTAAAGATTGCTGAATTTTTGGGTTCAAAAAGTGGGATTTTGAGTGACGCCTAATTCAACCTTCCTTCTGATTTATGAGTTCAGACTAGGATTTTTTAAGTTGTTATTTTATCTAGTTTCAGATAGGCAAAGTTTTATCTGTGATGAAATAAGTCGATTTTTGGGTTAAAAAAGTGGGATTTTGAGTGTTCTGATTCACCGTTCCATCTGATTTAAGAGTTGAGACTAGGACTTTTTTAATTGATATTTTGTCTAGTTTCGGGTAGGCCAAGTTTCCTTTGTCATAAGACTGGTCGATTTTTTGGTTAAAAAAGTGGGATTTTGTGTGACATCTGAGTCCTCGTTCCGTTTGATTTATGAGTTTAGACTAGGATTTTTTAAATTGTTATTTTATCTAGTTTCAGATTGGCCAAGTTTCATTTGTCAAAAAATAAGTCGATTTTTGGGATCAAAAAGAGTGATTTTGAGTGGAGTCTGATTCAACGTTTCCTCTGATTTATGAGTTGAGACTAGGATTTTTTAAATTGATATTTTACCTAGTTTCAGATAGCCAAATTTCATTTGTCATAAAATAAGTCGATTTTTTTTGTTAAAAAAGTGGGATTTTGTGTGACTTCTGAACCAACGTTCCTTCTGATTTAAGAGTTGAGACTAGGACTTTTTTAATTGATATTTTATCTAGTTTCGGATAGGCCAAGTTTCCTTTGTCATAAAATAAGTCGATTTTTAAATTCAAAAAGTGGGATTTTGAGTGACGCCTAATTCAACGTTCCTTCTGATTTATGAGTTCAGACTAGAATTATTTTAATTATTACTTTATCTAGTTTCAGATAGGCCAAGTTTCATTTGTCATAAAATAAGACGATTTTTAGATTCAAAAAGTGGGATTTAGTGTGACGTCTGATTAACCGTTCCATCTGATTTATGAGTTCAGATTAGGATTTTTTTATTTGATATTTTATCTAGTTTCAGATAGGCCAAGTTTCCATTGTCTAAAGATTGCTCAATTTTTGGGTTCAAAAAGTGGGATTTTGAGTGACGTCTGATTCCACGTTCCTTCTGATTTATGAGTTCAGATTAGGATTTTTTTAATTGATATTTTATCTAGTTTCAGGTAGGCCAAATATCCTTTGTCATAAGATTGGTCGATTTTTGGGTTAAAAAAGTGGGATTTTGAGTGACGCCTGATTCAACGTTCCTTCTGATTTATGAGTTCAGACTAGAATTATTTTAATTATTACTTTATCTAGTTTCAGATAGGCCAAGATTCATTTGTCATAAAATAAGACGATTTTTAGAATCAAAAAGTGGGATTTAGTGTGACGTCTGATTAACCGTTCCATCTGATTTATGAGTTCAGATTAGAATTTTTTTATTTGATATTTTATCTAGTTTCAGATAGGCAAAGTTTCATCTGTCTGAAGTTAAATCTATCTGATTTATGAGTTCAGATTAGGATTTGTTTATTTGTTATTTCACCTAGTTTCAGAGAGACCAAGCTTCATTTGTCTTAAAATAAGTCTATTTTTGAGTTAAAGAACTGGGATTTTGAGTGACGTCTGATTCACCGTTCTATTTGACTTATGAGTTCAGACTAGGATTTTTTAAATTGTTATTTTGTCTAGTTTCAGATAGGCAAAGTTTTATCTGTGATGAAATAAGTCGATTTTTGGGTTAAAAAAGTGGAATTTTGGGTTGTTCTGATTCACCGTTCTATCTGATTTATGAGTTCAGATTAGGATTTTTTACCTAGTTTCAGATAGGCCAAATTTCATTTGTCATAAAATAAATAGATTTCTTTTGTTAAAAAAGTGGGATTTTGTGTGACGTCTGAACCAACGTTCCTTCTGATTATCTGCGTCCTAATTAGCCTTTTTTTAATTGATATTTTATCTAGTTTCAGGTAGGCCAAATTTCCTTTGTCATAAGATTGGTCGATTTTTGGGTTCAAAAAGTGGGATTTTGAGTGACGTCTGATTCCACGTTCCTTCTGATTTATGAGTTCAGAATAGGATTTTTTAAGTTGTTATTTTATCTAGTTTCAGATAGGCCAAGTTTGATTTGTCATAAAATAAGTCGTATTTTAGATTCAAAAAGTGGGATTTTGTGTGACGACTGAATAACCGTTCCATTTGATTCATGAGTTAAGACTAGAATTTTTTAATTTGATATTTTATTTAGTTTCTCATAGCCAAAGTGTCATTTGTCATAAAATTAATCGATTTTTAGATTCACAAAGTGGGATTTGAGTGACATCTGAACCAACGTTCCTTCTGATTATCTGCGTCCTGACCAGCATTTTTTAAATTGATATCTATTCTAGTTTCAGGTAGGCCAAATTTCCTTTGTCATAAGATTGTCGATTTTTGTGTTCGAAAAGTGTTATTTTGAGTGACGTCTGATTCACCGTTCTATCTGACTTATGAGTTCAGGCTAGGATTTTTTAAATTGTTATTTTATCTAATTTCATATAGGCCAAGTTTTATTTGTCATACAATAAGTTGATTTTTGAGTTAAAAAAGTGGGATTTTGAGTAAAGTCTGATTCGACGTTCCTTCTGATTTAAGAGTTGAGAGTAGGACTTTTTTAGTTGATATTTTATCTAGTTTCGGATAGGCCAAGTTTCCTTTGTCATAAAATAAGTCGATTTTTAGATTCAAAAAGTGGGATTTTGAGTGACGCCTAATTCAACCTTCCTTCTGATTTATGAGTTCAGACTGGAATTATTTTAATTATTATTTTATCTAGTTTCAGATAGGCCAAGTATGATTTGTCATAAAATAAGTCGATTTTTAGATTCGAAAAGTGGGATTTTGAGTGACGACTGATTAACCGTTCCATCTGATTTATGAGTTCAGATTAAGATTTTTTTATTTGATATTTTATCTAGTTTCAGATAGGGCAGGTTTCATTTGTCATAAAATATGTCGATTTTTGGGTTAAAAACGTGGGATTTAGTGTGACGTCTGAGTCACCGTTCCATTTGATTCATGAGTTAAGACTAGGATTTTTTTATTTGATATTTTATTTAGTTTCTCATAGCCCAAATGTCATTTGTCATAAAATTAATCGATTTTAGATTCAAAAAGTGGGATTTGAGTGACATCTGAACCAACGTTCCTTCTGATTATCTGCGTCGTGACCAGCATTTTTTTAATTGATATCTTATCTAGTTTCAGATAGGCTAAATTTCCTTTGTCATAAGATTGTCGATTTTTTGGTTCAAAAAGTGGGATTTTGAGTGACGTCTGATTCCACGTTCCATCTGATTTATGAGTCCAGACAAGGATTTTTTAAGTTTATATTTTATCTAGTTTCAGATAGGCCAAGCTTCATTTGTCTTAAAATAAGTCGATTTTTTTGTTAAAAAAGTGGGATTTTGAGTGGTCTGATTCCACGTTCCTTCGGATTTATGAGTTCAGACTAGGATTTTTTAAGTTGTTATTTTATCTAGTTTCAAATAGGCCAAGTTTGATTTGTCATAAAATAAGTCGTATTTTAGATTCAAAAAGTGGGATTTTGTGTGACGACTGAATAACCGTTCCATCTGACTTATGATTTCAGACTAGGATTTTTTAAGTTGTTATTTTATCTAGTTTCAGTTAGGCAAAGTTTCATCTGTCATGAAAATATTCGATTTTTGGGTTAAAGAAGTGGGATTTTGAGTGGTCTGATTCGACGTTCCTTCTGATTTAAGAGTTGAGACTAGGACATTTTTAATTGATATTTTATCTAGTTTCGGTTAGGCCAAGTTTCATTTGTCATAAGATTGTTCGATTTTTGTGTTCGAAAAGTGTTATTTTGAGTGACGTCTGATTCACCGTTCCATCTGATTTATGAGTTCAGACTAGGATTTTTTTATTTGATATTTCACCCCGTTTCAGATAGGCCAAGCTTCATTTGTCTTAAAATAAGTGGAATTTTGAGTTAAAGAAGTGAGATTTTGAGTCAAGTCTGATTCCACGTTCCTTCGGATTTATGAGTTCAGACTAGGATGATTTAAGTTGTTATTATATCTAGTTTCAGATAGGCCAAGTTTCATTTGTCATAAAATAAATCGATTTTTAGACTCAAAAAGTGGGATTTTGTGTGACGACTGATTAACCGTTCCATCTGACTTATGATTTCAGACTAGGATTTTTTAAGTTATTATTTTATCTAGTTTCAGATAGGCAAAGTTTCATCTGTCATGAAAATATTCGATTTTTGGGTTAAAAAAGTGGGATTTTGAGTGGTCTGATTCACCGTGCCATCTGATTTATGAGTTCAGATTAGGATTTTTTTATTTGTTATTTCACCTAGTTTCGGAAAGGCCAAGCTTCATTTGTCATAAAATAAGTCGGTTTTTCAGTTAAAGAAGTGGGATTTTGAGTGAAGTCTGATTCGACGTTCCTTCTGATTTAAGAGTTGAGACTAGGACTTTCTTAATTGATATTTTGTCTAGTTTCGGGTAGGCCAAGTTTCCTTTGTAATAAGACTGGTCGATTTTTTGGTTAAAAAAGTGGGATTTTGTGTGACATCTGAGTCACCGTTCCATCTGATTTATGAGTCAGACTAGGATTTTTTAAATTGTTATTTTATCTAGTTTCAGATAGGCCAAGTTTCATTTGTCATAAAAAAAAGTCGATTTTTGCGTTCAAAAAGTGGGATTTTGAGTGACGCCTAATTCAACGTTCCTTCTGATTTATGTGTTCAGACTAGAATAATTTTAATTATTATTTTATCTAGTTTCAGATAGGTCAAGTGTCATTTGTCATAAAATAAGTCGATTTTTCGATTAAAAAGGTGGGATTTAGTGTGACGTCTGATTAACCGTTCCATCTGATTTATGAGTTCAGATTAGGATTTTTTTATTTGTTATTTTATCTCGTTTCAGATAGGCCAAGTTTCCATTCTCTAAAAATTGCTCAATTTTTGGGTTCAAAAAGTGGGATTTTGAATGACGTCTGCTTCCACGTTCCTTCTGATTTATGAGTTCAGACTAGAATTATTTTAATTATTATTTTATCTAGTTTCAGATAGGCCAAGTTTGATTTGTCATAAAATAAGTCGATTTTTAGATTCAAAAAGTGGGATTTTGAGTGTTCTGATTCACTGTTCCATCTGATTTATGAGTTCAGATTAGGATTTGTTTATTTGTTATTTCACATAGTTTCAGAGAGACCAAGCTTCATTTGTCTTAAAATAAGTCTATTTTTGAGTTAAAGAACTGGGATTTTGAGTGACGTCTGATTCACCGTTCTATTTGACTTATGAGTTCAGACTAGGATTTTTTAAATTGTTATTTTGTCTAGTTTCAGATAGGCAAAGTTTTATCTGTGATGAAATAAGTCGATTTTGGGTTAAAAAAGTGGAATTTTGGGTTGTTCTGATTCACCGTTCTATCTGATTTATGAGTTCAGATTAGGATTTTTTACCTAGTTTCAGATAGGCCAAATTTCATTTGTCATAAAATAAATCGATTTTTTGTTGTTAAAAAAGTGGGATTTTGTGTGACATCTGAACCAACGTTCCTTCTGATTATCTGCGTCCTAATTAGCATTTTTTTAATTGACATTTTATCTAGTTTCAGGTAGGCCAAATTTCCTTTGTCATAAGATTGGTCGATTTTTGGGTTCAAAAAGTGGGATTTTGAGTGACGCCTAATTCAACGTTCGTTCTGATTTATGAGTTCAGACTAGGATTTTTTAAGTTGTTATTTTATCTTGTTTCAGATAGGCAAAGTTTCATCTGTCATGAAAATATTCGATTTTTGGGTTTAAAAAGTGGGATTTTGAGTGTTCTGATTCACCGTGCCATCTGATTTATAAGTTCAGATTAGGATTTTTTTATTTGTTATTTCACCTAGTTTCAGAAAGGCCAAGCTTCATTTGTCAAAAAATAAGTCGGTTTTTGAGTTAAAGAAGTGGGATTTTGAGTGAAGTCTGATTCGACGTTCCTTCTGATTTAAGAGTTGAGACTAGGACTTTTTTAATTGATATATTATCTAGTTTCGGATAGGCCAAGTTTCCTTTGTCATAAGACTGGTCGATTTTTTGGTTAAAAAAGTGGGATTTTGTGTGACATCTGAGTGACCGTTCCTTTTGATTTATGAGTTCAGACTAGGATTTTTTAAATTGTTATTTTATCTAGTTTCAGATAGGCCAAGTTTCATTTGTCATAAAAAAAGTCGATTTTTGCGTTCAAAAAGTGGGATTTTGAGTGACGCCTAATTCAACGTTCTTTCTGATTTATGAGTTCAGACTAGAATAATTTTAATTATTATTTTATCTAGTTTCAGATAGGTCAAGTGTCATTTGTCATAAAATAAGTCGATTTTTCGATTAAAAAGGTGGGATTTAGTGTGACGTCTGATTAACCGTTCCATCTGATTTATGAGTTCAGATTAGGATTTTTTTATTTGTTATTTTATCTCGTTTCAGATAGGCCAAGTTTCCATTCTCTAAAAATTGCTCAATTTTTGGGTTCAAAAAGTGGGATTTTGAATGACGTCTGCTTCCACGTTCCTTCTGATTTATGAGTTCAGACTAGAATTATTTTCATTATTATTTTATCTAGTTTCAGATAGGCCAAGTTTGATTTGTCATAAAATAAGTCGATTTTTAGATTCAAAAAGTGGGATTTTGAGTGTTCTGATTCACTGTTCCATCTGATTTATGAGTTCAGATTAGGATTTGTTTATTTGTTATTTCACATAGTTTCAGAGAGACCAAGCTTCATTTGTCTTAAAATAAGTCTATTTTTGAGTTAAAGAACTGGGATTTTGAGTGACGTCTGATTCACCGTTCTATTTGACTTATGAGTTCAGACTAGGATTTTTTAAATTGTTATTTTGTCTAGTTTCAGATAGGCAAAGTTTTATCTGTGATGAAATAAGTCGATTTTGGGTTAAAAAAGTGGAATTTTGGGTTGTTCTGATTCACCGTTCTATCTGATTTATGAGTTCAGATTAGGATTTTTTACCTACTTTCAGATAGGCCAAATTTCATTTGTCATAAAATAAATCGATTTTTTGTTGTTAAAAAAGTGGGATTTTGTGTGACATCTGAACCAACGTTCCTTCTGATTATCTGCGTCCTGATTAGCATTTTTTTAATTGATATTTTATCTAGTTTCAGGTAGGCCAAATTTCCTTTGTTATAAGATTGGTCGATTTTTGGGTTCAAAAAGTGGGATTTTGAGTGGCGCCTAATTCAACGTTCGTTCTGATTTATGAGTTCTTTCTACGCACAACTTTGTAAACACGGCAAGCTCTCTGTAGTGGACTGTATTCGATAGTGCTGGTTCCGGGAGAAGACCAGCTTAACATAAATTGAGGCAACTCAGGACCAAAACATTGATCCTTAACATGAATTGAGGCAAATTCTATTATTCTAATATTTCCTTAAACTATGTACTTACAGATTGCAGTCTGTGATCCAGGCTGGTCCATAAAATACAACGGGCTAGAAACACTGTAATAATTTAACTACATATATCGCCTGGCCAGGCTATACAGAAAGAACAGGGCTTTACTATAACATTATGAGTGGCTATGACTCCACAAGAGATGGCATGTATAACCGTACTCTTACACGATAGGCACACTTTGAGTAACCAGAACCTGATACAGAACGGGAAGGCCGTCCTACACCCACAACTATTAGTTTGGTACTCCACTAGACTCACACAAACTTGAGACTAACACGCGAGAGTGGCTGGGTCAAGCTCACACGTTGACGCCAGGGCCGAAACTGAAGCACACAGAGCGACCAGGGTCAACCACACACGTTGACGCCGGGGCCGAAACTGAGATGGCTAGGGTTGTACTCTGTACCCTAAGTGCAAAGGGTGGGGAGAAATTCACTATGTATTTGTTCGCCTTACCCATAGCAGAAGTAGGCCCAAACATACACCCACCAAAAATTTGAACTAATTTTTCAAACGTGAGTTATGTGAGCCTTACACATAGTGAACAAACTTCACAATAGAGTGATATCGCAAACATAAACGAATCACTATAAAATCACACAACAAAATAATTAAAGAAACTTACTTAACTAAGAAAAAAAATCAAATAAACTTATAAGAATTATCCTAGAACACAAAAAAAAATTAAAGAAACTTATTCAACTAAGAAAAAATCAAATAAACTTCTAAGAATTACAGCACTCTCGCAAACCAAGAGGGGATGATGGAAGGATTGAGAAGGAAGTAAGGAACCACACTGCGTTCTTCACTTCAGAGGGGGCTATCACTGAAGACTTCGCGCTGGGGAAGCCCTCGGAATGGGAACACAACACTCTATGGAGAGCGAGAGAGCACTAACGAAACTTAAACTGACACCTTGACCAGCTTAGATACTGGTCGCGTGTATTCAACAAACAACAAAGCTTGGTTGCCAATCACATTTGTAAGATGTGACTTAGCAAAACGAATATTTGCCTCCCAAATACCGCCAACGTTAGGAGTAAATGGAGGTTGGAAATGCCAAGTAACTGAGCGCTTGGACATAGCTGACGGTAGGAGGTCAGCAGCGAACAATGTTCTGTAAGCTTCACGTAGGATTCTATCGGCTCCTACAAAATTGCGACATTCATCGGAGTAAACATTTGAGCACAGACCTCTACGACTTGTAAATCGGTCAAATGCTGCAAGAAACGCTTCCGAGGAAAGAGCAGACACTAGTTCAAGATGAACTGCTTTAACAGATAGACACACGAAGATACACAGGTAAGCTTTGAACTGCTTAGAGTTCCTGCGCAGAGATTCCTTAACAAGGAATGGTCCAGCTAAATCTACACCACTATGTAGAAATGGACGAGAGTAACTAACTCGAGGCGCAGGCAAATTGCCCATTAGAGGGACAACAGGGCGAGCATTGCACTTGCGACACACATGGCACATACCCAAAACACGACGTATGGCGCAACGAGAGGATATAATCCAAAACTTTGAACGAAGTAAATAATTGAGCGTATTAGCTCCAACATGTAAAAACAAATTATGATAATGTTGTATGAGAAGTTCCGTAACAACGCTTGATTTGGGTAAAATCATTGGGTGTTGAGCATAGAAACTAAGATCAGAATTTTGAAGTCTTCCACCCACCAGTAAAAGACCTTGGGGATCAAGAACTGGAGTCAGCGATTTGAGCTGAGCAGAGCATTCTTTGCCTTTTCTAATAGCTATAATATCTTGAGCGAAATACTTCTGTTGAGTCATCTTAACTAACGCTAAAGTAGATTGGTGTAACTCTCCAAGAGATAACTGGCCAACCACCTTCGGAGATAATCTCAGATTTCGCATGTATCTTAACCAATAAGCTATAGAACGCTGAAGCTTGGAAAAGTTCGAACATGTTGCTAATTGATCTTCTATGTCAAACGAAACGTCTTGTGTAGACGCCACAAGAGTGCTAACTCTTAACTCAGGAACTTCACTAATATTACCTTCTCGAGATTTAGGCCACTCACCTATGGATGAAGTGAGCCAGATGGGACCATGAAGCCAAAGAGGATCCTTTAAAAACTGAGCAGGTAAACATCCTTTAGAGGCGACATCGGCTGGATTATCTTGAGAAGAAACATGGTTCCAATTCAGTGTAACAGGTGAACTGAGAATGGAAACAACACGATGACACACGAACGTCTGTAACTTATGTGGCTCTGTTCTGAGCCAACTCAACACAACGGAGGAGTCCGTAAATGTTAACACATTGGAAATAATCACTGAAGCACACAGAGCTTCATGAACGTGATTCACTAACTTCATAAGGTGAACTGCACCTAGAAGTTCTAAACGAGGTATAGTAACTGGTTTAACTGGCGCAACTTTAGTTTTGGCCATCAGAAGGTGTGAACTTCCACTTTCACTTAAATTCTGGCTGCGTAAATACACAACTGCAGCATAACCTTTCTCACTGGCGTCACAAAATCCAATGAGACTGCACTCTACAGAATCAGGGGGAAGAATGATTCTTGGAACACGAAACTGCGAAACTAGTTTGAGAGAAGTGACAAACATATGCCATTCACTACATTCCTGCTCAGGCAAGAGGGTATCCCAGTCTAGACCTAAACGCCACAATTTCTGAAGAAATTGCTTAGCCCAGACTGTAACAGGACCGATCCTACTAGGCGGATCTAAAACACGAGCTATATTAGAGAAAACTGCTCTCTTCTTATTAGCTGTTGGTGACAGATTAACTGTATAACAAAACTCATCAAACTGAGAAATTTTCACAAATTTTCCTTTAACAGAATTAAGACGCATAGATGCACTATTGAAGGATGAACCTAACTTTGAACTTTCATCAGGTTTCACAAGTAGTGGAACTACATAACTACCTGATTCTTCACGGTAATGAAGATTGGTAAACATTTCTTCAGCTAGCATTTCTTCGGGACTCAAAGACACACTACTGGCTGAAGGAATTTCCTCTAACTCCCAGAACTGCTGGAGGAGTTTATTAACTTCACAATTTAACTTAACACTTACAGTAGATGTAAGTGTTTGAACTGGTCTGTTGGTTTCAACATTTTGGGTGCCACACTGACCCATTAACACATAACCAAAGACTGAATTCCACGCTGTAGGAACACCAGGAGGAAACGTTATTTTTTCACCAGTTATAATTGAACTAAATAACTCAGCGCCTATAAGAACATGAATATCACTTGGTATATAAAACTTGGGATCGGCTAACTTTAAATGGTTAAAGTTATCACAAACCGAAGGAGAAAGATTCACTAAAGGTTGCAGATTTGTTATCTTAGGAATAACAAATGCTTGAGTGCACAAACTTGTCTTTGATTTCTCAGGGTGTATCAACAAATTAACAACACCTGAAGGAGATTGGGACGGCATGTCGCCAATACCAGAACACGTAACATTCGCACGCTGTTTTTTCAAACCGAGGATTTGAACACACGAAGCAGTAATAACTAGCTTGGCTTCCAGGATCTATAAGTGCCCTAAGATGATGAATTCTGCCTCCTTTTCCACAAACACAAATAACAGCAGTTCCCAAAAGAACTGTAAACGAGGAGACAGTATTTGTCACTTGAGCTGAGCACGAACTCAATTGAGTAACATCAGAGGGACCCTTTAAGGGTTCTTGTGACACTGTACGAACCTGATTATCACGAGAACGATCTATAGGAGATGCTATTCGTGAAAACTTCTTGAAACACAATAAGGAATGATGTTTTAATTTGCAATTATAACAACGGCCGCGAGATGGGCATACTTTCACTTTGTGATTTGGAGATAAGCAATTAAAACAACAGTTCTTACTTTTAACAAAACTATTTCTCTGAAACGAACTAATAGATTTGAATTCAGGACAAACAAATATCCTGTGTTGTTTATCACAATATAAACAAGTAGTAAGAGAACTTATAACACCAGTACGAGAACTAATAAGGCTTACCTTATGATAAGAACTTACCTTATTTTTTGGAGAATTTACCTTAGGCTCAGTGCAAGGTTTGACTTTAGTTTCACCCATAGCCTTTCTATGGTTCTTCACGAACTCTACCAATTTTTCCAGAGTAGGAAACTCGACTTTGTTGTTTTCCAACAAGAATTGTTTTTTGCTATCTGGATCTAGGACCTTGAAGGCTATATAAAACAAGAGAAACTCACTGACATTAGGAATAGACAACTGATTAAATGCTAGACCTAACTCTGCAAAAGTCGCCAGAAATCTGTCCAGGTTATCCGGTGAATTGGTATAAAAACTAGGAAAACTCAACACTTCTATGGCTATAGCACGATTTGAGTCATAATGTTCCAGTAAAGCTGCGATGGAGTAATTGGAATCTGAAATACTGAGATGATTTATAAGAGATAAAGCCTTACCTTTCAGACAACTTTTGAGGTAATTGAACTTCATAGAAGATGATAAACGCTCATTTTGATGTACAATTGAAATGTAAAGATCCTTAAATGCACACCATTTAAGACAATCTCCTGTAAACTCAGGGAGACTTATTGTGGGTAACGGGTTGCTTACGGAAAAGTTTTTTGAATCAACAACACAAATTTTTTCTTCACTATTTGAAAAAATCGATTCGTAGTAACCTTTTACCTTATAAAACATTAGATTTACACTCAGGTGCATATCTGTCATCTCTTGGGGTATTGGTATGTCAGATATAGCGAAACACTCCACTATTTTAGAATAGGTATCGGAAGATTCTTGATAACTTGATTCCAAGTTAGGAATCATTACTTTAAACACAAATTTTAAACTGTTATCAAGTTCTACACTTTCTACAAACGAATGATATTGCACAATATTTTGTAAAATAGTATCATTTTTGAGCTTTAAAATATTGAAACTCTTCAATGTTTTCGAATCCATAATGAATACTAATTTAAGCACGTAAGAAATATTATAAACACAAGAGAAAGCTAATTATAACACGAAAGAGAAATTAATTGCAATCATGAAATAGAAAACAATTATAAGACACATATGAAACTAATTATTAGTTTAAAACTAAATTTACAATTGATTGTAAATTCAAACACATTTAATAATTAATCAACACGAGAGATAGATAACCAGTAGCAGGTTACCAAAATCACAATATGTTACTGAGAGCACGTATCTAGTAACTGTGATTTTAGAATGAAAATGTTACTCCAGTAACAACTTTGGAGTAGCAGTTTTTTTCATGCACGGATCATGTCGGCCAGACAAGCACATTCAAGAAATTATTAAAAGAACAGAATTTTGCCAAATTTGGATCAAAACATTTAATCCGACCCGGCTTAGGACCAAAAACATTTTAATTCGGCCCGGACCAGACCAAAACATGTCTACGCACAACTTTGTAAACACGGCAAGCTCTCTGTAGTGGACTGTATTCGATAGTGCTGGTTCGGGGAGAAGACCAGCTTAACATAAATTGAGGCAACTCAGGACCAAAACATTGATCCTTAACATGAATTGCGGCAAATTCTATTATTCTAATATTTCTTTAAACTATGTACTTACAGATTGCAGTCTGTGGTCCAGGCTGGTCCATAAAATACAACGGGCTAGAAACACTGTAATAATTGAACTACATATATTGCCTGGCCAGGCTAAACAGAAATAACAGGGCTTTACTATAACACTATGAGTGGCTATGACTCCACAAGAGATGGCATGTAAAACCGTACTCTTACACGATAGGCACACTTTGAGTAACCAGAACCTGATACAGAACGGGAAGGCCGTCCTACACCCACAACTATTAGATTGGTACTCCACTAGACTCACACAAACTTGAGACTAACACGCGAGAGTGGCTGGGTCAAGCTCACACGTTGACGCCAGGGCCGAAACTGAAGCACACAGAGCGACCAGGGTCAACCACACACGTTAACGCCGGGGCCGAAACTGAGATAGCTAGGGTTGTACTCTGTACCCTAGGTGCAAAGGGTGGGGAGGAATTCACTATGTATATGTCCGCCTTACCCATAGCAAAAGTAGGCCCAAACAAGTTCAGACTAGAATTATTTTAATTATTACTTTATCTAGTTTCAGATAGGCCAAGTTTCATTTGTCATAAAATAAGACGATTTTTAGATTCAAAAAGTGGGATTTAGTGTGACGTCTGATTAACCGTTCCATCTGATTTATGAGTTCAGATTAGGATTTTTTTATTTGATATTTTATCTACTTTCAGATAGGCCAAGTTTCCATTGTCTAAAGATTGCTCAATTTTTGGGTTCAAAAAGTGGGATTTTGAGTGACGTCTGATTCCACGTTCCTTCTGATTTATGAGTTCAGACTAGGATTTTTTAAGTTGATATTTTATCTAGTTTCAGATAGGCCAAGTTCCATTTGTCATAAAATAAGTCGATTTTTAGATTCAAAAAGTGGGATTTTGAGTGACGACTGATTAACCGTTCCATCTGAGTTATGATTTCAGACTAGGTTTTTTTAGGTTGTTATTTTATCTAGTTTCAGAGAGGCCAAGTTTCATTTGTCATAAAAAAAGTCGATTTTTGCGTTCAAAAAGTGGGATTTTGAGTGACGCGTAATTCAACGTTCCTTCTGATTTATGAGTTCAGACTAGAATAATTTTAATTATTATTTTATCTAGTTTCAGATAGGCCAAGTGTCATTTGTCATAAAATAAGTCGATTTTTAGAAAAAAAAAGTGGGATTTAGTGTGACGTCTGATTAACCGTTCCATCTGATTTATGAGTTCAGATTAGGATTTTTTTATTTGTTATTTTATCTCGTTTCGGATAGGCCAAGTTTCTATTCTCTAAAGATTGCTCAATTTCTTGGTTCAAAAAGTGGGATTTTGAATGACGTCTGCTTCCACGTTCCTTCTGATTTATGAGTTCAAACTAGGATTTTTTAAGTTGTTATTTTATCTAGTTTCAGATAGGCCAAGTTCCATTTGTCATAAAATAAGTCGATTTTTAGATTCAAAAAGTGGGATTTAGAGTGTTCTGATTCACCGTTCCATCTGATTTATGAGTTCAGATTAGGATTTTTTTATTTGTTATTTCACCTAGTTTCAGAGAGGCCAAGCTTCATTTGTCTTAAAATAAGTCTATTTTTGAGTTAAAAAACTGGGATTTTGAGTGACGTCTGATTCACCGTTCTATCTGACTTATGAGTTCAGACTAGGATTTTTTAAATTGTTATTTTGTCTAATTTCATATAGGCCAAGTTTTATTTGTCATTCAATAAGTTGATTTTTGAGTTAAAAAAGTGGGATTTGAGTGAAGTCTGATTCAACCTTCCTTCTGATTTATGAGTTCAGACTAGGATTTTTTAAATTCTTATTTTATCTAGTTTCAGATAGGCCAAGTTTCATTTGTCATAAAATAAGTCGATTTTTAGATTCAAAAAGTGGGATTTTGAGTGACGCCTAATTCAACATTCCTTCCGATTTATGAGTTCAGATTAGGATTTTTTTATTTGTTAATTCACCTAGTTTAAGATAGGCCAAGCTTCATTTGTCTTAAAATAAGTCGATTTTTAGATTTAAAAGTGGGATTTTGAGTGACGCCTAATTCAACCTTCCTTCTGATTTATGTGTTCAGACTAGAATTATTTTAATTATTATTTAATCTAGTTTCAGATAGCCCAAGTTTCATTTGTCATAAAATAAGTCGATTTTTGGGTTAAAAAAGTAGGATTTAGTGTGACGTCTGAGTCACCGTTCCATCTGATTCATGAGTTAAGACTAGGATTTTTTTATTTGATATTTTATCAAATCTAGTTTCAGATAGGCCAAGTTTCCATTGTCTAAAGATTGCTCAATTTTTGGGTTCAAAAAGTGGGATTTTGAGTGACGTCTGATTCCACGTTCCTTCTGATTTATGGGTTCAGACTAGGATTTTTTTAAGTTGATATTTTATCTAGTTTCAGATAGGCCAAGTTCCATTTGTCATTAAATAAGTCGATTTTTAGATTCAAAAAGTGGGATTTTGAGTGACGACTGATTAACCGTTCCATCTGAGTTATGATTTCGGACTATGTTTTTTCAGGTTGTTATTTTAACTAGTTTCAAATCGTAAAAGTTTCATCTGTCATGAAACAAGTCGATTTTTGGGTTAAAAAAGTGGGATTTTGAGTGGTCTGATTCACCGTTCCGTCTGATTTATGAGTTCAGATTAGGATTTTTTTTATTTGTTATTTTACCTAGTTTCGGATAGGCCAAGCTTCACTTGTCTTAAATTAAGTCGATTTTTGAGTTAAAGAAGTGGGATTTTGAGTGAAGTCTGATTCGACGTTCCTTCTGATTTATGAGTTCAAACTAGGATTTTTTAAGTTGTTATTTTATCTAGTTTCAGATAGGCCAAGTTCCATTTGTAATAAAATAAGTCGATTTTTAGATTCAAAAAGTGGGATTTAGAGTGTTCTGATTCACCGTTCCATCTGATTTATGAGTTCAGATTAGGATTTTTTTATTTGTTATTTCACCTAGTTTCAGAGAGGCCAAGCTTCATTTGTCTTAAAATAAGTCTATTTTTGAGTTAAAAAACTGGGATTTTGAGTGACGTCTGATTCACCGTTCTATCTGACTTATGAGTTCAGACTAGGATTTTTTAAATTGTTATTTTGTCTAATTTCATATAGGCCAAGTTTTATTTGTCATTCAATAAGTTGATTTTTGAGTTAAAAAAGTGGGATTTGAGTGAAGTCTTATTCAACCTTCCTTCTGATTTATGAGTTCAGACTAGGATTTTTTAAATTCTTATTTTATCTAGTTTCAGATAGGCCAAGTTTCATTTGTCATAAAATAAGTCGATTTTTAGATTCAAAAAGTGGGATTTTGAGTGACGCCTAATTCAACATTCCTTCCGATTTATGAGTTCAGACTGGAATTATTTTAATTATTATTTTATCTAGTTTCAGATAGGCCAAGTTTCGTTTGTCATAAAATAAGTCGATTTTTGGGTTCAAAAAGTGGGATTTTGAGTGGTCTGATTCATCGTTCCATGTGATTTATAAGCTCAGATTAGGATTTTTTTATTTGTTATTTCACCTAGTTTAAGATAGGCCAAGCTTCATTTGTCTTAAAATAAGTCGATTTTTAGATTTAAAAGTGGGATTTTGAGTGACGCCTAATTCAACCTTCCTTCTGATTTATGTGTTCAGACTAGAATTATTTTAATTATTATTTAATCTAGTTTCAGATAGCCCAAGTTTCATTTGTCATAAAATAGGTCGATTTTTGGGTTAAAAAAGTAGGATTTAGTGTGACGTATGAGTCACCGTTCCATCTGATTCATGAGTTAAGACTAGGATTTTTTTATTTGATATTTTATCTAGTTTCAGATAGGCCAAGTTTCCATTGTCTAAAGATTGCTCAATTTTTGGGTTCAAAAAGTGGGATTTTGAGTGACGTCTGATTCCACGTTCCTTCTGATTTATGGGTTCAGACTAGGATTTTTTCAAGTTGATATTTTATCTAGTTTCAGATAGGCCAAGTTCCATTTGTCATAAAATAAGTCGATTTTTAGATTCAAAAAGTGGGATTTTGAGTGACGACTGAATAACCGTTCCATCTGAGTTATGATTTCGGACTATGTTTTTTCAGGTTGTTATTTTATCTAGTTTCAAATCGTAAAAGTTTCATCTGTCATGAAACAAGTCGATTTTTGGGTTAAAAAAGTGGGATTTTGAGTGGTCTGATTCACCGTTCCGTCTGATTTATGAGTTCAGATTAGGATTTTTTTTATTTGTTATTTTACCTAGTTTCAGATAGGCCAAGCTTCACTTGTCTTAAATTAAGTCGATTTTTGAGTTAAAGAAGTGGGATTTTGAGTGAAGTCTGATTCGACGTTCCTTCTGATTCAAGAGTTGAGGCTAGGACTTTTTCAATTCATATTTTATCTAGTTTCGGTTAAGCCAAGTTTCCTTTGTCATAAAATAAGTCGATTTTTAGATTCAAAAAGTGGGATTTTGAGTGACGACTGATTAACCGTTCCATCTGATTTATGAGTTCAGATTATGATTTTTTTATTTGATATTTTATCTAGTTTCAGATAGGTCAAGTTTCCATTGTCTAAAGATTGGTCGATTTTTGGGTTAAAAAAGTGGGATTTAGTGTGACGTCTGAGTCACCGTTCCATCTGATTCATGAGTTGAGACTAGGATTTTTTTATTTGATATTTTATTTAGTTTCAGATAGCCCAAGTGTCCTTTTTCATAAAATTAATCGATTTTTAGATTCAAAAAGTGGGATTTGAGTGACATCTGAACAAACGTTCCTTCTGATTATCTGCGTCCTGACCAGCATTTTTTAAATTGATATGTTATCTAGTTTCAGATAGGCCAAATTTCCTTTGTCATAAGATTGGTCGATTTTTGGGTTCAAAAAGTGGGATTTTGAATGACGTCTGATTCCACGTTCCATCTGATTTATGAGTTCAGACTAGGATTTTTTAAGTTGATATTTTATCTAGTTTCAGATAGGCCAAGTTTCATTTGTCATAAAAAAAGTCGATTTTTAGATTCAAAAAGTGGGATTTTGAGTGGCGACTGATTAACCGTTCCATCTGAGTTATGATTTCGGACTATGTTTTTTCATGTTGTTATTTTATCTAATTTCAAATCGTAAAAGTTTCATCTGTCATGAAACAAGTCGATTTTTGGGTTAAAAAAGTGGGATTTTGAGTGGTCTGATTCACCGTTCCGTCTGATTTATGAGTTCAGATTAGGATTTTTTTTATTTGTTATTTTACCTAGTTTCAGATAGGCCAAGCTTCACTTGTCTTAAATTAAGTCGATTTTTGAGTTAAAGAAGTGGGATTTTGAGTGAAGTCTGATTCGACGTTCCTTCTGATTCAAGAGTTGAGGCTAGGACTTTTTCAATTCATATTTTATCTAGTTTCGGTTAAGCCAAGTTTCCTTTGTCATAAAATAAGTCGATTTTTAGATTCAAAAAGTGGGATTTTGAGTGACGACTGATTAACCGTTCCATCTGATTTATGAGTTCAGATTAGGATTTTTTTATTTGATATTTTATCTAGTTTCAGATAGGTCAAGTTTCCATTGTCTAAAGATTGGTCGATTTTTGGGTTAAAAAAGTGGGATTTAGTGTGACGTCTGAGTCACCGTTCCATCTGATTCATGAGTTGAGACTAGGATTTTTTTATTTGATATTTTATTTAGTTTCAGATAGCCCAAGTGTCCTTTTTCATAAAATTAATCGATTTTTAGATTCAAAAAGTGGGATTTGAGTGACATCTGAACAAACGTTCCTTCTGATTATCTGCGTCCTGACCAGCATTTTTTAAATTGATATGTTATCTAGTTTCAGATAGGCCAAGTTCCATTTTTCATAAAATAAGTCGATTTTTAGATTCAAAAAGTGGGATTTCGAGTGACGACTGATTAACCGTTCCATCTGAGTTATGATTTCGGACTATGTTTTTTCAGGTTGTTATTTTATCTAGTTTCAAATCGTAAAAGTTTCATCTGTCATGAAACAAGTCGATTTTTGGGTTAAAAAAGTGGGATTTTGAGTGACGACTGATTAACCGTTCCATCTGAGTTATGATTTCAGACTAGGATTTTTTTGTTGTTATTTTATCTAGTTTCAAATCTGCAAAGTTTCATCTGTCATGAAATAAGTCGATTTTTGAGGTAAAAAAGTGGGATTTTGAGTGGTCTGATTCACCGTTCCATCTGATTTATGAGTTCAGATTAGGATTTTTTTATTTGTTATTTTACCTAGTTTCAGATGGGCCAAGCTTCATTTGTCTTAAATTAAGTCGATTTTTGCGTTAAAGAAGTGGGATTTTGAGTGAAGTCTGATTCGACGTTCCTTCTGATTTAAGAGTTGAGACTAGGACTTTTTCAATTGATATTTTATCTAGTTTCGGTTAGGCCAAGTTTCCTTTGTCATAAGATTGGTCGATTTTTGGGTTCGAAAAGTGTTATTTTGAGTGACGTCTGATTCACCGTTCCATCTGATTTATGAGTTCAGACTAGGATTTTTAAATTGTTATTTTGTCTAGTTTCAGATAGGCCAAGTCTCATATGTCATAGTTTAGATTCAAAAAGTGGGATTTTCAGGGACGACTGATTAACCGTTCCATCTGATTTATGAGTTCCGATTAGGATTTTTTTATTTGATATTTTATCTTGTTTCAGATACGTCAAGTTTCCATTGTCTAAAGATTGGTCGATTTTCGGGTTCAAAAAGTGGGATTTTGAGTGGAGTCTGATTCAACGTTCCTTATAATTTATGAGTTCAGACTAGGATTTTTTAAGTTGATATTTTATCTAGTATCAAATAGGCCAAGTTCCATTTGTCATAAAATAAGTCGATTTTTGGGTTGAAAAAGTGGGATTTAGTTTGACGTCTGATTAACCGTTCCATCTGAGTTATGATTTCAGACTAGGATTTTTTTGTTGTTATTTTATCTAGTTTCAAATCTGCAAAGTTCCATCTGTCATGAAATAAGTCGATTTTTGAGGTAAAAAAGTGGGATTTAGAGTGGTCTGATTCACCGTTCCATCTGATTTATGAGTTCAGATTAGGATTTTTTTATTTGTTATTTTACCTAGTTTCAGATGGGCCAAGCTTCATTTGTCTTAAATTAAGTCGATTTTTGAGTTAAAGAAGTGGGATTTTGAGTGAAGTCTGATTCGACGTTCCTTCTGATTTAAGAGTTGAGACTAGGACTTTTTCAATTGATATTTTATCTAGTTTCGGTTAGGCCAAGTTTCCTTTGTCATAAGATTGGTCGATTTTTGGGTTCGGAAAGTGTTATTTTGAGTGACGTCTGATTCACCGTTCCATCTGATTTATGAGTTCAGACTAGGATTTTTTAAATTGTTATTTTGTCTAGTTTCAGATAGGCCAAGTCTCATATGTCATAGTTTAAATTCAAAAAGTGGGATTTTCAGGGACGACTGATTAACCGTTCCATCTGATTTATGAGTTCCGATTAGGATTTTTTTATTTGATATTTTATCTAGTTTCAGATACGTCAAGTTTCCATTGTCTAAAGATTGGTCGATTTTCGGGTTCAAAAAGTGGGATTTTGAGTGGAGTCTGATTCAACGTTCCTTATAATTTATGAGTTCAGACTAGGATTTTTTAAGTTGATATTTTATCTAGTATCAAATAGGCCAAGTTCCATTTGTCATAAAATAAGTCGATTTTTGGGTTGAAAAAGTGGGTTTTAGTTTGACGTCTGAGTCACCGTTCCATCAGATTCATGAGTTAAGACTAGGATTTTTTTAATTGTTATTTTACCTAGTTTCAGATAGGCCAAATTCCATTTGTCAAAATTTAAGTCGATTTTTTTGTTGAAAAAGTGGGATTTTGAGTGACGTCTGATTCAACATTCCTTATAATTTATGAGTTCAGACTAGGATTTTTTATGTTGATATTTTATCTAGTTTCAGATAGGCCAAGCTTCATTTGTCTTAAAATAAGTCGATTTTTTTGTTAAAAAAGAGGAATTTTGAGTGGTCTGATTCACCGTTCCATCTGATTTATGAGTTCAGATTAGGATTTTTTTATTTGTTATTTCACCTAGTTTCAGATAGGCCAAGCTTTATTTGTCTTAAAATAAGTCGATTTTTGAGTTAAAGAAGTGGGATTTTGAGTGAAGTCTGATTCGACGTTCCTTCTGATTTAAGAGTTGAGACTAGGACTTTTTCAATTGATATTTTATCTAGTTTCCTTTGTCAAAAGATTGGTCGATTTTTGGGTTCGAAATGTGTTATTTTAGTGACGTCTGATTTACCGTTCTAACTGACTTATGAGTTCAGGCTAGGATTTTTTAAATTGTTATTTTATCTAGTTTCAGATAGGCCAAATTTCATTTGTCATAAAAAAAGTAGATTTTTGCGTTCAAAAAGTGGGATTTTGAGTGACTCCTAATTCAACGTTCCTTCTGATTTATGAGTTCAGACTAGAATTATTTTAATTATTATTTCATCTAGTTTCAGATAGGCCAAGTTTCATTTGTCATAAAATAAGACGATTTTTAGATTCAAAAAGTGGGATTTAGTGTGACGTCTGATTAACCGTTCCATCTGATTTATAAGTTCAGATTAGGATTTTTTTATTTGATATTTTATCTGTTAAGAAATTAGTACGACAAAGTTGCACAACATATTTTCACTTTATTTTACATTTCTAAACTAAAACTGATTTTCTAACACATGTACAATAAACAAATCCAACATAATAATAATAACAGATGTTTTAATAAACATCAATGTCCTAACAACTCTTCCCCGGCAGCGCTGATGACAGCCGGCCTATTTGTACCCCAGGCCTGACGTATGTCAGTCTGCTAGGCGGATGCCGGACTCTGGTGCTGCACCTGGTAGCTTGCGGCACCTCAGCCCGCTCCTCTCTGCAGGCTCCAGAAGCCACGTCTTCCTGAGCTGTTGGCTGCCCCAGAGATCCAGTCCTTGAAGTGCTCGACTCCATCAACGCCTCAGGAGGTCTGCTCAGAGAGCCTCGATCCGACTGGAGCTGGTCAGTGTGCCTCTTCCAAATGGCACCATCCACTTCCACTTCATAGTGTCTTTGGCCCAACTTCCTCTTTACAACTCCTCGTTTCCACTTGGCCGAGTCGTTGTATGACCGGACCAATACCGCTTCTCCTTCTTCGAATCCCCTTTCTTTCTTCACAGCTAATCCCACGGCCTCTTGCTTCTTACCGACTTTAGACCTCACACTCTCCCGCATGGTATCCAGCCGAGTGCGAACCAGACGCCCCATCAGCAACTCGCTAGGAGCCTGTCCGGTAGTACTGTGAGGGGCAACGCGATAGCTCAGCAAAAATATATCTATTTTCTTCTGCAACGTTCCTCCCTGGTTCTTCATGGCCCGCAGGCTTCGTTTGAGAGTCTGCATAAATCGCTCCACTTGTCCGTTCGTCGCCGGATGATATGGAGCGGATTTGAGGTGCAAGATATTATTTCTCCTCATGAATTGTTCAAATTCGGCCCCTGCAAACTGGGGCCCGTTGTCCGTGACCACTTGTTCAGGTATACCGGCAAAAAGAGACCTTAGTACACTTACCGTGGAGTCGGAGGTTGTGGAACTCATCTTGAAAACTTCTGGCCACTTTGAATAGGCATCTATTACCACTAAGAATGATGTTCCCATAAACGGCCCAGAATAATCGATATGTAGCCGCTGCCACGGACCCTGCGGCCACTCCCATGGATGAACTGTGACTTTATCCGGCTCTCTTTGATTCAGCTGGCACCCGTCGCATGTTTTCACCGTCCTTTCTATCTCCTTAGTGATTCCAGGCCACCATACATAAGAACGGGCAAGCTCCTTCATCTTCCTTTCACCCAAATGCCCACTGTGCAACTCTTCGAGTATTCTGGGTTGAAGGTTTCCAGGGACGATTACTCTCCGGCCCCAGAGTAATACTCCATCCTCTAACGAAACTTCATCTTTCTTTGTATGGAACTCACCAAGTTGGCTAGTTCTGTCATGAGCCGGCCACCCACGCTGAGTAAACTCCGCTACTTTCGAGAGGACTTTATCTCTTCGAGTTTCCCGCCGCACCTCCTTGTGACTCACGGCTGTCGCCTCCTCCATGAATTTTACTATCCCGTAAGCCTCCTCCTCTTCTGTGTCCCTCCTGTCTTCCTCTTCCATCTTCAATGGCAACCGGGAGAGACCATCCACATTACAATGTAAACCATTTTTACGATAAGTAATGTCATATTGAAAAGCCCCCAAAGCCACACCCCATCGCTGAATTCTATCGGACGCCGAGTTAGGAATGCTTCTTTTAGGATCAAGTATAGCCCTTACCGGTTTATTATCGGTTACGATAGTGAACTTACGACCCCTCAGATAACGATCTAACTTTTTGACACTCCACACGAGGGCCAGCGCTTCCCTATCGAACTGCGCGTAACGTCTTTCACAAGGTGATAGTCGCCGAGAGATAAAAGCCACAGGTCGCTCTTCACCGTCCACTATATGTGATAAGGTTGCCCCAATGCCCACGGGTGAAGCATCACAAGCCACTATCAAAGGCAAGTTTGGGTTGTAGTGTGTGAGTACGACATCGGATGCCAGGGCTTTCTTGGCCTTTGCAAAAGCCTCATCACAATTCTTATCCCAGCTCCACCTAACATGCTTTTCCAGCCGCTCAAACAAGGGATCTAATAGCGAGGATATCCGTGGTAAGAACCGACGATAATAATTTATCATACCCAGAAAAGCTTTTAATTCAGACTTGTTTGTCGGTCGGGGAACATCCAACACTGCTTTGATTTTCTTATCTGTTTTATGAAGTCCCTTTTTATCAATAATAAAGCCGCAATAAGCTACTTGATCCTTAAGAAACTCGCACTTATCTTTATTCAGGCGAATCCCCTTTGCAGCCAAATCATCAAATACTTCTTTTAAATTTTGTAAATGTTCCCTTTCATTTCGCCCAGATATTATGATATCGTCAAGATAGCAAAGCGCCTTAGTACCAGTCAAGATTTCGTCCATCGTTCTTTGCCAAAGTGCCGGAGCCGCTGCTATCCCAAAAGCCAAACGATTATACCTATATAAGCCCTTATGGGTATTGATCGTTAAGCAATGACTAGCGGCTTCATCCATTTCTAGCTGAAGATAGGCGTCCTTTAAATCTAGTTTCGTAAAGACCTGCCCATCTCCCAACTTCGCAAAAATACCTTCAATAGCAGGTAACGGATAATCAGGAACCTGCAATAGGGGGTTAACAGTCACTTTGTAGTCCCCGCAGATTCTGATGCTCCCGTTCGGCTTTACTATAGGCACTATGGGTGTCGCCCAGTCACTATGAGGCACCTTCGTTAACACTCCTATACCTTCCAGTCTCTGCAGTTCCGCCTCAACCCGAGGTCTCAAAGAATATGGCAACAGCCGCGCCTTCCTATACACAGGAACAGCTCCTTCTTTTAACGAAAGTTTTCCTTTGAGGCCAACAACCTTACCCAAAGAAACATCAAAAACCCTTGAAAATTTCTTCATAAGTACTTCAATACTTAAATAGTCCCTGAAATCAATTGTGTTGATTTCGTTCCATTGTATAGGGAGCTTACGAATAAAGTCCCTTCCTAAGAGTGCTTTACTCTTGTGCGGGCAAACATAAAAATATCCACTATAAGATAGCCCCTTATAGACCAGATCTACCTTAAGTTTGCCTTCCGGTACTATAGTTTCCCCAGTGTAAGTCCTTAAAGTAACCGAGGTTGGCTTCAGTGACAGCCTTTCGACCTTCATCAGCTTCTTGGCCTCGCCTACACTCATCACACTCAAAGCCGCCCCGGTGTCCACCTCTATATCGACACGCTTCCCGTTGATGGTAACTGGCAACAACATAGGCTTGCTTTGCGATATCTTATTCAGCCGGCCACGGTTTATCTCTTGATAACACACCTCATTATCCGTGTGGTCACTGTCACTTGACTCCTCACTTACCTCATTTACTCTAATTTTGGCTCTACAAACTTTGCGAAGATGTCCCTTACGCCCACACTTACTGCATTTACTATTTTTATATTGACAATCCATTTTGATATGTCCCTTTTTTCCGCAACAATAACAAACTAAATTAGCTTTGTTGTCCTTATATCCGCTACCTTTCTTATCTAGAGTACCTTTGCGTAATGCATGTAGTCCACTCACCTCATTGTTCTTCAACACCGAAGCTTCCTCCAGGGCGGACTCTAAGGACGTGGCTATGTCCAGAGCTTTCTGCAAGGTTAAATCGGGTTCGGTCAACAGCCTGGACTGAATGTTCACCGAATTTAACCCTATTACCAGAAGGTCCCTCAGTGTCACATCCAAATAGTCCCCGTAGTTTCAGTAACGTGCTTTACTTTTGAGTCTGTAATAAAAGGTATTAACGGACTCACCTACATCCTGCTTACACTGATGCAGTCTGAAACGCTCCGCAATTTCCACAGTTTTAGGACGAAATTGATTTATTAATAGCCTCACCAACGTGCTGTAGTCCATACTGGCAGGTTTGACAGGCTCACATGCTGCCCGCAGCCACGAATAAGTTTCTTTCCCAATGCTTCCCAGCAGAATTGGAACCATTTTTTCTTTCCGAACATCGTTCCCAACAAAAATGTTTTCTACGATTTCTAAATATTCCTCAATATCATCAGTATTTTTGTTAAATGTTTCCAATTTCCCGGCAAACATTTAAAACTTTTCCTCGTTCGCCAATTGTTAAGAAATTAGTACGACAAAATTGCACAACATATTTTCACTTTATTTTACATTTCTAAACTAAAACTGATTTTCTAACACATGTACAATAAACAAATCCAACATAATAATAATAACAGATGTTTTAATAAACATCAATGTCCTAACATTATCTAGTTTCAGATAGGCCAAGTTTCCATTGTCTAAAGATTGCTCAATTTTTGGGTTGAAAAAGTGGGATTTAGTTTGACGTCTGAGTCACCGATCCATCAGATTCATGAGTTAAGACTAGGATTTTTATAATTGATATTTTACCTAGCTTCAGATAGGCCAAATTTCATTTGTCATAATTTAAGTCGATTTTTTTGTTGAAAAAGTGGGATTTTGTGTGACGTCTGGTTCAACGTTCCTTATAATTTATGAGTTCAGACTAGGATTTTTTAAGTTGATATTTTATCTAGTTTCAGATAGGGCAAGTTTCATTTGTCATAAAATAAATCGATTTTTGGGTTGAAAAAGTGGGATTTAGTTTGACGTCTGAGTCACCGTTCCATCAGATTCATGAGTTAAGACTAGGATTTTTTTATTTGATATTTTATCTAGTTTCAGATAGCCCAAGTGTCATTTGTCATAAAACTAGTCGATTTTTAGATTCAACAAGTGGGATTTTGAGTGACGACTGATTAACCGTTCCATCTGATTTATGAGTTCAGATTAGGATTTTTTATTTGATATTTTATCTAGTTTCAGATAGGTCAAGTTTCCATTGTCTAAAGAATGGTCGATTTTTGGGTTCAAAAAGTGGGATTTTGAGTGGAGTCTGATTCAACGTTTCCTCTGATTTATGAGTTGAGACTAGGATTTTTTAAATTGATATGTTACCTAGTTTCAGATAGGCCAAATTTCATTTGTCATAAAATAAGTAGATTTTTTTGTTAAAAAACTGGGACTTTGTGTGACATCGTAATTAACGTTACTTCTGATTTCTGCGTCCTGACTAGCATTTTTTTAATTGATATTTTATCTAGTTTCAGGTAGGCCAAATTTCCTTTGTCATAAGATTGGTCGATTTTTGGGTTCAAAAAGTGGGATTTTGAGTGACGTCTGATTCCACGCCCCATCTGATTTATGAATTCAGACTAGGATCTTTTAAGTTGATAATTTATCTAGTTTCCGATAGGCCAAGCTTCATTTGTCTTAAAATAAGTCGATTTTTTTGTTAAAAAAGTGGGATTTTGAGTGAAGTCTGATTCGACGTTCCTTCTGATTTATGAGTGCAGACTAGGATTTTTTTATTTGATATTTTTTCTTGTTTCAGATAGGCCAAGTTTCATCTGTCATGAAATAAGTCGATTTTTTGGTTGAAAGAGTGGGGTTTTGTGTGACGTCTGATTCACCGTTCCATCGGATTTATGAGTTCAGACTAGAATTGTTTTATTGAAATTTATCTAGTTTCAGATAGGCCAAGTTTCATTTGTCATGAAATAAGTAGATTTTATGGTTAAAAAAGTGGGTTTTTGTGTTACTTCTGAGTCACCGTTCCATCTGAATTATGAGTTCGGACTAGGATTTGTTAATTGATATTTTATCTAGTTTCAGATAGGCCACGTTTCCTGTGGCATAAAATAAGTCGATTTTTGGGTTCAAAAAGTGGGATTTGGGTGACGACTGATTCGCCGTTCTATCTGACTTTTGAGTTCAGACTAGGATTTTTTAAATTGTTAATTTTCTAGTTTCAGATACGTCAGGTTTCTTTTGTCATAAATTAAGTCGATTTTTTGGTTGAAAAAGTGGGATTTTGAATGGTCTGATTCACTGTTCCATCCGATTTATGAGTTCAGACTAGGATTTTTTAAATTGTTAATTTATCTAGTTTCAGATAGGTCCAGTTTCATCTGTCATGAAATAAGTCGATTTTTTCGTTGAAAAAGTGGGATTTTGAGTGACGTCTGATTCAACGTTCCTTCTGATTTATGAGTTCAGACTAGGATTTTTTTATTTGATATTTTATCTAGTTTCAGATAGGCCACGTTTCCTTTGTCATAATATAAGTCGATTTTTTGGTTCAAAAAGTTGGATTTTGAGTGACGACTGATTCGCTGTTCTATCTGACTTATGAGTTCAAACTTGGATTTTTTAAATTGTTAATTTATCTAGTTTCAGATAGGTCAAGTTTCATATGTCATGAAATAAGTCGATTTTTTTGTTGAAGAAGTAGTTTTGAAAGGTCTGATTCACCGTTCCATCCGATTTATGAGTTCAGACTAGGATTTTTTTTTTGATATTTTATCTAGTTTCAGATAGGCCAAGTTTCATTTCTCATAACACAGGTCGATTTTTGAGTTAGAAAAGTGGGTTTTTGTGTTATTTCTGAGTCACCGTTCCATCCGATTAATGAGTTCAGACAGGATTTTTTTATTTGAAATTTTATCTAGTTTCAGATAGGCCACGTTTCCTGTGGCATAAAATAAGTCGATTTTTGGGTTCAAAAAGTGGGATTTGGGTGACGACTGATTCGCCGTTCTATCTGACTTTTGAGTTCAGACTAGGATTTTTTAAATTGTTAATTTTCTAGTTTCAGATACGTCAGGTTTCTTTTGTCATAAATTAAGTCGATTTTTTGGTTGAAAAAGTGGGATTTTGAATGGTCTGATTCACTGTTCCATCCGATTTATGAGTACAGACTAGGATTTTTTAAATTGTTAATTTCTCTAGTTTCAGATAGGTCCAGTTTCATCTGTCATGAAATAAGTCGATTTTTTCGTTGAAAAAGTGGGATTTTGAGTGACGTCTGATTCAACGTTCCTTCTGATTTATGAGTTCAGACTAGGATTTTTTTATTTGATATTTTATCTAGTTTCAGATAGGCCACGTTTCCTTTGTCATAATATAAGTCGATTTTTTGGTTCAAAAAGTTGGATTTTGAGTGACGACTGATTCGCTGTTCTATCTGACTTATGAGTTCAAACTTGGATTTTTTAAATTGTTAATTTATCTAGTTTCAGATAGGTCAAGTTTCATATGTCATGAAATAAGTCGATTTTTTTGTTGAAGAAGTAGTTTTGAAAGGTCTGATTCACCGTTCCATCCGATTTATGAGTTCAGACTAGGATTTTTTTTTTGATATTTTATCTAGTTTCAGATAGGCCAAGTTTCATTTCTCATAACACAAGTCGATTTTTGAGTTAGAAAAGTGGGTTTTTGTGTTATTTCTGAGTCACCGTTCCATCCGATTAATGAGTTCAGACAGGATTTTTTTATTTGAAATTTTATCTAGTTTCAGATAGGCCAAGTTTCATTTGTCATGAAATAAGTAGATTTTATGGTTAAAAAAGTGGGTTTTTGTGTTACTTCTGAGTCACCGTTCCATCTGAATTATGAGTTCGGACTAGGATTTGTTAATTGATATTTTATCTAGTTTCAGATAGGCCACGTTTCCTGTGGCATAAAATAAGTCGATTTTTGGGTTCAAAAAGTGGGATTTGGGTGACGACTGATTCGCCGTTCTATCTGACTTTTGAGTTCAGACTAGGATTTTTTAAATTGTTAATTTTCTAGTTTCAGATACGTCAGGTTTCTTTTGTCATAAATTAAGTCGATTTTTTGGTTGAAAAAGTGGGATTTTGAATGGTCTGATTCACTGTTCCATCCGATTTATGAGTACAGACTAGGATTTTTTAAATTGTTAATTTCTCTAGTTTCAGATAGGTCCAGTTTCATCTGTCATGAAATAAGTCGATTTTTTCGTTGAAAAAGTGGGATTTTGAGTGACGTCTGATTCAACGTTCCTTCTGATTTATATGTTCAGACTAGGATTTTTTTATTTGATATTTTATCTAGTTTCAGATAGGCCACGTTTCCTTTGTCATAATATAAGTCGATTTTTTGGTTCAAAAAGTTGGATTTTGAGTGACGACTGAGTCAACGTTCCTTCTGATTTCTGCGTTCAGACTAGAATTTGTTTATTGAAATGTATCTAGTTTCAGGTAGGCCAAGTTTCATTTGTCATAACATAAGTCGATTTTTGGGTTGGAAAAGTGGGATTTTGTGTGACGTCTGATTCACCGTTCCATCGGATATATGAGTTCAGACTAGAATTTTTTATTGAAATTTATCTAGTTTCAGATAGGCCAAGTTTCATTTGTCATGAAATAAGTCGATTTTTGGATTCGAATAGTGGGATTTTGAGTTGTCTGGTTCACAGTTCCATCCAATTTCTGTGTTCTGACTAGAATTTGTTTATTGAAATTTATCTAGTTTCAGATAGGCCAAGTTTCATTTGTCATAAAAAAAGTCGATTTCTGCGTTCAAAACGTGGGATTTTGAGTGACGTCTGAGTCGACGTTCCATCTGATTTATGAGTTCAGACTAGAATTTTTTTATTGAAATTTATCTAGTTTCAGATAGGTCAAGTTTCATATGTCATGAATTAAGTCAATTTTTTGGTTAAAAATGTGGGATTTTGAGTGACGTCTGAGTCAACGTTCCTTCTGATTTCTGCGTTCTGACTAGAATTTGTTTATTGAAATTTATCTAGTTTCAGATAGGCCAAGTTTCATTTGTCATAAAATAAGTAGATTTTTGGGTTAAAAAGGAAGGATTTTGTGTTACGTCTGAGTCACCGTTCCATCGGATTTATGAGTTCAGACTAGAATTTTTTTATTGAAATGTATCTAGTTCAAGTTAGGCCAAGTTGCATTTGTCATAAAATAAGTCGATTTTTTGGTTAAATAGGTGGAATTTTGTTTTACGTCTGAGTCACCGTTCCATCGGATTTATGAGTACAGACAAGGATTTTTTAAATTGATAATTTATCTAGTTTCAGATAGGCCAAGTTTCATTTGTCATAAAATAAGTCGATTTCGTGGTTAAAAAAGTGGGATTTTGAGTGACGACTGATTCGCCGTTCTATCTGACTTATAAGTTCAGACTAGGATTTTTTAAATTGTTAATTTATCTAGTTTCAGATAGGCCAAGTTGCATTTGTCATAAACTAAGTCGATTTTTGGTTCATAAAGTGGGATTCTGAGTGACGTCTGATTCAACGTTCCTTCTGATTTATGAATTCAGAGTAGGCTTTTATAAATTGATATTTTATGTAGTTTCAAATAGGCCTAGTTTCATTTGTCATAAAACAAGTCGATTTCTGCGTTCAAAACGTGGGATTTTGAGTGACGTCTGAATCAACGTTCCATCTGATTTATGAGTTCAGACTATAATTTTTTTATTTGATATTTTATCTAGTTTCAGATAGGCCATGTTTCATTTGTCATAAAAGAGGTCGATTTTTGAATACAAAAAGTGGGATTTTGAGTGACGTCTGATTCATCTTTCCATCGGATTTATGAGTTCAGACTACAATTTTTTTATTGAAATTAATCTAGTTTCAGATAGGCCAAGTTTTCTGCGGGATAATATAAGTCGAAATTTGCGTTCAAAAAAAGGGAATTTGAGTGACGTCTGAATCACCGTTCCATCCAATTTATGAGTTCAGACTAGGATTTTTTTATTTGATATTTTATCTAGTTTTGAGATAGGCCAAGTTTCATTTGTCGAAAAAGAAGTCGATTTTTGGATTCAAAAAGTGGGATTTTGAGTGACGTCTGATTCACCGATCCATCGTGTTTTTGAGTTCAGACTAGAATTTTTTTATTGAAATTTATCTAGTTTCAGATAGGCCAAGTTTCATTTGTCATGAAATAAGTAGATTCTTTTGTTAAAACAGTGGGTTTTTGTGTTACTTCTGAGTCACAGTTCCATCTGATTTACGAGTTCAGACTAGGATTTTGTTATTTGATATTTTATCTAGTTAGATAGACCACGTTTCCTGTGGCAAAAAATAAGTCGATTTTTGGGTTCGAAAAGTGGGATTTTGAGTGACGTCTGATTCAACGTTCCTTCTGGTTCATGAGTTCAGACTAGGATTTTTTTATTTGATATTGTATCTAGTTTCAGATAGGCCAAGTTTTCTTTGTCATAAACGAAGTCGATTTTTGGGTTCAAAAAGTGGGGTATTGAGTGTCGTCTGATTCAACGTTCCTTCTGATTTATGAGTTCAGACTAGGATTTTTTAATTTGATGTTTTATGGAGTTTCAGATGGGCTAAGTTTCATTTGTCATAAAATAAGTCGATTTCTGCGTTCAAAACGTGGTATTTTTTTATTTGATATTTTATCTAGTTTCAGATAGGCCAAGTTTCATTTGTCATAAAACAAGTCGATTTTTGGATTAAAAAAGTGGGATTTTGAGTGACGTCTGATTCATCGTTCCATCGGATTTATGTGTTCAGACTACAGTTTTTTCATTGAATTTTATCTAGTTTCAGATAGGCCAAGTTTCATTTGTCATAAGATTGGGCGATTTTTGCGCTGAAAAAAAAGGAAGTTGAGTGACGTCTGATTCACCGATCCATCCAATTTATGAGTTCAGACTAGGATTTTTTTATTTGATATTTTATCTAGTTTTAGATAGGCCAAGATTCCTTTGTCATAAGATTGGTCGATTTCTGCGTTCAAAAAGTTTGATTTGAGTGACGTCTGAGTCAACGTTCCTTCTGATTTATGAGTTCAGACTAGTATTTTTTTATTTGATATTTTATCTAGTTTCAGATAGGCCATGTTTCATTTGTCATAACATAAGTCGATTTTTGGGTTGGAAAAGTGGGATTTTGTGTTACTTCTGAGTCACCGTTCCATCTGATTTATGAGTTCAGACTAGGATTTTTTTATTTGATAGTTAATCTAGTTTTAGATAGGCCAAGATTCCTTTGTCATAACATAAGTCGATTTTTGGATTCAAAAAAAGGGAATTTGAGTGACGTCTGAATCACCGTTCCATCCAATTTATGAGTTCAGACTAGGATTTTTTTATTTGATATTTTATCTAGTTTTGAGATAGGCCAAGTTTCATTTGTCGAAAAAGAAGTCGATTTTTGGATTCAAAAAGTGGGATTTTGAGTGACGTCTGATTCACCGATCCATCGTGTTTATGAGTTCAGACTAAAATTTTTTTATTGAAATTTATCTAGTTTCAGATAGGCCAAGTTTCATTTGTCATGAAATAAGTAGATTTCTTGGTTAAAACAGTGGGTTTTGGTGTTACTTCTGAGTCACCGTTCCATCTGATTTATGTGTTCAGACTACAGTTTTTTCATTGAATTTTATCTAGTTTCAGATAGGCCAAGTTTCATTTGTCATAAGATTGGGCGATTTTTGCGCTGAAAAAAAAGGAAGTTGAGTGACGTCTGATTCACCGATCCATCCAATTTATGAGTTCAGACTAGGATTTTTTTATTTGATATTTTATCTAGTTTTAGATAGGCCAAGATTCCTTTGTCATAAGATTGGTCGATTTCTGCGTTCAAAAAGTTTGATTTGAGTGACGTCTGAGTCAACGTTCCTTCTGATTTATGAGTTCAGACTAGTATTTTTTTATTTGATATTTTATCTAGTTTCAGATAGGCCATGTTTCATTTGTCATAACATAAGTCGATTTTTGGGTTGGAAAGTGGGATTTTGTGTTACTTCTGAGTCACCGTTCCATCTGATTTATGAGTTCAGACTAGGATTTTTTTATTTGATAGTTAATCTAGTTTTAGATAGGCCAAGATTCCTTTGTCATAACATAAGTCGATTTTTGGATTCAAAAAAAGGGAATTTGAGTGACGTCTGAATCACCGTTCCATCCAATTTATGAGTTCAGACTAGGATTTTTTTATTTGATATTTTATCTAGTTTTGAGATAGGCCAAGTTTCATTTGTCGAAAAAGAAGTCGATTTTTGGATTCAAAAAGTGGGATTTTGAGTGACGTCTGATTCACCGATCCATCGTGTTTATGAGTTCAGACTAAAATTTTTTTATTGAAATTTATCTAGTTTCAGATAGGCCAAGTTTCATTTGTCATGAAATAAGTAGATTTCTTGGTTAAAACAGTGGGTTTTGGTGTTACTTCTGAGTCACCGTTCCATCTGATTTATGTGTTCAGACTAGGATTTTGTTATTTGATATTTTATCTAGTTAGATAGGCCACGTTTCCTGTGGCATAAAATAAGTCGATTTTTGGGTTCAAAAAGTGGGATTTGGGTGACGACTGATTCGCCGTTCTATCTGACTTATGAGTTCAGACTAGGATTTTTTAAATTATTAATTTATCTCGTTTCAGATAGGTCAAGTTTCATCTGTCATGAAATAAGTCGATTTTTGGTTTCAAAGAGTGGGATTTTGGGTGGTGTCGGATTCACCGTTCCATCGGATTTATGAGTTCAGGCTAGAATTTTTTAATTAAAATTTATCTAGTTTCAGATAGCCAAGTTTCATTTGTCATGAAATAAGTAGATTTTTTGGTTTAAAAAGTGGGTTTTTGTGTTACTTCTGAGTCACCGTTCCATCTGATTTATGAGTTCAGACTAGGATTTTTTATTTGATATTTTATCTAGTTTCAGATAGACCACGTTTCATGTGGCATAAAACAAGTCGATTTTTGGGTTCAAAAGTGGGATTTGGGTGACGACTGATTCGCCGTTCTATCTGACTTATGAGTTCAGACTAGGATTTTTTAAATTATTAATTTATCTAGTTTCAGATAGGTCAAGTTTCATCTGTCATGAAATAAGTCGATTTTTTGGTTGAAAAACTGGGTTTTTGAGTGGTCTGATTCACCGTTCCATCCGATTTATGAGTTCAGACTAGGATTTTTTTATTTGATAGTTAATCTAGTTTTAGATAAGCCAAGATTCCTTTGTCATAAGATTGGTCGATTTCTGCGTTCAAAAAGTTTGATTTGAGTGACGTCTGAGTCAACGTTCCTTCTGATTTATGAGTTCAGACTAGTATTTATTTATTTGATATTTTATCTAGTTTCAGATAGGCCATGTTTCATTTGTCATAACATAAGTCGATTTTTGGGTTGGAAAAGTGGGATTTTGTGTTACTTCTGAGTCACCGTTCCATCTGATTTATGAGTTCAGACTAGGATTTTTTTATTTGATAGTTAATCTAGTTTTAGATAGGCCAAGATTCCTTTGTCATAACATAAGTCGATTTTTGGATTCAAAAAAAGGGAATTTGAGTGACGTCTGAATCACCGTTCCATCCAATTTATGAGTTCAGACTAGGATTTTTTTATTTGATATTTTATCTAGTTTTGAGATAGGCCAAGTTTCATTTGTCGAAAAAGAAGTCGATTTTTGGATTCAAAAAGTGGGATTTTGAGTGACGTCTGATTCACCGATCCATCGTGTTTTTGAGTTCAGACTAGAATTTTTTTATTGAAATTTATCTAGTTTCAGATAGGCCAAGTTTCATTTGTCATGAAATAAGTAGATTCTTTGGTTAAAACAGTGGGTTTTCGTGTTACTTCTGAGTCACCGTTCCATCTGATTTATGAGTTCAGACTAGGATTTTTTATTTGATATTTTATCTAGTTTCAGATAGACCACGTTTCATGTGGCATAAAACTAGTCGATTTTTGGGTTCAAAAGTGGGATTTGGGTGACGACTGATTCGCCGTTCTATCTGACTTATGAGTTCAGACTAGGATTTTTTAAATTATTAATTTATCTAGTTTCAGATAGGTCAAGTTTCATCTGTCATGAAATAAGTCGATTTTTGGTTGAAAAAGTGGGTTTTTGAGTGGTCTGATTCACCGTTCCATCCGATTTATGAGTTCAGACTAGGATTTTTTTATTTGATAGTTAATCTAGTTTTAGATAGGCCAAGATTCCTTTGTCATAAGATTGGTCGATTTCTGCGTTCAAAAAGTTTGATTTGAGTGACGTCTGAGTCAACGTTCCTTCTGATTTATGAGTTCAGACTAGTATTTTTTTATTTGATATTTTATCTAGTTTCAGATAGGCCATGTTTCATTTGTCATAACATAAGTCGATTTTTGGGTTGGAAAAGTGGGATTTTGTGTTACTTCTGAGTCACCGTTCCATCTGATTTATGAGTTCAGACTAGAATTTTTTTATTAATATTTTATCTAGTTTCAGATAGGCCAAGTTGCATTTGTTATAATCGAAGTCGATTTTTGGGTTCATAAAATGGGATTTTGAGTGACGTCTGATTCAACGTTCCTTCTTATTTATGAATTCAGACTAGGATTTTATAAATTGATATTTTATGTAGTGTCAGATAGGCCAAGTTTCATTTGTCATAAAAAAAGTAGATTTCTGCGTTCAAAACGTGGGATTTTGAGTGACGTCCGAGTCAACGTTCCTTCTGATTTCTGCGTTCTGACTAGAATTTGTTATTGAAATTTATCTAGTTTCAGATAGGCCAAGTTTCATTTGTCATAATCGAAGTCGATTTTTGGGTTAAAAAGGTGGGATTTTGTGTTACGTCTGAGTCATCGTTCCATCGGATTTATGAGTTCAGACTAGGATTTTTTAAATTGATATTTTATCTAGTTTCAGATAGTCCATGTTTCTTTTGTCATAACATAAATCGATTTTTGGGTTGGAAAAGTGGGATTTTGTGTGACGTCTGATTCACCGATCCATCGGATTTATGAGTTCAGACTAGAATTTTTAATTGAAATGTGTCTAGTTTAAGTTAGGCCAAGTTTCATTTGTCATAAAATAAGTCGATTTATTGGGTGAAAAAGTGGGATTTTGAGTGGTCTGGTTCACAGTTCCATCCAATTTATGAGTTCAGACTAGAATTTTTTTATTGAAATTTATCTATTTTCAGATAGGCCAAGTTTCATTTGACATAAAATAAGTCGATTTTTTGGTTAAAAAAGTGGGAGTTTGTGTGACGTCTGAGTCACCGTTCCATCTGATTTATGAGTTCAGACTAGAATTTTTTTATTTGATATTTTATCTAGTTTCAGATAGGCCAAGTTGCATTTGTTATAATCGAAGTCGATTTTTGGGTTCATAAAATGGGATTTTGAGTGACGTCTGATTCAACGTTCCTTCTGATTTATGAATTCAGACTAGGATTTTATAAATTGATATTTTATGTAGTTTCAGATAGGCCAAGTTTCATTTGTCATAAAAAAAGTAGATTTCTGCGTTCAAAACGTGGGATTTTGAGTGACGTCTGAGTCAAATTCCTTCTGATTTCTGCGTTCTGACTAGAATTTGTTTATTGAAATGTATCTAGTTTCAGATAGGCCCAGTTTCATTTGTCATAACATAAGTAGATTTTTAGGTTGGAAAAGTGGGATTATGTGTGACGTCTGATTCACCGTTCCATCGGATTTAAGAGTTCAGACTAGAATTTTTTAAATGAAATTTATCTAGCTTCAGATAGGTCAAGTTTCATATGTCATGAAATAAGTCAATTTTTTGGTTGAAAAAGTGGGATTTTGAGTGACGTCTGAGTCAACGTTCCTTCTGATTTCTGCGTTCTGACTAGAATTTGTTTATTGAAATTTATCTAGTTTCAGATAGGCCAAGTTTCATTTGTCATAAAATAAGTCGATTTTTTGGTTAAAAAGGTGGGATTTTGTGTTACGTCTGACTCACCGTTCCATCGGATTTATGAGTTCAGACTAGGATTTTTTAAATTGATATTTTATCTAGTTTCAGATAGGCCATGTTTAATTTGTCATAACATAAATCGATTTTTGGGTTGGAAAAGTGGGATTTTGTGTGACGTCTGATTCACCGTTCCATCGGATTTATGAGTTCAGACTAGAATTTTTTCATTGAAATGTATCTAGTTTCTTATGTATATCTAGACTTATGAGTTCAGACTAGGATTTTTTAAATTGTTAATTTATCTAGTTTCAGATAGGTCAAGTTTCATATGTCATGAAATAAGTCGATTTTTGGGTTCATAAAGTGGGATTTTGAGTGACGTCTGATTCAACGTACCTTCTGATTTATGAATTCAGACTAGGATTTTATAAATTGATATTTTATGTAGTTTCAGATAGGCCAAGTTTCATTTGTTATAAAAAAAGTCGATCTCTGCGTTCAAAACGTAGGGTTTTGAGTGACGTCTGAGTCAACGTTCCTTCTTATTTCTGCGTTCTGACTAGAATTTGTTTATTGAAATGTATCTAGTTTCAGATAGGCCCAGTTTCATTTGTCATAACATAAGTAGATTTTTAGGTTGGAAAAGTGGGATTATGTGTGACGTCTGATTCACCGTTCCATCGGATTTATGAGTTCAGACTGGAATTTTTTTATTGAAATTTATCTAGTTTCAGATAGGCCAAGTTTCATTTGTCATAAAATAAATCGATTTCTTGGTTAAAACACGGGGATTTTGAGTGACGACTGATTCGCCGTTCTATCTGACTTATGAGTTCAGACTAGGATTTTTTAAATTGTTAATTTATCTAGTTTCAGATAGGTCAAGTTTCATATGTCATGAAATAAGTCGATTTTTTGGTTGAAAAAGTGGGATTTTGAGTGGTCTGGTTCACCGTTCCATCCAATTTATGAGTTCAGACTAGAATTTTTTTATTGAAAGTTACCTATAATTTATGGTTTCCAGATTTACTTTGTGAAGCTCCATTCTAGGAATAGATAATTAAAATGCACAATTTCTTTGTCAAACTTCACTATATATTCTCAAATACTCAACTAGTTTCGCCGTGTTAAGGCATTATCAAGAGTCAATCCCCGTGTTTTAACCAAGAAATCGATTTATTTTATGACAAATGAAACTTGGCCTATCTGAAACTAGATAAATTTCAATAAAAAAATTCCAGTCTGAACTCATAAATCCGATGGAACGGTGAATCAGACGTCACACATAATCCCACTTTTCCAACCTAAAAATCTACTTATGTTATGACAAATGAAACTGGGCCTATCTGAAACTAGATACATTTCAATAAACAAATTCTAGTCTGAACGCAGAAATCAGAAGGAACGTTGACTCAGACGTCACTCAAAACCCTACGTTTTGAACGCAGAGATCGACTTTTTTTATGACAAATGAAACTTGGCCTATCTGAAACTACATAAAATATCAATTTATAAAATCCTAGTCAGAATTCATAAATCAGAAGGTACGTTTAATCAGACGTCACTCAAAATCCCACTTTATGAACCCAAAAATCGACTTATTTCATGACATATGAAACTTGACCTATCTGAAACTAGATAAATTAACTATTTAAAAAATCCTAATCTGAACTCATAAGTCAGATAGAATGGCGAATCAGTCGTCACTCAAAATCCCACTTTTTTAACCAAGAAATCGACTTATTTTATGACAAAAGAAACTTGGCCTATCTGAAAATAGATACATTTCAAAAAAAATATTCTAGTCTGAACTCATAAATTGGATGGAACGGTGAACCAGACCACTCAAAATCCCACTTTTTCAACCAAAAAATCGACTTATTTCATGACATATGAAACTTGACCTATCTGAAACGAGATGAATTAGCAATATAAAAAATCCTAGTCTGAAATCATAAGTCAGATAGAACGGCGAATCAGACGTCACACAAAATCCCACTTTTCTAATCCAAAAATCGACTTATTTCATGACAAATGAAACTTGGCCTATCTGAAACTAGATAAATTTCAACAAAAAAATTCTAGTCTGAACTCATAAATCAGATGGTACGTTGATTCAGACGTCACTCAAAATCCCATGTTTTGAACACAGAAATCGACTTTTATTATGACAAATGAAACTTGGCCTATCGGAAACTAGATAAATTTCAACAAAAAAATTCTAGTCTGAACTCATAAATCAGATGGAACGTTGATTCAGACGTCACTCAAAATCCCATGTTTTGAACGCAGAAATCGACTTTTAATATGACAAATGAAACTTCGCCTATCTGAAACTACATAAAATATCAATTTATAAAAGCCTACTCTGAATTCATAAATCAGAAGGAACGTTGAATCAGACGTCACTCAGAATCCCACTTTATGAACCAAAAAATCGACTTAGTTTATGACAAATGCAACTTGGCCTATCTGAAACTAGATAAAATATCGAATAAAAAAATTCTAGTCTGAACTCATAAATCAGATGGAACAGTGACTCGGACGTAACACAAATTCCCACTTTTTTAACCAAAAATTCGACTTATTTTATGTCAAATGAAACTTGGCCTATCTGAAAATAGATAAATTTCAATAAAAAAATTCTAGTCTGAACTCATAAATTGGATGGAACGGCGAATCAGGCGTCACACAAAATCCCACTTTTCGAATACACCTTTTTAACCCAAAAATCGACTTATTTTATGACAAATGAAACTTGGCCTATCTGAAACTAGATAAATTATCAATTTAAAAAATCCTAGTCTGTACTCATAAATCCGATGGAACGGTGACTCAGACGTAACACAAAATTCCACCTATTTAACCAAAAAATCGACTTATTTTATGACAAATGAAACTTGGCCTAACTTAAACTAGATAAATTTCAATAAAAATATTCTAGTCTGAACTCATAAATTGGATGGAACGGCGAATCAGGCGTCACACAAAATCCCACTTTTCGAATCCACCTTTTTAACCCAAAAATCGACTTATTTTATGACAAATGAAACTTGGCCTATCTGAAACTAGATAAATTGCAATAAACAAATTCTAGCCAGAACGCAGAAATCAGAAGGAACGTTGACTCGGACGTCACTCAAAATCCCACGTTTTGAACGCAGAAATCTACTTTTTTTATGACAAATGAAACTTGGCCTATCTGAAACTACATAAAATATCAATTTATAAAATCCTAGTCTGAATTCATAAATAAGAAGGAACGTTGAATCAGATGTCACTCAAAATCCCATTTTATGAACCCAAAAATCGACTTCGATTATAACAAATGCAACTTGGCCTATCTGAAACTAGATAAAATATCAAATAAAAAAATTCTAGTCTGAACTCATAAATCAGATGGAACGGTGACTCAGGCGTCACACAAATTCCCACTTTTTTATCCAAAAAATCGACTTATTTTATTTCAAATGAAACTTGGCCTATCTGAAAATAGATAAATTTCAATAAAAAAATTCTAGTCCGAAGTCATAAATTGGATGGAACTGTGAACCAGACCACTCAAAATCCCACTTTTTCAACCAAAAAATCGACTTATTTCATGACATATGAAACTTGACCTATCTGAAACGAGATGAATTAGCAATATAAAAAATCCTAGTCTGAAATCATAAGTCAGATAGAACGGCGAATCAGACGTCACACAAAAACCCACTTTTCTAATCCAAAAATCGACTTATTTCATGACAAATGAAACTTGGCCTATCTGAAACTAGATAAATTTAAACAAAAAAATTCTAGTCTGAACTCATAAATCAGATGGTACGTTGATTCAGACGTCACTCAAAATCCCATGTTTTGAACACAGAAATCGACTTTTATTATGACAAATGAAACTTGGCCTATCGGAAACTAGATAAATTTCAACAAAAAAATTCTAGTCTGAACTCATAAATCAGATGGAACGTTGATTCAGACGTCACTCAAAATCCCATGTTTTGAACGCAGAAATCGACTTTTAATATGACAAATGAAACTTCGCCTATCTGAAACTACATAAAATATCAATTTATAAAAGCCTACTCTGAATTCATAAATCAGAAGGAACGTTGAATCAGACGTCACTCAGAATCCCACTTTATGAACCAAAAAATCGACTTAGTTTATGACAAATGCAACTTGGCCTATCTGAAACTAGATAAAATATCGAATAAAAAAATTCTAGTCTGAACTCATAAATCAGATGGAACAGTGACTCGGACGTAACACAAATTCCCACTTTTTTAACCAAAAATTCGACTTATTTTATGTCAAATGAAACTTGGCCTATCTGAAAATAGATAAATTTCAATAAAAAAATTCTAGTCTGAACTCATAAATTGGATGGAACTGTGAACCAGACCACTCAAAATACCACTTTTTCACCCAATAAATCGACTTATTTCATGACATATGAAACTTCAAATATCTGAAACTAGATAAATTAACAATTTAAAAAATCCTAGTCTGAACTTATAACTCAGATAGAACGGCGAATCAGTCGTCACTCAAAATCCCACTTTTTTAACCAAGAAATCGACTTATTTTATAACAAATTAAACTTGGCCTATCTGAAACTAGATAAATTATCAATTTAAAAAATCCTAGTCTGTACTCATAAATCCGATGGAACGGTGACTCAGACGTAACACAAAATTCCACCTATTTAACCAAAAAATCGACTTATTTTATGACAAATGAAACTTGGCCTAACTTAAACTAGATAAATTTCAATAAAAATATTCTAGTCTGAACTCATAAATTGGATGGAACGGCGAATCAGGCGTCACACAAAATCCCACTTTTCGAATCCACCTTTTTAACCCAAAAATCGACTTATTTTATGACAAATGAAATTTGGCCTATCTGAAACTAGATAAATTGCAATAAACAAATTCTAGCCAGAACGCAGAAATCAGAAGGAACGTTGACTCGGACGTCACTCAAAATCCCACGTTTTGAACGCAGAAATCTACTTTTTTTATGACAAATGAAACTTGGCCTATCTGAAACTACATAAAATATCAATTTATAAAATCCTAGTCTGAATTCATAAATAAGAAGGAACGTTGAATCAGATGTCACTCAAAATCCCATTTTATGAACCCAAAAATCGACTTCGATTATAACAAATGCAACTTGGCCTATCTGAAACTAGATAAAATATCAAATAAAAAAATTCTAGTCTGAACTCATAAATCAGATGGAACGGTGACTCAGGCGTCACACAAATTCCCACTTTTTTATCCAAAAAATCGACTTATTTTATTTCAAATGAAACTTGGCCTATCTGAAAATAGATAAATTTCAATAAAAAAATTCTAGTCCGAAGTCATAAATTGGATGGAACTGTGAACCAGACAACTCAAAATCCCACTTTTCGAATCCAAAAATCGACTTATGTTATGACAAAGGAATCTTGGCCTATTCAGATAGATAAAATAGATAAAATATCAAATAAAACTAAACTAGATAAAATATCAAATAAAAAAATACTAGTCTGAACTCATAAATCAGAAGGAACGTTGAATCAGACGTCACTCAAATCAAACTTTTTGACCGCAGAAATCGACCAATCTTATGACAAAGGAATCTTGGCCTATCTAAAACTAGATTAACTATCAAATAAAAAATCCTAGTCTGAACTCATAAATCGGATGGAACGGTGAATCAGACCACTCAAAAACCCACTTTTTCAACCAAAAAATCGACTTATTTCATGACAGATGAAACTTGACCTATCTGAAACTAGATAAATTAATAATTTAAAAAATCCTAGTCTGAACTCATAAGTCAGATGGAACGTTGACTCAGACGTCACTCAAAATCCCTTGGTCTGATTCAACGTTCCTTCTGATTTCTGCGTTCTGACTAGAATTTGTTTATTGAAATTTATCTAGTTTCAGATAGGCCAAGTTTCATTTGTCATAAAAAAAGTCGATTTCTGCGTTCAAAACGTGGGATTTTGAGTGACGTCTGAGTCAACGTTCCATCTGATTTATGAGTTCAGACTGAAATTTTTTTATTGAAATTTATCTAGTTTCAGATAGGCCAAATTTCATTTGTCATGAAATAAGTCGATTTTTTATTCGAAAAGTGGGATTTTGTGTGACGTCTGATTCACCGTTCCATCGGATTTAAGAGTTCAGACTAGAATTTTTTAAATGAAATTTATCTAGTTTCAGATAGGTCAAGTTTCATATGTCATGAAATAAGTCAATTTTTTGGTTGAAAAAGTGGGATTTTGAGTGACGTCTGAGTCAACGTTCCTTCTGATTTCTGCGTTCTGACTAGAATTTGTTTATTGAAATTTATCTAGTTTCAGATAGGCCAAGTTTCATTTGTCATAAAATAAGTCGATTTTTGGGTTAAAAAGGTGGGATTTTGTGTGACGTCTGATTCGCCGTTCTATCTGACTTATGATTTCAGACTAGGATTTTTTAAATTGCTAATTCATCTCGTTTCAGATAGATCAAGTTTCATATGTCATGAAATAAATCGATTTTTGGGTTGGAAAAGTGGGATTTTGTGTGACGGCTGATTCACCGTTCCATCCAATTTATGAGTTCAGACTAGAATATTTTTATTGAAATTTATCTAGTTTAAGTTAGGCCAAGTTTCATTTGTCATAAAATAAGTCGATTTTTTGGTTAAATAGGTGGAATTTTGTGTTACGTCTGAGTCACCGTTCCATCGGATTTATGAGTACAGACTAGGATTTTTTAAATTGATAATTTATCTAGTTTCAGATAGGCCAAGTTTAATTTGTTATAAAATAAGTCGATTTCGTGGTTAAAAAAGTGGGATTTTGAGTGACGACTGATTCGCCGTTCTATCTGAGTTATAAGTTCAGACTAGGATTTTTTAAATTGTTAATTTATCTAGTTTCAGATATTTGAAGTTTCATATGTCATGAAATAAGTCGATTTATTGGGTGAAAAAGTGGTATTTTGAGTGGTCTGGTTCACAGTTCCATCCAATTTATGAGTTCAGACTAGAATTTTTTTATTGAAATTTATCTATTTTCAGATAGGCCAAGTTTCATTTGACATAAAATAAGTCGAATTTTTGGTTAAAAAAGTGGGAATTTGTGTTACGTCTGAGTCACTGTTCCATCTGATTTATGAGTTCAGACTAGAATTTTTTTATTCGATATTTTATCTAGTTTCAGATAGGCCAAGTTGCATTTGTCATAAACTAAGTCGATTTTTTGGTTCATAAAGTGGGATTCTGAGTGACGTCTGATTCAACGTTCCTTCTGATTTATGAATTCAGAGTAGGCTTTTATAAATTGATATTTTATGTAGTTTCAGATAGGCGAAGTTTCATTTGTCATAATAAAAGTCGATTTCTGCGTTGAAAACATGGGATTTTGAGTGACGTCTGAATCAACGTTCCATCTGATTTATGAGTTCAGACTAGAATTTTTTTGTTGAAATTTATCTAGTTTCAGATAGGCCAAGTTTCATTTGTCATGTAATAAGTCGATTTTTTGGTTGAAAAAGTGGGATTTTGAGTGGTCTGGTTCACCGTTCCATCCAATTTATGAGTTCAGACTAGAATATTTTTATTGATATGTATCTATTTTCAGATAGGCCAAGTTTCTTTTGTCATAAAATAAGTCGATTTCTTGGTTAAAAAAGTGGGATTTTGAGTGACGACTGATTCGCCATTCTATCTGACTTATGAGTTCAGACTAGGATTTTTTAAATTGTTAATTTATCTAGTTTCAGATAGGTCAAGTTTCATATGTCATGAAATAAGTCGATTTTTGGGTTCATAAAGTGGGATTTTGAGTGACGTCTGAGTCAACGTTCCTTCTGATTTCTGCGTTCTGACTAGAATTTGTTTATTGAAATGTATCTAGTTTCAGATAGGCCCAGTTTCATTTGTCATAACATAAGTAGATTTTTAGGTTGGAAAAGTGGGATTATGTGTGACGTCTGATTCACCGTTCCATCGGATTTATGAGTTCAGACTGGAATTTTTTTATTGAAATTTATCTAGTTTCAGATAGGCCAAGTTTCATTTGTCATAAAATAAATCGATTTCTTGGTTAAAACACGGGGATTTTGAGTGACGACTGATTCGCCGTTCTATCTGACTTATGAGTTCAGACTAGGATTTTTTAAATTGTTAATTTATCTAGTTTCAGATAGATCAAGTTTCATATGTCATGAAATAAGTCGATTTTTTGGTTGAAAAAGAGGGATTTTGAGTGGTCTGGTTCACCGTTCCATCCAATTTATGAGTTAAGACTAGAATATTTTTTTTGAAAGTTACCTATAATTTATGGTTTCCAGATTTACTTTGTGAAGCTCCATTCTAGGAATAGATAATTAAAATGCACAATTTCTTTGTCAAACTTCACTTTATATTCTCAAATACTCAACTAGTTTCGCCGTGTTAAGGCATTATCAAGAGTCACTTACAAACTGACAGAATTGGTTGACAGGGTAGAGGGTACAGTTAAGGAGGGGGTTTTTTAGGTAATGACGGGGAATCCCTTGTTTTTGTTACTCTATACATTCCAATAAACAAGATTACAAGATAATAATAAATATAAAATAAAAAGAAGAAAGAAAATGATATATATATAAAATCTAATAAAGCGAATCTAACAGTAAAGTGTTGGTATTTATATAGGTATGACTCATGAATTATATAAATGTAAAATATAATAAATATTAAAGTGAATAAAAACAAATACATAGAATTTAAAGACAAATTAAAACATCAAATGAAAATTATAGTATTCTCTGAATGTCAGTTGGCAAAACATTTCCACAATCATCAGACTCTTAGCTACTTGATATTTAAATTAAGAAGGGGGGAATGGTTCAGTTCTATTTGTTCATTTAGCATTATAATATCGTTATTTTTGTTCAGTTTATTTATTTCTACCGCTTCCAGTAAATTCAAAAGTGGACCTTTTTGGCAGATATGTATTATATTTGGTTTGTGTTGTGTGTCTATGGTATGTCCTGTTTCTGTGAGATGTTGGTGAAATGAGGAAGTGTTGGAGTTTGTATTTCTTGTGTGTTCCCTGTATCTAATCTTAAAGGATCTCCCTGTCTGTCCCGCGTATTTGGCATTACATTCTGGGCATTCCAATTGATACACTCCACATTTATCCATTAAATCTATTTTTTCTTTTGAATTAAATAATATTCTACCCAGATTGGGGTTGGATTTGAAGACTGGATTCAAGTTATGCTTACTTAATTTCTTTTTTATTATTTGGGATAATCTACCAGTGTAAGGGATAGAGTAATAATTACATTTTTCTGTTTGTGGTTTAGGGTAGATATTATGATAAGTTATCTGTTTTAATTTACTAGATATTAGTTTGTCTATTATACTGGTATTAAAGTTATTGCCTGCTGCAATTTGCTTTAATTTGGCTATTTCTTGTTTTTTGTTTGTGTTCGTTAGAGGCAATGAGAAGCATCTATGTATCATGGACTTGAAGTATGCATATTTGTGAGATTCCGGGGCGTAAGAGTCATTGGGGATTATGGCGTCCGTGTAAGTGTCTTTTCTGTATATGTTAAATAGGAAGGAATTGTCTTGTCTTGTTATTGTTAGGTCTAGAAAGTTTATGTTGTTCTGTTCGTTCTCTATTTCTACAGTAAATTTTATATTTTTGTGGAGGTTATTAATAAAGTTATTAAATTGGTCCAACTGTCTGTCTGTGCCTGTGAAACCAGTTAGGACGTCATCGACATATCTAAACCAAAATAAAATATGTTTTTTTGCTAATTTTGTTTTTAGTATTTTATTTTCTAAGTTGTCCATAAATATATCTGCTAAGAGTGGGCTGAGGGGGGAGCCCATTGGAAGTCCAGATTTTTGAAGGTACGTTTTTTTGTTAAATTGGAAATAATTTTGGTTGAGGCATGTATTTAGTATTGACATGATTTCTATGTGGACACTGGGGTTGATATTTTTCCTACATAAAATATGCTCTACTAAGTTGACAGTTTCTGCAGTAGGTATGTTGGGAAACATATTACTGACATCAAAAGAGACTAATCTAAATTTTTTACCCTTAAGATTAATATTATTAAGTTTTTTAGTGAGGTCTATGGAATTTCGTACGGTCTGATCAGGGTTAAAATGGGTTAAAAGTCTGAAGGCGAAGCTTCCTTTGTCATAAAATAAGTCGATTTTTGGATTCAAAGAGTGGGATTTTGGGTGGTGTTGGATTCCCCGTTTCATCGGAGTTATGAGTTCAGTCTAGGATTTTTTTAATTATTATTTTATCTAGTTTCAGATAGGCCAAGTTTCATTTGTCTTAAGATAATTCGATTTTTGGGTTAAAAAAGTGGGATTTTGAGTGACGTCTGATTTACCGTTCCATAGGATTTATGAGTTCAGACTAGGATTTTTTTATTTTATATTTCATTTAGTTTCAGATAGGCGAAGTTTCATTTGTCACAAAATAAGTCGATTTCTGCGTTAAAAAGGTTGGATTTTGTCCGACGTCTGAGTCACCGTTCCATCTGATTTATGAGTTCAGACTAGGATTTTTTTATTTGATATTTCAATTTGTTTCAGATAGGAGAAGCTCCTTTTGTCATAAAAGAAGTCGATTTTTGGATTCAAAGAGTGAGATTTTGGGTGGTGTCGGATTCACCGTTCCAACTGATTTATGAGTTCAGACTAGGATTTTCTTATTTGATATTTCATCTAGTTTCAGATAGGAGAAGCTTCTTTTGTCATAAAAGAAGTCGATTTTTGGATTCAAAGAGTGAGATTTTGGGTGGTGTCGGATTCACCGTTCCATCAGATTTAGAAGTTCAGACTTGGATTCATTTAATTTGATTTTTTATCTAGTTTCAGATAGGCCTAGTTTCATTTGTCTTAAGATAATTCAATTCTTGGGTTAAAAAAGGGGGATTTTGTGTGACGTCTGATTCACCGTTCCATCGGATTTATGAGTTCAGACTAGAATTTTTTTAATTATTATTTTATCTAGTTTCAGAAAGGCCTAGTTTTATTTGTCATAAAATAAGTCGATTTTTGGTTTCAAATAGTGGGACTTTGGGTGGTGTTGGATTCACCGTTCCATCGGATTTATGAGTTCAAACTAGGATTTTTTTAATTATTATTTTATCTAGTTTCAGATAGGCAAAGTTTCATTTGTCATAAAATAAGTCGATTTTTGGGTTTAAAAAAGTGGGATTTTGAGTGACGTCTGATTCAACGTTCCATCGGATTTATGAGTTCAGACTAGAATTTTTTTAATTATTAATTTATCTAGTTAAAGATAGGCCAAGTTTTATTTGTCATAAAATAAGTCGATTTTTGCGTTAAAAAAGTGGGATATTGTGTGACGTCTGAGTCACCGTTCCAACTGATTTATGAGTACAGACTAGGATTTTTTTTATTTGATATTTCATCTAATATCAGATAGGCGCAGCTTCCTTTGTCATAAAATAAGTCGATTTTTGGATTCAAAGAGTGAGATTTTGGGTGGTGTCGGATTCACCGTTCCATCGGCTTTAGAAGTTCAGACTTGGATTCTTTTATTTTGATATTTTATCTAGTTTCAGATAGGCCAAGTTTCATTTGTCTTAAGATAATTCGATTTTTGGGTTAAAAAAGTGGGATTTTGAGTGACATCTGATTCACCGTTCCATCGGATTTATGAGTTCAGACTAGAATTTTTTTAATTATTATTTTATCTAGTTTCAGATAGGCAAAGTTTCATTTGTCATAAAATAAGTCGATTTTTGCGTAAAAAAGTGGGACTTTGTGTGACGTCTGAGTAACCGTTCCAACTGAGTTATGAGTTCAGACTTGGATTTTTTCTATTGAAATTTATCTAGTTTCAGATAGGCGAAGTTTCCTTTGTCATTAAATAAATCGATTTTTGCGTTAAAAAATGGGATTTTGAGTGACGACTTAGTCACTGTTCCATCTGATTTATGAGTTCAGACTAGGATTTTTTTAATTGAAATTTATCTAGTTTCAGATAGGCAAAGTTTCATTTGTCATAAAACAAGTCGTTTTTTGGGTTCAAAAAGTGGGATTTTGAATGACGTCTGATTCACCGTTTCATCGGATTTGTGATTTCAGACTAGGATTTTTTTAATTGTTATTTTATCTAGTTTCAGATAGGCCAAGTTTCATCTGTCATGAATTAAGTCGATTTTTGTGTTAAAAAAGTGGGATTATGAGTGGTCTGATTCACCGTTCCAACTGATTTATCAGTTCAGACTAGGATTTTTTTATTTGATATTTCATCTAGTTTCAGATAGGCGAAACTTCCTTTGTCATAAAATAAGTCGATTTTTGGATACAAAGAGTTGGATTTGGGGTGGTCTTGGATTCCCCGTTCCATCGGATTTATGAGTTCAGACTAGGATTTTTTTAATTATTATTTTATCTAGTTTCAGATAGGCCAAGTTTCATTTGTCTTAAGATAATTCGATTTTTGGGTTAAAAAAGTGGGATTTGGAGTGACGTCTTATTCACCGTTCCATCGGATTTAGAAGTTCAGACTTGGATTCTTTTAATTTGATATTTTATCTAGTTTCAGATAGGCGAAGTTTCATTTTTCACAAAATAAGTCGATTTTTGCGTTAAAAAGGTTGGATTTTGTGTGACGTCTGAGTCACCGTTCCATCTGATTTATGAGTTCAGACTAGGATTTTTTTATTTGATATTTCATCTAGTTTCAGATAGGAGAAGCTTCTTTTGTCATAAAAGAAGTCGATTTTTGGATTCAAAGAGTGAGATTTTGGGTGGTGTTGGATTCACCGTTCCGACGGATTTAGGAGTTCAGACTTGGATTCATTTATTTTTGATATTTTATCTAGTTTCAGATAGGCCTAGTTTTATTTGTCATAAAATAAGTCAATTTTTGGGTTCAAAAAGTGGGATTTTGAATGACGTCTGATTCACCGTTCCATCGGATTTGTGATTTCTGACTAGGATTTTTTAAATTGTTGTTTTATATAGTTTCAGATAGGCCAAGTTTCATCTGTCATGAAATAAGTCGATTTTTGTGTTAAAAAAGTGGGATTATGAGTGGTCTGATTCACCGTTCCAACTGATTAATGAGTTCAAACTAGGATTTTTTTATTTGATATTTCATCTAGTTTCAGATAGGCGAAGCTTCCTTTGTTATAAAATAAGTCGATTTTTGGATTCAAAGAGTGGGATTTTGGCTGTTGTTGGATTCCCCGTTTCATCGGATTTATGAGTTCAGACTAGGATTTTTTTAATTATTATTTTATCTAGTTTCAGATAGGCCAAGTTTCATTTGTCACAAAATAAGTCGATTTTTGCGTTAAAAAGGTTGCATTTTGTGTGACGTCTGAGTCACCGTTCCGTCTGATTTATGAGTTCAGACTAGGATTTTTTTATTTGATATTTCATCTAGTTTCAGATTGGAGAAGCTTCTTTTGTCATAAAAGAAGTCGATTTTTGGATTCAAAGAGTGAGATTTTGGGTGGTGTCGGATTCACCGTTCCATCAGATTTAGAAGTTCAGACTTGGATTCATTTAATTTGATTTCTTATCTAGTTTCAGATAGGCCAAGTTTTATTTGTCTTAAGATAATTCGATTTTTGGGTTAAAAAAGTGGAATTTTTAGTGACGTCTGATTCACCGTTCCATCGGATTTATGAGTTCAGACTAGATTTTTTTTAATTATTATTTTATCTAGTTTCAGATAGGCCTAGTTTTATTTGTCATAAAATAAGTCGATTTTTGGGTTTAAAAAATGGGATTTTGTGTGACGTCTTAGTCACTGTTCCATCTGATTTATGAGTTCAGACTAGGATTTTTTTAATTTAAACTTATCTAGTTTCAGATAGGCAAAGTTTCATTTGTCATAAAACAAGTCGATTTTTGGGTTCAAAAAGTGGGATTTTGAATGACGTCTGATTCACCGTTCCATCGGATTTGTGATTTCAGACTAGGATTTTTTAAATTGTTGTTTTATCTAGTTTCAGATATGCCAAGTTTCATCTGTCATGAAATAAGTCGATTTTTGTGTTAAAAAAGTGGGATTATGAGTGGTCTGATTCACCGTTCTAACTGATTTATGAGTTCAGACTAGGATTTTTTTATTTGATATTTCATCTAGTTTCAGATAGGCGAAGCTTCCTTTGTCATAAAATAAGTCGATTTTTGGATTCAAAGAGTGGGATTTTGGGTGGTGTTTGATTCCCCGTTTCATCGGAGTTATGAGTTCAGTCTAGGATTTTTTTAATTATTATTTTATCTTGTTTCAGATAGGCCATGTTTCATTTGTCTTAAGATAATTCGATTTTTGGGTTAAAAAAGTGGGATTTTGAGTGACGTCTGATTTACCGTTCCATAGGATTTATGAGTTCAGACTAGGATTTTTTTATTTTATATTTCATTTAGTTTCAGATAGGCGAAGTTTCATTTGTCACAAAATAAGTCGATTTCTGCGTTAAAAAGGTTGGATTTTGTGTGACGTCTGAGTCACCGTTCCATCTGATTTATGAGTTCAGACTAGGATTTTTTTATTTGATATTTCATCTAGTTTCGGATAGGCCAAGTTTCCTTTGTCATAAAATAAGTCGATTTTTCGATTCAAAGAGTGGGACTTTGGGTGGTGTTGGATTCACCGTTCCATCGGATTTATGAGTTTAGACTAAGATTTTTTTAACTATTATTTTATCTAGTTTCAGATAGGCAAAGTTTCATTTGTCACAAAATAAGTCGATTTTTGGGTTAAAAAAGTGGGATTTTGTGTGACGTCTGAGTCACCGTTCCATCTGATTTATGAGTTCAGACTAGGATTTTTTTATTTGATATTTCAATTTGTTTCAGATAGGAGAAGCTCCTTTTGTCATAAAAGAAGTCGATTTTTGGATTCAAAGAGTGAGATTTTGGGTGGTGTCGGATTCACCGTTCCAACTGATTTATGAGTTCAGACTAGGATTTTCTTATTTGATATTTCATCTAGTTTCAGATAGGAGAAGCTTCTTTTGTCATAAAAGAAGTCGATTTTTGGATTCAAAGAGTGAGATTTTGGGTGGTGTCGGATTCACCGTTCCATCAGATTTAGAAGTTCAGACTTGGATTCATTTAATTTGATTTTTTATCTAGTTTCAGATAGGCCTAGTTTCATTTGTCTTAAGAAAATTCAATTCTTGGGTTAAAAAAGGGGGATTTTGTGTGACGTCTGATTCACCGTTCCATCGGATTTATGAGTTCAGACTAGAATTTTTTTAATTATTATTTTATCTAGTTTCAGAAAGGCCTAGTTTTATTTGTCATAAAATAAGTCGATTTTTGGTTTCAAATAGTGGGACTTTGGGTGGTGTTGGATTCACCGTTCCATCGGATTTATGAGTTCAAACTAGGATTTTTTTAATTATTATTTTATCTAGTTTCAGATAGGCAAAGTTTCATTTGTCATAAAATAAGTCGATTTTTGGGTTTAAAAAATGGGATTTTGTGTGACGTCTTAGTCACTGTTCCATCTAATTTATGAGTTCAGACTAGGATTTTTTTAATTATTATTTTATCTAGTTTCAGATAGGCCAAGTTTCATTTGTCTTAAGATAATTCAATATTTGGGTTAAAAAAGTGGGATTTTGAGTGACGTCTGATTCAACGTTCCATCGGATTTATGAGTTCAGACTAGAATTTTTTTAATTATTAATTTATCTAGTTAAAGATAGGCCAAGTTTTATTTGTCATAAAATAAGTCGATTTTTGCGTTAAAAAAGTGGGATATTGTGTGACGTCTGAGTCACCGTTCCAACTGTTTTATGAGTACAGACTAGGATTTTTTTATTTGATATTTCATCTAATATCAGATAGGCGCAGCTTCCTTTGTCATAAAATAAGTCGATTTTTGGATTCAAAGAGTGAGATTTTGGGTGGTGTCGGATTCACCGTTCCATCGGCTTTAGAAGTTCAGACTTGGATTCTTTTATTTTGATATTTTATCTAGTTTCAGATAGGCCAAGTTTCATTTGTCTTAAGATAATTCGATTTTTGGGTTAAAAAAGTGGGATTTTGAGTGACATCTGATTCACCGTTCCATCGGATTTATGAGTTCAGACTAGAATTTTTTTAATTATTATTTTATCTAGTTTCAGATAGGCAAAGTTTCATTTGTCATAAAATAAGTCGATTTTTGCGTAAAAAAGTGGGACTTTGTGTGACGTCTGAGTAACCGTTCCAACTGAGTTATGAGTTCAGACTTGGATTTTTTCTATTGAAATTTATCTAGTTTCAGATAGGCGAAGTTTCCTTTGTCATTAAATAAATCGATTTTTGCGTTAAAAAATGGGATTTTGAGTGACGACTTAGTCACTGTTCCATCTGATTTATGAGTTCAGACTAGGATTTTTTTAATTGAAATTTATCTAGTTTCAGATAGGCAAAGTTTCATTTGTCATAAAACAAGTCGATTTTTGGGTTCAAAAAGTGGAATTTTGAATGACGTCTGATTCACCGTTCCATCGGATTTGTGATTTCAGACTAGGATTTTTTAAATTGTTATTTTATCTAGTTTCAGATAAGACAAGTTTCATCTGTCATGAAAAAAGTCGATTTTTGTGTTAAAAAAGTGGGATTATGAGTGGTCTGATTCACCGTTCCAACTGATTTATCAGTTCAGACTAGGATTTTTTTATTTGATATTTCATCTAGTTTCAGATTGGCGAAACTTCCTTTGTCATAAAATAAGTCGATTTTTGGATACAAAGAGTTGGATTTGGGGTGGTCTTGGATTCCCCGTTCCATCGGATTTATGAGTTCAGACTAGGATTTTTTTAATTATTATTTTATCTAGTTTCAGATAGGCCAAGTTTCATTTGTCTTAAGATAATTCGATTTTTGGGTTAAAAAAGTGGGATTTGGAGTGACGTCTAATTCACCGTTCCATCGGATTTAGAAGTTCAGACTTGGATTCTTTTAATTTGATATTTTATCTAGTTTCAGATAGGCCAAGTTTCATTTGTCATAAGATAATTCGATTTTTGGGTTAAAAAAGTGGGATTTTGAGTGACGTTTGAGTCACCGTTCCATCTGATCTATGAGTTCAGACTAGGATTTTTTTATTTGATATTTCATCTAGTTTCAGTTAGGAGAAGCTTCTTTTGTCATAAAAGAAGTCGATTTTTGGATTCAAAGAGTGGGATTTTGGGTGGTGTCGGATTCACCGTTCCATCGGATTCATGAGTTCAGACTAGGATTTTTTTAATTATTATTTTATCTAGTTTCAGATAGGCAAAGTTTCATTTGTCATAAAATAAGTCGATTTTTGGGTTTAAAAAATGAGATTTTGTGTGACGTCTTAGTCACTGTTATATCTGATTTATGAGTTCAGACGAGGATTTTTTTAATTATTATTTTATCTAGTTTTAGATAGGCCAAGTTTCATTTGTCTTATGATAATTCAATTTTTGGGTTAAAAAAATGGGATTTTGAGTGACGTCTGATTCAACGTTCCATCGGATTTATGAATTCAGACTAGAATTTTTTAAATTATTATTTTATCTAGTTTCAGATAGGCCAAGTTTCATTTGTCTTAAGATAATTGGATTTTTGGGTTAAAAAGTGGGATTTGCAGTGACGTCTGATTCACCGTTCCATCGGATTTATGATTTCAGACTAGGATTTTTTAAATTGTTATTTTATCTAGTTTCAGATAGGCCAAGTTTCATCTGTCATGAAATAAGTCGATTTTTGGGTTAAAAAAGTGGGATTTTGTGTGACGTCTGAGTCACCGTTCCATCCAATTTGTGAGTTCAGACTAGGATTTTTTTATTTGATATTTCATCCAGTTACAGATAGGCGAAGCTTCCTTTGTCTTAAATAAGTCGATTTTTGGATTCAAAGAGTGGGATTTTGGGTGGTATTGGATTCACCGTTCCATCTGATTTATGAGTTCAGACTAGGATTTTTTTATTTGATATTTCATCTAGTTACAGATAGGCGAAGCTTCTTTTGTCATAAAAGAAGTCGATTTTTGGATTCAAAGAGTGAGATTTTGGGTGGTGATGGTTCACCGTTCCATCGGATTTAGAAGTTCAGACTTGGATTCTTTTAATTTGATATTTTATCTAGTTTCGGATAGGCCAAGTTTCATTTGTCTTAAGATAATTCGATTTTTGGGTTGAAAAAGTGGGATTTTGAATGATGTCTGATTCACCGTTCCATCGGATTTATGAGTTCAGACTAGATTTTTTTTAATTATTATTTTATCTAGTTTCAGATAGGCCTAGTTTTATTTGTCATAAAATAAGTCGATTTTTAGGTTTAAAAAATGGGATTTTGTGTGACGTCTTAGTCACTGTTCCATCTGATTTATGAGTTCAGACTAGGATTTTTTTAATTATTATTTTATCTAGTTTCAGATAGGCCAAGTTTCATTTGTCTTAAGATAATTCAATATTTGGGTTAAAAAAGTGGGATTTTGAGTGACGTCTGATTCACCGTTCCATCGGATTTGTGATTTCAGACTAGGATTTTTTAAATTGTTGTTTTATCTAGTTTCAGATAGGCCAAGTTTCATCTGTCATGAAATAAGTCGATTTTTGTGTTAAAAAAGTGGGATTATGAGTGGTCTGATTCACCGTTCCAACTGATTTATGAGTACAGACTAGGATTTTTTTATTTGATATTTCATCTAGTTTCAGATAGGCGAAGCTTCCTTTGTCATAAAATAAGTCGATTTTTGGATTCAAAGAGTGGGACTTTGGGTGGTGTTGGATTCCCCGTTTCATCGGACTTATGAGTTCAGACTAGGATTTTTTTAATTATTATTTTATCTAGTTTCAGATAGGCCAAGTTTCATTTGTCTTAAGATAATTCGATTTTTGGGGTAAAAAAGTGGGACTTTGGGTGGTGTTGGATTCACCGTTCCATCGGATTTATGAGTTCACACTAAGATTTTTTTAATTATTATTTTATCTAGTTTCAGATAGGCAAAGTTTCATTTGTCATAAAATAAGTCGATTTTTGCGTTAAAAAAATGGGATTTTGTGTGACGTCTGAGTCACTGTTACATCTGATTTATGAGTTCAGACTAGGATTTTTTTAATTGAAATTTATCTAGTTTCAGATAGGCAAAGTTTCATTTGTCATAACTCAAGTCGATTTTTGGGTTTAAAAAGTGGGATTTTGAATGACGTCTGATTCACCGTTCCATCGGATTTGTGATTTCAGACTAGGATTTTTTAAATTGTTATTTTATCCAGTTTCAGATAGGCGAAGTTTCATTTGTCACAAAATAATTCGATTTTTGCGTTAAAAAGGTTGGATTTTGTGTGACGTCTGAGTCACCGTTCCATCTGATTTATGAGTTCAGACTAGGATTTTTTTATTTGATATTTCATCTTGTTTCGGATAGGCCAAGTTTCCTTTGTCATAAAATAAGTCGATTTTTGGAGTCAAAGAGTGGGACTTCTGGTGGTCATGGATTCACCGTTCCATCGGATTTATGAGTTCACACTAAGAGTTTTTTAATTATTATTTTATCTAGTTACAGATAGGCGAAGGTTCCTTTGTCCCAAATTAAGTCGATTTTTGGATTCAAAGAGTGGGATTTTGGGTGGTATTGGATTCACCGTTCCATCGGATTTATGAGTTCAGACTAGGATTTTCATACTTGATATTTGATCTAGTTTCAGATAGGCGAAGTTTAATTTGTTACAAAATAAGTCGATTTTTGGGTTAAAAAAGTGGGATTTTGTGTGACGTCTGAGTCACCGTTCCATCTGATTTATGAGTTCAGACTAGGATTTTTTTATTTGATATTTCATCTTGTTTCGGATAGGCCAAGTTTCCTTTGTCATAAAATAAGTCGATTTTTGGAGTCAAAGAGTGGGACTTCTGGTGGTGTTGGATTCACCGTTCCATCGGATTTATGAGTTCACACTAAGAGTTTTTTAATTATTATTTTATCTAGTTTCAGATAGGCAAAGTTTCATTTGTCATAAAATAAGTCGTCTTTTGGGTTAAAAAAGTGGGATTTTGTGTGACGTCTGAGTCACCGTTCCATCTTATTTATGAGTTCAGACTAGGATTTTTTTATTTGATATGTCATCTAGTTACAGATAGGCGAAGGTTCCTTTGTCATAAAATAAGTCGTTTTTTGGATTCAAAGAGTGGGATTTTGGGTGGTATTGGATTCACCGTTCCATCTTATTTATGAGTTCAGACTAGGATTTTTTTATTTGATATTTCATCTGTTTTCAGATAGGAGAAGCTTCTTTTGTCATAAAATAAGTCGATTTTTGGGTTAAAAAAGTGGGATTTTGAGTGACGTCTGATTCACCGTTCCATCGGATTTATGAGTTCAGACTAAATTTTTTTTAATTATTATTTTATCTAATTTCAGATAGGCGAAGCTTCCTTTGTCATAAAAGAAGTCGATTTTTGGATTCAAAGAGTGAGATTTTGGCTGGTGTCGGATTCACCGTTCCATCAGATTTAGAAGTTCAGACTTGGATTCATTTAATTTGATTTTTTATCTAGTTTGAGATAGGCCTAGTTTCATTTGTCTTAAGATAATTCGATTTTAGGGTTAAAAAAGTGTGATTTTGTGTGACGTTTCAGTCACTGTTCCATCTGATTTATGAGTTCAGACTAGGATTTTTTTATTTGATATTTCATCTAGTTTCAGATAGGCGAAGCTTCCTTCTCATAAAATAAGTCGATTTTTGGGGGAAAAAAAGTGGGTATTTGAGTGACGTCTGATTTACCGTTCCATCGGATTTATGAGTTCAGACTAGGATTTTTTTATGTTATATTTCATCTAGTTTCAGATAGGCGAAGTTTCATTTGTCACAAAATAAATCGATTTTTGCGTTAAAAAGGTTGGATTTTGTGTGACGTCTGAGTCACCGTTCCATCGGATTTATGAGTTCAGACTAAGATTTTTTTTATTATTATTTCATCTAGATTCAGATAGGCAAAGTTTCATTTGTCATAAAATAAGTCGATTTTTGGGTAAAAAAAGTGGGATTTTGTGTGACGTCTGAGTCACCGTTCCATCTGATTTATGAGTTCAGACTAGGATTTTTTATTTGATATTTCATCTAGTTACAGATAGGCGAAGCTTCCTTTGTCATAAAATAAGTCCATTTTTGGATTCAAAGAGTGGGATTTTGGGTGGTATTGGATTCACCGTTCCCTCGGATTTATGACTTCAGACTAGGATTTTCATATTTGATATTTCATCTAGTTTCAGATAGGCGAAGTTTCATTTGTCACAAACTAAGTCGATTTTTGGGTTAAAAAAGTGGGATTTTGTGTGACGTCTGAGTCACCGTTCCAACTGATTTATGAGTTCAGACTAGGATTTTTTATTTGATATTTCATCTAGTTACAGATAGGCGAAGCTTCCTTTGTCATAAAATAAGTCCATTTTTGGATTCAAAGAGTGGGATTTTGGGTGGTATTGGATTCACCGTTCCATCGGATTTATGAGTTCAGACTAGGATTTTCATATTTGATATTTCATCTAGTTTCAGATAGGCGAAGTTTCATTTGTCACAAAATAAGTCGATTTTTGTGTTAAAAAAGTGGGATTTTGTGTGACGTCTGAGACAACTGATTTATGAGTTTATTTATTATTTTTTTTATTATTATTTCATCTAGTTTCAGATAGGCAAAGTTTCATTTGTCATAAAATAAGTCGATTTTTGGGTTAAAAAAGTGGGATTTTGTGTGATGTCTGAGTCACCGTTCCATCTGATTTATGAGTTCAGACTAGGATTTTTTTATTTGATATTTCATCTAGTTTCAGATAGGAGAAGCTTCCTTTGTCATAAAAGAAGTCGATTTTTGGATTCAAAGAGTGAGATTTTGGGTGGTGTCGGATTCACCAATCCATCAGATTTAGAAGTTCAGACTTGGATTTTCATATTTGATATTTCATCTAGTTTCAGATAGGCGAAGTTTCATTTGTCACAAACTAAGTCGATTTTTGGGTTAAAAAAGTGGGATTTTGAGTGACGTCTGATTCAACGTTCCATCGGATTCATGAGTTCAGACTAGGATTTTTTTAATTGAAATTTATCTAGTTTCAGATAGGCAAAATTTCATTTGTCATAAAATAAGTCGATTTTTGGGTGAAAAAAGTGGGATTTTGTATGACGTCTGAGTCACCGTTCCATCTGATTTATGAGTTCAGACTAGGATTTTTCATTTGATATTTCATCTAGTTACAGATAGGCGAAGCTTCCTTTGTCATAAAATAAGTCGATTTTTGGATTCAAAGAGTGGGATTTTGGGTGGTATTGGATTCACCGTTCCCTCGGATTTATGAGTTCGGACTAGGCTTTTCATATTTGATATTTCATCTAGTTTCAGATAGGCCGTTTCATTTGTCTTAAGATAATTCAATTTTTGGGTTAAAAAAGTGGGATTTTGAGTGACGTCTGATTCAACGTTCCATCGGATTTATGAGTTCAGACTAGAATTTTTTTAATTAACAATTTATCTAGTTAAAGATAGGCCAAGTTTTATTTGTCATAAAATAAGTCGATTTTTGCGTTAAAAAAGTAGGATTTTGTGTGTACGTCTGAGTCAACGTTCCAACTGATTTATGAGTTCAGACTAGGATTTTTTTATTTGATATTTCATCTAATTTCAGATAGGCGAAGCTTCCTTTGTCATAAAATAAGTCGATTTTTGGATTCAAAGAATGAGATTTCGGGTGGTGTCGGATTCACCGTTCCATCGGATTTAGAAGTTCAGACTTGGATTCTTTTAATTTGATATTTTATCTAGTTTCAGATAGGCCAAGTTTTATTTGTCTTTAGATAATTCAATTTTTGGGTTAAAAAAGTGGGATTTTGAGTGACATCTGATTCACCGTTCCATCGGATTTATGAGTTCCGACTAGAATTTTTTTAATTATTATTTTATCTAGTTTCAGATAGGCAAATTTTCCTTTGTCATAAAATAAATCGATTTTTGCGTTAAAAAATGGGATTTTGAGTGACGACTTAGTCACTGTTCCATCTGATTTATGGGTTCAGACTAAGATTTTTTTAATTGAAATTTATCTAGTTTCAGATAGGCAAAATTTCATTTGTCATAACTCAAGTCGATTTTTGGGTTCAAAAAGTGGGATTTTGAATGACGTCTGATTCACCGTTCCATCGGATTTGTGATTTCAGACTAGAATTTTTTAAATTGTTATTTTATCTAGTTTCAGATAGGCGAAGTTTCATTTGTCACAAAATAAGTCGATTTTTGCGTTAAAAAGGGTGGATTTTGTGTGACGTCTGAGTCACCGTTCCATCTGATTTATGAGTTCAGACTAAGATTTTTTTATTTGATATTTCATCTAGTTTCAGATAGGAGAAACTTCCTTTGTCATAAAAAAATCGATTTTTTCGTTAAAAAATGGGATTTTGAGTGACGACTTAGTCACTGTTCCACCTGATTTATGAGTTCAGACTAGGATTTTTTTAATTGAAATTTATCTAATTTCAGATAGGCAAAGTTTCATTTGTCATAAAACAAGTCGATTTTTGGGTTCAAAAAGTTGGATTTCGAATGACAATTGATTCACCGTTCCATCGGATTTGTGATTTCAGACTAGGATTTTTTAAATTGTTATTTTATCTAGTTTCAGATAGGCCAAGTTTCATCTGTAATGAAATAAGTCGATTTTTGTGTAAAAAAAGTGGGATTATGAGTGGTCTGATTCACCGTTCCAACTGATTTATGAGTTCAGACTAGGATTTTTTTATTTGATATTTCATCTAGTTTCAGATAGGCGAAGCTTCCTTTGTCATAAAATAAGTCGATTTTTGGATTCAAAGAGTGGGATTTGAGGTGGTGTTGGATTCCCCGTTCCATCGGATTTATGAGTTCAGACTAGGATTTTTTAAATTGTTATTTTATCCAGTTTCAGATAGGCCCAGTTTCATATGTCATGAAATAAGTCGATTTTTGGGTTAAAAAAGTGGGATTTTGAGTGACGTCTGATTCAACGTTCCATCGGATTTATGAGTTCAGACTAGAATTTTTTTAATTAACAATTTATCTAGTTAAAGATAGGCCAAGTTTTATTTGTCATAAAATAAGTCGATTTTTGCGTTAAAAAAGTAGGATTTTGTGTGTACGTCTGAGTCAACGTTCCAACTGATTTATGAGTTCAGACTAGGATTTTTTTATTTGATATTTCATCTAATTTCAGATAGGCGAAGCTTCCTTTGTCATAAAATAAGTCGATTTTTGGATTCAAAGAATGAGATTTCGGGTGGTGTCGGATTCACCGTTCCATCGGATTTAGAAGTTCAGACTTGGATTCTTTTAATTTGATATTTTATCTAGTTTCAGATAGGCCAAGTTTTATTTGTCTTTAGATAATTCAATTTTTGGGTTAAAAAAGTGGGATTTTGAGTGACATCTGATTCACCGTTCCATCGGATTTATGAGTTCCGACTAGAATTTTTTTAATTATTATTTTATCTAGTTTCAGATAGGCAAATTTTCCTTTGTCATAAAATAAATCGATTTTTGCGTTAAAAAATGGGATTTTGAGTGACGACTTAGTCACTGTTCCATCTGATTTATGGGTTCAGACTAAGATTTTTTTAATTGAAATTTATCTAGTTTCAGATAGGCAAAATTTCATTTGTCATAACTCAAGTCGATTTTTGGGTTCAAAAAGTGGGATTTTGAATGACGTCTGATTCACCGTTCCATCGGATTTGTGATTTCAGACTAGAATTTTTTAAATTGTTATTTTATCTAGTTTCAGATAGGCGAAGTTTCATTTGTCACAAAATAAGTCGATTTTTGCGTTAAAAAGGGTGGATTTTGTGTGACGTCTGAGTCACCGTTCCATCTGATTTATGAGTTCAGACTAAGATTTTTTTATTTGATATTTCATCTAGTTTCAGATAGGAGAAACTTCCTTTGTCATAAAAAAATCGATTTTTTCGTTAAAAAATGGGATTTTGAGTGACGACTTAGTCACTGTTCCACCTGATTTATGAGTTCAGACTAGGATTTTTTTAATTGAAATTTATCTAATTTCAGATAGGCAAAGTTTCATTTGTCATAAAACAAGTCGATTTTTGGGTTCAAAAAGTTGGATTTCGAATGACAATTGATTCACCGTTCCATCGGATTTGTGATTTCAGACTAGGATTTTTTAAATTGTTATTTTATCTAGTTTCAGATAGGCCAAGTTTCATCTGTCATGAAATAAGTCGATTTTTGTGTAAAAAAAGTGGGATTATGAGTGGTCTGATTCACCGTTCCAACTGATTTATGAGTTCAGACTAGGATTTTTTTATTTGATATTTCATCTAGTTTCAGATAGGCGAAGCTTCCTTTGTCATAAAATAAGTCGATTTTTGGATTCAAAGAGTGGGATTTGAGGTGGTGTTGGATTCCCCGTTCCATCGGATTTATGAGTTCAGACTAGGATTTTTTAAATTGTTATTTTATCCAGTTTCAGATAGGCCCAGTTTCATATGTCATGAAATAAGTCGATTTTTGGGTTAAAAAAATGGGATTTTGTGTGACGTCTGAGTTACCGTTCCATCCGATTTATGAGTTCAGACTAGGATTTTTTTATTTGATATTTCATCTAGTTACAGATAGGCGAAGCTTCCTTTGTCATAAATTAAGTCGATTTTTGGAATCAAAGAGTGGGATTTTGGGTGGTATTGGATTCACCGTTTCATCGGATTTATGAGTTCAGACTAGGATTTTCATATTTGATATTTCATCTAGTTTCAGATAGGCGAAGATTCATTTGTCACAAAATAAGTCGATTTTTGCGTTAAAAAGGTTGGATTTTGTGTGACGCCTGAGTCACCGTTCCATCTGACTTATGAGTTCAGACTAGGATTTTTTTATTTGATATTTCATCTAGTTTCAGATAGGCGAAGTATCTTTTGTCATAAAATAAGTCGATTTTTGGATTCAAAGAGTGAGATTTTGGGTGGTGATGGATTCACCGTTCCATCGGATTTATGAGTTCAGACTAGGATTTTTTTATTTGATATTTCATCTAGTTTCAGATAGGAGAAGCTTCCTTTGTCATAAAAAAATCGATTTTTTCTTTAAAAAATGGGATTTTGAGTGACGACTTAGTCACGGTTCCATCTGATTTATGAGTTCAGACTAGGATTTTTTGAATTGAAATTTATCTAATTTCAGATAGGCAAAGTTTCATTTGCCATAAAACAAGTCGATTTTTGGGTTCAAAAAGTGGGATTTTGAATGACAATTGATTCACCGTTCCATCGGATTTGTGATTTCAGACTAGGATTTTTTAAATTGTTATTTTATCTAGTTTCAGATAGGCCAAGTTTCATCTGTCATGAAATAAGTCGATTTTTGTGTAAAAAAAGTGGGATTATGAGTGGTCTGATTCACCGTTCCAACTGATTTATGAGTTCAGACTAGGATTTTTTTATTATGATATTTCATCTAGTTTCGGATAGGCGAAGCTTCCTTTGTCATAAAATAAGTCGATTTTTGGATTCAAAGAGTGGGATTTGAGGTGGTGTTGGATTCCCCGTTCCATCGGATTTAAGAGTTCAGACTAGGATTTTTTTAATTATTATTTTATCTTTATCTTCATTTGTCTTAAGATAATTCGATTTTTGGGTTAAAAAAAGTGGGATTTGGAGTGACATCTGTTTCACCGTTCCACCGGATTTATGATTTCAGACTAGGATTTTTTAAATTGTTATTTTATCTAGTTTCAGATAGGCCCAGTTTCATCTGTCATGAAATAAGTCGATTTTTGGGTTAAAAAAGTGGGATTTTGTGTGACGTCTGAGTTACCGTTCCATCCGATTTATGAGTTCAGACTAGGATTTTTTTATTTGATATTTCATCTAGTTACAGATAGGCGAAGCTTCCTTTGTCATAAATTAAGTCGATTTTTGGAATCAAAGAGTGGGATTTTGGGTGGTATTGGATTCACCGTTCCATCGGATTTATGAGTTCAGACTAGGATTTTCATATTTGATATTTCATCTAGTTTCAGATAGGCGAAGATTCATTTGTCACAAAATAAGTCGATTTTTGCTTTAAAAAGGTTGGATTTTGAGTGACGTCTGAGTAACTGTTCCATCTGATTTATGAGTTCAGACTAGGATTTTTTTAATTGAAATTTATCTAATTTCAGATAGGCCAAGTTTCATCTGTCATGAAATAAGTCGATTTTTGTGTAAAAAAAGTGGGATTATGAGTGGTCTGATTCACCGTTCCAACTGATTTATGAGTTCAGACTAGGATTTTTTATTATGATATTTCATCTAGTTTCAGATAGGCGAAGCTGCCTTTGTCATAAAATAGGCCGATTTTTGGATTCAAAGAGTGGGATTTGAGGTGGTGTTGGATTCCCCGTTCCATCGGATTTATGAGTTCAGACTAGGATTTTTTAAATTATTATTTTATCTAGTTTCAGATAGGCCAAGTTTCATTTGTCTTAAGATAATTCGATTTTTGGGTTAAAAAAAGTGGGATTTTGGGTGGTATTGGATTCACCGTTCCATCGGATTTATGAGTTCAGACTAGGATTTTCATATTTGATATTTCATCTAGTTTCAGATAGGCGAAGATTCATTTGTCACAAAATAAGTCGATTTTTGCGTTATAAAGGTTGGATTTTGTGTGACGTCTGAGTCACCGTTCCATCTGACTTATGAGTTCAGACTAGGATTTTTTTATTTGATATTTCATCTAGTTTCAGATAGGAGAAGCTTCTTTTGTCATAAAATAAGTCGATTTTTGGATTCAAAGAGTGAGATTTTGGGTGGTGATGGATTCACCGTTCCATCGGATTTATGAGTTCAGACTAGGATTTTCATATTTGATATTTCATCTAGTTTCAGATAGGCGAAGTTTCATTTGTCACAAAATAAGTCGATTTTTGCGTTAAAAAGGTTAGATTTTGTGTGACGTCTGAGTCACCGTTCCATCTGATTTATGAGTTCAGACTAGGATTTTTTTATTTGATATTTCATCTAGTTTCAGATAGGAGAAGCTTCTTTTGTCATAAAAGAAGTCGATTTTTGAATTCAAAGAGTGAGATTTTGGGTGGTGATGGATTCACCGTTCCATCGGATTTAGAAGTTCAGACTTGGATTCTTTTAATTTGATATTTTATCTAGTTTCAGATAAGCCAAGTTTCATTTGTCATAAAATAAGTCGATTTTTGAGTCAAACAGTGGGATTTTGAGTGACGTCTGATTAACTATCTATCTGACTTATGAGTTCAGACTAGTATTTTTTTATTTGATATTTCATCCAGTTTCATATATGCGAAGCTTCCTTTGTCATAAAAGAAGTCGATTTTTGGATTTAAAGAGTGGGATTTTGAGTGGTCTGATTCACCGTTCCAACTGATTTATGAGTTCAGACTAGGATTTTTTTATTTGATATTTCATCTAGTTTCAGATAGGCGAAGCTTCCTTTGTCATAAAAGAAGTCGATTTTTGGGGGGAAAAAAAAGGGTTTTGAGTGACGTCTTAGTCACTGTTCCATCTGATTTATGAGTTCAGACTAGGATTTTTAATTGAAATTTATCTAGTTTCAGATAGGCAAAGTTTCATTTGTCATAAAACAAGTCGATTTTTGGGTTCAAAAAGTGGAATTTTGAATGACCTCTGATTCACCGTTCCATCGGATTTGTCATTTCAGACTAGGATTTTTTAAATTGTTATTTTATCTAGTTTCAGATAGGCCAAGTTTCATCTGTCTTGTGTTAAAAAAGTTGGATTATGAGTGGTCTGATTCACCGTTCCAACTGATTTATGAGTTCAGACTAGGATTGTTTTATTTATATTTCATCTTACACCAGCTAACAGATTGGGCCAACAAATGGAGACTAAAAATTAATAGAGACAAATCTCTGCAAACCACATTTACTCTCAGACACAACACTTGTCCACCAGTATACATTAACAACCAGCCCATTCCTGCATCAGACACTGTCCGATATCTAGGACTTCATTTAGACAGACGTTTAACTTGGACAACTCATATCAGAGTGAAACGCACAGACCTCAAAAGACGATTTGGACAACTGAAATCAATCATCGGACGACGATCGACATTATCGCTTGAAAACAAACTTCACATTTACAACACTATACTAAAACCCATCTGGACTTACGGAATCGAGATATGGGGATCAGCCAAAAAATCAAACATACAACGCCTTCAGTCATTACAATCCATCATACTACGCCACATTGCCAATGCCCCATTTTACGTTTCCAACCTCACATTACATAATGACCTCAACATCCCATTTATACCTTCTGTTATCAAGACACGATATCAAAATTTTCACGACAAACTCCATCATCACGCCAATCCACTTATTCTCCAATTATCCACGAACACTCTCCCCACAAACCCACCAAGACGTCTAAAGCGGGCATGGCAGAGGGACCTGCTCCAGGACTAGCCTGGACTCCTCTTCGGTCACGTACCTCAGCAGTACAGCGACACACTTGCCACAGCACATCATCACGATCACTAGTGACAAATGTTGTCGTTGTGAATATGTAAATAAATAAATAAATAAATATTTCATCTAGTTTCAGATAGGCGAAGCTTCCTTTGTCATAAAATAAGTCGATTTTTGGATTCAAAGAGTGGGATTTTGGGTGGTGTTGGATTCACCGTTCCATCGGATTTATTAGTTCAGACTAGGATTTTTTTAATTATTATTTCATCTAGTTTCAGATAGGAGAAGCTTCCTTTGTCATAAAAAAATCGATTTTTTCGTTAAAAAATGGGATTTTGAGTGACGACTTAGTCACTGTTCCATCTGATTTATGAGTTCAGACTAGGATTTTTTTAATTGAAATTTATCTAATTTCAGATAGGCAAAGTTTCATTTGTCATAAAACAAGTCGATTTTTGGGTTCAAAAAGTGGGATTTTGAATGACAATTGATTCACCGTTCCATCGGATTTGTGATTTCAGACTAGGATTTTTTAAATTGTTATTTTATCTAGTTTCAGATAGGCCAAGTTTCATCTGTCATGAAATAAGTCGATTTTTGTGTAAAAAAAGTGGGATTATGAGTGGTCTGATTCACCGTTCCAACTGATTTATGAGTTCAGACTAGGATTTTTTTATTATGATATTTCATCTAGTTTCAGATAGGCGAAGCTTCCTTTGTCATAAAATAAGTCGATTTTTGGATTCAAAGAGTGGGATTTGAGGTGGTGTTGGATTCCCCGTTCCATCGGATTTATGAGTTCAGACTAGGATTTTTTAAATTATTATTTTATCTAGTTTCAGATAGGCCAAGTTTCATTTGTCTTAAGATAATTCGATTTTTGGGTTAAAAAAAGTGGGATTTTGGGTGGTATTGGATTCACCGTTCCATCGGATTTATGAGTTCAGACTAGGATTTTTTTATTTGATATTTCATCTAGTTTCAGATAGGAGAAGCTTCTTTTGTCATAAAATAAGTCGATTTTTGGATTCAAAGAGTGAGATTTTGGGTGGTGATGGATTCACCGTTCCATCGGATTTAGAAGTTCAGACTTGGATTCTTTTAATTTGATATTTTATCTAGTTTCAGATAAGCCAAGTTTCATTTGTCATAAAATAAGTCGATTTTTGAGTCAAACAGTGGGATTTTGAGTGACGTCTGATTAACTATCTATCTGACTTATGAGTTCAGACTAGTATTTTTTTATTTGATATTTCATCCAGTTTCATATATGCGAAGCTTCCTTTGTCATAAAAGAAGTCGATTTTTGGATTTAAAGAGTGGGATTTTGAGTGGTCTGATTCACCGTTCCAACTGATTTATGAGTTCAGACTAGGATTTTTTTATTTGATATTTCATCTAGTTTCAGATAGGCGAAGCTTCCTTTGTCATAAAAGAAGTCGATTTTTGGGGGGAAAAAAAAGGGTTTTGAGTGACGTCTTAGTCACTGTTCCATCTGATTTATGAGTTCAGACTAGGATTTTTAATTGAAATTTATCTAGTTTCAGATAGGGAAAGTTTCATTTGTCATAAAACAAGTCGATTTTTGGGTTCAAAAAGTGGAATTTTGAATGACCTCTGATTCACCGTTCCATCGGATTTGTCATTTCAGACTAGGATTTTTTAAATTGTTATTTTATCTAGTTTCAGATAGGCCAAGTTTCATCTGTCTTGTGTTAAAAAAGTTGGATTATGAGTGGTCTGATTCACCGTTCCAACTGATTTATGAGTTCAGACTAGGATTGTTTTATTTATATTTCATCTTACACCAGCTAACAGATTGGGCCAACAAATGGAGACTAAAAATTAATAGAGACAAATCTCTGCAAACCACATTTACTCTCAGACACAACACTTGTCCACCAGTATACATTAACAACCAGCCCATTCCTGCATCAGACACTGTCCGATATCTAGGACTTCATTTAGACAGACGTTTAACTTGGACAACTCATATCAGAGTGAAACGCACAGACCTCAAAAGACGATTTGGACAACTGAAATCAATCATCGGACGACGATCGACATTATCGCTTGAAAACAAACTTCACATTTACAACACTATACTAAAACCCATCTGGACTTACGGAATCGAGATATGGGGATCAGCCAAAAAATCAAACATACAACGCCTTCAGTCATTACAATCCATCATACTACGCCACATTGCCAATGCCCCATTTTACGTTTCCAACCTCACATTACATAATGACCTCAACATCCCATTTATACCTTCTGTTATCAAGACACGATATCAAAATTTTCACGACAAACTCCATCATCACGCCAATCCACTTATTCTCCAATTATCCACGAACACTCTCCCCACAAACCCACCAAGACGTCTAAAGCGGGCATGGCAGAGGGACCTGCTCCAGGACTAGCCTGGACTCCTCTTCGGTCACGTACCTCAGCAGTACAGCGACACACTTGCCACAGCACATCATCACGATCACTAGTGACAAATGTTGTCGTTGTGAATATGTAAATAAATAAATAAATAAATATTTCATCTAGTTTCAGATAGGCGAAGCTTCCTTTGTCATAAAATAAGTCGATTTTTGGATTCAAAGAGTGGGATTTTGGGTGGTGTTGGATTCACCGTTCCATCGGATTTATTAGTTCAGACTAGTATTTTTTTATTGAAATTTATCTAGTGTCAAATAGGCCAATTTCCATTGTCATAAAATAAGTCGATTTTTGAGTTCAAACAGTGGGATTTTGAGTGACGTCTGATTAACTATCTATCTGACTTATGAGTTCAGACTAGGATTTTTTTATTTGATATTTCATCTAGTTTCAGATAGGCGAAGCTTCCTTTGTCATAAAAGAAGTCGATTTTTGGGTTAAAAAAATAGGATTTTGAGTGACGTATGATTTACCGTTCCATCCGATTTATGAGTTCAGACTAGAATTTTTTTAATTATTATTTTATCTAGTTTCAGATAGGCCAAGTTTCCTTTGTCATAAAATATGACGATTTTTGTGTTTAAAAAATGGGATTTTATGTGACGTCTTAGTCACTGTTCCATCTGATTTATGAGTTCAGACTAAGATTTTTAATTGAAATTTATCTAGTTTCAGATAGGCAATGTTTCATTTGTCATAAAACAAGTCGATTTTTGGGTTCAAAAAGTGGGATTTTGAATGACGTCTGATTCACCGTTCCATCGGATTTGTGATTTCAGACTAGGATTTTTCAAATTGTTATTTTATCTAGTTTCAGATAGGCCAAGTTTCATCTGTCATGAAATAAGTCGATTTTTGTGTTAAAAAATTGGGATTATGAGTGGTCTGATTCACCGTTCCAACTGATTTATGAGTTCAGAGTAGGATTTTTTTATTTGATATTTCATCTAGTTTCTGATAGGCGAAGCTTCCTTTGTCATAAAATAAGTCGATTTTCCGATTCAAAGAGTGGGATTTGGGGTGGTGTTAGATTCACCGTTCCATCGGATTTATGAGTTCAGACTAAGATTTTTTTAACTATTATTTTATCTAGTTTCAGATCGGCAAAGTATTATTTGTCATAAAATAAATCGATTTTTGCGTTAAAAAAGTGGGATTTTGTGTGACGTCTGAGTCACCGTTCCATCTGATTTATGAGTTCAGACAAGGATTATTTTATTTGATATTTCATCTAGTTTCGGATAGGCCAAGTTTCCTTTGTCATAAAATAAGTCAATTTTTGAGTTCAAACAGTGGGATTTTGAGTGACGTCTGATTAACTATCTATCTGACTTATGAGTTCAGGCTAGTATTTTTTTATTGAAATTTATCTAGTGTCAAATAGGCCAATTTCCATTGTCATAAAATAAGTCGATTTTTGAGTTCAAACAGTGGGATTTTGAGTGACGTCTGAGTCACCGTTCTATCTGATTTATGAGTTCAGACTAGGATTTTTTTATTTGATATTTCATCTAGTTTCAGATAGGCGAAGCTTCCTTTGTCATAAAATAAGTCGATTTTTGGAATCAAAGAGTGGGACTTTGGGTGGTGTTGGATTCTCCGTTCCAACGGATTTATGAGTTCAGACTAGGATTTTTTAAATTATTATTTTATCTAGTTTCAGATAGGCGAAGCTTCCTTTGTCATAAAATAAGTCGATTTTTGGATTCAAAGAGTGGGACGTTGGGTGGTGTTGGATTCACCGTTCCATCGGATTAAGAAGTTCAGACTAGAATTTTTTTAATTATTATTTTATCTAGTTTAAGATAGACCTAGTTTTATTTGTCATAAAATAAGTCGATTTTTGGGTTTAAAAAATGGGATTTTGAGTGACGTCTGATTCACCGTTCCAACTGATTTATGAGTCCAGACTAGGATTTTTTTGTTTGATATTTCATCTAGTTTCAGATAGGCGAAGCTTCCTTTGTCATAAAATAAGTCGATTTTTGAGTCAAACAGTGGGATTTTGAGTGACGTCTGATTAACTATCTATCTGACTTATGAGTTCAGACTAGTATTTTTTTATTTGATATTTCATCCAGTTTCATATATGCGAAGCTTCCTTTGTCATAAAAGAAGTCGATTTTTGGATTTTAAGAGTGGGATTTTGAGTGGTCTGATTCACCGTTCCAACTGATTTATGAGTTCAGACTAGGATTTTTTTATTTGATATTTCATCTAGTTTAAGATAGGCGAAGCTTCCTTTGTCATAAAAGAAGTCGATTTTTGGGGGAAAAAAAAGGGTTTTGAGTGACGTCTTAGTCACTGTTCCATCTGATTTATGAGTTCAGACTAGGATTTTTAATTGAAATTTATCTAGTTTCATATAGGCAAAGTTTCATTTGTCATAAAACAAGTCGATTTTTGGGTTCAAAAAGTGGGATTTTGAATGACGTCTGATTCACCGTTCCATCGGATTTGTCATTTCAGACTAGGATTTTTTAAATTGTTATTTTATCTAGTTTGAGATAGGCCAAGTTTCATCTGTCTTGTGTTAAAAAAGTTGGATTATGAGTGGCCTGATTCACCGTTCCAACTGATTTATGAGTTCAGACTAGGATTATTTTATTTATATTTCATCTAGTTTCAGATAGGCGAAGCTTCCTTTGTCATAAAATAAGTCGATTTTTGGATTCAAAGAGTGAGATTTTGGGTGGTGTCCGAGTCACCGTTCCATCGGATTTAGAAGTTCAGACTTGGATTCATTTAATTTGATATTTCATCTAGTTTAAGAGAGGCGAAGCTTCCTTTGTCATAAAAGAAGTCGATGTTTGGGTTAAAAAAATAGGATTTTGAGTGAAGTATGATTCACCGTTCCATCGGATTTATGAGTTCAGACTAGAATTTTTTTAATTATTATTTTATCTAGTTTCAGATAGGCCAAGTTTTCTTTGTCATAAAATAAGTCGATTTTTGAGTTCAAACGGTGGGATTTTGAGTGACGTCTGATTAACTATCTATCTGACTTATGAGTTCAGACTAGTATTTTTTTATTTGATATTTCATCTAGTTTCAGATAGGCGAAGCTTCCTTTGTCATAAAAGAAGTCGATTTTTGGGTTAAAAAAATAGGATTTTGAGTGACGTATGATTCACCGTTCCATCGGATTTATGAGTTCAGACTAGAATTTTTTCAATTATTATTTTATCTAGTTTCAGATAGGCCAAGTTTCCTTTGTCATTAAATAAGACGATTTTTGGGATTAAAAAATGGGATTTTATGTGACGTCTAATCACTGTTCCATCTGATTTATGAGTTCAGACTAGAATTTTTAATTGAAATTTATCTAGTTTTAGATAGGCAAAGTTCCATTTGTCATATAAGAAGTCGATTTTTGGGTTCAAAAAGTGGGATTTTGAATGACGTCTGATTCACCGTTCCATCGGATTTGTGATTTCAGACTAGGATTTTTTAAATTGTTATTTTATCTGGTTTCAGATAGGCCAAGTTTCATCTGTCATGAAATAAGTCGATTTTTGTGTTTATAAAGTGGGATTATGAGTGGTCTGATTCACCGTTCCAACTGATTTATGAGTTCAGTGTAGGATTTTTTTATTTGATATTTCATCTAGTTTCAGATAGGCGAAGCTTCCTTTGTCATAAAATAAGTCAATTTTTGACTTCAAACAGTGGGATTTTGAGTGACGTCTGATTAACTATCTATCTGACTTATGAGTTCAGACTAGTATTTTTTTATTTGATATTTCATCTAGTTTCAGATAGGCGAAGCTTCCTTTGTCATAAAAGAAGTCGATTTTTGGATTTAAAGAGTGGGATTTTGAGTGGTGTTGGATTCACCGTTCCATCGGATTTATGAGTTCAGACTAGGATTTTTTTTATTATTATTTCATCTAGTTTCAGATAGGCGAAGCTTCCTTCGTCATAAAATAAGTCGATTTTTGCGTTAAAAAAGTGGGGTTTTGTGTGACGTCTTAGTCACCGTTCCATCTGATTTATGAGTTCAGACTAGTATTTTTTTATTTGATATTTCATCTAGTTTCAGATAGGCGAAGCTTCCTTTGTCATAAAAGAAGTCGATTTTTGGATTTAAAGAGTGGGATTTTGAGTGGTGTTGGATTCACCGTTCCATCGGATTTATGAGTTCAGACTAGGATTTTTTTTATTATTATTTCATCTAGTGTCAGATAGGCGAAGCTTCCTTTGTCATAAAATAAGTCGATTTTTGCGTTAAAAAAGTGGGATTTTGTGTGACGTCTTAGTCACCGTTCCATCTGATTTATGAGTTCAGACTAGGATTTTTTTTTTTTATATTTCATCTAGTTTCGGATAAGCCAAGTTTCCTTTGTCATTAAATAAGACGATTTTTGGGATTAAAAAATGGGATTTTATGTCACGTCTTAGTCACTGTTCCATCTGATTTATGAGTTCAGACTAGAATTTTTAATTGAAATTTATCTAGTTTTAGATAGGCAAAGTTCCATTTGTCATAAAAGAAGTCGATTTTTGGGTTCAAAAAGTGGGATTTTGAATGACGTCTGATTCACCGTTCCATCGGATTTGTGATTTCAGACTAGGATTTTTTAAATTGTTAATTTATCTAGTTTCAGATAGGCCAAGTTTCATCTGTCATGAAATAAGTCGATTTTTGTGTTTATAAAATGGGATTATGAGTGGTCTGATTCACCGTTCCAACATATTTATGAGTTCAGAGTAGGATTTTTTTATTTGATATTTCATCTAGATTCAGATAGGCGAAGTTTCCTTTCTCATAAAATAAGTCGATTTTTGGATTCAAAGAGTGGGATTTTGGGTGGTGTTGGATTCACAGTTCCATCGGATTTATGAGTTCAGACTAGGATTTTTTTTATTATTATTTCATCTAGTTTCAGATAGGCGAAGTACTATTTGTCATAAAATAAATAGATTTTTGGGTAAAAAAGTGGGATTTTGTGTGACGTCTGAGTCACCGGTCCATCTGATTTATGAGTTCAGACAAGGATTTTTTTATTTGATATTTCATCTAGTTTCGGATAGGCCAAGTTTCCTTTGTCTTAAAATAAGTCGATTTTTGAGTTCAAACAGTGGGATTTTGAGTGACGTCTGATTAACTATCTACCTGACTTATGAGTTCAGGCTAGTATTTTTTCATTGAAATTTATCTAGTGTCAAATAGGCCAATTTCCATAGTCATAAAATAAGTCGATTTTTGAGTTCAAACAGTATGATTTTGAGTGACGTCTGAGTCACCGTTCCATCTGATTTATGAGTTCAGACTAGATTTTTTTAAATTATTATTTTATCTAGTTTCAGATAGGCCTAGTTTTATTTGTCATAAAAGAAGTCGATTTTTGGGTTAAAAAAGTGGGATTTTGTGTGACGTCTGAGACAACGTTCCATCTGATTTATGAGTTCAGACTAGGATTTTTTTATTTGATATTTCATCTTGTTTCGGATAGGCCAAGTTTCCTTTGTCATAAAATAAGTCGATTTTTGGATTCAAAGAGTGGGATTTCGGGTGGTGTTGGATTCACCGTTCCATCGGATTTATGAGTTCAGACTAGGATTTTTTTAATTATTCTTTTATCTAGTTTCAGATATACAAAGTATCATTTGTCATAACATAAATCGATTTTTGCGTTAAAAAAGTGGGATTTTGTGACGTCTGATTAACTATCTGACTTATGAGTTCAGACTAGTATTTTTTTATTGAAATTTATCTAGTGTCAAATAGGTCAATTTCCATTGTCATAAAATAAGTCGATTTTTGAATTCAAACAGTGGGATTTTGAGTGACGTCTGAGTCACCGATCCATCTGATTTATGAGTTCAGACTAGGATTTTTTTATTTGATATTTCATCTAGTTTCAGATAGGCGAAGCTTCCTTTGTCATAATAGAATTCGATTTTTGGGTTAAAAAAGTGGGATTTTGTGTGACGTCTGTGACAACGTTCCATCTGATTTATGAGTTCAGACTAGGATTTTTTTATTTGATATTTCATCTTGTTTCGGATAGGCCAAGTTTCCTTTGTCATAAAATAAGTCGATTTTTGGATTCAAAGAGTGGGATTTCGGGTGGTGTTGGATTCACCGTTCCATCGGATTTATGAGTTCAGACTAGGATTTTTTTAATTCTTATTTTATCTAGTTTCAGATAGGCAAAGTATCATTTGTCATAAAATAAATCGATTTTTGCGTTAAAAAAAGTGGGATTTTGTGACGTCTGATTAACTATCTATCTGACTTATGAGTTCAGACTAGTATTTTTATATTGAAATTTATCTAGTGTCAAATAGGCCAATTTCCATTGTCATAAAATAAGTCGATTTTTGAATTCAAACAGTGGGATTTTGAGTGACGTCTGAGTCACCGATCCATCTGATTTATGAGTTCAGACTAGGATTTTTTTATTTGATATTTCATCTAGTTTCAGATAGGCGAAGCTTCCTTTGTCATAAAAGAAGTCGATTTTTGGATTCAAAGAGTGGGATTTCGGGTGGTGTTGGATTCACTGTTCCATCGGTATTATGAGTTCAGACTAGAATTTTTTTAATTATTATTTTATCTAGTTTCAGATAGGCAATGTTTCATCTGTCATGAAATAAGTCGATTTTTGTGTTAAAAAAGTGGTATTATGAGTGGTCTGATTCACCGTTCCAACTGATTTATGAGTTCAGACTAGGATTTTTTTATTTGATATTTCATCTAGTTTCAGATAGGCGAAGCTTCCTTTGTCATAAAAGAAGTCGATTATTGGATTCAAAGAGTGAGATTTTGGGTGGTGTCGGATTCACCGTTCCATGGGATTTATCAGTTCAGACTAGGATTTTTTTAAATATTATTTTATCTAGTTTCAGATAGGCAAAGTATCATTTTTCATAAAATAAGTCGATTTTTGCGTTAAAAATGTGGGATTTTGGGTGACGTCTGAGTCACCGTTCCATCTGATTTATGAGTTCAGACTAGGATTTTTTTATTTGATATTTCATCTAGTTTCAGATAAGCCAAGTTTCCTTTGTCATAAAATAAGTCGATTTTTGAGTTCAAACAGTGGGATTTTGAGTGACGTCTGATTAACTATCTATCTGACTTATGAGTTCAGACTAGTATTTTTTTATTTGATATTTCATCTAGTTTCAGATAAGCCAAGTTTCCTTTGTCATAAAATAAGTCGATTTTTGCGTTAAAAAAGTGGGATTTTGTGTGACGTCTTAGTCACCGTTCCATCTGATTTATGAGTTCAGACTAGGATTTTTTTTTTTTGATATTTCATCTAGTTTCGGATAAGCCAAGTTTCCTTTGTCATTAAATAAGACGATTTTTGGGATTAAAAAATGGGATTTTATGTGACGTCTTAGTCACTGTTCCATCTGATTTATGAGTTCAGACTAGAATTTTTAATTGAAATTTATCTAGTTTTAGATAGGCAAAGTTCCATTTGTCATAAAAGAAGTCGATTTTTGGGTTCAAAAAGTGGGATTTTGAATGACGTCTGATTCACCGTTCCATCGGATTTGTGATTTCAGACTAGGATTTTTTAAATTGTTAATTTATCTAGTTTCAGATAGGCCAAGTTTCATCTGTCATGAAATAAGTCGATTTTTGTGTTTATAAAATGGGATTATGAGTGGTCTGATTCACCGTTCCAACATATTTATGAGTTCAGAGTAGGATTTTTTTATTTGATATTTCATCTAGATTCAGATAGGCGAAGTTTCCTTTCTCATAAAATAAGTCGATTTTTGGATTCAAAGAGTGGGATTTTGGGTGGTGTTGGATTCACAGTTCCATCGGATTTATGAGTTCAGACTAGGATTTTTTTTATTATTATTTCATCTAGTTTCAGATAGGCGAAGTACTATTTGTCATAAAATAAATAGATTTTTGGGTTAAAAATGTGGGATTTTGTGTGACGTCTGAGTCACCGGTCCATCTGATTTATGAGTTCAGACAAGGATTTTTTTATTTGATATTTCATCTAGTTTCGGATAGGCCAAGTTTCCTTTGTCTTAAAATAAGTCGATTTTTGAGTTCAAACTGTGGGATTTTGTGTGACGTCTGAGTCACCGATCCATCTGATTTATGAGTTCAGAGTAGGATTTTTTTTTATTGATATTCCATCTAGTTTCAGATAGGCCAAGCTTCCTATGTCATAAAAGAAGTCGATTTTTGGATTCAAAGAGTGGGATTCCGGGTGGTGTTGGATTCACTGTTCCATCGGTATTATGAGTTCAGACTAGAATTTTTTTAATTATTATTTTATCTAGTTTCAGATAGGCAAAGTATCATTTGTCATAAAATAAGTCGATTTTTGCGTTAAAAATGTGGGATTTTGGGTGACGTCTGAGTCACCGTTCCATCTGATTTATGAGTTCAGACTAGGCATTTTTTATTTGATATTTCATCTAGTTTCAGATAAGCCAAGTTTCCTTTGTCATAAAATAAGTCGATTTTTGAGTTCAAACAGTGGGATTTTGAGTGACGTCTGATTAACTATCTATCTGACTTATGAGTTCAGACTAGTATTTTTTTATTGAAATTTATCTAGTGTCAAATAGGCCAATTTCCATTGTCATAAAATAAGTCGATTTTTGAGTTCAAACTGTGGGATTTTGTGTGACGTCTGAGTCACCGATCCATCTGATTTATGAGTTCAGAGTAGGATTTTTTTATTTGATATTCCATCTAGTTTCAGATAGGCCAAGCTTCCTATGTCATAAAAGAAGTCGATTTTTGGATTCAAAGAGTGTTATTGTGAGTGGTCTGATTCACCGTTCCAACTGATTTATGAGTTCAGACTAGCATTTTTTTAATTATTATTTTATCTAGTTTCAGATAGGCAAAGTATCATTTGTCATAAAATAAGTCGATTTTTGCGTTAAAAATGTGGGATTTTGGGTGGTATTGGATTCACCGTTCCATCGGATTTATGAGTTCAGACTAGGATTTTCATATTTGATATTTCATCTAGTTTCAGATAGGCGAAGTTTCATTTGTCACAAAATAAGTCGATTTTTGGGTTAAAAAAGTGGGATTTTGTGTGACGTCTGAGACAACGTTCCATCTGACTTATGAGTTCAGACTAGGATTTGTTATTTGATATTTCATCTTGTTTCGGATAGGCCAAGTTTCCTTTGTCATAAAATAAGTCGATTTTTGGAGTCAAAGAGTGGGACTTTGGGTGGAGTTAGATTCACCGTTCCATCGGATTTATGAGTTCACACTAAGAGTTTTTTAATTATTATTTTATCTAGTTTCAGTTAGGTAAAGTTTCATTTGTCATAAAATAAGTCGATTTTTGGATTCAAAGAGTGGGATTTTGGGTGGTATTAGATTCACCGTTCCATCGGATTTATGAGTTCAGACTAGGATTTTCATATTTGATATTTCATCTAGTTTCAGATAGGCGAAGTTTCATTTGTCACAAAATAAGTCGATTTTTGGGTTAAAAAAGTGGGATTTTGTGTGACGTCTGAGACAACGTTCCATCTGACTTATGAGTTCAGACTAGGATTTTTTTATTTGATATTTCATCTTGTTTCGGATAGGCCAAGTTTCCTTTGTCATAAAATAAGTCGATTTTTGGAGTCAAAGAGTGGGACTTTGGGTGGAGTTAGATTCACCGTTCCATCGGATTTATGAGTTCACACTAAGAGTTTTTTAATTATTATTTTATCTAGTTTCAGATAGGCAAAGTTTCATTTGTCATAAAATAAGTCGATTTTTGGGTTAAAAAAGTGGGATTTTGTGTGACGTCTGAGTCGCCGTTCCATCTGATTTATGAGTTCATACTAGGATTTTTTTATTTGATATTTCATCTAGTTACAGATAGGCGAAGGTTCCTTTGTCATAAAATAAGTCGATTTTTGGGTTAAAAAAGTGGGATTTTGTGTGACGTCTGAGACAACGTTCCATCTGTTTTATGAGTTCAGACTAGGATTTTTTTATTTGATATTTCATCTAGTTTCAGATAGGCGAAGCTTCCTTTGTCATAAAAGAAGTCGATTTTTGGATTCAAAGAGTGAGATTTTGGGTGGTGTCGGATTCACCGTTCCATCAGATTTAGAAGTTCAGACTTGGATTCATTTAATTTGATTTTTTATCTAGTTTGAGATAGGCCTAGTTTCATTTGTCTTAAGATAATTCGATTTTTGGGTTAAAAAAGTGGGATTTTGAGTGACGTCTGATTCACCGTTCCATCGGATTTATGAGTTCAGACTAGATTTTTTTAAATTATTATTTTATCTAGTTTCAGATAGGCCTAGTTTTATTTGTCATAAAATAAGTCGATTTTTGGGTTTAAAAAATGGGATTTTGTGTGACGTCTTAGTCACTGTTCCATCTGATTTATGAGTTCAGACTAGGATTTTTTTATTTGATATTTCATCTAATTTCAGATAGGCGAAACTTCATTTGTCACAAAATAAGTCGATTTTTGGGTTAAAAAAGTGGGATTTTGTGTGACGTCTGAGACAACGTTCCATCTGACTTATGAGTTCAGACTAGGATTTTTTTATTTGATATTTCATCTTGTTTCGGATAGGCCAAGTTTCCTTTGTCATAAAATAAGTCGATTTTTGGAGTCAAAGAGTGGGACTTTGGGTGGAGTTAGATTCACCGTTCCATCGGATTTATGAGTTCACACTAAGAGTTTTTTAATTATTATTTTATCTAGTTTCAGATAGGCAAAGTTTCATTTGTCATAAAATAAGTCGATTTTTGGGTTAAAAAAGTGGGATTTTGTGTGACGTCTGAGTCGCCGTTCCATCTGATTTATGAGTTCATACTAGGATTTTTTTATTTGATATTTCATCTAGTTACAGATAGGCGAAGGTTCCTTTGTCATAAAATAAGTCGATTTTTGGGTTAAAAAAGTGGGATTTTGTGTGACGTCTGAGACAACGTTCCATATGTTTTATGAGTTCAGACTAGGATTTTTTCATTTGATATTTCATCTAGTTTCAGATAGGCGAAGCTTCCTTTGTCATAAAAGAAGTCGATTTTTGGATTCAAAGAGTGAGATTTTGGGTGGTGTCGGATTCACCGTTCCATCAGATTTAGAAGTTCAGACTTGGATTCATTTAATTTGATTTTTTATCTAGTTTGAGATAGGCCTAGTTTCATTTGTCTTAAGATAATTCGATTTTTGGGTTAAAAAAGTGGGATTTTGAGTGACGTCTGATTCACCGTTCCATCGGATTTATGAGTTCAGACTAGATTTTTTTAAATTATTATTTTATCTAGTTTCAGATAGGCCTAGTTTTATTTGTCATAAAATAAGTCGATTTTTGGGTTTAAAAAATGGGATTTTGTGTGACGTCTTAGTCACTGTTCCATCTGATTTATGAGTTCAGACTAGGATTTTTTTATTTGATATTTCATCTAATTTCAGATAGGCGAAACTTCATTTGTCTTAAATTAGTCGATTTTTGGATTCAAAGAGTGAGATTTCGGGTGGTGTCGGATTCACCGTTCCATCGGATTTAGAAGTTCAGACTTGGATTCTTTTAATTTGATATTTTATCTAGTTTCAGATAGGCCAAGTTTCATTTGTCTTTAGATAATTAGATTTTTGAGTTAAAAAAATGGGATTTTGAGTGACATCTGATTCACCGTTCCATCGGATTTATGAGTTCAGACTAGAATTTTTTTAATTATTATTTTATCTAGTTTCAGATAGGCAAAGTTTCCTTTGTCATAAAATAAGTCGATTTTTGCGTTAAAAAAATGGGATTTTGTGTGACGTCTGAGTCACCGTTCCAACTGATTTATGAGTTCCGACTTGGATTTTTTCTATTGAAATTTATCTAGTTTCAGATAGGCAAAGTTTCATTTGTCATAACTCAAGTCGATTTTTGGGTTCAAAAAGTGGGATTTTGAATGACGTCTGATTCACCGTTCCATCGGATTTGTGATTTCAGACTAGGATTTTTTAAATTGTTATTTTATCTAGTTTCAGATAGGCGAAGTTTCATTTGTCACAAAATAAGTCGATTTTTGCGTTAAAAAGGTTGGATTTTGTGTGACGTCTGAGTCACCGTTCCATCTGATTTATGAGTTCAGAGTAGGATTTTTTTATTTGATATTTCATCTTGTTTCGGATAGGCCAAGTTTCCTTTGTCATAAAATAAGTCGATTTTTGGAGTCAAAGAGTGGGACTTTGGGTGGTGTTGGATTCACCGTTCCATCGGATTTATGAGTTCACACTAAGAGTTTTTTAATTATTATTTTATCTAGTTTCAGAATGGCAAAGTTTCATTTGTCATAAAATAAGTCGATTTTTGGGTTAAAAAAGTGGGATTTTGTGTGGTGTCGGATTCACCGTTCCATCAGATTTATGAGTTCACACTAAGAGTTTTTTATTTGATATTTCATCTAGTTTCAGATAGGCGAAGCTTCCTTTGTCATAAAAGAAGTCGATTTTGGGGTTAGAAAAGTGGGATTTTGTGTGACGTCTGAGACAACGTTCCATCTGATTTATGAGTTCAGACTAGGATTTTTTTATTTGATATTTCATCTTGTTTCGGATAGGCCAAGTTTCCTTCGTCATAAAATAAGTCGATTTTTCGATTCAAAGAGTGGGATTTCGGGTGGTGTTGGATTCACCGTTCCATCGGATTTATGAGTTCAGACTAGGATTTTTTTAATTATTATTTTATCTAGTTTCAGATAGGCAAAGTATCATTTGTCATAAAATAAGTCGATTTTTGCGTTAAAAATGTGGGATTTTGGGTGACGTCTGAGTCACCGTTCCATCTGATTTATGAGTTCAGACTAGGATTTTTTTATTTGATATTTCATCTAGTTTCAGACAAGCCAAGTTTCCTTTGTCATAAAATAAGTCGATTTTTGACTTCAAACAGTGGGATTTTGAGTGACGTCTGATTAACTATCTATCTGACTTATGAGTTCAGACTAGTATTTTTTTATTGAAATTTATCTAGTGTCAAATAGGCCAATTTCCATTGTCATAAAATAAGTCGATTTTCGAATTCATACTGTGGGATTTTGTGTGACGTCTGAGTAACCGATCCATCTGATTTATGAGTTCAGAGTAGGATTTTTTTATTTGATATTCCATCTAGTTTCAGATAGGCCAAGCTTCCTATGTCATAAAAGAAGTTGATTTTTGGATTCAAAGAGTGGGATTCCGGGTGGTGTTGGATTCACTGTTCCATCGGTATTATGAGTTCAGACTAGAATTTTTTTAATTATTATTTTATCTAGTTTTAGATAGGCAATGTTTCATCTGTCATGAAATAAGTCGATTTTTGGGTTAAAAAAGTGTTATTGTGAGTGGTCTGATTCACCGTTCCAACTGATTTATGAGTTCAGACTAGCATTTTTTTAATTATTATTTTATCTAGTTTCAGATAGGCAAAGTATCATTTGTCATAAAATAAGTCGATTTTTGCGTTAAAAATGTGGGATTTTGGGTGACGTCTGAGTCACCGTTCCATCTGATTTATGAGTTTTGACTAGGATTTTTTTATTTGATATTTCATCTAGTTACAGATAGGCGAAGGTTCCTTTGTCATAAAATAAGTCGATTTTTGGATTCAAAGAGTGGGATTTTGGGTGGTATTGGATTCACCGTTCCATCGGATTTATGAGTTCAGACTAGGATTTTCATATTTGATATTTCATCTAGTTTCAGATAGGCGAAGTTTCATTTGTCACAAAATAAGTCGATTTTTGGGTTAAAAAAGTGGGATTTTGTGTGACGTCTGAGACAACGTTCCATCTGACTTATGAGTTCAGACTAGGATTTTTTTATTTGATATTTCATCTTGTTTCGGAAAGGCCAAGTTTCCTTTGTCATAAAATAAGTCGATTTTTGGAGTCAAAGAGTGGGACTTTGGGTGGAGTTGGATTCACCGTTCCATCGGATTTATGAGTTCACACTAAGAGTTTTTTAATTATTATTTTATCTAGTTTCAGATAGGCAAAGTTTCATTTGTCATAAAATAAGTCGATTTTTGGGTTAAAAAAGTGGGATTTTGTGTGACGTCTGAGTCGCCGTTCCATCTGATTTATGAGTTCATACTAGGATTTTTTTATTTGATATTTCATCTAGTTACAGATAGGCGAAGGTTCCTTTGTCATAAAATAAGTCGATATTTGGATTCAAAGAGTGGGATTTTGGGTGGTATTGGATTCACCGTTCCATCAGATTTAGAAGTTCAGACTTGGATTCATTTAATTTGATTTTTTATCTAGTTTCAGATAGGCCTAGTTTTATTTGTCTTAAGATAATTCGATTTTTGGGTTAAAAAAGTGGGATTTTGAGTGACGTCTGATTCACCGTTCCATCGGATTCATGAGTTCAGACTAGATTTTTTTAAAATATTATTTTATCTAGTTTCAGATAGGCCTAGTTTTATTTGTCATAAAATAAGTTGATTTTTGGGTTAAAAAAGTGAGATTTTGGGTGACTACTTATTCACTGTTCCATCTGATTTATGAGTTCAGACTAGGATTTTTTTATTTGATATTTCATCTAGTTACAGATAGGCGAAGGTTCCTTTGTCATAAAATATGTCGATTTTTGGATTCAAAGAGTGGGATTTTGGGTGGTATTGGATTCACCGTTCCATCGGATTTATGAGTTCAGACTAGAATTTTCATATTTGATATTTCATCTAGTTTCAGATAGGAGAAGTTTCATTTGTCACAAAATAAGTCGATTTTTGGGTTAAAAAAGTGGGATTTTGTGTGACGTCTGAGACAACGTTCCATCTGATTTATGAGTTCAGACTAGGATTTTTTTATTTGATATTTCATCTAGTTTCAGATAGGCGAAGCTTCCTTTGTCATAAAAGAAGTCGATTTTTGGATTCAAAGAGTGAGATTTTGGGTGGTGTCGGATTCACCGTTCCATCAGATTTAGAAGTTCAGACTTGGATTCATTTAATTTGATTTTTTATCTAGTTTGAGAAAGGCCTAGTTTCATTTGTCTTAAGATAATTCGATTTTTGAGTTAAAAAAGTGGGATTTTAAGTGACGTCTGATTCACCGTTCCATCGGATTTATGAGTTCAGACTAGATTTTTTTAAATTATTATTTTATCTAGTTTCAGATAGGCCTAGTTTTATTTGTCATAAAATAAGTCGATTTTTGGGTTTAAAAAATGGGATTTTGTGTGACGTCTTAGTCACTGTTCCATCTGATTTATGAGTTCAGACTAGGATTTTTTTATTTGATATTTCATCTAATTTCAGATAGGCGAAACTTCCTTTGTCTTAAATTAGTCGATTTTTGGATTCAAAGAGTGAGATTTCGGGTGGTGTCGGATTCACCGTTCCATCGGATTTAGAAGTTCAGACTTGGATTCTTTTAATTTGATATTTTATCTAGTTTCAGATAGGCCAGGTTTCATTTGTCTTTAGATAATTAGATTTTTGAGTTAAAAAAATGGGATTTTTAGTGACATCTGATTAACCGTTCCATCGGATTTATGAGTTCAGACTAGAATTTTTTTAATTATTATTTTATCTAGTTTCAGATAGGCAAAGTTTCCTTTGTCATAAAATAAGTCGATTTTTGCGTTAAAAAAATGGGATTTTGTGTGACGTCTGAGTCACCGTTCCAACTGATTTATGAGTTCCGACTTGGATTTTTTCTATTGAAATTTATCTAGTTTCAAATAGGCAAAGTTTCATTTGTCATAACTCAAGTCGATTTTTGGGTGCAAAAAGTGGGATTTTGAATGACGTCTGATTCACCGTTCCATCGGATTTGTGATTTCAGACTAGGATTTTTTAAATTGTTATTTTATCTAGTTTCAGATAGGCGAAGTTTCATTTGTCACAAAATAAGTCGATTTTTGCGTTAAAAAGGTTGGATTTTGTGTGACGTCTGAGTCACCGTTCCATCTGATTTATGAGTTCAGAGTAGGATTTTTTTATTTGATATTTCATCTTGTTTCGGATAGGCCAAGTTTCCTCTGTCATAAAATAAGTCGATTTTTCGGTTAAAAAAGTGGGATTTTGTGTGGTGTCGGATTCACCGTTCCATCAGGTTTAGAAGTTCAGACTTGGATTCATTTAATTTGATTTTTTATCTAGTTTGAGATAGGCCTAGTTTCATTTGTCTTAAGTTAATTTGATTTTTTATCTAGTTTGAGATAGGCCTAGTTTCATTTGTCTTAAGGTAATTCGACTTTCGGGTTAAAAAAGTGAGATTTTGAGTGACGTCTGATTCACCGTTCCATCGGATTTATGAGTTCAGACTAGATTTTTTTAAATTATTATTTTATCTAGTTTCAGATAGGCCTAGTTTTATTTGTCATAAAATAAATCGATATCTGGGTTTAAAAAATGGGATTTTGTGTGACGTCTTAGTCACTGTTCCATCTGATTTATGAGTTCAGACTAGGATTTTTTTATTTGATATTTCATCTAGTTTCAGATAGGCGAAGCTTCCTTCTCATAAAATATGTCGATTTTTGGGTTAAAAAAGTGGGTATTTGAGTGACGTCTGATTTACCGCTCCATCGGATTTAGGAGTTCAGACTAGGATTTTTATATTATATATTTCATCTAGTTTCAGATAGGCGAAGTTTCATTTGTCACAAAATAAGTCGATTTTTGCGTTAAATTGGTTGGATTTTGTGTGACGTCTGAGTCACCATTCCATCTGATTTATGAGTTCAGACTAGGATTTTTTTATTTGATATTTCATCTAGTTTCGGATAGGCGAAGCTTCCTTTGTCATAAAACAAATCGATTTTTGCGTTGAAAAATGGGATTTTGAGTGACGACTTAGTCACTGTTCCATCTGATTTATGAGTTCAGACTAGGATTTTTTTATTTGATATTTCATCTAGTTTCAGATAGGCCTAGTTTTATTTTTCATGAAATAAGTCGATTTTTGGGTTTAAAAAATGGGATTTTGTGTGACGTCTTAGTCACTGTTCCATCTGATTTATGAGTTCAGACTAGGATTTTTTTAATTGAAACTTATCTAGTTTCAGATAGGCAAAGTTTCATTTGTCATAAAACAAGTCGATTTTTGGTTTCAAAAAGTGGGATTTTGAATGACGTCTGATTCACCGTTCCATCGGATTTGTGATTAATTCAGACTAGGATTTTTTAAATTGTTGTTTCATCTAGTTTCAGATAGGCCAAGTTTCATCTGTCATTAAATAAGTCAATTTTTGTGTTAAAAAAGTGGGATTATGAGTGGTCTGATTCACCGTTCCAACTGATTTATGAGTTCAGACTAGGATTTTTTTTTTTGATATTTCATCTAGTTTCAGTAGGCGAAGTTTCATTTGTCAAAAAATAAGTCGATTTTTGCGTTAAAAAGGTTGGATTTTGTGTGACGTCTGATTCACCGTTCCATCTGATTTATGAGTTCAGACTAGGATTTTTTTATTTGATATTTCATCTAGTTTCGGATAGGCCAAGTTTCCTTTGTCATAAAATAAGTCGATTTTTGGATTCAAAGAGTGGGACTTCGGGTGGTGTTGGATTCTCCGTTCCATCGAGTTTATGAGTTCAGACTAAGATTTTTTTAATTATTATTTTATCTAGATTCAGATAGGCAAAGTTTCATTTGTCATAAAATAAGTCGATTTTTGGGTTAAAAAAGTGGGACTTTGTGTGACGTCTGAGTCACCGTTCCATCTGATTTATGAGTTCAGACTAGGATTTTTTTTTTTGATATTTCATCTAGTTTCAGATAGGCGAAGCTTCCTTTGTCATAAAATAAGTCGATTTTTGGATTCAAAGAGTGGGATTTTGGGTGTTGTTGGATTCCCCGTTTCATCGGATTTATGAGTTCAGACTAGGATTTTTTTAATTATTATTTTATCTAGTTTCAGATAGGCCAAGTTTCATTTGTCTTAAGATAATTCGATTTTTGGGTTAAAAAAGTGGGACTTTGTGTGACGTCTGAGTCACCGTTCCATCTGATTTATGAGTTCAGACTAGGATTTTTTTATTTTATATTTCATCTAGTTTCAGTAGGCGAAGTTTCATTTGTCAAAAAATAAGTCGATTTTTGCGTTAAAAAGGTTGGATTTTGTGTGACGTCTGATTCACCGTTCCATCTGATTTATGAGTTCAGACTAGGATTTTTTTATTTGATATTTCATCTAGTTTCGGATAGGCCAAGTTTCCTTTGTCATAAAATAAGTCGATTTTTGGATTCAAAGAGTGGGACTTCGGGTGGTGTTGGATTCTCCGTTCCATCGAGTTTATGAGTTCAGACTAAGATTTTTTTAATTATTATTTTATCTAGATTCAGATAGGCAAAGTTTCATTTGTCATAAAATAAGTCGATTTTTGGGTTAAAAAAGTGGGACTTTGTGTGACGTCTGAGTCACCGTTCCATCTGATTTATGAGTTCAGACTAGGATTTTTTTTTTTGATATTTCATCTAGTTTCAGATAGGCGAAGCTTCCTTTGTCATAAAATAAGTCGATTTTTGGATTCAAAGAGTGGGATTTTGGGTGTTGTTGGATTCCCCGTTTCATCGGATTTATGAGTTCAGACTAGGATTTTCATATTTGATATTTCATCTAGTTTCAGATAGGAGAAGTTTCATTTGTCACAAAATAAGTCGATTTTTGGGTTAAAAAAGTGGGATTTTGTGTGACGTCTGAGACAACGTTCCATCTGATTTATGAGTTCAGACTAGGATTTTTTTATTTGATATTTCATCTAGTTTCAGATAGGCGAAGCTTCCTTTGTCATAAAAGAAGTCGATTTTTGGATTCAAAGAGTGAGATTTTGGGTGGTGTCGGATTCACCGTTCCATCAGATTTAGAAGTTCAGACTTGGATTCATTTAATTTGATTTTTTATCTAGTTTGAGATAGGCCTAGTTTCATTTGTCTTAAGATAATTCGATTTTTGGGTTAAAAAAGTGGGATTTTAAGTGACGTCTGATTCACCGTTCCATCGGATTTATGAGTTCAGACTAGATTTTTTTAAATTATTATTTTATCTAGTTTCAGATAGGCCTAGTTTTATTTGTCATAAAATAAGTCGATTTTTGGGTTTAAAAAATGGGATTTTGTGTGACGTCTTAGTCACTGTTCCATCTGATTTATGAGTTCAGACTAGGATTTTTTTATTTGATATTTCATCTAATTTCAGATAGGCGAAACTTCCTTTGTCTTAAATTAGTCGATTTTTGGATTCAAAGAGTGAGATTTCGGGTGGTGTCGGATTCACCGTTCCATCGGATTTAGAAGTTCAGACTTGGATTCTTTTAATTTGATATTTTATCTAGTTTCAGATAGGCCAAGTTTCATTTGTCTTTAGATAATTAGATTTTTGAGTTAAAAAAATGGGATTTTGAGTGACATCTGATTAACCGTTCCATCGGATTTATGAGTTCCGACTTGGATTTTTTCTATTGAAATTTATCTAGTTTCAAATAGGCAAAGTTTCATTTGTCATAACTCAAGTCGATTTTTGGGTGCAAAAAGTGGGATTTTGAATGACGTCTGATTCACCGTTCCATCGGATTTGTGATTTCAGACTAGGATTTTTTAAATTGTTATTTTATCTAGTTTCAGATAGGCGAAGTTTCATTTGTCACAAAATAAGTCGATTTTTGCGTTAAAAAGGTTGGATTTTGTGTGACGTCTGAGTCACCGTTCCATCTGATTTATGAGTTCAGAGTAGGATTTTTTTATTTGATATTTCATCTTGTTTCGGATAGGCCAAGTTTCCTCTGTCATAAAATAAGTCGATTTTTGGAGTCAAAGAGTGGGACTTTGGGTGGTGTTGGATTCACCGTTCCATCGGATTTATGAGTTCACACTAAGAGTTTTTTAATTATTATTTTATCTAGTTTCAGATAGGCAAAGTTTCATTTGTCATAAAATAAGTCGATTTTTCGGTTAAAAAAGTGGGATTTTGTGTGGTGTCGGATTCACCGTTCCATCAGATTTAGAAGTTCAGACTTGGATTCATTTAATTTGATTTTTTATCTAGTTTGAGATAGGCCTAGTTTCATTTGTCTTAAGTTAATTTGATTTTTTATCTAGTTTGAGATAGGCCTAGTTTCATTTGTCTTAAGTTAATTTGATTTTTTATCTAGTTTGAGATAGGCCTAGTTTCATTTGTCTTAAGGTAATTCGACTTTCGGGTTAAAAAAGTGAGATTTTGAGTGACGTCTGATTCACCGTTCCATCGGATTTATGAGTTCAGACTAGATTTTTTTAAATTATTATTTTATCTAGTTTCAGATAGGCCTAGTTTTATTTGTCATAAAATAAGTCGATATCTGGGTTTAAAAAATGGGATTTTGTGTGACGTCTTAGTCACTGTTCCATCTGATTTATGAGTTCAGACTAGGATTTTTTTATTTGATATTTCATCTAGTTTCAGATAGGCGAAGCTTCCTTCTTATAAAATATGTCGATTTTTGGGTTAAAAAAGTGGGTATTTGAGTGACGTCTGATTTACCGCTCCATCGGATTTATGAGTTCAGACTAGGATTTTTATATTATATATTTCATCTAGTTTCAGATAGGCGAAGTTTCATTTGTCACAAAATAAGTCGATTTTTGCGTTAAATTGGTTGGATTTTGTGTGACGTCTGAGTCACCATTCCATCTGATTTATGAGTTCAGACTAGGATTTTTTTATTTGATATTTCATCTAGTTTCGGATAGGCGAAGCTTCCTTTGTCATAAAACAAATCGATTTTTGCGTTGAAAAATGGGATTTTGAGTGACGACTTAGTCACTGTTCCATCTGATTTATGAGTTCAGACTAGGATTTTTTTATTTGATATTTCATCTAGTTTCAGATAGGCCTAGTTTTATTTTTCATGAAATAAGTCGATTTTTGGGTTTAAAAAATGGGATTTTGTGTGACGTCTTAGTCACTGTTCCATCTGATTTATGAGTTCAGACTAGGATTTTTTTAATTGAAACTTATCTAGTTTCAGATAGGCAAAGTTTCATTTGTCATAAAACAAGTCGATTTTTGGTTTCATAAAGTGGGATTTTGAATGACGTCTGATTCACCGTTCCATCGGATTTGTGATTAATTCAGACTAGGATTTTTTAAATTGTTGTTTCATCTAGTTTCAGATAGGCCAAGTTTCATCTGTCATTAAATAAGTCAATTTTTGTGTTAAAAAAGTGGGATTATGAGTGGTCTGATTCACCGTTCCAACTGATTTATGAGTTCAGACTAGGATTTTTTTTTTTGATATTTCATCTAGTTTCAGATAGGCGAAGCTTCCTTTGTCATAAAATAAGTCGATTTTTGGATTCAAAGAGTGGGATTTTGGGTGTTGTTGGATTCCCCGTTTCATCGGATTTATGAGTTCAGACTAGGATTTTTTTAATTATTATTTTATCTAGTTTCAGATAGGCCAAGTTTCAATTGTCTTAAGATAATTCGATTTTTGGGTTAAAAAAGTGAGATTTTGAGTGACAACTGATTCACCGTTCCATCGGATTTATGAGTTCAGACTAGGATTTTTTTATTTTATATTTCATCTAGTTTCAGTAGGCGAAGTTTCATTTGTCAAAAAATAAGTCGATTTTTGCGTTAAAAAGGTTGGATTTTGTGTGACGTCTGAGTCACCGTTCCATCTGATTTATGAGTTCAGACTAGGATTTTTTTATTTGATATTTCATCTAGTTTCGGATAGGCCAAGTTTCCTTTGTCATAAAATAAGTCGATTTTTGGATTCAAAGAGTGGGACTTCGGGTGGTGTTGGATTCTCCGTTCCATCGAGTTTATGAGTTCAGACTAAGATTTTTTTAATTATTATTTTATCTAGATTCAGATAGGCAAAGTTTCATTTGTCATAAAATAAGTCGATTTTTGGGTTAAAAAAGTGGGACTTTGTGTGACGTCTGAGTCACCGTTCCATCTGATTTATGAGTTCAGACTAGGATTTTTTTATTTGATATTTCATCTAGTTACAGATAGGCGAAGCTTCCTTTGTCATAAAATAAGTCGATTTTTGGATTCAAAGAGTGGGATTTTCGGTGGTATTGGATTCACCGTTCCATCGGATTTATGAGTTCAGACTAGGATTTTCATATTTGATATTTCATCTAGTTTCAGATAGGCGAAGTTTCATTTGTCACAAAATAAGTCGATTTTTGCGTTAAAAAGGTTGGATTTTGTGTGACGTCTGAGTCACCGTTCCATCTGATTTATGAGTTCAGACTAGGATTTTTTTATTTGATATTTCATCTAGTTTCAGATAGGAGAAGCTTCTTTTGTCATAAAACAAGTCGATTTTTGGGTTCAAAAAGTGGGATTTTGAATGACGTCTGATTCACCGTTCCATCTGATTTATGAGTTCAGACTAGGATTTTTTTATTTGATATTTCATCTAGTTACAGATAGGCGAAGCTTCCTTTGTCACAAAATAAGTCGATTTTTGGGTTAAAAAAGTGGGATTTTGTGTGACGTCTGAGACAACGTTCCATCTGATTTATGAGTTCAGACTAGGATTTTTTTATTTGATATTTCATCTAGTTTCAGATAGGCGAAGCTTCCTTTGTCATAAAAGAAGTCGATTTTTGGATTCAAAGAGTGAGATTTTGGGTGGTGTCGGATTCACCGTTCCATCAGATTTAGAAGTTCAGACTTGGATTCATTTAATTTGATTTTTTATCTAGTTTGAGATAGGCCTAGTTTCATTTGTCTTAAGATAATTCGATTTTTGGGTTAAAAAAGTGGGATTTTAAGTGACGTCTGATTCACCGTTCCATCGGATTTATGAGTTCAGACTAGATTTTTTTAAATTATTATTTTATCTAGTTTCAGATAGGCCTAGTTTTATTTGTCATAAAATAAGTCGATTTTTGGGTTTAAAAAATGGGATTTTGTGTGACGTCTTAGTCACTGTTCCATCTGATTTATGAGTTCAGACTAGGATTTTTTTATTTGATATTTCATCTAATTTCAGATAGGCGAAACTTCCTTTGTCTTAAATTAGTCGATTTTTGGATTCAAAGAGTGAGATTTCGGGTGGTGTCGGATTCACCGTTCCATCGGATTTAGAAGTTCAGACTTGGATTCTTTTAATTTGATATTTTATCTAGTTTCAGATAGGCCAAGTTTCATTTGTCTTTAGATAATTAGATTTTTGAGTTAAAAAAATGGGATTTTGAGTGACATCTGATTAACCGTTCCATCGGATTTATGAGTTCCGACTTGGATTTTTTCTATTGAAATTTATCTAGTTTCAAATAGGCAAAGTTTCATTTGTCATAACTCAAGTCGATTTTTGGGTGCAAAAAGTGGGATTTTGAATGACGTCTGATTCACCGTTCCATCGGATTTGTGATTTCAGACTAGGATTTTTTAAATTGTTATTTTATCTAGTTTCAGATAGGCGAAGTTTCATTTGTCACAAAATAAGTCGATTTTTGCGTTAAAAAGGTTGGATTTTGTGTGACGTCTGAGTCACCGTTCCATCTGATTTATGAGTTCAGAGTAGGATTTTTTTATTTGATATTTCATCTTGTTTCGGATAGGCCAAGTTTCCTCTGTCATAAAATAAGTCGATTTTTGGAGTCAAAGAGTGGGACTTTGGGTGGTGTTGGATTCACCGTTCCATCGGATTTATGAGTTCACACTAAGAGTTTTTTAATTATTATTTTATCTAGTTTCAGATAGGCAAAGTTTCATTTGTCATAAAATAAGTCGATTTTTCGGTTAAAAAAGTGGGATTTTGTGTGGTGTCGGATTCACCGTTCCATCAGATTTAGAAGTTCAGACTTGGATTCATTTATTTTAATTTTTTATCTAGTTTGAGATAGGCCTAGTTTCATTTGTCTTAAGTTAATTTGATTTTTTATCTAGTTTGAGATAGGCCTAGTTTCATTTGTCTTAAGGTAATTCGACTTTCGGGTTAAAAAAGTGAGATTTTGAGTGACGTCTGATTCACCGTTCCATCGGATTTATGAGTTCAGACTAGATTTTTTTAAATTATTATTTTATCTAGTTTCAGATAGGCCTAGTTTTATTTGTCATAAAATAAGTCGATATCTGGGTTTAAAAAATGGGATTTTGTGTGACGTCTTAGTCACTGTTCCATCTGATTTATGAGTTCAGACTAGGATTTTTTTATTTGATATTTCATCTAGTTTCAGATAGGCGAAGCTTCCTTCTTATAAAATATGTCGATTTTTGGGTTAAAAAAGTGGGTATTTGAGTGACGTCTGATTTACCGCTCCATCGGATTTATGAGTTCAGACTAGGATTTTTATATTATATATTTCATCTAGTTTCAGATAGGCGAAGTTTCATTTGTCACAAAATAAGTCGATTTTTGCGTTAAATTGGTTGGATTTTGTGTGACGTCTGAGTCACCATTCCATCTGATTTATGAGTTCAGACTAGGATTTTTTTATTTGATATTTCATCTAGTTTCGGATAGGCGAAGCTTCCTTTGTCATAAAACAAATCGATTTTTGCGTTGAAAAATGGGATTTTGAGTGACGACTTAGTCACTGTTCCATCTGATTTATGAGTTCAGACTAGGATTTTTTTATTTGATATTTCATCTAGTTTCAGATAGGCCTAGTTTTATTTTTCATGAAATAAGTCGATTTTTGGGTTTAAAAAATGGGATTTTGTGTGACGTCTGATTCACCGTTCCATCGGATTTGTGATTAATTCAGACTAGGATTTTTTAAATTGTTGTTTCATCTAGTTTCAGATAGGCCAAGTTTCATCTGTCATTAAATAAGTCAATTTTTGTGTTAAAAAAGTGGGATTATGAGTGGTCTGATTCACCGTTCCAACTGATTTATGAGTTCAGACTAGGATTTTTTTTTTTTGATATTTCATCTAGTTTCAGATAGGCGAAGCTTCCTTTGTCATAAAATAAGTCGATTTTTGGATTCAAAGAGTGGGATTTTGGGTGTTGTTGGATTCCCCGTTTCATCGGATTTATGAGTTCAGACTAGGATTTTCATATTTGATATTTCATCTAGTTTCAGATAGGAGAAGTTTCATTTGTCACAAAATAAGTCGATTTTTGGGTTAAAAAAGTGGGATTTTGTGTGACGTCTGAGACAACGTTCCATCTGATTTATGAGTTCAGACTAGGATTTTTTTATTTGATATTTCATCTAGTTTCAGATAGGCGAAGCTTCCTTTGTCATAAAAGAAGTCGATTTTTGGATTCAAAGAGTGAGATTTTGGGTGGTGTCGGATTCACCGTTCCATCAGATTTAGAAGTTCAGACTTGGATTCATTTAATTTGATTTTTTATCTAGTTTGAGATAGGCCTAGTTTCATTTGTCTTAAGATAATTCGATTTTTGGGTTAAAAAAGTGGGATTTTAAGTGACGTCTGATTCACCGTTCCATCGGATTTATGAGTTCAGACTAGATTTTTTTAAATTATTATTTTATCTAGTTTCAGATAGGCCTAGTTTTATTTGTCATAAAATAAGTCGATTTTTGGGTTTAAAAAATGGGATTTTGTGTGACGTCTTAGTCACTGTTCCATCTGATTTATGAGTTCAGACTAGGATTTTTTTATTTGATATTTCATCTAATTTCGGATAGGCGAAACTTCCTTTGTCTTAAATTAGTCGATTTTTGGATTCAAAGAGTGAGATTTCGGGTGGTGTCGGATTCACCGTTCCATCGGATTTAGAAGTTCAGACTTGGATTCTTTTAGTTTGATATTTTATCTAGTTTCAGATAGGCCAAGTTTCATTTTCTTTAGATAATTAGATTTTTGAGTTAAAAAAATGGGATTTTGAGTGACATCTGATTAACCGTTCCATCGGATTTATGAGTTCAGACTAGAATTTTTTTAATTATTATTTTATCTAGTTTCAGATAGGCAAAGTTTCCTTTGTCATAAAATAAGTCGATTTTTGCGTTAAAAAAATGGGATTTTGTGTGACGTCTGAGTCACCGTTCCAACTGATTTATGAGTTCCGACTTGGATTTTTTCTATTGAAATTTATCTAGTTTCAAATAGGCAAAGTTTCATTTGTCATAACTCAAGTCGATTTTTGGGTGCAAAAAGTGGGATTTTGAATGACGTCTGATTCACCGTTCCATCGGATTTGTGATTTCAGACTAGGATTTTTTAAATTGTTATTTTATCTAGTTTCAGATAGGCGAAGTTTCATTTGTCACAAAATAAGTCGATTTTTGCGTTAAAAAGGTTGGATTTTGTGTGACGTCTGAGTCACCGTTCCATCTGATTTATGAGTTCAGAGTAGGATTTTTTTATTTGATATTTCATCTTGTTTCGGATAGGCCAATATTCCTCTGTCATAAAATAAGTCGATTTTTGGAGTCAAAGAGTGGGACTTTGGGTGGTGTTGGATTCACCGTTCCATCGGATTTATGAGTTCACACTAAGAGTTTTTTAATTATTATTTTATCTAGTTTCAGATAGGCAAAGTTTCATTTGTCATAAAATAAGTCGATTTTTCGGTTAAAAAAGTGGGATTTTGTGTGGTGTCGGATTCACCGTTCCATCAGATTTAGAAGTTCAGACTTGGATTCATTTAATTTGATTTTTTATCTAGTTTGAGATAGGCCTAGTTTCATTTGTCTTAAGTTAATTTGATTTTTTATCTAGTTTGAGATAGGCCTAGTTTCATTTGTCTTAAGGTAATTCGACTTTCGGGTTAAAAAAGTGAGATTTTGAGTGACGTCTGATTCACCGTTCCATCGGATTTATGAGTTCAGACTAGATTTTTTTAAATTATTATTTTATCTAGTTTCAGATAGGCCTAGTTTTATTTGTCATAAAATAAGTCGATATCTGGGTTTAAAAAATGGGATTTTGTGTGACGTCTTAGTCACTGTTCCATCTGATTTATGAGTTCAGACTAGGATTTTTTTATTTGATATTTCATCTAGTTTCAGATAGGCGAAGCTTCCTTCTTATAAAATATGTCGATTTTTGGGTTAAAAAAGTGGGTATTTGAGTGACGTCTGATTTACCGCTCCATCGGATTTATGAGTTCAGACTAGGATTTTTATATTATATATTTCATCTAGTTTCAGATAGGCGAAGTTTCATTTGTCACAAAATAAGTCGATTTTTGCGTTAAATTGGTTGGATTTTGTGTGACGTCTGAGTCACCATTCCATCTGATTTATGAGTTCAGACTAGGATTTTTTTATTTGATATTTCATCTAGTTTCGGATAGGCGAAGCTTCCTTTGTCATAAAACAAATCGATTTTTGCGTTGAAAAATGGGATTTTGAGTGACGACTTAGTCACTGTTCCATCTGATTTATGAGTTCAGACTAGGATTTTTTTATTTGATATTTCATCTAGTTTCAGATAGGCCTAGTTTTATTTTTCATGAAATAAGTCGATTTTTGGGTTTAAAAAATGGGATTTTGTGTGACGTCTTAGTCACTGTTCCATCTGATTTATGAGTTCAGACTAGGATTTTTTTAATTGAAACTTATCTAGTTTCAGATAGGCAAAGTTTCATTTGTCATAAAACAAGTCGATTTTTGGTTTCAAAAAGTGGGATTTTGAATGACGTCTGATTCACCGTTCCATCGGATTTGTGATTAATTCAGACTAGGATTTTTTAAATTGTTGTTTCATCTAGTTTCAGATAGGCCAAGTTTCATCTGTCATTAAATAAGTCAATTTTTGTGTTAAAAAAGTGGGATTATGAGTGGTCTGATTCACCGTTCCAACTGATTTATGAGTTCAGACTAGGATTTTTTTTTTTGATATTTCATCTAGTTTCAGATAGGCGAAGCTTCCTTTGTCATAAAATAAGTCGATTTTTGGATTCAAAGAGTGGGATTTTGGGTGTTGTTGGATTCCCCGTTTCATCGGATTTATGAGTTCAGACTAGGATTTTTTTAATTATTATTTTATCTAGTTTCAGATAGGCCAAGTTTCAATTGTCTTAAGATAATTCGATTTTTGGGTTAAAAAAGTGAGATTTTGAGTGACAACTGATTCACCGTTCCATCGGATTTATGAGTTCAGACTAGGATTTTTTTATTTTATATTTCATCTAGTTTCAGTAGGCGAAGTTTCATTTGTCAAAAAATAAGTCGATTTTTGCGTTAAAAAGGTTGGATTTTGTGTGACGTCTGAGTCACCGTTCCATCTGATTTATGAGTTCAGACTAGGATTTTTTTATTTGATATTTCATCTAGTTTCGGATAGGCCAAGTTTCCTTTGTCATAAAATAAGTCGATTTTTGGATTCAAAGAGTGGGACTTCGGGTGGTGTTGGATTCTCCGTTCCATCGAGTTTATGAGTTCAGACTAAGATTTTTTTAATTATTATTTTATCTAGATTCAGATAGGCAAAGTTTCATTTGTCATAAAATAAGTCTATTTTTGGGTTAAAAAAGTGGGACTTTGTGTGACGTCTGAGTCACCGTTCCATCTGATTTATGAGTTCAGACTAGGATTTTTTTATTTGATATTTCATCTAGTTACAGATAGGCGAAGCTTCCTTTGTCATAAAATAAGTCGATTTTTGGATTCAAAGAGTGGGATTTTCGGTGGTCTTGGATTCACCGTTCCATCGGATTTATGAGTTCAGACTAGGATTTTCATATTTGATATTTCATCTAGTTTCAGATAGGCGAAGTTTCATTTGTCACAAAATAAGTCGATTTTTGCGTTAAAAAGGTTGGATTTTGTGTGACGTCTGAGTCACCGTTCCATCTGATTTATGAGTTCAGACTAGGATTTTTTTATTTGATATTTCATCTAGTTTCAGATAGGAGAAGCTTCTTTTGTCATAAAACAAGTCGATTTTTGGGTTCAAAAAGTGGGATTTTGAATGACGTCTGATTCACCGTTCCATCGGATTTGTGATTTCAGACTAGGATTTTTTAAGTTGTTGTTTTATCTAGTTTCAGATAGGCCAAGTTTCATCTGTCATGAAATAAGTCGATTTATGTCTTAAAAAAGTGGGATTATGAGTGGTCTGATTCACCGTTCAAACTGATTTATGAGTTCAGACTAGGATTTTTTTAGTTGATATTTCATCTAGTTTCAGATAGGCGAAGCTTCCTTTGTCATAAAACAAGTCGATTTTTGGATTCAAAGCGTGGGATTTTGGGTAGTGTTGGATTCCCCGTTTCATCGGATTTATGAGTTCAGACTAGGATTTTTTAAATTATTATTTTATCTAGTTTCAGATAGGCCAAGTTTCATTTGTCTTAAGATAGTTCGATTTTTGGGTTAAAAAAGTGGGATTTTGAGTGACGTCTGATTTACCGTTCCATCGAATTATGAGTTCAGACTAGGATTTTTTTATTTGATATTTCATCTAGTTTCAGATAGGTGAATTTTTATTTGTCACAAAATAAGTCAATTTTTGCGTTAAAAAAGGTTGGATTTTGTGTGACGTCTGAGTCACCGTTCCATCGGATTTAGAAGTTCAGACATGGATTCATTTAATTTGATATTTTATCTAGTTTTAGATAGGCCAAGTTTAATTTGTCTAAAGATAACTCGATTTTTGGGTTAAAAAAGTGGGATTTTGAGTGACGTCTGATTCACCGTTCCATCGGATTTATGAGTTCAGACTAGAATTTTTTTAATCATTACTTTATCTAGTTTCAGATAGGCCTAGTTTTATTTGTCATAAAATAAGTCTATTCTTGGGTTTAAAGAGTGGGATTTTGGGTGGTATTGGATTCACCGTTCCATCGGATTTATGAGTTCAGACAAGGATTTTCATATTTGATATTTCATCTAGTTACAGATAGGCGAAGGTTCCTTTGTCATAAAATAAGTCGATTTTTGGATTCAAAGAGTGAGATTTTGGGTGGTGTCGGATTCACCGTTCCATCAGATTTAGAAGTTCAGACTTGGATTCATTTAATTTGATTTTTTATCTAGTTTGAGATAGGCCTAGTTTTATTTGTCTTAAGATAATTCGATTTTTGGGTTAAAAAAGTGGGATTTTGAGTGACGTCTGATTCACCGTTCCATCTGATTCATGAGTTCAGACTAGATTTTTTTAAATTATTATTTTATCTAGTTTCAGATAGGCCTAGTTTTATTTGTCATAAAATAAGTTGATTTTTGGGTTTAAAAATGGGATTTTGTGTGACTACTTAGTCACTGTTCCATGTCATTTATGAGTTCAGACTAGGATTTTTTTATTTGATATTTAATCTAATTTCAGATAGGCGAAACTTCCTTTGTCATAAAATAAGTCGATTTTTGGATTCAAAGAGTGAGATTTTGGGTGGTGTCGGATTCACCGTTCCATCAGATTAAGAAGTTCAGACTTGGATTCATTTAATTTGATTTTTTATCTAGTTTGAGATAGGCCTAGTTTTATTTGTCTTAAGATAATTCGATTTTTGGGTTAAAAAAGTGGGATTTTGAGTGACGTCTGATTCACCGTTCCATCGGATTCATGAGTTCAGACTAGATTTTTTTAAATTATTATTTTATCTAGTTTCAGATAGGCCTAGTTTTATTTGTCATAAAATAAGTTGATTTTTGGGTTTAAAAATGGGATTTTGTGTGACTACTTAGTCACTGTTCCATCTGATTTATGAGTTCAGACTAGGATTTTTTTATTTGATATTTCATCTAGTTTCAGATAGGCGATGCTTCCTTCTCATAAAATAAGTCGATTTTTGGGTTAAAAAAGTGGGATTTTGTGTGACGTCTGAGTCACCGTTCCATCTGATTTATGAGTTCATACTAGGATTTTTTTATTTGATATTTCATCTAGTTACAGATAGGCGAAGGTTCCTATGTCATAAAATAAGTCGATTTTTGGATTCAAAGAGTGGGATTTTGGGTGGTATTGGATTCACCGTTCCATCGGATTTATGAGTTCAGACTAGGATTTTCATATTTGATATTTCATCTAGTTTCAGATAGGAGAAGTTTTATTTGTCACAAAATAAGTAGATTTTTGGGTTAAAAAAGTGGGATTTTGTGTGACGTCTTAGTCACTGTTCCATCTGATTTATGAGTTCAGACTAGGATTTTTTTATTTGATATTTCATCTAATTTCAGATAGGCGAAACTTCCTTTGTCTTAAATTAGTCGATTTTTGGATTCAAAGAGTGAGATTTCGGGTGGTGTCGGATTCACCGTTCCATCGGATTTAGAAGTTCAGACTTGGATTCTTTTAATTTGATATTTTATCTAGTTTCAGATAGGCGAAGTTTCATTTGTCACAAAATAAGTCGATTTTTGCGTTAAAAAGGTTGGATTTTGTGTGACGTCTGAGTCACCGTTTCATCGGATTTATGAGTTCAGACTACGATTTTTTTAATTATTATTTTATCTAGTTTCAGATAGGCCAAGTTTCATTTGTCTTAAGATAATTCGATTTTTGGGTTAAAAAAGTGGGATTTTGAGTGACGTCTGATTCACCGTTCCATCTGATTCATGAGTTCAGACTAGATTTTTTTAAATTATTATTTTATCTAGTTTCAGATAGGCCTAGTTTTATTTGTCATAAAATAAGTTGATTTTTGGGTTTAAAAATGGGATTTTGTGTGACTACTTAGTCACTGTTCCATGTCATTTATGAGTTCAGACTAGGATTTTTTTATTTGATATTTCATCTAATTTCAGATAGGCGAAACTTCCTTTGTCATAAAATAAGTCGATTTTTGGATTCAAAGAGTGAGATTTTGGGTGGTGTCGGATTCACCGTTCCATCAGATTAAGAAGTTCAGACTTGGATTCATTTAATTTGATTTTTTATCTAGTTTGAGATAGGCCTAGTTTTATTTGTCTTAAGATAATTCGATTTTTGGGTTAAAAAAGTGGGATTTTGAGTGACGTCTGATTCACCGTTCCATCGGATTCATGAGTTCAGACTAGATTTTTTTAAATTATTATTTTATCTAGTTTCAGATAGGCCTAGTTTTATTTGTCATAAAATAAGTTGATTTTTGGGTTTAAAAATGGGATTTTGTGTGACTACTTAGTCACTGTTCCATCTGATTTATGAGTTCAGACTAGGATTTTTTTATTTGATATTTCATCTAGTTTCAGATAGGCGATGCTTCCTTCTCGTAAAATAAGTCGATTTTTGGGTTAAAAAAGTGGGATTTTGTGTGACGTCTGAGTCACCGTTCCATCTGATTTATGAGTTCATACTAGGATTTTTTTATTTGATATTTCATCTAGTTACAGATAGGCGAAGGTTCCTATGTCATAAAATAAGTCGATTTTTGGATTCAAAGAGTGGGATTTTGGGTGGTATTGGATTCACCGTTCCATCGGATTTATGAGTTCAGACTAGGATTTTCATATTTGATATTTCATCTAGTTTCAGATAGGAGAAGTTTTATTTGTCACAAAATAAGTAGATTTTTGGGTTAAAAAAGTGGGATTTTGTGTGACGTCTTAGTCACTGTTCCATCTGATTTATGAGTTCAGACTAGGATTTTTTTATTTGATATTTCATCTAATTTCAGATAGGCGAAACTTCCTTTGTCTTAAATTAGTCGATTTTTGGATTCAAAGAGTGAGATTTCGGGTGGTGTCGGATTCACCGTTCCATCGGATTTAGAAGTTCAGACTTGGATTCTTTTAATTTGATATTTTATCTAGTTTCAGATAGGCGAAGTTTCATTTGTCACAAAATAAGTCGATTTTTGCGTTAAAAAGGTTGGATTTTGTGTGACGTCTGAGTCACCGTTTCATCGGATTTATGAGTTCAGACTAGGATTTTTTTAATTATTATTTTATCTAGTTTCAGATAGGCCAAGTTTCATTTGTCTTAAGATAATTCGATTTTTGGGTTAAAAAAGTGGGATTTTGAGTGACGTCTGATTTACCGTTCCATCGGATTTATGAGTTCAGACTAGGATTTTTTTATTTTATATTTCATCTAGTTTCAGTAGGCGAAGTTTTATTTGTCATGAAATAAGTCGATTTTTGGGTTTAAAAAATGGGATTTTTTGTGACGTCTTAGTCACTGTTCCATCTGATTTATGAGTTCAGACTAGGATTTTTTTATTTGATATTTCATCTAGTTTCAGATAGGAGAAGCTTCTTTTGTCCTAAAACAAGTCGATTTTTGGGTTCAAAAAGTGGGATTTTGAATGACGTCTGATTCACCGTTCCATCGGATTTGTGATTTCAGACTAGGATTTTTTAATTTGTTGTTTTATCTAGTTTCAGATAGGCCAAGTTTCATCTGTCATGAAATAAGTCGATTTATGTGTTAAAAAAGTGGGATTATGAGTGGTCTGATTCACCGTTCAAACTGATTTATGAGTTCAGACTAGGATTTTTTAAATAATATTTCATCTAGTTTCAGATTAGCGAAGCTTCCTTTGTCATAAAATAAGTCGATTTTTGGATTCAAAGCGTGGGATTTTGGGTAGTGTTGGATTCCCCGTTTCATCGGATTTATGAGTTCAGACTAGGATTTTTTTAATTATTATTTTATCTAGTTTCAGATAGGCCAAGTTTCATTTGTCTTAAGATAATTCGATTTTTGGGTTTAAAAAGTTGGATTTTGTGTGAAGTCTGAGTCACCGTTCCATCTGATTTATGAGTTCAGACGAGGATTTTTTAATTTGTTGTTTTATCTAGTTTCAGATAGGCCAAGTTTCATCTGTCATGAAATAAGTCGATTTATGTGTTAAAAAAGTGGGATTATGAGTGGTCTGATTCACCGTTCAAACTGATTTATGAGTTCAGACTAGGATTTTTTAAATAATATTTCATCTAGTTTCAGATTAGCGAAGCTTCCTTTGTCATAAAATAAGTCGATTTTTGGATTCAAAGCGTGGGATTTTGGGTAGTGTTGGATTCCCCGTTTCATCGGATTTATGAGTTCAGACTAGGATTTTTTTAATTATTATTTTATCTAGTTTCAGATAGGCCAAGTTTCATTTGTCTTAAGATAATTCGATTTTTGGGTTTAAAAAGTTGGATTTTGTGTGAAGTCTGAGTCACCGTTCCATCTGATTTATGAGTTCAGACGAGGATTTTTTAATTTGTTGTTTTATCTAGTTTCAGATAGGCCAAGTTTCATCTGTCATGAAATAAGTCGATTTATGTGTTAAAAAAGTGGGATTATGAGTGGTCTGATTCACCGTTCAAACTGATTTATGAGTTCAGACTAGGATTTTTTTATTTGATATTTCATCTAGTTTCAGATAAGCGAAGCTTCCTTTGTCATAAAATAAGTCGATTTTTGGATTCAAAGCGTGGGATTTTGGGTAGTGTTGGATTCCCCGTTTCATCGGATTTATGAGTTCAGACTAGGATTTTTTTAATTATTATTTTATCTAGTTTCAGATAGGCCAAGTTTCATTTGTCTTAAGATAATTCGATTTTTGGGTTTAAAAAGTTGGATTTTGTGTGACGTCTGAGTCACCGTTCCATCTGATTTATGAGTTCAGACGAGGATTTTTTTTTTGATATTTCATCTAGTTTCGGATAGGCCAAGTTTCCTTTGTCATAAAATAAGTCGATTTTTGGATTCAAAGAGTGAGATTTTGGGTGGTGATGGATTCACCGTTCCATCGGATTTAGAAGTTCAGACTTGGATTCTTTTAATTTGATATTTTATCTAGTTTCAGATAGGCCAAGTTTCATTTGTCATGAAATAAGTCGATTTTTGGATTCAAAGAGTGGGATTTTTGGTGGTGTTGGATTCCCCGTTGCATCGGATTTATGAGTTCAGACTAGGATTTTTTTAATTATTATTTTATCTAGTTTCAGATAGGCCAAGTTTCATTTGTCTTAAGATAATTCGATTTTTGGGTTAAAAAAGTGGGATTTTGAGTGACGTCTGATTTACCGTTCCATCGAATTTAAGAGTTCAGACTAGGATTTTTTTATTTGATATTTCATCTAGTTTCAGATAGGTGAATTTTTATTTGTCACAAAATAAGTCGATTTTTGCGTTAAAAAGTCTGGATTTTGTGTGACGTCTGATACACCGTTCCATCGGATTTGTGATTTCAGACTAGGATTTCTTAAATTGTTGTTTTATATAGTTTCAGATAGGCCAAGTTTCATCTGTCATGAAATAAGTCGAATTTTGTGTTAAAAAAGTGGGATTTTTTGAGACGTCTGAGTCACCGTTCCATCTGATTTATGAGTTCAGACTAGGATTTTTTTATTAGATATTTCATCTAGTTTCAGATAGGGGAAGCTTCTTTTGTCATAAAAAAAGTCGATTTTTGGATTCAAAAAGTGAGATTTTGGGTGGTGTCGGATTCACCGTTCCACCGGATTTAGAAGTTCATACTTGGATTCATTTAATTTGATATTTTATCTAGTTTCAGATAGGCCAAGTTTCATTTATCTTAAGATAATTCGATTTTTGGGTTAAAAAAGTGGGATTTTGAGTGACGTCTGATTTACCGTTCCATCGGATTTATGAGTTCAGACTAGAATTTTTTTATATTATATTTCATCAAGTTTCAGATAGGCGAAGTTTCATTTGTCACAAAATAAGTCGATTTTTGCGTTAAAAAGGTTGGATTTTGTGTGACGTCTGAGTCACCTTTCCATCTGATTTATGAGTTCAGACTAGGATTTTTTTATTTGATATTTCATCTAGTTTCAGATAGGAGAAGCTTCTTTTGTCATAAAACAAGTCGATTTTTGGGTTCAAAAAGTGGGATTTTGAATGACGTCTGATTCACCGTTCCATCGGATTTGTGATTTTAGACTAGGATTTTTTAAATTGTTGTTTTATCTAGTTTCAGATAGGCCAAGTTTCATCTGTCATGAAATAAGTCGATTTATGTGTTAAAAAAGTGGGATTATGAGTGGTCTGATTCACCGTTCAAACTGATTTATGAGATCAGACTAGGATTTTTTTATTTGATATTTCATCTAGTTTCAGATAGGCGAAGCTTCCTTTGTCATAAAATAAGTCGATTTTTGGATTCAAAGCGAGGGATTTTGGGTAGTGTTGGATTCCCCGTTTCATCGGATTTATGAGTTCAGACTAGGATTTTTTTAATTATTATTTTATCTAGTTTCAGATAGGCCAAGTTTCATTTGTCTTAAGATAATTCGATTTTTGGGTTAAAAAAGTTGGATTTTGTGTGACGTCTGAGTCACCGCTCCATCTGATTTAAGAGTTCAGACGAGGATTTTTTTTTTGATATTTCATCTAGTTTCGGATAGGCCAAGTTTCCTTTGTCATAAAATAAGTCGATTTTTGGATTCAAAGAGTGAGATTTTGGATGGTGATGGATTCACCGTTCCATCGGATTTAGAAGTTCAGACTTGATTCTTTTAATTTGATATTTTATCTAGTTTCAGATAGGCCAAGTTTCATTTGTCATGAAATAAGTCGATTTTTGGATTCAAAGAGTGGGATTTTTGGTGGTGTTGGATTCCCCGTTGCATCGAATTTATGAGTTCAGACTAGGATTTTTTAAATTATTATTTTATCTAGTTTCAGATAGGCCAAGTTTCATTTGTCTTAAGATAATTCGATTTTTGGGTTAAAAAAGTGGGACTTTGAGTGACGTCTGATTTACCGTTCCATCGAATTTAAGAGTTCAGACTAGGATTTTTTTATTTGATATTTCATCTAGTTTCAGATAGGTGAATTTTTATTTGTCACAAAATAAGTCGATTTTTGCGTTAAAAAGGTTGGATTTTGTGTGACGTCTGAGTCACCGTTCCATCGGATTTAGAAGTTCAGACATGGATTCATTTAATTTGATATTTTATCTAGTTTTAGATAGGCCAAGTTTCATTTGTCTAAAGATAATTCGATTTTTGGGTTAAAAAAGTGGGATTTTGAGTGACAACTGATTCACCGTTCCATCGGATTTATGCGTTCAAACTATATTTTTTTTAATTATTATTTTATCTAGTTTCAGATAGGCCTAGTTTTATTTGTCATAAAATAAGTCGATTTTTTGGTTCAAAAAGTGGGATTTTGAATGACGTCTGATACACCGTTCCATCGGATTTGTGATTTCAGACAGGATTTCTTAAATTATTATTTTATCTAGTTTCAGATAGGCAAAGTTTCATTTGTCATAAAATAAGTCGATTTTTGGGTTAAAAAAGTGGGATTTTGTGTGGTGTCGGATTCACCGTTCCATCAGATTTAGAAGCTCAGACTTGGATTCATTTAATTTGATTTTTTATCTAGTTTGAGATAGGCCAAGTTTCCTTTGTCATAAAATAAGTCGATTTTTGGATTCAAAGAGTGGGACTTTGGGTGGTGTTGGATTCACCGTTCCATCGGATTTATGAGTTCAGACTAGAATATTTTTAATTATTATTTCATCTAGTTTCAGATAGGCAAAGTTTCATTTGTCATAAAATAAGTCGATTTTTGGGTTAAAAAAGTGGGGTTTTGTGTGACGTCTGAGTCGCCGTTCCATCTGATTTATGAGTTCACACTAGGATTTTTTATTTGATATTTCATCTAGTTACAGATAGGCGAAGCTTCCTTTGTCATAAAACAAATCGATTTTTGCGTTAAAAAATGGGATTTTGAGTGACGTCTTAGTCACTGTTCCATCTGATTTATGAGTTCAGACTAGGATTTTTTTAATTGAAACTTATCTAGTTTCAGATAGGCAAAGTTTCATTTGTCATAAAACAAGTCGATTTTTGGTTTCAAAAAGTGGGATTTTGAATGACGTCTAATTCACCGTTCCATCAGATTTGTGATTTCAGACTAGGATTTTTTAAAATGTTGTTTCATCTAGTTTCAGATAGGCCAAGTTTCATCTGTCATTAAATAAGTCAATTTTTGTGTTAAAAAAGTGGGATTATGAGTGGTCTTATTCAACGTTCCAACTGATTTATGAGTTCAGACTAGGATTTTTTTTTTTGATATTTCATCTAGTTTCAGATAGGCGAAGCTTCCTTTGTCATAAAATAAGTCGATTTTTGGATTCAAAGAGTGGGACTTTGGGTGGTGTTGGATTCTCCGTTCCATCGAGTTTATGAGTTCAGACTAAGATTTTTTTAATTATTATTTTATCTAGATTCAGATAGGCAAAGTTTCATTTGTCATAAAATAAGTCGATTTTTGTGTTAAAAAAGTGGGACTTTGTGTGACGTCTGAGTCACCGTTCCATCTGATTTATGAGTTCAGACTAGGATTTTCATATTTGATATTTCATCTAGTTTCAGATAGGCGAAGTTTCATTTGTCACAAAATAAGTCGATTTTTGAGTTAAAAAGGTTGGATTTTGTGTGACGTCTGAGTCACCGTTCCATCTGATTTATGAGTTCAGACTAGGATTTTTTTATTTGATATTTCATCTAGTTTCAGATAGGAGAAGCTTCTTTTGTCATAAAACAAGTCGATTTTTGGGTTCAAAAAGTGGGATTTTGAATGACGTCTGATTCACCGTTCCATCGGATTTGTGATTTCAGACTAGGATTTTTTAAATTGTTGTTTTATCTAGTTCCAGATAGGCCAAGTTTCATCTGTCATGAAATAAGTCGATTTATGTGTTAAAAAAGTGGGATTATGAGTGGTCTGATTCACCGTTCAAACTGATTTATGAGATCAGACTAGGATTTTTTTATTTGATATTTCATCTAGTTTCAGATAGGCGAAGCTTCCTTTGTCATAAAATAAGTCGATTTTTGGATTCAAAGCGTGGGATTTTGGGTAGTGTTGGATTCCCCGTTTCATCGGATTTATGAGTTCAGACTAGGATTTTTTTAATTATTATTTTATCTAGTTTCAGGTAGGCCAAGTTTCATTTGTCTTAAGATAATTCGATTTTTGGGTTAAAAAAGTTGGATTTTGTGTGACGTCTGAGTCACCGTTCCATCTGATTTATGAGTTCAGACGAGGATTTTTTTTTTGATATTTCATCTAGTTTCGGATAGGCCAAATTTCCTTTGTCATAAAATAAGTCGATTTTTGGATTCAAAGAGTGAGATTTTGAATGGTGATGGATTCACCGTTCCATCGGATTTAGAAGTTTAGACTTGGATTCTTTTAATTTGATATTTTATCTAATTTCAGATAGGCCAAGTTTCATTTGTCATGAAATAAGTCGATTTTTGGATTCAAAGAGTGGGATTTTTGGTGGTGTTGAATTCCCCGTTGCATCGGATTTATGAGTTCAGACTAGGATTTTTTTAATTATTATTTTATCTAGTTTCAGATAGGCCAAGTTTCATTTGTCTTAAGATAATTCGATTTTTGGGTTAAAAAAGTGGGATTTTGAGTGACGTCTGATTTACCGTTCCATCGAATTTAAGAGTTCAGACTAGGATTTTTTTATTTGATATTTCATCTAGTTTCAGATAGGTGAATTTTTATTTGTCACAAAATAAGTCGATTTTTGCGTTAAAAAGGTTGGATTTTGTGTGACGTCTGAGTCACCGTTCCATCGGATTTAGAAGTTCAGACATGGATTCATTTAATTTGATATTTTATCTAGTTTTAGATAGGCCAAGTTTCATTTGTCTAAAGATAATTCGATTTTTGGGTTAAAAAAGTGGGATTTTGAGTGACAACTGATTCACCGTTCCATCGGATTTATGCGTTCAGACTATATTTTTTTTAATTATTATTTTATCTAATTTCAGATAGGCCTAGTTTTATTTGTCATAAAAGAAGTCGATTTTTTGGTTCAAAAGTGGGATTTTGAATGACGTCTGATACACCGTTCCATCGGATTTGTGATTTCAGACTAGGATTTCTTAAATTGTTGTTTTATATAGTTTCAGATAGGCCAAGTTTCATCTGTCATGAAATAAGTCGAATTTTGTGTTAAAAAAGTGGGATTTTTTGAGACGTCTGAGTCACCGTTCCATCTGATTTATGAGTTCAGACTAGGATTTTTTTATTAGATATTTCATCTAGTTTCAGATAGGAGAAGCTTCTTTTGTCATAAAAAAAGTCGATTTTTGGCTTCAAAAAGTGAGATTTTGGGTGGTGTCGGATTCACCGTTCCACCGGATTTAGAAGTTCATACTTGGATTCATTTAATTTGATATTTTATCTAGTTTCAGATAGGCAAGTTTCATTTGTCCTAAGATAATTCGATTTTTGGGTTAAAAAAGTGGGATTTTGAGTGACGTCTGATTCACCGTTCCATCGGATTTATGAGTTCAGACTAGAATTTGTTTAATCATTATTTTATCTAGTTTCAGATAGGCCTAGTTTTATTTGTCATAAAATAAGTCGATTTTTGGGTTTAAAAAATGGGATTTTGTGTGACGTCATAGTCACTGTTCCATCTGATTTATGAGTTATGACTAGGATTTTTTAAATTGAAATTTATCTAGTTTCAGATAGGCAATGTTTCATTTGTCATAAAGCAAGTCGAATTTTGGGTTCAAAAAGTGGGATTTTGAATGACGTCTGATTCACCGTTCCATCGGATTTGTGATTTCAGACTAGGATTTTTTAAATTGTTGTTTTATCGAGTTTCAGATAGGCCAAGTTTCATCTGTCATGAAATAAGTCGATTTTTGAGTTAAAAAAGTGGGATTATGAGTGGTCTGATTCACCGTTCCAACTGATTTATGAGTTCAGACTAGGATTTTTTTTTTTGATATTTCATCTAGTTTCAGATAGGCGAAGCTTCCTTTGTCATAAAATAAGTCGATTTTTGGATTCAAAGAGTGGGATTTTGGGTGTTGTTGGATTCCCCGTTTCATCGGATTTATGAGTTCAGACTAGGATTTTTTTAATTATTATTTTATCTAGTTTCAGATAGGCCAAGTTTCATTTGTCTTTAGATAATTCGAATTTTTGGGTTAAAAAAGTGGGATTTTGAGTGACGTCTGATTTACCGTTCCATCGGATTTATGAGTTCAGACTAGGATTTTTTTATTTTATATTTCATCTAGTTTCAGTAGGCGAAGTTTCATTTGTCAAAAAATAAGTCGATTTTTGCGTTAAAAAGGTTGGATTTTGTGTGACGTCTGAGTCACCGTTCCATCTGATTTATGAGTTCAGACTAGGATTTTTTTATTTGATATTTCATCTAGTTTCGGATAGGCCAAGGTTCCTTTGTCATAAAATAAGTCGATTTTTGGATTCAAAGAGTGGGACTTTGGGTGGTGTTGGATTCTCCGTTCCATCTGATTTATGAGTTCAGACTAGGATTTTTTTATTTGATATTTCATCTAGTTTCAGATAGGAGAAGCTTCTTTTGTCATAAAACAAGTCGATTTTTGGGTTCAAAAAGTGGGATTTTGAATGACGTCTGATTCACCGTTCCATCGGATTTGTGATTTCAGACTAGGATTTTTTAAATTGTTGTTTTATCTAGTTCCAGATAGGCCAAGTTTCATCTGTCATGAAATAAGTCGATTTATGTGTTAAAAAAGTGGGATTATGAGTGGTCTGATTCACCGTTCAAACTGATTTATGAGATCAGACTAGGATTTTTTTATTTGATATTTCATCTAGTTTCAGATAGGCGAAGCTTCCTTTGTCATAAAATAAGTCGATTTTTGGATTCAAAGCGTGGGATTTTGGGTAGTGTTGGATTCCCCGTTTCATCGGATTTATGAGTTCAGACTAGGATTTTTTTAATTATTATTTTATCTAGTTTCAGGTAGGCCAAGTTTCATTTGTCTTAAGATAATTCGATTTTTGGGTTAAAAAAGTTGGATTTTGTGTGACGTCTGAGTCACCGTTCCATCTGATTTATGAGTTCAGACGAGGATTTTTTTTTTGATATTTCATCTAGTTTCGGATAGGCCAAGTTTCCTTTGTCATAAAATAAGTCGATTTTTGGATTCAAAGAGTGAGATTTTGGATGGTGATGGATTCACCGTTCCATCGGATTTAGAAGTTTAGACTTGGATTCTTTTAATTTGATATTTTATCTAATTTCAGATAGGCCAAGTTTCATTTGTCATGAAATAAGTCGATTTTTGGATTCAAAGAGTGGGATTTTTGGTGGTGTTGAATTCCCCGTTGCATCGGATTTATGAGTTCAGACTAGGATTTTTTTAATTATTATTTTATCTAGTTTCAGATAGGCCAAGTTTCATTTGTCTTAAGATAATTCGATTTTTGGGTTAAAAAAGTGGGATTTTGAGTGACGTCTGATTTACCGTTCCATCGAATTTAAGAGTTCAGACTAGGATTTTTTTATTTGATATTTCATCTAGTTTCAGATAGGTGAATTTTTATTTGTCACAAAATAAGTCGATTTTTGCGTTAAAAAGGTTGGATTTTGTGTGACGTCTGAGTCACCGTTCCATCGGATTTAGAAGTTCAGACATGGATTCATTTAATTTGATATTTTATCTAGTTTTAGATAGGCCAAGTTTCATTTGTCTAAAGATAATTCGATTTTTGGGTTAAAAAAGTGGGATTTTGAGTGACAACTGATTCACCGTTCCATCGGATTTATGCGTTCAGACTATATTTTTTTTAATTATTATTTTATCTAATTTCAGATAGGCCTAGTTTTATTTGTCATAAAAGAAGTCGATTTTTTGGTTCAAAAGTGGGATTTTGAATGACGTCTGATACACCGTTCCATCGGATTTGTGATTTCAGACTAGGATTTCTTAAATTGTTGTTTTATATAGTTTCAGATAGGCCAAGTTTCATCTGTCATGAAATAAGTCGAATTTTGTGTTAAAAAAGTGGGATTTTTTGAGACGTCTGAGTCACCGTTCCATCTGATTTATGAGTTCAGACTAGGATTTTTTTATTAGATATTTCATCTAGTTTCAGATAGGAGAAGCTTCTTTTGTCATAAAAAAAGTCGATTTTTGGATTCAAAAAGTGAGATTTTGGGTGGTGTCGGATTCACCGTTCCACCGGATTTAGAAGTTCATACTTGGATTCATTTAATTTGATATTTTATCTAGTTTCAGATAGGCAAGTTTCATTTGTCCTAAGATAATTCGATTTTTGGGTTAAAAAAGTGGGATTTTGAGTGACGTCTGATTCACCGTTCCATCGGATTTATGAGTTCAGACTAGAATTTGTTTAATCATTATTTTATCTAGTTTCAGATAGGCCTAGTTTTATTTGTCATAAAATAAGTCGATTTTTGGGTTTAAAAAATGGGATTTTGTGTGACGTCATAGTCACTGTTCCATCTGATTTATGAGTTATGACTAGGATTTTTTAAATTGAAATTTATCTAGTTTCAGATAGGCAATGTTTCATTTGTCATAAAGCAAGTCGAATTTTGGGTTCAAAAAGTGGGATTTTGAATGACGTCTGATTCACCGTTCCATCGGATTTGTGATTTCAGACTAGGATTTTTTAAATTGTTGTTTTATCGAGTTTCAGATAGGCCAAGTTTCATCTGTCATGAAATAAGTCGATTTTTGAGTTAAAAAAGTGGGATTATGAGTGGTCTGATTCACCGTTCCAACTGATTTATGAGTTCAGACTAGGATTTTTTTTTTTGATATTTCATCTAGTTTCAGATAGGCGAAGCTTCCTTTGTCATAAAATAAGTCGATTTTTGGATTCAAAGAGTGGGATTTTGGGTGTTGTTGGATTCCCCGTTTCATCGGATTTATGAGTTCAGACTAGGATTTTTTTAATTATTATTTTATCTAGTTTCAGATAGGCCAAGTTTCATTTGTCTTTAGATAATTCGAATTTTTGGGTTAAAAAAGTGGGATTTTGAGTGACGTCTGATTTACCGTTCCATCGGATTTATGAGTTCAGACTAGGATTTTTTTATTTTATATTTCATCTAGTTTCAGTAGGCGAAGTTTCATTTGTCAAAAAATAAGTCGATTTTTGCGTTAAAAAGGTTGGATTTTGTGTGACGTCTGAGTCACCGTTCCATCTGATTTATGAGTTCAGACTAGGATTTTTTTATTTGATATTTCATCTAGTTTCGGATAGGCCAAGGTTCCTTTGTCATAAAATAAGTCGATTTTTGGATTCAAAGAGTGGGACTTTGGGTGGTGTTGGATTCTCCGTTCCATCTGATTTATGAGTTCAGACTAGGATTTTTTTATTTGATATTTCATCTAGTTTCAGATAGGAGAAGCTTCTTTTGTCATAAAACAAGTCGATTTTTGGGTTCAAAAAGTGGGATTTTGAATGACGTCTGATTCACCGTTCCATCGGATTTGTGATTTCAGACTAGGATTTTTTAAATTGTTGTTTTATCTAGTTCCAGATAGGCCAAGTTTCATCTGTCATGAAATAAGTCGATTTATGTGTTAAAAAAGTGGGATTATGAGTGGTCTGATTCACCGTTCAAACTGATTTATGAGATCAGACTAGGATTTTTTTATTTGATATTTCATCTAGTTTCAGATAGGCGAAGCTTCCTTTGTCATAAAATAAGTCGATTTTTGGATTCAAAGCGTGGGATTTTGGGTAGTGTTGGATTCCCCGTTTCATCGGATTTATGAGTTCAGACTAGGATTTTTTTAATTATTATTTTATCTAGTTTCAGGTAGGCCAAGTTTCATTTGTCTTAAGATAATTCGATTTTTGGGTTAAAAAAGTTGGATTTTGTGTGACGTCTGAGTCACCGTTCCATCTGATTTATGAGTTCAGACGAGGATTTTTTTTTTGATATTTCATCTAGTTTCGGATAGGCCAAGTTTCCTTTGTCATAAAATAAGTCGATTTTTGGATTCAAAGAGTGAGATTTTGGATGGTGATGGATTCACCGTTCCATCGGATTTAGAAGTTTAGACTTGGATTCTTTTAATTTGATATTTTATCTAATTTCAGATAGGCCAAGTTTCATTTGTCATGAAATAAGTCGATTTTTGGATTCAAAGAGTGGGATTTTTGGTGGTGTTGAATTCCCCGTTGCATCGGATTTATGAGTTCAGACTAGGATTTTTTTAATTATTATTTTATCTAGTTTCATATAGGCCAAGTTTCATTTGTCTTAAGATAATTCGATTTTTGGGTTAAAAAAGTGGGATTTTGAGTGACATCTGATTTAGCGTTCCATCGAATTTAAGAGTTCAGACTAGGATTTTTTTATTTGATATTTCATCTAGTTTCAGATAGGTGAATTTTTATTTGTCACAAAATAAGTCGATTTTTGCGTTAAAAAGGTTGGATTTTGTGTGACGTCTGAGTCACCGTTCCATCGGATTTAGAAGTTCAGACATGGATTCATTTAATTTGATATTTTATCTAGTTTTAGATAGGCCAAGTTTCATTTGTCTAAAGATAATTCGATTTTTGGGTTAAAAAAGTGGGATTTTGAGTGACAACTGATTCACCGTTCCATCGGATTTATGCGTTCAGACTATATTTTTTTTAATTATTATTTTATCTAATTTCAGATAGGCCTAGTTTTATTTGTCATAAAAGAAGTCGATTTTTTGGTTCAAAAGTGGGATTTTGAATGACGTCTGATACACCGTTCCATCGGATTTGTGATTTCAGACTAGGATTTCTTAAATTGTTGTTTTATATAGTTTCAGATAGGCCAAGTTTCATCTGTCATGAAATAAGTCGAATTTTGTGTTAAAAAAGTGGGATTTTTTGAGACGTCTGAGTCACCGTTCCATCTGATTTATGAGTTCAGACTAGGATTTTTTTATTAGATATTTCATCTAGTTTCAGATAGGAGAAGCTTCTTTTGTCATAAAAAAAGTCGATTTTTGGAATCAAAAAGTGAGATTTTGGGTGGTGTCGGATTCACCGTTCCACCGGATTTAGAAGTTCATACTTGGATTCATTTAATTTGATATTTTATCTAGTTTCAGATAGGCAAGTTTCATTTGTCCTAAGATAATTCGATTTTTGGGTTAAAAAAGTGGGATTTTGAGTGACGTCTGATTCACCGTTCCATCGGATTTATGAGTTCAGACTAGAATTTGTTTAATCATTATTTTATCTAGTTTCAGATAGGCCTAGTTTTATTTGTCATAAAATAAGTCGATTTTTGGGTTTAAAAAATGGGATTTTGTGTGACGTCATAGTCACTGTTCCATCTGATTTATGAGTTATGACTAGGATTTTTTAAATTGAAATTTATCTAGTTTCAGATAGGCAATGTTTCATTTGTCATAAAGCAAGTCGAATTTTGGGTTCAAAAAGTGGGATTTTGAATGACGTCTGATTCACCGTTCCATCGGATTTGTGATTTCAGACTAGGATTTTTTAAATTGTTGTTTTATCGAGTTTCAGATAGGCCAAGTTTCATCTGTCATGAAATAAGTCGATTTTTGAGTTAAAAAAGTGGGATTATGAGTGGTCTGATTCACCGTTCCAACTGATTTATGAGTTCAGACTAGGATTTTTTTTTTTGATATTTCATCTAGTTTCAGATAGGCGAAGCTTCCTTTGTCATAAAATAAGTCGATTTTTGGATTCAAAGAGTGGGATTTTGGGTGTTGTTGGATTCCCCGTTTCATCGGATTTATGAGTTCAGACTAGGATTTTTTTAATTATTATTTTATCTAGTTTCAGATAGGCCAAGTTTCATTTGTCTTTAGATAATTCGAATTTTTGGGTTAAAAAAGTGGGATTTTGAGTGACGTCTGATTTACCGTTCCATCGGATTTATGAGTTCAGACTAGGATTTTTTTATTTTATATTTCATCTAGTTTCAGTAGGCGAAGTTTCATTTGTCAAAAAATAAGTCGATTTTTGCGTTAAAAAGGTTGGATTTTGTGTGACGTCTGAGTCACCGTTCCATCTGATTTATGAGTTCAGACTAGGATTTTTTTATTTGATATTTCATCTAGTTTCGGATAGGCCAAGTTTCCTTTGTCATAAAATAAGTCGATTTTTGGATTCAAAGAGTGGGACTTTGGGTGGTGTTGGATTCTCCGTTCCATCGAGTTTATGAGTTCAGACTAAGATTTTTTTAATTATTATTTTATCTAGATTCAGATAGGCAAAGTTTCATTTGTCATAAAATAAGTCGATTTTCGGGTTAAAAAAGTGGGATTTTTTGAGACGTCTGAGTCACCGTTCCATCTGATTTATGAGTTCAGACTAGGATTTTTTTATTAGATATTTCATCTAGTTTCAGATAGGAGAAGCTTCTTTTGTCATAAAAAAAGTCGATTTTTGGATTCAAAAAGTGAGATTTTGGGTGGTGTCGGATTCACCGTTCCACCGGATTTAGAAGTTCATACTTGGATTCATTTAATTTGATATTTTATCTAGTTTCAGATAGGCAAGTTTCATTTGTCTTAAGATAATTCGATTTTTGGGTTAAAAAAGTGGGATTTTGAGTGATGTCTGATTCACCGTTCCATCGGATTTGTGATTTCAGACTAGGATTTTTTAAATTGTTGTTTTATCTAGTTTCAGATAGGCCAAGTTTCATCTGTCATGAAATAAGTCGATTTATGTGTTAAAAAAGTGGGATTATGAGTGGTCTGATTCACCGTTCAAACTGATTTATGAGTTCAGACTAGGATTTTTTTATTTGATATTTCATTCAGTTTCAGATAGGCGAAGCTTCCTTTGTCATAAAATAAGTCGATTTTTGGATTCAAAGCGTGGGATTTTGGGTAGTGTTGGATTCCCCGTTTCATCGGATTTATGAGTTCAGACTAGGATTTTTTTAATTATTATTTTATCTAGTTTCAGATAGGCCAAGTTTCATTTGTCATGAAATAAGTCGATTTTTGGATTCAAAGAGTGGGATTTTTGGTGGTGTTGGATTCCCCGTTGCATCGGATTTATGAGTTCAGACTAGGATTTTTTTAATTATTATTTTATCTAGTTTCAGATAGGCCAAGTTTCATTTGTCTTAAGATAATTCGATTTTTGGGTTAAAAAAGTTGGATTTTGTGTGACGTCTGAGTCACCGTTCCATCTGATTTATGAGTTCAGACGAGGATTTTTTTTTGATATTTCATCTAGTTTCGGATAGGCCAAGTTTCCTTTGTCATAAAATAAGTCGATTTTTGGATTCAAAGAGTGAGATTTTGGATGGTGATGGATTCACCGTTCCATCGGATTTAGAAGTTCAGACTTGGATTCTTTTAATTTGATATTTAATCTAGTTTCAGATAGGCCAAGTTTCATTTGTCATGAAATAAGTCGATTTTTGGATTCAAAGAGTGGGATTTTTGGTGGTGTTGGATTCCCCGTTGCATCGGATTTATGAGTTCAGACTAGGATTTTTTTAATTTTTATTTTATCTAGTTTCAGATAGGCCAAGTTTCATTTGTCTTAAGATAATTCGATTTTTGGGTTAAAAAAGTGGGATTTTGAGTGACGTCTGATTTACCGTTCCATCGAATTTAAGAGTTCAGACTAGGATTTTTTTTATTTGATATTTCATCTAGTTTCAGATAGGTGAATTTTTATTTGTCACAAAATAAGTCGATTTTTGCGTTAAAAAGGTTGGATTTTGTGTGACGTATGAGTCACCGTTCCATCGGATTTAGAAGTTCAGACTATATTTTTTTAAATTATTATTTTATCTAGTTTCAGATAGGCCTAGTTTTATTTGTCATAAAATAAGTCGATTTTTTGGTTCAAAAAGTGGGATTTTGAATGACGTCTGATACACCGTTCCATCGGATTTGTGATTTCAGACTAGGATTTCTTAAATTGTTGTTTTATATAGTTTCAGATAGGCCAAGTTTCATCTGTCATGAAATAAATCGAATTTTGTGTTAAAAAAGTGGGATTTTTTGAGACGTCTGAGTCACCGTTCCATCTGATTTATGAGTTCAGACTAGGATTTTTTTATTAGATATTTCATCTAGTTTCAGATAGGAGAAGCTTCTTTTGTCATAAAAAAAGTCGATTTTTGGATTCAAAAAATGAGATTTTGGGTGGTGTCGGATTCACCGTTCCACCGGATTTAGAAGTTCATACTTGGATTCATTTAATTTGATATTTTATCTAGTTTCAGAAAGGCAAGTTTCATTTGTCTTAAGATAATTCGATTTTTGGGTTAAAAAAGTGGGATTTTGAGTGACGTCTGATTCACCGTTTCATCGGATTTATGAGTTCAGACTAGAATTTTTAAAATTGTTGTTTTATCTAGTTTCAGATAGGCCAAGTTTCATCTGTCATGAAATAAGTCGATTTATGTGTTAAAAAAGTGGGATTATGAGTGGTCTGCTTCACCGTTCAAACTGATTTATGAGTTCAGACTAGGATTTTTTTATTTGATATTTCATCTAGTTTCAGATAGGCGAAGCTTCCTTTGTCATAAAATAAGTCGATTTTTGGATTCAAAGCGTGGGATTTTGGGTAGTGTTGGATTCCCCGTTTCATCGGATTTATGAGTTCAGACTAGGATTTTTTTAATTATTATTTTATCTAGTTTCAGATAGGCCAAGTTCCATTTGTCTTAAGATAATTCGATTTTTGGGTTAAAAAAGTTGGATTTTGTGTGACGTCTGAGTCACCGTTCCATCTGATATATGAGTTCAGACGAGGACTTTTTTTTTGATATTTCATCTAATTTCGGATAGGCCAAGTTTTCTTTGTCATGAAATAAGTCGATTTTTGGATTCAAAGAGTGGGATTTTTGGTGGTGTTGGATTCCCCGTTGCATCGGATTTATGAGTTCAGACTAGGATTTTTTTAATTATTATTTTATCTAGTTTCAGATAGGCCAAGTTTCATTTGTCTTAAGATAAGTCGATTTTTGGATTCAAAGAGTGAGATTTTGGATGGTGATGGATTCACCGTTCCATCGGATTTAGAAGTTCAGACTTGGATTCTTTTAATTTGATATTTTATCTAGTTTCAGATAGGCCAAGTTTCATTTGTCAGGAAATAAGTCGATTTTTGGATTCAAAGAGTGGGATTTTTGGTGGTGTTGGATTCCCCGTTGCATCGGATTTATGAGTTCAGACTAGGATTTTTTTAATTATTATTTTATCTAGTTTCAGATAGGCCAAGTTTCATTTGTCTTAAGATAATTCGATTTTTGGGTTAAAAAAGTGGGATTTTGAGTGACGTCTGATTTACCGTTTCATCGAATTTAAGAGTTCAGACTAGGATTTTTTTATTTGATATTTCATCTAGTTTCAGATAGGTGAATTTTTATTTGTCACAAAATAAGTCGATTTTTGCGTTAAAAAGGTTGGATTTTGTGTGACGTGTGAGTCACCGTTCCATCGGATTTAGAAGTTCAGACATGGATTCATTTAATTTGATATTTTATCTAGTTTTAGATAGGCCAAGTTTCATTTGTCTAAAGATAATTCGATTTTTGGGTTAAAAAAGTGGGATTTTCAGTGACAACTGATTCACCGTTCCATCGGATTTATGCGTTCAGACTATATTTTTTTTAATTATTATTTTATCTAGTTTCAGATAGGCCTAGTTTTTGTTATTTGATAGGCCTAGTTAGTTTCTGACTAGGATTTTTTAAATTGTTGTTTTATATAGTAGTTTCAGATAGGCCAAGTTTCATCTGTCATGAAATAAGTCGATTTTTGGGTTAAAAAAGTGGGATTTTGTGTGGTGTCGGATTCACCGTTCCATCAGATTTAGAAGCTCAGACTTGGATTCATTTAATTTGATTTTTTATCTAGTTTGAGATAGGCCAAGTTTCCTTTGTCATAAAATAAGTCGTTTTTTGGATTCAAAGAGTGGGACTTTGGGTGACGTCTGAGTCACCGTTCCATCTGATTTATGAGTTCAGACTAGGATTTTTTATTTGATATTTCGTCTAGTTACAGATAGGCGAAGCTTCCTTTGTCATAAAACAAATCGATTTTTGCGTTAAAAAATGGGATTTTGAGTGACGACTTAGTCACTGTTCCATCTGATTTATGAGTTCAGACTAGGATTTTTTTATTTGATATTTCATCTAGTTTCAGATAGGCCTAGTTTTATTTGTCATGAAATAAGTCGATTTTTGGGTTTGAAAAATGGGATTTTGTGTGACGTCTTAGTCACTGTTCCATCTGATTTATGAGTTCAGACTAGGATTTTTTTAATTGAAACTTATCTAGTTTCAGATAGGCAAAGTTTCATTTGTCATAAAACAAGTCGATTTTTGGTTTCAAAAAGTGGGATTTTGAATGACGTCTGATTCACCGTTCCATCGGATTTGTGATTTCAGACTAGGATTTTTTAAATTGTTGTTTCATCTAGTTTCAGATAGGCCAAGTTTCATATGTCATTAAATAAGTCAATTTTTGTGTTAAAAAAGTGGGATTATGAGTGGTCTGATTCACCGTTCCATCGGATTTAGAAGTTCAGACTTGGATTCTTTTAATTTGATATTTTATCTAGTTTCAGATAGGCCAAGTTTCATTTGTCATGAAATAAGTCGATTTTTGGATTCAAAGAGTGGGATTTTTGGTGGTGTTGGATTCCCCGTTGCATCGGATTTATGAGTTCAGACTAGGATTTTTTTAATTTTCATTTTATCTAGTTTCAGATAGGCCAAGTTTCATTTGTCTTAAGATAATTCGATTTGTGGGTTAAAAAAGTGGGATTTTGAGTGACGTCTGATTTACCGTTCCATCGAATTTAAGAGTTCAGACTAGGATTTTTTTATTTGATATTTCATCTAGTTTCAGATAGGTGAATTTTTATTTGTCACAAAATAAGTCGATTTTTGCGTTAAAAAGGTTGGATTTTGTGTGACGTGTGAGTCACCGTTCCATCGGATTTAGAAGTTCAGACATGGATTCATTTAATTTGATATTTTATCTAGTTTTAGATAGGCCAAGTTTCATTTGTCTAAAGATAATATATTTTTTTTAATTATTATTTTATCTAGTTTCAGATAGGCCTAGTTTTTGTTATTTGATAGGCCTAGTTAGTTTCTGACTAGGATTTTTTAAATTGTTGTTTTATATAGTAGTTTCAGATAGGCCAAGTTTCATCTGTCATGAAATAAGTCGATTTTTGGGTTAAAAAAGTGGGATTTTGTGTGGTGTCGGATTCACCGTTCCATCAGATTTAGAAGCTCAGACTTGGATTCATTTAATTTGATTTTTTATCTAGTTTGAGATAGGCCAAGTTTCCTTTGTCATATAATAAGTCGATTTTTGGATTCAAAGAGTGGGACTTTGGGTGACGTCTGAGTCACCGTTCCATCTGATTTATGAGTTCAGACTAGGATTTTTTATTTGATATTTCGTCTAGTTACAGATAGGCAAAGCTTCCTTTGTCATAAAACAAATCGATTTTTGCGTTAAAAAATGGGATTTTGAGTGACGACTTAGTCACTGTTTCATCTGATTTATGAGTTCAGACTAGGATTTTTTTATTTGATATTTCATCTAGTTTCAGATAGGCCTAGTTTTATTTGTCATGAAATAAGTCGATTTTTGGGTTTAAAAAATGGGATTTTGTGTGACGTCTTAGTCACTGTTCCATCTGATTTATGAGTTCAGACTAGGATTTTTTTAATTGAAACTTATCTAGTTTCAGATAGGCAAAGTTTCATTTGTCATAAAACAAGTCGATTTTTGGTTTCAAAAAGTGGGATTTTGAATGACGTCTGATTCACCGTTCCATCGGATTTGTGATTTCAGACTAGGATTTTTTAAATTGTTGTTTCATCTAGTTTCAGATAGGCCACGTTTCATATGTCATTAAATAAGTCAATTTTTGTGTTAAAAAAGTGGGATTATGAGTGGTCTGATTCACCGTTCCAACTGATTTATGAGTTCAGACTAGGATTTTTTTTTTTTTGATATTTCATCTAGTTTCAGATAGGCGAAGCTTCCTTTGTCATAAAATAAGTCGATTTTTGGATTCAAAGAGTGGGATTTTGGGTGTTGTTGGATTCCCCGTTTCATCGGATTTATGAGTTCAGACTAGGATTTTTTTAATTATTACTTTATCTAGTTTCAGATTAGCCAAGTTTCATTTGTCTTAAGATAATTCGATTTTTGGGTTAAAAAAGTGGGATTTTGAGTGACAACTGATTCACCGTTCCATCGGATTTATGCGTTCAGACTATATTTTTTTAAATTATTATTTTATCTAGTTTCAGATAGGCCTAGTTTTATTTGTCATAAAATAAGTCGATTTTTTGGTTCAAAAAGTGGGATTTTGAATGACGTCTGATACACCGTTCCATCGGATTTGTGATTTCAGACTAGGATTTCTTAAATTGTTGTTTTATATAGTTTCAGATAGGCCAAGTTTCATCTGTCATGAAATAAATCGAATTTTGTGTTAAAAAAGTGGGATTTTTTGAGACGTCTGAGTCACCGTTCCATCTGATTTATGAGTTCAGACTAGGATTTTTTTATTAGATATTTCATCTAGTTTCAGATAGGAGAAGCTTCTTTTGTCATAAAAAAAGTCGATTTTTGGATTCAAAAAGTGAGATTTTGGGTGGTGTCGGATTCACCGTTCCACCGGATTTAGAAGTTCATACTTGGATTCATTTAATTTGATATTTTATCTAGTTTCAGATAGGCAAGTTTCATTTGTCTTAAGATAATTCGATTTTTGGGTTAAAAAAGTGGGATTTTGAGTGACGTCTGATTCACCGTTCCATCGGATTTATGAGTTCAGACTAGAATTTTTTAAATTGTTGTTTTATCTAGTTTCAGATAGGCCAAGTTTCATCTGTCATGAAATAAGTCGATTTATGTGTTAAAAAAGTGGGATTATGAGTGGTCTGCTTCACCGTTCAAACTGATTTATGAGTTCAGACTAGGATTTTTTTATTTGATATTTCATCTAGTTTCAGATAGGCGAAGCTTCCTTTGTCATAAAATAAGTCGATTTTTGGATTCAAAGCGTGGGATTTTGGGTAGTGTTGGATTCCCCGTTTCATCGGATTTATGAGTTCAGACTTGGATTCTTTTAATTTGATATTTTATCTAGTTTCAGATAGGCCAAGTTTCATTTGTCATGAAATAAGTCGATTTTTGGATTCAAAGAGTGGGATTTTTGGTGGTGTTGGATTCCCCGTTGCATCGGATTTATGAGTTCAGACTAGGATTTTTTTAATTTTTATTTTATCTAGTTTCAGATAGGCCAAGTTTCATTTGTCTTAAGATAATTCGATTTGTGGGTTAAAAAAGTGGGATTTTGAGTGACGTTCGATTTACCGTTCCATCGAATTTAAGAGTTCAGACTAGGATTTTTTTATTTGATATTTCATCTAGTTTCAGATAGGTGAATTTTTATTTGTCACAAAATAAGTCGATTTTTGCGTTAAAAAGGTTGGATTTTGTGTGACGTGTGAGTCACCGTTCCATCGGATTTAGAAGTTCAGACATGGATTCATTTAATTTGATATTTTATCTAGTTTTAGATAGGCCAAGTTTCATTTGTCTAAAGAAAATATATTTTTTTTAATTATTATTTTATCTAGTTTCAGATAGGCCTAGTTTTTGTTATTTGATAGGCCTAGTTAGTTTCTGACTAGGATTTTTTAAATTGTTGTTTTATATAGTAGTTTCAGATAGGCCAAGTTTCATCTGTCATGAAATAAGTCGATTTTTGGGTTAAAAAAGTGGGATTTTGTGTGGTGTCGGATTCACCGTTCCATCAGATTTAGAAGCTCAGACTTGGATTCATTTAATTTGATTTTTTATCTAGTTTGAGATAGGCCAAGTTTCCTTTGTCATATAATAAGTCGATTTTTGGATTCAAAGAGTGGGACTTTGGGTGACGTCTGAGTCACCGTTCCATCTGATTTATGAGTTCAGACTAGGATTTTTTATTTGATATTTCGTCTAGTTACAGATAGGCAAAGCTTCCTTTGTCATAAAACAAATCGATTTTTGCGTTAAAAAATGGGATTTTGAGTGACGACTTAGTCACTGTTTCATCTGATTTATGAGTTCAGACTAGGATTTTTTTATTTGATATTTCATCTAGTTTCAGATAGGCCTAGTTTTATTTGTCATGAAATAAGTCGATTTTTGGGTTTAAAAAATGGGATTTTGTGTGACGTCTTAGTCACTGTTCCATCTGATTTATGAGTTCAGACTAGGATTTTTTTAATTGAAACTTATCTAGTTTCAGATAGGCAAAGTTTCATTTGTCATAAAACAAGTCGATTTTTGGTTTCAAAAAGTGGGATTTTGAATGACGTCTGATTCACCGTTCCATCGGATTTGTGATTTCAGACTAGGATTTTTTAAATTGTTGTTTCATCTAGTTTCAGATAGGCCACGTTTCATATGTCATTAAATAAGTCAATTTTTGTGTTAAAAAAGTGGGATTATGAGTGGTCTGATTCACCGTTCCAACTGATTTATGAGTTCAGACTAGGATTTTTTTTTTTTTATATTTCATCTAGTTTCAGATAGGCGAAGCTTCCTTTGTCATAAAATAAGTCGATTTTTGGATTCAAAGAGTGGGATTTTGGGTGTTGTTGGATTCCCCGTTTCATCGGATTTATGAGTTCAGACTAGGATTTTTTTAATTATTACTTTATCTAGTTTCAGATTAGCCAAGTTTCATTTGTCTTAAGATAATTCGATTTTTGGGTTAAAAAAGTGGGATTTTGAGTGACAACTGATTCACCGTTCCATCGGATTTATGCGTTCAGACTATATTTTTTTAAATTATTATTTTATCTAGTTTCAGATAGGCCTAGTTTTATTTGTCATAAAATAAGTCGATTTTTTGGTTCAAAAAGTGGGATTTTGAATGACGTCTGATACACCGTTCCATCGGATTTGTGATTTCAGACTAGGATTTCTTAAATTGTTGTTTTATATAGTTTCAGATAGGCCAAGTTTCATCTGTCATGAAATAAATCGAATTTTGTGTTAAAAAAGTGGGATTTTTTGAGACGTCTGAGTCACCGTTCCATCTGATTTATGAGTTCAGACTAGGATTTTTTTATTAGATATTTCATCTAGTTTCAGATAGGAGAAGCTTCTTTTGTCATAAAAAAAGTCGATTTTTGGATTCAAAAAGTGAGATTTTGGGTGGTGTCGGATTCACCGTTCCACCGGATTTAGAAGTTCATACTTGGATTCATTTAATTTGATATTTTATCTAGTTTCAGATAGGCAAGTTTCATTTGTCTTAAGATAATTCGATTTTTGGGTTAAAAAAGTGGGATTTTGAGTGACGTCTGATTCACCGTTCCATCGGATTTATGAGTTCAGACTAGAATTTTTTAAATTGTTGTTTTATCTAGTTTCAGATAGGCCAAGTTTCATCTGTCATGAAATAAGTCGATTTATGTGTTAAAAAAGTGGGATTATGAGTGGTCTGCTTCACCGTTCAAACTGATTTATGAGTTCAGACTAGGATTTTTTTATTTGATATTTCATCTAGTTTCAGATAGGCGAAGCTTCCTTTGTCATAAAATAAGTCGATTTTTGGATTCAAAGCGTGGGATTTTGGGTAGGATTGGATTCCCCGTTTCATCGGATTTATGAGTTCAGACTAGGATTTTTTTAATTATTATTTTATCTAGTTTCAGATAGGCCAAGTTTCATTTGTCTTAAGATAATTCGATTTTTGGGTTAAAAAAGTTGGATTTTGTGTGACGTCTGAGTCACCGTTCCATCTGATTTATGAGTTCAGACGAGGATTTTTTTTTGATATTTCATCTAGTTTCGGATAGGCCAAGTTTCCTTTGTCATAAAATAAGTCGATTTTTGGATTCAAAGAGTGATATTTTGGATGGTGATGGATTCACCGTTCCATCGGATTTAGAAGTTCAGACTTGGATTCTTTTAATTTGATATTTTATCTAGTTTCAGATAGGCCAAGTTTCATTTGTCAGGAAATAAGTCGATTTTTGGATTCAAAGAGTGGGATTTTTGGTGGTGTTGGATTCCCCGTTGCATCGGATTTATGAGTTCAGACTAGGATTTTTTTAATTATTATTTTATCTAGTTTCAGATAGGCCAAGTTTCATTTGTCTTAAGATAATTCGATTTTTGGGTTAAAAAAGTGGGATTTTGAGTGACGTCTGATTTACCGTTCCATCGAATTTAAGAGTTCAGACTAGGATTTTTTTATTTGATATTTCATCTAGTTTCAGATAGGTGAATTTTTATTTGTCACAAAATAAGTCGATTTTTGCGTTAAAAAGGTTGGATTTTGTGTGACGTGTGAGTCACCGTTCCATCGGATTTAGAAGTTCAGACATGGATTCATTTAATTTGATATTTTATCTAGTTTTAGATAGGCCAAGTTTCATTTGTCTAAAGATAATTCGATTTTTGGGTTAAAAAAGTGGGATTTTGAGTGACAACTGATTCACCGTTCCATCGGATTTATGCGTTCAGACTATATTTTTTTTAATTATTATTTTATCTAGTTTCAGATAGGCCTAGTTTTTGTTATTTGATAGGCCTAGTTAGTTTCTGACTAGGATTTTTTAAATTGTTGTTTTATATAGTAGTTTCAGATAGGCCAAGTTTCATCTGTCATGAAATAAGTCGATTTTTGGGTTAAAAAAGTGGGATTTTGTGTGGTGTCGGATTCACCGTTCCATCAGATTTAGAAGCTCAGACTTGGATTCATTTAATTTGATTTTTTATCTAGTTTGAGATAGGCCAAGTTTCCTTTGTCATAAAATAAGTCGTTTTTTGGATTCAAAGAGTGGGACTTTGGGTGACGTCTGAGTCACCGTTCCATCTGATTTATGAGTTCAGACTAGGATTTTTTATTTGATATTTCGTCTAGTTACAGATAGGCGAAGCTTCCTTTGTCATAAAACAAATCGATTTTTGCGTTAAAAAATGGGATTTTGAGTGACGACTTAGTCACTGTTCCATCTGATTTATGAGTTCAGACTAGGATTTTTTTATTTGATATTTCATCTAGTTTCAGATAGGCCTAGTTTTATTTGTCATGAAATAAGTCGATTTTTGGGTTTGAAAAATGGGATTTTGTGTGACGTCTTAGTCACTGTTCCATCTGATTTATGAGTTCAGACTAGGATTTTTTTAATTGAAACTTATCTAGTTTCAGATAGGCAAAGTTTCATTTGTCATAAAACAAGTCGATTTTTGGTTTCAAAAAGTGGGATTTTGAATGACGTCTGATTCACCGTTCCATCGGATTTGTGATTTCAGACTAGGATTTTTTAAATTGTTGTTTCATCTAGTTTCAGATAGGCCAAGTTTCATATGTCATTAAATAAGTCAATTTTTGTGTTAAAAAAGTGGGATTATGAGTGGTCTGATTCACCGTTCCATCGGATTTAGAAGTTCAGACTTGGATTCTTTTAATTTGATATTTTATCTAGTTTCAGATAGGCCAAGTTTCATTTGTCATGAAATAAGTCGATTTTTGGATTCAAAGAGTGGGATTTTTGGTGGTGTTGGATTCCCCGTTGCATCGGATTTATGAGTTCAGACTAGGATTTTTTTAATTTTTATTTTATCTAGTTTCAGATAGGCCAAGTTTCATTTGTCTTAAGATAATTCGATTTGTGGGTTAAAAAAGTGGGATTTTGAGTGACGTCTGATTTACCGTTCCATCGAATTTAAGAGTTCAGACTAGGATTTTTTTATTTGATATTTCATCTAGTTTCAGATAGGTGAATTTTTATTTGTCACAAAATAAGTCGATTTTTGCGTTAAAAAGGTTGGATTTTGTGTGACGTGTGAGTCACCGTTCCATCGGATTTAGAAGTTCAGACATGGATTCATTTAATTTGATATTTTATCTAGTTTTAGATAGGCCAAGTTTCATTTGTCTAAAGATAATATATTTTTTTTAATTATTATTTTATCTAGTTTCAGATAGGCCTAGTTTTTGTTATTTGATAGGCCTAGTTAGTTTCTGACTAGGATTTTTTAAATTGTTGTTTTATATAGTAGTTTCAGATAGGCCAAGTTTCATCTGTCATGAAATAAGTCGATTTTTGGGTTAAAAAAGTGGGATTTTGTGTGGTGTCGGATTCACCGTTCCATCAGATTTAGAAGCTCAGACTTGGATTCATTTAATTTGATTTTTTATCTAGTTTGAGATAGGCCAAGTTTCCTTTGTCATATAATAAGTCGATTTTTGGATTCAAAGAGTGGGACTTTGGGTGACGTCTGAGTCACCGTTCCATCTGATTTATGAGTTCAGACTAGGATTTTTTATTTGATATTTCGTCTAGTTACAGATAGGCAAAGCTTCCTTTGTCATAAAACAAATCGATTTTTGCGTTAAAAAATGGGATTTTGAGTGACGACTTAGTCACTGTTCCATCTGATTTATGAGTTCAGACTAGGATTTTTTTATTTGATATTTCATCTAGTTTCAGATAGGCCTAGTTTTATTTGTCATGAAATAAGTCGATTTTTGGGTTTAAAAAATGGGATTTTGTGTGACGTCTTAGTCACTGTTCCATCTGATTTATGAGTTCAGACTAGGATTTTTTTAATTGAAACTTATCTAGTTTCAGATAGGCAAAGTTTCATTTGTCATAAAACAAGTCGATTTTTGGTTTCAAAAAGTGGGATTTTGAATGACGTCTGATTCACCGTTCCATCGGATTTGTGATTTCAGACTAGGATTTTTTAAATTGTTGTTTCATCTAGTTTCAGATAGGCCATGTTTCATATGTCATTAAATAAGTCAATTTTTGTGTTAAAAAAGTGGGATTATGAGTGGTCTGATTCACCGTTCCAACTGATTTATGAGTTCAGACTAGGATTTTTTTTTTTTTGATATTTCATCTAGTTTCAGATAGGCGAAGCTTCCTTTGTCATAAAATAAGTCGATTTTTGGATTCAAAGAGTGGGATTTTGGGTGTTGTTGGATTCCCCGTTTCATCGGATTTATGAGTTCAGACTAGGATTTTTTTAATTATTACTTTATCTAGTTTCAGATTAGCCAAGTTTCATTTGTCTTAAGATAATTCGATTTTTGGGTTAAAAAAGTGGGATTTTGAGTGACAACTGATTCACCGTTCCATCGGATTTATGCGTTCAGACTATATTTTTTTAAATTATTATTTTATCTAGTTTCAGATAGGCCTAGTTTTATTTGTCATAAAATAAGTCGATTTTTTGGTTCAAAAAGTGGGATTTTGAATGACGTCTGATACACCGTTCCATCGGATTTGTGATTTCAGACTAGGATTTCTTAAATTGTTGTTTTATATAGTTTCAGATAGGCCAAGTTTCATCTGTCATGAAATAAATCGAATTTTGTGTTAAAAAAGTGGGATTTTTTGAGACGTCTGAGTCACCGTTCCATCTGATTTATGAGTTCAGACTAGGATTTTTTTATTAGATATTTCATCTAGTTTCAGATAGGAGAAGCTTCTTTTGTCATAAAAAAAGTCGATTTTTGGATTCAAAAAGTGAGATTTTGGGTGGTGTCGGATTCACCGTTCCACCGGATTTAGAAGTTCATACTTGGATTCATTTAATTTGATATTTTATCTAGTTTCAGATAGGCAAGTTTCATTTGTCTTAAGATAATTCGATTTTTGGGTTAAAAAAGTGGGATTTTGAGTGACGTCTGATTCACCGTTCCATCGGATTTATGAGTTCAGACTAGAATTTTTTAAATTGTTGTTTTATCTAGTTTCAGATAGGCCAAGTTTCATCTGTCATGAAATAAGTCGATTTATGTGTTAAAAAAGTGGGATTATGAGTGGTCTGCTTCACCGTTCAAACTGATTTATGAGTTCAGACTAGGATTTTTTTATTTGATATTTCATCTAGTTTCAGATAGGCGAAGCTTCCTTTGTCATAAAATAAGTCGAATTTTGGATTCAAAGCGTGGGATTTTGGGTAGTGTTGGATTCCCCGTTTCATCGGATTTATGAGTTCAGACTAGGATTTTTTTAATTATTATTTTATCTAGTTTCAGATAGGCCAAGTTTCATTTGTCTTAAGATAATTCGATTTTTGGGTTAAAAAAGTTGGATTTTGTGTGACGTCTGAGTCACCGTTCCATCTGATTTATGAGTTCAGACGAGGATTTTTTTTTGATATTTCATCTAGTTTCGGATAGGCCAAGTTTCCTTTGTCATAAAATAAGTCGATTTTTGGATTCAAAGAGTGATATTTTGGATGGTGATGGATTCACCGTTCCATCGGATTTAGAAGTTCAGACTTGGATTCTTTTAATTTGATATTTTATCTAGTTTCAGATAGGCCAAGTTTCATTTGTCATGAAATAAGTCGATTTTTGGATTCAAAGAGTGGGATTTTTGGTGGTGTTGGATTCCCCGTTGCATCGGATTTATGAGTTCAGACTAGGATTTTTTTAATTATTATTTTATCTAGTTTCAGATAGGCCAAGTTTCATTTGTCTTAAGATAATTCGATTTTTGGGTTAAAAAAGTGGGATATTGAGTGACGTCTGATTTACCGTTCCATCGAATTTAAGAGTTCAGACTAGGATTTTTTTATTTGATATTTCATCTAGTTTCAGATAGGCAAAGCTTCCTTTGTCATAAAACAAATCGATTTTTGCGTTAAAAAATGGGATTTTGAGTGACGACTTAGTCACTGTTCCATCTGATTTATGAGTTCAGACTAGGATTTTTTTATTTGATATTTCATCTAGGTGAATTTTTATTTGTCACAAAATAAGTCGATTTTTGCGTTAAAAAGGTTGGATTTTGTGTGACGTGTGAGTCACCGTTCCATCGGATTTAGAAGTTCAGACATAGATTCATTTAATTTGATATTTTATCTAGTTTTAGATAGGCCAAGTTTCATTTGTCTAAAGATAATTCGATTTTTGGGTTAAAAAAGTGGGATTTTGAGTGACAACTGATTCACCGTTCCATCGGATTTATGAGTTCAGACTAGGATTTTTTTATTTTATATTTCATCTAGTTTCAGTAGGCGAAGTTTCATTTGTCAAAAAATAAGTCGATTTTTGCGTTAAAAAGGTTGGATTTTGTGTGACGTCTGAGTCACCGTTCCATCTGATTTATGAGTTCAGACCAGGATTTTTTTATTTGATATTTCATCTAGTTACAGATAGGCGAAGCTTCCTTTGTCATAAAATAAGTCGATTTTTGGATTCAAAGAGTGGGATTTTCGGTGGTATTGGATTCACCGTTCCATCGGATTTATGAGTTCAGACTAGGATTTTCATATTTGATATTTCATCTAGTTTCAGATAGGCGAAGTTTCATTTGTCACAAAATAAGTCGATTTTTGAGTTAAAAAGGTTGGATTTTGTGTGACGTCTGAGTCACCGTTCCATCTGATTTATGAGTTCAGACTAGGATTTTTTTATTTGATATTTCATCTAGTTTCAGATAGGAGAAGCTTCTTTTGTCATAAAACAAGTCGATTTTTGGGTTCAAAAAGTGGGATTTTGGCTGTTGTTGGATTCCCCGTTTCATCGGATTTATGAGTTCAGACTAGGATTTTTTTAATTATTATTTTATCTAGTTTCAGATAGGCCACGTTTCATTTGTCTTAAGATAACTCGATTTTTGGGTTAAAAAAGTGGGATTTTGAGTGACGTCTGATTTACCGTTCCATTGGATTTATGAGTTCAGACGAGGATTTTTTTTTTGATATTTCATCTAGTTTCGGATAGGCCAAGTTTCCTTTGTCATAAAATAAGTCGATTTTTGGATTCAAAGAGTGAGATTTTGGATGGTGATGGATTCACCGTTCCATCGGATTTAGAAGTTCAGACTTGGATTCTTTTAATTTGATATTTTATCTTGTTTCAGATAGGCCAAGTTTCATTTGTCATGAAATAAGTCGTTATTTGGATTCAAAGAGTGGGATTTTTGGTGGTGTTGGATTCCCCGTTGCATCGGATTTATGAGTTCAGACTAGGATTTTTTTAATTATTATTTTATCTAGTTTCAGATAGGCCAAGTTTCATTTGTCTTAAGATAATTCGATTTTTGGGTTAAAAAAGTGGGATTTTGAGTGACGTCTGATTTACCGTTCCATCGAATTTAAGAGTTCAGACTAGGATTTTTTTATTTGATATTTCATCTAGTTTCAGATAGGCGAAGCTTCCTTTGTTATAAAATAAGTCGATTTTTGGATTCAAAGAGTGGGATTTTGGCTGTTGTTGGATTCCCCGTTCAACCGGATTTAGAAGTTCATACTTGGATTCATCTAATTTGATATTTTATCTAGTTTCAGATAGGCAAGTTTCATTTGTCTTAAGATAATTCGATTTTTGGGTTAAAAAAGTGGGATTTTGAGTGACGTCTGATTCACCGTTCCATCGGATTTATGAGTTCAGACTAGAATTTTTTTAATCATTATTTTATCTAGTTTCAGATAGGCCTAGTTTTATTTGTCATAAAATAAGTCGATTTTTGGGTTTAAAAAATGGGATTTTGTGTGACGTCTTAGTCACTGTTCCATCTGATTTATGAGTTCAGACTAGGATTTTTTAAATTGAAATTTATCTAGTTTCAGATAGGCAAAGTTTCATTTGTCATAAAGCAAGTCGAATTTTGGGTTCAAAAAGTGGGATTTTGAATGACGTCTGATTCACCGTTCCATCGGATTTGTGATTTCAGACTAGGATTTTTTAAATTGTTGTTTTATCGAGTTTCAGATAGGCCAAGTTTCATCTGTCATGAAATAAGTCGATTTTTGTGTTAAAAAAGTGGGATTATGAGTGGTCTGATTCACCGTTCCAACTGATTAATGAGTTCAAACTAGGATTTTTTTATTTGATATTTCATCTAGTTTCAGATAGGCGAAGCTTCCTTTGTTATAAAATAAGTCGATTTTTGGATTCAAAGAGTGGGATTTTGGCTGTTGTTGGATTCCCCGTTTCATCGGATTTATGAGTTCAGACTAGGATTTTTTAAATTATTATTTTATCTAGTTTCAGATAGGCCAAGTTTCATTTGTCTTAAGATAATTCGATTTTTGGGTTAAAAAAGTGGGATTTTGAGTGACGTCTGATTTACCGTTCCATCGGATTTATGAGTTCAGACTAGAATTTTTTTATATTATATTTCATCAAGTTTCAGATAGGCGAAGCTTCTTTTGTCATAAAAGAAGTCGATTTTTGGATTCAAAGAGTGAGATTTTGGGTGGTGTTGGATTCACCGTTCCGACGGATTTAGGAGTTCAGACTTGGATTCATTTAATTTGATATTTTATCTAGTTTCAGATAGGCCAAGTTTCATTTGTCTCAAGATAATTCGATTTTTGGGTTAAAAAAGAAGGATTTTGAGTGACATCTGATTCACCGTTCCATCGGATTTATGAGTTCAGACTATATTTTTTTTAATTATTATTTTATCTATTTTCAGATAGGCCTAGTTTTATTTGTCATAAAATAAGTCAATTTTTGGGTTCAAAAAGTGGGATTTTGAATGACGTCTGATTCACCGTTCCATCGGATTTGTGATTTCTAACTAGGATTTTTTAAATTGTTGTTTTATATAGTTTCAGATAGGCCAAGTTTCATCTGTCATGAAATAAGTCGATTTTTGTGTTAAAAAAGTGGGATTATGAGTGGTCTGATTCACCGTTCCAACTGATTAATGAGTTCAAAGTAGGATTTTTTTATTTGATATTTCATCTAGTTTCAGATAGGCGAAGCTTCCTTTGTTATAAAATAAGTCGATTTTTGGATTCAAAGAGTGGGATTTTGGCTGTTGTTGGATTCCCCGTTTCATCGGATTTATGAGTTCAGACTAGGATTTTTTTAATTATTATTTTATCTAGTTTCAGATAGGCCAAGTTTCATTTGTCTTAAGATAACTCGATTTTTGGGTTAAAAAAGTGGGATTTTGAGTGACGTCTGATTTACCGTTCCATCGGATTTATGAGTTCAGACTAGAATTTTTTTATATTATATTTCATCAAGTTTCAGATAGGCGAAGTTTCATTTGTCACAAAATAAGTCGATTTTTGCGTTAAAAAGGTTGGATTTTGTGTGACGTATGAGTCACCGTTCCATCTGATTTATGAGTTCAGACTAGGATTTTTTTTTTTGATATTTCATCTAGTTTCAGATAGGAGAAGCTTCTTTTGTCATAAAAGAAGTCGATTTTTGGATTCAAAGAGTGAGATTTTGGGTGGTGTTGGATTCACCGTTCCATCGGATTTAGGAGTTCAGACTTGGATTCATTTAGTTTGATATTTTATCTAGTTTCAGATAGGCCAAGTTTCATTTGTCTCAAGATAATTCGATTTTTGGGTTAAAAAAGAGGGATTTTGAGTGACATCTGATTCACCGTTCCATCGGATTTATGAGTTCAGACTATATTTTTTTAAATTATTATTTTATCTAGTTTCAGATAGGCCCAGTTTTATTTGTCATAAAATAAGTCGATTTTTGGGTTCAAAAAGTGGGATTTTGAATGACGTCTGATTCACCGTTCCATCGGATTTGTGATTTCTGACTAGGATTTTTTAAATTGTTGTTTTATATAGTTTCAGATAGGCCAAGTTTCATCTGTCATGAAATAAGTCGATTTTTGTGTTAAAAAAGTGGGATTTTTTGAGACGTCTGAGTCACCGTTCCATCTGATTTATGAGTTCAGACTAGGATTTTTTTATTTGATATTTCATCTAGTTTCAGATAGGAGAAGCTTCTTTTGTCATAAAAGAAGTCGATTTTTGGATTCAAAAAGTGAGATTTTGGGTGGTGTCGGATTCACCGTTCCACCGGATTTAGAAGTTCAGACTTGGATTCATTTAATTTGATATTTTATCTAGTTTCAGATAGGCAAGTTTCATTTGTCTTAAGATAATTCGATTTTTGGGTTAAAAAAGTGGGATTTTGAGTTACGTCTGATTCACCGTTCCATCGGATTTATGAGTACAGACTAGAATTTTTTAAATTATTATTTTATCTAGTTTCAGATAGGCCTAGTTTTATTTGTCATAAAATAAGTCGATTTTTGGGTTTAAAAAATGGGATTTGTTGTGACGTCTTAGTCTCTGTTCCATCTGATTTATGAGTTCAGACAAGAATTTTTATAATTGAAATTTATCTAGTTTCAGATAGGCAAAGTTTCATTTGTCATAAAACATGTCGAATTTTGGGTTCAAAAAGTGGGATTTTGAATGACGTCTGATTCACCGTTCAATCGGATTTGTGATTTCAGACTAGGATTTTTTAAATTGTTGTTTTATCGAGTTTCAGATAGGCCAAGTTTCATCTGTCATGAAATAAGTCGATTTTTGTGTTAAAAAAGTGGGACTTTGGGTGGTGTTGGATTCTCCGTTCCAACGGATTTATGAGTTCAGACTAGGATTTTTTAAATTATTATTTTATCTAGTTTCAGATAGGCCAAGTTTCATTTGTCTTAAGATAATTCGATTTTTGGGTTGAAAAAGTGTGATTTTGAGTGACGTCTGATGTACCGTTCCATCGGATTTATTAGTTCAGACTAGAATTTTTTTAATTATTATCTTATCTAGTTTCAGATAGGCGAAGTTTCATTTGTCATAAAATAATTCGATTTTTGGGTTAAAAAAGTTGAATTTTGTGTGACGTCTGAGTCACCGTTCCAACTGATTTATGAGTTCAGACTAGGATTTTTTTATTTGATATTTCATCTAGTTTCAGATAGGCGAAGCTTCCTTTGTCATAAAATAAGTCGATTTTTCGTTTCAAAGAGTGGGACTTTGGGTGGTGCTGCATTCACCGTTCCAACGGATTTGTGATTTCAGACAAGGATTTTTTTAATTGAAATTTATCTAGTTTCAGATAGGCAAAGTTTCATTTGTCATAAAACATGTCGAATTTTGGGTTCAAAAAGTGGGATTTTGAATGACGTCTGATTCACCGTTCCATCGGATTTGTGAGTTCAGACTAGGATTTTTTAAATTATTATTTTATCTAGTTTCAGATAGGCCAAGTTTCATTTGTCTTAAGATAATTCGATTTTTGGGTTAAAAAAGTTGAATTTTGTGTGACGTCTGAGTCACCGTTCCAACTGATTTATGAGTTCAGACTAGGATTTTTTTATTTGATATTTCATCTAGTTTCAGATAGGCGAAGCTTCCTTTGTCATAAAATAAGTCGATTTTTGGATTCAAAGAGTGGGACTTTGGGTGGTGTTGGATTCACCGTTCCATCGGATTTATGAGTTCAGACTAAGATTTTTTTAATTATTATTTTATCTAGTTTCAGATAGGCAAAGTTTCATTTGTCATAAAATAAGTCGATTTTTGGGTTAAAAAAGTGGGATTTTGTGTGACGTCTGGGTCACCGTTCCAACTGATTTATGAGTTCAGACTAGGATTTTTTTATTTGATATTTCATCTAGTTTCAGATAGGAGAAGCTTATTTTGTCATAAATGAAGTCGATTTTTGGATTCAACGAGTGAGATTTTGGTTGGTGTTTGAGTCACCGTTCCATCGGATTTAGAAGTTCAGACTTGGATTCATTTAATTTGATATTTTATCTAGTTTCAGATAGGCCAAGTTTCATTTTTCTTAAGATAATTCGACTTTTGGGTTAAAAAAGTGGGATTTTGAGTTACGTGTGATTCACCGTTCCATCGGATTTATGAGTTCAGACTAGAATTATTTTAATTATTATTTTATCTAGTTTCAGATAGGCCTAGTTTTATTTGTCATAAAATAAGTCGATTTTTGGGTTTAAAAAATGGGATTTTGTGTGACGTCTTAGTCACTGTTCCATCTGATTTATGAGTTCGGACTAGGATTTTTTAATTTGATATTTCATCTAGTTTCGGATAGGCCAAGTTTCCTTTGTCATAAAATAAGTCGATTTTGACTTCAAACAGTGGGATTTTGAGTGACGTCTGATTAACTATCTATCTGACTTATGAGTTCAGACTAGTATTTTTTTATTTGATATTTCATCTAGTTTTAGATAGGCGAAGCTTCCTTCTCATAAAATATGTCGATTTTTGGGTTAAAAAAGTGGGTATTTGAGTGAAGTCTGATTTACCGCTCTATCGGATTTATGAGTTCAGACTAGGATTTTTTTATTTTATATTTCATCTAGTTTCAGATAGGCGAAGTTTCATTTGTCACAAAATAAGTCGATTTTTGCGTTAAATAGGTTGGATTTTGTGTGACGTCTGAGTCACCGTTCCATCTGATTTATGAGTTCAGACTAGGATTTTTTTATTTGATATTTCATCTAGTTTCGGATAGGCCAAGTTTCCTTTGTCATAAAATGAGTCGATTTTTGGATTCAAAGAGTGCGACTTTGGGTGGTGTTGGATTCACCGTTCCATCGGATTTATGAGTTCAGACTAGGATTTTTTTATTTTATATTTCATCTAGTTTCAGATAGGCGAAGTTTCATTTGTCACAAAATAAGTCGATTTTTGCGTTAAAAAGGTTGGATTTTGTGTGACGTCTGAGTCACCCTTCCATCTGATTTATGAGTTCAGATTAGGATTTTTTTATTTGATATTTCATCTAGTTTCGGATAGGCCAAGTTTCCTTTGTCATAAAATAAGTCGATTTTTGGATTCAAAGAGTGCGACTTTGGGTGGTGTTGGATTCACCGTTCCATCGGATTTATGAATTCAGACTAGGATTTTTTTATTTTATATTTCATCTAGTTTCAGATAGGCGAAGTTTCATTTGTCACAAAATAAGTCGATTTTTGCGTTAAAAAGGTTGGATTTTGTGTGACGTCTGAGTCACCGTTCCATCTGATTTATGAGTTCAGACTAGGATTTTTTTATTTGATATTTCATCTAGTTTCGGATAGGCCAAGTTTCCTTTGTCATAAAATAAGTCGATTTTCGGATTCAAAGAGTGGGACTTTGGGTGGTGTTGGATTCACCGTTCCATCGGATTTATGAGTTCAGACTAGAATATTTTTAATTATTATTTCATCTAGTTTAAGATAGGCAAAGTTTCATTTGTCATAAAATAAGTCGATTTTTGGGTTAAAAAAGTGGGGTTTGGTGTGACGTCTGAGTCACCGTTCCATCTGATTTATGAGTTCAGACTAGGATTTTTTATTTGATATTTCATCTAGTTACAGATAGGCGAAGCTTCCTTTGTCATAAAACAAATCGATTTTTGCGTTAAAAAATGGGATTTTGAGTGACGACTTAGTCACTGTTCCATCTGATTTATGAGTTCAGACTAGGATTTTTTTATTTGATATTTCATCTAGTTTCAGATAGGCCTAGTTTTATTTGTCATGAAATAAGTCGATTTTTGGGTTTAAAAAATGGGATTTTGTGTGACGTCTTAGTCACTGTTCCATCTGATTTATGAGTTCAGACTAGGATTTTTTTAATTGAAACTTATCTAGTTTCAGATAGGCAAAGTTTCATTTGTCATAAAACAAGTCGATTTTTGATTTCAAAAAGTGGGATTTTGAATGACGTCTGATTCACCGTTCCATCGGATCTGTGATTTCAGACTAGGATTTTTTTATTTGATATTTCATCTAGTTTCAGATAGGAGAAGCTTATTTTGTCATAAATGAAGTCGATTTTTGGATTCAACGAGTGAGATTTTGGTTGGTGTTTGAGTCACCGTTCCATCGGATTTAGAAGTTCAGACTTGGATTCATTTAATTTGATATTTTATCTAGTTTCAGATAGGCCAAGTTTCATTTTTCTTAAGATAATTCGACTTTTGGGTTAAAAAAGTGGGATTTTGAGTTACGTGTGATTCCCCGTTGCATCGGATTTATGAGTTCAGACTAGAATTATTTTAATTATTATTTTATCTAGTTTCAGATAGGCCTAGTTTTATTTTTCATAAAATAAGCCGATTTTTGGGTTTAAAAAATGGGATTTTGTGTGACGTCTTAGTCACTGTTCCATCTGATTTATGAGTTCGGACTAGGATTTTTTAATTTGATATTTCATCTAGTTTCGGATAGGCCAAGTTTCCTTTGTCATAAAATAAGTCGATTTTGAGTTCAAACAGTGGGATTTTGAGTGACGTCTGATTAACTATCTATCTGACTTATGAGTTCAGACTAGTATTTTTTTATTTGATATTTCATCTAGTTTTAGATAGGCGAAGCTTCCTTCTCATAAAATATGTCGATTTTTGGGTTAAAAAAGTGGGTATTTGAGTGACGTCTGATTTACCGCTCTATCGGATTTATGAGTTCAGACTAGGATTTTTTTATTTTATATTTCATCTAGTTTCAGATAGGCGAAGTTTCATTTGTCACAAAATAAGTCAATTTTTGCGTTAAATAGGTTGGATTTTGTGTGACGTCTGAGTCACCGTTCCATCTGATTTATGAGTTCAGACTAGGATTTTTTTATTTGATATTTCATCTAGTTTCGGATAGGCCAAGTTTCCTTTGTCATAAAATAAGTCGATTTTTGGATTCAAAGAGTGCGACTTTGGGTGGTGTTGGATTCACCGTTCCATCGGATTTATGAGTTCAAACTAGGATTTTTTTATTTTATATTTCATCTAGTTTCAGATAGGCGAAGTTTCATTTGTCACAAAATAAGTCGATTTTTGCGTTAAAAAGGTTGGATTTTGTGTGACGTCTGAGTCACCGTTCCATCTGATTTATGAGTTCAGACTAGGATTTTTTTATTTGATATTTCATCTAGTTTCGGATAGGCCAAGTTTCCTTTGTCATAAAATAAGTCGATTTTCGGATTCAAAGAGTGGGACTTTGGGTGGTGTTGGATTCACCGTTCCATCGGATTTATGAGTTCAGACTAGAATATTTTTAATTATTATTTCATCTAGTTTCAGATAGGCAAAGTTTCATTTGTCATAAAATAAGTCGATTTTTGGGTTAAAAAAGTGGGGTTTGGTGTGACGTCTGAGTCACCGTTCCATCTGATTTATGAGTTCAAACTAGGATTTTTTATTTGATATTTCATCTAGTTATAGATAGGCGAAGCTTCCTTTGTCATAAAACAAATCGATTTTTGCGTTAAAAAATGGGATTTTGAGTGACGACTTAGTCACTGTTCCATCTGATTTATGAGTTCAGACTAGGATTTTTTTATTTGATATTTCATCTAGTTTCAGATAGGCCTAGTTTTATTTGTCATGAAATAAGTCGATTTTTGGGTTTAAAAAATGGGATTTTGTGTGACGTCTTAGTCACTGTTCCATCTGATTTATGAGTTCAGACTAGGATTTTTTTAATTGAAACTTATCTAGTTTCAGATAGGCAAAGTTTCATTTGTCATAAAACAAGTCGATTTTTGATTTCAAAAAGTGGGATTTTGAATGACGTCTGATTCACCGTTCCATCGGATCTGTGATTTCAGACTAGGATTTTTTTATTTGATATTTCATCTAGTTTCAGATAGGAGAAGCTTATTTTGTCATAAATGAAGTCGATTTTTGGATTCAACGAGTGAGATTTTGGTTGGTGTTTGAGTCACCGTTCCATCGGATTTAGAAGTTCAGACTTGGATTCATTTAATTTGATATTTTATCTAGTTTCAGATAGGCCAAGTTTCATTTTTCTTAAGATAATTCGACTTTTGGGTTAAAAAAGTGGGATTTTGAGTTACGTGTGATTCCCCGTTGCATCGGATTTATGAGTTCAGACTAGAATTATTTTAATTATTATTTTATCTAGTTTCAGATAGGCCTAGTTTTATTTGTCATAAAATAAGCCGATTTTTGGGTTTAAAAAATGGGATTTTGTGTGACGTCTTAGTCACTGTTCCATCTGATTTATGAGTTCGGACTAGGATTTTTTAATTTGATATTTCATCTAGTTTCGGATAGGCCAAGTTTCCTTTGTCATAAAATAAGTCGATTTTGAGTTCAAACAGTGGGATTTTGAGTGACGTCTGATTAACTATCTATCTGACTTATGAGTTCAGACTAGTATTTTTTTATTTGATATTTCATCTAGTTTTAGATAGGCGAAGCTTCCTTCTCATAAAATATGTCGATTTTTGGGTTAAAAAAGTGGGTATTTGAGTGATGTCTGATTTACCGCTCTATCGGATTTATGAGTTCAGACTAGGATTTTTTTATTTTATATTTCATCTAGTTCCAGATAGGCGAAGTTTCATTTGTCACAAAATAAGTCAATTTTTGCGTTAAATAGGTTGGATTTTGTGTGACGTCTGAGTCACCGTTCCATCTGATTTATGAGTTCAGACTAGGATTTTTTTATTTGATATTTCATCCAGTTTCGGATAGGCCAAGTTTCCTTTGTCATAAAATAAGTCGATTTTTGGATTCAAAGAGTGCGACTTTGGGTGGTGTTGGATTCACCGTTCCATCGGATTTATGAGTTCAGACTAGGATTTTTTTATTTTATATTTCATCTAGTTTCAGATAGGCAAAGTTTCATTTGTCATAAAATAAGTCGATTTTTGGGTTAAAAAAGTGGGGTTTGGTGTGACGTCTGAGTCACCGTTCCATCTGATTTATGAGTTCAGACTAGGATTTTTTATTTGATATTTCATCTAGTTACAGATAGGCGAAGCTTCCTTTGTCATAAAACAAATCGATTTTTGCGTTAAAAAATGGGATTTTGAGTGACGACTTAGTCACTGTTCCATCTGATTTATGAGTTCAGACTAGGATTTTTTTATTTGATATTTCATCTAGTTTCAGATAGGCCTAGTTTTATTTGTCATGAAATAAGTCGATTTTTGGGTTTAAAAAATGGGATTTTGTGTGACGTCTTAGTCACTGTTCCATCTGATTTATGAGTTCAGACTAGGACTTTTTTAATTGAAACTTATCTAGTTTCAGATAGGCAAAGTTTCATTTGTCATAAAACAAGTCGATTTTTGATTTCAAAAAGTGGGATTTTGAATGACGTCTGATTCACCGTTCCATCGGATCTGTGATTTCAGACTAGGATTTTTTAAATTGTTGTTTCATCTAGTTTCAGATAGGCGAAGCTTCCTTTGTCATAAAATAAGTCGATTTTTGGATTCAAAGAGTGGGATTTTGGGTGTTGTTGGATTCCCCGTTTCATCGGATTTATGAGTTCAGACTATGATTTTTTTAATTATTATTTTATCTAGTTTCAGATAGGCCAAGTTTCATTTGTCTTAAGATAATTCGATTTTTGGTTTGAAAAAGTGGGATTTTGAGTGACGTCTGATTTACCGTTCCATCGGATTTATGAGTTCAGACTAGGATTTTTTTATTTTATATTTCATCTAGTTTCAGTAGGCGAAGTTTCATTTGTCACAAAATAAGTCGATTATTGCGTTAAAAAGGTTGGATTTTGTGTGACGTCTGAGTCACCGTTCCATCTGATATATGAGTTCAGACTAGGATTTTTTTATTTGATATTTCATCTAGTTTCAGATAGGAGAAGCTTCTTTTGTCATAAAACAAGTCGATTTTTGGGTTCAAAAAGTGGGATTTTGAATGACGTCTGATTCACCGTTCCATCGGATTTGTGATTTCAGACTAGGATTTTTTAAATTGTTGTTTTATCTAGTTTCAGATAGGCCAAGTTTCATTTGTCTTAAGATAATTCGATTTTTGGGTTAAAAAAGGTGGATTTTGTGTGACGTCTGAGTCACCGTTCCATCTGATTTATGAGTTCAGACGAGTATTTTATTTTTGATATTTCATCTAGTTTCGGATAGGCCAAGTTTCATTTGTCATGAAATAAGTCGATTTTTGGATTCAAAGAGTGGGATTTTTGGTGGTGTTGGATTCCCCGTTGCATCGGATTTATGAGTTCAGACTAGGATTTTTTTAATTATTATTTTATCTAGTTTCAGATAGGCCAAGTTTCATTTGTCTTAAGATAATTCGATTTTTGGGTTAAAAAAGTGGGATTTTGAGTGACGTCTGATTTACCGTTCCATCGAATTTAAGAGTTCAGACTAGGATTTTTTTATTTGATATTTCATCTAGTTTCAGATAGGTGAATTTTTATTTGTCACAAAATAAGTCGATTTTTGGGTTAAAAAAGTGGGATTTTGAATGACGTCTGATACACCGTTCCATCGGATTTGTGATTTCAGACTAGGATTTCTTAAATTGTTGTTTTATATAGTTTCAGATAGGCCAAGTTTCATCTGTCATGAAATAAGTCGAATTTCGTGTTAAAAAAGTGGGATTTTGTGTGACGTCTGAGACAACATTCCATCTGATTTATGAGTTCAGACTAGGATTTTTTTTATTTGATATTTCATCTAGTTTCAGAAAGGCGAAGCTTCCTTTGTCATAAAAGAAGTCGATTTTTGGATTCAAAGAGTGAGATTTTGGGTGGTGTCGGATTCACCGTTCCATCAGATTAAGAAGTTCAGACTTGGATTCATTTAATTTGATTTTTTATCTAGTTTGAGATAGGCCTAGTTTTATTTGTCTTAAGATAATTCGATTTTTGGGTTAAAAAAGTGGGATTTTGAGTGACGTCTGATTCACCGTTCCATCGGATTCATGAGTTCAGACTAGATTTTTTTAAATTATTATTTTATCTAGTTTCAGATAGGCCTAGTTTTATTTGTCATAAAATAAGTTGATTTTTGGGTTTAAAAATGGGATTTTGTGTGACTACTTAGTCACTGTTCCATCTGATTTATGAGTTCAGACTAGGATTTTTTTATTTGATATTTCATCTAGTTTCAGATAGGCGATGCTTCCTTCTCATAAAATAAGTCGATTTTTGGGTTAAAAAAGTGGGATTTTGTGTGACGTCTGAGTCACCGTTCCATCTGATTTATGAGTTCATACTAGGATTTTTTTATTTGATATTTCATCTAGTTACAGATAGGCGAAGGTTCCTATGTCATAAAATAAGTCGATTTTTGGATTCAAAGAGTGGGATTTTGGGTGGTATTGGATTCACCGTTCCATCGGATTTATGAGTTCAGACTAGGATTTTCATATTTGATATTTCATCTAGTTTCAGATAGGAGAAGTTTTATTTGTCACAAAATAAGTAGATTTTTGGGTTAAAAAAGTGGGATTTTGTGTGACGTCTTAGTCACTGTTCCATCTGATTTATGAGTTCAGACTAGGATTTTTTTATTTGATATTTCATCTAATTTCAGATAGGCGAAACTTCCTTTGTCTTAAATTAGTCGATTTTTGGATTCAAAGAGTGAGATTTCGGGTGGTGTCGGATTCACCGTTCCATCGGATTTAGAAGTTCAGACTTGGATTCTTTTAATTTGATATTTTATCTAGTTTCAGATAGGCGAAGTTTCATTTGTCACAAAATAAGTCGATTTTTGCGTTAAAAAGGTTGGATTTTGTGTGACGTCTGAGTCACCGTTCCATCTGATTTATGAGTTCAGAGTAGGATTTTTTTATTTGATATTTCATCTTGTTTCGGATAGGCCAAGTTTCCTTTGTCATAAAATAAGTCGATTTTTGGAGTCAAAGAGTGGGACTTTGGGTGGTGTTGGATTCACCGTTCCATCTGATTTATGAGTTCAGACTAGGATTTTTTTATTTGATATTTCATCTAGTTTCAGATAGGCGATGCTTCCTTCTCATAAAATAAGTCGATTTTTGGGTTAAAAAAGTGGGATTTTGTGTGACGTCTGAGTCACCGTTCCATCTGATTTATGAGTTCATACTAGGATTTTTTTATTTGATATTTCATCTAGTTACAGATAGGCGAAGGTTCCTATGTCATAAAATAAGTCGATTTTTGGATTCAAAGAGTGGGATTTTGGGTGGTATTGGATTCACCGTTCCATCGGATTTATGAGTTCAGACTAGGATTTTCATATTTGATATTTCATCTAGTTTCAGATAGGAGAAGTTTTATTTGTCACAAAATAAGTAGATTTTTGGGTTAAAAAAGTGGGATTTTGTGTGACGTCTTAGTCACTGTTCCATCTGATTTATGAGTTCAGACTAGGATTTTTTTATTTGATATTTCATCTAATTTCAGATAGGCGAAACTTCCTTTGTCTTAAATTAGTCGATTTTTGGATTCAAAGAGTGAGATTTCGGGTGGTGTCGGATTCACCGTTCCATCGGATTTAGAAGTTCAGACTTGGATTCTTTTAATTTGATATTTTATCTAGTTTCAGATAGGCGAAGTTTCATTTGTCACAAAATAAGTCGATTTTTGCGTTAAAAAGGTTGGATTTTGTGTGACGTCTGAGTCACCGTTCCATCTGATTTATGAGTTCAGAGTAGGATTTTTTTATTTGATATTTCATCTTGTTTCGGATAGGCCAAGTTTCCTTTGTCATAAAATAAGTCGATTTTTGGAGTCAAAGAGTGGGACTTTGGGTGGTGTTGGATTCACCGTTCCATCGGATTTATGAGTTCACACTAAGAGTTTTTTAATTATTATTTTATCTAGTGTGATGTACACTACGGAACATTTTTTTAATGAATATTTTAATGATAAGAGGTAATTTTTTTTATTATAATCTAATATCATATATATATTAGATATATATCAAGGTGTTTGAGAAACAAAACAAGAAAACATATAAAAAACAGCTGTGAAATAGTGTTAAATGTAATGGAGTCGTGAGCTAGCTCTTAAAACGGTGCATGTGGTTTGATATGTTCTAAATAAAATGAAGTTGAACAATTAGATGAAAGTTGACTGGGGTGGAATTAAAGTGTGAAGAGTTGACGGGGTCTGGTTTTTGTGGTAGAGGCGTCGAGAAGGTACAATTAATAATATATATTTTTCAATATGCCCAAATAAAAAAAGAAATAGTTTTTTTAAGTATTAATTTAATGTTTTTGTGCCATTGTAAATTTTTGTCTTGTTTGTTCAAATAAGTTTTTTTTAAATTTAAATATGTAAATATAGATAATAACCCAATTATTTGTCCTCTTCAAATTCTATTCTATTCATGTTCCCTGTTGTCCCAGTAGTATCATTTAAAAAACCTTTGGATTAGAAATTAATATTATTTAAAATTATTTAAAAATTGGTATCTCTTTGTGAATCCAAGTGTAAAGTTTGTTTAATTGAATTTTTTATCGTTGTATACGTGTACTTTCTTAAAAATTGCACGTCTTAAATTATTGATAATATTTTTTTTAGGGCAATTTTCGACAAACTACTGTAGAAATCAAAATTTAAATAAACAAAAGAGATCAAATTTCTACAGGAAATGTGGTAGCAAACAAGTTTTTATCACATTTTTGGCATATCCCTTGTGTGGACGATTTTCGCCACAAAGCCCCATAATATTTTGGCAAAACCTTGATGGGAGAATTTTTTTATATTAATTAAAGTAGGGAAACAGGTTGATAAAGATGAAAAGGATAGAATAGAGACAAATGAGGGTTACATTTAATTTTGAGAAATAATATTTTTTTTTTTCAAACTTCAAAAGAAGGTTACTATTTTAACATTGTTTTTGTTTAGTATTAATATATTTAATAAAGTAAGAAAATGCCAATTACCAGAGGAGAGGCGAAGAGATTGGAGGAGGAAAGTAGAGAGGAAGGGTCGAGTTCGGATATGGAAGTATCGGAAGATACAGGAAGGGAGACTCCAGCCGCAATGGAGTCCACGGAGGGTACAGGTGAGGAGAAATCAGATAAGCTAGATAGATTTATGGAATTCATAACCCAGAAATTTACAAATCTAGAGACAAATTTAAGAGGGGATATAGAAAAGCAGGGTAATAAATTAGTAAATCTAGAGAAAAATTTAAGAGGGGATATGAATCAAAAAATGGAAGAGTTAACTGGGGAAATGGGGAATATCAATCAAAAAATAGAAGAACAGGGAAAAGAATTAAAGGGAAAAATGGGAAATTTAAGAGGCGACATTAAAAATTTAGAAGTTAAATTAAATGAAAAGGTGGACAATTTGAAGGACCAAGTAGAGAAATTGCAAATAGAAAATAAAAGAGTTGAAAATAGAATAGATAAAGTAGCAGAAAACTTAAGGAAGGAAAATCGAGTTCAGTTAACTGCAATGTCTGAACGAATAAGCCATGTAGAGGGAGTCCAGGAAGAAGGAACCAAGGACGTTGTAGAGCTAAAAAAAAAAGTAGAATCAAATTTTGAAAGGATAAGTCAAATAGAGGGAAATATTTTGAAATTAAAGGGAGAATTGAGTGAGGAAGTGGGGAAGGATCGAATAGAGATGAAGCTAAATCAAAAAAAAATTGAAGAAGGGTTAGAGAAGGAAGTTAGTGAGAGATTTATGGAGTTGCAAGAGAGGACGGTTAAGGAACTGCCTCAACTAATAAAGCAACAGATGTCAAGGGGAAGGGAGGCTCTCCCAATAGAAGATCAAGGAGGTGCAGCAAATAGTGCATCTGACTCTAGCCTATCCCAATCTCTGTTGCTATTAAACCAGACATTGATGCAACAAAATTTATCGGGGGGAGGCACTTGTATATTTCGGAACAGTCATAAGGACAATCCCAAAGAATTTATAGAAAGCTTAGAATCTAAATTTTTTTTGTATGGAGGGAAATTAAAATTAAATGAATTTATGAAGAATCACTTAAAAGAAGAAGGACTTATTTTTTGGCAAATTAATTGTAATGAAATAGAATCTTTTGAGGAATTTAAGACTATATTTAAAAGAAAATTCTGGGAAACTAATTTTGACTCAATTGTTATGAATGAATTGGGTCAGGGATCATTTTTTAAAAAAGGGAAGGGGTTAACTCCACAAGAGTATTTTTCAAAGTTAGTGATCAGGGCTCGAGATTGTCAATATAAGATGCCAGAAGAATATATTTGTAGGAGCATGTCGGGTCATTTCGGGAGAGAAATTGAAAATATAATTATACACCAAGGGATAAAGACCATTGCAGGATTTGTTGAGGTACTGGACAGGGTGGGAGTTGACAGAATAAACGGTCAGGGACAAGGGTTCAAAGGGGATAAGTTTAAGGATGTAGAGAAGGGAATAGATCAGGAAGGTAGGAGTCACATGGTGGACCGAAATAATGTAGATTACAGATGGCAACAAGAGAGACATAAGGGATATTATAATGGGAACTCAAATCAATTCCAAAATAATGCCAATCAACCACCTACTCCTAGATATCCTCCAAATGTAAATCAAAATTATCAACCTCATAACATAGGATACTACAATAATAATCGTGGGTGTGGTTACCCTCCAGTTATAGACAATAGAAAATATGAGCCACTTAGGACAAATAGATATAATCAGGAATGGCGACAGATGAGTCGACCTTATGATCGACCACCTGGGCGGCCGACAATGGAAAACTCGGATCAATTAAGGACTCAGGAATTCCAAAATAAAAATTTTAAAGAGAATCTAGATAAAAAGAAATAGCTCGGAGGGGCAGAGAATCAGGGTCGCCCTGGTATTGAAGATAGGTTAGTGTCTTTACGAAGGGAATTTCAGGATTTATTATTGTATGAAGATCCATGGAACCAGGAAGAGAAGTTTAATTACTGTCCGGAAGTCAAAATTAAAATCGGGCAAGTTATTAGTAACGCTTTGATTGATTGCGGTTCTATGGTCAACGGTATAAACGAAATTTTTTTTAACATAAATAAGAATAAATTTAACTTCGAAATCTTGCCAGTTTCAAATACAGTTATCATCACTGCCACCAATAAAAAATCAAAACCCATCAGGTTCCAAATCATAGCTAAAGTAGATTTTTGTAATCATTCCGCGAATATTCCATTTTTGATCATCCCCGACTTGAGTTATGATGTCATTATAGGAAGTGAATTTTTGAATAGTAATTCCGTTATTTTAAATTTTAAAGATCAATGTATGCAGTTGAATTCAATTCCCGGAGAAATCATAGAAATTCCTTTTGTGAGAGAGGCTGACCAAAAGAAAAATACAACCCAGAAGTTGATATGTATGGACGAAGAATCGAACTTCGAATCCAGGGTTGACCCAATCGCCAACAAATTACAGGACATTAGAGCGAATAATGATTTTCTGCCCGACCAGCTGTTAAATGAGTTTAAAAATCTAGTAATAAAATATAAAGATATTTTATCAGAAAACCCCGGATTGATCCGAGGTTATCAATATCAACTAATAGTAAAAAATCATGAGCCTTATTTCATTAAGCCTTATAAAATTAAGGAATATCAGAGGGAGGCTGTCCATGCTGAGATACAGGCAATGCGACAAAATGGTATTATAGAATATAGCCGTAGTCCTTACGTCAACCCGATAGTAGTTGTGAGTAAGTCCAATGGACAAATTAGGATATGTCTCGACGCCAGAAAACTAAACTCTAGGCTAGTCCCTGATTACGAGACTTCCCAAACAATAGACACAATATTACAACGTTGTGGAAACAAAAATTTCATAAGTACAATAGATCTTACTAAAAGTTTCTGGCAGGTAGAACTTCACCCAGAATCAAGGATATTTACTGCTTTCATGCACCAAGGAAAGATTTACCAATTTTGTAGAGTCCCATTTGGACTGTCAATCTCCTTAGCTGCTCTTAGTAGAGCAATGCAGTTCGTTATAAGCCAATTTTACAATAAAATACATCTATATGTCGACGACCTCTTATGCTTATCAGAATCCATAGAAGAACATTTAAATTTATTAGAATCCCTTTTTCTGGCACTAAGGAAGCATGGTGTAACAATTAATATAAAGAAGTCAAATTTTTTTAAAAAAAGAAGTAAATTACGTGGGTTTTATATTAACTCTGGAAGGTATCAAACCTCAACCGGAAAAAATAGAAAGCATAAAAAAATTTCCAATTCCAAAGAATGTTTCTGAGTTGAAGGGTTTTATTGGGCTCACCAACTACTATCAAAGGTTCACGAAGGCATACGGTGAGCAGATTAGTAGGTTGTCTCATTTGTTGAGAAAAGGAATAAAGTGGCAATGGGGGGAAAAGGAAACCGACATTTTTAATGACGTTAAGGGAATTTTTTTAGAAAATGTCATGCTACACCATCCAGACTTTACCAGACTGTTTTACTTACAGACGGACGCTAGTGGATATGCCATTGCTGCTCAACTGTATCAAAGAGACCATGCAGGCATAGTGGGAGTGGTCGCGTATGCTAGCAGGGTCCTAAGAGCAGCAGAGAGAGCGTACACCACGACTGAACAGGAACTTTTAGCTGTGGTATGGAGTGTCCAAAAGTTCGAGACTTATTTGGCGGGCAGGAAGTTTATAATAGAAACTGACCATAAAGCCTTGACTTTTATTAAAAGTTGTAAGAACACGACCAGCCGACTTCTGAGGTGGTGTCTGCTCTTACAACAATATAACTTTGAAATTACTCACATTAGTGGAAAGGCAAATGTGGTAACAGATACACTTTCTAGACAAATTGGTACAGATAACGAATGTAATCAATTACATAAGAATCAAGAAATACAAATAAACAATATATTTAAAAACGTACAGCATCATCCAATAAACAAATTAATACAGTCATTTCACAGGGAATACACAGAACAGGATGTGCCCAACCAGCTACACATAGAATTAATTGATCATCCTGACACTATCATTGAATACAAAACACTAAAATATAAATACAGTAACAGGGTCATCTTAACACAAAAACAAAGCAAACCTTTTCGAATACTTGTACCAACCAAATTAACATCACAGTTCATTGAATTAATACACAACACATATTATCATATTGGCATACAGAAACTTTTCCAGCTTATCAACATACACTACCACATTGCCTACCTCATGGATGAGATCAGTAACATCTTGCGGACCTGTCACAGCTGCCAGCTAAATAAGATCCCGAACAGGACCTACTACTCAAAATACCATTGGATAGAAACCAAGGGACCACTGGAATTGGTTAGCATTGACTTTATGGGACCTTTACCAAGGGGTAGAAGGGGTGTAAAATATATCGTGGTCATGATTGACAATTTTTCAAAATTTGTTAGGCTTTATGATATAGGAAAGGCGACTACGCGGGCTGCATTGAGGTGTGTTGACAAGTACATAAAGGACGTAGGAAAACCGACGAAAATGCTGATGGACCACGGAACTCAGTTCACCAGCCAGTTATGGCAACAGACATTAGAGAGACTGGACATCAAATATGTGTATGCCTCCATCAGACATCCCCAAAGTAACCTCAGTGAACGGACGAACCGAGACTTAGGGAACTATTTACGGACAGTATTGACTGACCGACACACAAATTGGCCCAATCATTTAAAAGACATAGAGTTCATTATCAATAACACATTCCATATGACAACAAAAGCCTATCCTTGTGAGGTAATGTTAGGGACCCAACATAGGACGCCGTGGTCCAACTTGTACCATCGAACAGTGGACAAAGACAGTGACATATTAACAGACGACACACACCTTAATGAGGGGTATTTACGAAGATTAAGGGAAAGGGTGTTTGACAATATTAAAATCGCGGGGGAAAAACACGCGCGGGAATTTGACAATAGACATACAATTTATAAATTTCAGGTGGGGGATTTAGTACTGGTAAAATCGTTGAGAACATTGGACCAAACTCTGACTCAAGCAACAAAATTCCGAAATATATATGAAGGGCCGTACAGGATCAAAATTAGTTATGGGGACACTACATACTTACTTACAGACCCAGACAACTTGGACAAAGACAGAGGAAAATTTCATTCGACACTAATAAAGCCATATTTTAAGAAAAAGGGGGGGAATAGTTCATTAGGGATCTGAACCAAATTGAAGTGTTGAAGGTATAACAGAGTGGACAGACGAGCCCACTATTCAACTAGACAGCTGATTTTGAACGAACATAATATGGAAGAAGATAGATTTTTTTTATTATATTTTTTATTACAAATGTTAGAAAGATAAAATCAGCAGGCTGAGAGATGCCTAGATCTCTTTGGAGACATGACGAACTTCCTGAGGCCGAGTCAAGGGGACAGATTTTCTGTTTCGGAACTGTTCAGCTAGGATACCGGACGTGACTAAATCATAATAATATTATAAATTAGAAAGACGAACGAAACTGTATAGAAGCCTTGGAAGAATAATATATTATATAAATTGTATGTATGCATAGGTTATTAAGTTTTTGTTATTATAAATTCTATTATTTAGGCAAGTTCATTTATTATTTGAGTAACATGTTTTTTCTACGTAAATTTGTTTAATAGAGAGAGTAGATGAGAATGGGAAGAGTTGTAGGAGCAAATTATATAACTTTAGGAATAGGAACAAACAAAGGGTAATATTAATTAGAGAAGTTTTGAATTAATTGCTGATGACATTCTTTTAGACGTCGGGATTATATAGATTTGTTTTGGGAGAAATTATTTTTTTTAATCCTAGTAAGAGCTAGTGATTAATTGGAGATTTATATTTTTTTTTGATCTGCGAGAGATGATTTTTTTTGTGTCGACTAGAAAGAACTAGCGATATATATATAGGAGATTTGAGATGTAGTGTTGGTTGCCTACCTGAGATAGGAGGAACCGTATTTTTGCTACGTCAACGATGAAGTTATTATTATTAGGGAGTTATTAGTAGAGAAGGAAGTTGAAGTAAAAATATATGTGAGATACATTTTTTTTTTTAGTTAGGAAGTATGAAGGACGTCTCAAAGAATTTAATACCTCAAAAGACAAGTACTATATATATATTAAATAAATTAAATTTGTATTCCTTATTACCCGGCGTGAGGCCTAATTTTGATTGTTAAGTAATATTTTGGAAGTGTGATGAAGTAAAACCGAAGGATTTATTTAAATTTTATTTCAAGTAAATTTTTTTTTATATAAAATCTTTTTATATAATTATTTTGAATACATACAAATGTTAAATTGATGGTAAAGGCGGAAAGTAAAATTAATTGGCAATTTCTTAAATCTATATGCAACTTGATTATTTCCAAACTTGATTTCATGACTATGACTGATCCTGTAAATATGTAAAAATTTAGTATTATATTTTTTTATGTTCAATTAGTTCAAATTTTTATAAATTTAAGTTATTTTCTTTAGGTTAAGGATTAATTGTAAATTTTTAGATTAAGATTTGTTTTTGTTATTAGAAATTAAGTACGTATATATATAAGTTTAATAATTGTAAATAGTAATAAAAAAAAAAAAAATAAAAAATGGGCATATATGTATAAAAAGAGCGTCGAATTGGGCATATAAAAAATAAATCAGTGAGTGTAAGTGAGAGAGAGACTTCGATACATCGTTGATCAATGAGTTGAAGACACCAAGGAGCCAGCCAACATGTGCGTTTGAGGAGGAAGTTAATCTACCTGTGTATTGGAGGAGGAAGCTTATCATGTGGATTCGAGGAAGAAGCTAAATCAACCTGTGTATTGGAAGAAATTAAATCTGAAAGAACTTATATAAAAAAAAAAAAAAAAATTTTGTGAACAAACATTTTTTTTTAAAAAGAAGGAAAAGGCAAATGTGATGTACACTACGGAACATTTTTTTAATGAATATTTTAATGAAAAGAGGTAATTTTTTTTATTATAATCTAATATCATATATATATTAGATATATATCAAGGTGTTTGAGAAACAAAACAAGAAAACATATAAAAAACAGCTGTGAAATAGTGTTAAATGTAATGGAGTCGTGAGCTAGCTCTTAAAACGGTGCATGTGGTTTGATATGTTCTAAATAAAATGAAGTTGAACAATTAGATGAAAGTTGACTGGGGTGGAATTAAAGTGTGAAGAGTTGACGGGGTCTGGTTTTTGTGGTAGAGGCGTCGAGAAGGTACAATTAATAATATATATTTTTCAATATGCCCAAATAAAAAAAGAAATAGTTTTTTTAAGTATTAATTTAATGTTTTTGTGCCATTGTAAATTTTTGTCTTGTTTGTTCAAATAAGTTTTTTTTAAATTTAAATATGTAAATATAGATAATAACCCAATTATTTGTCCTCTTCAAATTCTATTCTATTCATGTTCCCTGTTGTCCCAGTAGTATCATTTAAAAAACCTTTGGATTAGAAATTAATATTATTTAAAATTATTTAAAAATTGGTATCTCTTTGTGAATCCAAGTGTAAAGTTTGTTTAATTGAATTTTTTATCGTTGTATACGTGTACTTTCTTAAAAATTGCACGTCTTAAATTATTGATAATATTTTTTTTAGGGCAATTTTCGACAAACTACTGTAGAAATCAAAATTTAAATAAACAAAAGAGATCAAATTTCTACAGGAAATGTGGTAGCAAACAAGTTTTTATCACACTAGTTTCAGATAGGCAAAGTTTCATTTGTCATAAAATAAGTCGATTTTTGGGTTAAAAAAGTGGGATTTTGTGAGCTGTCGGATTCACCGTTCCATCAGATTTAGAAGTTCAGACTTGGATTCATTTAATTTGATTTTTTATCTAGTTTGAGATAGGCCTAGTTTCATTTGTCTTAAGTTAATTTGATTTTTTATCTAGTTTGAGATAGGCCTAGTTTCATTTGTCTTAAGTTAATTCGATTTTCGGGTTAAAAAAGTGAGATTTTGAGTGACGTCTGATTCACCGTTCCATCGGATTTATGAGTTCAGACAAGATTTTTTTAAATTATTATTTTATCTAGTTTCAGATAGGCCTAGTTTTATTTGTCATAAAATAAGTCGATATCTGGGTTTAAAAAATGGGGTTTTGTGTGACGTCTTAGTCACTGTTCCATCTGATTTATGAGTTCAGACTAGGATTTTTTTATTTGATATTTCATCTAGTTTCAGATAGGCGAAGCTTTCTTCTCATAAAATATGTCGATTTTTGGGTTAAAAAAGTGGGTATTTGAGTGACGTCTGATTTACCGCTCCATCGGATTTATGAGTTCAGACTAGGATTTTTTTATTTTATATTTCATCTAGTTTCAGATAGGCGAAGTTTCATTTGTCACAAAATAAGTCGATTTTTGCGTTAAATAGGTTGGATTTTGTGTGACGTCTGAGTCACCGTTCCATCTGATTTATGAGTTCAGACTAGGATTTTTTTATTTGATATTTCATCTAGTTTTGGATAGGCCAAGTTTCCTTTGTCATAAAATAAGTCGATTTTTGGATTCAAAGAGTGCGACTTTGGGTGGTGTTGGATTCACCGTTCCATCGGATTTATGAGTTCAGACTAGAATATTTTTAATTATTATTTCATCTAGTTTCAGATAGGCAAAGTTTCATTTGTCATAAAATAAGTCGATTTTTGGGTTAAAAAAGTGGGGTTTTGTGTGACGTTTGAGTCACCGTTCCATCTGATTAATGAGTTCAGACTAGGATTTTTTTATTTGATATTTCATCTAGTTTCGGATAGGCCAAGTTTCCTTTGTCATAAAATAAGTCGATTTTTGGATTCAAAGAATGGGATTTTCGGTGGTATTGGATTCACCGTTCCATCGGATTTATGAGTTCAGACTAGGATTATCATATTTGATATTTCATCTAGTTTCAGATAGGCGAAGTTTCATTTGTCACAAAATAAGTCGATTTTTGCGTTAAAAAGGTTGGATTTTCAGTGACGTCTGAGTCACCGTTCCATCTGATTTATGAGTTCAGACTAGGATTTTTTTATTTGATATTTCATCTAGTTTCAGATAGGAGAAGCTTCTTTTGTCATAAAAAAGTCGATTTTTGGGTTCAAAAAGTGGGATTTTGAATGACGTCTGAGTCACCGTTCCATCGGATTTAGAAGTTCAGACATGGATTCATTTAATTTGATATTTTATCTAGTTTTAGATAGGCCAAGTTTCATTTGTCTAAAGATAATTCGATTTTTGGGTTAAAAAAGTGGGATTTTGAGTGACAACTGATTCACCGTTCCATCGGATTTATGCGTTCAGACTATATTTTTTTTAATTATTATTTTATCTAGTTTCAGATAGGCCTAGTTTTATTTGTCATAAAAAAAGTCGATTTTTTGGTTCAAAAAGTGGGATTTTGAATGACGTCTGATACACCGTTCCATCGGATTTGTGATTTCAGACTAGGATTTCTTAAATTGTTGTTTTATATAGTTTCAGATAGGCCAAGTTTCATCTGTCATGAAATAAGTCGAATTTTGTGTTAAAAAAGTGGGATTTTTGAGACGTCTGAGTCACCGTTCCATCTGATTTATGAGTTCAGACTAGGATTTTTTTATTAGATATTTCATCTAGTTTCAGATAGGAGAAGCTTCTTTTGTCATAAAAAAAGTCGATTTTTGGATTCAAAAAGTGAGATTTTGGGTGGTGTCGGATTCACCGTTCCACCGGATTTAGAAGTTCATACTTGGATTCATTTAATTTGATATTTTATCTAGTTTCAGATAGGCAAGTTTCATTTGTCTTAAGATAATTCGATTTTTGGGTTAAACAAGTGGGATTTTGAGTGACGTCTGATTCACCGTTCCATCGGATTTATGAGTTCAGACTAGAATTTTTTTAGTCATTATTTTATCTAGTTTCAGATAGGCCTAGTTTTATTTGTCATAAAATAAGTCGATTTTTGGGTTTAAAAAATGGGATTTTGTGTGACGTCTGATTCACCGTTCCATCGGATTTGTGATTTCAGACTAGGATTTTTTAAATTGTTGTTTTATCGAGTTTCAGATAGGCCAAGTTTCATCTGTCATGAAATAAGTCGATTTTTGTGTTAAAAAAGTGGGATTATGAGTGGTCTGATTCACCGTTCCAACTGATTAATGAGTTCAAACTAGGATTTTTTTATTTGATATTTCATCTAGTTTCAGATAGGCGAAGCTTCCTTTGTTATAAAATAAGTCGATTTTTGGATTCAAAGAGTGGGATTTTGGCTGTTGTTGGATTCCCCGTTTCATCGGATTTATGAGTTCAGACTAGGATTTTTTAAATTATTATTTTATCTAGTTTCAGATAGGCCAAGTTTCATTTGTCTTAAGATAATTCGATTTTTGGGTTAAAAAAGTGGGATTTTGAGTGACGTCTGATTTACCGTTCCATCGGATTTATGAGTTCAGACTAGAATTTTTTTATATTATATTTCATCAAGTTTCAGATAGGCGAAGTTTCATTTGTCACAAAATAAGTCGATTTTTGCGTTAAAAAGGTTGGATTTTGTGAGACGTCTGCGTCACCGTTCCATCGGATTTAGAAGTTCAGACATGGATTCATTTAATTTGATATTTTATCTAGTTTTAGATAGGCCAAGTTTCATTTGTCTAAAGATAATTCGATTTTTGGGTTAAAAAAGTGGGATTTTGAGTGACAACTGATTCACCGTTCCATCGGATTTATGCGTTCAGACTATATTTTTTTTAATTATTTTTTTATCTAGTTTCAGATAGGCCTAGTTTTATTTGTCATAAAATAAGTCGATTTTTTGGTTCAAAAAGTGGGATTTTGAATGACCTCTGATACACCGTTCCATCGGATTTGTGATTTCAGACTAGGATTTCTTAAATTGTTGTTTTATATAGTTTCAGATAGGCCAAGTTTCATCTGTCATGAAATAAGTCGAATTTTGTGTTAAAAAAGTGGGATTTTTGAGACGTCTGAGTCACCGTTCCATCTGATTTATGAGTTCAGACTAGGATTTTTTTATTAGATATTTCATCTAGTTTCAGATAGGAGAAGCTTCTTTTGTCATAAAAAACGTCGATTTTTGGATTCAAAAAGTGAGATTTTGGGTGGTGTCGGATTCACTGTTCCACCGGATTTAGAAGTTCATACTTGGATTCATTTAATTTGATATTTTATCTAGTTTATGATAGGCAAGTTTCATTTGTCTTAAGATAATTCGATTTTTGGGTTAAAAAAGTGGGATTTTGAGTGACGTCTGATTCACCGTTCCATCGGATTTATGAGTTCAGACTAGAATTTTTTTAATCATTATTTTATCTAGTTTCAGATAGGCCTAGTTTTATTTGTCATAAAATAAGTCGATTTTTGGGTTTAAAAAATGGGATTTTGTGTGACGTCTGATTCACCGTTCCATCGGATTTGTGATTTCAGACTAGGATTTTTTAAATTGTTGTTTTATCGAGTTTCAGATAGGCCAAGTTTCATCTGTCATGAAATAAGTCGATTTTTGTGTTAAAAAAGTGGGATTATGAGTGGTCTGATTCACCGTTCCAACTGATTAATGAGTTCAAACTAGGATTTTTTTATTTGATATTTCATCTAGTTTCAGATAGGCGAAGCTTCCTTTGTTATAAAATAAGTCGATTTTTGGATTCAAAGAGTGGGATTTTGGCTGTTGTTGGATTCCCCGTTTCATCGGATTTATGAGTTCAGACTAGGATTTTTTAAATTATTATTTTATCTAGTTTCAGATAGGCCAAGTTTCATTTGTCTTAAGATAATTCGATTTTTGGGTTAAAAAAGTGGGATTTTGAGTGACGTCTGATTTACCGTTCCATCGGATTTATGAGTTCAGACTAGAATTTTTTTATATTATATTTCATCAAGTTTCAGATAGGCGAAGTTTCATTTGTCACAAAATAAGTCGATTTTTGCGTTAAAAAGGTTGGATTTTGTGAGACGTCTGCGTCACCGTTCCATCGGATTTAGAAGTTCAGACATGGATTCATTTAATTTGATATTTTATCTAGTTTTAGATAGGCCAAGTTTCATTTGTCTAAAGATAATTCGATTTTTGGGTTAAAAAAGTGGGATTTTGAGTGACAACTGATTCACCGTTCCATCGGATTTATGCGTTCAGACTATATTTTTTTTAATTATTTTTTTATCTAGTTTCAGATAGGCCTAGTTTTATTTGTCATAAAATAAGTCGATTTTTTGGTTCAAAAAGTGGGATTTTGAATGACCTCTGATACACCGTTCCATCGGATTTGTGATTTCAGACTAGGATTTCTTAAATTGTTGTTTTATATAGTTTCAGATAGGCCAAGTTTCATCTGTCATGAAATAAGTCGAATTTTGTGTTAAAAAAGTGGGATTTTTGAGACGTCTGAGTCACCGTTCCATCTGATTTATGAGTTCAGACTAGGATTTTTTTATTAGATATTTCATCTAGTTTCAGATAGGAGAAGCTTCTTTTGTCATAAAAAACGTCGATTTTTGGATTCAAAAAGTGAGATTTTGGGTGGTGTCGGATTCACTGTTCCACCGGATTTAGAAGTTCATACTTGGATTCATTTAATTTGATATTTTATCTAGTTTATGATAGGCAAGTTTCATTTGTCTTAAGATAATTCGATTTTTGGGTTAAAAAAGTGGGATTTTGAGTGACGTCTGATTCACCGTTCCATCGGATTTATGAGTTCAGACTAGAATTTTTTTAATCATTATTTTATCTAGTTTCAGATAGGCCTAGTTTTATTTGTCATAAAATAAGTCGATTTTTGGGTTTAAAAAATGGGATTTTGTGTGACGTCTGATTCACCGTTCCATCGGATTTGTGATTTCAGACTAGGATTTTTTAAATTGTTGTTTTATCGAGTTTCAGATAGGCCAAGTTTCATCTGTCATGAAATAAGTCGATTTTTGTGTTAAAAAAGTGGGATTATGAGTGGTCTGATTCACCGTTCCAACTGATTAATGAGTTCAAACTAGGATTTTTTTATTTGATATTTCATCTAGTTTCAGATAGGCGAAGCTTCCTTTGTTATAAAATAAGTCGATTTTTGGATTCAAAGAGTGGGATTTTGGCTGTTGTTGGATTCCCCGTTTCATCGGATTTATGAGTTCAGACTAGGATTTTTTAAATTATTATTTTATCTAGTTTCAGATAGGCCAAGTTTCATTTGTCTTAAGATAATTCGATTTTTGGGTTAAAAAAGTGGGATTTTGAGTGACGTCTGATTTACCGTTCCATCGGATTTATGAGTTCAGACTAGAATTTTTTTATATTATATTTCATCAAGTTTCAGATAGGCGAAGTTTCATTTGTCACAAAATAAGTCGATTTTTGCGTTAAAAAGGTTGGATTTTGTGTGACGTCTGAGTCACCGTTCCATCTGATTTATGAGTTCAGACTAGGATTTTTTTATTTGATATTTCATCTAGTTTCAGATAGGAGAAGCTTCTTTTGTCATAAAAGAAGTCGATTTTTGGTATCAAAGAGTGAGATTTTGGGTGGTGTTGGATTCACTGTTCCATCGGATTTAGGAGTTCAGACTTGGATTCATTTATATTGATATTTTATCTAGTTTCAGATAGGCCAAGTTTCATTTGTCTCAAGATAATTCGATTTTTGGGTTAAAAAAGAGGGATTTTGAGTGACATCCGATTCACCGTTCCATCGGATTTATGAGTTCAGACTATATTTTTTTTAATTATTATTTTATCTAGTTTCAGATAGGCCTAGTTTTATTTGTCATAAAATAAGTCGATTTTTGGGTTCAAAAAGTGGGATTTTGAATGACGTCTGATTCACCGTTCCATCGGATTAGTGATTTCTGACTAGGATTTTTTAAATTGTTGTTTTATATAGTTTTAGATAGGCCAAGTTTCATCTGTCATAAAGTAAGTCGATTTTTGTGTTAAAAAAGTGGGATTTTTTGAGACGTCTGAGTCACCGTTCCATCTGATTTATGAGTTCAGACTATGATTTTTTTATTTGATATTTCATCTAGTTTCAGATAGGAGAAGCTTCTTTTGTCATAAAAGAAGTTGATTTTTGGATTCAAAAAGTGAGATTTTGGGTGGTGTCGGATGCACCGTTCCACCGGATTTAGAAGTTCATACTTGGATTCATTTAATTTGATATTTTATCTAGTTTCAGATAGGCAAGTTTCATTTGTCTTAAGATAATTCGATTTTTGGGTTAAAAAAGTGGGATTTTGAGTGACGTCTGATTCACCGTTCCATCGGATTTATGAGTCAGACTAGAATTTTTTTAATCATTATTTTATCTAGTTTCAGATAGGCCTAGTTTTATTTGTCATAAAATAAGTCGATTTTTGGGTTTAAAAAATGGGATTTTGTGTGACGTCTTAGTCACTGTTCCATCTGATTTATGAGTTCAGACTAGGATTTTTTAAATTGAAATTTATCTAGTTTTAGATAGGCAAAGTTTCATTTGTCATAAAGCAAGTCGAATTTTGGGTTCAAAAAGTGGGATTTTGAATGACGTCTGATTCACCGTTCCATCGGATTTGTGATTTCAGACTAGGATTTTGTAATTTGTTGTTTTATCGAGTTTCAGATAGGCCAAGTTTCATCTGTCATGAAATAAGTCGATTTTTGTGTTAAAAAAGTGGGATTATGAGTGGTCTGATTCACCGTTCCAACTGATTAATGAGTTCAAACTAGGATTTTTTTATTTGATATTTCATCTAGTTTCAGATAGGCGAAGCTTCTTTTGTCATAAAAGAAGTCGATTTTTGGATTCAAAAAGTGAGATTTTGGGTGGTGTCGGATGCACCGTTCCACCGGATTTAGAAGTTCATACTTGGATTCATTTAATTTGATATTTTATCTATTTTCAGATAGGCCAAGTTTCATTTGTCTTAAGATAATTCGATTTTTGGGTTAAAATAGTGGGATTTTGAGTGACGTCTGATTTACCGTTCCATCGGATTTATGAGTTCAGACTAGAATTTTTTTATATTATATTTCATCAAGTTTCAGATAGGCGAAGTTTCATTTGTCACAAAATAAGTCGATTTTTGCGTTAAAAAGGTTGGATTTTGTGTGACGTCTGAGTCACCGTTCCATCGGATTTAGAAGTTCAGACATGGATTCATTTAATTTGATATTTTATCTAGTTTTAGATGGGCCAAGTTTCATTTGTCTAAAGATAATTCGATTTTTGGGTTAAAAAAGTGGGATTTTGAGTGACAACTGATTCACCGTTCCATCGGATTTATGCGTTCAGACTATATTTTTTTTAATTATTTTTTTATCTAGTTTCAGATAGGCCTAGTTTTATTTGTCATAAAATAAGTCGATTTTTTGGTTCAAAAAGTGGGATTTTGAATGACCTCTGATACACCGTTCCATCGGATTTGTGATTTCAGACTAGGATTTCTTAAATTGTTGTTTTATATAGTTTCAGATAGGCCAAGTTTCATCTGTCATGAAATAAGTCGAATTTTGTGTTAAAAAAGTGGGATTTTTGAGACGTCTGAGTCACCGTTCCATCTGATTTATGAGTTCAGACTAGGATTTTTTTATTAGATATTTCATCTAGTTTCAGATAGGAGAAGCTTCTTTTGTCATAAAAAAAGTCGATTTTTGGATTCAAAAAGTGAGATTTTGGGTGGTGTCGGATTCACTGTTCCACCGGATTTAGAAGTTCATACTTGGATTCATTTAATTTGATATTTTATCTAGTTTCAGATAGGCAAGTTTCATTTGTCTTAAGATAATTCGATTTTTGGGTTAAAAAAGTGGGATTTTGAGTGACGTCTGATTCACCGTTCCATCGGATTTATGAGTTCAGACTAGAATTTTTTTAATCATTATTTTATCTAGTTTCAGATAGGCCTAGTTTTATTTGTCATAAAATAAGTCGATTTTTGGGTTTAAAAAATGGGATTTTGTGTGACGTCTGATTCACCGTTCCATCGGATTTGTGATTTCAGACTAGGATTTTTTAAATTGTTGTTTTATCGAGTTTCAGATAGGCCAAGTTTCATCTGTCATGAAATAAGTCGATTTTTGTGTTAAAAAAGTGGGATTATGAGTGGTCTGATTCACCGTTCCAACTGATTAATGAGTTCAAACTAGGATTTTTTTATTTGATATTTCATCTAGTTTCAGATAGGCGAAGCTTCCTTTGTTATAAAATAAGTCGATTTTTGGATTCAAAGAGTGGGATTTTGGCTGTTGTTGGATTCCCCGTTTCTTCGGATTTATGAGTTCAGACTAGGATTTTTTAAATTATTATTTTATCTAGTTTCAGATAGGCCAAGTTTCATTTGTCTTAAGATAATTCGATTTTTGGGTTAAAAAAGTGGGATTTTGAGTGACGTCTGATTTACCGTTCCATCGGATTTATGAGTTCAGACTAGAATTTTTTTATATTATATTTCATCAAGTTTCAGATAGGCGAAGTTTTATTTGTCACAAAATAAGTAAATTTTTGCGTTAAAAAGGTTGGATTTTGTGTGACGTCTGAGTCACCGTTCCATCTGATTTATGAGTTCAGACTAGGATTTTTTTATTTGATATTTCATCTAGTTTCAGATAGGTGAATTTTTATTTGTCACAAAATAAGTCGATTTTTGCGTAAAAAAGGTTGGATTTTGTGTGACGTCTGAGTCACCGTTCCATCGGATTTAGAAGTTCAGACATGGATTCATTTAAATTGATATTTTATCTAGTTTCAGATAGGCCAAGTTTCATTTGTCTCAAGATAATTCGATTTTTGGGTTAAAAAAGAGGGATTTTGAGTGACATCCGATTCACCGTTCCATCGGATTTATGAGTTCAGACTATATTTTTTTTAATTATTATTTTATCTAGTTTCAGATAGGCCTAGTTTTATTTGTCATAAAATAAGTCGATTTTTGGGTTCAAAAAGTGGGATTTTGAATGACGTCTGATTCACCGTTCCATCGGATTAGTGATTTCTGACTAGGATTTTTTAAATTGTTGTTTTATAAAGTTTTAGATAGGCCAAGTTTCATCTGTCATAAAATAAGTCGATTTTTGTGTTAAAAAAGTGGGATTTTTTGAGACGTCTGAGTCACCGTTCCATCTGATTTATGAGTTCAGACTATGATTTTTTTATTTGATATTTCATCTAGTTTCAGATAGGAGAAGCTTCTTTTGTCATAAAAGAAGTCGATTTTTGGATTCAAAAAGTGAGATTTTGGGTGGTGTCGGATGCACCGTTCCACCGGATTTAGAAGTTCATACTTGGATTCATTTAATTTGATATTTTATCTAGTTTCAGATAGGCAAGTTTCATTTGTCTTAAGATAATTCGATTTTTGGGTTAAAAAAGTGGGATTTTGAGTGACGTCTGATTCACCGTTCCATCGGATTTATGAGTTCAGACTAGAATTTTTCTAATCATTATTTTTACTTGTTTCAGATAGGCCTAGTTTTATTTGTCATAAAATAAGTCGATTTTTGGGTTTAAAAAATGGGATTTTGTGTGACGTCTTAGTCACTGTTCCATCTGATTTATGAGTTCAGACTAGGATTTTTTAAATTGAAATTTATCTAGTTTCAGATAGGCAAAGTTTCATTTGTCATAAAGCAAGTCGAATTTTGGGTTCAAAAAGTGGGATTTTGAATGACGTCTGATTCACCGTTCCATCGGATTTGTGATTTCAGACTAGGATTTTGTAATTTGTTGTTTTATCGAGTTTCAGATAGGCCAAGTTTCATCTGTCATGAAATAAGTCGATTTTTGTGTTAAAAAAGTGGGATTATGAGTGGTCTGATTCACCGTTCCAACTGATTAATGAGTTCAAACTAGGATTTTTTTATTTGATATTTCATCTAGTTTCAGATAGGCGAAGCTTCCTTTGTTATAAAATAAGTCGATTTTTGGATTCAAAGAGTGGGATTTTGGCTGTTGTTGGATTCCCCGTTTCATCGGATTTATGATTTCAGACTAGGATTTTTTAAATTATTATTTTATCTAGTTTCAGATAGGAGAAGCTTCTTTTGTCATAAAAGAAGTCGATTTTTGGATTCAAAGAGTGAGATTTTGGGTGGTGTTGGATTCACTGTTCCATCGGATTTAGGAGTTCAGACTTGGATTCATTTAATTTGATATTTTATCTAGTTTCAGATAGGCCAAGTTTCATTTGTCTCAAGATAATTCGATTTTTGGGTTAAAAAAGAGGGATTTTGAGTGACATCTGATTCACCGTTCCATCGGATTTATGAGTTCTGACTATATTTTTTTAAATTATTATTTTATCTAGTTTCAGATAGGCCTAGTTTTATTTGTCATAAAATAAGTCGATTTTTGGGTTCAAAAAGTGGGATTTTGAATGACGTCTGATTCACCGTTCCATCGGATTTGTGATTTCTGACTAGGATTTTTTAAATTGTTGTTTTATATAGTTTCAGATAGGCCAAGTTTCATCTGTCATGAAATAAGTCGATTTTTGTGTTAAAAAAGTGGGATTTTTTGAGACGTCTGAGTCACCGTTCCATCTGATTTATGAGTTCAGACTATGATTTTTTTATTTGATATTTCATCTAGTTTCAGATAGGAGAAGCTTCTTTTGTCATAAAAGAAGTCGATTTTTGGATTCAAAAAGTGAGATTTTGGGTGGTGTCGGATTCACCGTTCCACCGGATTTAGAAGTTCATACTTGGATTCATTTAATTTGATATTTTATCTAGTTTCAGATAGGCAAGTTTCATTTGTCTTAAGATAATTAGATTTTTGGGTTAAAAAAGTGGGATTTTGAGTTACGTCTGATTCACCGTTCCATCGGATTTATGAGTACAGACTAGAATTTTTTAAATTATTATTTCATCTAGTTTCAGATAGGCCTAGTTTTATTTGTCATAAAACAAGTCGATTTTTGATTTCAAAAAGTGGGATTTGGAATGACGTCTGATTCACCGTTCCATCGGATTTGTGATTTCAGACTAGGATTTTTTAAATTGTTGTTTCATCTAGTTTCAGATAGGCCAAGTTTCATCTGTCATTAAATAAGACAATTTTTGTGTAAAAAAAGTGGGATTATGAGTGGTCTGATTCACCGTTCCAACTGATTAATGAGTTCAAACTAGGATTTTTTTATTTGATATTTCATCTAGTTTCAGATAGGCGAAGCTTCCTTTGTTATAAAATAAGTCGATTTTTGGATTCAAAGAGTGGGATTTTGGCTGTTGTTGGATTCCCCGTTTCATCGGATTTATGAGTTCAGACTAGGATTTTTTAAATTATTATTTTATCTAGTTTCAGATAGGCCAAGTTTCATTTGTCTTAAGATAATTCGATTTTTGGGTTAAAAAAGTGGGATTTTGAGTGACGTCTGATTTACCGTTCCATCGGATTTATGAGTTCAGACTAGAATTTTTTTATATTATATTTCATCAAGTTTCAGATAGGCGAAGTTTCATTTGTCACAAAATAAGTCGATTTTTGCGTTAAAAAGGTTGGATTTTGTGTGACGTCTGAGTCACCGTTCCATCTGATTTATGAGTTCAGACTAGGATTTTTTTATTTTATATTTCATCTAGTTTCAGATAGGAGAAGCTTCTTTTGTCATAAAATAAGTCGATTTTTGGATTCAAAGAGTGAGATTTTGGGTGGTGTTGGATTCACTGTTCCATCGGATTTAGGAGTTCAGACTTGGATTCATTTAATTTGATATTTTATCTAGTTTCAGATAGGCCAAGTTTCATTTGTCTCAAGATAATTCGATTTTTGGGTTAAAAAAGAGGGATTTTGAGTGACATCTGATTCACCGTTCCATCGGATTTATGAGTTCTGACTATATTTTTTTAAATTATTATTTTATCTAGTTTCAGATAGGCCTAGTTTTATTTGTCATAAAATAAGTCGATTTTTGGGTTCAAAAAGTGGGATTTTGAATGACGTCTGATTCACCGTTCCATCGGATTTGTGATTTCTGACTAGGATTTTTTAAATTGTTGTTTTATATAGTTTCAGATAGGCCAAGTTTCATCTGTCATGAAATAAGTCGATTTTTGTGTTAAAAAAGTGGGATTTTTTGAGACGTCTGAGTCACCGTTCCATCTGATTTATGAGTTCAGACTATGATTTTTTTATTTGATATTTCATCTAGTTTCAGATAGGAGAAGCTTCTTTTGTCATAAAAGAAGTCGATTTTTGGATTCAAAAAGTGAGATTTTGGGTGGTGTCGGATTCACCGTTCCACCGGATTTAGAAGTTCATACTTGGATTCATTTAATTTGATATTTTATCTAGTTTCAGATAGGCAAGTTTCATTTGTCTTAAGATAATTAGATTTTTGGGTTAAAAAAGTGGGATTTTGAGTTACGTCTGATTCACCGTTCCATCGGATTTATGAGTACAGACTAGAATTTTTTAAATTATTATTTCATCTAGTTTCAGATAGGCCTAGTTTTATTTGTCATAAAACAAGTCGATTTTTGATTTCAAAAAGTGGGATTTTGAATGACGTCTGATTCACCGTTCCATCGGATTTGTGATTTCAGACTAGGATTTTTTAAATTGTTGTTTCATCTAGTTTCAGATAGGCCAAGTTTCATCTGTCATTAAATAAGACAATTTTTGTGTTAAAAAAGTGGGATTATGAGTGGTCTGATTCACCGTTCCAACTGATTTATGAGTTCAGACTAGGATTTTTTTTTTTTGATATTTCATCTAGTTTCAGTTAGGCAAAGCTTCCTTTGTCATAAAATAAGTCGATTTTTGGATTCAAAGAGTGGGATTTTGGGTGTTGTTGGATTCCCCGTTTCATCGGATTTATGAGTTCAGACTAGGATTTTTTTAATTTTTATTTTATCTAGTTTCAGATAGGCCAAGTTTCATTTGTCTTAAGATAATTCGATTTTTGGGTTAAAAAAGTGGGATTTTGAGTGACGTCTGATTTACCGTTCCATCGGATTTATGAGTTCAGACTAGGATTTTTTTATTTTATATTTCATCTAGTTTCAGTAGGCGAAGTTTCATTTGTCACAAAATAAGTCGATTTTTGCGTTAAAAAGGTTGGATTTTGTGTGACGTCTGAGTCACCGTTCCATCTGATTTATGAGTTCAGACTATGATTTTTTTATTTGATATTTCATCTAGTTTCAGATAGGAGAAGCTTCTTTTGTCATAAAAGAAGTCGATTTTTGGATTCAAAAAGTGAGATTTTGTGTGACGTCTGAGTCACCGTTCCATCTGATTTATGAGTTCAGACTAGGATTTTTTTATTTGATATTTCATCTAGTTACAGATAGGCGAAGCTTCCTTTGTCATAAAATAAGTCGATTTTTGGATTCAAAGAGTGGGATTTTCGGTGGTATTGGATTCACCGTTCCATCGGATTTATGAGTTCAGACTAGGATTTTCATATTTGATATTTCATCTAGTTTCAGATAGGCGAAGTTTCATTTGTCACAAAATAAGTCGATTTTTGCGTTGAAAAGGTTGGATTTTATGTGACGTCTGAGTCACCGTTCCATCTGATTTATGAGTTCAGACTAGAATTTTTTTATTTGATATTTCATCTAGTTTCAGATAGGAGAAGCTTCTTTTGTCATAAAACAAGTCGATTTTTGGGTTCAAAAAGTGGGATTTTGAATGACGTCTGATTCACCGTTCCATCGGATTTGTGATTTCAGACTAGGATTTTTTAAATTGTTGTTTTATATAGTTTCAGATAGGCCAAGTTTCATCTGTCATGAAATAAGACGATTTATGTGTTGAAAAAGTGGGATTTTTTGAGACGTCTGAGTCACCGTTCCATCTGATTTATGAGTTCAGACTTGGATTCATTTATATTGATATTTTATCTAGTTTCAGATAGGCCAAGTTTCATTTGTCTCAAGATAATTCGATTTTTGGGTTAAAAAAGAGGGATTTTGAGTGACATCCGATTCACCGTTCCATCGGATTTAGAAGTTCATACTTGGATTCATTTAATTTGATATTTTATCTAGTTTCAGATAGGCAAGTTTCATTTGTCCTAAGATAATTCGATTTTTGGGTTAAAAAAGTGGGATTTTGAGTGACGTCTGATTCACCGTTCCATCGGATTTATGAGTTCAGACTAGAATTTTTTTAATCATTATTTTATCTAGTTTCAGATAGGCCTAGTTTTATTTGTCATAAAATAAGTCGATTTTTGGGTTTAAAAAATGGGATTTTGTGTGACGTCTTAGTCACTGTTCCATCTGATTTATGAGTTCAGACTAGGATTTTTTAAATTGAAATTTATCTAGTTTCAGATAGGCAAAGTTTCATTTGTCATAAAGCAAGTCGAATTTTGGGTTCAAAAAGTGGGATTTTGAATGACGTCTGATTCACCGTTCCATCGGATTTGTGATTTCAGACTAGGATTTTTTAAATTGTGGTTTTATCGAGTTTCAGATAGGCCAAGTTTCATCTGTCATGAAATAAGTCGATTTTTGTGTTAAAAAAGTGGGATTATGAGTGGTCTGATTCACCGTTCCAACTGATTAATGAGTTCAAACTAGGATTTTTTTATTTGATATTTCATCTAGTTTCAGATAGGAGAAGCTTCTTTTGTCATAAAACAAGTCGATTTTTGGGTTCAAAAAGTGGGATTTTGAATGACGTCTGATTCACCGTTCCATCGGATTTGTGATTTCAGACTAGGATTTTTTAAATTGTTGTTTTATCTAGTTTCAGATAGGCCAAGTTTCATCTGTCATGAAATAAGACGATTTATGTGTTGAAAAAGTGGGATTATGAGTGGTCTGATTAACCGTTCAAACTGATTTATGAGTTCAGACTAGGATTTTTTTATTTGATATTTCATCTAGTTTCAGATAGGTGAATTTTTATTTGTCACAAAATAAGTCGATTTTTGCGTAAAAAAGGTTGGATTTTGTGTGACGTCTGAGTCACCGTTCCATCGGATTTAGAAGTTCAGACATGGATTCATTTAATTTGATATTTTATCTAGTTTTAGATAGGCCAAGTTTCATTTGTCTAAAGATAATTCGATTTTTGGGTTAAAAAAGTGGGATTTTGAGTGACAACTGATTCACCGTTCCATCGGATTTATGCGTTCAGACTATATTTTTTTTAATTATTATTTTATCTAGTTTCAGATAGGCCTAGTTTTATTTGTCATAAAATAAGTCGATTTTTTGGTTCAAAAAGTGGGATTTTGAATGACGTCTGATACACCGTTCCATCGGATTTGTGATTTCAGACTAGGATTTCTTAAATTGTTGTTTTATATAGTTTCAGATAGGCCAAGTTTCATCTGTCATGAAATAAGTCGAATTTTGTGTTAAAAAAGTGGGATTTTTTGAGACGTCTGAGTCACCGTTCCATCTGATTTATGAGTTCAGACTTGGATTCATTTATATTGATATTTTATCTAGTTTCAGATAGGCCAAGTTTCATTTGTCTCAAGATAATTCGATTTTTGGGTTAAAAAAGAGGGATTTTGAGTGACATCCGATTCACCGTTCCATCGGATTTAGAAGTTCATACTTGGATTCATTTAATTTGATATTTTATCTAGTTTCAGATAGGCAAGTTTCATTTGTCCTAAGATAATTCGATTTTTGGGTTAAAAAAGTGGGATTTTGAGTGACGTCTGATTCACCGTTCCATCGGATTTATGAGTTCAGACTAGAATTTTTTTAATCATTATTTTATCTAGTTTCAGATAGGCCTAGTTTTATTTGTCATAAAATAAGTCGATTTTTGGGTTTAAAAAATGGGATTTTGTGTGACGTCTTAGTCACTGTTCCATCTGATTTATGAGTTCAGACTAGGATTTTTTAAATTGAAATTTATCTAGTTTCAGATAGGCAAAGTTTCATTTGTCATAAAGCAAGTCGAATTTTGGGTTCAAAAAGTGGGATTTTGAATGACGTCTGATTCACCGTTCCATCGGATTTGTGATTTCAGACTAGGATTTTTTAAATTGTGGTTTTATCGAGTTTCAGATAGGCCAAGTTTCATCTGTCATGAAATAAGTCGATTTTTGTGTTAAAAAAGTGGGATTATGAGTGGTCTGATTCACCGTTCCAACTGATTAATGAGTTCAAACTAGGATTTTTTTATTTGATATTTCATCTAGTTTCAGATAGGAGAAGCTTCTTTTGTCATAAAACAAGTCGATTTTTGGGTTCAAAAAGTGGGATTTTGAATGACGTCTGATTCACCGTTCCATCGGATTTGTGATTTCAGACTAGGATTTTTTAAATTGTTGTTTTATCTAGTTTCAGATAGGCCAAGTTTCATCTGTCATGAAATAAGACGATTTATGTGTTGAAAAAGTGGGATTATGAGTGGTCTGATTAACCGTTCAAACTGATTTATGAGTTCAGACTAGGATTTTTTTATTTGATATTTCATCTAGTTTCAGATAGGCGAAGCTTCCTTTGTCATAAAATAAGTCGATTTTTGGATTCTAAGCGTGGGATTTTGGGTAGTGTTGGATTCCCCCTTTCATCGGATTTATGAGTTCAGACTAGGATTTTTTTAATTATTATTTTATCTAGTTTCAGATAGGCCAAGTTTCATTTGTCTTAAGATAATTCGATTTTTGGGTTAAAAAAGTTGGATTTTGTGTGACGTCTGAGTCACCGTTCCATCTGATTTATGAGTTCAGACGAGGATTTTTTTTTTGATATTTCATCTAGTTTCGGATAGGCCAAGTTTCCTTTGTCATAAAATAAGTCGATTTTTGGATTCAAAGAGTGAGATTTTTGGTGGTGTTGGATTCCCCGTTGCATCGGATTTATGAGTTCAGACTAGGATTTTTTTAATTATTATTTTATCTAGTTTCAGATAGGCCAAGTTTCATTTGTCTTAAGATAATTCGATTTTTGGGTTAAAAAAGTGGGATTTTGAGTGACGTCTGATTTACCGTTCCATCGAATTTAAGAGTTCAGACTAGGATTTTTTTATTTGATATTTCATCTAGTTTCAGATAGGTGAATTTTTATTTGTCACAAAATAAGTCGATTTTTGCGTAAAAAAGGTTGGATTTTGTGTGACGTCTGAGTCACCGTTCCATCGGATTTAGAAGTTCAGACATGGATTCATTTAATTTGATATTTTATCTAGTTTTAGATAGGCCAAGTTTCATTTGTCTAAAGATAATTCGATTTTTGGGTTAAAAAAGTGGGATTTTGAGTGACAACTGATTCACCGTTCCATCGGATTTATGCGTTCAGACTATATTTTTTTTAATTATTATTTTATCTAGTTTCAGATAGGCCTAGTTTTATTTGTCATAAAATAAGTCTATTTTTTGGTTCAAAAAGTGGGATTTTGAATGACGTCTGATACACCGTTCCATCGGATTTGTGATTTCAAACTAGGATTTCTTAAATTGTTGTTTTATATAGTTTCAGATAGGCCAAGTTTCATCTGTCATGAAATAAGCCGAATTTTGTGTTAAAAAAGTGGGATTTTTTGAGACGTCTGAGTCACCGTTCCATCTGATTTATGAGTTCAGACTAGGATTTTTTTATTAGATATTTCATCTAGTTTCAGATAGGAGAAGCTTCTTTTGTCATAAAAAAAGTCGATTTTTGGATTCAAAAAGTGAGATTTTGGGTGGTGTCGGATGCATCGTTCCACCGGATTTAGAAGTTCATACTTGGATTCATTTAATTTGATATTTTATCTAGTTTCAGATAGGCAAGTTTCATTTGTCCTAAGATAATTCGATTTTTGGGTTAAAAAAGTGGGATTTTGAGTGACGTCTGATTCACCGTTCCATCGGATTTATGAGTTCAGACTAGAATTTTTTTAATCATTATTTTATCTAGTTTCAGATAGGCCTAGTTTTATTTGTCATAAAATAAGTCGATTTTTGGGTTTAAAAAATGGGATTTTGTGTGACGTCTTAGTCACTGTTCCATCTGATTTATGAGTTCAGACTAGGATTTTTTAAATTGAAATTTATCTAGTTTCAGATAGGCAAAGTTTCATTTGTCATAAAGCAAGTCGAATTTTGGGTTCAAAAAGTGGGATTTTGAATGACGTCTGATTCACCGTTCCATCGGATTTGTGATTTCAGACTAGGATTTTTTAAATTGTGGTTTTATCGAGTTTCAGATAGGCCAAGTTTCATCTGTCATGAAATAAGTCGATTTTTGTGTTAAAAAAGTGGGATTATGAGTGGTCTGATTCACCGTTCCAACTGATTAATGAGTTCAAACTAGGATTTTTTTATTTGATATTTCATCTAGTTTCAGATAGGCGAAGCTTCCTTTGTTATAAAATAAGTCGATTTTTGGATTCAAAGAGTGGGATTTTGGCTGTTGTTGGATTCCCCGTTTCATCGGATTTATGAGTTCAGACTAGGATTTTTTAAATTATTATTTTATCTAGTTTCAGATAGGCCAAGTTTCATTTGTCTTAAGATAATTCGATTTTTGGGTTAAAAAAGTGGGATTTTGAGTGACGTCTGATTTACCGTTCCATCGGACTTATGAGTTCAGACTAGGATTTTTTTATTTGATATTTCATCAAGTTTCAGATAGGAGAAGCTACTTTTGTCATAAAAGAAGTCGATTTTTGGATTCAAAGAGTGAGATTTGGGTGATGTTGGATTCACTGTTCCATCGGATTTAGGAGTTCAGACTTGGATTCATTTAATTTGGTATTTTATCTAGTTTCAGATAGGCCAAGTTTCATTTGTCTCAAGATAATTCGACTTTTGGGTTAAAAAAGAGGGATTTTGAGTGACATCTGATTCACCGTTCCATCGGATTTATGAGTTCTGACTATATTTTTTTAAATTATTATTTTATCTAGTTTCAGATAGGCCTAGTTATATTTGTCATAAAATAAGTCGATTTTTGGGTTCAAAAAGTGGGATTTTGAATGACGTCTGATTCACCGTTCCATCGGATTTGTGATTTCTGACTAGGATTTTTTAAATTGTGGTTTTATCGAGTTTCAGATAGGCCAAGTTTCATCTGTCATGAAATAAGTCGATTTTTGTGTTAAAAAAGTGGGATTATGAGTGGTCTGATTCACCGTTCCAACTGATTAATGAGTTCAAACTAGGATTTTTTTATTTGATATTTCATCTAGTTTCAGATAGGCGAAGCTTCCTTTGTTATAAAATAAGTCGATTTTTGGATTCAAAGAGTGGGATTTTGGCTGTTGTTGGATTCCCCGTTTCATCGGATTTATGAGTTCAGACTAGGATTTTTTAAATTATTATTTTATCTAGTTTCAGATAGGCCAAGTTTCATTTGTCTTAAGATGATTCGATTTTTGGGTTAAAAAAGTGGGATTTTGAGTGACGTCTGATTTACCGTTCCATCGGATTTATGAGTTCAGACTAGAATTTTTTTATATTATATTTCATCAAGTTTCAGATAGGCGAAGTTTCATTTGTCACAAAATAAGTCGATTTTTGCGTTAAAAAGGTTGGATTTTGTGTGACGTCTGAGTCACCGTTCCATCTGATTTATGAGTTCAGACTAGGATTTTTTTATTTGATATTTCATCAAGTTTCAGATAGGAGAAGCTACTTTTGTCATAAAAGAAGTCGATTTTTGGATTCAAAGAGTGAGATTTTGGGTGATGTTGGATTCACTGTTCCATCGGATTTAGGAGTTCAGACTTGGATTCATTTAATTTGGTATTTTATCTAGTTTCAGATAGGCCAAGTTTCATTTGTCTCAAGATAATTCGATTTTTGGGTTAAAAAAGAGGGATTTTGAGTGACATCTGATTCACCGTTCCATCGGATTTATGAGTTCTGACTATATTTTTTTAAATTATTATTTTATCTAGTTTCAGATAGGCCTAGTTTTATTTGTCATAAAATAAGTCGATTTTTGGGTTCAAAAAGTGGGATTTTGAATGACGTCTGATTCACCGTTCCATCGGATTTGTGATTTCTGACTAGGATTTTTTAAATTGTTGTTTTATATAGTTTCAGATAGGCCAAGTTTCATCTGTCATGAAATAAGTCGATTTTTGTGTTAAAAAAGTGGGATTTTTTGAGACGTCTGAGTCACCGTTCCATCTGATTTATGAGTTCAGACTATGATTTTTTTATTTGATATTTCATCTAGTTTCAGATAGGAGAAGCTACTTTTGTCATAAAAGAAGTCGATTTTTGGATTCAAAAAGTGAGATTTTGGGTGGTGTCGGATTCACCGTTCCACCGGATTTAGAAGTTCATACTTGGATTCATTTAATTTGATATTTTATCTAGTTTCAGATAGGCAAGTTTCATTTGTCTTAAGATAATTAGATTTTTGGGTTAAAAAAGTGGGATTTTGAGTTACGTCTGATTCACCGTTCCATCGGATTTATGAGTAGAGACTAGAATTTTTTAAATTATTATTTCATCTAGTTTCAGATAGGCCTAGTTTTATTTGTCATTAAATAAGACAATTTTTGTGTTAAAAAAGTGGGATTATGAGTGGTCTGATTCACCGTTCCAACTGATTTATGAGTTCAGACTAGGATTTTTTTTTTTGATATTTCATCTAGTTTCAGTTAGGCGAAGCTTCCTTTGTCATAAAATAAGTCGATTTTTGGATTCAAAGAGTGGGATTTTGGGTGTTGTTGGATTCCCCGTTTCATCGGATTTATGAGTTCAGACTAGGATTTTTTTAATTATTATTTTATCTAGTTTCAGATAGGCCAAGTTTCATTTGTCTTAAGATAATTCGATTTTTGGGTTAAAAAAGTGGGATTTTGAGTGACGTCTGATTTACCGTTCCATCGGATTTATGAGTTCAGACTAGGATTTTTTTATTTTATATTTCATCTAGTTTCAGTAGGCGAAGTTTCATTTGTCACAAAATAAGTCGATTTTTGCGTTAAAAAGGTTGGATTTTGTGTGACGTCTGAGTCACCGTTCCATCTGATTTATGAGTTCAGACTAGGATTTTTTTATTTGATATTTCATCTAGTTTCGGATAGGCCAAGTTTCCTTTGTCATAAAATAAGTCGATTTTTGGATTCAAAGAGTGGGACTTTGGGTGGTGTTGGATTCTCCGTTCCATCGAGTTTATGAGTTCAGACTAAGATTTTTTTAATTATTATTTTATCTAGATTCAGATAGGCAAAGTTTCATTTGTCATAAAATAAGTCGATTTTTGGGTTAAAAAAGTGGGACTTTGTGTGACGTCTGAGTCACCGTTCCATCTGATTTATGAGTTCAGACTAGGATTTTTTTATTTGATATTTCATCTAGTTACAGATAGGCGAAGCTTCCTTTGTCATAAAATAAGTCGATTTTTGGATTCAAAGAGTGGGATTTTCGGTGGTATTGGATTCACCTTTCCATCGGATTTATGATATCAGACTAGGATTATCATATTTGATATTTCATCTAGTTTCAGATATGCGAAGTTTCATTTGTCACAAAATAAGTCGATTTTTGCGTTAAAAAGGTTGGATTTTGTGTGACGTCTGAGTCACCGTTCCATCTGATTTATTGGTTCAGACTAGGATTTTTTTATTTGATATTTCATCTAGTTTCAGATAGGAGAAGCTTCTTTTGTCATAAAATAAAACAAGTCGATTTTTGAGTTCAAAAAGTGGGATTTTGAATGACGTCTGATTCACCGTTCCATCGGATTTGTGATTTCAGACTAGGATTTTTTAAATTGTTGTTTTATCTAGTTTCAGATAGGCCAAGTTTCATCTGCCATGAAATAAGTCGATTTATGTGTTAAAAAAGTGGGATTATGAGTGGTCTGATTCACCGTTCAAACTGATTTATGAGTTCAGACTAGGATTTTTTTATTTGATATTTCATCTAGTTTCAGATAGGCCAAGTTTCATTTGTCTTAAGATAATTCGATTTTTGGGTCAAAAAAGTTGGATTTTGTGTGACGTCTGAGTCACCGTTCCATCTGATTTATGAGTTCAGACGAGGATTTTTTTTTTATATTTCATCTAGTTTCGGATAGGCCAAGTTTCCTTTGTCATAAAATAAGTCGATTTTTGGATTCAAAGAGTGAGATTTTGGGTGGTGATGGATTCACCGTTCCATCGGATTTATGAGTTCAGACTAGGATTTTTTTAATTATCATTTTATCTAGTTTCAGATAGGCCAAGTTTCATTTGTCTTAAGATAATTCGATTTTTGGGTTAAAAAAGTGGGATTTTGAGTGACGTCTGATTTACCGTTCCGTCGAATTTAAGAGTTCAGACTAGGATTTTTTATTTGATATTTCATCTAGTTTCAGATAGGTGAATTTGTATTTGTCACAATATAAGTCGATTTTTGCGTTAAAAAGGTTGGATTTTGTGTGACGTCTGAGTCACCGTTCCATCGGATTTAGAAATTCAGACATGGATTCATTTAATTTGATATTTTATCTAGTTTTAGATAGGCCAAGTTTCATTTGTCTAAAGATAATTCGATTTTTGGGTTAAAAAAGTGGGATTTTGAGTGACAACTGATTCACCGTTCCATCGGATTTATGCGTTCAGACTATATTTTTTTTAATTATTATTTTATCTAGTTTCAGATAGGCCTAGTTTTATTTGTCATAAAATAAGTCGATTTTTTGGTTCAAAAAGTGGGATTTTGAATGACGTCTGATACACCGTTCCATCGGATTTGTGATTTCAGACTAGGATTTCTTAAATTGTTGTTTTATATAGTTTCAGATAGGCCAAGTTTCATCTGTCATGAAATAAGTCGAATTTTGTGTTAAAAAAGTGGGATTTTTTGAGATCTCTGAGTCACCGTTCCATCTGATTTATGAGTTCAGACTAGGATTTTTTTATTAGATATTTCATCTAGTTTCAGATAGGAGAAGCTTCTTTTGTCATAAAAAAAGTCGATTTTTGGATTCAAAAAGTAGGATTTTGGGTGGTGTCGGATTCACCGTTCCACCGGATTTAGAAGTTCATACTTGGATTCATTTAATTTGATATTTTATCTAGTTTCAGATAGGCAAGTTTCATTTGTCTTAAGATAATTCGATTTTTGGGTTAAAAAAGTTGGATTTTGTGTGACGTCTGAGTCACCGTTCCATCTGATTTATGAGTTCAGACTAGGATTTTTTTATTTGATAATTCATCTAGTTTCGGATAGGCCAAGGTTCCTTTGTCATTAACTAAGTCGATTTTTGGATTCAAAGAGTGGGACTTTGCGTGGTGTTGGATTCTCCGTTCCATCGGATTTATGATTTCAGACTAGGATTATCATATTTGATATTTCATCTAGTTTCAGATAGGCGAAGTTTCATTTATCACAAAATATGTCGATTTTTGCGTTAAAAAGGTTGGATTTTGTGTGACGTCTGGGTCACCGTTCCATCTGATTTATGAGTTCAGACTAGGATTTTTTTATTTGATATTTCATCTAGTTTCAGATAGGAGAAGCTTCTTTTGTCATAAAACAAGTCGATTTTTGGGTTCAAAAAGTGGGATTTTGAATGACGTCTGATTCACCGTTCCATCGGATTTGTGATTTCAGACTAGGATTTTTTAAATTGTTGTTTTATCTAGTTTCAGATAGGCCAAGTTTCATCTGTCATGAAATAAGTCGATTTATGTGTTAAAAAAGTGGGATTATGAGTGGTCTGATTCACCGTTCAAACTGATTTATGAGTTCAGACTAGTATTTTTTTATTTGATATTTCATTTAGTTTCAGATAGGCGAAGCTTCCTTTGTCATAAAATAAGTCGATTTTTGGATTCAAAGCGTGGGATTTTGGGTAGTGTTGGATTCCCCGTTTCATCGGATTTATGAGTTCAGACTAGGATTTTTTTAATTATTATTTTATCTAGTTTCAGATAGGCCAAGTTTCATTTGTCTTAAGATAATTCGATTTTTGGGTTAAAAAAGTTGGATTTTGTGTGACGTCTGAGTCACCGTTCCATCTGATTTATGAGTTCAGACGAGGATTTTTTTTTTGATATTTCATCTAGTTTCGGATAGGCCAAGTTTCCTTTGTCATAAAATAAGTCGATTTTTGGATTCAAAGAGTGAGATTTTGGGTGGTGATGGATTCACCGTTCCATCGGATATAGAAGTTCAGACTTGGATTCTTTTAATTTGATATTTTATCTAGTTTCAGATAGGCCAAGTTTCATTTGTCATGAAATAAGTCGATTTTTGGATTCAAAGAGTGGGATTTTTGGTGGTGTTGGATTCCCCGTTGCATCGGATTTATGAGTTCAGACTAGGATTTTTTTAATTATTATTTTATCTAGTTTCAGATAGGCCAAGTTTCATTTGTCTTAAGATAATTCGATTTTTGGGTTAAAAAAGTGGGATTTTGAGTGACGTCTGATTTACCGTTCCATCGAATTTAAGAGTTCAGACTAGGATTTTTTTATTTGATATTTCATCTAGTTTCAGATAGGTGAATTTTTATTTGTCACAAAATAAGTCGATTTTTGCGTTAAAAAGGTTGGATTTTGTGTGACGTCTGAGTCACCGTTCCATCGGATTTAGAAGTTCAGACATGGATTCATTTAATTTGATATTTTATCTAGTTTTAGATAGGCCAAGTTTCATTTGTCTAAAGATAATTCGATTTTTGGGTTAAAAAAGTGGGATTTTGAGTGACAACTGATTCACCGTTCCATCGGATTTATGCGTTCAGACTATATTTTTTTTAATTATTATTTTATCTAGTTTCAGATAGGCCTAGTTTTATTTGTCATAAAATAAGTCGATTTTTGGTTCAAAAAGTGGGATTTTGAACGACGTCTGATACACCGTTCCATCGGATTTGTGATTTCAGACTAGGATTTCTTAAATTTTGTTTTATATAGTTTCAGATAGGCCAAGTTTCATCTGTCATGAAATAAGTCGAATTTTGTGTTAAAAAAGTGGGATTTTTTGAGATGTCTGAGTCACCGTTCCATCTGATTTATGAGTTCAGACTAGGATTTTTTTATTAGATATTTCATCTAGTTTCAGATAGGAGAAGCTTCTTTTGTCATAAAAAAAGTCGATTTTTGGATTCAAAAAGTGAGATTTTGGGTGGTGTCGGATTCACCGTTCCACCGGATTTAGAAGTTCATACTTGGATTCATTTAAGTTAATATTTTATCTAGTTTCAGATAGGCAAGTTTCATTTGTCACAAAATAAGTCGATTTTTGCGTTAAAAAGGTTGGATTTTGTGTGACGTCTGAGTCACCGTTCCATCTGATTTATTGGTTCAGACTAGGATTTTTTTATTTGATATTTCATCTAGTTTCAGATAGGAGAAGCTTCTTTTGTCATAAAATAAAACAAGTCGATTTTTGAGTTCAAAAAGTGGGATTTTGAGTTACGTCTGATTCACCGTTCCATCGGATTTATGAGTACAGACTAGAATTTTTTAAATTATTATTTCATCTAGTTTCAGATAGGCCTAGTTTTATTTGTCATTAAATAAGACAATTTTTGTGTTAAAAAAGTGGGATTATGAGTGGTCTGATTCACCGTTCCAACTGATTTATGAGTTCAGACTAGGATTTTTTTTTTTGATATTTCACCTAGTTTCAGTTAGGCGAAGCTTCCTTTGTCATAAAATAAGTCGATTTTTGGATTCAAAGAGTGGGATTTTGGGTGTTGTTGGATTCCCCGTTTCATCGGATTTATGAGTTCAGACTAGGATTTTTTTAATTATTATCTTATCTAGTTTCAGATAGGCCAAGTTTCATTTGTCTTAAGATAATTCGATTTTTGGGTTAAAAAAGTGGGATTTTGAGTGACGTCTGATTTACCGTTCCATCGGATTTATGAGTTCAGACTAGGATTTTTTTATTTTATATTTCATCTAGTTTCAGTAGGCGAAGTTTCATTTGTCACAAAATAAGTCGATTTTTGCGTTAAAAAGGTTGGATTTTGTGTGACGTCTGAGTCACCGTTCCATCTGATTTATGAGTTCAGACTAGGATTTTTTTATTTGATATTTCATCTAGTTTCGGATAGGCCAAGTTTCCTTTGTCATAAAATAAGTCGATTTTTGGATTCAAAGAGTGGGACTTTGGGTGGTGTTGGATTCTCCGTTCCATCGAGTTTATGAGTTCAGACTAAGATTTTTTTAATTATTATTTTATCTAGATTCAGATAGGCAAAGTTTCATTTGTCATAAAATAAGTCGATTTTTGGGTTAAAAAAGTGGGACTTTGTGTGACGTCTGAGTCACCGTTCCATCTGATTTATGAGTTCAGACTAGGATTTTTTTATTTGATATTTCATCTAGTTACAGATAGGCGAAGCTTCCTTTGTCATAAAATAAGTCGATTTTTGGATTCAAAGAGTGGGATTTTCGGTGGTATTCGATTCACCGTTCCATCGGATTTATGAGTTCAGACTAGGATTATCATATTTGATATTTCATCTAGTTTCAGATAGGCGAAGTTTCATTTGTCACAAAATAAGTCGATTTTTGCGTTAAAAAGGTTGGATTTTGTGTGACGTCTGAGTCACCGTTCCATCTGATTTATTGGTTCAGACTAGGATTTTTTTATTTGATATTTCATCTAGTTTCAGATAGGCCAAGTTTCATTGGTCTCAAGATAATTCGATTTTTGGGTTGAAAAAGAGGGATTTTGAGTGACATCCGATTCACCGTTCCATCGGATTTATGAGTTCAGACTATATTTTTTTTAATTATTATTTTATCTAGTTTCAGATAGGCCTAGTTTTATTTGTCATAAAATAAGTCGATTTTTGGGTTCAAAAAGTGGGATTTTGAATGACGTCTGATTCACCGTTCCATCGGATTTGTGATTTCAGACTAGGATTTTTTAAATTGTTGTTTTATCTAGTTTCAGATAGGCCAAGTTTCATCTGCCATGAAATAAGTCGATTTATGTGTTAAAAAAGTGGGATTATGAGTGGTCTGATTCACCGTTCAAACTGATTTATGAGTTCAGACTAGGATTTTTTTATTTGATATTTCATCTAGTTTCAGATAGGCCAAGTTTCATTTGTCTTAAGATAATTCGATTTTTGGGTTAAAAAAGTTGGATTTTGTGTGACGTCTGAGTCACCGTTCCATCTGATTTATGAGTTCAGACGAGGATTTTTTTTTTGATATTTCATCTAGTTTCGGATAGGCCAAGTTTCCTTTGTCATAAAATAAGTCGATTTTTGGATTCAAAGAGTGAGATTTTGGGTGGTGATGGATTCACCGTTCCATCGGATTTAGAAGTTCAGACTTGGATTCTTTTAATTTGATATTTTATCTAGTTTCAGATAGGCCAAGTTTCATTTGTCATGAAATAAGTTGATTTTTGGACTCAAAGAGTGGGATTTTTGGTGGTGTTGGATTCCCCGTTGCATCGGTATTATGAGTTCAGACTAGGATTTTTTTATTTGATATTTCATCTAGTTACAGATAGGCGAAGCTTCCTTTGTCATAAAATAAGTCGATTTTTGGATTCAAAGAGTGGGATTTTCGGTGGTATTGGATTCACCGTTCCATCGGATTTATGAGTTCAGACTAGGATTATCATATTTGATATTTCATCTAGTTTCAGATAGGCGAAGTTTCATTTGTCACAAAACAAGTCGATTTTTGCGTTAAAAAGGTTGGATTTTGTGTGACGTCTGAGTCACCGTTCCATCTGATTTATTGGTTCAGACTAGGATTTTTTTATTTGATATTTCATCTAGTTTCAGATAGGCCAAGTTTCATTGGTCTCAAGATAATTCGATTTTTGGGTTCAAAAAGTGGGATTTTGAATGACGTCTGATTCACCGTTCCATCGGATTTGTGATTTCAGACTAGGATTTTTTAAATTGTTGTTTTATCTAGTTTCAGATAGGCCCAGTTTCATCTGCCATGAAATAAGTCGATTTATGTGTTAAAAAAGTGGGATTATGAGTGGTCTGATTCACCGTTCAAACTGATTTATGAGTTCAGACTAGGATTTTTTTATTTGATATTTCATCTAGTTTCAGATAGGCCAAGTTTCATTTGTCTTAAGATAATTCGATTTTTGGGTTAAAAAAGTTGGATTTTGTGTGACGTCTGAGTCACCGTTCCATCTGATTTATGAGTTCAGACGAGGATTTTTTTTTTGATATTTCATCTAGTTTCGGATAGGCCGAGTTTCCTTTGTCATAAAATAAGTCGATTTTTGGATTCAAAGAGTGAGATTTTGGGCGGTGATGGATTCACCGTTCCATCGGATTTAGAAGTTCAGACTTGGATTCTTTTAATTTGATATTTTATCTAGTTTCAGATAGGCCAAGTTTCATTTATCATGAAATAAGTCGATTTTTGGATTCAAAGAGTGGGATTTTTGGTGGTGTTGGATTCCCCGTTGCATCGGATTTATGAGTTCAGACTAGGATTTTTTTAATTATCATTTTATCTAGTTTCAGATAGGCCAAGTTTCATTTGTCTTAAGATAATTCGATTTTTGGGTTAAAAAAGTGGGATTTTGAGTGACGTCTGATTTACCGTTCCATCGGATTTATGAGTTCAGACTAGAATTTTGTAATTTGTTGTTTTATCGAGTTTCAGATAGGCCAAGTTTCATCTGTCATGAAATAAGTCGATTTTTGTGTTAAAAAAGTGGGATTATGAGTGGTCTGATTCACCGTTCCAACTGATTAATGAGTTCAAACTAGGATTTTTTTATTTGATGTTTCATCTAGTTTCAGATAGGCGAAGCTTCCTTTGTTATAAAATAAGTCGATTTTTGGATTCAAAGAGTGGGATTTTGGCTGTTGTTGGATTCCCCGTTTCATCGGATTTATGAGTTCAGACTAGGATTTTTTAAATTATTATTTTATCTAGTTTCAGATAGGCCAAGTTTCATTTGTCTTAAGATAATTCGATTTTTGGGTTAAAAAAGTGGGATTTTGAGTGACGTCTGATTTACCGTTCCATCGGATTTATGAGTTCAGACTAGAATTTTTTTATATTATATTTCATCAAGTTTCAGATAGGCGAAGTTTCATTTGTCACAAAATAAGTCGATTTTTTGCGTTAAAAAGGTTGGATTTTGTGTGACGTCTGAGTCACCGTTCCATCTGATTTATGAGTTCAGACTAGGATTTTTTTATTTTATATTTCATCTAGTTTCAGATAGGAGAAGCTTCTTTTGTCATAAAAGAAGTCAATTTTTGGATTCAAAGAGTGAGATTTTGGGTGGTGTTGGATTCACTGTTCCATCGGATTTAGGAGTTCAGACTTGGATTCATTTAATTTGATATTTTATCTAGTTTCAGATAGGCCAAGTTTCATTTGTCTCAAGATAATTCGATTATTGGGTTAAAAAAGAGGGATTTTGAGTGACATCTGATTCACCGTTCCATCGGATTTGTGATTTCTGACTAGGATTTTTTAAATTGTTTTTTATATAGTTTCAGATAGGCCAAGTTTCATCTGTCATGAAATAAGTCGATTTTTGTGTTAAAAAAGTGGGATTTTTTGAGACGTCTGAGTCACCGTTCCATCTGATTTATGAGTTCAGACTATGATTTTTTTATTTGACATTTCATCTAGTTTCAGATAGGAGAAGCTTCTTTTGTCATAAAAGAAGTCGATTTTTGGATTCAAAAAGTGAGATTTTGGGTGGTGTCGGATTCACCGTTCCACCGGATTTAGAAGTTCATACTTGGATTCATTTAATTTGATATTTTATCTAGTTTCAGATAGGCAAGTTTCATTTGTCTTAAGATAATTAGATTTTTGGGTTAAAAAAGTGGGATTTTGAGTTACGTCTGATTCACCGTTCCATCGGATTTATGAGTACAGACTAGAATTTTTTAAATTATTATTTCATCTAGTTTCAGATAGGCCTAGTTTTATTTGTCATAAAACAAGTCGATTTTTGATTTCAAAAAGTGGGATTTTGAATGACGTCTGATTCACCGTTCCATCGGATTTGTGATTTCAGACTAGGATTTTTTAAATTGTTGTTTCATCTAGTTTCAGATAGGCCAAGTTTCATCTGTCATTAAATAAGACAATTTTTGTGTTAAAAAAGTGGGATTATGAGTGGTCTGATTCACCGTTCCAACTGATTAATGAGTTCAAACTAGGATTTTTTTATTTGATATTTCATCTAGTTTCAGATAGGCGAAGCTTCCTTTGTTATAAAATAAGTCGATTTTTGGATTCAAAGAGTGGGATTTTGGCTGTTGTTGGATTCCCCATTTCATCGGATTTATGAGTTCAGACTAGGATTTTTTAAATTATTATTTTATCTAGTTTCAGATAGGCCAAGTTTCATTTGTCTTAAGATAATTCGATTTTTGGGTTAAAAAAGTGGGATTTTGAGTGACGTCTGATTTACCGTTCCATCGGATTTATGAGTTCAGACTAGAATTTTTTTATATTATATTTCATCAAGTTTCAGATAGGCGAAGTTTCATTTGTCACAAAATAAGTCGATTTTTGCGTTAAAAAGGTTGGATTTTGTGTGACGTCTGAGTCACCGTTCCATCTGATTTATGAGTTCAGACTAGGATTTTTTTATTTTATATTTCATCTAGTTTCAGATAGGAGAAGCTTCTTTTGTCATAAAAGAAGTCGATTTTTGGATTCAAAGAGTGAGATTTTGGGTGGTGTTGGATTCACTGTTCCATCGGATTTAGGAGTTCAGACTTGGATTCATTTAATTTGATATTTTATCTAGTTTCAGATAGGCCAAGTTTCATTTGTCTCAAGATAATTCGATTTTTGGGTTAAAAAAGAGGGATTTTGAGTGACATCTGATTCACCGTTCCATCGGATTTATGAGTTCTGACTATATTTTTTTAAATTATTATTTTATCTACTTTCAGATAGGCCTAGTTTTATTTGTCATAAAATAAGTCGATTTTTGGGTTCAAAAAGTGGGATTTTGAATGACGTCTGATTCACCGTTCCATCGGATTTGTGATTTCTGACTAGGATTTTTTAAATTGTTGTTTTATATAGTTTCAGATAGGCCAAGTTTCATCTGTCATGAAATAAGTCGATTTTTGTGTTAAAAAAGTGGGATTTTTTGAGACGTCTGAGTCACCGTTCCATCTGATTTATGAGTTCAGACTATGATTTTTTTATTTGATATTTCATCTAGTTTCAGATAGGAGAAGCTTCTTTTGTCATAAAAGAAGTCGATTTTTGGATTCAAAAAGTGAGATTTTGGGTGGTGTCGGATTCACCGTTCCACCGGATTTAGAAGTTCATACTTGGATTCATTTAATTTGATATTTTATCTAGTTTCAGATAGGCAAGTTTCATTTGTCTTAAGATAATTAGATTTTTGGGTTAAAAAAGTGGGATTTTGAGTTACGTCTGATTCACCGTTCCATCGGATTTATGAGTACAGACTAGAATTTTTTAAATTATTATTTCATCTAGTTTCAGATAGGCCTAGTTTTATTTGTCATAAAACAAGTCGATTTTTGATTTCAAAAAGTGGGATTTTGAATGACGTCTGATTCACCGTTCCATCGGATTTGTGATTTCAGACTATGATTTTTTAAATTGTTGTTTCATCTAGTTTCAGATAGGCCAAGTTTCATCTGTCATTAAATAAGACAATTTTTGTGTTAAAAAAGTGGGATTATGAGTGGTCTGATTCACCGTTCCAACTGATTTATGAGTTCAGACTAGGATTTTTTTTTTGATATTTCATCTAGTTTCAGTTAGGCGAAGCTTCCTTTGTCATAAATTAAGTCGATTTTTGGATTCAAAGAGTGGGATTTTGGGTGTTGTTGGATTCCCCGTTTCATCGGATTTATGAGTTCAGACTAGGATTTTTTTAATTTTTATTTTATCTAGTTTCAGATAGGCCAAGTTTCATTTGTCTTAAGATAATTCGATTTTTGGGTTAAAAAAGTGGGATTTTGAGTGACGTCTGATTTACCGTTCCATCGGATTTATGAGTTCAGACTAGGATTTTTTTATTTTATATTTCATCTAGTTTCAGTAGGCGAAGTTTCATTTGTCACAAAATAAGTCGATTTTTGCGTTAAAAAGGTTGGATTTTGTGTGACGTCTGAGTCACCGTTCCATCTGATTTATGAGTTCAGACTAGGATTTTTTTATTTGATATTTCATCTAGTTTCGGATAGGCCAAGTTTCCTTTGTCATAAAATAAGTCGATTTTTGGGTTCAAAAAGTGGGATTTTGAATGACGTCTGATTCACCGTTCCATCGGATTTGTGATTTCAGACTAGGATTTTTTAAATTGTTGTTTCATCTAGTTTCAGATAGGCCAAGTTTCATCTGTCATTAAATAAGACAATTTTTGTGTTAAAAAAGTGGGATTATGAGTGGTCTGATTCACCGTTCCAACTGATTAATGAGTTCAAACTAGGATTTTTTTATTTGATATTTCATCTAGTTTCAGATAGGCGAAGCTTCCTTTGTTATAAAATAAGTCGATTTTTGGATTCAAAGAGTGGGATTTTGGCTGTTGTTGGATTCCCCATTTCATCGGATTTATGAGTTCAGACTAGGATTTTTTAAATTATTATTTTATCTAGTTTCAGATAGGCCAAGTTTCATTTGTCTTAAGATAATTCGATTTTTGGGTTAAAAAAGTGGGATTTTGAGTGACGTCTGATTTACCGTTCCATCGGATTTATGAGTTCAGACTAGAATTTTTTTATATTATATTTCATCAAGTTTCAGATAGGCGAAGTTTCATTTGTCACAAAATAAGTCGATTTTTGCGTTAAAAAGGTTGGATTTTGTGTGACGTCTGAGTCACCGTTCCATCTGATTTATGAGTTCAGACTAGGATTTTTTTATTTTATATTTCATCTAGTTTCAGATAGGAGAAGCTTCTTTTGTCATAAAAGAAGTCGATTTTTGGATTCAAAGAGTGAGATTTTGGGTGGTGTTGGATTCACTGTTCCATCGGATTTAGGAGTTCAGACTTGGATTCATTTAATTTGATATTTTATCTAGTTTCAGATAGGCCAAGTTTCATTTGTCTCAAGATAATTCGATTTTTGGGTTAAAAAAGAGGGATTTTGAGTGACATCTGATTCACCGTTCCATCGGATTTATGAGTTCTGACTATATTTTTTTAAATTATTATTTTATCTACTTTCAGATAGGCCTAGTTTTATTTGTCATAAAATAAGTCGATTTTTGGGTTCAAAAAGTGGGATTTTGAATGACGTCTGATTCACCGTTCCATCGGATTTGTGATTTCTGACTAGGATTTTTTAAATTGTTGTTTTATATAGTTTCAGATAGGCCAAGTTTCATCTGTCATGAAATAAGTCGATTTTTGTGTTAAAAAAGTGGGATTTTTTGAGACGTCTGAGTCACCGTTCCATCTGATTTATGAGTTCAGACTATGATTTTTTTATTTGATATTTCATCTAGTTTCAGATAGGAGAAGCTTCTTTTGTCATAAAAGAAGTCGATTTTTGGATTCAAAAAGTGAGATTTTGGGTGGTGTCGGATTCACCGTTCCACCGGATTTAGAAGTTCATACTTGGATTCATTTAATTTGATATTTTATCTAGTTTCAGATAGGCAAGTTTCATTTGTCTTAAGATAATTAGATTTTTGGGTTAAAAAAGTGGGATTTTGAGTTACGTCTGATTCACCGTTCCATCGGATTTATGAGTACAGACTAGAATTTTTTAAATTATTATTTCATCTAGTTTCAGATAGGCCTAGTTTTATTTGTCATAAAACAAGTCGATTTTTGATTTCAAAAAGTGGGATTTTGAATGACGTCTGATTCACCGTTCCATCGGATTTGTGATTTCAGACTATGATTTTTTAAATTGTTGTTTCATCTAGTTTCAGATAGGCCAAGTTTCATCTGTCATTAAATAAGACAATTTTTGTGTTAAAAAAGTGGGATTATGAGTGGTCTGATTCACCGTTCCAACTGATTTATGAGTTCAGACTAGGATTTTTTTTTTGATATTTCATCTAGTTTCAGTTAGGCGAAGCTTCCTTTGTCATAAATTAAGTCGATTTTTGGATTCAAAGAGTGGGATTTTGGGTGTTGTTGGATTCCCCGTTTCATCGGATTTATGAGTTCAGACTAGGATTTTTTTAATTTTTATTTTATCTAGTTTCAGATAGGCCAAGTTTCATTTGTCTTAAGATAATTCGATTTTTGGGTTAAAAAAGTGGGATTTTGAGTGACGTCTGATTTACCGTTCCATCGGATTTATGAGTTCAGACTAGGATTTTTTTATTTTATATTTCATCTAGTTTCAGTAGGCGAAGTTTCATTTGTCACAAAATAAGTCGATTTTTGCGTTAAAAAGGTTGGATTTTGTGTGACGTCTGAGTCACCGTTCCATCTGATTTATGAGTTCAGACTAGGATTTTTTTATTTGATATTTCATCTAGTTTCGGATAGGCCAAGTTTCCTTTGTCATAAAATAAGTCGATTTTTGGGTTCAAAAAGTGGGATTTTGAATGACGTCTGATTCACCGTTCCATCGGATTAGTGATTTCTGACTAGGATTTTTTAAATTGTTGTTTTATATAGTTTTAGATAGGCCAAGTTTCATCTGTCATAAAATAAGTCGATTTTTGTGTTAAAAAAGTGGGATTTTTTGAGACGTCTGAGTCACCGTTCCATCTGATTTATGAGTTCAGACTATGATTTTTTTATTTGATATTTCATCTAGTTTCAGATAGGAGAAGCTTCTTTTGTCATAAAAGAAGTCGATTTTTGGATTTAAAAAGTGAGATTTTGTGTGACGTCTGAGTCACCGTTCCATCTGATTTATGAGTTCAGACTAGGATTTTTTTATTTGATATTTCATCTAGTTACAGATAGGCGAAGCTTCCTTTGTCATAAAATAAGTCGATTTTTGGATTCAAAGAGTGGGATTTTCGGTGGTATTGGATTCACCGTTCCATCGGATTTATGAGTTCAGACTAGGATTTTCATATTTGATATTTCATCTAGTTTCAGATAGGCGAAGTTTCATTTGTCACAAAATAAGTCGATTTTTGCGTTGAAAAGGTTGGATTTTATGTGACGTCTGAGTCACCGTTCCATCTGATTTATGAGTTCAGACTAGAATTTTTTTATTTGATATTTCATCTAGTTTCAGATAGGAGAAGCTTCTTTTGTCATAAAACAAGTCGATTTTTGGGTTCAAAAAGTGGGATTTTGAATGACGTCTGATTCACCGTTCCATCGGATTTGTGATTTCAGACTAGGATTTTTTAAATTGTTGTTTTATCTAGTTTCAGTTAGGCCAAGTTTCATCTGTCATGAAATAAGACGATTTATGTGTTGAAAAAGTGGGATTATGAGTGGTCTGATTAACCGTTCAAACTGATTTATGAGTTCAGACTAGGATTTTTTTATTTGATATTTCATCTAGTTTCAGATAGGCGAAGCTTCCTTTGTCATAAAATAAGTCGATTTTTGGATTCTAAGCATGGGATTTTGGGTAGTGTTGGATTCCACCTTTCATCGGATTTATGAGTTCAGACTAGGATTTTTTTAATTATTATTTTATCTAGTTTCAGATAGGCCAAGTTTCATTTGTCTTAAGATAATTCGATTTTTGGGTTAAAAAAGTTGGATTTTGTGTGACGTCTGAGTCACCGTCCCATCTGATTTATGAGTTCAGACGAGGATTTTTTTTTTGATATTTCATCTAGTTTCGGATAGGCCAAGTTTCCTTTGTCATAAAATAAGTCGATTTTTGGATTCAAAGAGTGAGATTTTGGGTGGTGATGGATTCACCGTTCCATCGGATTTAGAAGTTCAGACTTGGATTTTTTTAATTATTATTTTATCTAGTTTCAGATAGGCCAAGTTTCATTTGTCATGAAATAAGTCGATTTTTGGATTCAAAGAGTGGGATTTTTGGTGGTGTTGGATTCCCCGTTGCATCGGATTTATGAGTTCAGACTAGGATTTTTTTAATTATCATTTTATCTAGTTTCAGATAGGCCAAGTTTCATTTGTCTTAAGATAATTCGATTTTTGGGTTAAAAAAGTGGGATTTTGAGTGACGTCTGATTTACCGTTCCATCGGATTTATGAGTTCAGACTAGAATTTTGTAATTTGTTGTTTTATCGAGTTTCAGATAGGCCAAGTTTCATCTGTCATGAAATAAGTCGATTTTTGTGTTAAAAAAGTGGGATTATGAGTGGTCTGATTCACCGTTCCAACTGATTAATGAGTTCAAACTAGGATTTTTTTATTTGATGTTTCATCTAGTTTCAGATAGGCGAAGCTTCCTTTGTTATAAAATAAGTCGATTTTTGGATTCAAAGAGTGGGATTTTGGCTGTTGTTGGATTCCCCGTTTCATCGGATTTATGAGTTCAGACTAGGATTTTTTAAATTATTATTTTATCTAGTTTCAGATAGGCCAAGTTTCATTTGTCTTAAGATAATTCGATTTTTGGGTTAAAAAAGTGGGATTTTGAGTGACGTCTGATTTACCGTTCCATCGGATTTATGAGTTCAGACTAGAATTTTTTTATATTATATTTCATCAAGTTTCAGATAGGCGAAGTTTCATTTGTCACAAAATAAGTCGATTTTTGCGTTAAAAAGGTTGGATTTTGTGTGACGTCTGAGTCACCGTTCCATCTGATTTATGAGTTCAGACTAGGATTTTTTTATTTTATATTTCATCTAGTTTCAGATAGGAGAAGCTTCTTTTGTCATAAAAGAAGTCAATTTTTGGATTCAAAGAGTGAGATTTTGGGTGGTGTTGGATTCACTGTTCCATCGGATTTAGGAGTTCAGACTTGGATTCATTTAATTTGATATTTTATCTAGTTTCAGATAGGCCAAGTTTCATTTGTCTCAAGATAATTCGATTATTGGGTTAAAAAAGAGGGATTTTGAGTGACATCTGATTCACCGTTCCATCGGATTTGTGATTTCTGACTAGGATTTTTTAAATTGTTTTTTATATAGTTTCAGATAGGCCAAGTTTCATCTGTCATGAAATAAGTCGATTTTTGTGTTAAAAAAGTGGGATTTTTTGAGACGTCTGAGTCACCGTTCCATCTGATTTATGAGTTCAGACTATGATTTTTTTATTTGACATTTCATCTAGTTTCAGATAGGAGAAGCTTCTTTTGTCATAAAAGAAGTCGATTTTTGGATTCAAAAAGTGAGATTTTGGGTGGTGTCGGATTCACCGTTCCACCGGATTTAGAAGTTCATACTTGGATTCATTTAATTTGATATTTTATCTAGTTTCAGATAGGCAAGTTTCATTTGTCTTAAGATAATTAGATTTTTGGGTTAAAAAAGTGGGATTTTGAGTTACGTCTGATTCACCGTTCCATCGGATTTATGAGTACAGACTAGAATTTTTTAAATTATTATTTCATCTAGTTTCAGATAGGCCTAGTTTTATTTGTCATAAAACAAGTCGATTTTTGATTTCAAAAAGTGGGATTTTGAATGACGTCTGATTCACCGTTCCATCGGATTTGTGATTTCAGACTAGGATTTTTTAAATTGTTGTTTCATCTAGTTTCAGATAGGCCAAGTTTCATCTGTCATTAAATAAGACAATTTTTGTGTTAAAAAAGTGGGATTATGAGTGGTCTGATTCACCGTTCCAACTGATTAATGAGTTCAAACTAGGATTTTTTTATTTGATATTTCATCTAGTTTCAGATAGGCGAAGCTTCCTTTGTTATAAAATAAGTCGATTTTTGGATTCAAAGAGTGGGATTTTGGCTGTTGTTGGATTCCCCATTTCATCGGATTTATGAGTTCAGACTAGGATTTTTTAAATTATTATTTTATCTAGTTTCAGATAGGCCAAGTTTCATTTGTCTTAAGATAATTCGATTTTTGGGTTAAAAAAGTGGGATTTTGAGTGACGTCTGATTTACCGTTCCATCGGATTTATGAGTTCAGACTAGAATTTTTTTATATTATATTTCATCAAGTTTCAGATAGGCGAAGTTTCATTTGTCACAAAATAAGTCGATTTTTGCGTTAAAAAGGTTGGATTTTGTGTGACGTCTGAGTCACCGTTCCATCTGATTTATGAGTTCAGACTAGGATTTTTTTATTTTATATTTCATCTAGTTTCAGATAGGAGAAGCTTCTTTTGTCATAAAAGAAGTCGATTTTTGGATTCAAAGAGTGAGATTTTGGGTGGTGTTGGATTCACTGTTCCATCGGATTTAGGAGTTCAGACTTGGATTCATTTAATTTGATATTTTATCTAGTTTCAGATAGGCCAAGTTTCATTTGTCTCAAGATAATTCGATTTTTGGGTTAAAAAAGAGGGATTTTGAGTGACATCTGATTCACCGTTCCATCGGATTTATGAGTTCTGACTATATTTTTTTAAATTATTATTTTATCTACTTTCAGATAGGCCTAGTTTTATTTGTCATAAAATAAGTCGATTTTTGGGTTCAAAAAGTGGGATTTTGAATGACGTCTGATTCACCGTTCCATCGGATTTGTGATTTCTGACTAGGATTTTTTAAATTGTTGTTTCATATAGTTTCAGATAGGCCAAGTTTCATCTGTCATGAAATAAGTCGATTTTTGTGTTAAAAAAGTGGGATTTTTTGAGACGTCTGAGTCACCGTTCCATCTGATTTATGAGTTCAGACTATGATTTTTTTATTTGATATTTCATCTAGTTTCAGATAGGAGAAGCTTCTTTTGTCATAAAAGAAGTCGATTTTTGGATTCAAAAAGTGAGATTTTGGGTGGTGTCGGATTCACCGTTCCACCGGATTTAGAAGTTCATACTTGGATTCATTTAATTTGATATTTTATCTAGTTTCAGATAGGCAAGTTTCATTTGTCTTAAGATAATTAGATTTTTGGGTTAAAAAAGTGGGATTTTGAGTTACGTCTGATTCACCGTTCCATCGGATTTATGAGTACAGACTAGAATTTTTTAAATTATTATTTCATCTAGTTTCAGATAGGCCTAGTTTTATTTGTCATAAAACAAGTCGATTTTTGATTTCAAAAAGTGGGATTTTGAATGACGTCTGATTCACCGTTCCATCGGATTTGTGATTTCAGACTATGATTTTTTAAATTGTTGTTTCATCTAGTTTCAGATAGGCCAAGTTTCATCTGTCATTAAATAAGACAATTTTTGTGTTAAAAAAGTGGGATTATGAGTGGTCTGATTCACCGTTCCAACTGATTTATGAGTTCAGACTAGGATTTTTTTTTTGATATTTCATCTAGTTTCAGTTAGGCGAAGCTTCCTTTGTCATAAATTAAGTCGATTTTTGGATTCAAAGAGTGGGATTTTGGGTGTTGTTGGATTCCCCGTTTCATCGGATTTATGAGTTCAGACTAGGATTTTTTTAATTTTTATTTTATCTAGTTTCAGATAGGCCAAGTTTCATTTGTCTTAAGATAATTCGATTTTTGGGTTAAAAAAGTGGGATTTTGAGTGACGTCTGATTTACCGTTCCATCGGATTTATGAGTTCAGACTAGGATTTTTTTATTTTATATTTCATCTAGTTTCAGTAGGCGAAGTTTCATTTGTCACAAAATAAGTCGATTTTTGCGTTAAAAAGGTTGGATTTTGTGTGACGTCTGAGTCACCGTTCCATCTGATTTATGAGTTCAGACTAGGATTTTTTTATTTGATATTTCATCTAGTTTCGGATAGGCCAAGTTTCCTTTGTCATAAAATAAGTCGATTTTTGGGTTCAAAAAGTGGGATTTTGAATGACGTCTGATTCACCGTTCCATCGGATTAGTGATTTCTGACTAGGATTTTTTAAATTGTTGTTTTATATAGTTTTAGATAGGCCAAGTTTCATCTGTCATAAAATAAGTCGATTTTTGTGTTAAAAAAGTGGGATTTTTTGAGACGTCTGAGTCACCGTTCCATCTGATTTATGAGTTCAGACTATGATTTTTTTATTTGATATTTCATCTAGTTTCAGATAGGAGAAGCTTCTTTTGTCATAAAAGAAGTCGATTTTTGGATTTAAAAAGTGAGATTTTGTGTGACGTCTGAGTCACCGTTCCATCTGATTTATGAGTTCAGACTAGGATTTTTTTATTTGATATTTCATCTAGTTACAGATAGGCGAAGCTTCCTTTGTCATAAAATAAGTCGATTTTTGGATTCAAAGAGTGGGATTTTCGGTGGTATTGGATTCACCGTTCCATCGGATTTATGAGTTCAGACTAGGATTTTCATATTTGATATTTCATCTAGTTTCAGATAGGCGAAGTTTCATTTGTCACAAAATAAGTCGATTTTTGCGTTGAAAAGGTTGGATTTTATGTGACGTCTGAGTCACCGTTCCATCTGATTTATGAGTTCAGACTAGAATTTTTTTATTTGATATTTCATCTAGTTTCAGATAGGAGAAGCTTCTTTTGTCATAAAACAAGTCGATTTTTGGGTTCAAAAAGTGGGATTTTGAATGACGTCTGATTCACCGTTCCATCGGATTTGTGATTTCAGACTAGGATTTTTTAAATTGTTGTTTTATCTAGTTTCAGTTAGGCCAAGTTTCATCTGTCATGAAATAAGACGATTTATGTGTTGAAAAAGTGGGATTATGAGTGGTCTGATTAACCGTTCAAACTGATTTATGAGTTCAGACTAGGATTTTTTTATTTGATATTTCATCTAGTTTCAGATAGGCGAAGCTTCCTTTGTCATAAAATAAGTCGATTTTTGGATTCTAAGCATGGGATTTTGGGTAGTGTTGGATTCCACCTTTCATCGGATTTATGAGTTCAGACTAGGATTTTTTTAATTATTATTTTATCTAGTTTCAGATAGGCCAAGTTTCATTTGTCTTAAGATAATTCGATTTTTGGGTTAAAAAAGTGGGATTTTGAGTGACGTCTGATTTACCGTTCCATCGAATTTAAGAGTTCAGACTAGGATTTTTTTATTTGATATTTCATCTAGTTTCAGATAGGTGAATTTTTATTTGTCACAAAATAAGTCGATTTTTGCGTAAAAAAGGTTGGATTTTGTGTGACGTCTGAGTTACCGTTCCATCGGATTTAGAAGTTCATACTTGGATTCATTTAATTTGATATTTTATCTAGTTTCAGATAGGCAAGTTTCATTTGTCTTAAGATAATTAGATTTTTGGGTTAAAAAAGTGGGATTTTGAGTTACGTCTGATTCACCGTTCCATCGGATTTATGAGTACAGACTAGAATTTTTTAAATTATTATTTCATCTAGTTTCAGATAGGCCTAGTTTTATTTGTCATAAAACAAGTCGATTTTTGATTTCAAAAAGTGGGATTTTGAATGACGTCTGATTCACCGTTCCATCGGATTTGTGATTTCAGACTATGATTTTTTAAATTGTTGTTTCATCTAGTTTCAGATAGGCCAAGTTTCATCTGTCATTAAATAAGACAATTTTTGTGTTAAAAAAGTGGGATTTTTTGAGACGTCTGAGTCACCGTTCCATCTGATTTATGAGTTCAGACTAGGATTTTTTTATTAGATATTTCATCTAGTTTCAGATAGGAGAAGCTTCTTTTGTCATAAAAAAAGTCGATTTTTGGATTCAAAAAGTGAGATTTTGGGTGGTGTCGGATGCACCGTTCCACCGGATTTAGAAGTTCATACTTGGATTCATTTAATTTGATATTTTATCTAGTTTCAGATAGGCAAGTTTCATTTGTCCTAAGATAATTCGATTTTTGGGTTAAAAAAGTGGGATTTTGAGTGACGTCTGATTCACCGTTCCATCGGATTTATGAGTTCAGACTAGAATTTTTTTAATCATTATTTTATCTAGTTTCAGATAGGCCTAGTTTTATTTGTCATAAAATAAGTCGATTTTTGGGTTTAAAAAATGGGATTTTGTGTGACGTCTTAGTCACTGTTCCATCTGATTTATGAGTTCAGACTAGGATTTTTTAAATTGAAATTTATCTAGTTTCAGATAGGCAAAGTTTCATTTGTCATAAAGCAAGTCGAATTTTGGGTTCAAAAAGTGGGATTTTGAATGACGTCTGATTCACCGTTCCATCGGATTTGTGATTTCAGACTAGGATTTTTTAAATTGTGGTTTTATCGAGTTTCAGATAGGCCAAGTTTCATCTGTCATGAAATAAGTCGATTTTTGTGTTAAAAAAGTGGGATTATGAGTGGTCTGATTCACCGTTCCAACTGATTAATGAGTTCAAACTAGGATTTTTTTATTTGATATTTCATCTAGTTTCAGATAGGCGAAGCTTCCTTTGTTATAAAATAAGTCGATTTTTGGATTCAAAGAGTGGGATTTTGGCTGTTGTTGGATTCCCCGTTTCATCGGATTTATGAGTTCAGACTAGGATTTTTTAAATTATTATTTTATCTAGTTTCAGATAGGCCAAGTTTCATTTGTCTTAAGATAATTCGATTTTTGGGTTAAAAAAGTGGGATTTTGAGTGACGTCTGAGTCACCGTTCCATCTGATTTATGAGTTCAGACTAGGATTTTTTTATTAGATATTTCATCTAGTTTCAGATAGGAGAAGCTTCTTTTGTCATAAAAAAAGTCGATTTTTGGATTCAAAAAGTGAGATTTTGGGTGGTGTCGGATGCACCGTTCCACCGGATTTAGAAGTTCATACTTGGATTCATTTAATTTGATATTTTATCTAGTTTCAGATAGGCAAGTTTCATTTGTCCTAAGATAATTCGATTTTTGGGTTAAAAAAGTGGGATTTTGAGTGACGTCTGATTCACCGTTCCATCGGATTTATGAGTTCAGACTAGAATTTTTTTAATCATTATTTTATCTAGTTTCAGATAGGCCTAGTTTTATTTGTCATAAAATAAGTCGATTTTTGGGTTAAAAAATGGGATTTTGTGTGACGTCTTAGTCACTGTTCCATCTGATTTATGAGTTCAGACTAGGATTTTTTAAATTGAAATTTATCTAGTTTCAGATAGGCAAAGTTTCATTTGTCATAAAGCAAGTCGAATTTTGGGTTCAAAAAGTGGGATTTTGAATGACGTCTGATTCACCGTTCCATCGGATTTGTGATTTCAGACTAGGATTTTTTAAATTGTGGTTTTATCGAGTTTCAGATAGGCCAAGTTTCATCTGTCATGAAATAAGTCGATTTTTGTGTTAAAAAAGTGGGATTATGAGTGGTCTGATTCACCGTTCCAACTGATTAATGAGTTCAAACTAGGATTTTTTTATTTGATATTTCATCTAGTTTCAGATAGGCGAAGCTTCCTTTGTTATAAAATAAGTCGATTTTTGGATTCAAAGAGTGGGATTTTGGCTGTTGTTGGATTCCCCGTTTCATCGGATTTATGAGTTCAGACTAGGATTTTTTAAATTATTATTTTATCTAGTTTCAGATAGGCCAAGTTTCATTTGTCTTAAGATAATTCGATTTTTGGGTTAAAAAAGTGGGATTTTGAGTGACGTCTGATTTACCGTTCCATCGGATTTATGAGTTCAGACTAGAATTTTTTTATATTATATTTCATCAAGTTTCAGATAGGCGAAGTTTCATTTGTCACAAAATAAGTCGATTTTTGCGTTAAAAAGGTTGGATTTTGTGTGACGTTTGAGCCACCGTTCCATCTGAATTATGAGTTCAGACTAGGATTTTTTTATTTGATATTTCATCAAGTTTCAGATAGGAGAAGCTACTTTTGTCATAAAAGAAGTCGATTTTTGGATTCAAAGAGTGAGATTTTGGGTGATGTTGGATTCACTGTTCCATCGGATTTAGGAGTTCAGACTTGGATTCATTTAATTTGGTATTTTATCTAGTTTCAGATAGGCCAAGTTTCATTTGTCTCAAGATAATTCGATTTTTGGGTTAAAAAAGAGGGATTTTGAGTGACATCTGATTCACCGTTCCATCGGATTTATGAGTTCTGACTATATTTTTTTAAATTATTATTTTATCTAGTTTCAGATAGGCCTAGTTTTATTTGTCATAAAATAAGTCGATTTTTGGGTTCAAAAAGTGGGATTTTGAATGACGTCTGATTCACCGTTCCATCGGATTTGTGATTTCTGACTAGGATTTTTTAAATTGTTGTTTTATATAGTTTCAGATAGGCCAAGTTTCATCTGTCATGAAATAAGTCGATTTTTGTGTTAAAAAAGTGGGATTTTTTGAGACGTCTGAGTCACCGTTCCATCTGATTTATGAGTTCAGACTATGATTTTTTTATTTGATATTTCATCTAGTTTCAGATAGGAGAAGCTACTTTTGTCATAAAAGAAGTCGATTTTTGGACTCAAAAAGTGAGATTTTGGGTGGTGTCGGATTCACCGTTCCACCGGATTTAGAAGTTCATACTTGGATTCATTTAATTTGATATTTTATCTAGTTTCAGATAGGCAAGTTTCATTTGTCTTAAGATAATTAGATTTTTGGGTTAAAAAAGTGGGATTTTGAGTTACGTCTGATTCACCGTTCCATCGGATTTATGAGTAGAGACTAGAATTTTTTAAATTATTATTTCATCTAGTTTCAGATAGGCCTAGTTTTATTTGTCATTAAATAAGACAATTTTTGTGTTAAAAAAGTGGGATTATGAGTGGTCTGATTCACCGTTCCAACTGATTTATGAGTTCAGACTAGGATTTTTTTTTTTGATATTTCATCTAGTTTCAGTTAGGCGAAGCTTCCTTTGTCATAAAATAAGTCGATTTTTGGATTCAAAGAGTGGGATTTTGGGTGTTGTTGGATTCCCCGTTTCATCGGATTTATGAGTTCAGACTAGGATTTTTTTAATTATTATTTTATCTAGTTTCAGATAGGCCAAGTTTCATTTGTCTTAAGATAATTCGATTTTTGGGTTAAAAAAGTGGGATTTTGAGTGACGTCTGATTTACCGTTCCATCGGATTTATGAGTTCAGACTAGGATTTTTTTATTTTATATTTCATCTAGTTTCAGTAGGCGAAGTTTCATTTGTCACAAAATAAGTCGATTTTTGCGTTAAAAAGGTTGGATTTTGTGTGACGTCTGAGTCACCGTTCCATCTGATTTATGAGTTCAGACTAGGATTTTTTTATTTGATATTTCATCTAGTTTCGGATAGGCCAAGTTTCCTTTGTCATAAAATAAGTCGATTTTTGGATTCAAAGAGTGGGACTTTGGGTGGTGTTGGATTCTCCGTTCCATCGAGTTTATGAGTTCAGACTAAGATTTTTTTAATTATTATTTTATCTAGATTCAGATAGGCAAAGTTTCATTTGTCATAAAATAAGTCGATTTTTGGGTTAAAAAAGTGGGACTTTGTGTGACGTCTGAGTCACCGTTCCATCTGATTTATGAGTTCAGACTAGGATTTTTTTATTTGATATTTCATCTAGTTACAGATAGGCGAAGCTTCCTTTGTCATAAAATAAGTCGATTTTTGGATTCAAAGAGTGGGATTTTCGGTGGTATTGGATTCACCGTTCCAGCGGATTTATGAGTTCAGACTAGGATTATCATATTTGATATTTCATCTAGTTTCAGATAGGCGAAGTTTCATTTGTCACAAAATAAGTCGATTTTTGCGTTAAAAAGGTTGGATTTTGTGTGACGTCTGAGTCACCGTTCCATCTGATTTATTGGTTCAGACTAGGATTTTTTTATTTGATATTTCATCTAGTTTCAGATAGGAGAAGCTTCTTTTGTCATAAAAGAAGTCGATTTTTGGATTCAAAAAGTGAGATTTTGGGTGGTGGCGGATTCACCGTTCCACCGGATTTAGAAGTTCATACTTGGATTCATTTAATTTGATATTTTATCTAGTTTCAGATAGGCAAGTTTCATTTGTCTTAAGATAATTAGATTTTTGGGTTGAAAAAGTGGGATTTTGAGTTACGTCTGATTCACCGTTCCATCGGATTTATGAGTACAGACTAGAATTTTTTAAATTATTATTTCATCTAGTTTCAGATAGGCCTAGTTTTATTTGTCATTAAATAAGACAATTTTTGTGTTAAAAAAGTGGGATTATGAGTGGTCTGATTCACCGTTCCAACTGATTTATGAGTTCAGACTAGGATTTTTTTTTTTGATATTTCATCTAGTTTCAGTTAGGCGAAGCTTCCTTTGTCATAAAATAAGTCGATTTTTGGATTCAAAGAGTGGGATTTTGGGTGTTGTTGGATTCCCCGTTTCATCGGATTTATGAGTTCAGACTAGGATTTTTTTAATTATTATTTTATCTAGTTTCAGATAGGCCAAGTTTCATTTGTCTTAAGATAATTCGATTTTTGGGTTAAAAAAGTGGGATTTTGAGTGACGTCTGATTTACCGTTCCATCGGATTTATGAGTTCAGACTAGGATTTTTTTATTTTATATTTCATCTAGTTTCAGTAGGCGAAGTTTCATTTGTCACAAAATAAGTCGATTTTTGCGTTAAAAAGGTTGGATTTTGTGTGACGTCTGAGTCACCGTTCCATCTGATTTATGAGTTCAGACTAGGATTTTTTTATTTGATATTTCATCTAGTTTCGGATAGGCCAAGTTTCCTTTGTCATAAAATAAGTCGATTTTTGGATTCAAAGAGTGGGACTTTGGGTGGTGTTGGATTCTCCGTTCCATCGAGTTTATGAGTTCAGACTAAGATTTTTTTAATTATTATTTTATCTAGATTCAGATAGGCAAAGTTTCATTTGTCATAAAATAAGTCGATTTTTGGGTTAAAAAAGTGGGACTTTGTGTGACGTCTGAGTCACCGTTCCATCTGATTTATGAGTTCAGACTAGGATTTTTTTATTTGATATTTCATCTAGTTACAGATAGGCGAAGCTTCCTTTGTCATAAAATAAGTCGATTTTTGGATTCAAAGAGTGGGATTTTCGGTGGTATTGGATTCACCTTTCCATCGGATTTATGAGTTCAGACTAGGATTATCATATTTGATATTTCATCTAGTTTCAGATATGCGAAGTTTCATTTGTCACAAAATAAGTCGATTTTTGCGTTAAAAAGGTTGGATTTTGTGTGACGTCTGAGTCACCGTTCCATCTGATTTATTGGTTCAGACTAGGATTTTTTTATTTGATATTTCATCTAGTTTCAGATAGGAGAAGCTTCTTTTGTCATAAAATAAAACAAGTCGATTTTTGAGTTCAAAAAGTGGGATTTTGAATGACGTCTGATTCACCGTTCCATCGGATTTGTGATTTCAGACTAGGATTTTTTAAATTGTTGTTTTATCTAGTTTCAGATAGGCCAAGTTTCATCTGCCATGAAATAAGTCGATTTATGTGTTAAAAAAGTGGGATTATGAGTGGTCTGATTCACCGTTCAAACTGATTTATGAGTTCAGACTAGGATTTTTTTATTTGATATTTCATCTAGTTTCAGATAGGCCAAGTTTCATTTGTCTTAAGATAATTCGATTTTTGGGTTAAAAAAGTTGGATTTTGTGTGACGTCTGAGTCACCGTTCCATCTGATTTATGAGTTCAGACGAGGATTTTTTTTTTGATATTTCATCTAGTTTCGGATAGGCCAAGTTTCCTTTGTCATAAAATAAGTCGATTTTTGGATTCAAAGAGTGAGATTTTGGGTGGTGATGGATTCACCGTTCCATCGGATTTAGAAGTTCAGACTTGGATTCTTTTAATTTGATATTTTATCTAGTTTCAGATAGGCCAAGTTTCATTTGTCATGAAATAAGTCGATTTTTGGATTCAAAGAGTGGGATTTTTGGTGGTGTTGGATTCCCCGTTGCATCGGATTTATGAGTTCAGACTAGGATTTTTTTAATTATCATTTTATCTAGTTTCAGATAGGCCAAGTTTCATTTGTCTTGAGATAATTCGATTTTTGGGTTAAAAAAGTGGGATTTTGAGTGACGTCTGATTTACCGTTCCGTCGAATTTAAGAGTTCAGACTAGGATTTTTTATTTGATATTTCATCTAGTTTCAGATAGGTGAATTTGTATTTGTCACAATATAAGTCGATTTTTGCGTTAAAAAGGTTGGATTTTGTGTGACGTCTGAGTCACCGTTCCATCGGATTTAGAAATTCAGACATGGATTCATTTAATTTGATATTTTATCTAGTTTTAGATAGGCCGAGTTTCATTTGTCTAAAGATAATTCGATTTTTGGGTTAAAAAAGTGGGATTTTGTGTGACAACTGATTCACCGTTCCATCGGATTTATGCGTTCAGACTATATTTTTTTTAATTATTATTTTATCTAGTTTCAGATAGGCCTAGTTTTATTTGTCATAAAATAAGTCGATTTTTTGGTTCAAAAAGTGGGATTTTGAATGACGTCTGATACACCGTTCCATCGGATTTGTGATTTCAGACTAGGATTTCTTAAATTGTTGTTTTATATAGTTTCAGATAGGCCAAGTTTCATCTGTCATGAAATAAGTCGAATTTTGTGTTAAAAAAGTGGGATTTTTTGAGATCTCTGAGTCACCGTTCCATCTGATTTATGAGTTCAGACTAGGATTTTTTTATTAGATATTTCATCTAGTTTCAGATAGGAGAAGCTTTTTTTGTCATAAAAAATGTCGATTTTTGGATTCAAAAAGTAGGATTTTGGGTGGTGTCGGATTCACCGTTCCACCGGATTTAGAAGATCATACTTGGATTCATTTAATTTGATATTTTATCTAGTTTCAGATAGGCAAGTTTCATTTGTCTTAAGATAATTCGATTTTTGGGTTAAAAAAGTGGGACTTTGTGTGACGTCTGAGTCACCGTTCCATCTGATTTATGAGTTCAGACTAGGATTTTTTTATTTGATATTTCATCTAATTACAGATAGGCGAAGCTTCCTTTGTCATAAAATAAGTCGATTTTTGGATTCAAAGAGTGGGATTTTCGGTGGTATTGGATTCACCGTTCCATCGGATTTATGATTTCAGACTAAGATTATCATATTTGATATTTCATCTAGTTTCAGATAGGCGAAGTTTCATTTATCACAAAATATGTCGATTTTTGCGTTAAAAAGGTTGGATTTTGTGTGACGTCTGAGTCACCGTTCCATCTGATTTATGAGTTCAGACTAGGATTTTTTTATTTGATATTTCATCTAGTTTCAGATAGGAGAAGCTTCTTTTGTCATAAAACAAGTCGATTTGTGGGTTCAAAAAGTGGGATTTTGAATGACGTCTGATTCACCGTTCCATCGGATTTGTGATTTCAGACTAGGATTTTTTAAATTGTTGTTTTATCTAGTTTCAGATAGGCCAAGTTTCATCTGTCATGAAATAAGTCGATTTATGTGTTAAAAAAGTGGGATTATGAGTGGTCTGATTCACCGTTCAAACTGATTTATGAGTTCAGACTAGTATTTTTTTATTTGATATTTCATCTAGTTTCAGATAGGCGAAGCTTCCTTTGTCATAAAATAAGTCGATTTTTGGATTCAAAGCGTGGGATTTTGGGTAGTGTTGGATTCCCCGTTTCATCGGATTTATGAGTTCAGACTAGGATTTTTTTAATTATTATTTTATCTAGTTTCAGATAGGCCAAGTTTCATTTGTCTTAAGATAATTCGATTTTTGGGTTAAAAAAGTTGGATTTTGTGTGACGTCTGAGTCACCGTTCCATCTGATTTATGAGTTCAGACTTGGATTCTTGTAATTTGATATTTTATCTGGTTTCAGATAGGCCAAGTTTCATTTGTCATAAGATAATTCGATTTTTGGGTTAAAAAAGTGGGATTTTGAGTGACGTCTGATACACCGTTCCATCGGATTTGTGATTTCAGACTAGGATTTCTTAAATTTTGTTTTATATAGTTTCAGATAGGCCAAGTTTCATCTGTCATGAAATAAGTCGAATTTTGTGTTAAAAAAGTGGGATTTTTTGAGACGTCTGAGTCACCGTTCCATCTGATTTATGAGTTCAGACTAGGATTTTTTTATTAGATATTTCATCTAGTTTCAGATAGGAGAAGCTTCTTTTGTCATAAAAAAAGTCGATTTTTGGATTCAAAAAGTGAGATTTTGGGTGGTGTCGGATTCACCGTTCCACCGGATTTAGAAGTTCATACTTGGATTCATTTAATTTGATATTTTATCTAGTTTCAGATAGGCAAGTTTCATTTGTCACAAAATAAGTCGATTTTTGCGTTAAAAAGGTTGGATTTTGTGTGACGTCTGAGTCACCGTTCCATCTGATTTATTGGTTCAGACTAGGATTTTTTTATTTGATATTTCATCTAGTTTCAGATAGGAGAAGCTTCTTTTGTCATAAAATAAAACAAGTCGATTTTTGAGTTCAAAAAGTGGGATTTTGAGTTACGTCTGATTCACCGTTCCATCGGATTTATGAGTACAGACTAGAATTTTTTAAATTATTATTTCATCTAGTTTCAGATAGGCCTAGTTTTATTTGTCATTAAATAAGACAATTTTTGTGTTAAAAAAGTGGGATTATGAGTGGTCTGATTCACCGTTCCAACTGATTTATGAGTTCAGACTAGGATTTTTTTTTTTGATATTTCATCTAGTTTCAGTTAGGCGAAGCTTCCTTTGTCATAAAATAAGTCGATTTTTGGATTCAAAGAGTGGGATTTTGGGTGTTGTTGGATTCCCCGTTTCATCGGATTTATGAGTTCAGACTAGGATTTTTTTAATTATTATTTTATCTAGTTTCAGATAGGCCAAGTTTCATTTGTCTTAAGATAATTCGATTTTTGGGTTAAAAAAGTGGGATTTTGAGTGACGTCTGATTTACCGTTCCATCGGATTTATGAGTTCAGACTAGGATTTTTTTATTTTATATTTCATCTAGTTTCAGTAGGCGAAGTTTCATTTGTCACAAAATAAGTCGATTTTTGCGTTAAAAAGGTTGGATTTAGTGTGACGTCTGAGTCACCGTTCCATCTGATTTATGAGTTCAGACTAGGATTTTTTTATTTGATATTTCATCTAGTTTCGGATAGGCCAAGTTTCCTTTGTCATAAAATAAGTCGATTTTTGGATTCAAAGAGTGGGACTTTGGGTGGTGTTGGATTCTCCGTTCCATCGAGTTTATGAGTTCAGACTAAGATTTTTTTAATTATTATTTTATCTAGATTCAGATAGGCAAAGTTTCATTTGTCATAAAATAAGTCGATTTTTGGGTTAAAAAAGTGGGACTTTGTGTGACGTCTGAGTCACCGTTCCATCTGATTTATGAGTTCAGACTAGGATTTTTTTATTTGATATTTCATCTAGTTACAGATAGGCGAAGCTTCCTTTGTCATAAAATAAGTCGATTTTTGGATTCAAAGAGTGGGATTTTCGGTGGTATTGGATTCACCGTTCCATCGGATTTATGAGTTCAGACTAGGATTATCATATTTGATATTTCATCTAGTTTCAGATAGGCGAAGTTTCATTTGTCACAAAATAAGTCGATTTTTGCGTTAAAGAGGTTGGATTTTGTGTGACGTCTGAGTCACCGTTCCATCTGATTTATTGGTTCAGACTAGGATTTTTTTATTTGATATTTCATCTAGTTTCAGATAGGCCAAGTTTCATTGGTCTCAAGATAATTCGATTTTTGGGTTAAAAAAGAGGGATTTTGAGTGACATCCGATTCACCGTTCCATCGGATTTATGAGTTCAGACTATATTTTTTTTAATTATTATTTTATCTAGTTTCAGATAGGCCTAGTTTTATTTGTCATAAAATAAGTCGATTTTTGGGTTCAAAAAGTGGGATTTTGAATGACGTCTGATTCACCGTTCCATCGGATTTGTGATTTCAGACTAGGATTTTTTAAATTGTTGTTTTATCTAGTTTCAGATAGGCCAAGTTTCATCTGCCATGAAATAAGTCGATTTATGTGTTAAAAAAGTGGGATTATGAGTGGTCTGATTCACCGTTCAAACTGATTTATGAGTTCAGACTAGGATTTTTTTATTTGATATTTCATCTAGTTTCAGATAGGCCAAGTTTCATTTGTCTTAAGATAATTCGATTTTTGGGTTAAAAAAGTTGGATTTTGTGTGACGTCTGAGTCACCGTTCCATCTGATTTATGAGTTCAGACGAGGATTTTTTTTTTGATATTTCATCTAGTTTCGGATAGGCCAAGTTTCCTTTGTCATAAAATAAGTCGATTTTTGGATTCAAAGAGTCAGATTTTGGGTGGTGATGGATTCACCGTTCCATCGGATTTAGAAGTTCAGACTTGGATTCTTTTAATTTGATATTTTATCTAGTTTCAGATAGGCCAAGTTTCATTTGTCATGAAATAAGTCGATTTTTGGATTCAAAGAGTGGGATTTTTGGTGGTGTTGGATTCCCCGTTGCATCGGATTTATGAGTTCAGACTAGGATTTTTTTATTTGATATTTCATCTAGTTACAGATAGGCGAAGCTTCCTTTGTCATAAAATAAGTCGATTTTTGGATTCAAAGAGTGGGATTTTCGGTGGTATTGGATTCACCGTTCCATCGGATTTATGAGTTCAGACTAGGATTATCATATTTGATATTTCATCTAGTTTCAGATAGGCGAAGTTTCATTTGTCACAAAATAAGTCGATTTTTGCGTTAAAAAGGTTGGATTTTGTGTGACGTCTGAGTCACCGTTCCATCTGATTTATTGGTTCAGACTAGGATTTTTTTATTCGATATTTCATCTAGTTTCAGATAGGCCAAGTTTCATTGGTCTCAAGATAATTCGATTTTTGGGTTAAAAAAGAGGGATTTTGAGTGACATCCGATTCACCGTTCCATCGGATTTATGAGTTCAGACTATATTTTTTTAAATTATTATTTTATCTAGTTTCAGATAGGCCTAGTTTTATTTGTCATAAAATAAGTCGATTTTTGGGTTCAAAAAGTGGGATTTTGAATGACGTCTGATTCACCGTTCCATCGGATTTGTGATTTCAGACTAGGATTTTTTAAATTGTTGTTTTATCTAGTTTCAGATAGGCCAAGTTTCATCTGCCATGAAATAAGTCGATTTATGTGTTAAAAAAGTGGGATTATGAGTGGTCTGATTCACCGTTCAAACTGATTTATGAGTTCAGACTAGGATTTTTTTATTTGATATTTCATCTAGTTTCAGATAGGCCAAGTTTCATTTGTCTTAAGATAATTCGATTTTTGGGTTAAAAAAGTTGGATTTTGTGTGACGTCTGAGTCACCGTTCCATCTGATTTATGAGTTCAGACGAGGATTTTTTTTTTGATATTTCATCTAGTTTCGGATAGGCCAAGTTTCCTTTGTCATAAAATAAGTCGATTTTTGGATTCAAAGAGTGAGATTTTGGGTGGTGATGGATTCACCGTTCCATCGGATTTAGAAGTTCAGACTTGGATTCTTTTAATTTGATATTTTATCTAGTTTCAGATAGGCCAAGTTTCATTTGTCATGAAATAAGTCGATTTTTGGATTCAAAGAGTGGGATTTTTGGTGGTGTTGGATTCCCCGTTGCATCGGATTTATGAGTTCAGACTAGGATTTTTTTATTTGATATTTCATCTAGTTACAGATAGGCGAAGCTTCCTTTGTCATAAAATAAGTCGATTTTTGGATTCAAAGAGTGGGATTTTCGGTGGTATTGGATTCACCGTTCCATCGGATTTATGAGTTCAGACTAGGATTATCATATTTGATATTTCATCTAGTTTCAGATAGGCGAAGTTTCATTTGTCACAAAATAAGTCGATTTTTGCGTTAAAAAGGTTGGATTTTGTGTGACGTCTGAGTCACCGTTCCATCTGATTTATTGGTTCAGACTAGGATTTTTTTATTCGATATTTCATCTAGTTTCAGATAGGCCAAGTTTCATTGGTCTCAAGATAATTCGATTTTTGGGTTAAAAAAGAGGGATTTTGAGTGACATCCGATTCACCGTTCCATCGGATTTATGAGTTCAGACTATATTTTTTTAAATTATTATTTTATCTAGTTTCAGATAGGCCTAGTTTTATTTGTCATAAAATAAGTCGATTTTTGGGTTCAAAAAGTGGGATTTTGAATGACGTCTGATTCACCGTTCCATCGGATTTGTGATTTCAGACTAGGATTTTTTAAATTGTTGTTTTATCTAGTTTCAGATAGGCCAAGTTTCATCTGCCATGAAATAAGTCGATTTATGTGTTAAAAAAGTGGGATTATGAGTGGTCTGATTCACCGTTCAAACTGATTTATGAGTTCAGACTAGGATTTTTTTATTTGATATTTCATCTAGTTTCAGATAGGCCAAGTTTCATTTGTCTTAAGATAATTCGATTTTTGGGTTAAAAAAGTTGGATTTTGTGTGACGTCTGAGTCACCGTTCCATCTGATTTATGAGTTCAGACGAGGATTTTTTTTTTGATATTTCATCTAGTTTCGGATAGGCCAAGTTTCCTTTGTCATAAAATAAGTCGATTTTTGGATTCAAAGAGTGAGATTTTGGGTGGTGATGGATTCACCGTTCCATCGGATTTAGAAGTTCAGACTTGGATTCTTTTAATTTGATATTTTATCTAGTTTCAGATAGGCCAAGTTTCATTTGTCATGAAATAAGTCGATTTTTGGATTCAAAGAGTGGGATTTTTGGTGGTGTTGGATTCCCCGTTGCATCGGATTTATGAGTTCAGACTAGGATTTTTTTAATTATCATTTTATCTAGTTTCAGATAGGCCAAGTTTCATTTGTCTTAAGATAATTCGATTTTTGGGTTAAAAAAGTGGGATTTTGAGTGACGTCTGATTTAGCGTTCCGTCGAATTTAAGAGTTCAGACTAGGATTTTTTATTTGATATTTCATCTAGTTTCAGATAGGTGAATTTGTATTTGTCACAATATAAGTCGATTTTTGCGTTAAAAAGGTTGGATTTTGTGTGACGTCTGAGTCACCGTTCCATCGGATTTAGAAATTCAGACATGGATTCATTTAATTTGATATTTTATCTAGTTTTAGATAGGCCAAGTTTCATTTGTCTAAAGATAATTCGATTTTTGGGTTAAAGAAGTGGGATTTTGAGTGACAACTGATTCACCGTTCCATCGGATTTATGCGTTCAGACTATATTTTTTTTAATTATTATTTTATCTAGTTTCAGATAGGCCTAGTTTTATTTGTCATAAAATAAGTCGATTTTTTGGTTCAAAAAGTGGGATTTTGAATGACGTCTGATACACCGTTCCATCGGATTTGTGATTTCAGACTAGGATTTCTTAAATTGTTGTTTTATATAGTTTCAGATAGGCCAAGTTTCATCTGTCATGAAATAAGTCGAATTTTGTGTTAAAAAAGTGGGATTTTTTGAGATCTCTGAGTCACCGTTCCATCTGATTTATGAGTTCAGACTAGGATTTTTTTATTAGATATTTCATCTAGTTTCAGATAGGAGAAGCTTCTTTTGTCATAAAAAAAGTCGATTTTTGGATTCAAAAAGTAGGATTTTGGGTGGTGTCGGATTCACCGTTCCACCGGATTTAGAAGTTCATACTTGGATTCATTTAATTTGATATTTTATCTAGTTTCAGATAGGCAAGTTTCATTTGTCTTAAGATAATTCGATTTTTGGGTTAAAAAAGTTGGATTTTGTGTGACGTCTGAGTCACCGTTCCATCTGATTTATGAGTTCAGACTAGGATTTTTTTATTTGATAATTCATCTAGTTTCGGATAGGCCAAGGTTCCTTTGTCATAAACTAAGTCGATTTTTGGATTCAAAGAGTGGGACTTTGCGTGGTGTTGGATTCTCCGTTCCATCGAGTTTATGAGTTCAGACTAAGATTTTTTTAATTATTATTTTATCTAGATTCAGATAGGCAAAGTTTCATTTGTCATAAAATAAGTCGATTTTTGGGTTAAAAAAGTGGGACTTTGTGTGACGTCTGAGTCACCGTTCCATCTGATTTATGAGTTCAGACTAGGATTTTTTTATTTGATATTTCATCTAGTTACAGATAGGCGAAGCTTCCTTTGTCATAAAATAAGTCGATTTTTGGATTCAAAGAGTGGGAGTTTCGGTGGTATTGGATTCACCGTTCCATCGGATTTATGACTTCAGACTAGGATTATCATATTTGATATTTCATCTAGTTTCAGATAGGCGAAGTTTCATTTATCACAAAATATGTCGATTTTTGCGTTAAAAAGGTTGGATTTTGTGTGACGTCTGAGTCACCGTTCCATCTGATTTATGAGTTCAGACTAGGATTTTTTTATTTGATATTTCATCTAGTTTCAGATAGGAGAAGCTTCTTTTGTCATAAAACAAGTCGATTTTTGGGTTCAAAAAGTGGGATTTTGAATGACGTCTGATTCACCGTTCCATCGGATTTGTGATTTCAGACTAGGATTTTTTAAATTGTTGTTTTATCTAGTTTTAGATAGGCCAAGTTTCATCTGTCATGAAATAAGTCAATTTATGTGTTAAAAAAGTGGGATTATGAGTGGTCTGATTCACCGTTCAAACTGATTTATGAGTTCAGACTAGTATTTTTTTATTTGATATTTCATCTAGTTTCAGATAGGCGAAGCTTCCTTTGTCATAAAATAAGTCGATTTTTGGATTCAAAGCGTGGGATTTTGGGTAGTGTTGGATTCCCCGTTTCATCGGATTTATGAGTTCAGACTAGGATTTTTTTAATTATTATTTTATCTAGTTTCAGATAGGCCAAGTTTCATTTGTCACAACATAAGTCGATTTTTGCGTTAAAAAGGTTGCATTTTGTGTGACGTCTGAGTCACCGTTCCGTCTGATTTATGAGTTCAGACTAGGATTTTTTTATTTGATATTTCATCTAGTTTCAGATTGGAGAAGCTTCCTTTGTCATAAAATAAGTCGATTTTTGGGTTTAAAAAATGGGATTTTGTGTGACGTCTTAGTCACTGTTCCATCTGATTTATGAGTTCAGAATTGAATTTTTTTATTTTGATATTTCATCTAGTTTCAGATAGGCAAAACTTCCTTTGTCATAAAAGAAGTCGATTTTTGGATTCAAAGAGTGGGATTTTGGGTGGTGTCGGATTCTCCGTTCCATTGGATTTAGGATTTCAGACTTGGATTTTTTTAATTATCATTTTATCTAGTTTCAGATAGGCCAAGTTTCATTTGTCTTAAGATAATTCGATTTTTGGGTTAAAAAAGTGGGATTTTGAGTGACGTCTGATTTAGCGTTCCGTCGAATTTAAGAGTTCAGACTAGGATTTTTTATTTGATATTTCATCTAGTTTCAGATAGGTGAATTTGTATTTGTCACAATATAAGTCGATTTTTGCGTTAAAAAGGTTGGATTTTGTGTGACGTCTGAGTCACCGTTCCATCGGATTTAGAAATTCAGACATGGATTCATTTAATTTGATATTTTATCTAGTTTTAGATAGGCCAAGTTTCATTTGTCTAAAGATAATTCGATTTTTGGGTTAAAGAAGTGGGATTTTGAGTGACAACTGATTCACCGTTCCATCGGATTTATGCGTTCAGACTATATTTTTTTTAATTATTATTTTATCTAGTTTCAGATAGGCCTAGTTTTATTTGTCATAAAATAAGTCGATTTTTTGGTTCAAAAAGTGGGATTTTGAATGACGTCTGATACACCGTTCCATCGGATTTGTGATTTCAGACTAGGATTTCTTAAATTGTTGTTTTATATAGTTTCAGATAGGCCAAGTTTCATCTGTCATGAAATAAGTCGAATTTTGTGTTAAAAAAGTGGGATTTTTTGAGATCTCTGAGTCACCGTTCCATCTGATTTATGAGTTCAGACTAGGATTTTTTTATTAGATATTTCATCTAGTTTCAGATAGGAGAAGCTTCTTTTGTCATAAAAAAAGTCGATTTTTGGATTCAAAAAGTAGGATTTTGGGTGGTGTCGGATTCACCGTTCCACCGGATTTAGAAGTTCATACTTGGATTCATTTAATTTGATATTTTATCTAGTTTCAGATAGGCAAGTTTCATTTGTCTTAAGATAATTCGATTTTTGGGTTAAAAAAGTTGGATTTTGTGTGACGTCTGAGTCACCGTTCCATCTGATTTATGAGTTCAGACTAGGATTTTTTTATTTGATAATTCATCTAGTTTCGGATAGGCCAAGGTTCCTTTGTCATAAACTAAGTCGATTTTTGGATTCAAAGAGTGGGACTTTGCGTGGTGTTGGATTCTCCGTTCCATCGAGTTTATGAGTTCAGACTAAGATTTTTTTAATTATTATTTTATCTAGATTCAGATAGGCAAAGTTTCATTTGTCATAAAATAAGTCGATTTTTGGGTTAAAAAAGTGGGACTTTGTGTGACGTCTGAGTCACCGTTCCATCTGATTTATGAGTTCAGACTAGGATTTTTTTATTTGATATTTCATCTAGTTACAGATAGGCGAAGCTTCCTTTGTCATAAAATAAGTCGATTTTTGGATTCAAAGAGTGGGAGTTTCGGTGGTATTGGATTCACCGTTCCATCGGATTTATGACTTCAGACTAGGATTATCATATTTGATATTTCATCTAGTTTCAGATAGGCGAAGTTTCATTTATCACAAAATATGTCGATTTTTGCGTTAAAAAGGTTGGATTTTGTGTGACGTCTGAGTCACCGTTCCATCTGATTTATGAGTTCAGACTAGGATTTTTTTATTTGATATTTCATCTAGTTTCAGATAGGAGAAGCTTCTTTTGTCATAAAACAAGTCGATTTTTGGGTTCAAAAAGTGGGATTTTGAATGACGTCTGATTCACCGTTCCATCGGATTTGTGATTTCAGACTAGGATTTTTTAAATTGTTGTTTTATCTAGTTTTAGATAGGCCAAGTTTCATCTGTCATGAAATAAGTCAATTTATGTGTTAAAAAAGTGGGATTATGAGTGGTCTGATTCACCGTTCAAACTGATTTATGAGTTCAGACTAGTATTTTTTTATTTGATATTTCATCTAGTTTCAGATAGGCGAAGCTTCCTTTGTCATAAAATAAGTCGATTTTTGGATTCAAAGCGTGGGATTTTGGGTAGTGTTGGATTCCCCGTTTCATCGGATTTATGAGTTCAGACTAGGATTTTTTTAATTATTATTTTATCTAGTTTCAGATAGGCCAAGTTTCATTTGTCTTAAGATAATTCGATTTTTGGGTTAAAAAAGTTGGATTTTGTGTGACGTCTGAGTCACCGTTCCATCTGATTTATGAGTTCAGACGAGGATTTTTTTTTTGATATTTCATCTAGTTTCGGATAGGCCAAGTTTCCTTTGTCATAAAATAAGTCGATTTTTGGATTCAAAGAGTGAGATTTTGGGTGGTGATGGATTCACCGTTCCATCGGATATAGAAGTTCAGACTTGGATTCTTTTAATTTGATATTTTATCTAGTTTCAGATAGGCCAAGTTTCATTTGTCATGAAATAAGTCGATTTTTGGATTCAAAGAGTGGGATTTTTGGTGGTGTTGGATTCCCCGTTGCATCGGATATATGAGTTCAGACTAGGATTTTTTTAATTATTATTTTATCTAGTTTCAGATAGGCCAAGTTTCATTTGTCTTAAGATAATTCGATTTTTGGGTTAAAAAAGTGGGATTTTGAGTGACGTCTGATTTACCGTTCCATCGAATTTAAGAGTTCAGACTAGGATTTTTTTATTTGATATTTCATCTAGTTTCAGATAGGTGAATTTTTATTTGTCACAAAATAAGTCGATTTTTGCGTTAAAAAGGTTGGATTTTGTGTGACGTCTGAGTCACCGTTCCATCGGATTTAGAAGTTCAGACATGGATTCATTTAATTTGATATTTTATCTAGTTTTAGATAGGCCAAGTTTCATTTGTCTAAAGATAATTCGATTTTTGGGTTAAAAAAGTGGGATTTTGAGTGACAACTGATTCACCGTTCCCATCGGATTTATGCGTTCAGACTATATTTTTTTTAATTATTATTTTATCTAGTTTCAGATAGGCCTAGTTTTATTTGTCATAAAATAAGTCGATTTTAGATTCAAAAAGTGGGATTTTGAACGACGTCTGATACACCGTTCCATCGGATTTGTGATTTCAGACTAGGATTTCTTAAATTTAGTTTTATATAGTTTCAGATAGGCCAAGTTTCATCTGTCATGAAATAAGTCGAATTTTGTGTTAAAAAAGTGGGATTTTTTGAGACGTCTGAGTCACCGTTCCATCTGATTTATGAGTTCAGACTAGGATTTTTTTATTAGATATTTCATCTAGTTTCAGATAGGAGAAGCTTTCCATCGGATTTAGGATTTCAGACTTGGATTCTTGTAATTTGATATTTTATCTGGTTTCGGATAGGCCAAGTTTCATTTGTCATAAGATAATTCGATTTTTGGGTTAAAAAAGTGGGATTTTGAGTGACGTCTGAGTCACCGTTCCATCTGATTTATGAGTTCAGACTAGGATTTTTTTATTTGATATTTGATCTAGTTTCAGATAGGCAAAGTTTCATTGATCTTAAAACAGGTCGTTTTTTGGGTTCAAAAAGCGGGATTTTGAATGACGTCTGACTCACCGTTCCATCGGATTTGTGATTTCAGACTAGGATGTTTTAATAGTTATTTTATCTAGTTTCAGATAGGCGAAGCTTTTGCGTTAAAAAAGTGGGATTTTGTGTGACGTCTGAGTCACCGTTCCATCTGATTTATGAGTTCAGACTAGGATTTTTTTATTTGATATTTCATCTAGTTTCGGATAGGCCAAGTTTCCTTTGTCATAAAATAAGTCGATTTTTGGATTCAAAGAGTGAGATGTGGTGTCGGATTCACCGTTCCATCGGATTTGTGATTTCAGACAGGTATTTTTTAAATTGTTATTTTATCTAGTTTCAGATACGCCAAGTTTCATCTGTCATGAAATAAGTCGATTTTTGTGTTAAAAAAGTGGGATTATGAGTGGTCTGATTCACCGTTCCAACTGATTTATGAGTTCAGACTAGGATTTTTTTATTTGATATTTCATCTAGTTTCAGATAGGCGATGCTTCCTTTGTCATAAAATAAGTCAATTTTTGGATTCAAAGAGTGAGATTTTGGGTGGTGTTGGATTCCCCGTTCCAGTCGGATTTATGAGTTCAGACTAGGATTTTTTTAATTATTATTTTATCTAGTTTCAGATAGGCCAAGTTTCATTTGTCACAACATAAGTCGATTTTTGCGTTAAAAAGGTTGCATTTTGTGTGACGTCTGAGTCACCGTTCCGTCTGATTTATGAGTTCAGACTAGGATTTTTTTATTTGATATTTCATCTAGTTTCAGATTGGAGAAGCTTCCTTTGTCATAAAATAAGTCGATTTTTGGGTTTAAAAAATGGGATTTTGTGTGACGTCTTAGTCACTGTTCCATCTGATTTATGAGTTCAGAATTGAATTTTTTTATTTTGATATTTCATCTAGTTTCAGATAGGCAAAACTTCCTTTGTCATAAAAGAAGTCGATTTTTGGATTCAAAGAGTGGGATTTTGGGTGGTGTCGGATTCTCCGTTCCATTGGATTTAGGATTTCAGACTTGGATTCTTGTAATTTGATATTTTATCTGGTTTCAGATAGGCCAAGTTTCATTTGTCATAAGATAATTCGATTTTTGGGTTAAAAAAGTGGGATTTTGAGTGACGTCTGAGTCACCGTTCCATCTGATTTATGAGTTCAGACTAGGATTTTTTTATTTATATTTGATCTAGTTTCAGATAGGCAAAGTTTCATTGATCTTAAAACAAGTCAACACCGATCAACACCGTTCTAACTGATTTATGAGTTCAGACTAGGATTTTTTTATTTGATATTTCATCTAGTTTCAGATAGGCGAAGCTTCCTTTGTCATAAAATAAGTCGATTTTTGGATTCAAAGAGTGGGATTTTGGGTGGTGTTGGATTCCCCGTTTCATCGGAGTTATGAGTTCAGTCTAGGATTTTTTTAATTATTATTTTATCTAGTTTCAGATAGGCCAAGTTTCATTTGTCTTAAGATAATTCGATTTTTGGGTTAAAAAAGTGGGATTTTGAGTGACGTCTGATTTACCGTTCCATAGGATTTATGAGTTCAGACTAGGATTTTTTTATTTTATATTTCATTTAGTTTCAGATAGGCGAAGTTTCATTTGTCACAAAATAAGTCGATTTCTGCGTTAAAAAGGTTGCATTTTGTGTGACGTCTGAGTCACCGTTCCGTCTGATTTATGAGTTCAGACTAGGATTTTTTTATTTGATATTTCATCTAGTTTCAGATTGGAGAAGCTTCTTTTGTCATAAAAGAAGTCGATTTTTGGATTCAAAGAGTGAGATTTTGGGTGGTGTCGGATTCACCGTTCCATCAGATTTAGAAGTTCAGACTTGGATTCATTTAATTTGATTTCTTATCTAGTTTCAGATAGGCCAAGTTTCATTTGTCTTAAGATAATTCGATTTTTGGGTTAAAAAAGTGGAATTTTTAGTGACGTCTGATTCACCGTTCCATCGGATTTATGAGTTCAGACTAGATTTTTTTTAATTATTATTTTATCTAGTTTCAGATAGGCCTAGTTTTATTTGTCATAAAATTAGTCGATTTTTGGGTTTAAAAAATGGGATTTTGTGTGACGTCTTAGTCACTGTTCCATCTGATTTATGAGTTCAGAATTGAATTTTTTTATTTTGATATTTCATCTAGTTTCAGATAGGCAAAACTTCCTTTGTCATAAAAGAAGTCGATTTTTGGATTCAAAGAGTGGGATTTTGGGTGGTGTCGGATTCTCCGTTCCATTGGATTTAGGATTTCAGACTTGGATTCTTGTAATTTGATATTTTATCTGGTTTCAGATAGGCCAAGTTTCATTTGTCATAAGATAATTCGATTTTTGGGTTAAAAAAGTGGGATTTTGAGTGACGTCTGAGTCACCGTTCCATCTGATTTATGAGTTCAGACTAGGATTTTTTTATTTATATTTGATCTAGTTTCAGGTAGGCAAAGTTTCATTGATCTTAAAACAAGTCAACACCGATCAACACCGTTCTAACTGATTTATGAGTTCAGACTAGGATTTTTTTATTTGATATTTCATCTAGTTTCAGATAGGCGAAGCTTCCTTTGTCATAAAATAAGTCGATTTTTGGATTCAAAGAGTGGGATTTTGGGTGGTGTTGGATTCCCCGTTTCATCGGAGTTATGAGTTCAGTCTAGGATTTTTTTAATTATTATTTTATCTAGTTTCAGATAGGCCAAGTTTCATTTGTCTTAAGATAATTCGATTTTTGGGTTAAAAAAGTGGGATTTTGAGTGACGTCTGATTTACCGTTCCATAGGATTTATGAGTTCAGACTAGGATTTTTTTATTTTATATTTCATTTAGTTTCAGATAGGCGAAGTTTCATTTGTCACAAAATAAGTCGATTTCTGCGTTAAAAAGGTTGCATTTTGTGTGACGTCTGAGTCACCGTTCCGTCTGATTTATGAGTTCAGACTAGGATTTTTTTATTTGATATTTCATCTAGTTTCAGATTGGAGAAGCTTCTTTTGTCATAAAAGAAGTCGATTTTTGGATTCAAAGAGTGAGATTTTGGGTGGTGTCGGATTCACCGTTCCATCAGATTTAGAAGTTCAGACTTGGATTCATTTAATTTGATTTCTTATCTAGTTTCAGATAGGCCAAGTTTCATTTGTCTTAAGATAATTCGATTTTTGGGTTAAAAAAGTGGAATTTTTAGTGACGTCTGATTCACCGTTCCATCGGATTTATGAGTTCAGACTAGATTTTTTTTAATTATTATTTTATCTAGTTTCAGATAGGCCTAGTTTTATTTGTCATAAAATTAGTCGATTTTTGGGTTTAAAAAATGGGATTTTGTGTGACGTCTTAGTCACTGTTCCATCTGATTTATGAGTTCAGACTAGGATTTTTTAAATTGTTGTTTTATCTAGTTTCAGATAGGCCAAGTTTCATCTGTCATGAAATAAGTCGATTTTTGTGTTAAAAAAGTGGGATTATGAGTGGTCTGATTCACCGTTCTAACTGATTTATGAGTTCAGACTAGGATTTTTTTATTTGATATTTCATCTAGTTTCAGATAGGAGAAGCTTCTTTTGTCATAAAAGAAGTCGATTTTTGGATTCAAAGAGTTGGATTTTGAGTGGTCTGATTCACCGTTTCAACTGATTTATGAGTTCAGAATAGGATTTTTTTAATTTGTTATTTTTTATCTAGTTTCAGATAGGCCAAGTTTCATATGTCATAAGATAAGTTCGATTTTTGGGATAAAAACGTGGGATTTTGAGTTGTCTGATTCACCGTTCCAACTGATTTATGAGTTCAGACTAGGATTTTTTTATTTGATATTTCATCTAGTTTCGGATAGGCCAAGTTTCCTTTGTCATAAAATAAGTCGATTTTTGAGTTCAAACAGTAGGTTTTTGAGCGACGTCTGATTAACTTTCTATCTGACTTATGAGTTTAGACAAGTATTTTTTTATTGAAATTTATCTAGTTTCAAATACGCCAAGTTTCATTTGTAATAAAATAATTCGATTTTTGTTTTAAAAAAGTGGGATTTTGTGTGACGTCTGAGTCACCGTTCCATCTGATTTATGAGTTCAGACTAGGATTTGTTTGTTTGATATTTTATCTAGGTTCAGATAGGCCAAGTTTCATCTGTCATGAAATAAGTCGATTTTTGGGTTAAAATAGTTGAATTTTGTGTCACATCTTCGTCACCGTTCCATCGGATTTAGGAGTTCAGACTTGGATTCTTTTAATTTGATATTTTATCTAGTTTCAGATAGGCCAAGTTTCATCTGTCATGAAATAAGTCGATTTTTGGGTTAAAAATTGGGATTTTGAGTGGTCTGATTCACCGTTCCAACTGATTTATGAGTTCAGACTAGGATTTTTTTATTTGATATTTCATCTAGTTTCGGATAGGCCAAGTTTCCTATGTCATAAAATAAGTCGATTTTTGTGTTCAAACAGTGGGTTTTTGAGCGACGTCTGATTAACTTTCTATCTGACTTATGAGTTCAGACTAGTATTTTTTTATTGAAGTTTATCTAGTTTCAAATACGCCAAGTTTCATTTGTCATAAAATAATTCGATTTTTGTGTTAAAAGAGTGGGATTTTGAGTGACGTCTGATTCACCGTTCCATCTGATTTATGAGTTCAGACTAGGATTTGTTTGTTTGATATTTTATCTAGGTTCAGATAGGCCAAGTTTCCTTTGTCATAAAATAAGTCGATTTTTGAGTTCAAACAGTGGGTTTTTGAGCGACGTCTGATTAACTTTCTATCTGACTTATGAGTTTAGACAAGTATTTTTTTATTGAAATTTATCTAGTTTCAAATACGCCAAGATTCATTTGTAATATAATAATTCGATTTTTGTGTTAAAAAAGTGGGATTTTGAGTGGTCTGATTCACCGTTCCAACTGATTTATGAGTTCAGACTAGGATTTTTTTATTTGATATTTCATCTAGTTTCGGATAGGCCAAATTTCCTTTGTCATAAAATAAGTCGATTTTTTAGTTCAAACAGTGGGTTTTTGAGCGACGTCTGATTAACTTTCTATCTGACTTATGAGTTCAGACTAGTATTTTTTTATTGAAATTTATCTAGTTTCAAATAGGCCAAGTTTCCTTTGTCATAAAATAAGTCGATTTTTGAGTTCAAACAGTGGGTTTTTGAGCGACGTCTGATTAACTTTCTATCTGACTTATGAGTACAGACTAGTATTTTTTTATTGAAATTTATCTAGTTTCAAATACGCCAAGTTTCATTTGTCATAAAATAATTCGATTTTTGTGTTAAAAGAGTGGGATTTTGAGTGACGTCTCATTCACCGTTCCATCTGATTTATGAGTTCAGACTAGGATTTGTTTGTTTGATATTTTATCTAGGTTCAGATAGGCCAAGTTTCCTTTGTCATAAAATAAGTCGATTTTTGAGTTCAAACAGTGGGTTTTTGAGCGACGTCTGATTAACTTTCTATCTGACTTATGAGTTTAGACAAGTATTTTTTTATTGAAATTTATCTAGTTTCAAATACGCCAAGTTTCATTTGTAATAAAATAATTCGATTTTTGTGTTAAACAAGTGGGATTTTGAGTGACGTCTGATTCACCGTTCCATCGGATTTATGAGTTCAGACTAGAATTTTTTTAATTATTATATTATCTAGTTTCAGATAGGCCAAGTTTCATCTGTCATGAAATAAGTCGATTTTTGGGTTAAAATAATTGAATTTTGTGTGACATCTTCGTCACCGTTCCATCGGATTTAGGAGTTCAGACTTGTATTCTTTTAATTTGATATTTTATCTAGTTTCAGATAGGCCAAGTTTCATCTGTCATGAAATAAGTCGATTTTTGGGTTAAAAAAGTGGGATTTTGAGTGGTCTGATTCACCGTTCCAACTGATTTATGAGTTCAGACTAGGATTTTTTTATTTGATATTTCATCTAGTTTCGGGTAGGCCAAGTTTCCTATGTCATAAAATAAGTCGATTTTTGAGTTCAAACAGTGGGTTTTTGAGCGACGTCTGATTAACTTTCTATCTGACTTATGAGTTCAGACTAGTATTTTTTTATTGAAATTTATCTAGTTTCAAATACGCCAAGTTTCATTTATCATAAAATAATTCGATTTTTGTGTTAAAAAAGTGGGATTTTGAGTGGTCTGATTCACCGTTCCAACTGATTTATGAGTTCAAACTAGGATTTCTTTATTTGATATTTCATCTAGTTTCGGATAGGCCAAATTTCCTTTGTCATAAAATAAGTCGATTTTTTAGTTCAAACAGTGGGTTTTTGAGCGACGTCTGATTAACTTTCTATCTGACTTATGAGTTCAGACTAGTATTTTTTTGTTGAAATTTATCTAGTTTCAAATAGGCCAAGTTTCATTTGTCATAAAATAATTCGATTTTTGTGTTAAAAAAGTGGGATTTTGAGTGACGTCTGATTTACCGTTCCATCGGATTTATGAGTTCAGACTAGAATTTTTTTAATTATTATATTATCTAGTTTCAGATAGGCAAAGTCTCATTTGTCATAAAATAATTCGATTTTTGAGTTCAAACAGTGGGGTTTTGAGTGACGTCCGATTAACTATCTATCGGACTTATGATTTCAGACTAGTATTTCTTTATTGAAATTTATCTAGTTTCAAATAGGCCAAGTTTCATTTGTAATAAAATAAGTTGATTTTTGGGGTAAAAAAAGAGGGATTTTGTGTGACGTCTGAGTCACCGTTCCATCTGATTTATGGTTCAGACTAGGATTTGTTCGTTTGATATTTCATCTAGTTTCAGATAGGCCAAGTTTCAATTGTCATAAAACAAGTCGATTTTTGGTTTAAAAAAGTTGAATTTTGTGTGACATCTGAGTCACCGTTCCATCTGATCTATGAGTTCGGACCAAGATTCTATCTGACTTATGAGTTCAGATTAGTATTTTTCTATTGAAGTTTATCTAGTTTCAAATAGGCCAAGTTTCATTTGTCATAAAATAAGTTGATTTTTGGGTTGAAAAAGTGGGATTTTGTTTGACGTCTGAGTACCCGTTCCATCTGATTTAGGAGTTCAGACTTGGATTCTTTTGATTTGTTATTTTTCATCTAGTTTCAGATAGGCCAAGTTTCATCTGTCATAAAATAAGTCGATTTTTGGGTTAAAAAAGTAGAATTTTGTGTGACATCTGAGTCACCGTTCCATCGGATTTAGGAGTTCAGACTTGGATACTTTTAATTTGATATTTTATCTAGGTTCAGATAGGCCAAGTTTCATCTGTCATGAAATAAGTCGATTTTTGGGATAAAAACGTGGGATTTTGAGTTGTCTGATTCACCGTTCCAACTGATTTATGAGTTCAGACTAGGATTTTTTTATTTGATATTTCATCTAGTTTCGGATAGGCCAAGTTTCCTTTGTCATAAAATAAGTCGATTTTTGAGTTCAAACAGTGGGATTTTGAGTGACGTCTGATTCACCATTCCATCGGATTTATGAGTTCAGACTAGAATTTTTTTAATTATTATATTATCTAGTTTCAGATAGGCCAAGTTTCATCTGTCATGAAATAAGTCGATTTTTGGGTTAAAATAGTTGAATTTTGTGTGACATCTTCGTCACCGTTCCATCGGATTTAGGAGTTCAGACTTGGATTCTTTTAATTTGATATTTTATCTAGTTTCAGATAGGCCAAGTTTCATCTGTCATGAAATAAGTCGATTTTTGGGTTAAAAAAGTGGGATTTTGAGTGGTCTGATTCACCGTTCCAACTGATTTATGAGTTCAGACTTGGATTTTTTTATTTGATATTTCATCTAGTTTCGGATAGGCCAAGTTTCCTTTGTCATAAAATATGTCGATTTTTGAGTTCAAACAGTGGGTTTTTGAGCGACGTCTGATTAACTTTCTATCTGACTTATGAGTTCAGACTAGTATTTTTTTATTGAAATTTATCTAGTTTCAAATACGCCAAGTTTCATTTGTCATAAAATAATTCGATTTTTGTGTAAAAAGAGTGGGATTTTGAGTGACATCTGAGTCACCGTTCCATCTGATCTATGAGTTCGGACCAAGATTCTATCTGACTTATGAGTTCAGACTAGTATTTTTTTATTGAAGTTTATCTAGTTTCAAAGAGGCCAAGTTTCATTTGTCATAAATTAAGTTGATTTTTGGGTTGAAAAAGTGGGATTTTGTTTGACGTCTGAGTCACCGTTCCATCTGATTTAGGAGTTCAGACTTGGATTCTTTTGATTTGTTATTTTTCATCTAGTTTCCGATAGGCCAAGTTTCATCTGTCATGAAATAAGTCGATTTTTGGGTTAAAAAAGTTGAATTTTGTGTGACATCTGAGTCACCGTTCCATCTGATTTATGAGTTCAGACTAGGATTTGTTTGTTTGATATTTTATCTAGGTTCAGATAGGCCAAGTTTCATCTGTCATGAAATAAGTCGATTTTTGGGTTAAAAAAGTGGGATTTTGAGTGGTCTGATTCACCGTTCCAACTGATTTATGAGTTCAGGCTAGGATTTTTTTATTTGATATTTCATCTAGTTTCGGATAGGCCAAGTTTCTTTTGTCATAAAATAAGTCGATTTTTGAGTTCAAACAGTGGGTTTTTGAGCGACGTCTGATTAACTTTCTATCTGACTTATGAGTTCAGACAAGTATTTTTTTATTGAAATTTATCTAGTTTCAAATACGCCAAGTTTCATTTGTAATAAAATAATTCGATTTTTGTGTTAAAAAAGTGGGATTTTGAGTGACGTCTGATTCACCGTTCCATCGGATTTATGAGTTCAGACTAGAATTTTTTTAATTATTATATTATCTAGTTTCAGATAGGCCAAGTTTCATCTGTCATGAAATAAGTCGTTTTTTGGGTTAAAATAGTTGAATTTTGTGTGACATCTTCGTCACCGTTCCATCGGATTTAGGAGTTCAGACTTGGATTCTTTTAATTTGATATTTTATCTAGTTTCAGATAGGCCAAGTTTCATCTGTCATGAAATAAGTCGATTTTTGGGTTAAAAAAGTGGGATTTTGAGTGGTCTGATTCACCGTTCCAACTAATTCATCAGTTCAGACTAGGATTTTTTTATTTAATATTTCATCTAGTTTCGGATAGGCCAAGTTTCCTTTGTCACAAAATAAGTCGATTTTTGAGTTCAAACAGTGGGTTTTTGAGCGACGTCTGATTAACTTTCTATCTGACTTATGAGTTCAGACAAGTATTTTTTTATTGAAATTTATCTAGTTTCAAATACGCCAAGTTTCATTTGTAATAAAATAATTCGATTTTTGTGTTAAAAAAGTGGGATTTTGAGTGACGTCTGATTCACCGTTCCATCGGATTTATGAGTTCAGACTAGAATTTTTTTAATTATTATATTATCTAGTTTCAGATAGGCCAAGTTTCATCTGTCATGAAATAAGTCGTTTTTTGGGTTAAAATAGTTGAATTTTGTGTGACATCTTCGTCACCGTTCCATCGGATTTAGGAGTTCAGACTTGGATTCTTTTAATTTGATATTTTATCTAGTTTCAGATAGGCCAAGTTTCATCTGTCATGAAATAAGTCGATTTTTGGGTTAAAAAAGTGGGATTTTGAGTGGTCTGATTCACCGTTCCAACTGATTTATGAGTTCAGACTAGGATTTTTTTATTTGACATTTCATCTAGTTTCGGATAGGCCAAGTTTCCTTTGTCATAAAATAAGTCGATTTTTGAGTTCAAACAGTGGGTTTTTGAGCGACGTCTGATTAACTTTCTATCTGACTTATGAGTTCAGACTAGTATTTTTTTATTGAAAGTTATCTAGTTTCAAATACGCCAAGTTTCATTTGTCATAAAATAATTCGATTTTTGTGTTAAAAAAGTGGGATTTTGAGTGGTCTGATTCACCGTTCCAACTGATTTATGAGTTCAGACTAGGATTTTTTTATTTGATATTTCATCTAGTTTCGGATAGGCCAAATTTCCTTTGTCATAAAATAAGTCGATTTTTTAGTTCAAACAGTGGGTTTTTGAGCGACGTCTGATTAACTTTCTATCTGACTTATGAGTTCAGACTAGTATTTTTTTATTGAAATTTATCTAGTTTCAAATAGGCCAAGTTTCCTTTGTCATAAAATAAGTCGATTTTTGAGTTCAAACAGTGGGTTTTTGAGCGACGTCTGATTAACTTTCTATCTGACTTATGAGTACAGACTAGTATTTTTTTATTGAAATTTATCTAGTTTCAAATACGCCAAGTTTCATTTGTCATAAAATAATTCGATTTTTGTGTTAAAAAAGTGGGATTTTGAGTGACGTCTGATTTACCGTTCCATCGGATTTATGAGTTCAGACTAGAATTTTTTTAATTATTATATTATCTAGTTTCAGATAGGCAAAGTCTCATTTGTCATAAAATAATTCGATTTTTGAGGTCAAACAGTGGGGTTTTGAGTGACGTCTGATTAACTATCTATCGGACTTGTGATTTCAGACTAGTATTTCTTTATTGAAATTTATCTAGTTTCAAATAGGCCAAGTTTCATTTGTCATAAAATAAGTTGATTTTTGGGGTAAAAAAAGAGGGATTTTGTGTGACGTCTGAGTCACCGTTCCATCTGATTTATGGTTCAGACTAGGATTTGTTCGTTTCATATTTCATCTAGTTTCAGATAGGCCAAGTTTCAATTGTCATAAAACAAGTCGATTTTTGGTTTAAAAAAGTTGAATTTTGTGTGACATCTGAGTCACCGTTCCATCTGATCTATGAGTTCGGACCACGATTCTATCTGACTTATGAGTTCAGATTAGTATTTTTCTATTGAAGTTTATCTAGTTTCAAATAGGCCAAGTTTCATTTGTCATAAAATAAGTTGATTTTTGGGTTGAAAAAGTGGGATTTTGTTTGACGTCTGAGTACCCGTTCCATCTGATTTAGGAGTTCAGACTTGGATTCTTTTGATTTGTTATTTTTCATCTAGTTTCAGATAGGCCAAGTTTCATCTGTCATAAAATAAGTCGATTTTTGGGTTAAAAAAGTGGAATTTTGTGTGACATCTGAGTCACCGTTCCATCGGATTTAGGAGTTCAGACTTGGATACTTTTAATTTGATATTTTATCTAGGTTCAGATAGGCCAAGTTTCATCTGTCATGAAATAAGTCGATTTTTGGGATAAAAACGTGGGATTTTGAGTTGTCTGATTCACCGTTCCAACTGATTTATGAGTTCAGACTAGGATTTTTTTATTTGATATTTCATCTAGTTTCGGATAGGCCAAGTTTCCTTTGTCATAAAATAAGTCGATTTTTGAGTTCAAACAGTGGGTTTTTGAGCGACGTCTGATTAACTTTCTATCTGACTTATGAGTTCAGACTAGAATTTTTTTAATTATTATATTATCTAGTTTCAGATAGGCCAAGTTTCATCTGTCATGAAATAAGTCGATTTTTGGGTTAAAATAGTTGAATTTTGTGTGACATCTTCGTCACCGTTCCATCGGATTTAGGAGTTCAGACTTGGATTCTTTTAATTTGATATTTTATCTAGTTTCAGATAGGCCAAGTTTCATCTGTCATGAAATAAGTCGATTTTTGGGTTAAAAAAGTGGGATTTTGAGTGGTCTGATTCACCGTTCCAACTGATTTATGAGTTCAGACTTGGATTTTTTTATTTGATATTTCATCTAGTTTCGGATAGGCCAAGTTTCCTTTGTCATAAAATATGTCGATTTTTGAGTTCAAACAGTGGGTTTTTGAGCGACGTCTGATTAACTTTCTATCTGACTTATGAGTTCAGACTAGTATTTTTTTATTGAAATTTATCTAGTTTCAAATACGCCAAGTTTCATTTGTCATAAAATAATTCGATTTTTGTGTAAAAAGAGTGGGATTTTGAGTGACATCTGAGTCACCGTTCCATCTGATCTTTGAGTTCGGACCAAGATTCTATCTGACTTATGAGTTCAGACTAGTATTTTTTTATTGAAGTTTATCTAGTTTCAAAGAGGCCAAGTTTCCTTTGTCATAAAATAAGTCGATTTTTGAGTTCAAACAGTGGGTTTTTGAGCGACGTCTGATTAACTTTCTATCTGACTTATGAGTTCAGACTAGTATTTTTTTATTGAAATGTATCTAGTTTCAAATACGCCAAGTTTCATTTGTAATAAAACAATTCGATTTTTGGGTTAAAAAAGTTGAATTTTGTGTGACATCTGAGTCACCGTTCCATCTGATTTATGAGTTCAGACTAGGATTTGTTTGTTTGATATTTTATCTAGGTTCAGATAGGCCAAGTTTCATCTGTCATGAAATAAGTCGATTTTTGGGTTAAAAAAGTGGGATTTTGAGTGGTCTGATTCACCGTTCCAACTGATTTATGAGTTCAGGCTAGGATTTTTTTATTTGATATTTCATCTAGTTTCGGATAGGCCAAGTTTCCTTTGTCATAAAATAAGTCGATTTTTGAGTTCAAACAGTGGGTTTTTGAGCGACGTCTGATTAACTTTCTATCTGACTTATGAGTTCAGACAAGTATTTTTTCATTGAAATTTATCTAGTTTCAAATACGCCAAGTTTCATTTGTAATAAAATAATTCGATTTTTGTGTTAAAAAAGTGGGATTTTGAGTGACGTCTGATTCACCGTTCCATCGGATTTATGAGTTCAGACTAGAATTTTTTTAATTATTATATTATCTAGTTTCAGATAGGCCAAGTTTCATCTGTCATGAAATAAGTCGTTTTTTGGGTTAAAATAGTTGAATTTTGTGTGACATCTTCGTCACCGTTCCATCGGATTTAGGAGTTCAGACTTGGATTCTTTTAATTTGATATTTTATCTAGTTTCAGATAGGCCAAGTTTCATCTGTCATGAAATAAGTCGATTTTTGGGTTAAAAAAGTGGGATTTTGAGTGGTCTGATTCACCGTTCCAACTGATTTATGAGTTCAGACTAGGATTTTTTTATTTGATATTTCATCTAGTTTCGGATAGGCCAAGTTTCCTTTGTCATAAAATAAGTCGATTTTTGAGTTCAAACAGTGGGTTATTGAGCGACGTCTGATTAACTTTCTATCTGACTTATGAGTTCAGACTAGTATTTTTTTATTGAAATGTATCTAGTTTCAAATACGCCAAGTTTCATTTGTAATAAAACAATTCGATTTTTGTGTTAAAAAAGTGGGATTTTGTGTGACGTCTGAGTCACCGTTCCATCTGATTTATGAGTTCAGACTAGGATTTTTTTGTTTGATATTTTATCTAGGTTCAGATAGGCCAAGTTTCATCTGTCATGAAATAAGTCGATTTTTGGGTTAAAAAAGTGGGATTTTGAGTGGTCTCATCCACCGTTTCAACTGATTAATGAGTTCAGACTAGGATTTTTTTATTTGATATTTCATCTAGTTTCGGATAGGCCAAGTTTCCTTTGTCACAAAATAAGTCGATTTTTGAGTTCAAACAGTGGGTTTTTGAGCGACGTCTGATTAACTTTCTATCTGACTTATGAGTTCAGACAAGTATTTTTTTATTGAAATTTATCTAGTTTCAAATACGCCAAGTTTCATTTGTAATAAAATAATTCGATTTTTGGGTTAAAAAAGTTGAATTTTGTGTGACATCTGAGTCACCGTTCCATCTGATCTATGAGTTCAGACTAGAATTTTTTTAATTATTATATTATCTAGTTTCAGATAGGCCAAGTTTCATCTGTCATGAAATAAGTCGATTTTTGGGTTAAAATAGTTGAATTTTGTGTGACATCTTCGTCACCGTTCCATCGGATTTAGGAGTTCAGACTTGTATTCTTTTTATTTGATATTTTATCTAGTTTCAGATAGGCCAAGTTTCATCTGTCATGAAATAAGTCGATTTTTGGGTTAAAAAAGTGGGATTTTGAGTGGTCTGATTCACCGTTCCAACTGATTTATGAGTTCAGACTAGGATTTTTTTATTTGATATTTCATCTAGTTACGGGTAGGCAAAGTTTCCTATGTCATAAAATAAGTCGATTTTTGAGTTCAAACAGTGAGTTTTTGAGCGACGTCTGATTAACTTTCTATCTGACTTATGAGTTCAGACTAGTATTTTTTTATTGAAATTTATCTAGTTTCAAATACGCCAAGTTTCATTTGTTATAAAATAATTCGATTTTTGTGTTAAAAAAGTGGGATTTTGAGTGACGTCTGATTCACCATTCCATCGGATTTATGAGTTCAGACTAGAATTTTTTTAATTATTATATTATCTAGTTTCAGATAGGCCAAATTTCATCTGTCATGAAATAAGTCGATTTTTGGGTTAAAATAGTTGAATTTTGTGTGACATCTTCGTCACCGTTCCATCGGATTTAGGAGTTCAGACTTGGATTCTTTTAATTTGATATTTTATCTAGTTTCAGATAGGCCAAGTTTCATCTGTCATGAAATAAGTCGATTTTTGGGTTAAAAAAGTGGGATTTTGAGTGGTCTGATTCACCGTTCCAACTGATTTATGAGTTCAGACTTGGATTTTTTTATTTGATATTTCATCTAGTTTCGGATAGGCCAAGTTTCCTTTGTCATAAAATAAGTCGATTTTTGAGTTCAAACAGTGGGTTTTTGAGCGATGTCTGATTAACTTTCTATCTGACTTATGAGTTCAGACTAGTATTTTTTTATTGAAATTTATCTAGTTTCAAATACGCCAAGTTTCATTTGTCATAAAATAATTCGATTTTTGTGTAAAAAGAGTGGGATTTTGAGTGACATCTGAGTCACCGTTCCATCTGATCTATGAGTTCGGACCAAGATTCTATCTGACTTATGAGTTCAGACTAGTATTTTTTTATTGAAGTTTATCTAGTTTCAAAGATGCCAAGTTTCATTTGTCATAAATTAAGTTGATTTTTGGGTTGAAAAAGTGGGATTTTGTTTGACGTCTGAGTCACCGTTCCATCTGATTTAGGAGTTCAGACTTGGATTCTTTTGATTTGTTATTTTTCATCTAGTTTCCGATAGGCCAAGTTTCATCTGTCATGAAATAAGTCGATTTTTGGGTTAAAAAAGTTGAATTTTGTGTGACATCTGAGTCACCGTTCCATCTGATTTATGAGTTCAGACTAGGATTTGTTTGTTTGATATTTTATCTAGGTTCAGATAGGCCAAGTATCATCTGTCATGAAATAAGTCGATTTTTGGGTTAAAAAAGTGGGATTTTGAGTGGTCTGATTCACCGTTCCAACTGATTTATGAGTTCAGGCTAGGATTTTTTTATTTGATATTTCATCTAGATTCGGATAGGCCAAGTTTCCTTTGTCATAAAATAAGTCGATTTTTGAGTTCAAACAGTGGGTTTTTGAGCGACGTCTGATTAACTTTCTATCTGACTTATGAGTTCAGACAAGTATTTTTTTATTGAAATTTATCTAGTTTCAAATACGCCAAGTTTCATTTGTAATAAAATAATTCGATTTTTGTGTTAAAAAAGTGGGATTTTGAGTGACGTCTGATTCACCGTTCCATCGGATTTATGAGTTCAGACTAGAATTTTTTTAATTATTATATTATCTAGTTTCAGATAGGCCAAGTTTCATCTGTCATGAAATAAGTCGTTTTTTGGGTTAAAATAGTTGAATTTTGTGTGACATCTTCGTCACCGTTCCATCGGATTTAGGAGTTCAGACTTGGATTCTTTTAATTTGATATTTTATCTAGTTTCAGATAGGCCAAGTTTCATCTGTCATGAAATAAGTCGATTTTTGGGTTAAAAAAGTGGGATTTTGAGTGGTCTCATTCACCGTTCCAACTGATTAATGAGTTCAGACTAGGATTTTTTTATTTGATATTTCATCTAGTTTCGGATAGGCCAAGTTTCCTTTGACATAAAATAAGTCGATTTTTGAGTTCAAACAGTGGGTTTTTGAGCGACGTCTGATTAACTTTCTATCTGACTTATGAGTTCAGACTAGTATTTTTTTATTGAAATTTATCTAGTTTCAAATACGCCAAGTTTCATTTGTCATAAAATAATTCGATTTTTGTGTAAAAAGAGTGGGATTTTGAGTGACATCTGAGTCACCGTTCCATCTGATCTATGAGTTCAGACTAGAATTTTTTTAATTATTATATTATCTAGTTTCAGATAGGCCAAGTTTCATCTGTCATGAAATAAGTCGATTTTTGGGTTAAAATAGTTGAATTTTGTGTGACATCTTCGTCACCGTTCCATCGGATTTAGGAGTTCAGACTTGGATTCTTTTAATTTGACATTTTATCTAGTTTCAGATAGGCCAAGTTTCATCTGTCATGAAATAAGTCGATTTTTGGGTTAAAAAAGTGGGATTTTGAGTGGTCTGATTCACCGTTCCAACTGATTTATGAGTTCAGACTAGGATTTTTTTATTTGATATTTCATCTAGTTACGGGTAGGCCAAGTTTCCTATGTCATAAAATAAGTCGATTTTTGAGTTCAAACAGTGAGTTTTTGAGCGACGTCTGATTAACTTTCTATCTGACTTATGAGTTTAGACTAGTATTTTTTTATTGAAATTTATCTAGTTTCAAATACGCCAAGTTTCATTTGTAATAAAATAATTCGATTTTTGGGTTAAAAAAGTTGAATTTTGTGTGACATCTGACTCACCGTTCCATCTGATCTATGAGTTCAGACTAGAATTTTTTTAATTATTATATTATCTAGTTTCAGATAGGCCAAGTTTCATCTGTCATGAAATAAGTCGATTTTTGGGTTAAAATAGTTGAATTTTGTGTGACATCTTCGTCACCGTTCCATCGGATTTAGGAGTTCAGACTTGGATTCTTTTAATTTGACATTTTATCTAGTTTCAGATAGGCCAAGTTTCATCTGTCATGAAATAAGTCGATTTTTGGGTTAAAAAAGTGGGATTTTGAGTGGTCTGATTCACCGTTCCAACTGATTTATGAGTTCAGACTAGGATTTTTTTATTTGATATTTCATCTAGTTACGGGTAGGCCAAGTTTCCTATGTCATAAAATAAGTCGATTTTTGAGTTCAAACAGTGAGTTTTTGAGCGACGTCTGATTAACTTTCTATCTGACTTATGAGTTCAGACTAGTATTTTTTTATTGAAATTTATCTAGTTTCAAATACGCCAAGTTTCATTTGTAATAAAATAATTCGATTTTTGGGTTAAAAAAGTTGAATTTTGTGTGACATCTGAGTCACCGTTCCATCTGATCTATGAGTTCAGACTAGAATTTTTTTAATTATTATATTATCTAGTTTCAGATAGGCCAAGTTTCATCTGTCATGAAATAAGTCGATTTTTGGGTTAAAATAGTTGAATTTTGTGTGACATCTTCGTCACCGTTCCATCGGATTTAGGAGTTCAGACTTGTATTCTTTTTATTTGATATTTTATCTAGTTTCAGATAGGCCAAGTTTCATCTGTCATGAAATAAGTCGATTTTTGGGTTAAAAAAGTGGGATTTTGAGTGGTCTGATTCACCGTTCCAACTGATTTATGAGTTCAGACTAGGATTTTTTTATTTGATATTTCATCTAGTTACGGGTAGGCAAAGTTTCCTATGTCATAAAATAAGTCGATTTTTGAGTTCAAACAGTGAGTTTTTGAGCGACGTCTGATTAACTTTCTATCTGACTTATGAGTTCAGACTAGTATTTTTTTATTGAAATTTATCTAGTTTCAAATACGCCAAGTTTCATTTGTTATAAAATAATTCGATTTTTGTGTTAAAAAAGTGGGATTTTGAGTGACGTCTGATTCACCATTCCATCGGATTTATGAGTTCAGACTAGAATTTTTTTAATTATTATATTATCTAGTTTCAGATAGGCCAAATTTCATCTGTCATGAAATAAGTCGATTTTTGGGTTAAAATAGTTGAATTTTGTGTGACATCTTCGTCACCGTTCCATCGGATTTAGGAGTTCAGACTTGGATTCTTTTAATTTGATATTTTATCTAGTTTCAGATAGGCCAAGTTTCATCTGTCATGAAATAAGTCGATTTTTGGGTTAAAAAAGTGGGATTTTGAGTGGTCTGATTCACCGTTCCAACTGATTTATGAGTTCAGACTTGGATTTTTTTATTTGATATTTCATCTAGTTTCGGATAGGCCAAGTTTCCTTTGTCATAAAATAAGTCGATTTTTGAGTTCAAACAGTGGGTTTTTGAGCGATGTCTGATTAACTTTCTATCTGACTTATGAGTTCAGACTAGTATTTTTTTATTGAAATTTATCTAGTTTCAAATACGCCAAGTTTCATTTGTCATAAAATAATTCGATTTTTGTGTAAAAAGAGTGGGATTTTGAGTGACATCTGAGTCACCGTTCCATCTGATCTATGAGTTCGGACCAAGATTCTATCTGACTTATGAGTTCAGACTAGTATTTTTTTATTGAAGTTTATCTAGTTTCAAAGAGGCCAAGTTTCATTTGTCATAAATTAAGTTGATTTTTGGGTTGAAAAAGTGGGATTTTGTTTGACGTCTGTGTCACCGTTCCATCTGATTTAGGAGTTCAGACTTGGATTCTTTTGATTTGTTATTTTTCATCTAGTTTCCGATAGGCCAAGTTTCATCTGTCATGAAATAAGTCGATTTTTGGGTTAAAAAAGTTGAATTTTGTGTGACATCTGAGTCACCGTTCCATCTGATTTATGAGTTCAGACTAGGATTTGTTTGTTTGATATTTTATCTAGGTTCAGATAGGCCAAGTATCATCTGTCATGAAATAAGTCGATTTTTGGGTTAAAAAAGTGGGATTTTGAGTGGTCTGATTCACCGTTCCAACTGATTTATGAGTTCAGGCTAGGATTTTTTTATTTGATATTTCATCTAGATTCGGATAGGCCAAGTTTCCTTTGTCATAAAATAAGTCGATTTTTGAGTTCAAACAGTGGGTTTTTGAGCGACGTCTGATTAACTTTCTATCTGACTTATGAGTTCAGACAAGTATTTTTTTATTGAAATTTATCTAGTTTCAAATACGCCAAGTTTCATTTGTAATAAAATAATTCGATTTTTGTGTTAAAAAAGTGGGATTTTGAGTGACGTCTGATTCACCGTTCCATCGGATTTATGAGTTCAGACTAGAATTTTTTTAATTATTATATTATCTAGTTTCAGATAGGCCAAGTTTCATCTGTCATGAAATAAGTCGTTTTTTGGGTTAAAATAGTTGAATTTTGTGTGACATCTTCGTCACCGTTCCATCGGATTTAGGAGTTCAGACTTGGATTCTTTTAATTTGATATTTTATCTAGTTTCAGATAGGCCAAGTTTCATCTGTCATGAAATAAGTCGATTTTTGGGTTAAAAAAGTGGGATTTTGAGTGGTCTCATTCACCGTTCCAACTGATTAATGAGTTCAGACTAGGATTTTTTTATTTGATATTTCATCTAGTTTCGGATAGGCCAAGTTTCCTTTGACATAAAATAAGTCGATTTTTGAGTTCAAACAGTGGGTTTTTGAGCGACGTCTGATTAACTTTCTATCTGACTTATGAGTTCAGACTAGTATTTTTTTATTGAAATTTATCTAGTTTCAAATACGCCAAGTTTCATTTGTCATAAAATAATTCGATTTTTGTGTTAAAAAAGTAGGATTTTGAGTGGTCTGATTCACCGTTCCAACTGATTTATGAGTTCAGACTAGGATTTTTTATTTGATATTCATCTAGTTTCGGATAGGCCAAATTTCCTTTGTCATAAAATAAGTCGATTTTTTAGTTCAAACAGTGGGTTTTTGAGCGACGTCTGATTAACTTTCTATCTGACTTATGAGTTCAGACTAGTATTTTTTTATTGAAATTTATCTAGTTTCAAATAGGCCAAGTTTCATTTGTCATAAAATAATTCGATTTTTGTGTTAAAAAAGTGGGATTTTGAGTGACGTCTGATTTACCGTTCCATCGGATTTATGAGTTCAGACTAGAATTTTTTTAATTATTATATTATCTAGTTTCAGATAGGCAAAGTTTCATTTGTCATAAAATAAGTCGATTTTTGAGTTCAAACAGTGGGGTTTTGAGTGACGTCTGATTAACTATCTATCGGACTTATGATTTCAGACTAGTGTTTCTTTATTGAAATTTATCTAGTTTCAAATAGGCCAAGTTTCATTTGTCATAAAATAAGTTGATTTTTGGGGTAAAAAAAGAGGGATTTTGTGTGACGTCTGAGTCACCGTTCCATCTGATTTATGGTTCAGACTAGGATTTGTTCGTTTGATATTTCATCTAGTTTCAGATAGGCCAAGTTTCAATTGTCATAAAACAAGTCGATTTTTGGTTTAAAAAAGTTGAATTTTGTGTGACATCTGAGTCACCGTTCCATCTGATCTATGAGTTCGGACCAAGATTCTATCTGACTTATGAGTTCAGACTAGTATTTTTTTATTGAAGTTTATCTAGTTTCAAATAGGCCAATTTTCTTTGTCATAAAATAAGTCGATTTTTGAGTTCGAACAGTGGGTTTTTGAGCGACGTCTGATTAACTTCCTATCTGACTTATGAGTTCAGACTAGTATTTTTTTAATTATTATATTATCTAGTTTCAGATAGGCCAAGTTTCATCTGAGTAGGGTCAAATGGCCGGACCTGGGCCAGTTAAAGGGGCGCTATGCTGGTCTAGTAGTGCCCAGGCTTAAATGGACCAAAGTAGGTCAGGTTTTAAAGGGTGGGTCACGCTTGGACTCGTGGTTTTAAAGTCCAGTGGACTGGTGTGTCAGATGTGTGTCAAACAGATGTAAACCTATCATTTATTTATTTTGATATCTCAAAAAAATCGCTAGCGTCTGAGAGGTCATTCAACCGTATATGTAAACAGACGACGAGAGGTCATCCAACCTTCAGTGAGTGTGTCTTACAGATGTAATTCATATATTTATTTTGCTATCTCAGTGATTCGAAAAAAAAATCGCTAGCGTCTGACAGGTCATTGAACCTTGCATATAAACACACGAGATTATACCACCACCTCATTCAACTTTCAGTGTGTATGTGAAAACTTATCATTTTGGTATCCTACAGAAATTTTTTCGAAAAACGGTGAGCGAAAAATGTATTATTGAGAAATTAACACAGTCAACGAACTTTCAGTTTAGAAAGTATGAGAGTGGTTTATCTGGTGAAAGTAGGAGCAAAGATGACGACCTTCGTGAGAGCCTAATTTGCATACCGGTCCAGGACCGTGTCCTCCTTGCTCCTCATTTTTCGAAAGTGGAATTTTTTGAATATGTTGATTTTTCAAAATTTGATGCTTCTTCCGAGAATATAAAAAGACAGGAATCTAGCGGGTCCCATCATTATCTAGCCAAACATGGACACAGAAACTCAGGAGAGTGACTTGAACGCTTTAGTACAAAAACTAAATGCATCTAAGGCGGAATTCATACCGATAAATGAATTAATAATAGATGAGAAATATTCGATTCTTGCAATGAAAAGAATAAATACAATTTACGGACCCAGTATAATCGCGACTTTCATTGAAGGAGATGTCGACGAGCCCAGCGACAGCTTGAAAAGCATTTTTTTGCCGAAGCGCTATACCGAAATGTTTTCCGATGAAGAACTACTTCAAGCTTCAGGTTACTTTTTAAAAAAAAATAATAATTTAAAAATAAAGTCACTTTTTTAACAAAAACTAAAAATTTTTTTTTTTTTTTACAGGCAATTTGAAATTGGCGTACAAAGGCCGAAGAATCAATAAGGAGCATTTATTTGAATTCTCAGTGTAATCTAATGTATTTTTGAAAAATATATAATTTGTAATCAAGTGTTGACTTTATTTACACAACCAAAAATGATGAAATCTCACCCCCCCTCAAACACAAATTTGTGCCAACCTACTTTCTAAAAGAAACTTGTATGAATTTGAAATGTCAAATCCGAGTATATAAACCCTCTGAGATCCCCGAATTGGTATCAGTCTTTCGTCTGAGAACATCTCATCTCCAATAATGAACACTTCTGCTTCTAGCGCTTCCAAGGTATATTCTAAAATTCTCTTAGACATTTTTATACTCTAAAAAAATTCGATAATAATTTCATGATGGCACAAATTTTTCAACATCTTGTAGATTTCATCTCTTGTAAGAAAACTAAACACCAAAATGCGTGGTGAAGTCGTATCTATGACCGAATTAACAGTAGGTGAAAAATATAGAATTCTTACCATGAAAAAAATTGAGACAAGTTATGGTCTTAGTATAATGGCAACGGTGATTGAAGATGAGGACCGTAATGCACAAAGATGGAATGATGGTCAGAAAACGGTTTTTTTACCAAAAAGATATACTAAAATGTTTACCGATGATGATTTAAAAGATGCAGAAGGTAATAAAAAAAAAGCTTAAGCCGTAATTTTTGACTTAGATAATTTTTTTAAAATTATTAAACATCTCATTTATTTTTTTTTTTATTTTTATTTTTTGTAGGCAAGCTAAATATGGTGTATAAAGGTCGTGGATCAAGACAGGAGTATCTCTTAGAGTTTTCAATGTAGAGAATTCAATGTAATACCGATATTTTGAAATAATAAAAATCTGATTAAAAACGTATTGATATTGATTTATAAACACCTTAAGGGAAGGGGGAAAAAATAATAAAATAAAATAATTTGAAAAGATTTTATTTTTTTATATTCACACTAATTGAGATAAATTGACCCAACTCTTTTCTGACAGTCCGAACCACTTTACATATATACGATTCCCTTTTCGTCGAAGAACTTTTTCAATGAGATAAACACCAGGATCCTTTACAATCTGTAATTCTTCTTTATAAAATGCGCCAAATATGTCTTGATTATTCGCATCTTGTAAAAGGTATGTGATGGGGTTTGTAAATTGCACCTTGACAACTTTGAAGATCTCAGGTGAGAATTGAGCAAGATAGCCTTTGGCAAATGCATTGCGTAATTTTGATATGCGGACATAATCCCCCTCCTTGAATTTAGGTTTGGTAGTGGTAGCCGGGACTGAATAAACAGTGGCAATTAGCTCATTTTGAAGCTTCTTATTAGCGACAACCTCAGACGGAGTGGCTTGAATTGTACGGTGCTTTGTATTATTATATCTTGAAAGCAGAGCAGGTAGCAAGTCGACATATTTATGATTTCCATTCAAGGTGAACATTTTCCACATATGTCCTTTTAATGTTCTATTGAATCGTTCAGCAATCGAAGCCTTTTTTCCAGAGTATGTAGAATAGTGGTGAATATTATTTTTTTTCATAAGAGTCTGGAAGTTAGTATTGTAGAATTCACGTCCTTCATCTGTAAGCAATAATTGAGGTATACGTTTACTCTCGAGAAATATAGTCTCTAGCGCTTTTGTAACTTCTGGTCCTGTCTTTCGCTTCAATGGTATTGCCCAGGCATATTTCGAGAAGCCATCGATTACGGTCAATAAATATTTAAAGCCTTTATTGACTCGCCAATATGGCACCATCTCGACTAAATCTGCCTCCCACAAATCGTCCACTCCTTTTAAAAGCACTTTACGTCGAGGATAATTAACACGAGCTGGTTTATGGAGTTCTCTAACGACAACTTCTCTTGGTGTGTAAGGTTTTGAAAGTATATTCCCCATGACAAACTCTATCAGACTAATACTAAATCAATTGTCTCACTTTAATTTAAGCATCATGGTTCTGCTTTTTTAGCATATATTTCGACAGTTCTCGTTGAAGATGCTGAAGAGTTACATATCCAGAATTATCAATTTTCTTGACCAAGTAAGCCAATTCTCTTTGAAGATAATTCAGTGTGACTACATCATTAGAATCTATGGCAGGGCTGACATTTACTAGTCTTTTCTTACTCCCATTGATATATGCTCCAGGCCAATTTTTGAGATCAGTGTAGAACCTTGCCGATCTGTCCACATATCCTTTCGTAGCTGCATCAGAGGGGTCCGATGGATCCTCTATATGTATTAGCCTTTTAGCATTAAAGTCAATTTTGCTTCCTGACTGAGAAAAATGTGAAATTCGAGAATCGACATAATTTCTGGAAGCAGCATCTGATCCCTCCAATCCTTCTCCTAAATTGATTATTCGCCTATGGTTGACATCGAGAACTCCTCCAGCTTCAACCTGTCTGAATCGGTCCTCTCCTTTTAAAGCTTGAACTGTATTGTATAATTTTTGCTGATTGCGGTAATACCGCTTACCAACATGCCGTCCGAACTTGTCAATGGTCATTTTAGAACTGAAACCCCTCAGGTGAAATAGACTCTATACACACCAATTTTTGAACTTCTACAATATGGACAAAAAATACAAAAAACAGAACAGTCCATACAGGTAAAATGACCACATGGTAATATGACCGTATCTACAATGGCATCGAAACACACCTTACAACGAAGATCTACCAAATATTCCTCTGAATTTTCTGATTCCTCCTCATCTTCACTAGAGCTCATGATTAATATATAATATTTGCTTCTCTCAATTCTTCCAATATTGACGCGATTTCATTCGAATGAGGTCCACCTCCTGCTGCTTCGCTAGCATAGAGCAAGCTTAACCTCGTACAGAGTTCATTGGGATCGTCCCAGCGCTCATATATAGGTCTTGTACAATTCATCCATAAGCCCGAGCCAGAAAAATGAGATTTTTTTGAACGGGTATGATATTGTCTGGTAGTAGGAGTAAATAATTTTGCAATTATATTTTTATACTTGAAACTTTTATTACCACTCAAACTTTTAGCTTCACTGAAATGTCTTTTATGAGCATTTGTAACCGTCAGTAGTTCCTTATATATGGCTAAATCCTCATTTTTGTATGTCATAGGTTCTTTTAAAAACAAAAGTTCATAGAGTCCAGGTGTACCTTCATAAAATTTGTCTTTAATTTCTAAATCATTGTGATCCACCCGAACGCTAGCGTCACCTAACGTTAACCCACCACTGGGTAGAAAGCGAAGTCCATAGCGAGTGTCAAAGTCCTTTGTATCTCCACTAAGAAATTTTCTAATATATGGGCGCAAAAATGGACCAATATTGGATGATTCAATCATTCTTTCTACTGCATCTCTGCCTAGCGCAGTCTGAGACAAAAGTTGTGCTTCTTCTACAGGTGTAATAGGAGGTGATGAACTTTCAAAGACTTCTTCTTCAAAAGGGACTTCTTCCCTCCTAGGTGTAGTGAATGAAGGAGTATAGAGTTGAGTTTTTGGTTTTCCACTGATTGGTGTGATGATTTTTTCTTCTTGCGGATATATTTCAGATTTCTCTATGTTTGGGAATGGTGGAGTCTTGATTATCGATTTGGTAGGTGCTTGTTTCAGAGTTTCCGTTATTTGTAGCAGTGGTTTTGTAACTGGTTCGAATGTTTTCTCTAGTGACTCATGAGTCTCTAGAGCCCCCTTCTTGAAAGATTTCAACTTTTTTCTCAAACCTTTAGAGGTCTTGATAATATCTCGTACTACTGAACGTTTCATTTTAAACTGAGCTGCTGCGGTACACTTACATCAATATAAAGGTGTCAAAGCCCTGTCGGTACCTCCCCTTGTCTGCCTCTCGAGTTTTATCAAGGACAAAGAACCCATAGGGGTCACTGTCCCAACATAGTGCACACATCTTTTGAAACATACCAAATGTAACATCTGTCGAACTAACGTGATCCTGATAAATATGTTTTAAATTTAACAAATTTTGTCTGAAAAGTATTAAAAAATTTGCATTGTCTCTAATTAAGTGCTTTGGTATATGCGCATATGTCTGCCCAATGTAAATAGGGAATATAGACTTGTGTCGTCCCATACTAAAATACTTTCTTATTATATTATGGTTATCGAGGCTAATATCATCAAAAATAAAAGCAGAATTAGGTTTTGCATCTTCCAGCTGTATCACACTTTCGGAATCATCAAAAGTGTAATATCCTATTTCGGGAACCGTGTCCATTACCTTTTTTAAATAGGTGTATTTCGCCTGTGATAAAGATCGAGAGTAAATGTAGAGATTTTCGAAACAAAGTCCATTTTCATCAAGAAGGAGGCTAATGACCAAATTGGTTTTCCCCGATCCTGTAGCTCCACAAACAATGATTAGAGGGTTTGGTGGTAAAAGTCTTATTGTTTCATCTTTTTCCTGGTGAGGAAGAAGGTCAACAACTTTCAGTTGTAAAGGTTGAGGCTCCAAATGCATTTCGGTAAATGATACCTTTAGTGAAACCGCTGTATATATAAATTGAGAGCATGATCCTTTCATTTCAGTATGAAACGAAAGATAGGAGGCAGTGTAGTAAACGCTCTAATCAACAAGCTACCATTTGAAGCACACATTCCAGGATATAATTATTGTGGACCCGGCACCAAGTTACAAGATCGCTTAGCTCGAGGTGATACGGGTATTAATCCTTTAGACGAAGCCTTTCGTGAACACGATATTTCCTATTCAAAAACTAATAATTTATCTCAGAGACACGCAGCAGACAGAGTCTTAGCAGATAAAGCTTGGGAGAGAGTCAGATCTAAGGACGCAAAGTGGGGGGAGAAGGCAGCTGCTTGGACTATAACAAATACCATGAAGGCTAAAGTCAAAATGGGGTCTGGACTTCGAGGATCCTTTGGAAAACTTATAAAAGCTGCACGAGTAGGTCGTCATTTACCTATTGATAGGGCTTCTGCTTTATCATTGAAAAAAGCAAAACGGTATTTGCAAAAATGGAAAATAACAAAAACGCCGAGGATGCTCCCTTTGCCTAAAACCGGTGGGGTATTACCATTTCTCGTACCACTATTTGCAGGATTATCTGCTCTCGGTAGCTTAGCAGGTGGTGCGTCAGCTATAGCAAAAACTGTAAGCGATGTCCAAAATGCAAAGGCTAAATTGGAAGAGATGAAAAGACATAATAGGACAATTGAAGGACAAAAAATAGGTCAAGGACTTTACGTAAGACCATACAGAAACGGATACGGATTATACGTGAGACCATATAAAAATCAGATGTGACTTCCAAATAGAGCTCTTACAAATGTAGATCTTGAAAAATATGCTAAAAACTTGTGTCATTTCAGAGGTGTCTTTATGAAGGACACCTTACCGAGGACACCAAAAAAATATGAATCGGGCATTGTGAACCTTAATAGAGTCAGTGAACCCGGCTCACATTGGGTCTGCTATGTAAAGCGTGACAATAAAATAAAGTATTTCGACTCGTATGGTAATCTACCACCTCCACTCGAAATACTCAAATACCTGAAAGGATGCTCAATTGAATACAATCGAAACCGGTATCAGGATTGGAACACTCCATATTGTGGACACTTATGTATTCAGTTCCTTTATATTGAAAACTTGTGTTAGTCTTAGATGCAGTCATGAGTTATACCTTTACCCTTACGGGCACTGAGAACGTATTAAGTGCAGACATTTTTCCTACAATAGACCTATCAAATGGAGATTACTCGATTGGGCTTTTAGGTTTTACAACATATAATTCTATTCCCAACATTATTGATGGTGAGAATGATATGTTTTATTTTGGTGATGAAAAAATTAAAATACCGATGGGGACATATGAGTTGGAAGCACTTGGGGATTATTTACAAGAACAGATGATGTTTAGAAGAAAAGGCGATCATGTTATAATCCGAGCTAATAATAATACATTAAAATCAGAATTACGGTGTACAAAAACTGTATATTTTAATAGAAAAAATTCTATTGGACCCTTATTGGGATGGGATGACAGCTTGGATGAAGATAAGCGTACCTTACACCCCGGAGATGGCTATCATACCTCACCAGGGATCGTAAACATGGTTAAAGTCAATACAATTGCTATTGAATGTAATATAGTTTACGGTGCATATCGAAATGGAAAACCGGTTCACACATTGTATGAATTCTATCCAACTGTCGAGGCAGGGTACAAAATTGTCGAAACACCATCACCCATTGTATATTTAGGAGTTAGCACAAAATCCGTTGACAACATTACATTACGGATAGTAGACCAAGACGGTCATCCAATCAACTTTAGAAACGAAACTATAACGATACACCTACATATAAAGAAGAATGGCGATTGACTTTAGACCTCGGTATATAAGTATTCGACCACATCCAAGACCCATTAGTACGAGACCGTACATGAGACACTTGACACCAGGCAACATTCGATTTTTGAAAAGTTTAGGCTTGAAAGTGAAACGACAATGAATGACATTTTAGATATTACAGAGGACGTTCGGTTTGATGATAGTATCACTCAGCTACAGTTCCACACTTACAACCCATTTAATTCTACAAATTTAAAGAATTCTGATGAGATTCGAATCCCTATTCACCAGCAAGATTTGTATATATTACCATGTGCTAGTTATCTTTATTTGGAAGGCTCTATTCAGAAGGAGGGTGCTGATAAAAGAATGACTACATCGAGTGCAAAATTGTCAAATAATGCCTTTGCATTTATGTTTGATGAAATTCGCTATGAATTGAATGGAGTGGAAATTGATAAAGTCCGAAATCCAGGAATTGTGAGTACTCTAAAAGGGTATGTCTCTTTATCACCTAACCAAGTGAGTGGGTTAGGCAATGCAGGATGGATGATGCCGAAGAAAGATGGAGCTATTTCAATAGATAAAGACGGTCATTTTAATGTATGTCTCCCCCTCAGCACTCTTATTGGTTTCCTCGAAACTTTCAAAAAAGTGATAATCAATTCAAAGCATGAACTGTGTCTTATCCGTGCAAAGAGCGACGCTAATTCGATTTTGGAAGACAAGGTACAACTTACACTAAACAAGGTAAATTGGAGAGTCCCTCATATTAAAGTATCTGATGAACACCGACTGCGACTATTGAGAATATTAGACAGAGATCAGACACTCACTATCCCTTTCCGCTCATGGGAGTTGTCGGAATACCCTGCCTTACCGGAAAACACACAAAATACATGGAGTGTCAAGACTAGTTCAGCTCTAGAAAAACCCCGATATATAATCGTAGCCTTTCAGACAGACAGAGTCGACAATAAGTTAAAAGATACCAGTCAATTTGACGCTTGTAACTTGTCCAATGTTAAACTATTTTTGAATAGTGAGATGTTCCCATACGATGATTTAAACCTTGATTTCAATAAGGGTCGATATGCTGTTCTCTATGATATGTACCAAAGATTTCAAATCAGCTACTATGCTAAGGATCATAGTGAACCCCTACTGTCGAGAAAGGACTTTGGTGAAATCGCCCCCATGATAGTTCTTGATGTATCACGTCAGGAAGACACATTGAAGGTAGCTACGGTCGACATTCGTTTAGATCTTCATGCAACCCAACCGTTTCCACCTCATACTCGAGCTTACTGCCTTTTAATTCACGATAAATTAATTGAATTGAATCCTCTTAGTGGTCTTGTAAGGAAGCTATAAAATGAGTGTGTGTAAGATGAGGATCATCATTAGATTTCTAACCCTCAAACATGGAACACCAGTTCGCGATTGTGGATTTTCAAGGTTTTCAAGGGGAAGGTGGCTTTATTGTGAAGGAGTTGACAGTTCTCACTCACAGTCAGTCACTCCACTGGTTTTTTCTCCCTCCTCAAAATGTTGATGAATCTGATAGTCGTGTGAATCTATGGGTTAAAAAACACATTCACAATATTCCATGGTGCTATGGAGATACAGAATATTCACGTCTGGAAGAACTCTTATGTACTTCAACTGCTTCATGTAAATTTATTTGGGCGAAAGGACTAGAAAAATGTACATTTCTTGAAAATATTGTTAAAAAACCAGTTTATGATCTGCTCGACTATGGGTGTCCGAATTTGAAAAAGTTACCCCCACATGAGACTACCTGTCATTTTCATGGAGGAACCTCTTATACTTGTTCACTTAATCAAGCCTTCAAGTTGGAGGAGTGGATAAGTAAACACCCATCCAAGACAGATTTGTACAATGAAGAGGTTCGCCAAAAAACCTTTCGTAAATCTAATAAAGTGTTGGCATTTCATGGCTTTGTAAGACATTTGAATAATACTGCAATGTGTGTATATTGCAAGCTAAAATGTGATATAGATCAGACGGTATGCCCACACATGTACCATAAAAGACACAGCCCCCGATGTTACTGGTTTAGTCAGTGCTAGAATGGATCAAGCTTTGGAAAAACTTTCTCAAACTAATATCTGGAATATGGATCCGGTACATCTTCAAAACTTACCACCTGCATTACTGCTTCATCTCTATGACTATGCAATTGAATATTTATGGGACAACCTACCTGAAGAGTGGCGTGAGGATCCAAGATTCCAATTGTGTCGTCGATGCAACCATCACTTCAATACATCTCATGATCAAATCGATGGTCCACCAGCGATGAAGAAAAATTGTACTTATTGTGTAAAATAATGTTGATAATAAATTTAAATTCAACCATATTTTTTTTATTTTTTTTAAAAAACCCTCAAAAGTTGTAAAAATAATAGGAAATAAGAAAATAAACAAGTATGATTATAATCATTTATTCATAAATAATGCATACATTTCATTCCAGTCTACAGTGTTTAAATTCACTATAGACTCTTCAGTTGATGTTGGTAATGAAAAAAATTCAAAGCATTTTGATATTACTGATAGTAAAAGTTTTAAAGAATAGTCTATTTTCTCACAAGACTTGAGCATAAATAACACTTCACTTTTATTGAGCTTGATTTCCGGCTGAGACGACACCGACATGTAAGGAGAAGGACTATTCAGACACATTGTGACCCATGGGTATGAATTTGATATACTCACACTTCGATTTCTTCCAGTGAGTCCAAATTTGAATACTATGTTGCGTATTCGAAGTGAGTCTTGGAGAGGTATTTTTCTTCCTTTGGGGTTGATGTAGTTTTGAATAGGTCCTATGTTGGTGGAGAGTCCTGTCCAATCTGCCGTGTCCAAATAAATTGATACCTTCTTGTGGCAAAATACCACTACTGGTGACTGGTTGAGAAGTCCTACCTTGATGACCTTGGTCTTGGACTTGTTGAGAGCAAACTCTGTCCCTAGATACAACTCCATTGCGACAACTGGTCTCTCTACATTTTTTCACATCATATCATCTTCTTACCCCCACCTAGTTCCCCCCTCTCTGGTCTTTTTAAAAACCTGTTTTCATGAGCGGGTTCACAATCTTTTCTCACAATTGTTTTTGTTTTATTTTGATTATATATAGGCAGACTCCTCCTTGGACTATTACAACATGTTCAAGTGTACAAAGTGTGACACCATTTTTCCATCTTGGAAAAAACGTAATGTTCATCAGTTCAACTGTAAGAGAAATATCGACGAGATATTGGATGTTGAACCACCAAGGAAAAAAATATTTTTATGTTCATCTTGCGGAGGACGGTTTGAAAACGATTATCATGGACAACGACATGAATCAGTCTGTCATGGGGAATATTCATCCTCAAAGGAACCGACCAAGGACGCATTATTAGCTCTGGTGCCTTCTGATAATATTGTACAATATGAAAGTGCCTTTGCTAGTCGATTGGAATCCTATTTTATTCGCTCAAACAAATGCAATGATTTGACGTGTTTCCTACTGGATGTGAAACCAACATTAATACACAAAGTATCCAACATACTACAAATGAAATCTGCAATAAAAATTAATTTGATGGTTGAATGTTTATTTGAAAATGCTCTTGGTGAGAGGACAGATCGAGCCTTTAAGACTATGAATAAGCCAGTTTTTCGAGCAACAAATCTTGAAAAATTCTTTGACAATGCATTTGAAAAAATACACTCGGAGGTGGAAAATAGTGCATTGAAAGGAAGTGGGTGGAAAATATTAGCCGTAGACGGAATTCGTCTACGGGTGAATAGATATGATCCACTACGTGCTTCTACATATATACCATTACCAGCTAGTCTTGAAAATAAAAAGGCATGTGTAAATGTACAAAATAATGATGAGAAATGTTTTGCATATTCAATCTTAGCAAAATTCGTGACATCGCATTCTTATCGACCACAGGAATATACTGATTTATTCAGTTTATATGATTTTTCATGTGTTTCGTTTCCAGTCGCTCTAACGGATATTTCTAAATTTGAAAAGGTCAACAATATGTCTATAAATGTATTTGGAATTGATGAAAACGAGAAAATATACCCCCTCAAGGTTGCAGCAGAAGAAAAATCAGATCATCGGGACATCCTCCTTTTGGACAATGAAAAAAAACAACACTACGTCTACATAAAAAACTTTAATCGGTTGATTAGTCGTCAATTACGAAAATCTTCTCTGCGAAAATTTTACATCTGTAAAAGATGCTTCATAACTTTTGAAGAAAGAAGAGGCGGATCTGATAAGCTGGAGATGCATAAAATCTATTGCAAAGATCAGAAGACTGTACGAGTTGAATTACCATCTGATCCGATAATGATATTTACAAATGTTGAGCGTCATCACAGAGTTCCCTACGTTATTTATGCCGATTTTGAATCTATCTTGGAACCTATTGCTGGATGTCGTCCATCATCTGAGTCATCATTTACTACTCGTATTCAAGAACATATTCCAATGTCGTTTTGTACGTATGTGAAAAGTTCTTCTGGTCTTCCACCAATCTCTACTGCTCCGTATTTGTATAGAGGACCTGATGCAGCCAGAGTTTTTATAGAACACATCATCGAATTGAGTAAAGCTATATCAGCTGTCTACAATGGTAACCCTGTGGATATTAATATGAATTCTGATCAAGAAACCCAGTGGGATTTAGCAACTACATGTTACCTCTGTGAAAATGAATTCACAGAGTCGAATTTGAAAGTACGTGATCATTGTCATCTCACTGGGGATTATAGAGGTGCAGCATGAATTGTTGTAATTTGAAATGTTGTATTCCTAAATTTATTCCAATTATTTTTCACAATCTCACAAACTATGATTCAAAATTTATAATTAGACAGCTGAGTAATACAAAATGTGGGAGAGTTACAATTATACCTCACACTCAGGAAAAGTTTATATCATTTTCAGTTAAGATTGACAACATTTGGATGAGGTTTATTGATTCTTTTCGTTTTATGGCCTCTAGCTTGGATCAGCTTGCTCGAAATTTACCATCTGATGCATTTTTGGAAACATCACGTTTCTTTCCGACTGAGCATATGTCTCTCATGACCCGAAAAGGTGTGTTTCCGTATGATTATGTAGATTCTATGAAGAAACTGGATGAAACTCAATTACCACCAAAGGAAGCATTTTTCAATTCGTTAACACAATCGCATATTGATGAGGAAGATTATGCACATGCTCAGACTGTCTGGAAAACATTTCAATGTACTACGTTGGGTAGTTATAGTGATATCTATTTAAAATCAGATGTTTTAATTTTATCGGATACGTTTGAATCATTTCGAAATATGACTATGAAAAACTATGGAGTTGATGCGGCCCACTACTATACGACACCAGGACTCTCCTTTGATGCTATGTTACGATATACAAAGACTAAGCTAACACTATTACAGGATTATGATATGATAATGTTTTTCGAGAAAGGTATAAGAGGGGGGATATGTCAAGCATCACATCGATATGCTACAGCAAACAATAAATACATGAAAAATTATGATCCACAAAAAGAATCATCATACATCACTTATCTTGATGCTAACAATCTATATGGATATGCCATGAGCAAATATTTACCATATGGCGATTTTCAATGGGTGGAAAGACCGGAAGAGGTTGACATTCTTAATTTACGAGAAGACGATGATACAGGCTATGTATTTGAGGTGGACGTGAAGTACGCGACAAAACTTCACGAGATGCATGACGATTTACCATTTTTGGCCGAGACGATTCCTCCCCCAGGTGGCAAGGTTAAAAAATTGATTCCTCATTTAAATTCACGCGAACGATATGTGGTACACTATGTAGCTCTGAAACAGGCTCTACAGCATGGACTCGAGATTGAAAAGATCCATAGAGCAATCAGTTTCAAGCAATCACCCTGGCTGCGGTCCTATATAGATCTTAATACTCAACTTAGACAAAATGCACAAAATGATTTCGAAAAAGATTTCTTCAAACTCATGAATAACTCCATATTCGGGAAGACGATGGAAAATGTACGAAATCGACAGAATATACAGCTAGTCAAGACTGCAAGACAAATGATGAAACTAGTAGTAAAAGCTAATTTTCTTGAGAGAATTATCTACGACGAGGAGCTAGCAGCGGTTGTAATGGCCAAGACAAAAATATACTTTAATAAGCCGATATATGTGGGTATGTGTATACTCGATTTGTCCAAAGAACTCATGTACAGATTTCATTATGATTTAATGTTGCCTAGATACGGAAAAGAAAGATTAAAATTAATGTATTGTGATACTGACTCTCTCATCTATCATGTGATAACACAAGACCTCTACTCAGATATGCATTCAATGCTGGATCATTTCGATACGTCCAATTATCCTCCAGACCATGTGCTATTTTCACTCATTAATAAGCAGGTACTTGGAAAATTCAAGGATGAAGTATATGGAGAAATTATAGAAAAATTTATTGCATTACGAGCAAAGGTGTATGCATTTTCCATTGCCTTTAAGAAAATTGTAAAAAAGGCAAAAGGTGTGTCACGTGCTTCATTGAGACATTTTATTTCTTTGGAAGATTATGAAAGGACACTATTTGATTCCACATTAATGTTTACATCCATGAGAAGTATAAGATCATACAAGCATATACTGTACACCATCGATCAAAATAAATTGGCACTAAATCCATTTGATGACAAGCGACACATTCTTGAAGATGGCATATCTACTCATGCACATGGTCATTTTTTAAACTAATTCACTTTCCCCCCTCTAACTCGAGAATTATCATCTTGTGAATTACCTACTGAGTGGACCCCGAATCACTAGAAGAATTTCAAGATTGTATAAAAATGATATGCCGATACATATGATGAAGAAAATGTGTAAAGTTCATTCTGACCCCTAAATTTCCTCTGTCATCGGAGGTCCACATTTCATCCCACCTCTCTTATCCACCCCACAACTTCCTCAAATGTGCTTCCGCTTTGACGTAGCGAGGAGGCTTAATTGATTTATATGATCAAGAACCAAAAGAAGCACTATTTTTTTCTTTCTTTTTTTTTTTTTTTTTTAATTTTATGTCTAATTTTTTTTTTTTCAGATCTGTCCGCATGATCGAGGGAGCTGAGAATAATTCACTAATTTTTTTCTGTTTATTGTTCCAGTTGTGCCGCCGCCATCAGGGCTTTTTGAGGCGGCTCCAATCAGTCCCCATCCCCTACGTCCACGAGGTGAGGGAACTCCCTCTATGCGAATCATTCCCCATTAAGCGATTCGGCGGGTCGGGGAAGGAAACAACCGTTGTCCTCCATGTGAGGGGGGACCTGTGGGAGGTGCGACTCCCAGAAAAATATAACGATATAATCGATGACAACCTTTTGTGGGAGTCGCCCGAGTACGGGTTTACCCTCACATTCGAGGGCAGGGTAGGAGGAGTAGACAAGATCATTTTTAAGTATGATTTTAAATATATCCATTAACACAGAAATTTAATTTTAATATTTGTATTTATTCTTCTTTTTTTTTTTTCTGTTATAGAGAAAACCCCGACTTCATCCCACCCGAAATATACTACACCGCCCCTTATGCTGATATAGAAGAAGAATTTTGGGATTAATTTTATAAATAAATTTTTTATTTTTTTCTATATTTTTTTTCATTGACTTCCTACCTCACTGAATATTATAATATGCAAATCTTGGTGTGGTCTGGACGAAGGTCGACGAGATTGATGACTCACTGAAGGTTGAATGAGGTGGTGGTATAATCTCGTGTGTTTATATGCAAGGTTCAATGACCTGTCAGACGCTAGCGATTTTTTTTTTTTCGAATCACTGAGATAGCAAAATAAATATATGAATTACATCTGTAAGACACACTCACTGAAGGTTGGATGACCTCTCGTCGTCTGTTTACATATACGGTTGAATGACCTCTCAGACGCTAGCGATTTTTTTGAGATATCAAAATAAATAAATGATAGGTTTACATCTGTTTGACACACATCTGACACACCAGTCCACTGGACTTTAAAACCACGAGTCCAAGCGTGACCCACCCTTTAAAACCTGACCTACTTTGGTCCATTTAAGCCTGGGCACTACTAGACCAGCATAGCGCCCCTTTAACTGGCCCAGGTCCGGCCATTTGACCCTACTCATCTGTCATGAAATAAGTCGATTTTTGGGTTAAAATAGTTGAATTTTGTGTGACATCTTCGTCACCGTTCCATCGGATTTAGGAGTTCAGACTTGGATTCTTTTAATTTGATATTTTATCTAGTTTCAGATAGGCCAAGTTTCATCTGTCAAGAAATAAGTCGATTTTTGGGTTAAAAAAGTGGGATTTTGAGTGGTCTGATTCACCGTTCCAACTGATTTATGAGTTCAGACTTGGATTTTTTTATTTGATATTTCATCTAGTTTCGGATAGGCCAAGTTTCCTTTGTCATAAAATAAGTCGATTTTTGAGTTCAAACAGTGGGTTTTTGAGCGACGTCTGATTAACTTTCTATCTGACTTATGAGTTCAGACTAGTATTTTTTTATTGAAATTTATCTAGTTTCAAATACGCCAAGTTTCATTTGTCATAAAATAATTCGATTTTTGTGTAAAAAGAGTGGGATTTTGAGTGACATCTGAGTCACCGTTCCATCTGATCTATGAGTTCGGACCAAGATTCTATCTGACTTATGAGTTCAGACTAGTATTTTTTTATTGAAGTTTATCTAGTTTCAAAGAGGCCAAGTTTCATTTGTCATAAATTAAGTTGATTTTTGGGTTGAAAAAGTGGGATTTTGTTTGACGTCTGAGTCACCGTTCCATCTGATTTAGGAGTTCAGACTTGGATTCTTTTGATTTGTTATTTTTCATCTAGTTTCCGAGAGGCCAAGTTTCATCTGTCATGAAATAAGGCGATTTTTGGGTTAAAAAAGTTGAATTTTGTGTGACATCTGAGTCACCGTTCCATCTGATTTATGAGTTCAGACTAGGATTTGTTTGTTTGATATTTTATCTAGGTTCAGATAGGCCAAGTTTCATCTGTCATGAAATAAGTCGATTTTTGGGTTAAAAAAGTGGGATTTTGAGTTGGTCTGATTCACCGTTCCAACTGATTTATGAGTTCAGGCTAGGATTTTTTTATTTGATATTTCATCTAGTTTCGGATAGGCCAAGTTTCCTTTGTCATAAAATAAGTCGATTTTTGAGTTCAAACAGTGGGTTTTTGAGCGACGTCTGATTAACCTTCTATCTGACTTATGAGTTCAGACAAGTATTTTTTTATTGAAATTTTTCTAGTTTCAAATACGCCAAGTTTCATTTGTAATAAAATAATTCGATTTTTGTGTTAAAAAAGTGGGATTTTGAGTGACGTCTGATTCACCGTTCCATCGGATTTATGAGTTCAGACTAGAATTTTTTTAATTATTATATTATCTAGTTTCAGATAGGCCAAGTTTCATCTGTCATGAAATAAGTCGTTTTTTGGGTTAAAATAGTTGAATTTTGTTTGACATCTTCGTCACCGTTCCATCGGATTTAGGAGTTCAGACTTGGATTCTTTTAATTTGATATTTTATCTAGTTTCAGATAGGCCAAGTTTCATCTGTCATGAAATAAGTCGATTTTTGGGTTAAAAAAGTGGGATTTTGAGTGGTCTGATTCACCGTTCCAACTGATTTATGAGTTCAGACTAGGATTTTTTTATTTGATATTTCATCTAGTTTCGGATAGGCCAAGTTTCCTTTGTCATAAAATAAGTCGATTTTTGAGTTCAAACAGTGGGTTTTTGAGCGACGTCTGATTAACTTTCTATCTGACTTATGAGTTCAGACTAGTATTTTTTTATTGAAATTTATCTAGTTTCAAATACGCCAAGTTTCATTTGTCATAAAATATTTCGATTTTTGTATTAAAAGAGTGGGATTTTGAGTGACGTCTGATTCACCGTTCCATCTGATTTATGAGTTCAGACTAGGATTTGTTTGTTTGATATTTTATCTAGGTTCAGATAGACCAAGTTTCATCTGTCATGAAATAAGTCGATTTTTGGGTTAAAAAAGTGGGATTTTGAGTGGTCTGATTCACCGTTCCAACTGATTTATGAGTTCAGGCTAGGATTTTTTTATTTGATATTTCATCTAGTTTCGGATAGGCCAAGTTTCCTTTGTCATAAAATAAGTCGATTTTTGAGTTCAAACAGTGGGTTTTTGAGCGACGTCTGATTAACTTTCTATCTGACTTATGAGTTCAGACTAGTATTTTTTTATTGAAAGTTATCTAGTTTCAAATACGCCAAGTTTCATTTGTGATAAAATAATTCGATTTTTGGGTTAAAAAAGTTGAATTTTGTGTGACATCTGAGTCACCGTTCCATCTGATCTATGAGTTCAGACTAGAATTTTTTTAATTATTAGATTATCTAGTTTCAGATAGGCCAAGTTTCATCTGTCATGAAATAAGTCGATTTTTGGGTTAAAATAGTTGAATTTTGTGTGACATCTTCGTCACCGTTCCATCGGATTTAGGAGTTCAGACTTGGATTCTTTTAATTTGATATTTTATCTAGTTTCAGATAGGCCAAGTTTCATCTGTCATGAAATAAGTCAATTTTTGGGTTAAAAAAGTGGGATTTTGAGTGGTCTGATTCACCGTTCCAACTGATTTATGAGTTCAGACTAGGATTTTTTTATTTGATATTTCATCTAGTTACGGGTAGGCCAAGTTTCCTATGTCATAAAATAAGTCGATTTTTGAGTTCAAACAGTGGGTTTTTGAGCGACGTCTGATTAACTTTCTATCTGACTTATGAGTTCAGACTAGTATTTTTTTATTGAAATTTATCTAGTTTCAAATACGCCAAGTTTCATTTGTCATAAAATATTTCGATTTTTGTATTAAAAGAGTGGGATTTTGAGTGACGTCTGATTCACCGTTCCATCTGATTTATGAGTTCAGACTAGGATTTGTTTGTTTGATATTTTATCTAGGTTCAGATAGACCAAGTTTCATCTGTCATGAAATAAGTCGATTTTTGGGTTAAAAAAGTGGGATTTTGAGTGGTCTGATTCACCGTTCCAACTGATTTATGAGTTCAGGCTAGGATTTTTTTATTTGATATTTCATCTAGTTTCGGATAGGCCAAGTTTCCTTTGTCATAAAATAAGTCGATTTTTGAGTTCAAACGGTGGGTTTTTGAGCGACGTCTGATTAACTTTCTATCTGACTTATGAGTTTAGACAAGTATTTTTTTATTGAAATTTATCTAGTTTCAAATACGCCAAGTTTCATTTGTAATAAAACAATTCGATTTTTGTGTTAAAAAAGTGGGATTTTGTGTGACGTCTGAGTCACCGTTCCATCTGATTTATGAGTTCAGACTAGGATTTGTTTGTTTGATATTTTATCTAGGTTCAGATAGGCCAAGTTTCATCTGTCATGAAATAAGTCGATTTTTGGGTTAAAAAAGATGGATTTTGAGTGGTCTCATTCACCGTTCCAACTGATTAATGAGTTCAGACTAGGATTTTTTTATTTGATATTTCATCTAGTTTCGGATAGGCCAAGTTTCCTTTGACATAAAATAAGTCGATTTTTGAGTTCAAACAGTGGGATTTTGAGTGACGTCTGATTCACCGTTCCATCTGACTTATGAGTTCAGACTAGTATTTTTTTATTGAAAGTTATCTAGTTTCAAATACGCCAAGTTTCATTTGTGATAAAATAATTCGATTTTTGGGTTAAAAAAGTTGAATTTTGTGTGACATCTGAGTCACCGTTCCATCTGATCTATGAGTTCAGACTAGAATTTTTTTAATTATTATATTATCTAGTTTCAGATAGGCCAAGTTTCATCTGTCATGAAATAAGTCGATTTTTGGGTTAAAATAGTTGAATTTTGTGTGACATCTTCGTCACCGTTCCATCGGATTTAGGAGTTCAGACTTGGATTCTTTTAATTTGATATTTTATCTAGTTTCAGATAGGCCAAGTTTCATCTGTCATGAAATAAGTCAATTTTTGGGTTAAAAAAGTGGGATTTTGAGTGGTCTGATTCACCGTTCCAACTGATTTATGAGTTCAGACTAGGATTTTTTTATTTGATATTTCATCTAGTTACGGGTAGGCCAAGTTTCCTATGTCATAAAATAAGTCGATTTTTGAGATCAAACAGTGGGTTTTTGAGCGACGTCTGATTAACTTTCTATCTGACTTATGAGTTCAGACTAGTATTTTTTTATTGAAATTTATCTAGTTTCAAGTACGCCAAGTTTCATTTGTCATAAAATAATTAGATTTTTGTGTTAAAAAAGTAGGATTTTGAGTGGTCTGATTCACCGTTCCAACTGATTTATGAGTTCAGACTAGGATTTTTTTATTTGATATTCATCTAGTTTCGGATAGGCCAAATTTCCTTTGTCATAAAATAAGTCGATTTTTTAGTTCAAACAGTGGTTTTTTGAGCGACGTCTGATTAACTTTCTATCTGACTTATGAGTTCAGACTAGTATTTTTTTATTGAAATTTATCTAGTTTCAAATAGGCCAAGTTTCATTTGTCATAAAATAATTCGATTTTTGTGTTAAAAAAGGGGGATTTTGAGTGACGTCTGATTTACCGTTCCATCGGATTTATGAGTTCAGACTAGAATTTTTTTAATTATTATATTATCTAGTTTCAGATAGGCAAAGTTTCATTTGTCATAAAATAAGTCGATTTTTGAGTTCAAACAGTGGGGTTTTGAGTGACGTCTGATTAACTATCTTTCGGACTTATGATTTCAGACTAGTATTTCTTTATTGAAATTTATCTAGTTTCAAATAGGCCAAGTTTCATTTGTCATAAAATAAGTTGATTTTTGGGGTAAAAAAAGAGGGATTTTGTGTGACGTCTGAGTCACCGTTCCATCTGATTTATGGTTCAGACTAGGATTTGTTCGTTTGATATTTCATCTAGTTTCAGATAGGCCAAGTTTCAATTGTCATAAAACAAGTCGATTTTTGGTTTAAAAAAGTTGAATTTTGTGTGACATCTGAGTCACCGTTCCATCTGATCTATGAGTTCGGACCAAGATTCTATCTGACTTATGAGTTCAGACTAGTATTTTTTTATTGAAGTTTATCTAGTTTCAAATAGGCCAAGTTTCATTTGTCATAAAATAAGTTGATTTTTGGGTTGAAAAAGTGGGATTTTGTTTGACGTCTGAGTACCCGTTCCATCTGATTTAGGAGTTCAGACTTGGATTCTTTTGATTTGTTATTTTTCATCTAGTTTCAGATAGGCCAATTTTCATCTGTCATAAAATAAGTCGATTTTTGGGTTAAAAAAGTGGAATTTTGTGTGACATCTGAGTCACCGTTCCATCGGATTTAGGAGTTCAGACTTGGATACTTTTAATTTGATATTTTATCTAGGTTCAGATTGGCCAAGTTTCATCTGTCATGAAATAAGTCGATTTTTGGGATAAAAACGTGGGATTTTGAGTTGTCTGATTCACCGTTCCAACTGATTTATGAGTTCAGACTAGGATTTTTTTATTTGATATTTCATCTAGTTTCGGATAGGCAAAGTTTCCTTTGTCATAAAATAAGTCGATTTTTGAGTTCAAACAGTGGGTTTTTGAGCGACGTCTGATTAACTTTCTATCTGACTTATGAGTTCAGACAAGTATTTTTTTATTGAAATTTATCTAGTTTCAAATACGCCAAGTTTCATTTGTAATAAAATAATTCGATTTTTGTGTTAAAAAAGTGGGATTTTGAGTGACCTCTGATTCACCGTTCCATCGGATTTATGAGTTCAGACTAGAATTTTTTTAATTATTATATTATCTAGTTTCAGATAGGCCAAGTTTCATCTGTCATGAAATAAGTCGATTTTTGGGTTAAAATAGTTGAATTTTGTGTGACATCTTCGTCACCGTTCCATCGGATTTAGGAGTTCAGACTTGGATTCTTTTAATTTGATATTTTATCTAGTTTCAGATAGGCCAAGTTTCATCTGTCATGAAATAAGTCGATTTTTGGGTTAAAAAAGTGGGATTTTGAGTGGTCTGATTCACCGTTCCAACTGATTTATGAGTTCAGACTAGGATTTTTTTATTTGATATTTCATCTAGTTTCGGATAGGCCATGTTTCCTTTGTCATAAAATAAGTCGATTTTTGAGTTCAAACAGTGGGTTTTTGAGCGACGTCTGATTAACTTTCTATCTGACTTATGAGTTCAGACTAGTATTTTTTTATTGAAATTTATCTAGTTTCAAATACGCCAAGTTTCATTTGTCATAAAATAATTCGATTTTTGTGTTAAAAGAGTGGGATTTTGAGTGACGTCTGATTCACCGTTCCATCTGATTTATGAGTTCAGACTAGGATTTGTTTGTTTGATATTTTATCTAGGTTCAGATAGGCCAAGTTTCATCTGTCATGAAATAAGTCGATTTTTGGGTTAAAAAAGTGGGATTTTGAGTGGTCTGATCCACCGTTCCAACTGATTTATGAGTTCAGGCTAGGATTTTTTTATTTGATATTTCATCTAGTTTCGGATAGGCCAAGTTTCCTTTGTCATAAAATAAGTCGATTTTTGAGTTCAAACAGTGGGTTTTTGAGCGACGTCTGATTAACTTTCTATCTGACTTATGAGTTTAGACAAGTATTTTTTTATTGAAATTTATCTAGTTTCAAATACGCCAAGTTTCATTTGTAATAAAATAATTCGATTTTTGTGTTAAAAAAGTGGGATTTTGAGTGACGTCTGATTCACCGTTCCATCGGATTTATGAGTTCAGACTAGAATTTTTTTAATTATTATATTATCTAGTTTCAGATAGGCCAAGTTTCATCTGTCATGAAATAAGTCGATTTTTGGGTTAAAATAGTTGAATTTTGTGTGACATCTTCGTCACCGTTCCATCGGATTTAGGAGTTCAGACTTGGATTCTTTTAATTTGATATTTTATCTAGTTTCAGATAGGCCAAGTTTCATCTGTCATGAAATAAGTCGATTTTTGGTTTAAAAAAGTGGGATTTTGAGTGGTCTGATTCACCGTTCCAACTGATTTATGAGTTCAGACTAGGATTTTTTTATTTGATATTTCATCTAGTTTCGGATAGGCCAAGTTTCCTTTGTCATAAAATAAGTCGATTTTTGAGTTCAAACAGTGGGTTTTTGAGCGACGTCTGATTAACTTTCTATCTGACTTATGAGTTCAGACTAGTATTTTTTTATTGAAATTTATCTAGTTTCAAATACGCCAAGTTTCATTTGTCATAAAATAATTCGATTTTTGTGTTAAAAAAGTGGGATTTTGAGTGACGTCTGATTCACCGTTCCATCTGATTTATGAGTTCAGACTAGGATTTGTTTGTTTGATATTTTATCTAGGTTCAGATAGGCCAAGTTTCATCTGTCATGAAATAAGTCGATTTTTGGGTTAAAAAAGTGGGATTTTGAGTGGTCTGATTCACCGTTCCAACTGATTTATGAGTTCAGACTAGGATTTTTTTATTTGTTATTTCATCTAGTTTCGGATAGGCCAAATTTCCTTTGTCATAAAATAAGTCGATTTTTTAGTTCAAACAGTGGGTTTTTGAGCGACGTCTGATTAACTTTCTATCTGACTTATGAGTTCAGACTAGTATTTTTTTATTGAAATGTATCTAGTTTCAAATAGGCCAAGTTTCATTTGTCATAAAATAATTCGATTTTTGGGTTGAAAAAGTGGGATTTTGAGTGACGTCTGATTAACTATCTATCGGACTTATGATTTCAGACTAGTATTTCTTTATTGAAATTTATCTAGTTTCAAATAGGCCAAGTTTCATTTGTCATAAAATAAGTTGATTTTTGGGTTAAAAAAAGTGGGATTTTGTGTGACGTCTGAGTCACCGTTCCATCTGATTTAGGAGTTCAGACTTGGATTCTTTTAATTTTCTTATTTTTTATCTAGTTTCAGATAGGCCAAGTTTCATTTGTCATAGGTTAATTCGATTTTTGGGTAAAAAAAGTGGGATTTTGAGTGACGTATGATTCACCGTTCCATCGGATTTATGAGTTCAGACTAGTATTTTTTTATTGAAATTTATCTAGTTTCAAATAGGCCAAGTTACATTTGTCATAAAATAATTCTATTTTTGGGTTAAAAAAGTGGGATTTTGAGTGACGTCTGATTTACCGTCCCATCGGATTTATGAGTTCAGACTAGAATTTTTTTAATTATTATATTATCTAGTTTCAGATAGGCAAAGTTTCATTTGTCATAAAATAAGTCGATTTTTGAGTTCAAACAGTGGGATTTTGAGTGACGTCTGATTAATTTTCTATCTGACTTATGACTTCAGACTAGTATTTTTTTATTAAAATTTATCTAGTTTCAAATGGGCCAAGTTTCATTTATCATAAAAACAAGTTGATTTTTGGGTTAAAAAGGTGGGATATTGTGTGAGGTCTCAGTCACCGTTCCATCTGATTTATGAGTTCAGACTAGGATTTTTTTATTTGATATTTCATCTAGTTTCGGATAGGCCAAGTTTCCTTTGTCATAAAATAAGTCGATTTTTGGGTTAAAAAAGTGGAATTTTGTGTGACATCTGAGTCACCGTTCGATTTTTGAGTTCAAACAGTGGGATTTTGAGTGACGTCTGATTAATTTTCTATCTGACTTATGATTTCAGACTAGTATTTCTTTATTGAAATTTATCTAGTTTCAAATAGGCGGGGTTTCATTTGTCATGAAATAAGTCGATTTTCGAGTTCAAACAGTGGGATTTTGAGTGACGTCTGATTAACTTTCTATCTGACTTATGAGTTCAGACTAGTATATTTTTATTGAAATTTATCTAGTTTCAAATAGACAAAGTTTCATTTGTCATAAAATAATTCGATTTTTGGGTTAAAAAGTGGGATTTTGAGTGTCGTCTGATTAACTATCTATCGGACTTATGATTTCAGACTAGTATTTCTTTATTGAAATTTATCTAGTTTCATATAGGCCAAGTTTCATTTGTCATAAAATAAGTTGATTTTTGGGTTAAAAAAAGTGGGATTTTGTGTGACGTCTGAGTCACCGTTCCATCTGATTTATGAGTTCAGACTAGTATATTTTAATTGAAATTTATCTAGTTTCAGATAGGCAAATTTCATTTGTCATTAAGTAATTCGATTTTTGGGTTAAAAAAATTTAATGTGACATCTGAGTCACCGTTCCATCTGATTTATGAGTTCAGAAAAGAATTTTTTTATTTCATTTTCATCTAGTTTCAGATAGGCCAAGTTTAATTTAACATAAGATAATTCGATTTTTGGGTTAAAAAAGTGGGATATTGTGTGAGGTCTCAGTCAACGTTCCATCCGATTTATGAGTTCAGACTAGGATTTGTTTGTTTGATATTTCATCTAATTTCAGATAGGCGAAGCTTCCTTTGTCATAAAAGAAGTCGTTTTTTTTGGATTTCAAGGGTGGGATTTCGGGTGGTTTCGGATTCACCGTTCCATCGGATTTAGGAGTTCAGACTTGGATTCTATTTCTTTGTTATTTTTTATCTAGTTTCAGATAGGCCAAGTTTCATTTGTCATAATATAATTCGATTTTTGGGTTAAAAAAGTGGGATTTTGAGTGACGTCTGATTCACCATTCCATTGGATTTATGAGTTCAGACTAGAATTTTTTTAATTATTATTTTATCTAGTTTCAGATAGGCCTAGTTTTATTAGTCATAAATTAAGTTGATTTTAGGGTTTAAAAAATGGGATTTTGTGTGACGTCTTAGTCACTGTTCCATCTGATTTTTGAGTTCGTACTAGGATTTTTTTAATTGAAATTTATCTAGTTTCAGATAGGCAAAGGTTCGTTTGTCATAAAATAATTCGATTTTTGGGTTAAAAAGGTGGGATTTTGTGTGACGTCTGAGTCACCGTTTCATCTGATTTATTAGTTCAGACTAGGATTTTTTTCTTTGATATTTCATCTAGTTTCAGATAGGCCAAGTTTCAATTGTCATAAAACAAGTCGATTTTTGGGTTCTTAAAATTGAATTTTGTGTGTCATCTGAGTCACCGTTCCATCTGATCTATGAGTTCGGACCAGGATTTTTTTATTTCATTTTCATCTAGTTTCAGATAGGCCAAGTTTCATCTGTCATGAAATAAGTCGATTTTTGGGTTAAAAAGTGGGATTTTGAGTGGTCTGATTCACCGTTCCAACTGATTTATGATTTCAGACTAGGATTTTTTCAATTGTTATTTTATCTAGTTTCAGATAGGCAAAGATTCATTTGTCATAAAATAATTCGATTTTTGGGTTAAAAAAGTTTAATGTGACATCTGATTCACCGTTCCATCTGATTTATGAGTTCAGACCAGGATTTTTTTATTTCACTTTCATCTAGTTTCAGATAGGCCAAGTTTCATTTGTCATAAGATAATTCGATTTTTGGGTTAAAAATGTGGGATTCGGAGTGACGTCAGATTCACCATTCCATCGCATATATGAGTTCAGACAAGAATTTTTTTTATTATTATTTTATCTAGTTTCGGATAGGCCACGTTTCCTTTGTCATAAAATAAGTCGATTTTTGATTTCAAACAGTGGGATTTTGAGTGACGTCTGATTAACTTCCTATCTGACTTATGAGTTTAGACTAGTATTTTTTTATTGAAATTTATCTAGTTTCAAATAGGCTAAGTATCATTTGTCATAAAATAATTCGATTTTTGGGTTAAAAAAGTGGGATTTTGAGTGACGTCTGATTCACCGTTCCATCGGATTTATGAGTTCAGACTAGTATTTTTTTATTGAAATTTATCAAGTTTCAGATAGGCAATTTTCATTTGTCATAAAATAAGTCGATTTTTGAGTTCAAACAATGGGATTTTGAGTGACGTCTGATTAACTTTCTATCTGACTTATGAGTTCAGACTAGTATTTTTTTATTGAAATTTATCTAGTTTCAAAAAGGCCAAGTTTCATTTGTCATGAAATAAGTCGATTTTTGGGTTAAAAAAGTGGGGATTTTGAGTGGTCTGATTCATTGTTCCAACTGATTTATGATTTCAGACTAGGATTTTAAATTGTTATTTTAACTAGTTTAAGATAGGCAAAGTTTCATTTGTCATAAAATAATTCGATTTTTGGGTTAAAAAAGTTGAATGTGACATCTGTGTCACCGTTCCATCTGATTTATGAGTTCAGAAAAGTATTTTTTTATTTCATTTTCATCTAATTTCAGATAGCCCAAGTTTAATTTGTCATAAGATAATTCGATTTTTGGGTTAAAAAAGTAGGATTTTGAGTGATGTCTGATTCACCGTTCCATCGGATTTAAGAGTTCAGACTTGGATTCTTTTATTTCATATTTCATCTAGTTTCAGATAGGCCAAGTTTCCTTTGTCATAGGATAAGGCGATTTTTGAGTTCAAACAGTGGGATTTTGAGTGACGTCTGATTAACTTTCTATCTGACTTATGAGTTCAGACTAGTATTTTTTTATTGAAATTTATCTAGTTTCAAAAAGGCCAAGTTTCATTTGTCATAAAATAATTGATTTTTGGGTTAAAAAAAGTGGGATTTTGTGTGACGTCTGAGTCACCGTTCCATCTGATTAATGAGTTCAGACTAGGATTTTTTTCTTCGATATTTCATCTAGTTTCAGATAGGCCAAGTTTCAATTGTCATAAAACAAGTCGATTTTTGGGTTCTTAAAGTTGAATTTTGTGTGTCATCTGAGTCACCGTTCCATCTGATCTATGAGTTCGGATCAGGATTTTTTTATTTCATTTTCATCTAGTTTCAGATAGGCCAAGTTTCATCTGTCATGAAATAAGTCGATTTTTGGGTTAAAAAAGTGGGATTTTGAGTGGTCTGATTCACCGTTCCAACTGATTTATGATTTCAGACTAGGATTTTTTCAATTGTTATTTTATCTAGTTTCAGATAGGCAAAGTTTCATTTGTCATAAAATAATTCGATTTTTGGGTTAAAAAAGTTTAATGTGACATCTGATTCACCGTTCCATCTGATTTATGAGTTCAGACCAGGATTTTTTTATTTCACTTTCATCTAGTTTCAGATAGGCCAAGTTTCATTTGTCATAAGATAATTCGATTTTTGGGGTAAAAATGTGGGATTTGGAGTGACGTCTGATTCACCATTCCATCGCATATATGAGTTCAGACAAGAATTTTTTTAATTATTATTTTATCTAGTTTCGGATAGGCCACGTTTCTTTTGTCATAAAATAAGTCGATTTTTGAGTTCAAACATTGGGATTTTGAGTGACGTCTGATTAACTTTCTATCTGACTTATGAGTTCAGACTAGTATTTTTTTATTGAAATTTATCTAGTTTCAAATAGGCTAAGTTTCGTTTGTCATAAAATAATTCGATTTTTGGGTTAAAAAAGTGGGATTTTGAGTGACGTCTGATTCACCGTTCCATCGGATTTATGAGTTCAGACAAGTCATTTTTTTATTGAAATTAATCTAGTTTCAAAAAGGCCAAGTTTCATTTGTCATGAAATAAGTCGATTTTTGGGTTAAAAAAGTGGGGATTTTGAGTGGTCTGATTCATTGTTCCAACTGATTTATGATTTCAGACTAGGATTTTTAATTGTTATTTTATCTAGTTTCAGATAGACAAAGTTTCATTTGTCATAAAATAATTCGATTTTTGGGTTAAAAAAGTGGGATTTTGAGTGATGTCTGATTCACCGTTCCTTCGGATTTATAAATTCAGACTTGGATTATTTTATTTGATATTTCATCTAGTTTCAGATAGGCGAAGCTTCCTTTGTCATAAATGAAGTCGATTTTTGGATTCAAAGAGTGGGATTTTGAGTGGTCTGATTCACAGTTCCAACTGATTTATTAGTTCAGACTAGCATTTTTTTATTTCATATTTCATCTAGTTTCAGATAGGCGAAGCTTCCTTTATCATAAAAGAAGTCGATTTTTGGATTCAAAGAATGGGATTTCGGGTGGTGTCGGATTCACCGTTCCATCGGATTTAGGAGTTCAGACTTGGATTCTTTTAATTTGTTATTTTTTATCTAGTTTCAGATAGGCCAAGTTTCATTTGTCATAATTCAATTTTTGGGTTAAAAAAGTGGGATTTTGAGTGACGTCTGATTCACCATTCCATCGGATTTATGAGTCCAGACTAGAATTTTTTAAATTATTATTTTATCTAGTTTCAGATAGGCCAAGTTTTGTTTGTCATAAAATAAGTAGATTTTTGAAGTCAAACAGTGGGATTTTGAGTGACGTCTGATTAACTTTCTATCTGACTTATGAGTTCAGACTAGTATTTTTTTATTGAAATTTATCTAGTTTCAAATAGGCTAAGTTTCGTTTGTCATAAAATAATTCGATTTTTGGGTTAAAAAAGTGGGATTTTGAGTGACGTCTGATTCACCGTTCCATCGGATTTATGAGTTCAGACAAGTCATTTTTTTATTGAAATTAATCTAGTTTCAAAAAGGCCAAGTTTCATTTGTCATGAAATAAGTCGATTTTTGGGTTAAAAAAGTGGGGATTTTGAGTGGTCTGATTCATTGTTCCAACTGATTTATGATTTCAGACTAGGATTTTTAATTGTTATTTTATCTAGTTTCAGATAGACAAAGTTTCATTTGTCATAAAATAATTCGATTTTTGGGTTAAAAAAGTGGGATTTTGAGTGATGTCTGATTCACCGTTCCTTCGGATTTATAAATTCAGACTTGGATTATTTTATTTGATATTTCATCTAGTTTCAGATAGGCGAAGCTTCCTTTGTCATAAATGAAGTCGATTTTTGGATTCAAAGAGTGGGATTTTGAGTGGTCTGATTCACAGTTCCAACTGATTTATTAGTTCAGACTAGCATTTTTTTATTTCATATTTCATCTAGTTTCAGATAGGCGAAGCTTCCTTTATCATAAAAGAAGTCGATTTTTGGATTCAAAGAATGGGATTTCGGGTGGTGTCGGATTCACCGTTCCATCGGATTTAGGAGTTCAGACTTGGATTCTTTTAATTTGTTATTTTTTATCTAGTTTCAGATAGGCCAAGTTTCATTTGTCATAATTCAATTTTTGGGTTAAAAAAGTGGGATTTTGAGTGACGTCTGATTCACCATTCCATCGGATTTATGAGTCCAGACTAGAATTTTTTAAATTATTATTTTATCTAGTTTCAGATAGGCCAAGTTTTGTTTGTCATAAAATAAGTAGATTTTTGCGTTAAAAAAGTGGGATTTTGTGTGACATCTGAGTCACCGTTCCATCTGATTTATGTTTCAGACTAGGATTTTTTTATTTGATATTTCATCTAGTTTCGGATAGGCCAAGTTTCATTTGTCATAAAATAAATCGATTTTTGAGTTCAAACAGAGGGATTTTGAGTGACGTCTGATTAACTATCTATCTGACTTATGAGTTCAGACAAGTATTTTTTTATTGAAATTTATCTAGTTTCAAATAGGCCAAGTTTCAATTGTCATGAAATAAGTCGATTTTTGGGTTAAAAAAGTGGGATTTTGAGTGGTCTGATTCACCGTTCCAACTGATTTATGATTTCAGACTAGGATTTTTAAATTGATATTTTATCTAGTTTCAGATGGGCAGTTTCATTTGTCATAAAATAATTCGATTTTTGGTTAAAAAAGTTTAATGTGATATCTGAATCACCGTTCCATCTGATTTATGAGTTCAGAAAATAATTTTTTTATTTCATTTTCATCTAGTTTCAGATAGGCCAAGTTTAATTTGTCATAAGATAATTCGATTTTTGGGTTAAAAAAGTGGGACTTTCAGTGACGTCTGATTCACCATTCCATCGGATTTTGAGTGACGTCAGATTAAATATCTATCTGATTTATGAGTTCAGACTAGTAATTTTTTATTCAAATTTATCTAGTTTCAAATAGGCCAAGTTTCAATTGTCATAAAACAAGTCGATTTTTGGGTTAAAAAAGTTGAATTTTGTGTGACATCTGATTCACCATTCCATCGGATTTATGAGTTCAGACTAGAATTTTTTTAATTATTACTTTATCTAGTTTCAGATAGGCCTAGTTTTATTTGTCATAAAATAAATTGATTTTAGGGTTTAAAATATGGGATTTTGTGTGACGTCTTAGTCACTGTTCCATCTGATTTATGAGTTCAGACTAGTATTTTTTTATTGAAATTTATCTAGTTTCAAAAAGGCCAAGTTTCATTTGTCATGAAATAAGTCAATTTTTGGGTTAAAAAAGTGGGGATTTTGAGTGGTCTGATTCATTGTTCCAACTGATTTATGATTTCAGACTAGGATTTTAAATTGTTATTTTATCTAGTTTCAGATAGGCAAAGTTTCATTTGTCATAAAATAATTCGATTTTTGGGTTAAAAAAGTTGAATGTGACATCTGTGTCACCGTTCCATCTGATTTATGAGTTCAGAAAAGGATTTTTTTATTTCATTTTTATCTAATTTCAGATAGGTCAAGTTTAATTTGTCATAAGACAATTCGATTTTTGGGTTAAAAAAGTGGGATTTTGAGTGATGTCTGATTCACCGTTCCATCGGATTTAAGAGTTCAGACTTGGATTCTTTTATTTCATATTTCATCTAGTTTCAGATAGGCCAAGTTTCATCTGTCATGAAATAAGTCGATTTTTGGGTTAAAAAAGTGGGATTTTGAGTGGTCTGATTCACCGTTCAAACTGATTTATGAGTTCAGACTAGAATTTTTTTATTTGATATTTCATCTAGTTTCAGATAGGCGAAGCTTCCATTGTCATAAATGAAGTCGATTTTTGGATTCAAAGAGTGGGATTTTGAGTGGTCTGATTCACCGTTCCAACTGATTTATGAGTTCAGACTAGCATTTTTTTATTTCATATTTCATCTAGTTTCAGATAGGCGAAGCTTCCTTTGTCATAAAAGAAGTCGATATTTGGATTCAAAGAGTGGGATTTCGGGTGGTGTCGGATTCACCGTTCCATCGGATTTAGGAGTTCAGACTTGGATTCTTTTAATTATTATTTTATCTAGTTTCAGATAGGCCAAGTTTTGTTTGTCATAAAATAAGTCGATTTTTGCGTTAAAAAAGTGGGATTTTGAGTGATGTCTGATTCACCGTTCCTTCGGTTTATGAGTTCAGACTAGGATTTTTTTATTTGATATTTCATCTAGTTTCGGATAGGCCAAGTTTCATTTGTCATAAAATAAATCGATTTTTGAGTTCAAACAGAGGGATTTTGAGTGACGTCTGATTAACTATCTATCTGACTTATGAGTTCAGACAAGTATTTTTTTATTGAAATTTATCTAGTTTCAAATAGGCCAAGTTTCAATTGTCATGAAATAAGTCGATTTTTGGGTTAAAAAAGTGGGATTTTGAGTGGTCTGATTCACCGTTCCAACTGATTTATGATTTCAGACTAGGATTTTTAAATTGTTATTTTATCTAGTTTCAGATAGGCAAAGTTTCATTTGTCATAAAATAATTCAATTTTTGGGTATAAAAAGTGGGATTTTCAGTGACGTCTGATTCACCATTCCATCGGATTTTGAGTGACGTCTGATTAACTATCTATCTGTTTTATGAGTTTAGACTAGTATTTTTTTATTGAAATTTATCTAGTTTCAAATAGGCCAAGTTTCAATTGTCATAAAACAAGTGGATTTTTGGGTTAAAAAAGTTGAATTTTGTGTGACATCTGAGTCACCGTTCCATCTGATCTATGAGTTCGAACATGATTTTTTTATTTCATTTTCATCTAGTTTCAGATAGGCCAAGTTTCATCTGTCATGAAATAAGTCGATTTTTGGGTTTAAAAAGTAGGATTTTGAACGGTCTGATTCACCGTTCCTTCGGATTTATGAGTTCAGACTAGGATTTTTTTATTTGATATTTCATCTAGTTTCGGATAGGCCAAGTTTCATTTGTCATAAAATAAGTCGATTTTTGAGTTCAAACAGTGGGATTTTGAGTGACGTCTGACTAACTATCTATCTGACTTATGAGTTCAGACAACTATTTTTTTATTGAAATTGATCTAGTTTCAAATAGGCCAAGTTTCAATTGTCATGAAATAAGTCGATTTTTGGGTTAAAAAAGTGGGATTTTGAGTGACGTCTGATTCACCGTTCCATCGGATTTATGAGTTCAGACAAGTCATTTTTTTATTGAAATTAATCTAGTTTCAGATAGGCAATTTTCATTTGTCATAAAATAAGTCGATTTTTGAGTTCAAACAGTGGGATTTTGAGTGACGTCTGATTAACTTTCTATCTGACTTATGAGTTCAGACTAGTATTTTTTTATTGAAATTTATCTAGTTTCGAAAAGGCCAAGTTTCATTTGTCATGAAATAAGTCGATTTTTGGGTTAAAAAAGTGGGGATTTTGAGTGGTCTGATTCATTGTTCCAACTGATTTATGATTTCAGACTAGGATTTTTTATTGTTATTTTATCTAGTTTCAGATAGGCAAAGTTTCATTTGTCATAAAATAATTCGATTTTTGGGTTAAAAAAGTGGGATTTTGAGTGATGTCTGATTCACCGTTCCTTCGGATTTATAAATTCAGACTTGGATTATTTTATTTGATATTTCATCTAGTTTCAGATAGGCGAAGCTTCCTTTGTCATAAATGAAGTCGATTTTTGGATTCAAAGAGTGGGATTTTGAGTGGTCTGATTCACCGTTCCAACTGATTTATTAGTTCAGACTAGCATTTTTTTATTTCATATTTATCTAGTTTCAGATAGGCGAAGCTTCCTTTGTCATAAAAGAAGTCGATTTTTGGATTCAAAGAATGGGATTTCGGGTGGTGTCGGATTCACCGTTCCATCGGATTTAGGAGTTCAGACTTGGATTCTTTTAATTTGTTATTTTTTATCTAGTTTCAGATAGGCCAAGTTTCATTTGTCATAATTCAATTTTTGGGTTAAAAAAGTGGGATTTTGAGTGACGTCTGATTCACCATTCCATCGGATTTATGAGTCCAGACTAGAATTTTTTAAATTATTATTTTATCTAGTTTCAGATAGGCCAAGTTTTGTTTGTCATAAAATAAGTCGATTTTTGCGTTAAAAAAGTGGGATTTTGTGTGACATCTGAGTCACCGTTCCATCTGATTTATGTTTCAGACTAGGATTTTTTTATTTGATATTTCATATAGTTTCGGATAGGCCAAATTACCTTTGTCATAAAATAAGTTGATTTTTGAAGTCAAACAGTGGGATTTTGAGTGACGTCTGATTAACTTTCTATCTGACTTATGAGTTCAGACTAGTATTTTTTTATTGAAATTTATCTAGTTTCAAATAGGCCAAGTTTCTATTGTCATGAAATAAGTCGATTTTTGGGTTAAAAAAGTGGGATTTTGAGTGGTCTGATTCACCGTTCCAACTGATTTATGATTTCAGACTAGGATTTTTAAATTGTTATTTTATCTAGTTTCAGATGGGCAGTTTCATTTGTCATAAAATAATTCGATTTTTGGTTAAAAAAGTTTAATGTGATATCTGAATCACCGTTCCATCTGATTTATGAGTTCAGAAAATAATTTTTTTATTTCATTTTCATCTAGTTTCAGATAGGCCAAGTTTAATTTGTCATAAGATAATTCGATTTTTGGGTTAAAAAGGTGGGATTTTCAGTGACGTCTGATTCACCATTCCATCGGAATTTGAGTGACGTCAGATTAAATATCTATCTGATTTATGAGTTCAGACTAGTAATTTTTTATTCAAATTTATCTAGTTTCAAATAGGCCAAGTTTCAATTGTCATAAAACAAGTCGATTTTTGGGTTAAAAAAGTTGAATTTTGTGTGACATCTGATTCACCATTCCATCGGATTTATGAGTTCAGACTAGAATTTTTTTAATTATTATTTTATCTAGTTTCAGATAGGCCTAGTTTTATTTGTCATAAAATAAATTGATTTTAGGGTTTAAAATATGGGATTTTGTGTGACGTCTTAGTCACTGTTCCATCTGATTTATGAGTTCATACTAGTATTTTTTTATTGAAATTTATCTAGTTTCAAAAAGGCCAAGTTTCATTTGTCATGAAATAAGTCGATTTTTGGGTTAAAAAAGTGGGGATTTTGAGTGGTCTGATTCATTGTTCCAACTGATTTATGATTTCAGACTAGGATTTTAAATTGTTATTTTATCTAGTATCAGATAGGCAAAGTTTCATTTGTCATAAAATAATTCGATTTTTGGGTTAAAAAAGTTGAATGTGACATCTGTGTCACCGTTCCATCTGATTTATGAGTTCAGAAAAGGATTTTTTTATTTCATTTTCATCTAATTTCAGATAGGTCAAGTTTAATTTGTCATAAGATAATTCGATTTTTGGGTTAAAAAAGTGGGATTTTGAGTGATGTCTGATTCACCGTTCCATCGGAGTTAAGAGTTCAGACTTGGATTCTTTTATTTCATATTTCATCTAGTTTCAGATAGGCCAAGTTTCATCTGTCATGAAATAAGTCGTTTTTTGGGTTAAAAAAGTGGGATTTTGAGTGGTCTGATTCACCGTTCAAACTGATTTATGAGTTCAGACTAGAATTTTTTTATTTGATATTTCATCTAGTTTCAGATAGGCGAAGCTTCCATTGTCATAAATGAAGTCGATTTTTGGATTCAAAGAGTGGGATTTTGAGTGGTCTGATTCACCGTTCCAACTGATTTATGAGTTCAGACTACCATTTCTTTATTTCATATTTCATCTAGTTTCAGATAGGCGAAGCTTCCTTTGTCATAAAAGAAGTCGATATTTGGATTCAAAGAGTGGGATTTCGGGTGGTGTCGGATTCACCGTTCCATCGGATTTAGGAGTTCAGACTTGGATTCTTTTAATTATTATTTTATCTAGTTTCAGATAGGCCAAGTTTTGTTTGTCATAAAATAAGTCGATTTTTGCGTTAAAAAAGTGGGATTTTGAGTGATGTCTGATTCACCGTTCCTTCGGTTTATGAGTTCAGACTAGGATTTTTTTATTTGATATTTCATCTAGTTTCGGATAGGCCAAGTTTCATTTGTCATAAAATAAGTCGATTTTTGAGTTCAAACAGAGGGATTTTGAGTGACGTCTGATTAACTATGTATCTGACTTATGAGTTCAGACAAGTATTTTTTTATTGAAATTTATCTAGTTTCAAATAGGCCAAGTTTCAATTGTCATGAAATAAGTCGATTTTTGGGTTAAAAAAGTGGGATTTTGAGTGGTCTGATTCACCGTTCCAACTGATTTATGATTTCAGACTAGGATTTTTAAATTGTTATTTTATCTAGTTTCATATAGGCAAAGTTTCATTTGTCATAAAACAAGTGGATTTTTGGGTTAAAAAAGTTGAATTTTGTGTGACATCTGAGTCACCGTTCCATCTGATCTATGAGTTCGAACATGATTTTTTTATTTCATTTTCATCTAGTTTCAGATAGGCCAAGTTTCATCTGTCATGAAATAAGTCGATTTTTGGGTTTAAAAAGTAGGATTTTGAACGGTCTGATTCACCGTTCCAACTGATTTATGATTTCAGACTAGGATTTTTTAAACTGTTATTTTATCTAGTTTCAGATAGGCCTAGTTTTATTTGTCATAAAATAAATTGATTTTAGGGTTTAAAAAATGGGATTTTGTGTGACGTCTTAGTCACTGTTCCATCTGATTTATGAGTTCAGTCTAGGATTTTTTTAAATGAAAATTATCTAGTTTCAGATAGGCAAAGTTTCATTTGTCATAAAATAATTCGATTTTTGGGTTAAAAAAGTGGGATTTTGAGTGATGTCTGATTCACCGTTCCTTCGGATTTATGAGTTCAGACTAGGATTTTTTTATTTGATATTTCATCTAGTTTCGGATAGGCCAAGTTTCATTTGTCATAAAATAAGTCGATTTTTGAGTTCAAACAGTGGGATTTTGAGTGACGTCTGACTAACTATCTATCTGACTTATGAGTTCAGACAACTATTTTTTATTGAAATTGATCTAGTTTCAAATAGGCCAAGTTTCAATTGTCATGAAATAAGTCGATTTTTGGGTTAAAAAAGTGGGATTTTGAGTGGTCTGATTCACCGTTCCAACTGATTTATGATTTCAGACTAGGATTTGTAAATTGTTATTTTATCTAGTTTCAGAGGGGCAAAGTTTCATTTGTCATAAAATAATTCGATTTTTGGGTTAAAAAAGTTTAATGTGACATCTGATTCACCGTTCCATATGATTTATGAGTTCGGACCAAGATTCTATCTGACTTATGAGTTCAGACTAGTATTTTTTTATTGAAGTTTATCTAGTTTCAAATAGGCCAAGTTTCATTTTTCATAAAATAAGTTGATTTTTGGTTTGAAAAAGTGGGATTTTGTTTGACGTCTGAGTCACCGTTCCATCTGATTTAGGAGTTCAGACTTGGATTCTTTTGATTTGTTATTTTTCATCTAGTTTCAGATAGGCGAAGTTTCATCTGTCATGAAATAAGTCGATTTATGGGTTAAAAAAGTTGAATTTTGTGTGACATCTGAGTCACCGTTCCATCGGATATAGGAGTTCAGACTTGGATTCTTTTAATTTGATATTTTATCTAGTTTCAGATAGGCCAAGTTTCCTTTGTCATAAAATAAGTCGATTTTTGAGTTCAAACAGTGGGTTTTTGAGCGACGTCTGATTAACTTTCTATCTGACTTTTGAGTTCAGACTAGTATTTTTTTTATTGAAATTTATCTAGTTTCAAATAGGCCAAGTTTCATTTGTCATAAAATAAGTTGATTTTTGGGTTAAAAAAGTGGGATTTTGTGTGACGTCTGAGTCACCGTTCCATCTGATTTATGAGTTCAGACTTGGATTTTTAAATTGTTATTTTATCTAGTTTCAGATAGGCCAAGTTTAATTTGTCATAAGATAATTCGATTTTTGGGGTAAAAAAGTGGGATTTTCAGTGACGTCTGATTCACCATTCCATCCGATTTTGAGTGACGTCAGATTAACTATCTATCTGATTTATGAGTTCAGACTAGTATTTTTTTATTCAAATGTATCTAGTTTCAAATAGGCCAAGTTTCAATTGTCATAAAACAAGTCGATTTTCGGGTTAAAAAAGTTGAATTTTGTGTGACATCTTCGTCACCATTCCATCGGATTTATGAGTTCAGACTAGAATTTTTTTAATTATTATTTTATCTAGTTTCAGATAGGCCTAGTTTTATTTGTCATAAAATAAATTGATTTTAGGGTTTAAAATATGGGTTTTTGTGTGACGTCTTAGTCACTGTTCCATCTGATTTATGAGTTCAGTCTAGGATTTTTTTAAATGAAATTTATCTAGTTTCAGATAGGCAAAGTTTCATTTGTCATAAAATAATTCGATTTTTGGGTTAAAAAAGTGGGATTTTGAGTGGTCTGATTCACCGTTCCAACTGATTTATTAGTTCAGACTAGGATTTTTTTATTTCATACTTCATCTAGTTTCAGATAGGCGAAGCTTCGTTTGTCATAAAACAAGTCGATTTTTGGATTCAAAGTGTGGGATTTCGGGTGGTGTCGGATTCACCGTTCCATCGGATTTAGGAGTTCAGACTTGGATTCTTTTAATTTGTTATTTTTTATCTAGTTTCAGATAGGCCAAGTTTCATTTGTCATAATTCAATTTTTGGGTTAAAAAAGTGGGATTTTGAGTGACGTCTGATTCATCATTCCATCGGATTTATGAGTCCAGACTAGAATTTATTTAATTATTATTTTATCTAGTTTCAGATAGGCCAAGTTTTGTTTGTCATAAAATAAGTCGATTTTTGCGTTAAAAAAGTGGGATTTTGTGTGACATCTGAGTCACCGTTCCATCTGATTTATGAGTTCAGACTAGGATTTTTTTATTTGATATTTCATATAGTTTTGGATGGGCCAAGTTTCCTTTGTCATAAAATAAATCGATTTTAGGGTTTAAAAAATGGGATTTTGTGTGACGTCTTAGTCACTGTTCCATCTGATTTATGAGTTCAGACTAGGATTTTTTTAATTGAAATTTATCTAGTTTCAGATAGGCAAAGTTTCATTTGTCATAAAATAATTCGATTTTTTGGTTAAGAAAGTGGGATTTTTAGTGATGTCTGATTCACCGTTCCTTCGGATTTATGAGTTCAGACTAGGATTTTTTTATTTGATATTTCATCTAGTTTCGGATAGGCCAAGTTTCATTTGTCATAAAATAAGTCGATTTTTGAGTTCAAACAGTGGGATTTTGAGTGACGTCTGATTAACTATCTATCTGACTTATGAGTTCAGACAAGTATTTTTTTATTGAAATTTATCTAGTTTCAAATAGGCCAACTTTCAATTGTCATGAAATGAGTCGATTTTTGGGTTAAAAAAGTGGGATTTTGAGTGGTCTGATTCACTGTTCCAACTGATTTATGATTTCAGACTAGGATTTTTATATTGTTATTTTATCTAGTTTCAGATAGGCAAAGTTTCATTTGTCATAAAATAATTCGATTTTTGGGTATAAAAAGTTTAATGTGACATCTGATTCACCGTTCCATATGATTTATGAGTTCAGAAAAGGATTTTTTTATTTCATTTTCATCTAGTTTCAGATAGGCCAAGTTTGATTTGTCATAAGATAATTCGATTTTTGGGTTAAAAAAGTGGGATATTCAGTGACGTCTGATTCACCATTCCATCGGATTTTGAGTGACGTCTGATTAACTATCTATCTGTTTTATGAGTTCAGACTAGTATTTTTTTATTGAAATTTATCTAGTTTCAAATAGGCCAAGTTTCAATTGTCATAAAACAAGTGGATTTTTGGGTTAAAAAAGTTGAATTTTGTGTGACATCTGAGTCACCGTTCCTTCTGATCTATGAGTTCGAACATGATTTTTTTATTTCATTTTCATCTAGTTTCAGATAGGCCAAGTTTCATCTGTCATGAAATAAGTCGATTTTTGGGTTTAAAAACTGGGATTTTGAACGGTCTGATTCACCGTTCCAACTGATTTATGATTTCAGACTAGGATTTTTTAAACTGTTATTTTATCTAGTTTCAGTTAGGCCTAGTTTTATTTGTCATAAAATAAATTGATTTTAGGGTTTAAAATATGGGATTTTGTGTGACGACTTGGTCACTGTTCCACCTGATTTATGAGTTCAGTCTAGGATTTTTTTAAATGAAATTTATCTAGTTTCAGATAGGCAAAGTTTCATTGGTCATAAAATAATTCGATTTTTGGGTTAAAAAAATGGGATTTTGAGTGATGTCTGATTCACCGTTCAAACTGATTTATGAGTTCAGACTAGAATTTTTTTATTTGATATTTCATCTAGTTTCATATAGGCGAAGCTTCCTTTGTCATAAATGAAGTCGATTTTTGGATTCAAAGAGTGGGATTTTGAGTGGTCTGATTCACCGTTCCAACTGATTTATTAGTTCAGACTAGCATTTTTTTATTTCATATTTCATCTAGTTTCAGATAGGCGAAGCTTCGTTTGTCATAAAAGAAGTCGATTTTTGGATTCAAAGTGTGGGATTTCGGGTGGTGTCGGATTCACCGTTCCATCGGATTTAGGAGTTCAGACTTGGATTCTTTTAATTTGTTATTTTTTATCTAGTTTCGGATAGGCCAAGTTTCATGCGCATAATTCAATTTTTGGGTTAAAAAAGTGGGATTTTAGTGACGTCTGATTCACCATTCCATCGGATTTATGAGTCCAGACGAGAATTGTTTTAATTATTATTTTATCTAGTTTCAGATAGGCCAAGTTTTGTTTGTCATAAAATAAGTCGATTTTTGCGTTAAGAAAGTGGGATTTTGTGTGACATCTGAGTCACCGTTCCATCGGATTTATGAGTTCAGACTTGGATTATTTTATTTCATATTTCATCTAGTTTCAGATAGGCCAAGTTTCATCTGTCATGAAATAAGTCGATTTTTGGGTTAAAAAAGTGGGATTTTGAGTGGTCTGATTCACCGTTCCAACTGATGTATTAGTTCAGACTAGCATTTTTTTATTTCATATTTCATCCAGTTTCAGATAGGCGAAGCTTCGTTTGTCATAAAATAAGTCGATTTTTGGATTCAAAGTGTGGGATTTCGGGTGGTGTCGGATTCACCGTTCCATCGGATTTAGGAGTTCAGACTTGGATTCTTTTAATTTGTTATTTTTTATCTAGTTTCAGATAGGCCAAGTTTCATGCGCATAATTCAATTTTTGGGTTAAAAAAGTGGGATTTTGAGTGACGTCTGATTCACCATTCCATCGGATTTATGAGTCCAGACGAGAATTGTTTTAATTATTATTTTATCTAGTTTCAGATAGGCCAAGTTTTGTTTGTCATAAAATAAGTCGATTTTTGCGTTAAAAAAGTGGGATTTTGTGTGACATCTGAGTCACCGTTCCATCTGATTTATGAGTTCAGACTAGGATTTTTTTATTGAAATTTATCTAGTTTCAAAAAGGCCAAAATTCAGTTGTCATAAAATAATTCGATTTTTGGGTTAAAAAAGTGGGATTTTGAGTGACGTCTGATACACCATTCCATCGGATTTATGAGTTCAGACTAGAATTTTCTTAATTATTATTTTATATAGTTTCAGATAGGCCAAGTTTCATTTGTCATAAAATAAGTCGATTTTTGCGTTAAAAAAGTGGGATTTTGTGTGACGTCTGAGTCACCGTTCCATCTGATTTATGAGTTCAGACTTAGATTTTTTTATTTGATATTTCATCTAGTTTCGGATAGGCCAAGTTTCCTTTGTCATAAAATAAGTCGATTTTTTAGTTCAAACAGTGGGATTTTGAGTGACGTCTGATTAACTATCTATCAGACTTATGAGTTCAGACTAGTATTTTTTTATTGAAATTTATCTAGTTTCAAATAGGCCAAGTTTCAATTGTCAAAACAAGTCGATTTTTGGGTTAAAAAAGTTGGATTGTGAGTGGTCTGATTCACCGTTCCAACTGATTTATGATTTCAGACTAGGATTTTTTAAATTGTTATTTTATCTAGTTTAAGATAGGCAAAATTTCATTTGTCATAAAATAAGTCGATTTTTGAGTTCAAACAGTGGGATTTTGAGTGACGTCTGATCAACTATCCATCTGACTTATGAGTTCAGACTAGTATTTTTTTATTGAAATTTATCTAGTTTCAAATAGGCCAAGTTTCAATTGTCATAAAACAAGTCGATTTTTGGGTTAAAAAAGTTGAATTTTGTGTGACATCTGAGTCACCGTTCCATCTGATCTATGAGTTCGAACCAGGATTTTTTTATTTCATTTTCATCTAGTTTCAGATAGGCCAAGTTTCATCTATCATGAAATAAGTCGATTTTTGGGTTAAAAAAGTGGGATTTTGAGTGGTCTGATTCACCGTTCAAACTGATTTATGAGTTCAGACTAGAATTTTTTAAATTGTTATTTTATCTAGTTTCAGATAGGCAAAGTTTCATTTGTCATAAAATAATTCGATTTTTGGGTTATAAAAGTTTAATGTGACATCTGAGTCACCGTTCCATCTGATTTATGAGTTCAGACCAGGATTTTTTTATTTCATTTTCATCTAGTTTCAGATAGGCCAAGTTTCATTTGTCGTAAGATAATTCGATTTTTGGGTTGAAAAACTGGGATTTTGAGTGACGTCTGATACACCATTCCATCGGATTTATGAGTTCAGACTAGAATTTTCTTAATTATTATTTTATATAGTTTCAGATAGGCCAAGTTTCATTTGTCATAAAATAAGTCGATTTTTGCGTTTAAAAAGTGGGATTTTGTGTGACGTCTGAGTCACCGTTCCATCTGATTTATGAGTTCAGACTAAGATTTTTTTATTTGATATTTCATCTAGTTTCGGATAGGCCAAGTTTCCTTTGTCATAAAATAAGTCGATTTTTTAGTTCAAACAGTGGGATTTTGAGTGACGTCTGATTAACTATCTATCTGACTTATGAGTTCAGACTAGTATTTTTTTATTGAAATTTATCTAGTTTCAAATAGGCCAAGTTTCAATTGTCATAAAACAAGTCGATTTTTGGGTTAAAAAAGTTGAATTTTGTGACATTTGAGTCATCGTTCCATCTGATCTATGAGTTCGGACCAGGATTTTTTTATTTGATTTTCATCTAGCTTCAGATAGGCCAAGTTTCATCTGTCATGAAATAAGTCGATTTTTGGGTTAAAAAAGTTGGATTTTGAGTGGTCTGATTCACCGTTCCAACTGATTTATGATTTCAGACTAGGGTTTTTTAAATTGTTATTTTATCTAGTTTCAGATAGACAAAGTTTCATTTGTCATAAATCAATTCGATTTTTGGGTTATAAAAGTTTAATGTGACATCTGAGTCACCGTTCCATCTGATTTATGAGTTCAGACCAGGATTTTTTTATTTCATTTTCATCTAGTTTCAGATAGGCCAAGTTTCATTTGTCGTAAGATAATTCGATTTTTGGGTTAAAAAAGTGGGATTTTGAGTGACGTCTGATACACCATTCCATCGGATTTATGAGTTAGACTAGAATTTTTTTAATTATTATTTTATCTAGTTTCAGATAGGCCAAGTTTATTTGTCATAAAATAAGTCGATTTTTGAGTTCAAACAGTGGGATTTTGAGTGACGTCTGATTAACTTTCTATCTGACTTATGAGTTCAGACTAGTAATTTTTTATTGAAATTCATCTAGTTTGAAATAGGCCAAGTCTCATTTGTCATAAAATAATTCGATTTTTGGGTAAAAAAAGTGGGATTTTGAGTGACGTCTGATTCACCGTTCCATCGGATTTATGAGTTCAGACTAGAATTTTTTTAATTATTATTTTATCTCTTTTCAGATAGGCAAAATTTCATTTGTCATAAAATAAGTCGATTTTTGAGTTCAAACAGTGGGATTTTGAGTGACGTCTGATTAACTATCCATCTGACTTATGAGTTCAGACTAGTATTTTTTTATTGAAATTTATCTAGTTTCAAATAGGCCAAGTTTCAATTGTCATAAAACAAGTCGATTTTTGGGTTAAAAAAGTTGAATTTTGTGTGACATCTGAGTCACCGTTCCATCTGATCTATGAGTTCGAACCAGGATTTTTTTATTTCATTTTCATCTAGTTTCAGATAGGCCAAGTTTCATCTGTCATGAAATAAGTCGATTTTTGGGTTAAAAAAGTGGGATTTTGAGTGGTCTGATTCACCGTTCAAACTGATTTATGAGTTCAGACTAGAATTTTTTAAATTGTTATTTTATCTAGTTACAGATAGGCAAAGTTTCATTTGTCATAAAATAATTCGATTTTTGGGTTATAAAAGTTTAATGTGACATCTGAGTCACCGTTCCATCTGATTTATGAGTTCAGACCAGGATTTTTTTATTTCATTTTCATCTAGTTTCAGATAGGCCAAGTTTCATTTGTCGTAAGATAATTCGATTTTTGGGTTAAAAAAGTGGGATTTGGAGTGACGTCTGATACACCATTCCATCGGATTTATGAGTTCAGACTAGAATTTTCTTAATTTTTAATTTATATAGTTTCAGATAGGCCAAGTTTCATCTGTCATGAAATAAGTCGATTTTTGGGTTAAAAAAGTTGGATTTTGAGTGCTCTGATTCACCGTTCCAACTGATTTATGATTTCAGACTAGGATTTTTTAAATTGTTATTTTATCTAGTTTAAGATAGGCAAAATTTCATTTGTCATAAAATAAGTCGATTTTTGAGTTCAAACAGTGGGATTTTGAGTGACGTCTGATCAACTATCCATCTGACTTATGAGTTCAGACTAGTATTTTTTTATTGAAATTTATCTAGTTTCAAATAGGCCAAGTTTCAATTGTCATAAAACAAGTCGATTTTTGGGTTAAAAAAGTTGAATTTTGTGTGACATCTGAGTCACCGTTCCATCTGATCTATGAGTTCGAACCAGGATTTTTTTATTTCATTTTCATCTAGTTTCAGATAGGCCAAGTTTCATCTGTCATGAAATAAGTCGATTTTTGGGTTAAAAAGGTGGGATTTTGAGTGGTCTGATTCACCGTTCAAACTGATTTATGAGTTCAGACTAGAATTTTTTAAATTGTTATTTTATCTAGTTTCAGATAGGCAAAGTTTCATTTGTCATAAAATAATTCGATTTTTGGGTTATAAAAGTTTAATGTGACATCTGAGTCACCGTTCCATCTGATTTATGAGTTCAGACCAGGATTTTTTTATTTCATTTTCATCTAGTTTCAGATAGGCCAAGTTTCATTTGTCGTAAGATAATTCGATTTTTGGGTTAAAAAAGTGGGATTTTGAGTGACGTCTGATACACCATTCCATCGGATTTATGAGTTCAGACTAGAATTTTCTTAATTATTATTTTATATAGTTTCAGATAGGCCAAGTTTCATTTGTCATAAAATAAGTCGATTTTTGCGTTAAAAAAGTGGGATTTTGAGTGACGTCTGATTCACCTTTCCAACTGATTTATGAGTTCAGACTAGTATTTTTTTATTGAAATTTATCTAGTTTCAAATAGGCCAAGTTTCAATTGTCATAAAAAAAGTCGATTTTTGGGTTTAAAAAATTGAATTTTGTGACATTTGAGTCATCGTTCCATCTGATCTATGAGTTCGGACCAGGATTTTTTTATTTGATTTTCATCTAGTTTCAGATAGGCCAAGTTTCATCTGTCATGAAATAAGTCGATTTTTGGGTTAAAAAAGTTGGATTTTGAGTGCTCTGATTCACCGTTCCAACTGATTTATGATTTCAGACTAGGATTTTTTAAATTGTTATTTTATCTAGTTTAAGATAGGCAAAATTTCATTTGTCATAAAATAAGTCGATTTTTGAGTTCAAACAGTGGGATTTTGAGTGACGTCTGATCAACTATCCATCTGACTTATGAGTTCAGACTAGTATTTTTTTATTGAAATTTATCTAGTTTCAAATAGGCCAAGTTTCAATTGTCATAAAACAAGTCGATTTTTGGGTTAAAAAAGTTGAATTTTGTGTGACATCTGAGTCACCGTTCCATCTGATCTATGAGTTCGAACCAGGATTTTTTTATTTCATTTTCATCTAGTTTCAGATAGGCCAAGTTTCATCTGTCATGAAATAAGTCGATTTTTGGGTTAAAAAAGTGGGATTTTGAGTGGTCTGATTCACCGTTCAAACTGATTTATGAGTTCAGACTAGAATTTTTTAAATTGTTATTTTATCTAGTTTCAGATAGGCAAAGTTTCATTTGTCATAAAATAATTCGATTTTTGGGTTATAAAAGTTTAATGTGACATCTGAGTCACCGTTCCATCTGATTTATGAGTTCAGACCAGGATTTTTTTATTTCATTTTCATCTAGTTTCAGATAGGCCAAGTTTCATTTGTCGTAAGATAATTCGATTTTTGGGTTAAAAAAGTGGGATTTCGAGTGACTTCTGATACACCATTCCATCGGATTTATGAGTTCAGACTAGAATTTTCTTAATTATTATTTTATATAGTTTCAGATAGGCCAAGTTTCATTTGTCATAAAATAAGTCGATTTTTGCGTTAAAAAAGTGGGATTTTGTGTGACGTCTGGTCACCGTTCCATCTGATTTATGAGTTCAGACCAGGATTTTTTTATTTCATTTTCATCTAGTTTCAGATAGGCCAAGTTTGAGTGACGTCTGATTAACTTTCTATCTGACTTATGAGTTCAGACTAGTATTTTTTTATTGAAATTTATCTAGTTTCAAAAAGGCCAAAATTCAGTTGTCATAAAATAATTCGATTTTTGGGTTAAAAAAGTGGGATTTTGAATGACGTCTGATTCACCGTTCCATCGGATTTATGAGTTCAGACTAGAATTTTTTTAATTATTATTTTATCTAGTTTCAGATAGGCAAAGTTTCATTTGTCATAAAATAAGTCGATTTTTTAGTTCAAACAGTGGGATTTTGAGTGACGTCTGATTAACAATCTATCTGACTTTTGAGTTCAGACTAGTATTTTTTTATTGAAATTTATCTAGTTTCAAATAGGCCAAGTTTCAATTGTCATAAAACAAGTCGATTTTTGGGTTAAGAAAGTTGAATTTATGTGTGACATTTGAGTCATCGTTCCATCTGATCTATGAGTTCGGACCAGGATTTTTTTATTTGATTTTCATCTAGTTTCAGATAGGCCAAGTTTCATCTGACATGAAATAAGTCGGTTTTTGGGTTAAATAAGTGGGATTTTGAGTGGTCTGATTCACCGTTCCAACTTATTTATGATTTCAGACTAGGATTTTTTAAATTGTTATTTTATCTAGTTTCAGATAGGCAAAGTTTCATTTGTCATAAAATAATTCGATTTTTGTGTTATAAAAGTTTAATGTGACATCTGAGTCACCGTTCCATCTGATTTATGAGTTCAGACCAGGATTTTTTTATTTCATTTCCATCTAGTTTCAGATAGGCCAAGTTTCATTTGTCATAAGATAATTCGATTTTTGGGTTAAAAAAGTGGGATTTTGAGTGACGTCTGATTCACCATTCCATCGGATTTATGAGTTCAGACTAGAATTTTTTTAATTATTATTTTATCTAGTTTCAGATAGGCCAAGTTTCATTTGTCATAAAATAAGTCGATTTTTGCGTTAAAAAAGTGGGATTTTGTGTGACGTCTGAGTCACCGTTCCATCTGATTTATGAGTTCAGACTAAGATTTTTTTATTTGATATTTCATCTAGTTTTGGATAGGCCAAGTTTCCTTTGTCATAAAATAAGTCGATTTTTTAGTTCAAACAGTGGGATTTTGAGTGACGTCTGATTAACTATCTATCTGACTTATGAGTTCAGACTAGTATTTTTTTATTGAAATTTATCTAGTTTCAAATAGGCCAAGTTTCAATTGTCATAAAACAAGTCGATTTTTGGGTTAAAAAAGTTGAATTTTGTGACATTTGAGTCATCGTTCCATCTGATCTATGAGTTCGGACCAGGATTTTTTTATTTGATTTTCATCTAGTTTCAGATTGGCCAAGTTTCATCTGTCATGAAATAAGTCGATTTTCGGGTTAAAAAAGTTGGATTTTGAGTGGTCTGATTCACCGTTCCAACTGATTTATGATTTCAGACTAGGATTTTTTAAATTGTTATTTTATCTAGTTTCAGATAGACAAAGTTTCATTTGTCATAAAATAATTCGATTTTTGGGTTATAAAAATTTAATGTGACATCTGAGTCACCGTTCCATCTGATTTATGAGTTCAGACCAGGCATTTTTTATTTCATTTTCATCTAGTTTCAGATGGGCCAAGTTTCATTTGTCATAAGATAATTCGATTTTTGAATTAAAAAAGTGGGATTTTGTGTGACGTCTGAGTCACCGTTCCATCTGATTTATGAGTTCAGACTATGATTTTTTTATTTGATATTTCATCTAGTTTCGGATAGGCCAAGTTTCCTTTGTCATAAAATAAGTCGATTTTTTAGTTCAAACAGTGGGATTTTGAGTGACGTCTGATTAACTATCTATCTGACTTATGAGTTCAGACTAGTATTTTTTTATTGAAATTTATCTAGTTTCAAATAGGCCAAGTTTCAATTGTCATAAAACAAGTCGATTTTTGGGTTAAAAAAGTTGAATTTTGTGACATTTGAGTCATCGTTCCATCTGATCTATGAGTTCGGACCAGGATTTTTTTATTTGATTTTCATCTAGTTTCAGATTGGCCAAGTTTCATCTGTCATGAAATAAGTCGATTTTCGGGTTAAAAAAGTTGGATTTTGAGTGGTCTGATTCACCGTTCCAACTGATTTATGATTTCAGACTAGGATTTTTTAAATTGTTATTTTATCTAGTTTCAGATAGACAAAGTTTCATTTGTCATAAAATAATTCGATTTTTGGGTTATAAAAATTTAATGTGACATCTGAGTCACCGTTCCATCTGATTTATGAGTTCAGACCAGGCATTTTTTATTTCATTTTCATCTAGTTTCAGATGGGCCAAGTTTCATTTGTCATAAGATAATTCGATTTTTGAATTAAAAAAGTGGGATTTTGTGTGACGTCTGAGTCACCGTTCCATCTGATTTATGAGTTCAGACTATGATTTTTTTATTTGATATTTCATCTAGTTTCGGATAGGCCAAGTTTCCTTTGTCATAAAATAAGTCGATTTTTTAGTTCAAACAGTGGGATTTTGAGTGACGTCTGATTAACTATCTATCTGACTTATGAGTTCAGACTAGTATTTTTTTATTGAAATTTATCTAGTTTCAAATAGGCCAAGTTTCAATTGTCATAAAACAAGTCGATTTTTGGGTTAAAAAAGTTGAATTTTGTGACATTTGAGTCATCGTTCCATCTGATCTATGAGTTCGGACCAGGATTTTTTTATTTGATTTTCATCTAGTTTCAGATTGGCCAAGTTTCATCTGTCATGAAATAAGTCGATTTTCGGGTTAAAAAAGTTGGATTTTGAGTGGTCTGATTCACCGTTCCAACTGATTTATGATTTCAGACTAGGATTTTTTAAATTGTTATTTTATCTAGTTTCAGATAGACAAAGTTTCATTTGTCATAAAATAATTCGATTTTTGGGTTATAAAAATTTAATGTGACATCTGAGTCACCGTTCCATCTGATTTATGAGTTCAGACCAGGCATTTTTTATTTCATTTTCATCTAGTTTCAGATGGGCCAAGTTTCATTTGTCATAAGATAATTCGATTTTTGAATTAAAAAAGTGGGATTTTGTGTGACGTCTGAGTCACCGTTCCATCTGATTTATGAGTTCAGACTATGATTTTTTTATTTGATATTTCATCTAGTTTCGGATAGGCCAAGTTTCCTTTGTCATAAAATAAGTCGATTTTTTAGTTCAAACAGTGGGATTTTGAGTGACGTCTGATTAACTATCTATCTGACTTATGAGTTCAGACTAGTATTTTTTTATTGAAATTTATCTAGTTTCAAATAGGCCAAGTTTCAATTGTCATAAAACAAGTCGATTTTTGGGTTAAAAAAGTTGAATTTTGTGACATTTGAGTCATCGTTCCATCTGATCTATGAGTTCGGACCAGGATTTTTTTATTTGATTTTCATCTAGTTTCAGATAGGCCAAGTTTCATCTGTCATGAAATAAGTCGATTTTTGGGTTAAAAAAGTTGGATTTTGAGTGGTCTGATTCACCGTTCCAACTGATTTATGATTTCAGACTAGGATTTTTTAAATTGTTATTTTATCTAGTTTCAGATAGACAAAGTTTCATTTGTCATAAAATAATTCGATTTTTGGGTTATAAAAGTTTAATGTGACATCTGAGTCACCGTTCCATCTGATTTATGAGTTCAGACCAGGCATTTTTTATTTCATTTTCATCTAGTTTCAGATAGGCCAAGTTTCATCTGTCATGAAATAAGTCGATTTTTGGGTTTAAAAAGTGGGATTTTGAACGGTCTGATTCACCGTTCCAACTGATTTATGATTTCAGACTAGAATTTTTTAAACTGTTATTTTATCTAGTTTCAGATAGGCCAAGTTTTCTTTGTCATAAAATAAGTCGATTTTTGAGTTCAAAAAGTGGGATTTTGAGTGACGTCTGATTAACTTTCTATCTGACTTATGAGTTCAGACTAGTATTTTTTTATTGAAATTTATCTAGTTTCAAAAAGGCCAAAGTTCAGTTGTCATAAAATAATTCGATTTTTGGGTTAAAAAAGTGGGATTTTGAATGACGTCTGATTCACCGTTCCATCGGATTTATGAGTTCAGACTAGAATTTTTTTAATTATTATTTTATCTAGTTTCAGATAGGCAAAGTTTCATTTGTCATAAAATAAGTCGATTTTTTAGTTCAAACAGTGGGATTTTGAGTGACGTCTGATTAACAATCTATCTGACTTTTGAGTTCAGACTAGTATTTTTTTATTGAAATTTATCTAGTTTCAAATAGGCCAAGTTTCAATTGTCATAAAACAAGTCGATTTTTGGGTTAAGAAAGTTGAATTTATGTGTGACATTTGAGTCATCGTTCCATCTGATCTATGAGTTCGGACCAGGATTTTTTTATTTGATTTTCATCTAGTTTCAGATAGGCCAAGTTTCATCTGACATGAAATAAGTAGGTTTTTGGGTTAAATAAGTGGGATTTTGAGTGGTCTGATTCACCGTTCCAACTTATTTATGATTTCAGACTAGGATTTTTTAAATTGTTATTTTATCTAGTTTCAGATAGGCAAAGTTTCATTTTTCATAAAATAATTCGATTTTTGGGTTATAAAAGTTTAATGTGACATCTGAGTCACCGTTCCATCTGATTTATGAGTTCAGACCAGGATTTTTTTATTTCATTTTCATCTAGTTTCAGATAGGCCAAGTTTCATTTGTCATAAGATAATTCGATTTTTGGGTTAAAAAAGTGGGATTTTGAGTGACGTCTGATTCACCATTCCATCGGATTTATGAGTTCAGACTAAAATTTTTTTAATTATTATTTTATCTAGTTTCAGATAGGCCAAGTTTCATTTGTCATAAAATAAGTCGATTTTTGCGTTAAAAAAGTGGGATTTTGTGTGACGTCTGAGTCACCGTTCCATCTGATTTATGAGTTCAGACTAAGATTTTTTTATTTGATATTTCATCTAGTTTCGGATAGGCCAAGTTTCCTTTGTCATAAAATAAGTCGATTTTTTAGTTCAAACAGTGGGATTTTGAGTGACGTCTGATTAACTATCTATCTGACTTATGAGTTCAGACTAGTATTTTTTTATTGAAATTTATCTAGTTTCAAATAGGCCAAGTTTCAATTGTCATAAAACAAGTCGATTTTTGGGTTAAAAAAGTTGAATTTTGTGACATTTGAGTCATCGTTCCATCTGATCTATGAGTTCGGACCAGGATTTTTTTATTTGATTTTCATCTAGTTTCAGATTGGCCAAGTTTCATCTGTCATGAAATAAGTCGATTTTCGGGTTAAAAAAGTTGGATTTTGAGTGGTCTGATTCACCGTTCCAACTGATTTATGATTTCAGACTAGGATTTTTTAAATTGTTATTTTATCTAGTTTCAGATAGACAAAGTTTCATTTGTCATAAAATAATTCGATTTTTGGGTTATAAAAATTTAATGTGACATCTGAGTCACCGTTCCATCTGATTTATGAGTTCAGACTAAGATTTTTTTATTTGATATTTCATCTAGTTTCGGATAGGCCAAGTTTCCTTTGTCATAAAATAAGTCGATTTTTTAGTTCAAACAGTGGGATTTTGAGTGACGTCTGATTAACTATCTATCTGACTTATGAGTTCAGACTAGTATTTTTTTATTGAAATTTATCTAGTTTCAAATAGGCCAAGTTTCAATTGTCATAAAACAAGTCGATTTTTGGGTTAAAAAAGTTGAATTTTGTGACATTTGAGTCATCGTTCCATCTGATCTATGAGTTCGGACCAGGATTTTTTTATTTGATTTTCATCTAGTTTCAGATTGGCCAAGTTTCATCTGTCATGAAATAAGTCGATTTTCGGGTTAAAAAAGTTGGATTTTGAGTGGTCAGATTCACCGTTCCAACTGATTTATGATTTCAGACTAGGATTTTTTAAATTGTTATTTTATCTAGTTTCAGATAGACAAAGTTTCATTTGTCATAAAATAATTCGATTTTTGGGTTATAAAAATTTAATGTGACATCTGAGTCACCGATCCATCTGATTTATGAGTTCAGACCAGGCATTTTTTATTTCATTTTCATCTAGTTTCAGATGGGCCAAGTTTCATTTGTCATAAGATAATTCGATTTTTGAATTAAAAAAGTGGGATTTTGTGTGACGTCTGAGTCACCGTTCCATCTGATTTATGAGTTCAGACTATGATTTTTTTATTTGATATTTCATCTAGTTTCGGATAGGCCAAGTTTCCTTTGTCATAAAATAAGTCGATTTTTTAGTTCAAACAGTGGGATTTTGAGTGACGTCTGATTAACTATCTATCTGACTTATGAGTTCAGACTAGTATTTTTTTATTGAAATTTATCTAGTTTCAAATAGGCCAAGTTTCAATTGTCATAAAACAAGTCGATTTTTGGGTTAAAAAAGTTGAATTTTGTGACATTTGAGTCATCGTTCCATCTGATCTATGAGTTCGGACCAGGATTTTTTTATTTGATTTTCATCTAGTTTCAGATAGGCCAAGTTTCATCTGTCATGAAATAAGTCGATTTTCGGGTTAAAAAAGTTGGATTTTGAGTGGTCTGATTCACCGTTCCAACTGATTTATGATTTCAGACTAGGATTTTTTAAATTGTTATTTTATCTAGTTTCAGATAGACAAAGTTTCATTTGTCATAAAATAATTCGATTTTTGGGTTATAAAAGTTTAATGTGACATCTGAGTCACCGTTCCATCTGATTTATGAGTTCAGACCAGGATTTTTTTATTTCATTTTCATCTAGTTTCAGATTTGTCGTAAGATAATTCGATTTTTGGGTTAAAAAAGTGGGATTTTGAGTGACGTCTGATACACCATTCCATCGGATTTATGAGTTCAGACTAGAATTTTCTTAATTATTATTTTATATAGTTTCAGATAGGCCAAGTTTCATTTGTCATAAAATAAGTCGATTTTTGCGTTAAAAAAGTGGGATTTTATGTGACGTCTGAGTCACCGTTCCATCTGATTTATGAGTTCAGACTAAGATTTTTTTATTTGATATTTCATCTAGTTTCGGATAGGCCAAGTTTCCTTTGTCATAAAATAAGTCGATTTTTTAGTTCAAACAGTGGGATTTTGAGTGACGTCTGATTAACTATCTATCTGACTTATGAGTTCAGACTAGTATTTTTTTATTGAAATCTATCTAGTTTCAAATAGTCCAAGTTTCAATTGTCATAAAACAAGTCGATTTTTGGGTTAAAAAAGTTGAATTTTGTGACATTTGAGTCATCGTTCCATCTGATCTATGAGTTCGGACCAGGATTTTTTTATTTGATTTTCATCTAGTTTCAGATAGGCCAAGTTTCATCTGTCATGAAATAAGTCGATTTTTGGGTTAGAAAAATTGGATTTTGAGTGACGGCTTATTCACCATTCCATCGGATTTATGAGTTAGACTAGAATTTTTTTAATTATTATTTTATCTAGTTTCAGATAGGCCAAGTTTATTTGTCATAAAATAAGTCGATTTTTGAGTTCAAACAGTGGGATTTTGAGTGACGTCTGATTAACTTTCTATCTGACTTATGAGTTCAGACTAGTAATTTTTTATTGAAATTCATCTAGTTTGAAATAGCCCAAGTTTCATTTGTCATAAAATAATTCGATATTTGGGTTAAAAAAGTGGGATTTTGAGTGACGTCTGATTCACCGTTCCATCGGATTTATGAGTTCAGACTAGAATTTTTTTAATTATTATTTTATCTTGTTTCAGATAGGCAAAATTTCATTTGTCATAAAATAAGTCGATTTTTGAGTTCAAAAAGTGGGATTTTGAGTGACGTCTGATTAACTTTCTATCTGACTTATGAGTTCAGACTAGTATTTTTTTATTGAAATTTATCTAGTTTCAAAAAGGCCAAAGTTCAGTTGTCATAAAATAATTCGATTTTTGGGTTAAAAAAGTGGGATTTTGAATGACGTCTGATTCACCGTTCCATCGGATTTATGAGTTCAGACTAGAATTTTTTTAATTATTATTTTATCTAGTTTCAGATAGGCAAAGTTTCATTTGTCATAAAATAAGTCGATTTTTTAGTTCAAACAGTGGGATTTTGAGTGACGTCTGATTAACAATCTATCTGACTTTTGAGTTCAGACTAGTATTTTTTTATTGAAATTTATCTAGTTTCAAATAGGCCAAGTTTCAATTGTCATAAAACAAGTCGATTTTTGGGTTAAGAAAGTTGAATTTATGTGTGACATTTGAGTCATCGTTCCATCTGATCTATGAGTTCGGACCAGGATTTTTTTATTTGATTTTCATCTAGTTTCAGATAGGCCAAGTTTCATCTGACATGAAATAAGTAGGTTTTTGGGTTAAATAAGTGGGATTTTGAGTGGTCTGATTCACCGTTCCAACTTATTTATGATTTCAGACTAGGATTTTTTAAATTGTTATTTTATCTAGTTTCAGATAGGCAAAGTTTCATTTTTCATAAAATAATTCGATTTTTGGGTTATAAAAGTTTAATGTGACATCAGAGTCACCGTTCCATCTGATTTATGAGTTCAGACCAGGATTTTTTTATTTCATTTTCATCTAGTTTCAGATAGGCCAAGTTTCATTTGTCATAAGATAATTCGATTTTTGGGTTAAAAAAGTGGGATTTTGAGTGACGTCTGATTCACCATTCCATCGGATTTATGAGTTCAGACTAGAATTTTTTTAATTATTATTTTATCTAGTTTCAGATAGGCCAAGTTTCATTTGTCATAAAATAAGTCGATTTTTGCGTTAAAAAAGTGGGATTTTGTGTGACGTCTGAGTCACCGTTCCATCTGATTTATGAGTTCAGACTAAGATTTTTTTATTTGATATTTCATCTAGTTTCGGATAGGCCAAGTTTCCTTTGTCATAAAATAAGTCGATTTTTTAGTTCAAACAGTGGGATTTTGAGTGACGTCTGATTAACTATCTATCTGACTTATGAGTTCAGACTAGTATTTTTTTATTGAAATTTATCTAGTTTCAAATAGGCCAAGTTTCAATTGTCATAAAACAAGTCGATTTTTGGGTTAAAAAAGTTGAATTTTGTGACATTTGAGTCATCGTTCCATCTGATCTATGAGTTCGGACCAGGATTTTTTTATTTGATTTTCATCTAGTTTCAGATTGGCCAAGTTTCATCTGTCATGAAATAAGTCGATTTTCGGGTTAAAAAAGTTGGATTTTGAGTGGTCTGATTCACCGTTCCAACTGATTTATGATTTCAGACTAGGATTTTTTAAATTGTTATTTTATCTAGTTTCAGATAGACAAAGTTTCATTTGTCATAAAATAATTCGATTTTTGGGTTATAAAAATTTAATGTGACATCTGAGTCACCGTTCCATCTGATTTATGAGTTCAGACTAAGATTTTTTTATTTGATATTTCATCTAGTTTCGGATAGGCCAAGTTTCCTTTGTCATAAAATAAGTCGATTTTTTAGTTCAAACAGTGGGATTTTGAGTGACGTCTGATTAACTATCTATCTGACTTATGAGTTCAGACTAGTATTTTTTTATTGAAATTTATCTAGTTTCAAATAGGCCAATTTTCAATTGTCATAAAACAAGTCGATTTTTGGGTTAAAAAAGTTGAATTTTGTGACATTTGAGTCATCGTTCCATCTGATCTATGAGTTCGGACCAGGAATTTTTTATTTGATTTTCATCTAGTTTCAGATTGGCCAAGTTTCATCTGTCATGAAATAAGTCGATTTTCGGGTTAAAAAAGTTGGATTTTGAGTGGTCTGATTCACCGTTCCAACTGATTTATGATTTCAGACTAGGATTTTTTAAATTGTTATTTTATCTAGTTTCAGATAGACAAAATTTCATTTGTCATAAAATAATTCGATTTTTGGGTTATAAAAATTTAATGTGACATCTGAGTCACCGATCCATCTGATTTATGAGTTCAGACCAGGCATTTTTTATTTCATTTTCATCTAGTTTCAGATGGGCCAAGTTTCATTTGTCATAAGATAATTCGATTTTTGAATTAAAAAAGTGGGATTTTGTGTGACGTCTGAGTCACCGTTCCATCTGATTTATGAGTTCAGACTATGATTTTTTTATTTGATATTTCATATAGTTTCGGATAGGCCAAGTTTCCTTTGTCATAAAATAAGTCGATTTTTTAGTTCAAACAGTGGGATTTTGAGTGACGTCTGATTAACTATCTATCTGACTTATGAGTTCAGACTAGTATTTTTTTATTGAAATTTATCTAGTTTCAAATAGGCCAAGTTTCAATTGTCATAAAACAAGTCGATTTTTGGGTTAAAAAAGTTGAATTTTGTGACATTTGAGTCATCGTTCCATCTGATCTATGAGTTCGGACCAGGATTTTTTTATTTGATTTTCATCTAGTTTCAGATAGGCCAAGTTTCATCTGTCATGAAATAAGTCGATTTTCGGGTTAAAAAAGTTGGATTTTGAGTGGTCTGATTCACCGTTCCAACTGATTTATGATTTCAGACTAGGATTTTTTAAATTGTTATTTTATCTAGTTTCAGATAGACAAAGTTTCATTTGTCATAAAATAATTCGATTTTTGGGTTATAAAAGTTTAATGTGACATCTGAGTCACCGTTCCATCTGATTTATGAGTTCAGACCAGGATTTTTTTATTTCATTTTCATCTAGTTTCAGATTTGTCGTAAGATAATTCGATTTTTGGGTTAAAAAAGTGGGATTTTGAGTGACGTCTGATACACCATTCCATCGGATTTATGAGTTCAGACTAGAATTTTCTTAATTATTATTTTATATAGTTTCAGATAGGCCAAGTTTCATTTGTCATAAAATAAGTCGATTTTTGCGTTAAAAAAGTGGGATTTTATGTGACGTCCGAGTCACCGTTCCATCTGATTTATGAGTTCAGACTAAGATTTTTTTATTTGATATTTCATCTAGTTTCGGATAGGCCAAGTTTCCTTTGTCATAAAATAAGTCGATTTTTTAGTTCAAACAGTGGGATTTTGAGTGACGTCTGATTAACTATCTATCTGACTTATGAGTTCAGACTAGTATTTTTTTATTGAAATCTATCTAGTTTCAAATAGGCCAAGTTTCAATTGTCATAAAACAAGTCGATTTTTGGGTTAAAAAAGTTGAATTTTGTGACATTTGAGTCATCGTTCCATCTGATCTATGAGTTCGGACCAGGATTTTTTTATTTGATTTTCATCTAGTTTCAGATAGGCCAAGTTTCATCTGTCATGAAATAAGTCGATTTTTGGGTTAGAAAAATTGGATTTTGAGTGACGGCTTATTCACCATTCCATCGGATTTATGAGTTAGACTAGAATTTTTTTAATTATTATTTTATCTAGTTTCAGATAGGCCAAGTTTATTTGTCATAAAATAAGTCGATTTTTGAGTTCAAACAGTGGGATTTTGAGTGACGTCTGATTAACTTTCTATCTGACTTATGAGTTCAGACTAGTAATTTTTTATTGAAATTCATCTAGTTTGAAATAGCCCAAGTTTCATTTGTCATAAAATAATTCGATATTTGGGTTAAAAAAGTGGGATTTTGAGTGACGTCTGATTCACCGTTCCATCGGATTTATGAGTTCAGACTAGAATTTTTTTAATTATTATTTTATATTGTTTCAGATAGGCAAAATTTCATTTGTCATAAAATAAGTCGATTATTGAGTTCAAACAGTGGGATTTTGAGTGACGTCTGATTAACTATCCATCTGACTTATGAGTTCAGACTAGTATTTTTTTATTGAAATTTATCTAGTTTCAAATAGGCCAAGTTTCAATTGTCATAAAACAAGTCGATTTTTGGGTTAAAAAAGTTGAATTTTGTGTGACATCTGAGTCACCGTTCCATCTGATCTATGAGTTCGGACCAGGATTTTTTTATTTCATTTTCATCTAGTTTCAGATAGGCCAAGTTTCATCTGTCATGAAATAAGTCGATTTTTGGGTTAAAAAACTGGGATTTTGAGTGGTCTGATTCACCGTTCAAACTGATTTATGAGTTCAGACTAGAATTTTTTAAATTGTTATTTTATCTAGTTTCAGATAGGCAAAGTTTCATTTGTCATTAAATAATTAGATTTTTGGGTTATAAAAGTTTAATGTGACATCTGAGTCACCGTTCCATCTGATTTATGAGTTCAGACCAGGATTTTTTTATTTCATTTTCATCTAGTTTCAGATAGGCCAAGTTTCATTTGTCGTAAGATAATTCGATTTTTGGGTTAAAAAAGTGGGATTTTGAGTGACGTCTGATACACCATTCCATCGGATTTATGAGTTCAGACTAGAATTTTCTTAATTATTATTTTATATAGTTTCAGATAGGCCAAGTTTCATTTGTCATAAAATAAGTCGATTTTTGGGTTAAAAAAGTGGGATTTTGAGTGACGTCTGATTCACCGTTCCATCGGATTTATGAGTTCAGACTAGAATTTTTTTAATTATTATTTTATCTTGTTTCAGATAGGCAAAATTTCATTTGTCATAAAATAAGTCGATTATTGAGTTCAAACAGTGGGATTTTGAGTGACGTCTGATTAACTATCCATCTGACTTATGAGTTCAGACTAGTATTTTTTTATTGAAATTTATCTAGTTTCAAATAGGCCAAGTTTCAATTGTCATAAAACAAGTCGATTTTAGGGTTAAAAAAGTTGAATTTTGTGTGACATCTGAGTCACCGTTCCATCTGATCTATGAGTTCGGACCAGGATTTTTTTATTTCATTTTCATCTAGTTTCAGATAGGCCAAGTTTCATCTGTCATGAAATAAGTCGATTTTTGGGTTGAAAAAGTGGGATTTTGAGTGACGTCTGATACACCATTCCATCGGATTTATGAGTTCAGACTAGAATTTTCTTAATTATTATTTTATATAGTTTCAGATAGGCCAAGTTTCCTTTGTCATAAAATAAGTCGATTTTTTAGTTCAAACAGTGGGATTTTGAGTGACGTCTGATTAACTATCTATCTGACTTATGAGTTCAGACTAGTATTTTTTTATTGAAATTTATCTAGTTTCAAATAGGCCAAGTTTCAATTGTCATAAAACAAGTCGATTTTAGGGTTAAAACAGTTGAATTTTGTGACATTTGAGTCATCGTTCCATCTGATCTATGAGTTCGGACCAGGATTTTTTTTTTTGATTTTCATCTAGTTTCAGATAGGCCAAGTTTCATCTGTCATGAAATAAGTCGATTTTTGGGTTAAAAAAGTTGGATTTTGAGTGCTCTGATTCACCGTTCCAACTGATTTTAGATTTCAGACTAGGATTTTTTAAATTGTTATTTTATCTAGTTTCAGATAGACAAAGTTTCATTTGTCATAAAATAATTCCATTTTTGGGTTATAAAAGTTTAATGTGACATCTGAGTCACCGTTCCATCTGATTTATGAGTTCAGACCAGGCATTTTTTATTTCATTTTCATCTAGTTTCAGATAGGCCAAGTTTCATCTGTCATGAAATAAGTCGATTTTTGGGTTTAACAAGTGGGATTTTGAACGGTCTGATTCACCGTTCCAACTGATTTATGATTTCAGACTAGAATTTTTTAAACTGTTATTTTATCTAGTTTCAGATAGGCCAAGTTTTCTTTGTCATAAAATAAGTCGATTTTTGAGTTCAAAAAGTGGGATTTTGAGTGACGTCTGATTAACTTTCTATCTGACTTATGAGTTCAGACTAGTATTTTTTTATTGAAATTTATCTAGTTTCAAAAAGGCCAAGTTTCAATTGTCATTAAACAAGTCGATTTTTGGGTTAAGAAAGTTGAATTTATGTGTGACATTTGAGTCATCGTTCCATCTGATCTATGAGTTCGGACCAGGATTTTTTTATTTCATTTTCATCTAGTTTCAGATAGGCCAAGTTTCATCTGTCATGAAATAAGTCGATTTTTGGGTTAAAAAACTGGGATTTTGAGTGGTCTGATTCACCGTTCAAACTGATTTATGAGTTCAGACTAGAATTTTTTAAATTGTTATTTTATCTAGTTTCAGATAGGCAAAGTTTCATTTGTCATTAAATAATTCGATTTTTGGGTTATAAAAGTTTAATGTGACATCTGAGTCACCGTTCCATCTGATTTATGAGTTCAGACCAGGATTTTTTTATTTCATTTTCATCTAGATTCAGATAGGCCAAGTTTCATTTGTCGTAAGATAATTCGATTTTTGGGTTAAAAAAGTGGGATTTTGAGTGACGTCTGATACACCATTCCATCGGATTTATAAGTTCAGACTAGAATTTTCTTAATTATTATTTTATATAGTTTCAGATAGGCCAAGTTTCATCTGTCATGAAATAAGTCGATTTTTGGGTTTAACAAGTGGGATTTTGAACGGTCTGATTCACCGTTCCAACTGATTTATGATTTCAGACTAGAATTTTTTAAACTGTTATTTTATCTAGTTTCAGATAGGCCAAGTTTTCTTTGTCATAAAATAAGTCGATTTTTGAGTTCAAAAAGTGGGATTTTGAGTGACGTCTGATTAACTTTCTATCTGACTTATGAGTTCAGACTAGTATTTTTTTATTGAAATTTATCTAGTTTCAAAAAGGCCAAGTTTCAATTGTCATTAAACAAGTCGATTTTTGGGTTAAGAAAGTTGAATTTATGTGTGACATTTGAGTCATCGTTCCATCTGATCTATGAGTTCGGACCAGGATTTTTTTATTTCATTTTCATCTAGTTTCAGATAGGCCAAGTTTCATCTGTCATGAAATAAGTCGATTTTTGGGTTAAAAAACTGGGATTTTGAGTGGTCTGATTCACCGTTCAAACTGATTTATGAGTTCAGACTAGAATTTTTTAAATTGTTATTTTATCTAGTTTCAGATAGGCAAAGTTTCATTTGTCATTAAATAATTCGATTTTTGGGTTATAAAAGTTTAATGTGACATCTGAGTCACCGTTCCATCTGATTTATGAGTTCAGACCAGGATTTTTTTATTTCATTTTCATCTAGATTCAGATAGGCCAAGTTTCATTTGTCGTAAGATAATTCGATTTTTGGGTTAAAAAAGTGGGATTTTGAGTGACGTCTGATACACCATTCCATCGGATTTATAAGTTCAGACTAGAATTTTCTTAATTATTATTTTATATAGTTTCAGATAGGCCAAGTTTCATTTGTCATAAAATAAGTCGATTTTTGCGTTAAAAAAGTGGGATTTTGTGTGACGTCTGAGTCACCGTTCCATCTGATTTATGAGTTCAGACTAAGATTTTTTTATTTGATATTTCATCTAGTTTCGGATAGGCCAAGTTTCCTTTGTCATAAAATAAGTCGATTTTTTAGTTCAAACAGTGGGATTTTGAGTTACGTCTGAGTCACCGTTCCATCTGATCTATGAGTTCGGATTAGGATTTTTTTATTCCATTCTCATCTAGTTTCAGATAGGCCAAGTTTCATCTGTCATGAAATAAGTCGATTTTTGTGTTGAAAAAGGGGGATTTTGAGTGGTTTGATTCACCGTTCCATCTGATTTATGAGTTCAGACCAGGATTTTTTTATTTCATTTTCATCTAGTATCATTTCTAGATTCATTTCATTTCATCAAGTTTCCTTTGTCATAAAATAAGTCGATTTTTGAGTTCAAACAGTGGGATTTTGAGTGACGTCTAATTAACTATCTATCTGACTTATGACATCAGACTTGGATTCTTTTAATTTGATATGTTATCTAGTTTCAGATAGGCCAAGTTTCATCTGTCATGAAATAAGTCGATTTTTGGGTTAAAAAAGTGGGTTTTTGAGTGGTCTGATTCACCGTTCCAACTGATTTATGATTTCAGACTAGGATTTTTTAAATTGTTATTTCATCTAGTTTCAGATAGGCAAAGTTTCATTTGTCATAAAATAAGTCGATTTTTGAGTTCAAACAGCGGGGTTTTGAATGACGTCTGATTAACTATCTATCGGACTTATGATTTCAGACTAAAGAAATACTCTTTATTGAAATTTTTTCTAGTTTCAAATAGGCCAAGTTTCATTTGTCATAAAATAAGTTGATTTTTGAGTTTAAAAAAATGGGATTTTGTGTGACGTCTGAGTCACCGTTCGATCTGATTTATGGTTCAGACTAGGAATTTTTTTTTTATATTTCATCTAGTTTCAGATAGGCGAAGCTTCCTTTGTCATTAAAGAAGTCGATTTTTGGATTCAAAGAGTGGGATTTTGAGTGGTCTAATTCACCGTTCCAACTGATTTATGAGTTCAGACTAGGATTTTTTTATTTGTTATTTCATCTAGTTTCGGATAGGCCAAGTTTCCTTTTTCATAAAATAAGTCGATTTTTGAGTTAAAAAAGTGGGATTTTGAGTGACGTCTGATTCACCGTTTCATCGGATTTATGAGTTCAGACTAGAATTTTTTTAATTATTATATTATCTAGTTTCAGATAGGCAAAGTTTCATTTGTCATAAAATAAGTCGATTTTTGAGTTCAAACAGTGGGGTTTTGAGTGACGTCGGATTAACTATCTATCGGACTTATGATTTCAGACTAGTATGTCTTTATTGAAATTTATCTAGTTACAAATAGGCCAAGTTTCATTTGTCATAAAATAAGTTGATTTTTGGGTTTAAAAAAATGGATTTTGAGTGACGTCTGAGTCACCGTTCCATCTGATCTATGAGTTCAGATTAGGATTTTTTTATTTGATATTTCATCTAGTTTCAGATAGGCGAAGCTTCCTTTGTCATTAAAGAAGTCGATTTTTGGATTCAAAGAGTGGGATTTTGAGTGGTCCAATTCACCGTTCCAACTGATTTATGAGTTCAGACTAGGATTTTTCTATTTGTTATTTCATCTAGTTTCGGATAGGCCAAGTTTCCTTTTTCATAAAATAAGTCGATTTTTGAGTTCAAACAGAGGGTTTTTGAGCGACGACGGATTAACTTTCTATCTGACTTATGAGTTCAGACTAGTATTTTTTTATTGAAATTTATCTAGTTTCAAATAGGCCAAGTTTCATTTGTCATAAAATAATTCGATTTTTGGGTTAAAAAAGTGGGATTTTGAGTGACGTCTGATTCACTGTTTCATCGGATTTATGAGTTCAGACTAGAATTTTTTTAATTATTATATTATCTAGTTTCAGATAGGCCAAGTTTCCTTTGTCATAAAATAAGTCGATTTTTGAGTTCAAACAGTGGGTTTTTGGGCGACGTCGGATTAACTTTCTATCTGACTTATGAGTTCAGACTAGTATTTTTTTATTGAAATTTATCTAGTTTCAAATAGGCCAAGTTGCATTTGTCATAAAATAATTCGATTTTTGGGTTAAAAAAGTGGGATTTTGAGTGACGTCTGATTCACCGTTCCATCGGATTTATGGTTCAGACTAGGATTTTTTTATTTGATATTTCATCTAGTTTCAGATAGGCGAAGCTTCCTTTGTCATAAAAGAAGTCGATTTTTGGATTCAAAGAGTGGGATTTTGAGTGGTCTGATTCACCGTTCCAACTGATTTATGAGTTCAGACTAGGATTTGTTCGTTTGATATTTCATCTAGTTTCAGATAGGCCAAGTTTCAATTGTCATAAAACAAGTCGATTTTTGGGTTGAAAAAGTTGAATTTTGTGTGACATCTGAGCCGTTCCATCTGATCTATGCGTTCGAACCAGGATTCTATCTGACTTATGAGTTCAGACTAGTATTTTTTTATTGAAGTTTATCTAGTTTCAAATAGGCCAAGTTTCATTTGTCATAAAATAGGTTGATTTTTGGGTTGAAAAAGTGGGATTTTGTTTGACGTCTGAGTCACTTTTCCATCTGATTTAGGAGTTCAGACTTGGATTCTTTTAATTTGTTATTTTTTATCTAGTTTCAGATAGGCCAAGTTTCATTTGTCATAGGTTAATTCGATTTTTGGGTTAAAAAAGTGGGATTTTGAGTGACGTCTGAGTCACCGTTCCATCTGATCTATGAGTTCGGATTAGGATTTTTTTATTTCATTTTCATCTAGTTTCAGATAGGCCAAGTTTCATCTGTCATGAAATAAGTCGATTTTTGGGTTAAAAAAGTGGGTTTTTGAGTGGTCTGATTCACCGTTCCAACTGATTTATGATTTCAGACTAGGATTTTTTAAATTGTTATTTTATCTAGTTTCAGATAGGCAAAGTTTCATTTGTCATAAAATAAGTCGATTTTTGAGTTCAAACAGTGGGGTTTTGAGTGACGTCTGATTAACTATCTATCGGACTTATGATTTCAGACTAGTATTTCTTTATTGAAATTTTTTCTAGTTTCAAATAGGCCAAGTTTCATTTATCATAAAATAAGTTGATTTTTGGGGGAAAAAAAATGGGATTTTGTGTGACGTCTGAGTCACCGTTCCATCTGATTTAGGAGTTCAGACTTGGAATCCTTTTAATTTGTTATTTTTTATCTAGTTTCAGATAGGCCAAGTTTCATTTGTCATTGGTTAATTCGATTTTTGGGTTAAAAAAGTGGGATTTTGAGTGACGTCTGAGTCACCGTTCCATCTGATCTATGAGTTCAGATTAGGATTTTTTTATTTGATATTTCATCTAGTTTCTGATAGGCGAAGCTTGCTTTGTCATTAAAGAAGACGATTTTTGGATTCAAAGAGTGGGATTTTGAGTGACGTCTGATTAACTTTCTATCTGACTTATGAGTTCAGACTAGTATTTTTTTATTGAAATTTATCTAGTTTCAAATAGGCCAAGTTTCATTTTTCATAAAATAAGTCGATTTTTTAGTTCAAACAGAGGGTTTTTGAGCGACGACGGATTAACTTTCTATCTGACTTATGAGTTCAGACTAGTATTTTTTTATTGAAATTTATCTAGTTTCAAATAGGCCAAGTTTCATTTGTCATAAAATAATTCGATTTTTGGGTTAAAAAAGTGGGATTTTGAGTGACGTCTGATTCACCGTTTCATCGGATTTATGAGTTCAGACTAGAATTTTTTTAATTATTATATTATCTAGTTTCAGATAGGCAAAGTTTCATTTGTCATAAAATAAGTCGATTTTTGAGTTCAAACAGTGGGGTTTTGAGTGACGTCGGATTAACTATCTATCGGACTTATGATTTCAGACTAGTATGCCTTTATTGAAATTTATCTAGTTTCAAATAGACCAAGTTTCATTTGTCATAAAATAAGTTGATTTTTGGGTTTAAAAAAATGGATTTTGTGTGACGTCTGAGTCACCGTTCCATCTGATTTATGGTTCAGACTAGGATTTTTTTATTTGATATTTCATCTAGTTTCAGATAGGCGAAGCTTCCTTTGTCATAAAAGAAGTCGATTTTCGGATTCAAAGAGTGGGATTTTGAGTGGTCTGATTCACCGTTCCTACTGATTTATGAGTTCAGACTAAGATTTGTTCGTTTGATATTTCATCTAGTTTCAGATAGGCCAAGTTTCAATTGTCATAAAACAAGTCGATTTTTGGGTTAAAAAAGTTGTATTTTGTGTGACATCTGAGTCACCGTTCCATCTGATCTATGAGTTCGAACCAGGATTCTATCAGACTTATGAGTTCAGACTAGTATTTTTTTATTGAAGTTTATCTAGTTTCAAATAGGCCAAGTTTCATTTGTCATAAAATAAGTTGATTTTTGAATTGAAAAAGTAGGATTTTGTTTGACGTCTGAGTCACTGTTCCATCTGATCTATGAGTTCGGATTAGGATTCTTTTAATTTGTTATTTTTTATCTAGTTTCAGATAGGCCAAGTTTCATTTGTCATAGGTTAATTCGATTTTTGGGGTAAAAAAGTGGGATTTTGAGTGACGTCTGAGTCACCGTTCCATCTGATCTATGAATTCGGATTAGGATTTTTTTATTTTATTTTTATCTAGTTTCAGATAGGCCAAGTTTCATCTGTCATGAAATAAGTCGATTTTTGGGTTAAAAAAGTGGGATTTTGAGAGGTCTGATTCACCGTTCCGACTGATTTATGAGTTCAGACTAGGATTTTTTTATTTGATATTTCATCTAGTTTCGGATAGGCCAAGTTTCCTTTGCTTGTCATAAAAGAAGTCGATTTTTGGATTCAAAGAGTGGGATTTTGAGTGGTCTGATTCACCGTTCCAACTGATTTATGAGTTCAAACTAGGATTTGTTCGTTTGATATTTCATCTAGTTTCAGATAGGCCAAGTTTCAATTGTCATAAAACAAGTCGATTTTTGGGTTAAAAAAGTTGAATTTTGTGTGACATCTGAGTCACCGTTCCATCTGATCTATGAGTTCGAACCAGGATTCTATCTGACTTATGAGTTCAGACTAGTATTTCTTTATTGAAGTTTATCTAGTTTCAAATAGGCCATGTTTCATTTGTCATAAAATAAGTTGATTTTTGAATTGAAAAAGTGGGATTTTGTTTGACGTCTGAGTTACCATTCCATCTGATTTAGGAGTTCATACTTGGATTCTTTTAATTTGTTATTTTATCTAGTTTCAGATAGGCAAAGTTTCATTTGTCATAAAATAATTCGATTTTTGGTTTAAAAAAGATTAAAACATCTGAGTCACCGTTCCATCTGATTTATTCAGACCAGGATTTTTTTATTTCATTTTCATCTAGTATCATTTCTATATTCATTTCATTTCATCAAGTTTCCTTTGTCATAAAATAAGTCGATTTTTGGGTTAAAAAAGTGGGATTTTGAGTGGTCTGATTCACCGTTCCAACTGATTTATGAGTTCAGACTAGGATTTTTTTCCTTTGTTTTCCAAGTTTCCTTTGTCATAAAATAAGTCGATTTTTGGGATAAAAAAGTTGAATTTTGTTTGACATCTGAGTCACCGTTCCATATGATCTATGAGTTCGGACCAGGATTTTTTTATTTCATTTTCATCTAGTTTCATATAGGCCAAGTATCATCTGTCATGAAATAAGTCGATTTTTGGGTTAAAAAAGTGGGATTTTGAGTGGTCTGATTCACCGTTCCAACTGATTTATGAGTTCAGACTAGGATTTTTTTATTTGATATTCCATCTAGTTTCAGATAGGCGAAGCTTCTTTTGTCATAAAATAAGTCGATTTCTGGATTCAAAGAGTGGGATTTTGAGTGGTCTGATTCACCGTTCCAACTGATTTATGAGTTCAGACTAGGATTTTTTTATTTGATATTTCATCTAGTTTCAGATAGGCGAACCTTCCTTTGTCATAAATGAAGTCGATTTTTGGATTCAAAGAGTGGGATTTTGGGTGGTGTCGGATTCACCGTTCCATCGGATTTAGAAGTTCAGACTTGGATTCTTTTAATTTGATATTTTATCTAGTTTCAGATAGGCCAAGTTTCATTTGTCTGAAGATAATTCGATTTTTGGGTTAAAAAAGTGGGATTTTGAGTGACGTCTGATTCACAGTTCCATCGGATTTATGAGTTCAGATTAGAATTTTTTTAATTATTATTTTATCTAGTTTCAGATAGGCAAAGTTTCATTTGTCATAAAATAAGTCGATTTTTGAGTTCAAACAGTGGGATTTTGAGTGACGTCTGATTAACTATCTATCTGACTTATGAGTTCAGACTAGTATTTTTTTATTGAAATGTATCTAGTTTCAAATAGGCCAAGTTTCATTTGTCATAAAATAAGTTGATTTTTGGGTTAAAAAAAATGGGATTTGTGTGACGTCTGAGTCACCGTTCCATGTCATTTATGGTTCAGACTAGGATTTTTTTATTTGATATTTCATCTAGTTTCAGATAGGCGAAGCTTCCTTTGTCATAAAAGAAGTCGATTTTTGGATTCAAAGAGTGGGATTTTGAGTGGTCATATTCACCGTTCCAACTGATTTATGAATTCAGACTAGGATTTGTTCGTTTGATATTTCATCTAGTTTCAGATAGGCCAAGTTTCAATTGTCATAAAACAAGTCGATTTTTGGGTTAAAAAAGTTGAATTTTGTGTGACATCTGAGTCACCGTTCCATCTGATCTATGAGTTCGAACCAGGATTCTATCTGACTTATGAGTTCAGACTAGTATTTCTTTATTAAAGTTTATCTAGTTTCAAATAGGCCATGTTTCATTTGTCATAAAATAAGTTGATTTTTGAATTGAAAAAGTGGGATTTTGTTTGACGTCTGAGTTACCGTTCTATCTGATTTAGGAGTTCATTCTTGGATTCTTTTAATTTGTTATTTTATCTAGTTTCAGATAGGCAAAGTTTCATTTGTCATAAAATAATTCGATTTTTGGTTTAAAAAAGATTAAAACATCTGAGTCACCGTTCCATCTGATTTATGAATTCAGACCAGGATTTTTTTATTTCATTTTCATCTAGTATCATTTCTATATTCATTTCATTTCATCGAGACAAAGTTTCCTTTGTCATAAAATAAGTCGATTTTTGGGTTCAAACAGTGGGATTTTGAGTGACGTCTGATTAACTATCTATCTGACTTATGAGTTCAGACTTGGATTCTTTTAATTTGATATTTTATCTAGTTTCAGATAGGCCAAGTTTCATCTGTCATGAAATAAGTCGATTTTTGGGTTAAAAAAGTGGGATTTTGAGTGGTCTGATTCACCGTTCCAACTGATTTATGAGTTCACACTAGGATTTTTTTAATTATTATTTTATCTAGTTTCAGATAGGCAAAGTTTCATTTGTCATAAAATAAGTCGATTTTTGAGTTCAAACAGTGGGATTTTTAGTGACGTCTGATTAACTATCTATCTGACTTATGAGTTCAGACTAGTATTTTTTTATTGAAATGTAATTAGTTTCAAATAGGCCAAGTTTCATTTGTCATAAAATAAATTGATTTTTGGGTTAAAAAAGTGGGATTTTGTGTGACGTCTGAGTCACCGTTCCAACTGATTTATGAGTTCAGACTAGGATTTTTTTATTTGATATTTCATTTAGTTTCAGATAGGCCAGATTTCAATTGTCATAAAACAAGTCAATTTTTGGGTTAAAAAAGTTGAATTTTGTGTGACATCTGAGTCACCGTTCCATCTGATCTATGAGTTCGGACCAGGATTTTTTTATTTCATTTTCATCTAGTTTCAGATAGGCCAAGTTTCATCTTTCATGAAATAAGTCCATTTTTGGGTTAAAAAAGTGGGATTTTGAGTGGTCTGATTCACCGTTCCAACTGATTTATGAGTTCAGACTAGGATTTTTTTATTTGATATTTCATCTAGTTTCAGATAGGCGAAGCTTCCTTTGTCATAAATGAAGTCGATTTTTGGATTCAAAGAGTGGGATTTTGGGTGGTGTCGGATTCACCGTTCCATCGGATTTAGAAGTTCAGACTTGGATTCTTTTAATTTGATATTTTATCTAGTTTCAGATAGGCCAAGTTTCATTTGTCTGAAGATAATCCGATTTTTGGGTTAAAAAAGTGGGATTTTGAGTGACGTCTGATTCACCGTTCCATCGGATTTATGAGTTCAGACTAGAATTTTTTTAATTATTATTTTATCTAGTTTCAGATAGGCAAAGTTTCATTTGTCATAAAATAAGTCGATTTTTGAGTTCAAACCTTGGGATTTTGAGTGACGTCTGATTCACTGTTCCATCCGATTTATGAGTTCAGACTAGAATTTTTTAATTGAAATTTATCTAGTTTCAGGTAGACAAAGTTTCATTTGTTCAAAAATAATTCGACTTTTGGGTTAAAAAAGTTGAATTTTGTATGACATCTGAGTCACTGTTCCATCAGATTTATGAGTCAGACTAGGATTTTTTTATTTGATATTTAATCTAGTTTCAGATAGGCGAAGCTTCCTTTGTCATAAAAGAAGTCGATTTTTGGATTCAAAGAGTGGGATTTTGGGTGACGTCTGATTCACCGTTCCAACTGATTTATGAGTTCAGAGAGTTGTTCGTTTGATATTTCATCTAGTTTCAGATAGGCCAAGTTTCAATTGTCATGAAATAAGTCGATTTTTGCGCGAAAAAAGTGGGATTTTGTGTGACGTCTGAGTCACCGTTCCATCTGATTTATGAGTTCAGACTAGGATTTGTTTGTTTGATATTTCATCTAATTTCAGATAGGCGAAGCTTCCTTTGTCATAAAAGAAGTCGGTTTTTGAGTTCAAACAGTGGGATTTTGAGTGACGTCTGATTAACTTTCTATCTGACTTTTTTATTGAAATTTTTCTATTTTCAAATGGGCCAAGTTTCATTTATCATAAAATAAGTTGATTTTTGGGTTAAAAAAGTGGGATATTAGGTGAGGTCTCAGTCAACGTTCCATCTGATTTATGAGTTCAGACTAGGATTTGTTTGTTTGATATTTCATCTAATTTCAGATAGGCGAAGCTTCCTTTGTCATAAAAGAAGTCGGTTTTTTTGGATTCAAAGAGTGGGATTTCGGGTGGTGTCAGATTCACCGTTCCATCGGATTTAGGAGTTCATACTTGGATTCATTTCATTTGTTATTTTTTATCTAGTTTCAGATAGGCCAAATTTCATTTATCATAAGACAATTAGATTTTTGGGTTAAAAAAGGATTTCAGATAGGCCTAGTTTTATTTGTCATAAAATAAGTTGATTTTAGGGTTTAAAAAATGGGATTTTATGTGACGTCTTAGTCACTGTTCCATCTGATTTATGAGTTCAGACTACGATTTTTTTAATTGAAATTTATCTAGTTTCAGATAGGCAAAGTTTCATTAGTCATAAAATAATTCGATTTTTGGGTTAAAAAAGTGGGATTTTGAGTGATGTCTGATTAACTTTCTATCTGACTTATGAGTTCAGACTAGGATTTTTTTCTTTGATATTTCATCTAGTTTCGGCTAGGCCAAGTTTCCTTTGTCATAGAATAAGTCGATTTTTGAGTTCAAACAGTGGGATTTTGAGTGACGTCTGATTAACTTTCTATCTGATATATGAGTTCAGACTAGTATTTTTTTATTGAAATTTATCTAGTTTCAAATAGGCCATGTTTCATTTGTCATAAACTAAGTTGATTTTTGGGTTAAAAAAAGTGGGATTTTGTGTGACGTCTGAGTCACCTTTCCATCTGATTTATGAGTTCAGACTAGGATTTTTTTCTTTGATATTTCGTCTAGTTTCAGATAGGCCAAGTTTCAATTGTCATAAAACAAGTCGATTTTTAGGTTAAAAAAGTTGAATTTTGTGTGACATCTGAGTCACCGTTCCATCTGGTCTATGAGTTCGGACCAGGATTTTTTTATTTCATTTTCATCGAGTTTCAGATAGGCCAAGTTTCATCTGTCATGAAATAATTCGATTTTTGGGTTAAAAAAGTTTAATGTGACATCTGAGTCACCGTTCCATCTGATTTATGAGTTCAGACCAGGATTTTTTTATTTCATTCTCATCTAGTTTCAGATAGGCCAAGTTTCATTTGTCATAAGATAATTCGATTGGGTTAAAAAAGTGGGATTTTGACTGACGTCTGATTCACCATTCCATCGCATTTATGAGTTCAGACAAGAATTTTTTTGATTATTATTTTATCTAGTTTCAGATAGGCCACGTTTTATTTGTCATAAATAAGGCCAATTTTTGCGTTAAAAAGGTGGGATTTCGTGTGACGTCTGAGTCACCGTTCCATCTGATTCATGAGTTTTTATTTGATATTTCATCTAGTTTCGGATAGGCCAAGTTTCCTTTGTCATAAAATAAGTCGATTTTTGAGTTCAAACAGTGGGATTTAGAGTGACGTCTGATTAACTTTCTATCTGACTTATGAGTTCAGACTAGTATTTTTTTATTTAAATTCATCTAGTTTCAAATGGGCCAAATTTCATTTATCATAAAATAAGTTGATTTTTGGGTTAAAAAAGTGGGGTATTGTGTGAGGTCTCAGTCAACGTTCCATCTGATTTATGAGTTCAGACTAGGATTTGTTTGTTTGATACTTCATCTAATTTCAGATAGGCGAAGCTTCCTTTGTCATAAAAAAAGACGGTTTTTTTGGATTTAAAGAGTGGGATTTCGGGTGGTGTCAGATTCACCGTTCCATCGGATTTAGGAGTTCAGACTTGGATTCTTTTCATTTGTTATTTTTTATCTAGTTTCAGATAGGCCAAGTTTCATTTGTCATAAGATAATTAGATTTTTGGGTTAAAAAAGGATTTCAGATAGGCCTAGTTTTATTTGTCATAAAATAAGTTGATTTTAGGGTTTAAAAAATGGGATTTTGTGTGACGTCTTAGTCACTGTTCCATCTGATTTATGAGTTCAGACTAGGATTTTTTTAATTGAAATTTATCTAGTTTCAGATAGGCAAAGTTTCATTTGTCATAAAATAATTCGATTTTTGGGTTAAAAAAGTGGGATTTTGGGTGACGTCTGATTACCGTTCCATCGGATTTATGAGTTCAGACTAGAATTTTTTATTGAAATTTATCTAGTTTCAGATAGGCAATTTTCATTTGTCATAAAATAAGTCGATTTTTGAGTTCAAACAGTGGGATTTTGAGTGACGTCTGATTAACTATCTATCTGAATTATGAGTTCAGACTAGTATTTTTTTATTGAAATTTATCTAGTTTAAAATAGGCCAAGTTTCAATTGTCATGAAATAAGTCGATTTTTGGGTTAAAAAAGTGGGATTTTGAGTGGTCTGATTCACCGTTCCAATTGATTTATGATTTCAAACTAGGATTTTTAAATTGTTATTTTATCTAGTTTCAGATAGGCAAAGTTTCATTTGTCAAAAAATAATTCGATTTTTCGGTTAGAAAAGTTTAATGTGACATCTGAGTCACCGTTCCATCTGATTTATGAGTTCAGACTAGGATTTGTTTGTTTGATATTTCATATAATTTCAGATAGGCGAAGCTTCCTTTGTCATAAAAGAAGTCGGTTTTTTTGGATTCAAAGAGTGGGATTTCGGGTGGTGTCGGATTCACCGTTCCATCGGATTTAGGAGTTCAGACTTGGATTCTTTTAATTTGTTATTTTTTATCTAGTTTCAGATAGGCCAAGTTTCATTTGTCATAAGATAATTCGATTTTTGGGTTAAAAAAGTGGGATTTTGAATGATGTCTGTCTCACCGTTCCATCGGTTTTATGAGTTCAGACTAGGATTTTTTTCTTTGATATTTCATCTAGTTTCGGCTAGGCCAAATTTCCTTTGTCATAGAATAAGTCGATTTTTGAGTTCAAAGAGTGGGATTTTGAGTGACGTCTGATTAACTTTCTATCTGACTTATGAGTTCAGACTAGTATTTTTTTATTGAAATTTATCTAGTTTCAAATAGGCCAAGTTTCATTTGTCATAAAATAAGTTGATTTTTGGGTTAAAAAAGTGGGATTTTGTGTGACGTCTGAGTCACCGTTCCATCTGATTTAGGAGTTCAGACTAGAATTTTTTTATTTGATATTTCATCTAGTTTCAGATAGGCGAAGCTTCCTTTGTCATAAAAGAAGTCGATTTTTGGATTCAAAGAGTGGGATTTTGAGTGGTGTCGGATTCACCGTTCCATCGGATTTAGGAGTTCAGACTTGGATTCTTTTAAATTGTTATTTTATCTAGTTTCA